>JANBXA010000729.1:37037500-38327500 GCA_030556225.1 Cricetiscus sungorus
CCATAAGCTACTAGATGAAGGCACCATGATGGTGGATAAGTTAATCCTCAATCTCATTATCAGGAAAGGGCATTTATGATAGCCTTTCCACTGTTGCTCAAATTGTTAGTTGGTTGGGTGATGGGGGATGTTATTCTGTATATATGTTTCTCATACTGATTAATAAAGCACTATGGCCAATAAGAAATAAGATAGGTGGGGCTAGAAACCACAAGGAGGAAAGAGGAAGTGATAAGGAGGAGTCAAGATGTAGAACATGAAGATGCCAGCCGCGGATCCCGGATAAGATGAGCCACGTAGAAATAATTAGATAAGTAGAAATGGGTTAATAATTAAGACAGAGCTAGCACATAAACAATAATGGTAACTGGTCAACAGGATTGTATCAAATACAGAGTCTCAGAGTGTTACTTGGGGCTGTGGGCCCAGACTGGCGGGCTGGCAGGCTGGCAGAAACATACATGCTACAGATGGTGTCCAACATGGGGCTATAAGAACTTTCACTTTAAACTTGATAAAAGCTTAAAAAGGGATTTTAGAAACAAAGGAACAGAGACTAGCAAGACTTCTTGGTAGCAGCATTTTCTTGGTTGGTTTTGTTTTGCTGTAGACAGAGATTTGCATGGCTCCTTTAAGGGAGGTTTTCAAAAATTAGCATAAGCGGCAAAAAACCGCCTTGCTTTTAAAGAGCTCTGCTAAAAATTCATTGGTGTATACGAGATCTGCAATGAAGGTTTACACTGTGTTTTAAAAAAAATACACTGGCTTGGGAGAGAAAAAGAAACAGGATACAATGGTTTAAAAAAGAAAAAAGGAAATAGAATGGGTAGGTGTGATGGCACGCACCATTAATCCCAGCACTCGGGAGACAGAAGCAAGCAGAACTCTGTGATTTCAAAGTAAACCTGGTATACAGAGGAAATTCCAGGACAGATAAAATTTACACAGAGAAACGCTGTCTCAAAATATGTAAAAATAGAAGTAGAAAAAGTAGAATAATAAAAAAAGCCACATAAAGATGAAAAGCACAGAGAAATTTTGGATACTATATGCGATTCTGTTTTCTTTAAATTATTTGATTACTGAGAAAATAACAACTACTGATAAAAGAAATGCTGCTGGGTTAATTCAATTTATATATTTTAAAAATGTTTGACACCAAAATTTAAGCCTAAGGACAAGTTAATGGGGAAAAGGATTTCTATTTTTGTTTCCACAGAAAATGAAAAGCTGTGGATTCTTTCCAGACTTATGTGGTTTGATCAAGCCAGACCCCCTGAAACAATGCCCCAGATGATCTAACATTCAAAGCAGTTGAGACAAAGCCTTACAGACTACAGCCAAGATTTCTGCATCTTCTTTAGGCCCTCATGACAGCGCTCTCTACCAGCAGGAAGGAGTTTGGAAAGAACGACGCCCAAGTTCCCAAATATTGTTTGTAAATGTTTGTTTTCATTTGGATTGGCATGGCTGTAAATGTCTAATGACCACAAACAATCTTTTTAAAGGTACAAAGGGAGTTACAGTATAGATATGAATACTTTGCTTTGGGATGGATTTTCTTTTATTAATACAATTTAAGGTCAATTTTGTAATATGTATATTTCTCCTCTTGTTTAGGTATTGTGTTTATATAGCTCATTGAAAATGTAATGTATAATTTAATACAGATTATAGAGAGTTACCTATGATAATTAAAACTTGGTGTTAAGTTAGTTAGGATTTCTAGATAGGCAGAGATGTATTTGAGATGAATAGGCATTCTTCAAATCTTTCAAAGACCTACTGAATATGGCATTTAAAAATGGTTTAGGGTATTTCTTGACAGGGAGGCACAACTGCTCCTGGTAACACCACCTGCATCAAAAAGGAAGATGGACATTGAAGAAACTCATTATGAAGTTTGCTTCTAATATGGCAAGAATGGCCATTTGGACAAGGTACTGCTCTTCTGGACTGTTTAACTTTATGCTGTAGAAACTGGACATGCAGGACCCACAAAACGGTGACTGCTGATGCAAGATGGACATTGCTACAGGATTCCTGCTTCACGGAAGAGACAGCCAGACATTCTGCAGTTCACAGAGAAAAGTGACTGACAAACTGCCAATACAGGTAGACAGTTTAAAGTTTCCTTTTTTGTTGAGGAGTCTGGAGACACACTATGGCCTACGGGCTGAAGATGGAACATTACAGAAGAACTTCGGATGACTGACCAGGCAATGAGTTGTCTCTGTCATTTCTAGAGTTTATATATTATCCTTCTATGGTCTTTGATGGAATTGAAGACAGATAGTTATGGTTATAATTTTCCTTAGTTAGGATTTAAGATAAGTTACATATAGGACTTTAGACTCATAAAGATAGGATAGATGATTTTTTCTTTAAGTCTTACAAAATATTAATGGACTAAATATTGTTTACTGTGATTCTTATTTGATAACTGTTGTATGATATATTTTGCTATGTTAAGATAAAACCCTTTTACTTTAGACAGAAAAGAGGAGATGATGGAAGATGTTATTCTGTATATATGTTTCTCATACAAAGCACTATGGCCAATAAGAAACAAGATAGGCAGGGCTAGGAGACCACAAGGAGGAAAGAGGAAGTGGTAAGGAGGAGTCAAAATGTAGAGCATGGAGGAAGGAAGACACCAGCCACAGCTCCGTGATAAGATGAGCCACATGGAAATAATTTGATAAGTAGAAATGGGTTAATAATTAAGACAGAGCTAGCCCATAAACAATAATGGTAACTGGTCAACAGAATTGTATCAAACACAACCTCAGAGTGTTACTTGGGGCTGGCACGGCTGTGGACCCAGACTGGCGGGCTGGCGGGCTGGCACAAACATACATGCTACAGTTGGGGTCAGCCTTGGAGGTCTCTGGACATTTCTCTAGGCTCGGTTTTCTCTTCAAACCTATAATGGCTCCATCTTCTCTTTCTCTCTCTCTCTCTCTCTCTCTCTCTCTCTCTCTCTCTCTCTCTCTCTCTCTCTCTCCCTCTCCCTCTCTCTCTCCTCTCATCTACTTCTCACCTGACTCAATCTTCCTAGTCCCACATGCTTTCCCTCCACCCCTTCTCTTTCTTCTAGCTCCCTCCCTCCCAACTCCCAATATGCTCAGGATATCTTGTCCTTTCCCTTTCTGAGAGGAACCTTGTATGAGTCTCTTAGAATCTTCCTTGCATCTTAGTTTTTCTGGCAGTATAAATTATACCCTGGAGATACTTTGCTCTATGTCTAAAATTCATATATGAATGAGTATATACCATGTTCCCCTATTTTGTGACTGGGTTACCTCATCCGGGATTGTTTCTTCAAGTTCCATTCATTTGCCTGCAAATTTTCAGATTCCATTGTGTTTTTCTGCAGAAAAGTATTCCCTTGTGCCACATCTTCTTTATCTATTCTTCAGCTGTGGGACAACTAAGTTGTTTCTAGGTTCTTGTTATTACAAATAGTGCTTCTACAAACATAGTAGAACAGATGTCTCTGTTGCATAGATGAGGATCATTTGGGTTTATGCCTAAAAGGGGGATTGCCAGGTCCTGTGGTAGACTGATTCCCATTTTTCTTAGAAACTGCCATACTGATCTCCAAAGTGGCTGTACAAGTTTGCACTCCCACCAGCAGTGGAGGAGTTTTCCCCTTTCTCCACATCCTCTCCAACATAAGCTGTCGTTGGTGTTTCTAATTTTAGCCATTCTGGCAGGAGTAAGATGGTATCACAAAGTTGTTTAGATTTGCTTTCCCTGATAGCTAAGGATGTTGAGCACATTCTTAAGTGTCTTTCAGACTTTTTGATTTCCTTTATTGAGAGTTCTCTATTAAGTTCTGTACCCCATTTTAATGGGGTTATTAGGTGTTTGGTTGACTTGTTTCTTGTGTTCTTTGTATATTTTGGAGATCTGCCCTCTGTCAGATGTAGGATTATTGGTCAAGATCCTTTTTCAGTCTGTGGGCTGCCATTTGGTCTTGTCAGCTGTGTCCTTTGCCTTACAGAAACTTTTAAGTTTGAGGAGGTCCCATTTATTAATTGTTGATCTCAGTGTCTGTGATACTGGAGTTATGTTCAGGTCTTCAATTCATTTGAACTTGAATATTGTGCATGGCGATAGACATGGTTCTATCTGAAGTCTTGTATACACCATCATCCAGTTGTGCCAGCACCATTTGTTGAAGATGCTTTCATCCTCTCATTGTATACTTTTAGCTGTTTTGTCATAAATTAGGTGTTCTTAGGTGTGTGGGTTAATAACAGAATTTCAATTCGAGTCCATTGGTCTACTTGTCTATTTTTGTCAAAGTACCAGGCTGTTTTCAGGACTCTAGCTCTGTAGTAGAGCCTAAAGTTGGGGATGGTGATGCTTCCTTAAATTTCTCTATTGTACAGAGATGTGTTGGCTATCCTTGGTCTTTTACTTTTCTATATAAAGTTGATTATTTTCCTTCCAAGGTCAGTGAAGAATTGTGCTGGGCTTTTAAAGGAATTGCATTGAATCTAGAGATTGCTTTTGGCAAGATTGCCATTTTTACTATGTTTATCCTACCTATCCAAGAGCAAGGGAGATATTTCCAATTTCTGGTATCTTCTTTAAGTTATTTCTTTAAAGAAACAAAGTTCTTATTATATAGGTCTTTCACATGTTTTGTAAGAGTTACCCCCGAAATATTTCATGTTGTTTATGGCTATTGTAAAGTGTGATGTTTCTCTGATTTCTCTCTCAGCCCCTTTGTCATATGAATAAAGTATGGCTACTAGTATTTTTTTTAAGAATATTTTGTATCCTGCTTGTTTGCTGAAGGTGTTTATTAGCTGTAGGAGCTCCCTGGTTGAGTTTTTAAGGTCGCTTATGTAAACTATCAAATCATCTGCAAATAGTGAAAGTTTGACTTCTTCCTTTCCTTTCCAATTTTTCCCTTGATCTTCTTTTGTTGTCTTATTGCTTTAGCTAGAACTTCAAGTACAATATTGAAAAGATATATGGAGAGAGAGAGAAAAAGAGAGGAAGAGGGAGAGGGAGAGGGAGAGGGAGAGAGAAGAGAGAGAGAGAGAGAGAGAGAGAGAGAGAGAGAGAGAGAGAGAGAGCCTTGTCTTGTTCCTGATATTAGAGTAATAGCCTTAAGTTTCTCTCCATTCAGTTTGATGTTGGTTGTTGGTTTACTGTATATTGCTTTTATTATTTTTAGGTTTGTTCCTGTTATCCCTGATCTTTCCAAGACCATTATCTTGAAAGGGTGTTCAATTTTGTCAAAAAATTTTTCAACATCTAGGGAAAGGATCATGTGTTAATTTCTTTTTCAGTTTGTTTATATGAGGATCACATTGATAGAATTTTGTATGTTGAACCATCCCTGCAAACCCAGGGATGAAGCTTACTTTGTCATGGTGGATGATTTCTCTGATGTATTCTTAGATTTGGTTTGCCAGTATTTTATTGAGTATTTTTGCATCAACGTTCATGAGGGATTTGGTCCGTAGTTTTCTTTTTTAGTTGTATCTTTGTGTGGCTTGGGTACCAAGGTAATTTCAGCCTTGTAAAAAGAGTTTGGTAATGATCCTTTTGATTCTATTGTGTGGAACAATTTGAGGAGTATCAGTATTAGCTCTTTCTTAAATTTCTGGTACATTTCTGCACTGAAGCCATTTGGCCCTAGACTTATTTTGGTTGGAAGGCTTTTGATGACTACTTCTATTTCATTAGGGGTTATAGGTCTATTTAAGTTGTTTGTCTGTTCTTGATTTAATTTTTGTAAGTGATAGTTAATATTTGTAAGTGATAGTTATCCAGAAACTTGTCCATTTCCTTTGAATTTTCAAATTTTGTGGAGAACAGGGTTTCAAGGTGTGACTTGAAAATTGTATGGATTTCCTCAGTGTCTGTTGTTATGGCCCACTTTTTGTTTCTCATTTTGTTCATTTGAATGTTCTCTGTCAATTTTTCTGTTAGTTTGGATAAATATTTGACTATCTTGTTGATTTTCTCGAAAAACCAACTCTTTGTTGCATTGATTATTTGTATTGTTTTCCTGGTTTCCACTTTATTGATTTCTGTCCTCAAATTGATTATTTCCTGGCATCTACTCCTCTGGGGTGAGTTTGCTTCTTTTTGTTCTAAGGCCTTCAGTTGTGATGTTAATTCTCTAATGTGACTCTCCTGTTTTCTTCATATGCACACTTAGTGCAATGAACTTCCCTTGTAGCACTTCTTTCAAGGTGTTCCATTAGTTTGGGTAGTTTGTGTCCTCATTCTTGCTGAATTTTAGGAAGTCCTTAAGTTCTTTCTTTATTTCTTCTTTGACCCAGGTATGGTACAATTGGGCATTGTTCAGTTTCCACGAGAGTGTAGGGTTTTTTGCGATTTGTGTTGTTGTTGAATTCCAATTTTAAAGCATGGTGGTCTGATAAGATACAGGGGACTATTCCAATTTTATTTTGTTGAGGTTTGTTATGTCACCTAGTATGTGGTCAATTTTAGAGAAGTTCCCATGTGGAGCCAAGAAGAAGGTATATTCTTTTGTGTTTGGATAGAATGTTATATGCATGTTTGAGAAACCCAATTGAGACATAACTTCTGTTAGTTCTTTGGTTTCGTTGTTATGTTTCTATATGGTGGTCCTTTCTAGCAGTCAGAGTGGAGTGTTGAAGTCTCCCACTATGAGTTTGTGAGGATTTATGGGAGCTTCGAGTTTTAATAGTGTTTCTTTTACGAATGTGGGTGCCTTTGTATTTGGGGCATAGATGTTCAGAACTGAGATTTTGTGCTGATGGATTTCCTCTGTGATAAAAATGTAATGACCGTTTTCATCTCTTTCGATTTATTTTGGTTTGAAGTCTAACTTTTTAGATATTAAAATAGCCACTCCTGCTTGTTTCTTGGGTCCATTTGATTGGAAGATCTTTTCCAGACTCTTTACCCTAAGGTAATTTCTGTCTTTGAATGTTAGATGTGTTTCTTGTATGCAGCAGAAGGATGGATTCTGTCTTCATATCCATTTTGTTAACCTCTGTCTTTTTTATAGGCAAGCTAAGACCATTAATGTTGAAGGAGAGTAAGGACCATTGATTGTTAATGCTTGCTTGTTTTAGATTTGTTGTTGTTTGTGGTATTGTGAATGTACTTGTTCTGCTTTCCCCTTGGGTTCTGGTGAGGTGGGATTATTTATTGCCTATATCTTTATGAGCATAGTTAACTTCCTTAGGTTAGAGTTTTCCTTCAAGAACTTCCTGTACGGCTGGAACCAGATTGAGAAAATCTGGTTTTGTCATTAAATATCTGTGTTCTCCGTCTATAAAGATTTAAAGTTTTGCTTGGTATAGTAGCCTGGGCTTGGATCAGTGGAATCTTAGTCCTTGTAGATCATCTATCCGGGACCTTCTCACCTTGAGAGTTTCCATGGAGTACTCAGGTGTAATTTTTTTAAGTCTGCTTTTATAAGTTACCTGGCCTTTTTCCTTTACTACTTTAATATCATTCTTTATTCAATATGTTAGGTTTTTTAATTATTATGTGTTGAGGGGTCTTCTTTCTTAGCTCCAGTCTATTTGGTGTTTGGTATGCTTCTTGTACTTTCATAGGCATTTCCTTTTTCAGTTGGGAATGTTTTCTTCAATGAATTTGTTGAATATGTTTTTTGCACCTTTGATCTGGGCTTCTTCGCCTTCCTCTATGCCTCTTAATCTTAGGTTTGGCCTTTTCATGGTGTTCCACATATCCTGGATGTTTTGTGTTAAGGATTTGTTGGATTTATGATTTTCTTTGGCCTATGAAATTCTTTCCTCTAGTTTATCTTCAGCACCTGAGATTCTCTCTACCATCTCTTGAATTCTGTTGGTTATGCTTGCATCTTTAGTTTCTGATCATTTTTCAATTTTTTTCTATTTTCAGCATTCATTCAGTTTGTGTTTTCTTTATTGTCTCTATTTTAGTTTTCAAGTCTTGAACTGTTTCCTTCACCTGTTTAAATGTTTTTTCTTGCTTTCCATACTTTCTTTAAGAGATTTGTTTATTTCTTGTAATTTTTTATTTGTTTTTCTTCCATTTCTTTAAGGGATTTTCTCACATTATTTTTGAGGGCCACTCTCATTTTTATGAAGATATTTTTTAAGTCGTTCTCTTTGGCTTCATTTGCTTTGGGGTGTTCAGGTCTAGTGGATGTAGATTCCCTAGATTCTGGTTGTGTCATGCTTGTCTTTCTATTGTCAGGTGTTTGTTGTATTTTCCTTCTCCCCCCCCCCCCGCATCTTCCATTAGGTGCAGGTGGGGTTTCTCTCTCTCTCTCTCTCTCTCTCTCTCTCTCTTTCTCTCTCTCCCTCTCTCTCTCTCTCTCTCTCTCTCTCTCTCTCTCTCTCTCTCACACACACACACACACACTCTCCCTGTGTGCTTAGGTGGGTAAGAAGTTTGATGTTTGTAGCTCTGGGGGTTTCAAACTCTGTAGGAGGTCTCTTCTCAGGCAGGTGCCCTTCTATGGGGGTCAAAGATCAGGCCCAGGCTCCAGTAGAGGCCTGGCAAAAGGGTCAAAGATCTAGCAGGAAGGGACTCATTATGGTCATGAGGGGATAGGCAGACCTCTAGGAGGGGCTGGGAACTCTAGCAGAGGACTGGTGGTGGGGGTCAGGTGGTGATTCAGGGTGGTCTCATGTGGATAGGCATGTCTAGTGTGCTCAGACTAGCTCCAGGAATTCCCGGGATATGGCAGGATTGTTGGATATGCCCTCTGTTCCAGTGCTCAACCAGAGCAGTGGGAAGTGGGCAGGGTATTGCACAGGCTGGTAGGAGGGCAAAGCTCTCTAGCAGAGGTGATGGTAGTGGGATGGGTGTCAAAGATCTGGCACACAGCGATTCCGAGACTTTATTTTTCAATGGAAGTTTGAGTCTTTACTTTGCACTGGCACTTACTACTCTTAATTCTTTTGCAATATGATTTCCTTAATGCGAGTGGAATGCATTGTTGATGAGTGTGCCTGAAGCATGCCTCTTTGTGAAAATATGAGCTCCAAAGATACTTTTCACTATTTATAATTTTAATTTTTATAAATATTTGTGTGCATCTATTTATGGCTCCACATGCAAGTGGATGCTCATGCACATGTAAGACAAAAAAAAAATCCTGACTTTTTAAAAACTGTTCATTGCTGAATCTGTCTCTATCAGTTCTCATAGGCTGACTGGGTTGCAATCTCTAGGGATCTTCCTATGTCTCATGTTTTCCAGTTCTGGGACGACAAACACATGCCATCTCACCTGGGTTTTAACTCAGATTCACAGGCTAGGACAGCAAATGTCTGACTACTGACTGAATTGGTTCATTAATCTATCTCACTGCAATTTTATACCGAGCTAAGATTGTGTTCCTTTGTTTTTCTTTTAAAATCATTTATCTCTTTTTAAAAAGTATATATATATATATATATATATATATATATATATATATATATTTCTGCATACATGTATATGTATACCTTGTACCCACAAAGTCCAAAAGAAAGCACTGGAATCCTTGAAACTGGAGTTCCTGCAGGTTTTTCCCTGTCACTTGGGTGCTGGGAAACCATCTGGGTCCACTGCAAGAACAAGTGGTTTTAACTTGTAATTGATATCTCCAGTCCCTCTTTCTCATTTTTAAATACATTTTCAAAGGCTAAATAATAAAGCATAATGTGTATCATTATATTTTCATAAATACATTTTTATTATTTTTTTCTATAATTCCACTCCCTTTATTAGAAACTAAACTTTTTACAGTTTAGTGTGGTGGGCAGGTAGGGGGTGGAGTGAGGATGGTCGCCAGTCCACTGGGGACCCTCCCAATAATTTGGTGGTATAGTTTCACCACATGGGTCTTAAGCATAAAACTCAAGGTTCCATCTTAGTGACAAATACTGAGTTGTCTCTCCAGGTCACAACTAAGGTCTTATATGTTACCAATTATTAGTAATGCAATAAACAAATGTATTTGTAATTTACCTAAGCTATAACCTAATCTTACCAAGGAATTGGTTCAGGGATGTTAAAATTATTACTATGTACACATTTACCTTTGTGTAAAGAAAACTTGGTTCTTTATATTGCCATTGATTATATTGAGTATAAGTATACATAATCCCAGGTAAACCTAACTTTATAAAAAGAAAAGAGGACCCCCATTGCAGGGCCTCTGCTAAAAAGGCCTCACTCAGCTGGAGAGTGCCAGGTCCCTGCTAGATCCAAAGATTCCTGTGGGCTGCAGGCTGGCCTCTGCCAAACAGGCCTCAGCTATCCTCTGTTAGAGCCTGAACTTTGACCCCCATCGCTGAGCCCCTGTGGAGAGACCTCCTATAGCCCTTGGACCACCCAAAGCTACAGACATTGAACCTCTAACCCACCTAAACCCATAGAGAGATGGAGAGACCCCACCAACACCTACTGAAAGAAGGAATGGGAAGACAGCAATACAATACAACACCTAACAACAGAAAGACAAGCATAACACCAACAGAATCTGGGGAATCTACACCAACTAGACCGTAACACAACAAAGCAGATGAAGCAGAAGAGAACGACTTAAAAATTAATGTCATAAAAATGATAGAGGCCCTCAAGAAGATATAAGAAAATCCCTTAAAGAAATGGAAGAAAAACAAACAAATAAGTGGAAGAAATGAATACATTTCTTAAAGAAAGTACAGAAAGCCAAGAAAAAAAAAACACTTAAACAGGTGAAGAAAATGGTTCAAGACTTGAAAAGGGAAATGGAGACAATAAAGAAAACACAAACCGAAGGAATGCTGGAAATAGAAAAACTGGGCAAATGATCGGGAACTACAGGGGAACTACAGACACAAGCATTACCAACAGAATTCAAGAGATGGAAGAGACAATTTCAGGTGTGGAAGATAAAAAAGAGGAAATAGATTCATCGACCACAGAAAATCGTAAATCCAACAAATCCTTAATACAAAACATCCAGGAAATGTATGTTGACACTGTGAAAAGGCCAAACCTAAGAATAATAGAAAAGAGGAAGGTGACGAAGCCCAGCTCATGGGGCTGAAAACATATTCAACAAAATCATTGAGGAAAACTTTCCCAATCTAGAGAAGGACATGCCCATGAATGTACAAGAAGCATACTAAACACTAGACTGGACCAAAAAAAAAAAAAAAAAAGACTCCTCAACATATAATAATCAAAACACCGAACATACAGGATAAAGAAAGAATATTAAGAGCAGTGAAGGAAAAGGACAGGTAAGATACAAAGGCAGACCTATCAAAATTACACCTGACTTCTACATGGAAACCCTCAAGGACAGATGGTCTTGGATAGATGTTCTACAACTACTAAGAACCCATGGATGCCAGCCCAGGCTACTATACCCAGCAAAACTCTCAATCACTATAGATGGAGAAAACAAGATATTTAATGACAAAGCCAGATTTAAACATTACATATCTACAAATCCAGCTCTCCAGAAAGTTTTTGAAGGAAAACGCCAACCCAAGGAAGTTAACTATGCTCACAAAGATGTAGGCAAAAGGTAATCCCACTTCACCAGAACCCACGGCTAAAACAGGACAAATATATTCACAATACCACTGCCAACAACAAATCTAAAACAAACAAGCATTAACAATCAATGGTCGTTCCTCTCCTTCATCATTAATGGTCTTAACTCGCCTATAAAAAGACACAGGCAAACAAAACGGATATGAAGACAGAATCCCTCCTTCTGCTGCATACAAACAACACAGCTAAGCTTCAAAAATAGATATTACCTCAGGGTAAAGGGCTGGGAAATGATCTTCCCATCAAATGGACCCAAGAAGCAAGCAGGTGTAGGTATCCTAATATCTAACAAGTTAGACTTCAAACCAAAATTAATCAAAAGAGATGAAGACAATCATTTCATATTAATCGCAGGAGAAATCCATCAACACAAAGTCTCTGTTCTGAACATCTATGCCCCAAATACAAAGGCACCCACATCCATAAAAGAAATGCTACAAAACTCAAACTCACATAAATCCTCACACAATTATAGTGGGAGACTTAAACACATTACTCTCACAACTAGACAGGACCACCAATCAGAAACTCAACAAACAACTATAAGAAATAACAGAAGTTAAGTCTCAAATGGTTTTAACAGACATCTAAACAACATTCCATCTAAACACAAAAGAATATACTTTCTTTTCTGCTCTACATGGAACCTTCTCTAAAATCGACCACATACTAGGTGACATAACAAATCTCAGCAGATACAAAAGAATTGGAAAGATACAAAAGAATTGGAATAGTCCCCTGTATCTTATCAGACCACCATGCTTTAAAATTGGAATTCAACAACAACCCAAATCACAGAAATCGTACTTTATATGATATTTTACATAAGTGACCCAATAAAATCTACCAGGGAACTCCTACAGCTGATAAACATGTTCAGCAATCTAGCAGGATACAAGATAAATTAAAAAAAATCAGCCCTACATTATTCAGACAACAAATGGACTGAAAAATGAATCAGAGAAACATCATCCTTTACAATAGCCACAAACAACATAAAGTAATTTGGGGGTAACACTTACCAAACATGACCTATACAATAAGACCTTTGTGGCTTTAAAGAAAGAAATTAAAGAATATACCAGAAATGCAAATATCTCCCATGCTCAAGATAGGAAGGATAAATATAGTAAAAATGGCAATCTTACCAAAAGCAATCTACACATTCAATGCAATCCCCCATTGAAATCCCAGCATAAATCTTCACTGACGTTGAAAGGATAATAATCAACTTTATATGGAATAACAAAAGACGCAGGATAGCCAAAACAACCCTGTACAATAAAAGAACTTCAGGAGGCATCACCATCCCTGACTTTGAGCTCTACTACAGAGCTATAGTCCTGAAAACAGCCTGGGACTTGCACAAAAATAGACAAGTAGACCAATGGAATCGAATCAAAAATCCTGATCTTAACCCACAAACCTATGAACACATGATTTTTGACAAAATAGCTAAAAGAATACAATGGGGGGAGGGAACGCATCTTCAACAAATAGTGCTGGAACAATTGGATGATAGTGTGTAGAAGACTGCAGATAGACCCATGTCTTTGGCCATGCACAAAACTCAAGTCCAAATGGATTAAAGACCTCAACATAAACCCAACCACACTGAACCTCTTAGAAGATAAGTAGGAGGTACCCTTGAACAAATTGGATAGGAGACTGCTTCCTGAATATAACTCCAGTAGCACAGGCACTAAAATCAACAATTAATAAGTGGGACCTCCTCAAATTTAGAAGCTTCTCTAAGGCAAAGGATACAGTGACAAGACCAAAAGGCAGACGAAACTGGGAAAATATTTTTATCAATCCTACATCTGACCGAGGGCTGATCTCCAAAATATACAAAGAACTCAAGAAACTAGTCAAGGAAACACCAAATAACTCTATTAAAAATTGGGGTACAGGATTGAAAAAGAATTCTCAATAGAGGAAATCAAAGAGGCTTATAGACACTTAAGAAAGTGTGCAACATCCTTAGCTATCAGGGAAATGCAAATCAAAACAACTTTGAGATACCATCTCTGACAGAATAGCTAAAATTAGAAACACCAATGACAAACTTATGCTGGAGAGGTTGTTGAGAAAGCTGAACACTCCTCCTCTGCTGGTGGGAGTGCAAGCTCATACAGCCATTTTGGAGATCCTTATGGCAGTTCCTCAGGAAAATTGGAATTAGTTTACCACAGGACCCAGCAATTCCCCTCTTAGATATATAACCAATGATCCACATCCATGCAACAAAGACTTGTGCTCAACTATGTCCATAGCAGCATTATTTGTAATAGCAAGAACTTGGAAGCAACCTAGAGTCCCCTCATCTGAAGAATGGATAAAGAAGATGTGGCACATCTACACAATGGAATACTACTCTGCAGAAAAAAAATAACAGAATCTTGAAATTCACAGGCAAGTGAATGGAACTTGAAAAAGTCATCATGAATGAGGTAACCCAGTCACAAAAAGAGGAACTGAGTATGTACTCACTCATACAGATTTTAGAACTAGAGCAAAGGATCACCCGGCTATAATTCACACCACCAGATGAACTAAGATACAAGGTGTATTCTAAGAGTTTCATGTATGGTCCCTTACAAAAGCGGAAGGGACAAGTTCCCCAGAGCACATGGCAAGTGAGTTGGCAGTGAATGGAAAGAGAACTTGTTATGAGCATGTTTTTCCCTGCTGGTCGGGTCCCGCTGCCAAGCCAGCACCCAATAACAAGCAGAGATTCAGTGCTTGATACAATATTGTTGGCCAGTTACTATCATTCTATATCGGCTAGCTACGTCTTAATGATGAACCCAGTTCTACTATTCTAAGTATTTCCAGGCGGCTCATCTTACCGGCCAGAGTGGCTGATGTTTTACCTCTCTGGTCTCTTCTTGTTGACTCCTCTTTCCTCCTCTTTCCTCCTTGTCACCTAGCCCCACTTATCTCACTTTCCTGTTGGCCAACAGTGCTTTATCCAATATCCAGTATGAGAAACATATTTACAGAATAACATCTCCCATCAAGAACTAGGAAAAAGAGATGGGGAGGAGTGAGAATCACGTTCAACTGGGAAGATTGAGTCAAGATACGAATAGAAGTCAGAAAAGAGTGAGGGAGAGAGAACATAAAAGAGGGAGCCATTATTGGTTTGAAGAGAAAATGGAACCTAAAGAAAGGTCTAGAGTCCTACAAGACTGACTCAAATTAACAATTTGAGCAACAGTGGAAAGGCTACCATAAATGCCCTTTCCTGATAGTGAGATCATCAACCAAATTAACCACCATCATGGAGCCCTCATCTAGTACCTGTTGGAAACAGAAGCAAACTCCCATAACTAAACACTTAGTCAAACTAGAATCCAGATGCAGAAAGAGTGGACAAGACCAGTTTGCAGAAACATACAAAGACAGCTGACCTGAACTGCCCCCCAGACTGATAGCTAGGAATCCAGCTTGGGACTGACTCAGAACGGCTGAGTATGGGTCTCAGCTAGAAGTCCTAGTCCCTACTTCAAATGACTTGGCAGATCTACATGACTCAACCTGGATAGCATAGCCCTACCTGTGGAATGGGGGTGGCCAGATGGGAGAGGAGGGTGGCCAGGGTGCATGTCAGTGGGAAAAGAGAGTAAGAGGAAAGGAAGGCAGAAGGGAGGAAGAGAGGGAGGGAGGGAAGGAGGGAGACAGAACTGGGATCGACATTTAAAATTTTTAAATTATATTATTGAAAAAAGAAAATAAAATAAAAGAAAGAGATAGAAATATAGGGAAAAAAATAAAGGAATAAACAAAAACTCACAGAGTTTTCTGTTCCAAAGTCCCTTCTGTAATTATTTGTTCCACCATTTAACTAAAGGCCTATGTAAAAATATAACTACAGAAAAGATTTCCAGAAGTACTAAGATTTTCTTATAGGATCTCTGACAGTATGGTTCTAATAATTCAAATAAATATTTAGTTGAAAATACCTTAGTTAAAAACAATTGGTACTTTTGCAAAACCACAGAAGTTATAGCCAACAATGATATAGTTATTCATAATGTAATAAATTTACAATATTTTATCCTTATAGTAAGTCAAAAGAAAATAATAATAGGAGATTTTATTTTAATCAGTAAAATAAATAAAGATGATGTACAACAGCATGTATAGATTTTTTTCACTTGATTTTTTTATATATTTTATTTGGAAAGTATTAAGAGGACACTTGAATATCCCATGGTAAGCTGAGCTGGGAGTGGACATGTTCTCATGTATGAAATTTTTAAAATCAGAGTAAAAAAAATTCACAGGTATTAGTGGTTTAATAATCCAACAGTAAATACTGCACATGTGCCTGACTGTGTGTACCCAACTTTTATTTACTTGCAGGTGTTCTGTGAACTCCACAGCAGGGTGTTGCTTGATTTGATAATATAACACAGTAGCCCTTATTTTTGGCAATATAGCCATAAGAGCAGCAGAATGGCATGATTTGTTGCACACATGTACAATTGGTTTTTCTGCTATATTTTCAGAAACAAAATGGGTAAGTGCTGTATAATTAAATGACAAAACTACATTACAGGGCATTTTAACAAAGATAATCAAAAATTTGCTTGATTTTCTAAAGACATTGCAGAATGTGGGCACTTTCCAAAACCTTTACCTTCTATAAGTGTGCCAATTGTATCCAAGCACATGGATGATGTGTGACTCCAGTAATGGCTTTCAAACTAACACAATTGGTTTATTATGTTATATTTCTTTGCAATTTTTATACTTCATTCATTTTATTTGTGGTTGACTCTCTTTCCCAACCCAAGTAGTTGAAGTACAAGATATGATTATTTGAAGGGTACAAATGGGCTTTAGTAATCACCTACTGCATGTCATAGTCTTCATGTTCACTTGTGCATATAGAGTGGTATAATAAATTAGCTAGACTGTCTATATTACTATTGGGAATTTTTGACTTTGGAAAGGATATTTCTCTAAAGGCTGTAATTATGTCCTCGGATAGTAGGATCAGACTGGTCATTCAGAACCTCATACTTATTTTACTATAAAATGTTTATATATTCTGCTAAAATCTAGTTCTTCCATCAGACAAAATATTTTTTTTCAACAGTTACTTCTCTTGTGGGTTTTTATTGTTTTCAATATTGTTGACTAAAAGACAATACACATAATTAACTCTACATTTTGTATGTACTTTAGGGGAATCATTGCTTTTGAGCATATATAGTACTGGGTTCTGCAAGAAAACCCAGTTTTGTTATGTTTGAGTTCACTTTCCTTGTGAGCATTTTTCAGTGGTTTTCCGGGCTTCCTTTTAAATATAAATGGATTATCAAGATATAGTTATCATGAAGTTTCTTCTATGCCTTGGTTGCTTAAAGGAAAGTCAGAACCAATGGATATGTTAGCTGCTAGGTTCAGGCTAAAAACCAGGATGGATATGGTGGTGCTGTTTTTGACATGGAACAAACACAAAAGGTCAAAGGTTAATTTGTTTAAGGCCTGTTGCTCTAAGGTCTATGTCCCATTTGACCCTGAGACAAGACCATTGCTCTGGCTCATTATGAGTATCAGCTGATGGTTCTTTCCCTCCTGTGTCAGCAAGTCTTAGGGATTTTCCATCTGCTACAGAAGTTGAGTCGGAACTCTCTTTTACTTCAGATAATGGGACAGGATGTCATAGGTGATCGAGTGCCTCAGAAGTGGATTTCACCTTCCTCTGTGCTTTCTGTTAGAGAATAGACTAGCTCATTTTCCTACTTTGTACTAATATCATTAAACACCGTAATTGCAAACCAAGTGACTTCTGGCAGTCACTAATTTCTTACATCAGTTACACATAAAGAGAACAGATGGAAACAGTTGCACCACTCAGAGGCTTCCTTATTTTTCTCTGTTAAGCGGGGATAAGCACCCACGGGATTTATGATTTTGATTTCTCTACCTTCTGGATCGTAGCCAAAGACATCTTTCCAGTGTTGCTGCAGGATCAAAGGTATCTTTCATTTGCACAGAAACTTTCTCCAAGGTGAGGTAAGGTCAGAAGCTCAGGAGAGCTTAGCCCAGGGGGGCACGTTGATGGCTATGGCAAAGGCGAATACCTCACTTTGACTTCTCCTGACCTCTTGTATTTCCTGCTGTCTTTTCACAGCTAGTTCTGCATAGTCTATTCTGTTGCCCTGTGTCTTTTGAATTGCTTTGCTTAGAGAGTGAAATAATTCAGCTTGTATTCCCATCTAAGGGATGCATACGGCCTGGGGTGTTTCAGAGAAATGCTTTGACTTACAATGTGGAAATCCTGACCACACTGAAATGCCAATTTATATCATCTCCTTTTTTTCAGGCATGGAACAAGAGTGAAAAAATGTTTAATAACTTAAGAAGAGATGAGTTATAAATTCTAAATGATGACAAAGAAGAGTAAATTAGTAAAATGGGATTTGTCTCTACCCAGAGCTCTACCTCAGGGTAGGATCTCCATTGGTTCTGTCATAATGAGGAAAAATATTGTCTTGGACTATTTGTGTGCATATGTGTTGGGGTTTGAACCTGGGCCCTTTCAAGTTCTAGGATCTGTTATAAATTTACATGTTCAGGCCTTGAGTTTCTGAGATAAAGCCTCAATAGCGTCCTGGTCTGGCATAGATCTCCTATGTAGCTGGTCCTGACCTGATTTCTTTGCAACTTTTGTTCCTCAGCCTCTTAGAGCAGAGCTTATATGGGTTTGTCACTATGACAAGCTATTGTAGCCTTTATTGTGGATGTTTATGTCATTCTATGAGGCCGTACTTGGTAGGGTTTCACTCACTACCTAAAATCTGGAAATATATTAAAACTGAAATGGATATTTAAATTCTGCTCAGGTTTCATTTGCTTTTCCTTTGTTTATTTTGTGTTCTAAAATGGTAAAAATAATTTTCTAATAATGTGAAACAGCTTCTTGTTGGTTTGAACCAGTTGAGATTTTCCTGGCTCCCATCCTAGAATTTTCATTTGTTCACATTTTGTCTTAATAATAATTTTCTTGGTCTGTTAGCATGAGTCAAGTTTCATTATTGTACATCTTCTCCTAAGATGCTGGACCTGCTTTCACAGCACTTTTTTCTTACTTGTTAATTTGGGGGTTGCTTGATCTATGCCTCCATTTCCTTGACTTTCAATACTAAAGACCTGAAATCTTATCTTTCATCTGGGAAAATAAGGAAATAAGGACTTGTAATACCAGAGAGAAAAATTAGTTTCTCAGTACTATTTGCTGAGTGCATTTGTGACTATATGCTTTTCTCTCTTTTCCAAAGATCAGTTTACAATTTTACAAGTAGTATATTACTGTATAAAAGCTTACATTTTTAATAAATCAAGCAGTGCCTTCCCATGGAGTGAGCAATTATTGAATGAGAGTCCATTATGACACTTCTGTGGAAAATTTTCCTTTCATCACTGAGTGTCTCTGAATTATTATAGAGATAAAGTAGAAACAAGTACTCCCAAAGATGTACCAGCAAAATGTGGATGATTGCATTCTGTCTTATAATGGTATTCTATTACTTTAAGATATTTAGATTTTGGGGATGCAGGGTTTCTCTTTGTATCCCTGACTGTCCTGAAACTTGCACTATAGAACAGACTTGTCTCAAGCTTGGAGATCTCTCTGCCTTTCCCTCTGTTTCCTTAGTGCTGGGATTAAAGGCATACGTCACCATCATCTGTCTTGGCTTCCTTTATTCTTCAATTGAATGAAGAATATGATTGTAGCAATGTACCAACAGCACAATAAGTTATTTTTCAATCAATTTATTTTCTTACATTTATTTAATTTATTTACTTATTTTTTTGTGGAGCTATAGGAATCTGATCCAAAGGCTTAAGCATTTTAGACATGCCCTTTCCTCATTGTACTGTATTCATTTCTTTTACCTAAAAAAGAATGTAAGTAAATGTGATTGATTTATCTAGGTTCAGAACATAGGTTCAGAACAGCAACAAGATTATCCCCCTTTTCACATGGCCCTTAAAACTAAGAATCATGCATAACAATTTCGGTTTTTTTTCAAACATTCCTAAATTTATAGGTTGTATCTGTTATTACAAGATAGGGTTTTAATTAATTTCCACTGCTTGTTACAAGATTAATATTCTCTTTTTTTGTGAAAATTAAACTATTATGTTGTGCTTTTAATAAGTACATGAATTTCTTTTAAATTTAATTTAATTAGATTTCATTTATCTGTTGGTGCTTGTTGTGGTGCGCCAAGCCCAACCCGCAGGAAAGACGGCAACCACACGAGGATTCTTCTCAGATCACACTTTATTGGAGCGCTTCTTGGTTGAAGGGAGAGCTGAAGGTGAGGGGCCCCGGGCAGGAAGGGACAGCTGCTTATATATCCTACTAGGCAATGGGTCACGGTCTCATAGGCTCAAAAGACCTTGCCTCAGTGTTGGAGCCACGGGATTGGCTAGGGAACGAGCAGGTGCGCTGGAGTGCAGCCGCCAAGCTGGCGTATGCCCGAATAAGGTAAACAAGAAAGAGGAAGTTCGCCATCTTGTAATGGTGTCCTGCAGGCGGCCGCCTACAGCTTGTATACCATGTTGAGTATGTGGAGGTGAGAGGACAAGTGGAAGGTACTTCTGGTACTTGAGTGTTGTGGATTCAACTTAGGTCAGGTTTGGCAGAAATGCCTGTATGTACTGAGCTATCTTATCACACTTACAGGCTCAGCCATCTTGTGATAGCTGTCTTTTGTCTGAGAAAATTCTCTGCTGACCTTACTCTTTCTTTTAAAAACAACCATAAAATATTATACAAATAAGTGTCAATATCTAGTTATTTTTTCAATGTACAGAATTCACTTGAGGAAAACTTAAAAACATGCAGCCCCTTTTAATAGCTCTGTGAGGCTTTCAAGCAATCTTTATTTTCCATGTGAAAGTTTTAGCAAACATTTCATCCTTAAACATGTCATCAAATCAATGGAATGTGACTGTAAAGAAATAATAGTCAGAATAAAATAAGAGCTTTGACAAAAATCAGATACTTAGTATTTTAGATTGGTTAAAGAATGATTAAAGTATTATGCCTGAAGACTGGGTATTGGTGGTGCATGCCTTTATTTCCAGCACTCAGGAGGCAGAGGCAGGTGGATCACTATGAGTTTGACGCCAACCTGATCTACAGAGCTAGTTCCAGGATAGGCTACAAAGCAATACAGAGGAACCCTGTGTAGAACAACATATATGTATGTGTATGTATGTATGTATGTATGTATGTATGTATGTATGTATTTCTTGAGTCCTTTAGCATTAAGATTGATTTGAAAAGTGAAAAAACATTAAATTATTTAAGTGACACATAAATAATTTTACTGTTACATAGTCAAGTTTGAGATGATATATTTATTCATTGAAGAGAAGGTTGGTTAGCAATGTGATTTGCACCAATAACAGAGAAGATGTAGAGTATGCCCAGGGTATTTTTGTTATAAAATACTAGCAGTAACTACAAACCATTGTTTGTTGAAAGAAAATTATCTCCAGTAAGTTTATTCATGATCCTAACAAAACGTCCTTATTAAGATAGATTTATAAAAATTGGGACAAACAAATTCACTTTAATATTGAGGCTAGTGATACACCATTTATTTAATTTATACAATAAGTTCATTGCATTAGAGCTAAGATTGGGCTAAATTATTATGTGTCAGAAAAACAGATTTTTTGAAGAATAAAAAAAATGACAGTAATGAATCTCTTCTCCAAGGGAGAGTCTAGATGGGACTATAGGAGTGTGCATTCCAGTAAGTGCCTTTGACTACAAATGAAAGCAGAAAGACTTTTTGTTGAGGGGATGGAGGAAGGTGGTTTTGGTAGAGTGAGATAGGAAGAAAAGTGTGGTTAGAGAGAGAGCAAAATACAATATATGTATAGAAATGTCATAAGGAAACTCTTTGCTTTGTATATTCAGTAAAATTAATACAAAATTATACATATCTCTTTTATTGTGTGAGACTCAGGTCAGTGCAGACAGCTTCTTAGAAGCCTTCACTGAAAAGAAGCATTCCTTTTGTCACATGTGGCTTATAGTTAAAATTTAAGTATATAAAGGCAACTTTTGGTGCTAAAGTTGTTCCCTCACTGATCTGCCTAATCCCTACTTTACAGAATTTTGAAAAAAAAAATCTTAGGGGTCTAAGAGAATACTGCAGGGAGGGAAGGCAAGATAAGGTCTTCCCCTATAAGGTACATGCAGTGGGAAAGAAGTTTGTATAAAACACTTGTGACTTAGCAATGAGAGGATTAAATATTACTTAAAAAGTCAGAGCTTCATCCTGTAAGTCAGAGCACTTATTGAGGCAATCATAAACCCAGCTGTTTTATATGTAAAATGCATTTATATCAGCTATCATGGAAGGATTTTTTTCATTGTTATCATATCAGAATATGCCTGACTTTTTTATTACAATTTTTGGCTTTTTTATAATCTCATGATAATATCATAAATGTATAAGTATACTGGTTTGTATTTATAATCCCAGTGTTCAGTAGTCACAGAAGACAACCATATATTCCAGTTCTACTTGATTGAAGAGTTACTTCTGGGTTACCCATGTCTACATAGATCCTGTCTCTACGTATAACTTTACTTCAACATAAACATTCATCAGGCTTCATCAGGACTCTTTTCAGTTACATGAGAGATAATCTTTAATTCATTAGCAATCCAGGCAGCTGACTTTGGAATTTTGTTCTCAATGTGTGTAGAATAATAGGAAATAAAGCCAAATGAAATTTAGAATTGCTCCCCAACTTTCAAATAACACACACATCTAAAAAGCATCTATTTATACTTATGACTACCAGTCCATGGATTTTTGTGAGCATTCACTGAGGGGTTGATGTCAAAATAATGATATGGAGAACTTAGAGAGAAATAAAATTACATTATGATTATGAAGAGAAGAAATCCATTTTTCAGACAGGGATAACTACCTTTTTAATTTTTCTTTTATTGAGATTTTAATATATGAGTATTGCCTTGCCTCATTTCTTCCTCTGGTTTATTTATTTATTTATTTATTTATTTACTGATTTTTAGGTATTCTTTATGCAAGATTTGAATATTTTGCTCTCCCCCCCACTTCTTTTTTTCCTTCTATTCCATTCTATACTCAATTCCTTTCATTCCTTCTCACTCTCAAATTCATGACTTCTTTAATTTACCATTGTACATATGGATACATAAATTCAGCCTGCTGAGTCATTTAGTCTTGCTTTTATTTATATTTGGCCACAGATGACTAGTCTGGGTCAATTTACCCATCTGTTACTCATTCCCAGAGTAAACTGATTAAAAAAATAAGAAGGTTAAATAAAAATTTTAGACTTAAGTGTGTCCTCAAGTAGGCATTATGTGTTTCCTCTCTCCTCTTCTCCCTCTCCCACATACACTCTCTCTCTTCCTCCCTTTCTCTCTCTCTCTCTGAATGTGTGTGTATCTGAGTGTCTCTCTCTCTCTCTCTCTCTCTCTCTCTCTCTCTCTCTCTCTCTGTGTGTGTGTGTGTGTGTTTAAGTATTTACCAGCCATGTTATGTTAATACATACTGCACTGAAAAGGAGCACCAACTACAATAATACAAAATGTATCATATAATATACATGTTTTATTATATTACACATATACATGTATATATTACAAGAAAGTTGAAGAGTTGAAGGGCTTATTTGTGTGAAAAAGAAATCAACTAGACAAAGAAGGCAGAGAAGTTTAATAAGGACAAATATGACCAAAGTACATAATATACTTGTATAAAACTACCATGATTTTCTTAATCACTGCACAGCGCATCGATACCAATAAACATTAAGAACTGTTTAAAAAATGCTAACCCAATAGATGTATTTTAGTTAGGAACATATTAATATTTACAATATCAAAGGGATTTCAACCAATCCTGTATTTAACCAACATGTCTTGGTGGTGATTGTGCAAACAGTGGTATTGAGCATCTGATGAGGGAAATACTACAGTGGACAGCAAGGAGCCAAGTATATTTAAATTCTCTTTCTAGTGTCAGTAACACACATCTAACTAATGTACTCAGTGTTTAGATAATTATGAGACTTTCAAAATCAGATCATAAAGGCTCAGTGTATTGAGATTTGAAATTCAATAGAAATTTTCAATGTTTTTTGAGGGTAATGGGAGTAGAATAACATCATAGTATATTATGCACATGTATGAAATTGTTAAAAATTTAAAAAGTAAAAGATGAAGTTAAGGTTAAAAAAATCAGGCTTGAAACATCATCAGGGGTGTGTCCACAAAAATCTTTCTTTTTCTCCCTCCTTCTCTCCTACCTCCCTCCTTTCTTCTTTTCCTCCCTCCCTCCCTTCATTCCTTTTTTCCTCTCTCTGAATATCTATATGCATGTCTGTCATGAATTGCTAACACCTGCTGGTGTGATGAGAATCAAGGTGGTATAGGTATTGTGCTTTTGAGGCTCTAAACTTGTGAGGTAAATAATCCCTTGGGTTATTTTGTAATAGGATTGATATATAAAATAAAAAAGTTAAATAATAATAATAATAAATACATAATTTCTATACCCTTCCATTTACATCTACCAGTGAAACATCTTCCATAATATAACTTTAGTGTAGTGTCTATCCCAGAAAATTGAAATCAGTATGACAGTTAACTGAACTACAAATGTCATTTAGATGTCAGTATTTTTATTAACTCATATTGATAAAATTGCAAATAAACCATATCTCAGTATTAGAAATTTATATGCAGAATCAGCCCATCATGCAATTTACAAATGAAGTTCTGCTACAGGAGTTCATTGAACATCCACAATGAATTTTCATTATCAGCTCAATTTCAGAGACTTAAGAAAAGCTAGTCTTAACAAGTTGTGACTACCTGACATTAAATAAAAATAGTCACAGCACGGATCCAATTTTCTCTTAAGAGCAAGTGTTCACTCCATTTTTTAATATCAAGTGGCCAGTGCCAAGTTCATTTTATCTCAAAGTTATAAAGTTCAGAAGAGACATATAAAAATCAATCAAAATGAAAATACAGTGAAAGCATTGTATATACAGATATTTGAACCATGCACAGGTGAGTAGCAAACAGTTCAGGGCTTTGTGCCCATGACTGTAGCCTTGGGATTAATTAAAGCAAAATAGCATTCCATTTTCCTATATCTTTCAATTTTCCCAACCAAGAGGACTAACCAAAAACAATTGTAATAATTCCTAGAAAAACATAGCTATTCACTTTATCAAAAAATGTAACACTTTATATAATTAAATTTTATTTTCAAAAATGGCATTCATACTAAACAGGAAAACAACAAATGCATATGCATTGTGTGTCTGTAGCACCACTGAATGGCTGCCATAGGATTTCTGTATTGACAGGCAGGTTCCTATTAGTCAGGAAGTTATGTTTTTTAGGAAACACTTTAAAATAAATTGGCCCAGAATGATAGCACTCAGAGAAAAATAGCTGGTTTGTAAAGCACTTTGCATCCATTGGGAATTTTTGGAAGGATTAAGTGATTGTGTGTTGAGGTGAAGGTTCCTTCTGCCCTCATCAATAAGGCTTAACTAGCCATTGGCTCTTTATCTCTACAAGAAAAGAGTCAAAAGGAATTTAAGAAGTTGCTTTCTCTGTAGGGAGTACAATCTATCAGGTACCTCTTTTCTTCTTTGAGGTTTCCACCTTATATTTATCAATTATTTTCCAGGCCTAAATTTTCATCTACCCCTCACCCAATGTTTCCTTCCTGTTCTTTTCATCCGTTCATGTTTGTTTTTTCTTTCCTCGCCCCTGCATTTTATCATCTATTTTCCTTTACCTTACTGAAAAAAATCCATTTATTGTCTTAGTTAATTTAATATGCTTGCCAATTTGTCTTGACAGGAGACTCTTATAAGGCAGAGGCTGCAGTGAACATTCTCAGCAGCAACTCTAGGGGCTGGAACATGATGAAGCTGCCACAAAGCAACTGGTAGACAAGAGATTCCAAAGCAAATGCACAGCCTGGGTCTCTAGTTCAGTACTCATGTGTGCTGCCTACCATCTTGTGACCTGTGTTGTAAAGGGAATGGCTAATCCTTGGAAGGGTCTGTGTGTGTGTGTGTGTGTGTGTGTGTGCATGAGAAAAAGGGGAGAGGAATGAGGGAAAGAAGAACAAAGGAAGGGAGGGAGGGTGGAAAAGAGGAGAGGGAAAGAGAGGGAGAGAGGGAGCAAGGTTGTGGACAAGAAGGCTGTGGGTTTCCCACCAGGTGGCCATCCTCATCAGCTTCCTTCATATCTCTTTAATTAGCTGTTCTCTGCATTTATCTCTATAAATTTATCTTTCATGTCTGGAATCCCATATCTGATCTCCTTTCTTTCTTTGGAAAAATCTAACACATTTATCTGGAAATGCCATTCCATAATAATGTCATATAATAAATCAGAAGGCCATTGATCTTATGGCTTAAACTTTGAGGTTCAATCCCCATGGGTCATATTCCATCCTCTGAAACTGTTTTCAATAGCTTAGCTGTAAAAATATGTCAAGTGATGTGCTTATCATAGCATTTTTAAAAATCATTCCTCTTAGATAATTGTTTTTTTATTGAGTTATACATTTTTCTTCCCTTCCCATCCTTCTTATCCTCTCCCCTTCCCCCTATGTCCTACATTCCCAATTTCCTCAGGAGTTCTTGTCTTTTTCTCCTTCCAAATTGAATCCATGTATACCTCTCTTAGGGTACTCTTTGCTACATAGGTTCTCTGAGCTTGTGGCCTGTAAGCTGGTTTTCCTTTGCTTTATGTCTAATATCCACTTATGAGTAAGCATATATCCTGTTGGTCTTTATGGATCTGGGTTACCTTACTCAAGATGGATTTTTCTAGATCTATCTATTTTTTGGCAAATTTCAAGATGCCATTGCTTTTTGTTTATTTTGTTGTTGTTGTTAGTTTCCACTGAGTAGTATTCCATTGTGTAAATGAAACACATTTTCTTTATCCATACTTTGGTTGAGAGTCATCTAGGTTGTTTGCAGGTTCAGGCTATTAAAAATAATGCTGCTATAAAAATTGTTGTGCCAGTGTCCTTGTGGTGTGAGGGCATATCCTTTGGTTATATGCCCAAAAGTGGTATTGTGAGGTCTTTGAATAGACTGATTTCCAATTTTCTGAGTAACTACTGTACTGATTTCCAAAGGATCTGTATAAGCTTGCACTCCCACCAGCAATGGAGGCTTATTCCCTTTTCTTCACATCTTCTCCAGCATAAGCTGTCTTCAGAGAGTTTGATCTTGGCCATTGTGACAGAAGTAAGATGGTATTTCAAGAGTTGTTTTTGATTTGCATTTTTCTAATGACTAACAATGTTGACTATTTCCTGAAGTGTCTTTCAGCTATTTGAGATTCCTCTGTTTGAGAGTTGTCTGTTTAGATATGTACATTTTTTTTAATTTTCTTGTTGTTGTTGTTTATTGTATTGTTTTGTCTTTTGATGTCATTTCTTAAATTTTTTTTTAAGTGTTTTGGAGATCAGATTCTGTCAGATATAGGGTTAGTAAACATCTTTTCCCATTAGGTAGACTGCCATTTTATCTGGTTGACTATGTTCTTTATAGAAGGTTTTCAGTTTTACAAGGTCCCATTAATCACTGTTGCTCTCAATGTCCATGCTACTGGTATTTCATATTTAGAAAGTTGTATCCTATGGCAATGAATTCAAGGAAACTTCCTACTTTCTCTTCTATGAGGCTCAGTCTGCTTGGTTTTATGTTGAAATATTTGAGCTTATCATAATACTGTCACAAAAATTCTGAGTGGTACACAGAAATGGTTAAACAGGGCACCAAACATAAGACAAAACGCACTTCATTGTAACCATTATTGTTTCTTCCCATTTTGTTTGTAGTCTTTTATTTTTTTTCTGAATTTCTCTGGAAGTTTGACTTCCTCTGAAGTCTCCTTGAGTTTTTGATATGTTTCCAATTTTTACAAATGTCTAATACTTCTGTGACCTTTTTAAAATTAGAAATTTTTATTGAATATTGCTAAGTATGGCATATCATACTTTGAAGGGTTAAGCAGTAATTAAGATAATGCTCAGGACTGGAGGAAAGAACTTTAAGGATAAGGTCAATTGGGAAGACTTCTTCAGTAGAATTGATTTTATCTTTGAAGTTGACTGACCCCCCCCCCATTACATTATATCTAAAAGATCTGCCCCTTCTCCCTGGCCCATGCCCAACACCCACTACTACATAAGCATTGTCCCATTGAGTAGACATATTACTTTACACATAATTGTAGGGAGTAGAGTGATGGTTTGGTTATTAAATGTAGTATTTGTTGCTCTTCAAGAGGACCCAGATTCAGTTACCAGAACACACATTGACATCACTATCTGTAACTCCAGTAGCAAGGGACCCATCATTCTCTTCTGGTCTCTGTGGTACCCAGTCATGTGTGTAATGTATTTACATAATGGAAGCAAAATACTCAGAAGTATAAAATTAAAACAGTATTTAAAAATTTTGGCAGGCTGAACTTGAACTCACTCTAACTTTAGACCTTGAATTTGTGGCCTTTGCATTCCTGTCTCCCCTAATTAACTAGAATTATAGATACTACCTATAGTTTTATTCATGGGAAGTGGTTATAGGAACAACAGAATAACATGGGCATCATAGGCAAGATCTTTGCCACTAAACCATACTTTCAGCCCACTGTCACCTCTTATTTCTTTGGTACCAATTTGAAATATTTGGTGACCTTAAAGTAAGCAAGTTAAAAACAAACAAACAAATAAACAAAAATAGCAATAAAAACAATCTGGATTCAAAGTCCTACCCTAGATCAATTAATTAAAATTGCTAGCTTTGGGCCTTAGAAATGATTATTTTGAAAATATCTTCTTTACCTGACACATTGATAAAAGGTATTCTTTCTGGTTTGCTGCAGATAATTTCCACAACAATTTACCCTTAAAGTTTTGGCCCTTGCTGTTGTTATATAAAAATTGTTAAGGTTCTAGTGAGTTAGTGCCTATATTATGGGAGGATATGTCTTTGGCAATAATTAAGATAGTTCTTATGGGACACGGTGTTCATTCAAGAGCCATTTCCATAAGAGCAAGCTTGATCCTATAGCCTAGTCTGGCTTCTTGCTTGAAGAAATGATCCTTCTCTCCTACATATGTTCCCACCACTGCAATTCTATCTTCAATCAATTCCTCTCTAGAGATGATTTAATTATAGTAACACATCGTTGGTCTTTGGAACTGACAGTGGTCAGAATACTAGCTAATACACCTGTTGGCCAATAGGAAAACAAGATAGGTGGGACTAGGAGACAAGGAGAATTCTGGAGAAGGTAGGAGGAGATTCAGCATGTAGGACTCTGGACCCTCTCTCCAGTAAGATAAGACCAAGTGGAAACACGTAGATTAATAGAAATGGGTTAATATTTAAGATAGAGCTAGCCAATAAGAAAAGCTAATAACAGGCTAGCAGATTTATATATAATACAGTGTCTCTGTGTGTTTGGGGCTGGTGCAGCTGTGGGGCCAGGCTGTCAAGAAAACATGCTCATAACATGTTCTTATAACAAATTAATACAGACTTTATGTAAAGGAGAAAAATATATCTCCCAAAGTTCTGGCATCAAAGACACTAAGGTACAGGTGTCTGCATCATGTGAGAACCCCCTTGTTGCCCCTCAAGTGTGTAGGAATGCTATGTCTTCCTTTGAGCAAAGGTAGATTCTGTGTGAAGATTTATTGATAAGGTTTATAATCCCATTCACAATGAAAGAATCCTTGGAGGAGTGTTACATAGCAATGCTTCTAATTGGTTCCTTTATAATATGAAGTTCACTTTGGGGTATGGCTAATGAGTGCTCTCTTCTTTACTTGAAGGTACAGGGTACTTTTTCTGGGAATGGGGAGACCTTGTCCACTCTGTTAGGAACCAATTTTCCTAATTTGACCATTGTGGAATTTGCAAGACTGCAAATATCAGTTGTGTTCTATAATACTGATCTTAGTCATCTACCTACCCAGGGAATCTTACTTTGATTTCTGAATCTTCATCTTTTTCTTTCACCTGTGAGATAGTATTTTATTGTTTGCACAGGCTATACTTGAACTTATACTGTGTAATCCTCCACAGGTGAGTGGGATTATTAATGTATACCATGTCTAGCACTGGGAATTGTTTTATTTTAAACTAGTAAAATACTGAAACTTTTAAGGAGAATAAAACAATACAAATGTTGAAATGTCCTGGTACCAAAATCTTTCACAAATGCTAGAATAACCTTTTATAATGACTCCATTTATTATTTTAGTCATTTACTTGAAAAGCTACAATAAGTCTTACCAGAAGACCAATTTCCACATCGTGAAAATAATTCAGTCACTTTACAAAATAGCTACATGTTATATATAAATATATGCACATATGTATAGTACCACATGTTTAAAATGAATGCATTCATAATTATACAGGCAATATATATATATATATATATATATATATATATATATATATATGACTATATATTATGTGTGGTTATTCTTAGGTTTTTTTTTTCCCACAAAAATGCAACTATAAGAGCAATAGAGCTGCCCTGGCATGATTCTGTGCTGCATGTCTGTTCTGAGGAGCAGTAGGAAGTTTCTTCTGTCCGACTTCTCTCACTCCAAAGTTCATGCTTCCACCTCATGGAAGACTAGATGGATATGGACATGAGCCCTCTTAGGCCTCAGAACTACCTTTTCAGTAGTGAACTAAAAGCTGACAAAGATTATCACTTTAATGTGAATAATTATGTAAATGAACACCAGTTATCACTAAGAACGGTTAGCTTAGGGCCAGGGGCAAAAGATGAATTACATGTTGTAGAGGCAGAAGGAATAACTATGAAGGAAGTCCAATTAAAGTAACGCTGGCAATTTTGAAAATGTCTGCACAAGCAACAGTTTGTCTTGTGGGCTTTGAAACTACACCACCTGTGGTTCTGTGTTTGAGGTGTGGTTCAGGGCTTGTGTTCATTATTGGACAGCACCTAGTAGTTGTGGAGGAAGATGCAGAGTCAGATGAAGATGAGGAGGATGTAAAACTCTTAAGTATGCCAGGCAAGTGATTTGCCCCTGGAGGTGGTTACAAAGTTGTGCAGAAAAAAGTAAAAATCGATGAAGATGAGGATGATGATGATGATGATGATGATGATGATGATGATGAAGAGGATGAAGAAGAAGATGATGATGATTTTGATGATGAAGAAACTGTAGAAAAAGTTCCAGTGAAGAAATCTGTATGACATACCCCAGCCAATAATGCACAAAAATCAAACCAAAATGGAAAAGGCTTAAAACCATCAACACCAAAATCAAAAGGTCAAGAGTCCTCATAAAACAGGAAAAAAACTCCTAAAACTCCAAAAGGACATAGTTCTATAGAAGACATTAAAGGAAAAATGCAAGCAAGTATAGAAAATGTGGTGCTCTTCCCAAAGTGGAAGCCAAGTTCATTAATTATGTGAAGAGTTGCTTCCAGATGACTGATCAGAAGGCTGTTCAAGATTTCTGCCAGTGGAGGAAGTCTTTTGAAGAAAATGGTTTAAACAGTTTGAAATATTCCATCTTACTTAATTTTTGTAACAGTTGATACATTATATGGCTGTTCTTTTTATAATGCAAAGTGAGAATTTTCCCTACTTTTTTTGATAAATGTTGTCCAGGTTCTATTGCCAAGAATATGTTGTCTAAAATGCCTGTTTAATTTTCCAGGATGGAACTCCACACTTTACTTTGTTTTAAGTATGTATGAAATGTTATGGTAGAACATAGTAATAGTGGTGGTCAGATGTGGAAATGGTAGGGAGACAAAAATATACATGTGAAATAAACTCAGTATTTTAATAAAGTAAAAAAAGAAAACAGTAGAGCTATGAACATATTACCTTAGCTAGAAATCTTTTATCAATAGGATGTTTGTAAAGCCCATATTTCAAACCAGATTATGATTTGGTTACATATGAATAGTGATGAGTGAGACAATAAATATAAGCAAAGCTCAGTCCTTACTATTTATGTTAAAATTCCAGATGAATTATTCTTAGCAAGGACACTGTATAAATTCTGTCTAACTTCTCCTGTGTTGTATTTCTTTGTATAAACAGTATATAAAGGTTGGTCTACTTGACCATATGAGCTTTAGGTAACATGCAAAGAAAGCAGTCAGTACTTACTTATGATATTACACATGATAGACATTCTGGTATTACTAATAAAGTACTTTGGAAACATCATCGTGCAGAGAAACCAATGAAAAGACTGCTATGAGCTGATTTATGTGGTTATTAGTCTCCTACATTAAGCCCCTGTACTCAATGAATATTTAAGGCAATTATTTGAGTAGTTGTAAGTATAAATCTAAATCTGCCAGTGAGGAGTGACTTAAAGACAGGTATAACTACTGGATTCTAGAAAAGTAACTGGGTTCCTGAATGCATTTATTCCCTATGGAAAATTAAATACAACTTTCTTCAAGCTTCCACCTATCCCTTCTAGGAATGATTCTTATTTCCTATCAATCTTTTTAGACAGATTTTTATTTCTGAGTATTGAATGACTATGATTAGAAGAAACTGTGACAGAAATGTCCAAATCACTACAGGTTAAAGAAAACACAAGTCTACTTGTTTTTCCTATAAGGTATATTAGAGAATGACACAGGCTCTAGGACCCATGTCGCAGTCCACTGTCTTTGAAATCTTAATGCATGATGTCATAGTCCAAAAATATGGCACGTGATGATCCAACCTTCATTGCTGCATTCCAGAAAATAGTTAAGAGTAAAGTACTTAAAAGTCAGATTTCTTTTAATGAGGACAGTTGTTGGAAATCATGCTTAAAACAGCGTTTCTATTTAAGTTAATTGAAAGTGGTTATGTGGCCATATGTCACTTCTTTGCTGGTGAATACTGTAACAGTATACATTAGCATACATAACTTGTAATTTTACAAATGTCTATGTCCAGGTATGCCTTGTGTGTCTAAAGCAGTGCCAAGCTGTTGTGCCCTCATACAAAAAAGTCAAATGGGCAGAAAAGGCAAAATGGTGTCCAAGACAGGCCTCAAAGAGACAGGCCAAGTATGTAATCTTTAAAATATTCTGTAAGAGCTTTTTGTTTTGTTTTGTTTTTTAAAAGTGGAGCTCGGAAGGCTTAATCACATTCCATGGAACTCACCTCTTTTTATATTGTTTCTTTTATTTTTTGAGATTGTATAATTATATGATTTCTCTTTTCTTTTTCCTTCTTCCAAACCCTAACGTATTGTTTGCTTTTAAATACAAGGTCTTTGAAAACTATATTCTTGTCTTTATTCAGACCATATTTAAAGAGCTTAGTTCCTAGTATCGTCCTTTGGTGTGAAAACTACAATGTACATATTTTGGAGGAAGATATACACCATATCACCTAACTATAGAGGACAGAAGGAATGACAGTTTGTATTTCCAGATTATGAATAATTTGGGGATTCCACTGTAAAGAAAGATAGGTCCAGTGATTCTAGAGGGAAAAAAAACTATGCTTAAAATACTTATTATAAAATGTTTCAGTAGAAAATAAATATATGTCTGCTATTCCCAGCTTGGTTCAGTTCATATAGGATTTCTCAGCCAGCACTTATTCATATATACATATTAATTTAACAAATGTATTCATCATCAACTAGGACTTACAGTTTGGATTCAATGTGATAATAAAACAACTTTTACAATATTCCAGATACAACAAGTTTCTTGAAGATGTAAAATAATTACATGAATTCCCTGCATAATACTCCAGAACTGTCATAAGTTATACCACAGTTTATATATTAAGCATGTTTGCTAATTAAATGAAAGAAAAGAGTGGAATAATACAGAAGTCTGTAGACAACAACATTAAATTAATCTGTATAGTATAGGCTAAAAAGCTCATTATTTGGGTCACAAAGGTCTTTGCACCCACAAGTCAGTAGGGAAACCAAAAAAATTAAATACACAGTGTGTCTTTCCAATGGAGGAAATAAAATACCTGTAATATACCCAGGAAACTGAGTGGATGTTGCTAATGACCTGATGATATTTTGCTATCTGTATAGACAGACACCTCTTGCTATTTGTAGAGGTAGACTTCCTCAAGTCCTCCAGAAGTTTATTTCAGAGTCTCCCTCCCTAGACCCTTATCTTTAGCTCTGAGGTGAGTGAGTACTATCCTTGAGGGAGATGTCACAAGTACTTTATAGCCTGGTGACCTCTATGCTAGTTGCTATGTCAGTCAGATACCAGAACAGTTCCTAGACCTTTAAGCTATAAACACATTTTCAAGGTCACATGTGCTTTGCAAAGCAGTGTCTGTGTAGTTACACTTTAAGCTTTATTGTGGACATAGAATTGGAATGATTTTTGGGTGGGAAATTTACCTAAAATGCTGTTGTGTTTAAATGTGCTAACAATAAATCTTTTGGCATCAGATTCTTTAAAATTTTGAGCCATCCAGGCAGATAGAGTTTGGCTGAAACAAGTTTTCATTCTCAAAGTTTTCCCAATTCATTTTCCTGACTACGCTGACACCTACAGGGATCCCCTCAGCACAGATTTGAAGATAAAATTTCTAGTTTCCCACCTTTACTACCTGAAAGGCCTTCAGAAAATTATTAAACTTAAGATATATAGGAGATGTATGGAAGTAACCATAGCCTTCCCTTACAGTGTTTTGAGAGAATAAACCTAGATTTATGTAACAGGTTTGTGGAGAGATAGATTACACTTTGTAAGCAATGAATATTATGTTTTTCTAAGAACATACATTTTCTGTTTTTTTCCTATGGCTCTATAACATCATATTCAGAATAATTCTTTGAAGGCCAGATCTAGTCTCTCAGTGAAGGTCTACCAAAAGGCACCTTTAGTTCACATATGAAAGTCTCCACTGGAGCCAAGATAGGGATACTGTCCTGTGCTCTGAAACACGCTAGAGATTGACAGCAAAGTACTATGGAAAGAATCTTACCAAACTTGTGCTTTCTCCTACACTTGAAATTTGATTTTCTTTCATAAAATATCATCCTCCATTTTTCACTTCTTTCTTCAATAAAACTCACCTGGATAAATGAGGTTACTAAGTGGGTAAAGGCACTTATCAACAAACCTGATGACTTCGGTTTAATCCCTGAGACTCCCAAGGTAAAAAACTGGACTGACTCCTAAAAGTTCAACTATGAACTCTACATGCATACTGTAACATGCATATACTTGAAACCACCCCCCATACACACATGGAATTATTAAGAGATAATAATTCATTTAAAAAATAGTCTTTCTGACAAACAACAACAAAAACAAACAAACAAAAAATGAAGACATGTAGTGCTATTGGTAAATAATCAATGCAAGATGACTCAAAGGAAGGTTTGCCAAAATGCAATAACTACCCTGAATTCTTTTCATAGACCAACTTATTTGGACTCTGGGTGATGGGGAATGTTCTTCTCTATATATGTTTGTGTTATTGGTTGATGAATAAAACATTGATTGGCCAGGCAGGAAGTGACATAGAATGGCAGATCTGTCACTAGCTAACCATTAATATCTTGAGGTTTGAACAGACATGCAGGAAGTGACATTGCTGGGCAGAATCAAAATAAAAGTAGGGACAAACAGGAAATCACTCTCTTCTCTGCAGAGATGTAGCAGGCAAAGGAGATGCAGGTCTGTCATTCCCAGTAAACCAAGACCATGTGGAAATACTTAGATTAATAGAAAAATGTGTTAATGGTTAAATCAGAACTAGCCAATAAAATACCATAGCTTATGGCCAACAGTTTCATAATTCATATAGCATCTCTATGTGTTATTTGGGGCTGACTTGCTGTGGGACCAGGCTGGAGGTAACATCTGGGTAAAGAAGAGATTGGAGAAGAGAAGTCTTGTTACTGGGCATATTTTATGTAAAGCATAAGTTTATTTGCATTTACAGACCTCAAAGTCCTTGCATTTTCCTAGTAGTATTTTGAAGGAATTAGAGTAATCACATTTAAAACACCTGAAAGAGGATGCTTTTCTAAAAAGTACTCAAGGAGTACACACCATGTTCCTCTCTTTGTGACTGGGCTACCTCATTCAGGATGGTTTCTGTAAGTTCTATCCACTTACCTGTAATTTTCAAGATTCCATTGTTTTTTTTCCACAGAGTAGTATTCCATTGTGTAAATGTGCCCCATCTTCTTTATCCATCCTTCAGTTGAGGGGCATCTAAGTTGTTTCCAGGTTCTTGCTATTAGAAATAATGCTGCCATGAACATAGTTGAGCACATGTCTTTGTTGCATGGATATATGCAACATGGATACATGCATGGGTATATGCCTAAGATATGTACTTGCTCATATATGGATTTTAGAAATAGAGCAAAGGATCACAAGCCTATATTTCACACCATCATAGAAACTAGGATATAAGAAGGATTCTAAGAGATTCATATGAGTTCTCTCACAGAAGGGGAAAGGGACAATATCTCCACAGTATATGGGAGGTGGGGGGCGTGAGTGGAGAGGGAACTAGGATAAAGAGATGAAGAGAAGGGGAGGAGAGGAAGCCATTATAGGTTTGAAGAGAAAACTGAACCTAGAGAAATGTCCAGAGACCTACAAGAATGATCCCAACTAACAATTTGAGCAACAGTGGAATGGCTACCATAAATGTCCTTCCCTGATAATGAGATCAACGACTAACTTATCCACCATTGTGGTGCCTTCATAAGCAAATACCCACAACTTAACGCATAGCCAAACTGGAATCCAGATGCAGAGAGGGAAAACACGACCGGGCTGCAGAAACACATAGAGATAGCTGACCTGAACAAGGAAGAGCTAATGGGCCCCAGACTGATTGCTGAGAATCCAGGATGGGGCAGACTCAGACCCCCTGAACATGGATCTCAGCTAGAAGGCCTGAGCAATGTAAGGGGCCTTGGACAGGGGAACTGGGATGTATTCCTGGTGCACAAAAGGACTTTGGGGGCAAATCCCCCATGGAGGGAAACTCCCTTAACCTAGAGAGAGAAGGCCTAGTCCCTACTGCAAATGACTTGACAGATTTAGATGACCCCTCCTAGAGGCCATCACCCTACATGTGGAGTGGGGGGGGGGAGGTAAGGGTGGTCAGAAGCTACAAAAGAGTGGGAGAGTGAGAGAGAGGGAGAGAGGGAGAAAGGGAGAGAAGGGGGAGGGAGGGAGAGGAAACTGTGATTGAGATGTAAAATAAAAATATAAAAAATAAATTCATAAAAAAATTACTCAGGGAGAATTGTCATATCTAGAGCAATGGTCTTCAGCGTATAGCCCCAGATCAGCAGGGCAGAGTCAAGACCTAAATGACTGAGGTAATACCCATGTGATTTCTGTGGAGTTTTACTCTAATTCTAATTTTATATTCTCTCTGCATTACCTCTGGATCCCTCTCAATCACCACTCAATTTATTTAAAAATTAGTTAAATGCTCAGCTTTGTGATTTAGCTTAGGTTATACATAAGAAATTTTTTTTGTTTGACTCTCTGGTAAACATGAGATAAAAGCGAGACATTGATGTAATGTGTATTTTTTTAGTTTACTAATTAAAGCACAAGTTAAGATATATGGAACTAAGTTTAATAATATAGGTTATTATAATTTTATTAAGGAAGAAGTCACTTATACAAGAAACCAACCGATGACCTGAAAGTCCCTTCTCCAAGGATCTACACCCAGTCTGCTCTCAGTGACCCAACAGGCAGCAAGAGAGTAAGTTCAGACCTCAGACCTAAACCCACCCTGTCCAGACCCATGCAACAGCTGCGAGCAGGGTGGATATCTCACTACAAATTATGAGTAAGGTTATCTCTGACAGCTCATTAGAGGGAACTGTGTTTTCAACAATGTATTTGCAAAAATCAGTACCCACAGCAGGTGGCTCATAACTAACTGGTTCTTTTATTCTTCTTCCCAAACACTTAAAGATTTGTTTCTCTTACTACATTCTCGTCTGTCCTGTAGGAGAGTAATGCTCTTGCACACATGAGTTGAAAGCAGAGAAATGCATACTTTTATATTAGAGATGACACTTGCATGGGCTCAGTGATGCCTAATATATCCAGTGGAGTAAAACTTGGACAAAGAAGTCCACCTAACTCAGAGGAGGATAATACCACTGCTTCAGATAAAAAGTAACACTCCATGTTACATTTGATACAAAAACAAACATTTGAATATATTCAAGTAGAATAGGGCTATCTTGTAATTTACATAAATATCTCAGAAATGACTAAGAAGAAATTACTATATATATATGTATATATATGTATATACACACACACACCCACACACACACACACACACACATATATATATATATATATATATATATATATATATATATATACACACACACACATGAATGAAAATTTTCAGGACTTTTATTTTCAAAAGGCCTTTGAAAGGTAAATGACAACCTTCTACCACTTGTGTGGTCATCCTGCCATTCATATTTGGATAGTATGTGATGTCTATAGGGTGGTGATTCCACTTATAATTAAAATTAGATACCCCTTCAAAAATGTGTTAATACTGTCTTTGCTGCACTCTAGTGCTGTGAAACTCTACATTATGATGCCTTGTGAAACTCCTACTGCTGATATGTAAACTGGCAATAATAATAATTACCTTGTAGGGCTATCATAGGGATTCAAAAGGCTATATAAATACATAAATGCCATAAGAATAATACATCAGTTCATATGTAAAGTGTCATAGATAATATCTGATATTATTTGTTTGAATTAATTTTATTGTACATATCTTAGACATGTGCAAATATTGTTTATTTCATACAGAAAATGTAATAGAAAAATATTTGCTAACATGTTAAGCCAACATATAGTGAGACTCTTTTCTAATGGCATGGTTTAATCACCAGGTACTGAGCTTGGGAGAAGAAAATACCTTTCATTTTAAGCGTATGGGTGGGAAGTATCACAGATTGATTTATTCACCAAGAAGCACAATGTGAACAAGCTAGAAGAAAGGGGAACATAGATGGAGTTGTCAGCAACACTTCCCATTCTGAGAGTCTCATTTTTCTAATGTGATAATTGCTATTTATTTTATAGTCTTGAACATGACATATCACTACTGAAACTGCTTCTAATTCTACCTTTATTATTAACCTCACTTTTCAATTCTTTATCGACCTTGGGCAAGACTATTTTCCTCTTCATAGCATCAATAGAAAAGCTGGTTCAAGTTTGCTTTAAAAGAAATTAATCTCAAAGCTATTCCTACACTTTAAAAGGACCTTGTATGAGAATGTTAATAGCTGCTATTAGACTTGGAGTCAGCCCTTCCCTAAGAGGAAAACAAAAGTGTGGGTGTAATGTCATTTGATCAGAAAAACGAATAAGAGTATGACTGTGTCGTGCTGCTGCAGACAGAGCACCTTCATGCAGACAAAGCCCTCAAAGGACTGACAGCCCATCTCACAATTTTCTTCCTGGCTGAACTTGGATAAATTCTAGACCATGAGGCTCAGTTTTTCTATAAAATGTTAATAGCAACCCATATATCTTGTCAGTACTCTCTACGTTTTTTCTAAGACTTGTGAATAGATAGAAGGAAGGGGAGAGGTAGGCAGGGAGGGGACAGGAAAAAACAGATGAAAGGATGGAATAGAAAGTGAGAAAGAGAAGCATGAATGAGAGAAGCCAGAAACAGAAATCAAAAGATGGCACCTATGGTCTATGAACATACCTTTTTCAATAAGGGATCCAAAGTCTGGATTCTTGTTAATGGCCATGTCTTGTACTCCTGTTTCCTATTTTGAAATCCATCAGAAAATTTTTTTTAACATTTTCCCAGAGATGGGGATGGGCAAAAGACAACTGGGCATTGATTGAATTCTTGCAATGTCTGAAGCAAGAAGTACAGCTACTGTTGATTATCATAATATCTTACGAGTTAAGCTTTTTGTTTTTAAGTATTACAAATCACAACTCGGTATTTTAATAGTTGATATGACTGCTTGAGTTGTAGGGTTTGTAGAAGTCACATTCATGAGCATAAACACATTACCTTCAATCTCTGTAAAGACTGTGAGCTTCTGTATTGCAGCTCCCAGGAGTCTAGACCATCTTCTAAGTTGCCACAATGTCCAAAACTGTTTGCCAGACAAGGCTTTACAACTTGCATAACTACCTTATGAAAGAAATCCATCTTATGCTCACATAGGCTTTTTTCAAATTGAACCTTGTGCAGACAGTGTAGAGCTGGAGTGACACTCTAGGCAATTAAGATCTCAAAGAGCCTAGGAAGGATGCAGACATTTTCAAAAATAATTTTCACTGTGGCAGAAATGCATATTGATTGAAGTTGAAGTTACAATGTCACTCATAAAGTTTGTAAGTCTTTTTAAGAATGGCATTAAGCGGTGAAAGGTAATTGACAGGGACAGACACTTCAACAGAGGCTGACAGAGGGACTGGAATGCTTCAACAAGAGAAAAAATAATCCAGAAAGAGACATCCATAATGAGAAACTTCTTTTTCTATTCCTATTCTCTCTGTATTTTTAAATATTGATGTCAATATACTTAAATTTTTAGTTTGTTAAAACACAAAACACTAATATCTGTGTTATGTTTTGTGTTTAATAAAACACACCTCAACTAAATAAGATACAGTTTAGAAGTAGAGCATATGGTGTCATATGTGAAATAGAGCTGGGAACTTGGGGAAAATGTGGTGATGTCAGCCTCTTTTGCATCTATAAAATCCACAAAATAAAGAGCCTTAAGCATTTTTTATTTTAATTCTTGAAAAGCTCAGAACTTAGAAATTTTCCAACCAATTTCTAATAATACAATGCCATGAATGTGAATAGGGTTGTAAACAGATAATACTTATATCATAGATCTGGAGAGAAAGGCTACCTATAAATATAAGAATTAGATCTGTAGCTCATTTGGACAAATGGCACGGTTACCATCTTAATGAGTGTTCAATTTAGGACTGAAGAAGCATAGTCTACCCAAGTGGTATTCTATAAATAAAAAAAAAACTTTTTTGACTAATATATGAGTTCTATCAAGGAAAATGTATTTAGCTATAACTACTTAAAACGGAATGATGTGACACATGAACTCTGATTCGTTTTAATGTAGATGACATAGAATGTGCCTTCAATGCTGCTAAGACCACACATGAAGAGATATCCACATTTAATAACCTTTTCTGAAGACTTGAGCCATGAATTATGATCACATGAACCACCAAAGAAGACTCATTCCCCTCTAGACAAGATTATTAAGAAATGAGTAAAATAAGGACAGGATGTACAAAGATTGTTGATGACATTTAAGATATATAAAGGAACATATGTTTATGTGGAACATATGTAGATTTATGGTATCTATAGAACATATGATAAATACAGCATATCTTAAGTGCAACATATTTCTTGACCTATTAAACAGATTTTCATTTTTATAATTTATTTATTTAAGTTTCATTTTATTTTCTAACCACTGCTCAGCTCCCCATCAGCCCATCCCTGGTCCACTCCTCCTCATAGGTGAGGGCTCCCATGAGGAGTCAACAAAGTCTGACACAGCATGTTGGGGCAGAGCCTAGCCCCTCTCTCATTCATCAAAGCTGATCATGGCATCCCACAATAGGGAATGAGCTTCAACTTTGCTCATGTACCAGGTTTGTATGATAGTCCTACTGCTAGGGGCCCCTCAATTAATTTAAGGCGCACAACTGTCTCCCACATATGTGGGGGATAGTTTGGTACACTGGAGTTTCTACCGCTATTGTTGTAGAGTTCATAATTTTCTACAAGCTTGGTTCAGCTATGTCTGTAGATTTCTTCATCGTGTTCTTGACCTTCCTCGCTCAGATATTCCCTCCTCCCTCTCTTTAAATGGAGTCCTATTGCTCTGCCTAGAGCTTGATTGTGGATCGCTACATTTGGTTCCATCAATTACTGGATGAAGGCTCTATGATGATAGTCATGATATTCACCATTCTGATTATAGGGAAAGGTCAGTTTGACACAGCATGTTGGGGCAGAGCCTAGCCCCTCTCTCATTCATCAAAGCTGATCATGGCATCCCACAATAGGGAATGAGCTCCAATAAGAGATTTATTGATTTCTTACATGTTGTTGTTGATGTTTTCTCCATTTCTTTAAGGGAGGTTTTCATTTCTTCTTTAAGTGCTTCTATCATATTCATAAAGTGATTTTAATGTCATTTTCATCTGCATTAGGATGTTCAGATCTTCCTGTTGTAGGACCACTAGATTCTGGTTTTTCATATGAAGTTTAGTGTTGTTCTCTTGATGTCTATGAAGAACTGTGTTGGGATTTTGATGGGGATTGCATTGAATTCATATATTGTTTTTGGCAGCATTACTTTTTTTATTATGTTGGTGCTACCTATCCAAGAACATGGGAGATCTTTTCATTTTCTGATATCTTCTTCAACTTCTTTCTTTAGGGACTCACAGTTCTTGGCATACAGGTCTTTGACTTGTTTGGTTAAAAATATCCCAACACATTATATACTTGTTGCTATTGTAATGTGTGGTGTTTCTCTGATTTATTCCTCATTCCATTCATCATTTGCACATACGAGTGCTACTGATTTATTATTGAGTTAATTTTTTGTCCTGCCACATTACTGAAGGTGTTAATCAGCTGTAGGAGTTCTGAGACAGAGTGGGATCAATTATGTGTACCATTATATCATTTGCAAATAGTGATAGTTGACTTCTTCTTATCCAATTTATATCCCCCTTATCTCCTTTTGTTGACTTATTGCTCTAGCTAGAACCTTGAGTACTATATTGAGGTATGGAGAGAGGGAACCTTCTTTTGTTCCTGATTGTAGTGGAATAGCCTTGAGTTCCTCTCCATTTAATTTGATGTTGTTGGCTTGTTGTAAATTGCTTTAATTTTGGTTAGATATTGTCTTGTGTCAATGATCTCTCCCAGATCTTTAACATGAATGGGTATTTGAGTATGCCAAAGGCTTTCTCAGCATCTAATGAGATAAATCTAATGAGATTATCATATTATTTCTTGTCCTTCAATATGTTTATGTAGTGGATTATATTGACAGATTTCCATACTGAATCAACCCTACATTGTCATGAATGTTATTTATTTATTTATTTATTTATTTATTTATTTATTTATTTTAAGTTTGTATGTTCTTGGATTTGTTTTGCCAGTATTTTGTTGAGTATTTTTTCATAAAAGTTCATATGGGAGATTGGTCTGTAGTTCTCTTTCTTTGTTGCATCTTTGTGTGGTTTGGGTTTCAGGGTTATTATAGCCTCATAAAAAGAGTTTGGTCATGTTTATTCTATTTATATTGTATAGAACAATTTCAGAAGTATTGAAGTTAGTTCTTCTTTGAAATTCTGGTAGAATTCTGCATGGAATCCATCTATCTTGTCCTTGGATTTTTGTTGTTGTTGTTGTTGGAAAATTTTAATTATTGCTTCTATTTCCTTAGGGGTTATAGGAGTACTTAAATTTTGTATACTTTATATTAGCCTGTGTCTTTTTTTTTTAAATAAAGGAGTTGAGTCCCATAATACTAAGGGATACCAAAGGGCAGTGATCATTGATTCCTGTTATATTTTGGTGATGATGGTACTTGTGTGTGTTCTCTTCTTTAACATTTACTAATCTGGGATTATCTATTGCCTGCTCTCTACTTGATACCTCTAACTTCCTTGGATTTGAGTTTTCCTTCTGGTGCTTTCTGTAGGGCTGAATGTAGGTATTGTTTAAATATAAATATGGTTTTGTCATAGAATATCTTTTTTTCTTTGCCTAAGGTGATTGAAAGTTTTCCTGGGTGTAGTAGTCTGGGTGGGCATTCATAGTCTCTTAGAAGCTTCTGGCTTTGAGAGTCTCCATTGACAAGACAGGTGTTATTCTGATGGATCTGCCTTTATATGTTACTTGGCCTTTTTCTTTTTCAGTTCTTAATAGTCTTTGTTTATGGTGAGAGAACAGTTTTTTTTTTTTTTTGTGGTCTAGTCTATTTTGTGTTCTGTAAGCTTCTTGTGTCTTCAATTCATAGGCCTTCCCTTCTTTAGGTTGGGAAAAATTTCTTCTATGATTTTGTTGAATATATTTTCTGTGTCTTTGAGTTGGTTTTCTCCTTCTTCTATCCTTATTATACTTAGGTTTGGTCTTTTCATGACATCCCAGATTTCCTGAATGTTTTGTGTTGTGACTTTGTTGGTTCTTATAGTTTTTATTTTTTGACCAAAAAAAAATTATTTTCTCTAGTGTATCTTAGTGCCTAAAGCTCTCTTACATTTCTTGCATTGTGTTGGTTTTTCTTGTATCTGTAGTTCTTGTTCATTTAGCCAGATTTTCCATTTCTGGAATTTCTTAAGTTTGTGTTTTCTTTATTGCCTTTATATCAATTTTCAAGTAGTAGACTTGTTTGATATTCTTCCTTGACATTCTTGCATTCTTTAAGATATTTATTGATTTCTTACATTTCTGTTTGTCTTTTCCTCCATTTCTCTAAGGGAGTTTTTCATGTCTACTTCTAGTGCCTCCATCTTCTTCATAAAGTTGTTTTAATTTCATTTCTGTCTATTTCTTCTGCATTGGGATGTTCAGGTCTTCCTGTGGTAAAAACACTATATTCTGGTGTTGCCATATTGCTGTCTGGATAGTTGAATATATTCTTGCCTTGTTGTCTACCCATCTTTTCCTCCAGTTTTGAAGGCAGTGTCTTTGCCTCTTGATCTGAACCTTGCACACAGTGTTTGTGTCTCAGGGATCCACAGTTGGACCAATCAGTGTGGTCATTGTCTGTGTCTTAGAGATACACTCTTGGTCAGCACTCATAGTCCTCTTTGTTCAGTTGATGTCTCTGCCTCAGGGATCCCCTGAGATCATGGCTGATTTGTTGGATGGGGGGCATAGTAGAACTTCTAGATTACAGGGTCTAGTGGGGTTGGTACAGCTTTCCTGAAGGATGAAGCATATTTTCTAAATGTAAGGTCTTGATACTTACTAGGGCAGGGAGAGCAAGGATGTCCCATGAGAACACAAACAGACACACACACACACACACACACAGACACACACACACACACACACACACACACACACACACACATATATATATATATATATCTTTCATAATCTTGACATATTCTGTTATTAGTAAGGGACTATATACTGGAAGGTTATCAGTTCCCTTGGATACTTTTTTTCTCTGTTGTTGCTCACTGCTTTGTTAATAAGTAGTATAAGTCTTTCTTAACCAGAGAAGAAAAATATCATGCAAGCATGCATTGATTGGAGCTGTACTTCATTCCTACCTCTTTCCTTTGAAAAAGACAATACTGTCAGATTTTGAAATCAGATGTTGGACTTTCAAACCCATATTTTCTAGTTGCCATTTCTGTGACCTTAGAAAGGTTTTTCCTTTGGACCAATTTTTTTAGTGTATTCATAATACTTCCCTGGGTTCCTTATTTTCAAAACATGAAATTTCATCTGAGAACAATATGAAATATGTAAACTAAGCTGTTTTGTAAAACCTAGAACAGATTATATAATACAACATACTGCTATACTATTTGAGAAAGAATAAAATACACACTTGTCCACATATGAACCAAGATAGCAGTTACAGAAGAAAAAATCTTTACCAGAGATTAGAGTGGCAGTTAGGGACATAATGTCCTGGTTTAGAATGTAATTATTACTACTGTATTTATAATACATCATGTCACCTCTTACATATATGTAACACATCATATGTACTATTTATTTATAATTTACTAAAAAATTTAGTATCAATCTTGTGAGTTACTTTTGCATTCTTTTGACGAAAACACTGGACAGACTCATCTTAAAGAAGCAAAGACTAGCATTAACTTATGACTTTGAAGAGTAACAATGCCTTATGATGGGGAGGCCACAGTGGTAGGAATTTACCTGTGGTGACTGGAATAAGAGAAATCTGGCTCTAGGGAAAGGTCCAGAGACCTACAAGGATGATCCCAACTAACCATCTGAGCAACAGTAGAAAGCCTACCTTAAATGCTCTTCCCTGATAAGGAGATTGATAACTAACTTATATGCCATCCTAGAGCCTTCATCTAGTAGCTGATAGAAATACAAGCAGACACCCACAGTTAAGCACTGAGACAAATTCCTGGAATCCAGTTACAACGAAAGAGAAGTAATGATCACATGGGTCAAGACCAGGCAGGAGAAACGTACAGAAACTGCTGACCTGAACAAGGGGGAGCTCATGAACTCTTGTGTGATAGCTGGGAAAACAGCATACCACTGATCCAAAACCCCTAAATGTGGATCTCAGTTAGGAGGCCTAGACAGTCTACCAGACCTCTGACAGTGAAACCAGAATGTATCTGGATTCCTGAAAGGACTTTGGGAGCACATTCCCAATGGAGGGATAGTCCCTTAGCCTAGACACATTGGGAGGGCCTGGGCCCTATCCCAAATGACTTGAAAGATTTTGATGACCTCTCCTGGAAGGCCTCACCCTCCCTGGAGAGTGGATAGGGAATGCAATGGGAGTGTCTGTGGGGGGGGGATTGGGAAGATAGGAGAGAGAGGGAACTGGGATAGATATGTAAAATAAGAAAAAAATATTTTTAAAAAGTTGATTATTTTTCACATAGTGGCACACAGAAAGCAGAGGTAACTAAACTTAACACCATTGGAGGGTATAACCCAGAGATGTGCTTCTGTCAGCCTAACTCTGTCCTTTAAAGGTTGCATGATGTTGACAAAACATAGTGTGGTTGCTGAGATAAAATGATACAAATGCTTTGAATATAATATATAAAGTATACAGTTTGTTACTGATTATGAGAATAAGGACATTCCTTTATCATGTGTGGCAATCACTTGTTTTCCAATGTCCATCAAGTTATGTCCTGTTGAATAGGTGCTATTGGTCTTTGCCTCCAAGCACTAAGTGTTAATCCTAGCAAATAGGACTATCAAAACATTCAAGAGTTCAGTAATCAAAAAATTTTAATCAGGAGCAACAATACTTAACCTAGTTTTTCTTCAGTAAGTTTCAATTAGTTTGCATTGCTATATTTAGAATCCAAGCACACTTAGAGCATAATGCTAGCTTTGTGACCCTCAGTCAATCATTTTGTCTTTAACTCTCTTAATTTACTGAAACAAATGAGAGGATAGGATAAAAATGCAACTACATTTTTTTGAAACACAAATCAATTATAAATGACTAGGCTTCTAAATATATATATATATATATATATATATGTATATATATATATATATATATACTTTGATTGTAATATTTATTTGTGACTATTGCTTTTTGTGGCTTTTAAAATACATTTCCATTTGGCTTATATGAATTTCATGGTTTTATAGCCAGAAAAATAATATAATCCATTTCAGCAAAACAACTTTTTTTTTCCAATCGATTCTTGTTCCTCCTTCCTCCTTCCTTCTCTTCTACCCTCCCATGTACCCTGACCACCCTCCCATCACATCCACCCCCAACTCCACATGTAAGGTGATGCCTTTGAGGAAGGGTCATCTAAATCTATCAAGGCATTTGGAGTAGGGACTAGGCTTTCTCTCCTCTCTCTAGGTTAAAGGAGTATCACTCCATGGGGAACGTGCTCCCAAAGTCCTTTTGTGCACCAGGGATACATCCTGGTTCCAATATCAGAGGCCCCTTAGACTGTCCAGGCCTTCTAACTGAGACCCATGTTCAGGGGGTCTGAGTCGGTCAAATGCTGGATTCCCAGCTATCAGTCTAGGGGCCCATTAGCTCCTCCTTGTACAGGTCAGCTCTCACTGAGGGCCAGTGAAACACCTTTTACCGGATTTGCTAACAATACATTGAATCCCCATTTTCATTGTAATTTATCACCACAGCTCTGTCTTGAAGAAATTAGAAGCTTGTTTTACATGCTAGAGGAAATTCTTGCTAGGCAATTATGTTGCACATATTTTAATCCATATGATAATACACAGTGGGGCCCGATTACTGTGCTGAGCTTGAACAGTTTGCCTGAGATTTTCCTGGTTATAGTTCTGAAATTGTTACATTCAGAAAAATACATTCAAATAATAATATAAATAAAATAAAAAGATTTATACAGACTAGAAATGTTTGGGCATCTGTGGGCAAGGTACAGTACTTAGAGAGTTCTTTTGTTCCCTTGGCTTTTGGACATAGTAGTTTCTTCTTCCTCATGAATAAGACAAGAGTGTAGCCTGTAAATTTCCGCCAGCCCGCCAGCCCGCCAGTCTGGGCCCACCGCCGCACCAGCCCCAAATAACACTCAGAGACTCTGTATTTGATACAATCCTGTTGGCCAGTTACCATTATTGTTTATGGGCTAGCTCTGCCTTAATTATTAACCCATTTCTACTTATCTAAGTATTTTCACTTGGTCGTCTTATCGGGGAGCCGCGGCTGGTGTCCTGCTTCTTCCCAGGCTACATCTCGACTCCTCCCTACTTCCTCCTTCCTCCTCCTGGTCTCCTAGCCCCACCTATCGTGTTTTCTATTGGCCCCAGAGCTTTATTAACCAGTATGAGAAACATATATACAGAATAACATCTCCCATCACAAGAGTATTTCTCAGTGCCTGCCCTTGCATAGAATGGATCCCATAGTACAGTTTTACCTGGCCCTAAGTGTCAACAGAGCTATGCAGGATGACCTTTAATATGGTTGTGTGTCAACAGAGATTTGGGGTGTTTTGACCAAGATTTTTGTAGTATACATTTATTTATTTTTACATATAAATACTTGCAGTTCCAAGAAAGAAATATACATAAGTATGAAAATCTGTATAGCGACCCCCATCTCTGGGCCTCTGCTAGAGTGAGAGCAATCCTGGTGCTCTGATACACACTCCCCCAAACACACACACAAAGAGCTTACGCTAACCATACCCTGTGTCATACCCTGCCCACTGTCCCACCACTCTTGTTGAGCACTGGAACAGAGGGTGGATCCAACTATCCTGCCAACTTCTGGGAATTTCTTGGAGCTGTTCTGAGCACACTATACCTGCTTATCCACATGGGACTATCATGTGGATGGTCTTTGACCTGCATCTCTGGGTCTCTGCTAGAGGTGAGTCTGGAACAACTTTGGGTTGAATCTCCCCCACACCTGTCCCTGTGAACTCCCTGGATTGGCCCCGAATATTGCTCACCCCTGTGTCCTGTCCCCAGTGAGAGAGCTCCTGGTGGTGTAATACACACCCACCCCCACAAAGAGTGTACCCTCAACCCACCCTGTGTTATACCCTGCCTATTCTCCCACACCTCTGGTTGAGCACTGGAACAGAAGGCAGATCTAACAATCTTGCCACATACTGGGAATTCCTGGAAATGATCTGAACACACTAGACCCATCTATAAACCAGGGACCCCACTGAAACTCCCGGTTCCTGATCTCTGACCCCACCCTTGGTCATCTGGGGCCCCCAGAATGAGATCCACCTATCCCCAAGGGACCATCCTATTCCCTGCCTTCTGGATCTTTGACCCCCTTTGCCAACAAAGGGACTGAGAAAAGAATCAGGGAAAAAATTATCCTTTACAACAGCTACAAACCACATAAAGTATCTTGGGATAATATTTACCAAACAAGTGAAAGACCTATATAGTTTTGTGTCTTTAAAAAAAAACACTAAGAAGACACCAGATAATGGAAAGATCTCCCATGCTCTTGGATAGGTAGGATGAACATAGTAAAATGGCAATCTTGCCTAAAGCAATCTACAGATTCAATGCAATCCCAATTAAAACCCCAGCACAATTCTTCACTGATATTGAAAGGATAATAATCAATTTTATATGAAAAAACAAAAGACCCAGGTTAGACAAAACAACCCTGTACAATAAAAAAAACTTCAGGAGGCAACATCATCCCCAACTTTAAGCTCTACTACAGAGCTATAGTCCTGAAAACAGCCTGGTATTGCCACAAAAATAGACAAGTAGACCAATGGAATCAAATCACAAATCCAGACAATATCTGACATACCTATGAATGAAACGTGGTTTTTGACAAAACAGCTAAAAGTATACAATTGGGGGAGGAAAGCATCTTCAACATATGGTGCTGGCACAACTAGATGATGGTATGTAGGAGAATGCAGATAGACCCATGTCTATTGCCAGGCACAAAACTCAAGTCCAAAACTCAAGTCCAAATGGATCAAATATGTCCAGCCACACTGAAGGTCTTAGAAAAGATAGTGGGAGGTACTCTTGAATAAATTGATACAGCAGACTGCTTCCTGAACACAACTCCAGTAGAACAGACACTAAAATCAACAATTAATAAATGGGACCTTCTAAAACTGATAAGCTTCTGTAAGGCAAAGGATACTGTTAACAAGACCAAATGCCAGTGCACAGACTGGGAAAAAAATCTTCACCAATCCTAAATCCGACAGAGGGCTGATCTCCAAAATATACAAAGAACTGAATAAACTAGTCAACAAAACACCAAATAACCCTATTAAAAAATGGGGTACAGAACTGAATAGAGAATTCTCAACAGAGGAAATCAAAAAGGCTGAAAGACACTTAAGAAAGTGCTTAACATCCTTAGCTATCAGGAAATGCAAATCAAAACAACTTTGAGATACCATCATATTCCTGCAAAATGGCTAATGTTAGAAACACCAATGACAACCTATGCCAGAGAGGATGTGGAGAAAGGGGAACACTCCTCCACTGCTGGTGGGAGTGCAAACTTGTACAGCAGTTTTGGAGATCAGTATGGCAGTTCCTCAGGGAAATGATAATTAGTCTACCACAGGACCCGGCAATCCCCGTTAGGCATATACCCAAATTATCCACATCCATGCAACAAAGACATGTGCTCAATCAACTATGTTCATAGCAGTATTATTTGTATTAGCAAGATCCTGGAAGCAACTTAGATGCCCCTCAACTGAGGAATGGATAAAGAAGTTGTGGCACATTTACACAATGGAATACTACTCTGTGGAAAAAAAAAATAATGGTTTCTTGAAGTTAGCAGGCAAGTGGATGAAACTAGAAGAAACCATCCTGAATGAGGGAAACCAGTTGCATAAAAAGGAACATGGTATGTACTTGATTACATATGGATTTTAGACCTAGAGCAGAGGATCACCAGCCTATAATTGACACTGCCAGAGAAACTAGGATACAAGGAGGATTTTAAGAGATTCATACAAGGTCCCTCACAGAAGAGGAAAGGGACAAGATCTTCTGAGCATATGGGAAGTGGGGGGGGCAGTGAGTTGAGAAGGAACTAGGGGAAAGAGAAATGCAAGAGAGGAAAGCAGGTGGGACTAGGAAGATTGAATCACGGGAGGAATATATGAGAAGAGAGAGAGAGAGAGAGAGAGAGAGAGAGAGAGAGAGAGAGAGAGAGAGAGAGAGAGAGAGAGAGACCATAAAAAGGTAACCATTATAGGTTTGAAGAGAAAACTGAATTTAGAAAAATGTCCAGAAATATACATAAATGACCCCAACTAGAAATTTGAGCAACAGTGGAAAGGCTACTATAAATGCCCATTCCTGATAAAGAGATTGATGACTAACTTATCCACCATCATAAAGCCCCCATCTAGTAGCTGATTGAAACAGAAGCAAACACCCACAGCAAAGCACTGAGCCAAACTGGAATCCAGTTGCAGATCGGAGGACAGACCAGAGTACAGAAACACATAGAGACTGCTGACCTGAAGAAGGTGGATATAATGGGTCCCCAGTCCAGCATGGGACTGACTCAGACACCCTGAACATGGCTCTCAGCTAGAAGCCCTGGGCAGTCTAAGAGTACTTGGACAGTGGAACCATGATGTATCCCTGGTGCACAAAAGGACTTTGGGGGCACATCCCCCAAGGAGGGATACTACCTTAACCTAGAGTAAAGAGAAAGCCTAGTCGCTACTCCAAATGGCTTGACACATTTAGATGACCCCTCCTTGGAGGTATAACCCTACTGGTGGAGTAGGGAGCTGGGGTTGGAGGGGAGAGTGGTCAGATGGCATGAGACAGTGGGAGAGTGGGAAAGATGGAGGGAGGGGGATGGAACTGGGATCGATATGTAACAACAACAAAACAACATCATCAACAACAACAAAAACAAATACCAGTATAAAAAGAGTAATTGACTTTCACATCTGATATAATTAAAGAAAAAAATGAAATAAAGCCTTAAATATAGTAACTGATAATGCAAAGTCATGGAAGAATGCAGAAGTGATGTCTAAGCACACACACACACACACACACACACACACACACACACACACATATATATGTATATATGTATATACATATATATATATATATATATATATATTTAAACACTCCTCCTCCAAAGTATTATAATCAAAGAATTCATACATACCTCAGGTATTTTTCCTTTCAAGGAAAGGAGGCAATTAAAAGAGTGAAAACATAGTAGTAACTGGCCAATATATTTGTATTCTGTACTTATAATAAGGTATCAATCCTTGGAATATATAATAAACTCTGGATGACAAATAAAAAATGAAATCTATATATAAATTTAGTATTAGAAAAATTGGAATCACTTCACATTTGATGAAGCATCAGTCTTTCCCCCACCACAGATGTTATGCCATTAACTCAATATCTTACTGTCCACACACACCATAGTGAAACAATAATATCATAGAATCTTGTAGTCATGATGTAATCCTTTGTATATGATTTCTTGTCTCTCAGATAAAGTATTCATCAGTGCTTTTTCTCTTATTACAGATCCTGACTCTTCACTGAATGATGGAACTCTCCTTTAGAATGTTCACTCATTCAGAATTTTAAGGTAGGGACATGAGAGCAAATGGCTACTAAGTTTCGTGAAAATATATCTCTTTTGCAAAGTAGAACAGCTGTGAACAATAACAATATACTGTTTATTTCAATAAATCTAGGAAACATGGAAACTTGTCACTAGCAAATGATAAACATTTAAATAGACACCCATACTTAAATTTCAACTTTACATAATGTGTACATGAATTGAAATATCAGATAATACTCTTTAATTGTGTGCATTTTTGTATGCATGATTGTAGAAGATATTTGTTAGAGTTAAGTGTCTTCTTATATTGTGTTCCACCTTATTTTTGTGAGATATGGTCTCTCCCTGAAATTGAAGTTCAGCAATTTTAGTAGATGACCTAGCTGAAAAGCTTCATGGTTCTTTTTGTCTCAGCCTTCTCAGTGCTGTTTGGGTTTACAGGTGGCTACTACCTGGACCACTTTTATTCATGCATGTTGGAGGTTCAACTCAGTTTCTCAAGATTGTACAATAAGAATTTTACTAAATGAATCATCCCTGCAGTCCTATGTGTGTAATAGTATTCATGTCAGTTTCCATTTTAATAAAATTATAAAGGGGATAGAGATCTCACTAAACTTTCAAGGGCACATATTACTCCTCCAGAGGACATTTTAGTTCCAAGTAACCACATAGGGCATTTCATAGTCACTAGCAACTCAAAAGTTTTCACACTCTCTTCTGGCTTGGATGGGCAACTTCAGACATGTGGCACATACATACATACAAACTACAAAAATATGAATGAATAAAATGATGAAGATGCATGTATTAATACATTGGAAAAATATACATATCCATATTATAAACTCTATATTCTTTTTGTTGTTTGTTTGTTTATTCTTCTCTCTCATTATATCCTGATGGCAATTTCCCTTCTATCACTCCTCCCAATTTCTTCTCCCACTTTCTTCTCCCCCAGTCCCCTTCTCCTATAACTCCCCAAAGAAAAAGAACATATGTTCCAGGGATACCCATTAAAATTGTCCCAATAAGTTAAAATAAGACTAACCACAAATCCTCGTATAAAGGTTGAACAAGGAAACCCAGTAGAAGTAAATGTGTCTCAAGCAGAAGCAAAAGTGTCAGAGGCACCCCCACTGCCACTGTTAGGAGTCCTATAAGAACATCCAGCTACACAACCATAAGGTTTATCCTAAAGACCTAGCTAAAAGCCATACAGTGTCCATGTTTCTTGCTTCAGTCTCTGTAAGTGTCTCTGTAAATGCCTGTGAGCCTGGAGTAATTGATTCTGTGGGCCATCGCCTCACAGTGGTATCTATTTCTATGGCTTCTACAATTGTTCTTCCCCCTATTCTGAGAGGTTCTCCTGGATCTGCATAGTGTTTCTCTGTGGGTCTTGGCATCTGCTCCCATTGTTTGCTCGATGATACCTGTCTGATGACAATTGGGTTAGGCATAATCAATGGAAACTCAATATTCTTACTATCTTATCATGTTATTCTCTCCTTTGGCTCTAGATATGGGAAGAGTGTTCTGCCCTTATCCATGTTTTGCAATAGGTCTGCATTTCCCATCTGATGGCAATACTACTTTCTACCTACTCAAGTCTAAGTCTCTCAGGCCAGTGTTTCATACACAGTGATACTTAGCTAATGAAGAAGTGCAAACTCTCTGAAGACTTTGACTCCATCTAAAGGATTTGTTCAGCTTCTGAGAAACCTGAAGATTTTCTGAGAACTCATATAAAATGCAATTTCCTGTCTATGTTTCTCTTTGCCAAATCTTTCACAATGACTTATCTCTGAATGTATTTCTCAGTAAATTTTCTGTGTGCAAATTCCAATCAGAGCATCTCCTTCCAGGGATCATATCATGGCTTCTCAGCAATCCATTGCAAAGTCTGAAAATTCCACATTTTTCTACTTTTTGGGTTCACTCCAAAGTTGCTTAGTCTTGCCCCATTATCAAAGCATTGTTTCAATTCCATTTTTATACAGGATATTAAATTTGAATAGAAAACAGCTGAAAGTAACAGGTAAAAATGAATCTATCATACCATGAAACCTATGGAGTCTTTGAACAGTAAATGCTAAAGATTTTAGTCACATAGTATTTTAGTCATCAAAAGCAAGTTACAACAAAAGTCATAATGCAATGTTGATTCCATCTGAGTTGGCACATATGTCAAGTGAGATCACCACTGCTTCTGTTGTCAATGTTGCTTTAGTTTTTACTCTCTAAAAATTAACAGGAAACATTAACAACTAAGAAAATGCTCAATGGTGTTTAGATGTGGTTCTCCTATTAAAAAGTGAGTTATAATTACTTTCCAACTTATGGATGAGATTATGAATGTTATTTTGGTTATCAAAAGTTCTATGGTATCACCAGTAATTTTATTCACATAACTTAAACTGTCTAATGTTCTTTAAGGTTGTTGGTTCTTAAATATTTTCACACTCTCTGTTCTATCGGCCTCCACATTTTACCATATCCAAACATTCATCCAAATGACTACCATATTGTTCCATGAGCAATAAAGTCCTTTCTCACTTTCAATTTTCTAGTTTTTGGAGCACAAAACTGATTTCTGCCAGGCACATAAGGAGAATTCTGTCCTTCTATCAATCAACACAAAGACTTGATGACTAGGCAGGAGGTACTCACTTCTTTACTTTTTATCTCATATTCAGGTGTCAGAAATAGATTAAATATATCCAGAAAGGAGTTTTTCATAAAAATATAATGCAATGTACAATGTACAATATAATGAAGTGTACAATCCAAAGTGGAGGCATTGGCTCCTCATATGACAAGTAAGTTAACCTGATTAAAATGACCTAAATTCATTGGAAAAAAGATTTCTGTAAAAGCAGTATTATAAATTACACATAAATAGTCCTAGAAATTACATATTAACATTCTGGTTAAGTCGTGAACAAATCTTGTGTGTGTGTGTGTGTGTGTGTGTGTGTGTGTGTGTGTGTGTGCGTGTATGTATGTGTGTATGAGAGTGTGTTAGTCGGGTGGGTAGGTGGGTGCGTGCACAAAATCTCATTTGTCAAAAGATCTCTCTGTATTCACTCCTGAGCACATGGAAATATTATTTAGACTCATGCCCAAGGCATATTTCCCTCTAGAGCAATTAACTCATCTTGGAGAAGAGAGTGAGGTGCTCTACTTGTGGTTAAATGAAGAAACACCCTTCCTTATCTGAATTTGAGAGAAAAGACAGATCTTTGTTAAATGTGTGAGAAAGCCTTGATTGTCTATCACTTCAGACCTTTGTCTGGGGTGTGAGAAGTATTGGAAAAATGACTGGAGTGTGTAGTACATTCTTGTCCATGTGGCTGACTGAAGAAAAACATGGAAGAATGGCATTAAGTAGTGACATGACATCACAGAGGTTTGGAATTTTTAGAGTGTGCAGTAGTTAGAAATAAAAAAAGAAAATAATAAAAAGAAAACACTCCTTATATAAGTGATACTTTTAGGATATACCCTTTACAAGCTTAAACTTGTTCATGTAAGCTTTTAGTAATTTGTTTTGTTTTAGCTTTTTCAGTTTTGTATTTTACTTATTATTTTATTTTACATATTGATCGCCGTTCCTTCTCCCTCCCTCTTTCACACTCTCCCACCCTCTCATGACCCTTGACCATTCTTCCCGCCCACTCCCCCCCCCACCTCCACATGTAGGGTGATGCCTTCCAGGTGGGGTCATCTAAATCTGTCCAGTCATTTGGAGAATGGACTAGGACTTCTCTCCTGTTTCTAGATTAAGGGAGTATCCCTCTATAGGGGATTTGCCCCCCAAAGTCCTTTAGTGCACCAGGAATATATCCTAGTTCCACTATCCAAGGTCGCTTAGACAGCCCAGGTCACCTAACTGAGTCCCATGTTCAGGGGGTCTGAGTCCCATGAGAGTTTTGCTGGGTATAGTAGCCTGGGCTTGCATCCGTGGACTCTTAGTACTTGTAGAACATTTATCCAGGACCTTCTGGCATTAAGAGTTCCTTAGAGAAGTCAGGTGTAATTTTGATAGGCCTACCTTTATATGTTAGCTGGCCTTTTTCCTTCACTGCTCTTAATATTCTTTCTTTATTCTGTATGTTGTTGTTAAGATTATTGTGTGTTGAGGGGTCTTTTTTCTTTGGTCCAGTCTATTTGGTGTTTGGTATGCTTCTTGTACTTTCATGGGCATGCCGTTCTTCAGATTAGGAAAGTTTATTTCATTGATTTTTGTTGAATATGTTTTCTGCACTTTTGAGCTGGGCTTCTTTGCCTTCCTCAGTGCCTCTTATTCTTAGGTTTGGCCTTTTCATGATGTGTTACATTTTCTGGATGTTTTGTGTTAAGGATTTGTTGGATTTAGATTTTCTTTGGTCAATGAATATATTTCATCTAGTTCATCTTCAGTGCCTGAGATTCTCTCTTCAATCTATTGTATTCTGTTGGGTATGCATCTGTCTGTAGTTCTAGGTCGTTTGCCCAGTTTTTCTATTTCCAGCATTCCTTCAGTTTGTGTTTTCTTTATTGTCTCTATTTCAGTTTTCAAGTCTTTATCTGTTTCCTTCACCTGTTTAATTGTTTTTTTCTTGGCTTTCCTTACTTACCTTAAGACATTTTTTTTATTTCTTCCAATTTTTTATTTGTTTTTTCTTCCCTTTGTAAGGGGTTTTCTCACATCACCTTTATGCATCTATTTTATTTTTTAAGCCTCTATTATATTTTTATGAAGATATTTTTTAAGTTGTTTTCTTCTGCTTCATCTGCTTTCAAGTGTTCTGGTCTACTTGGTGTAGATCCCTAGATTATGTTGGTGTCATGTTTGTCTTTCTATTGTTAGGTGTGTTTTTTTGTATTATAGTCTTCCCATCACTTTTTTCAGTTGGTTCAGCTGGTCTTCTCTCTCTCTCTCTCTCTCTCTCTCTCTCTCTCTCTCTCTCTCTCTCTCTCTCTTTCTCTCTCTCTCTCTTGTACTCCCCTGGTGGGCTTAGGTGAGTCAGACGTTAGATGTCTGTAGCTCTGGGTGGTCTAAGAGGTCTCTCCTCAGGCAGGGGTCAGGTGATGAGAGTCAAAGATTAGGCTCCAGCATATGCCTTCTAGCAGTGGACCAGTGAGGGAGGTCAAAGATCAGGAAGGCAGGGACTCAGCATGGTACAGAGGGGATAGGTGGATCTCTGGCTGGGGTCTGGGACTGTCCAGTAGTGGCCTGGTGATGGGAGTCAAAGGTCTGGCAGGGACTCAGGATGTTTCCCAGCAGAGACCCAAAGATGGGGGTCAAATATCCAGCAGGCAGGGTGCTTTTAGTATTTTTGAGTGATTCATTTCTTCTACAACTGAAATACCTCTTCTTGGTTCCATGGTTCCAATTTGTGTGAACCTCCCATTGCTAAATCTACAAGAATTCCCCTCACACTTTTAGTTTTCTTGTATTTATGTTTAGCAATTGGTACAAAAGTAATCTCACATTGTAGAGAAGTTTTACTGAAAACAGAAAAATAGGACAAGGTCCTATCCTGAAGTTAATACACACTGTCTATGAAATCCAAGAGCAGAGCGTGAGATGTAGCATGACCTGTAATTATTTATCTAAGTCAACATAAGTGTATTGAATTCTAAAACATGTTGGAACTGACATAGTTATTGGGGTCATAAAATGCATAAATCCATCCAAATGCGTGCTGGTTCTTACGCCTCCATATGCACTACACTAAATGACAAAGATGTAGTTTACACTAATGCATCATATATCATCCATTTAAAATGTTTTAAATGTGGGTTCATTTTCTTCTACATTTGGTCATAGACTGAGTATATTTTTACTTTTTAATAAAAGGATAATAGTGGTTCCTGGGTAGATTATTGACAGCAAAATTCTAATCAGACAGAAAAAAATTCAAGAGAAAGGCATAAATATTGGTGCTAATTGGAGTATGGGGAGCACAAGTGTCTAGAGAGTATTTTCAGAACTTAGAACTTATAAGCTTTATACCCTAAAGATTTATCAGTTCTAAAATGCATGATATTCCCTGGGAAAAAGGCAAAAGATTGGCAGCAAAAGAAGTGTCGATTTTTTCCAGTACTCAGTCCTCTGCTCAATTCTGGGCAGAAGATGTTGGATTCTGTCATTGTCACAGTTCTGTCAATTCTGAGCAAATACTGACAGTGACAAGCATCATCTGTGAATGATGTGGATGGCTAAGGCTGGGGAACACATGGCATAGCCAATGAATGGGGAGAATCCCAACAAAAATCTCTCATCTTCCCAAAAGACATTTTTGAAAATTTAGTTATTAAGAGCAATCCAGAGCCTGAAAATATTTTTGTATACATTTTCTAGTGAAGTAAAATAAACCTCTCATGCAACGACATAGTGATTTTCCATGTCTTTGGATTTTAATACATATATTTGATACACTTCAGGGTATACTTAAGCCCATTGTGTTATTAGTAACCAGGCCATTTGCTGTGATACAGACTGTAAAGCAGAGCTCACTAAAAGACAAACTTGACAAGCTAGCTGCCCAGTTCTTGAAAACCGGGGAGAGATGAAGGAATAAAAGCTTTTGGATCTAAGATTATCATGAAAAATTAACTCTCTCCCTTCAGAAGTGAAGGACCTTTTCCCACAGGAAGCTTCCTTCCTTCATTTCTTGAGATCCACAATATATTATTATATGTCAAGTTAACATTTTTATATGAACAACTTGAGTGTCTGTGATCAGCTTTCCTATGAAATTAGTTTTGTCCCAACGTGTGTTATTCCAGTTGTTAAATTACTTCACATCATGCTCCAAGGCTTATATTGTATACAACGATCAAATAAGAAAAAGAATTTGTATACAATTACGTGCCAAATATATTCTCTGACTCCCCAGTAGCTGAATGACAGCCAAAAACATATGTGTTTGCTAACGTTCCTTGCTGTCCTGATTGCCTAGTGAGTCCAGCTTGTGAAATACTGGCTTGACAAGTGACAAATGTCAGGACTCTGTTTATATTGTTATTATTCTCTGTGAGTGAAGTGAGTGAAGTCACTATTGTAATTTGCATAATTATTGCAGCACCAATAACAGTCCCTTTCATCAAATACTTAGGTAAGTGTGCTAGCTCTTCTAGCAATGTTTGACATTCAAGGTAATTGATTTACTGTTTGCTTTCCATCTGAATATTTAAGTCAGATATGGCATTCCTCGGAACTCAAGAGTGAAAAATCTGGGATTTTCCAAAAGACATTACTCAGTGGTCACTGAACAATCACTAGAGAGTAACTGCTTGGAGGAGAAAGCATCCTGTTACCTTGTCTGTTAACATCTATTTTTCCCAGTCAGCCAAAATAATCCATCCCCTGCTTTACAACTGATATGCATTGGTAAGAGAGGTAGGGCTTTATAGCAAAACAAATAGAAAAATAGAGGATATCAAAATCCAACACAATTGTATGATAGCCAAGACTTTTTTTATTACTACCATCATATATAATTGAACAGCTTAAACATGTAATCCATATTTCATAACTCAATTGTTCACACAATGAACCCTAGTGATTGAACTGTGGCTTTTGCTTTAACATTGTTAGCACCCACCCCTAAATCTCAATGGGGATTTTTAGTAGGAAGTAAAGACTTGTAGTGAGAGACAGGAAATACCATCAGTATTTGAGGATGGGAAGAACAATTCCAGTTTTGCCAGGTTTAATAAAATCATATTACTGCACCAGCATAAAGTGAACATATGATACAAACTTCTCATTAGAAGGGTAATGATCAAAGTCCTACAAGTATTTACTTAAGAAAGGTCAATAGGGTTATGTGCATTCTTAGCATTGAATTAAAATGGTGTCTGGTAGGGTATTAAAAAGTCCCCTACCACTATCGTACCATGGAGGCAATGGGCTATTAGCCTTCATTAGTAAAACAGAGCCTTGGATAGCCCTGCTTCCTGTCTGACTATAAAGACTAAGATACAGTCCATGCCACTTAATGTGGACCCAGGTAATAAGCACATCTTAATTAAGATGTCGTGCTGGGAACCAATTTAATGCAATATATATAATAGGATTTCAATTCTGCTTTGGAATCTTTGTGTTAGATAATAGGGGTGGCTGCAGAAGCTTTATGTCACTAATTTCACGAACTAAATACAATCTCAGTATCTCAGCATGAGTATTTTGAAAGCTTGGAGGAGAAAAAAAGTAAAATAACATCAACTATTTTAGAATGGTGTTAAGAGAACAGCTTTTAAACTCCTTTTCATCAGTGTCTCATTTTTAGAAGCTATGTTTAAGTGCACTGATAATAGCATCAATTGATCTCTTCTTTCTTTGTGTAGAGGCTTTGTAGACTGCTCAATATTTCTTGAATTTTTTTTAATGTTGTTTTACCCTGAGTTTCCTTTTTGATGTGTGTTATAGAGAAAAATCTGCCTGGTATATGGAATTTGGAGAACAAATGTGGAAATATTTAATAAAATTTACATGCTAAGTAGTTTTAATGTTTTACTTTTTTAAAAGTCTGTGGCAATGGAATTGTTTAATTTGTCCAAAACAAAGGAACTCAACTATGCATCCTTCTACCTATCCAGCTGTGAAGCTTTCTACCTGTCACTTGGTTATCATTTGTTAGTTGATTTTTTAAGTTGCTCATTTATTTCACAAACTATACTGCATGTTCATATACTACTAGCATTTTGTATTAACAGGTTAGTAAGTCAGAACAATGCTCACATTGCAGGTAACCAGTTCTGCAAGAGCTAGCAATGATTAGGGAATAGCACCATGCTTCTTGTGGAGTTAATATGGGGTTCATTCAGAACTTTGATTGCTCCTGTCAATTATTCTTTAAAAATAAGTAAAAAGGATTGAGATGATATGGAGTGTCTAAAAAATTATTGTAGCTCAAATTTTTATTGACATACTTTTAAATTATGCTATTAAGTTAGTTTATTGAGATGGGGTTTTCCTTTGCAGCCTTGGCTGTCTTGGAACTCATTTTTCTGGCCAGGCTGGCCTAGAACTCAGACCCTCATGACTCTCCTCCCCAAGTTCTGGGATTGATGACATGTACCAACATACCTGGCTTATTTAAGTTATATTCAATTCAGAATAGTGTATCTTCCAAAGAGTAACACTTTATCTGCAAAATAAAGTATCTCTTATAGATTTATTTCCTTTATTTTAACCTGACATTATGAGCTATATAAATATATATGTCACATAAACAGATATATGTATCTTTTTGCCTGTTTTGTTGTTGTTTCCTCAACAAATTCATATTCTAACACATTTTACAGACTTTTTGTTTGTTTATTTTTCTTTTAAGTGGGGAGGCAGACAGTGATTAACAGTGGTGGTATATTTTACATAACTTGGAAGTGTGATCACCTAATTTGAAGGCATGATACAGACACTGAGAAAGCTAACAACCCAGGAGTTTATATAATGAGTTTTAGGATAAAAAGACAGAATCCTTCACAATCACTCCATTTCAATTATTTTGGTAGACAAGGGAGCTCTCAGCAGTGAACTGTAATAAATGAAAACCTCGATTTCAATCATGTCATAGTCTTGGGACACATGGGAGGTGAGTTAAATGGTTATGTATAATTCAATTAGCTATTTGACAATCAATTGTATTTATCTGCTTGTCTAATGACATTTAACAAAATAATTTTTAGTTTTCCTCTTATCTTTAAAACAATTACATATTTTAAAATGATCCAGTTAATTTCATTTTGAGTCCTTCTCTCAAAGTCTTTAATTGTACCCGTTTTCTGAGAACCTTTTAGCAAGCCATAATTTCTATATTAACTATTTTGTGTACTAACTGTTGATAATTCAGATTATGTTTCACACAAATGAGGAAGCAAAGTTTACTTTGTTGAATACTTTTCAGGTTTATTTCTATTTCATAGGGAAAACCTGCAAATAATAACCATAGACACTTGTGCAGTATTTAAAATTTTAAAATGATTTTATTGGTAATTTAATCTGCTGTACTCCATGACATGTTTGAGGGCGCATCAAGACTTTATATTTTTAGACTAATAACTCAAAATTCAGTAAAAATGACATAGAAAAAATGTTTCATTTAAAAATGAAACTTGAACTTGAATATTTCTTTTCAAGTTTACATGACTCCAAATGACAAAAAGTCTCCAAAGAAAAATCTATGGACAATTGTGAAAGTTTGAAGCATGACACTTTGCTATCTGTATCTATAGGTGGTCTCTAAGACAAATGAAACATGAAAATGTAGATACAATCATTGCTATATACCAGACTCACATATTAAATATGGTGCTTTATCAGTAATCATTATGCTTTTCTGTAATTATATTTGTAATCACAGAAAAAAGTCATGACCATTTATACCACCTTTTATTTTCACCATGTGCTATAAATATTTAGTGACCATTCCAAATGGCAGATTTTGAGGTTTCCAATCTTGTATTAGTGGTCTATTTCACAACAAAGTAGGCATAATTGGTAATGTAGCTGTTACTGCATTTTCCCAGACTTTACACAAGTGGTTACTTTACACACAGGCATACTACTCACAAATACGTAATCGAAACAAAAAAATGAGTAACTGTTAAAATATGTGGAATTCTGGTCATGGTAGACATCCTGATCTCTTCATTATCTATTAACCTTCTTGATAAATTAAGTATTCTTGTGACAACTAGGCTTACTCCACAACTCCACAATGTATATATGCATTCACCTTATAAAAGACGCTTTTCTGTTACAATATTAAGTGAACTAAGCTAGTTATAGAATCACAGACATCCATTTTTCATTAATATATAGATAATAAAAGTGTGATATTGTGACAAAAATACTGCTGGTTATTAGAGGATAAAAAAGTAGAGAGAAAAGAAGATGGAAGGGGGTTGGAAATCAGGTAACGAAGTGCAGTAAGTAGAAATACATTCTGGTCTCTATCAGAGTAGCGTGACTGCAGTTTAGAAAATTTACTTACATATTTTATAAAAACAAAAGAGTAATTACGTTTATGTCACCCGGAAATCCTGTGTTAATCTAGAAATATTTGTTATTTTGATTTGATCATGAGACATTTAATGTGTGTGTGTGTGTGCGTGCGTGCGTGCGTGCGTGCGTACGTGCGTGTGTGTGTGTGTGTGTAAGACATTGTACTCTACAAAAGACATTTTATTTAGGTGACAACTGAAATTTAGGAAAATCTAGTTTAAATTAAAATTTAAAATGTAATATTCTTAGAATAAAGAAGAGTAGATATTACTGAATTAGAAAGAAACAAAAGTAAATACTGGGGGGTGATGAGTATTGTTAACATACATGTATGTAAAGTTGATCCAAATTTTTTGGGCAGAGTCCCTAAACTCTAAAGTTAGAAGAGAACAACAAAAAAAAAAGGGGCAACATTACTGTGCTGGAGAGAGACTGGCCAGAAAAGGGTACCACTATGTAGTGTTTGGACAATGAGTCTTGATCTTCCTCTATCTAACTGTCGTCCTGATGTGGTGAGTGCTGTAATAAGAATAGAACCATTTAAGATTTTTTTTAGAGTGCAGACTGTGATGCCTCAGTGTGATAGAAAACACTGCAAATGACACTTGTAATATTTGGCTAAGTTGATGCAGAGAAGGCAGCTTCCCATATAATTATATATGACTATATTGCTCTGTTCTCTTTGTCTTAGATGAGGAAAATAGTTCTTCGTAGAGTTTGGGTGTTTGTTCTAAGTTGTTAGATTTAGTTTGAATATTCAAACATAGAACTGAGCTCTATTGATTTTTTTCAGTGTTTTTCTTTTAAGTATACTGTCTAAAGATTAGAACAAAAAAATTCAAATAAGGGAACATCAAACTGCCAAATTGAAAAAAATACAATAGAGAGTTTGTAGATAATAACCTGAACATGTATAGTTGACAGTTCATTGAAAATTTAATCTATCAAAACTCAAAACTCTTTATGTATTTTATTATATTTCCCACTGTGCCCATGTTCAGTTGTTTCAAAATTGAACATATAAAGACAAATTTTCTTTTTTGTGTATCTCTTTTTTATTCCCTATGTAACACTGATGTTTTGATGATTTTAATGTTGGAACAGGCTGCATTGCTCTTTTTCCTACAAGCAGCATGGGATTGAAATTTTACTATCACATAGCTACATTGGGAAAAGGGGAAATGAGTCTCTACATTGGCTGATTCAGTCATCCAAACTTCAGTCAGAATGACAGGGTGAGGTAGGGAAAATAGAGTAGGAGAGATTCACCATAGAATCCACAGGTGTTATATAGTAACATTATAAGACGAATTGTTGAGACTGACTTGAATAAAGATAATCTCTCTCTCCCTTGGTTTTATCTTAGAACCAAATTGTATTGCTTTTTGATTCTAGAGATACCAAATTTTTCATACATTGCAAAGTAATTCAAAGTTTACTTCTCAAGAAACTTACATGTTATAGAGAATTAAATAAAAAGGGAGGAAGACTGCCCTAGGAGACAGAGAAATTCTCTCTGACCACAAACCATTTTTGTATCTTGATCCTCTGCAAGATGCTCCTTAATTTATATTATATATACCAACATTTAGGTTGATTGAATAATTTGGCCATTTTAATTTGGCTCTAATTATGTATTCCATTTGATGAATTTAATTCTTAAATGTGTAATAGTAGCATGGAAGGATCATATTGTAGTTTATTTTCAGTTTTATACTGCAATCTTGATTTTCATAGAAGCAGGACCACACCCAAATTCTTTACACTAAAAAGCAACACCTAAGTGATGCATAGTATAACATCATTCTCCCTTTGACAAAGAAAGGAAAGTTTTGCAAACACTTCTGAGTTATCTTTAAATCTCATACCTGTACATTTGTTGAGGATCCATGAATATAAGCAGTAGGAATACTAACATTATGTTTTCCACAGCAAGAAAAGAAATGAACAATTCAGATGACACTAATGAAATCTTTCAGGACTCAGAATGACTTAGAGTAAGTTTGTTGTTGGCAGTTATTGACAGCAATGAGACACTACCCCTGAGTGAACTAGTGTAGTAACTGAAAGAAGGTAAGGGATACTTACACGGACTTTTGAGCATTTTCCAAGGGATTTTAATGTAGGCTGAACCATTTCATTTCCTTATGAAGCTGAATTAAATTTTAGCTTGTTGTAGCATGTTGAGTAGACATATAACTTCCTTAAACATAAGCTAATTTGCAAAACATGACTAAACAGCTAATCTTGATGCTCATTAGGACTAGGCTTGACAGTTCAGAGTAGTGAGATGTGACAATGAGAGGCTCTCCATAATCTAAACTTTATTTTCCTCCTCAAAGTGAAATGGCTTTTATGTTTTCTCCACTGAGAGCTTTTCAATCAATTTCAGTGGGTGAAAAGAAAAAAAAAGTCAGATATATTTCATGCTAATGTATTAATCAGGAAACATAGTGCCTGTCAAAGGAGAGAGTAATCCCTAATAATGTTAGAAAAAAAAATGATTGTCTGTGATTTATTTTGATAGCCTGGAGAAAACCATCATTTGACATAACAGTAGCAGCTGGGAAGAGAACCACATTTGTGAACAGAAGTATACCAGAGAAGACAAGTGAGTGGCCTCAGTAGTGAAGGTGCTAGGGAAGAAGGCAGACCATTCACTACAAAATGCCCAAGGGAGTAAAGGAAATGCAAGACTGTTCTCCTGAAATTTTCCTTGTTTAATGTGTTTTTTTTCTAAGAATACAGAACTTTCTTGATTTGGAGGTGGCTACTCTACTTGCTAAGTAGAGGACTGCTGATGAACTATGACTTATCAGTGTTAGGTCAAAAATTAATGGACCATTTACTTTAGTGTAGAAGCATTAATTCTTTTTCAATTGCAAAATAAAACAGGTGGAAAATCCCGTGTACTGACTCCATAAGTGGGTACAACTAAATATCAGAAATTATAAAAATGTTGCCACTGTTCTACTTCTTTCTGTCCATGTACTCACCTATCCTGAACTGGAACCTTTCTCATTACTGGGCCAGAAATTTGAAATGCCATCTCTCTACCTCAAGTTTCATATCCCTTAATGTCCCCTGCACTTCCCGATTTGTTTTCTCTGTCTTAGAACATTAGTCTTTCTTAGACATTTTCAGTAGGCTTTTCCTTGTGATGGTAATTCACAGGCTTTATCCTTATGATGCCTCCATTTTTCTGAAGGAAGAGCAAGCTTTCTGAATCCTAAATCAGCCATGCAACTTATTGTTGAACCTGTTCATGGCATCAAATGACAATTTATAATATAGAAGCTTTTGCCTTACCAGTGACTGTCTTTCAAGAATACTATCAGCTTCCTATGAACCTTTGTTTTCTACTCCTGCCGAGCTACATTTTCTGTATACTCTGTGATTTCTCAGGTGTTGCTATCTACACATGTATTCTGTCATCCACTTGATAGTCCCCCATTAAACAACTATGTTAGAGAACAGCTATTGACCTTAAATAGGTTTATTTAATAGTGAGAATATTTGTGAATTCTTGAATTTATTCCTTTGGCACCACACCTGTCCTTCAAGCCACCCAGTCCCAAACAATAAGTTAATCTTTTTTGGTATTTATTTATTTATTTTTCTTATTTTACATACTGATCCCAGTTCCCTCCCCATCCCTTCCTCCTTTCCTCCCTCCCTCTTTTCCAACTTTCCATGTCCCCCTGACATTCCTACCCTCCCATTCACTTCCCCCCCTCCACATGTAGGGCGATGACTTCCAGGAGAGGTTATCTAAATCTGTTAAGTCATTTGAGTAGGGACTATGACCTCCCTCCTACCTCTAGATTAAAGGAGTATCCCTCAATAGAGAACATGCTCCCAAAGTCCTTTTGTGCACCAGGGATACATCCTGGTTCCACTATCAAAGGTCCCTTAGACTGCCCAGGCCTTCTAACCGAGACCCATGTTCGGGGGGTCTGAGTTGGTTTAATGCTGGATTCCCAGCTATCAGTCTGGGAACCCATTAGTTCCTCCTTGTTCAGGTCAGCTGTCTCTATGTGTTACTGCAGCCTGGTCTTGTCCTCCCACTCTGCATCTCGATTTCAGTTCGGCTTAGTGTTTACTTGTGGGTGTTTTCTTCTGTTTCAATCAGCTACTAGATTAGGGCTCTATGATGGTGGATAAATTAGTCATCAATCTCTTTATCAGGGAAGGGCATTTATAGTAGCCTTTCCACTGTTGCTCAATGTCTCTGGACATTTCTCTAGGTTCAGTTTTCTCTTCAAACCTATATGGCTCCCTCTTTTATGGTCTCTCTCTCTCTCTCTCTCTCTCTCTCTCTCTCTCTCTCTCTCTCTCTCTCTCTCTCCCCGAGTGTGTGTGTGTGTCTGTCTCTCTCTGTCTCTCTCTCCATCTCTCTCTTTTTCTCTCTCTTTATCTATTCCTCCCCTGATTCAATCTTCCTAGTCCCAAGTGCTTTCCTCTCCTCTCCTTCTCTTTCTCCTACCTCCCTCACCACTCACTGCACCTCTCCCCACTCCCAATATATCCAGGAGCTCTTGTCCCTTTCCCCTTTTGTGAGGGAACTTGTATGAATATCTAAGACTCCTTCTTGTATCCTCGTTTCTTTGGTGGTGTGAATTATAGGCAGGTGATTCTTTGTTCTGTTTCTAAAATTTATATATGAGTGAGTACTGTAGGGAGATAGTTACCTTGTCCGCATATGTGGCATAGACCACGCCCATTGGGGGTGGAGACAGGGCTGGACGTTACTTTAGGGAACTAAGGCTGAGGAGGGGGCTCAGAGAGCTCTCTTGTGAATTATTTTAGTAATAGTGAGATATTAGTATCATGCAGCTTAGATTCTTATACGTGGTGACCTATTCCCTTCCCAGAATTGTATATAAACTGTATATTTTGTTATATTGTGAAAATCTCCCCAGTTATGATGTTTTTGCACAATATCTTTACTATATTCTATGTGTGTACACTTTTACTTATGTTCAAGACAATTTTGTATATTGATACAATTTAGGATATTTATATCATGCTGCACTTTATAGTTCTACCTCTGGTATAGACATTTCTTCTCTATCTCTGCTTTAGGGAATTGCATGTATATATACATACATATTTACATTGCTTAGGTATTTGTCCCTGCTTTACTCAGGAAAGTTTCAATCAGTATTATAGCTAGGTTCCTGAGTAATATAGATTATTTTCACCTATGTTTCCTATACCTATGAGATTAGTCAGAAATAGATGCTTAATTTTAAAAAAACTTGACATGAGACACTATTGCTCCTGACAGCACCGTGCATTTCCCGAAAAATGTGGGACATGGTTGTCACTTCTTCTGGAGTCCATCCTTGCTTCAGCTATGGCCTCTTGGGCAAAGGACTGCCCCCACCTCGACCACTTCACCCTAGGACTAAATAGTTAGGTATTAAGCTTGCATGTTCTTGATTTTCCTTTGCTTAGAGCACACTTGTTATTCACTGCTTTGTATATAGTTTTTGTATCTAGCCCAAATCATTTCTTTAGACTAAAAGGGGAATTGTAGTGAAATATTCACCTTGTTGGCACCTGTGGCATAGACCATGCCCATTGGGGGTGGAGACAGGGCCAGATGTGACCTGGGGGATCTAAGGCTGAGGAGGGGATTGAAGAGCTCTCTTTCTTGTAGAACAGGGACAGGAGTACATCTGGAGGTGTCCTTGGGACCAGGAACCTGCTGGTGTTCATCTGTCTATGCTGTGAGTTATTTCTCCCTGAATAAACATCTATTTGGCCTATTCGTTTCTCCTGATCCTTATTAAACATTGATAGAGTACACAGTATACTTCTCTTTTTGTGACTAATTTACCTCATTCAGGATGGCTTTTTCAAGTTCCATCCATTTGCCTGCAAATTTCAAGATTCTGCTGTTTTTTTCCATAGAGTAGTATTCTATTGTGTAAATGTGCCACATCTTCTTTATCCATTCATTTTTCAATTGAGGGGCATCTAGGTTGCTTCCAGGTTCTTGCTATTACAAATAATGTTGCTATGAACACCGTTGAACAGATGTCTTTGTTGCATGGATGTGGAACCTTTGGGTATATGCCTAAGAGTGGGATTGCTGGGTCCGTTGGTAGACTGATTCCCATTTTCCTGAATAACCACTAAGAGGTAATCTAATAACCATCCATGCTACACAAAAAAGCTATTATATGCCTAGACTTACTGATTACTCAGGCTTAGATTCTGACTTTAATAATCTATTTTCTATATTTCTTTTTTAAATAATTTTTGAAATTTAAATTTGAGGCAAGCTTGTTTTACATGTCAATCCCAGTTCCCACATCCTGCTGTCCTCCCATTTCCCCCACTAACCACCATCCCATTCCCTTTCTGCTCCCCAGGGAGGGTAAAACATTCCATGGGGAGTCTTCAAAGTCTGTCATATCATTTGGAGCAGGTCCCAGGCTCTACCCCCATTTATCTCATCTGAAGGAGTATCCATCTATGTAGAATGTGCTCCCAAAGTCAATTCATAAACTAGGGATAAATACTCATCCACTACCATAGATTGCCCAGTCCTCCCTACTAACACCACATTAAGAGAATCTGGGTCAGTCCTATGCTGGTTTCCCAGCAATCAGACTGGAGCCCATGGATCTCCCTTGTTCAGGTCAACAGTTTCTTTGGGTTTCTCCAGCCTGGTCTTTACTCCTTTGTTCATCACCCCTCCATGTCTACAACTGGATTCCTGGAGTTTGGCTAAGTGTTTAGCTGTGGGTGTTTGCACCTGCTCCAATGCACTACTAGATGAAGGTTCTCAGATGACATGTAAAGTAGTCATCAATCTCATTGTCAGGGAGGGGCATTTAAGGTAGCCTCTTCACTAATGCTTAGATTGTTAGCTGGAGCCATCTTTAGATAGTTGTAGATCTCTACTGTTAGATTTCTATTAAAACCTATAATGACTCCATCTATAATGGTATCTTTTTTCTTGATCTCTTCTATTCTCTACCTTCAATATTTCAGATGAGTTAGTTAACCTCTCTTGCCTCAAAAAACTCCCTGACAAAGGATGAATGTTTGTTATTCTATAGCATGTCATATTAACATATCATGTTGATGTCTACTTATGATGAAAATCTATGTGGGACCAGGAAGTTTTAGTTGAGGGATGAATAGACAAGAGCAAGAGCAAGAAAAGAAATACCATAATAGAGGGGGGCATTATAGATTTGAAGAGAAAGCTGACACTAGGAAATGTCCAGAGACCTAGAAGGATGACACCAAGTAACAATCTGAGCAATAGTGGAGAGGCTACCTTAAATGCCCTTTCCTGATAATGAGATTAATAACTAACTCATATGCCATCATAGAGCCTTTATCTAGTAGCTCTTGGAAACAGAAGTGGACACCCACAGCTAAACACTGAGCAGAATTCCTGAAATCCATTTGCAGATATGGAGGAGTGTTAATACAAGGGGTCAAGACTAGGCTACAGAAACCCAGAGACAGCTAATCTGAATGTGGAAGATCATGGACCACAGAGTGATAGCTGGAAAACAGCATTGTACGGACCCAGCCCTTCTGAACATGGGTCTCAATAAGAAGGCCTGGGCAGTCTAAGGGACCTCTGACAGTGGAACCAGGATATATCCCTACTGCAGGAAAAGAATTTGGAAGCACATTCCCCATTGAGGGAAACTCCTTTAAGCTCGAGACAGGAGTGAGGTCCTAGGCCCTATTACAAATGATTTGACAGATTTTGATGATCTCTCCTGGAAGGCATCACCCTCTCTCTGTGGAGTAGGTGGGGAATGGGATGGGAGGGGGGTCAGGGGGCATGGGAGGATGGGAGAGAGAGGAAATTGGGATAGATATATAAAATAAGAAAACAAATTTAAAAAAAGAAGGGAAAAATGCTACTGAATTAAATATATATATATTTAATCAAATATATATATATACATATATATATACATATATATATATATATGTATATATATATATATATATATATATATAAAATAATGCTTTGACTTCAAAATTTAAGCCTAAGGACAAGTTACTGGGGAAAAGGATTTCTAATTTTGTTTTCACAGAATATGAAAAGTTGTAGATTCTTTCCAGACTAAGGTAGTTTGATCAAGCAAGACCCGCTGAAGCAGCATCAATGGGAATATGCAGCCTTACAGACCACTACAGCCAGGATTTCTGCATCTTCTTAGGATTCCCCCCATGACAGCGCCCCCTACCAGCAGGAAGCAGTTTGGAAACGATGCCCAAATTCCCAAATATTGTTTATAAATGTTTGTTTTCATTTTTTAAAAAAGGCATGTATAATTATGTCCAGCATAAAATAAATAAATAAATGTTTAAAAAATAAAAAAAGAAAACAAATAATAAAATATTGAATTTAACATATGCCAAGCTAATACCTTTTATAGAATATTATTATCTTCTATTCTAATGATCAAACACAGTAGAATGTATGGTCAGTGCAGATCAGTACTGAAAGCTAATAACTAATTTGCAATTTGTTTTTGTTATCAGTGAGCAAGTTAGTTTAAGATGGAACCCCACTTTCATCTGTACTTCTAATGTCTAGGACACACAAAGAAATTCCTATTAAATAAAGTCAGTCTAATGATTAATATCTTGTGAAAATGAATTTTATGTATAAGTATTTAAAGAAAATCCAACTATGTTTCACCACAAATATTTGTATCGGATAACACAATTGAGTGCAAACTCCCTGGGAAACAGTTTGTGAAGAGTAGCTTGTGGTTAAAAATGGAGGTGGCACTTGTTTGGAAGACTTGGGCAAAAATCTACTTAGGGCTTTCTAGATGTGTATATAGAATATTGTTTTGTAAAACCTAGTATACATATTTTTAGTTAATTTTATGTAGTTCATTGTGGATAAGCACAAATAACCAACATTAGAAATATACATGGGGATTTAGGTCTACTATAATATTGTGATAAGTATATCTGAAAATATGTAAAATATTTCAACAGATATAAATAGGTGATAAAGTCTTTTTTTTTATGTTACTGCTTTGGTCTTAGGATTCAGCCAGCATCACAAGGATTTTTGAGTGAACATTACAGATTGAAAACTATTTAACAAGCCCAGTCTTGATTCGTTATATATTTTCTTATCATTGTCAAATATCAAATTTCACAAAATCCCAGCTAATCTCATGTGACCCGACTCAGTGCATTGTTAGTGAGCAGAATCCACAGATATGGAACATTCATTTTAAAATGTAGATAACACTAATAAATAATGGCAAAGTACAGCCTATTCAGAGGTTGCCTGAGAAAAGCTTAAGGGCGATTGCATTTTCAGCCTCTGGAGGTGAATCCTCAAGTGGTAATTATTTGATATTAGGGCTGTGTTTAGCTAGCTTGCACAATCTCCAAGAAAATGCCTTTTTCTTATTTTTTCTTGTAACAATTAAGATACTAATAACACCTAATGGGTGTTCTGAGAGGTGAAATTATGTTAAAAATCAAGATAGGAAGCCAGGGATACATGTAGATCCATTGTTAGAGTGCTTGGCTAGCTTGTACAAAACTGAAGGTTTTATTTGCATTATGTAAATGAGGCATGGTGACACCCACCTGTAACTGAAGTACTTTGGGAAGTGGAACAAGAAGATCAGAAATTCAATGTCATATATGGTATAAAATAATTTGAAGACTAGCAAAATCTTGTAAATTCTGAGGAAAGATTGGGAGGGAGAGGGAGAGGGACTCTAAAATGTTTTAACATTCATCACTGCATAAGACACTGTAGCTCATGGGCCTTTTCATTTAAATCACCAATTCTTCTGGGAAGTGACAATGATCATATTCATTTTATAGACTAAGAAAATGAAGCCCACACCTAACTGAGCAAAGAATTATTATGCTATTTTTCTAGATTCCACAATCAGTGTACAAAAATAGGTAGTAACATATTTACTGGAATTTATTATTTTAGCATTGTCATACTTGTTTCTTGTCTGTTTTTATAGTTATAGATATTACTAAACTCCTTTCTTAGCTGAAAATCTGATGATACAGATGAATTGAATAAGCCAGAAAGGGTCACATGACCAATAAAGGCTAGAGCCTAAGTTTGTTGCCTCCTTTTATTGAGCAACCCTCTGTAACACTCATATCTGAATTTTGTCTAAAGCAGGAATAGTACTAAGATTTTGGATATGCTTTCTGAACTCCAACCTGCTGTTTTGATTAATTAATCTGCATACCTCCATTTCAAATTTAGTTTTTTTTTGTAGTTTTCAAAATGAAAGGGAAAAATGCCCCATGCTATTTGACCTTTGTCAGAATGACATCAGTTAGTAACCATGTAGATTTTCCTATATGCCAGCCACGAGATTAAGTGCTTTATATTTGTTTTCTCATTTAATCTTCCCTAAAGACTTGGGTGTTAATGTGGAGAAACTCACTTCTTACCTTTCACCAATACACTGTGATCCTTTAATACAGTTACCGCTATTAAGGCATATTCATCAAAGAATATTTTTCACTATTGCTGAGTTAGGTTACTATTCTGCAGGTTTTAAAATATTTTATTTTGGAATAGCTGGGTGGATTCAACCAACTACATGAATGCTTTTAAAATGCTTTTTATATTCATTTTATAGTTTTATAAACTATGTGTAGGTATGTGCATGAGTATGCATGCACACAGAGGATTTCGGCTCCGTCCAGAGAGGGCCACCTAAAATGATAACCAGGATGCAAACTTGGGTTTTCTAGGGAATCAGTACATGCTCATAACAGATGAACTATCTCATCAGCCCCAGCCACATAAAATCTTAACAGTGGAAGAAGGCACAAAAATAGAGACTAACAGAAACTAACAGATTCTAGCCTATGAGGAGGCTAAACCCACTTACTGTTAGCTTTGTAGGCCAGAAGCCAAACAACCAATGACTAGTGAACTGCCTGCTAGTTAACTCCTTACAAGATTTGGACATTACACATCTGATTGAAAGTGTACTAATGACTTCTAAATATATTTATTTATTGTAATAAATAAATATATCTCTACAATATTACTAAATATAGAGGTATTAGTTTACTATTGTGAATAAAGCACCATTGCAGGAAGATCAACACATGGGTCATATTTTGAACATTAAATATATCAGAAAAACAATACTTTGATTTCCCAACAATTGAAACAAAACTCTTGAAGTATCATGTTTATTTTCTGTGTTAGTTTTAACAGTCAACTAACTTTATACAACTTAGAATCAACCACCTCTGAAGACAGTTTAAATTAGGAATTTTATACATTAAATTGGCCTGTTGCAAGTCTGTGGGAGATGATTTGGTTGTTAATTGGTAGGGGAACAACTAAACCAGCGTGGACAGTCCCAATGATTATGTTAACACTGAATGGTGTAAGAATGATGAAAGCTAGCAAAAACAAGCAACCAAGATGAGTTTATTCTCGCTTTCATATTGTCTAGGACTATGCTATGACTGGCTGTTTGAGCATCTACCTTGAATTCTGGGCAATAACAAAAGGAGACCTGGAGTTATAATTAAATAAACCCTTTGTTTCCCTAAACTGCTTTATGTCAGGGCATTTTATCACATCAGCAGAAATATAACTAATAAGTTTTCCATTCCACACATTGTTCTATTACCATTTTTTTCTTATTGTGTTAACAGTGCTGTGTTAATAAAATCATTTCTGCAATTGCTAATTTGGATTTGCATTTTGAAAGGTAGGAGAGAAAGACATCAGGAAATATTGGAAATTTAATGCAACAAGATGCTTATACTTTTTTCAAAGTTTTGTTGAGATTATAATATGAATAGAGTAATATCCTACCTTCCTCCAAATTCCAATGTTTTTATTTGCACTAATTTCAGACATCTCAAATTTTTCCTGTTGTTCAAAATTTTTTAATTACATTGACTGGTTGGTTCATTGATTGATTGGGCTGTGAAGCATATATGAATGTACAAAGGTGCATACAGAACAACTTTCAGAATTTGGTTCTCTTCTAAATATGTTTGCTGGGGATGACATTCATATTGCCAGCCCTGAGAGAAAGTGTCTTAATCTACTGAGCCATCTTGCTGAGACATCCTACATAATTTTAATCAACTGATAGTAGTTAAATATATCAGGTTTTTTTTTAATTTCACAAAAAGTATATGATGGATATTTCCTATACTGGAAAGTATCACTTTTATAAAGTATAAAAGTTGCATTAAATTGCATCTCTGATTTATATCTAGAACTTCCTGTGGCACTACAGAAGTTGCTAAAGGTTTACTATCCTGAATGAATGAAAAACAAAATGCTTAGCCCAATAAAGTATAGAAAATTATTTGAATAGACACTTCTCAAATGACTTGCAAATTACCAATGCACATGTGTGAGATTGATTTGTATCTGGAGCCACTGTGATAATGCAAGTTGCGAATACATTGAATTTCCTTTTAGCCACAAGTAGTTACTATTAAAACATAGAACAGCATCAAAAACAACAAAATTAAAAAAAATTCTCTTGAGGCTTTGAAGGGAAAAAAAAAGCCATACCTACTACAAATGACCACAATGTAAGTTAATAAAACCTAATGGAATTCTGTGTGGCTTTTTCAGAAAATTAAACAAAAGAACCAATGTATAATTGAAATACCTCTTCTCTAATTCATTTGAAGGAAATACATTTACCATATAAAATAGCTATCTGATGCCTACTATTTTTCTTTGTTTGTTTTACCAGTATTTACAATAATCAAATTAGGTTATTGGCCTAGGTGCCTACCAAGAGAAGAATGGATAAAGAATATTGTATTTATAGCAACTAAGGAAACAAATATGGTTGTTCCTCAGAAAATTGAAACTCCCAGCTATACCAGTCTGAAGTATATACCCAAAAGATGCTCCATCTCACCACAAGGATACCTGCTCAACTATGCTCATAATAGCTCTATTTATAGTAGAAAATAAAAGCTGGAAACAACTGAGATGCTCTTTCGTTAAAGAACGCATATGGTTCATTTATTTAGCAGTTAAAAAAAAAAGAACACACCATGAAATTGTAGCCAAATTTATTGAACTAGAAAAAAAATATCCCTAGTGAAGTAACCCTGGTCCAGAAAGATAAACATGGCATGTACTCACTTATAAGTAGATATTTATACATGCAGTAAAGAATAATTATGCTACAACCCACAAACCCAGAGAGGCTAAATAGCAAGAAGAGCTTGGGTTAGTGTTGGGGGGAGACATGTGGATCTCCCTGGGAAGGTGAAAGAGAATAGCTTCTGAGGGTAGAAATGGGAACAGGAGTATTTGGGTGGGGACAAAGGAATGGAGAGAAAGATTAAAGGGTGAGGCACCTGGAATTGGAGGGCATTTGGGGGGTGATGTGGAAACCTAGTGATCTAGAAACTCCCAGTATTCTATGAAGTTGACCTTATTGAGAACTTCTAGTAATGGAGGATATGGAGCCTGAACTGTCCATTTTCTATAAGCAGGAAAGGCTTCCAGTGGTGGGACTGGAACAGTAATCCAGTCAAAAAAAACAAAGCCTTGTACTTAAAATCGGTCTTCTGCAAAATGTGTTGGGGCAATGGTGACTCAGAATGTGTGGAAGTGGCCAACCAATGACTGATCTAATGATCTTCTGCTATGTTCATAGTTTGGTGCCTAGTACGGTAGTTATCAGAGAGCCCGACTCTGATAATGATAGGAGAAGCTGATGGAAGCAGATGTGGAAACCACAGCCATTAGGCAGACCGAGAACCCAGGTTGGAGGTCTCCATTTGGGCCTCACCCATCAGTGTTCAGGAAACCTCTGAGAAGAAGTGGTAACAATTGTGGGATCTAGAGCCAGAGTGGCTAATGACACCAAGAGAGCATGGCCAATGAAATTAAATGAACAGACATCACTGGGGCTCACAGAGACTGAAGCTGCAATTGTAGAGTCTGCAATGATTAGAGCTAAGTCTTGTGCATATGTTAAGGCTTAAAAAAGAATACTATATGGGTGGGGGAGTTTTATTCATCTTTAAAGAGAGAAAAACTCATGTAATTTACATGTACACCATATTAAATATAATGTGACAGAGATAGAAATTCAAATGTTCTTTTATAAGTGGATCATGCAACCTGTAATTGGAAGTCGTAAGGGAAGGGACAGAAGAAAGGAGGAAGAAGAAGAAGGAGGGTGATGAGGATGAAGAAGAAGGAGGAGGAGGAGAAGGAAGAAGGAAGAGAAGAAGAAGAAGAAGAAGAAGAAGAAGAAGAAGAAGAAGAAGAAGAAGAAGAAAAGAAGAACAAGAACAAGAAGGAAGGAAGAAGAAGAAGAGCAACAAGAGGAGGTTGAAGAAGAGTAGGAAGATCTGCAAGAGTAGGAAGAAGAGATTGTAAGAGAGACTGTAAAGATGCTGAAAGGCTCAATCTGTGGTGTGTGTGTGTGTGTGTGTGTGTGTGTGTGTGTGTGTGTGTGTGTAAATGTCACAGTGGACTGTTGGTACAATACATATCCCAAACAACAGGATCTCCATGACACAGGACAACAACAAGATATCCATGAGTAGCAACAGGGTGGGCCCAATGTCAGCAGTGTAGCAGAAACCAGGGAGCTTCAGAGCGAGACAAATGACTTCTGACATTGAACACTTGTAAGTATACATGACTGGAATCAAGGGCAAATTTTGTGTCTCAAGAGGCCACTTTATAGCTTTCGCACCAAGATTTTTATTTTGTTTTTCTATGTTTTAGTTTTGTTTCTGCTTCTGTTTTGTTTGGTGTTTGGTTTATGTTAAAATTACTTCAGGTTGGTAGGGAGGTTGCAAGGGTGGAGGATAGATGATGTGAGGAGACAGGGAGATAAGTGGGATTAGAATTTGAATTGTGGCACACCCTGTATGCCAGCAGAAAAGACGACCACAACAGGAGCACACTTCTTTGCTCCTGAGGCAGAACTCAGACCCCCAGGAGGGCACTGCTTATATATAATGTAAACAAAAGCCATGACGTATCTGTGTCTGATTGGTCCAGGCCTCTCTTGAGCAAAAGGTTCAAAACATGATAGGCCAAGGCTGGGTCTCGCCACTCTTTTGCCACTCTCTCACCACTCAGGAGGGCACGTGAAACAGCACTGAGCAAGGCACGTGAAACAGTGCTGAGCAAAGCAAAAACAGAATCGCCCAGTGGCAGCAAACTAGTAAACAACAAGATGGTGGCAGAGCGGCGCCCTACATTGAATTTATGATGTGACCTCTGCAAAGAATCAATGGAAGTTAAAATAATAACAACAACAGCAACAAAAAATAATAATAATAAATAATAATAATAAAAAATCTCTCCTCATTCCTGACTTTACATGGGTACAGATTAGATTGGGCCCTAGGCTAGACAGATACCATATCCCTTATGAGATATTTGATTTGTAGGACACCTGTGCAATCCTTACAGTCTGCTTTTACTGGACCATATCATGTACTTTGTAACTGTGAATCAATTTTTCATGACTAGGAGCCGTACAGTAGTTTATGTACAGTTTTATTTCTTTTTCTTTTTTTTTCTGGAAAGTGGTAATTTTTGGCAATTTTCTTAGTTTTTGTTCCAATGTTTTACTATTTTCAGTGGCTCTATGTGAATGTCATTTGTTCTCTGGCTGTTATCAATTGCACCCATTTTTCTTACATTACTTTTATTTTACTAATTTTCATTATATTTTATTTTAATACTTTTTCTAATGTTTTCAATAAGATATTTTTTTGTCCTGGGCAACATGCATCTTAGTCTTAATTTCTAGAATGATTTTGCATATTCACTTTTAGTTTTTCCTTTTTGTAGACTATTAATCTCTTATTTTTTGAGTTTATACCTCAAACTGTTTTTCTCAGATCCTAAAATATATTTTTGTGGGTATTTCACTATTTTTTTCAATGCTTTGTATATGTTTATTTTATATAGAAAGTCTGTTCACATTTTGCATTGCTTTTCAAGTTTTCTAGGTCATCTATTAGCTCTTATGTCAAAGAAGCAAAGTATGTTTTTAATTTCTCTCATAGCTGTGTTGGACCAGTGGGCATATAGGTAGATACATTGATTTTTTTCTTCCTGTTGTTGGTATTTTTTGTGAGTGTTTTAAAACAGTGTCTCACGCTGCAGCCTTCTCTAACCTCACATTCTCTGAGGTTAGACTGAATACATAGACACCCCTCTCCACTATTCTCCCAAGTGTTGGAACACAGCTATGGATGGTCCTTTTTCTCTTTCCATTACTTCTTCTTACTCAGTGATTCTAGGCTCTTCCTTCAATGCTTTGCTTTACCTGCATTCCTTAGCCATACATTGCTCTGATAATCATATATAAAGTGCCCAAAAGTAATAATAAAATATTGCCTGGAAGTACAGTTTTTTTGTTTTTTTGTTTTTTTTGTTCTCCAAGTAATTTGGGCTAAATTGTACTTCCATTTTCAAATCCTTTCACAAGAACAGAGAAATCTGGCAGGTATTTTGTATTATTTTCTACTTCCAGACAGTTGAATTTTAGTTGTTCATTTTTTTTTCTCATATGATACTGGACAGCTTGACCTTCTGTGGTTTTATTTACTCATGTTCTTTGTTGTTGATTTTAGGAGGCATTGTGAATATTAAACTCACAATTCTGACATTGCCTTGGATACTCTCTGTCAGTTTGGGCTACTATGCCTAATTCTCAAGACATTTCTTCCAACAGTGAATATTTATCTCTTACAGTCTAGATGAGGAAACTTCATTATCTGGATACAAACAAGATGTTTGGGTCTGGTTTTAGTGACTTTTCAGTTTTTTGAGAGCTATCTTCTCATAGCAGAAAAATATCAAACTAGTTTTCTGGCATGTTCCAATAGGCCTTAAAGTTATTCATGAAGGCTCCATTTTCATGGCTTAATTACTTTCCGCAGGCTCCAACACCTGCTGCCAATAAATTCAGGATTAAATTTAATATTTACATTTCAAGGATGCATGCTCACCCAGTCTATAACTCTACTTAGGACTGGCTGCCTAGGTAGTATTTTTAGTGAGTATTACACATAGCAAATTTTACATTGTCTTAATTTTGTTGTTTCTAGATGGTTGGAAGTTGTTTTGTTTGGCGTTCAATGCCATGTGTATCAGCATTATACTTTCCAGGCTAGCTTGTTTTATAAACTCTCAGTGTTGGTCTACAGAAATTAATATTCTAGAGATAGTTTTACCTATTTCCCTGATAACCTGGATGTTCACTGAGCCATTTCACTCCGGTTGGTCAATACTCAAAAGACTCACAGAATTATGGGAGCTCTGAGAATTATTTTTAAACTTAATGCTAGAATACCTTAGGTAAAGTTCATAGAATTATTTCCTATATGCACTGGTCCACTTTTATTCAGTACATACTCAATAGGCCATGTGTCTTCAGATTCATGGGACAAACAGCTTCTTCTTTTGCAGTAGTGAGTGTTGAGAATTCATCAGAACCTGTCATAACTTATAAGCCTAGCATGATACTGGACATTTTCAAGGTTCCCCTTCTTCTGTGGCCCAATTCTGGCAAGTTTCTTCAGATTATAAAAAATGAGCTGATATTAAAATTCATTTCATTTACTTTCTGTATCATAGACATTGCAATTCTATCCTGCTATTGTTACATTTTGCTTTGTTTCTTTTGGAGGTTACAGTAAAGACCTGAATCACTTATTATTATCATATCAAAATAAAAGTGAAAAATTTAGGCAGCATTGATTGAGAAACTATACTGTAACTGATAGTAATGTTACAGTCACTTAAAGAACCAATATTTTTATTTCAGAATAAGTGGTAAGATCAAAGAGGATGATGATTGCCATGATAATAGAGAATGCCCTAATTAGCACAAAGATATTGGACCTTCAGTGTACTTTAATTGTTCTATGAACTTTGAAATGTGAGTTAACCAATGGTAGTCTTTCAGGTTTGGCATAGTAAAATCCAGGTCAGTCTACCTTAAGTAAAAGAGAAAGCCAAAAGAAGTGTAGAGGAAATGAGGATGGATATCACTGGTTAAAGACCTTCAGAGTCAAGGTGAATATAAGTATACATATTCTGTCTCCCACACCCTGATGCTGATATCTCCTCTTCATCCATATTATCTCTACCATTCCCTGATTTTGAGATTTCCTACCCTTCCATTTTTTTCTTCTTGTCTATTATCTATCCCTTTACACACAGATATCTCCCTCCACAGATCATATAATGTAAGAGTTTTCCTACTATTAGGAAAGCCTAGAACTAACTCATTAAATGATGTTGATATGTATTCACCCTTGGCCCTATACTGAAGGGAACTTCAGGATGTTTGACATGGGTAACCATGAAAGACACTGAAGACCTTGTACTTCTCTGTATAGCTTAATTTGTTTTCTGAAATCCTGTGGTTTCATACTCACTGTGATTTGTTGATGGGCAAAGTTAGACTCAGAAAGTACATGGAAACACAGTAATATGTGACAGGTGGCAAAAGCTGTTTTCACCTAAGGAGAAAAGAATCCCTAGTAGAGCAGGTTTTGTGATTCTTTGGTCAGAACTGGGATAGATAGGCATCTCAGAATCAATCAGATCCATTTATGGCCAGAGTGAATGGTTCATCACTACCAGGGCACTTTAGGCAGCACTCTTAATCAAATTAACTCCTTTGATGTGTGCCAGAATGAGTCAGAAGGATGATGTGCCTGCAATTGAGCAAGGAAAAGTATGAAGTAAAATTGGAAGCCACAAGAATTTAATTCCAAAGTTGATATTTTCCATCAGTGTTTTTTTTTTAAAGTGGCTTAAAGAATAATGTCTTTATGGGCCTGTATTAATAGCAATGATAATTCATAAGAACTCAAATTTTTAGGTGCCTTTTATGAGCATTAGTTATTTATGAGCATTTTCCTTGTAGTAGTTTGTGCAGAGATGTGTTAATGATCTGGGAAGGCATAGACTGTGTCATGTCCTGTTTTTGAGGTCCCTGGGGTAACTTGAAGGGATCTGAAGAGGGTCGCTATGTCTGTTAAGTGATAATTTGAGAAGAAAAGGCTTTCTCCTTGAAGTGCAGAAAGGTAGTTCTCCCTTCGTCCCTCAGAGACCTGTGCTGCAGCAGAATTAAGTGACAGTGAAAGAGAAAGATCACATGCAACCTAGGATGGGAAATTATTATGGCAACATCAGCTCTTCAGTTTGGCTTCTCTTTGATGTTGGCTGGAGTTTCCCAAGTGGAAGAAGCCAAGGGAGGAGGGGAGGCCATAAAGAAATGGCTTTAGTTACCAGGTCTGAGGAAAGCAGTGAACAGCACATCTATGTAATATTTGACACATTTCTCTTCCTAGGAGCTGGAGTTGCATCAGTAGAGTGCACATATGCAGCTGAGTTACAGGTTCCAAAACAAAGCAGAAGAGATGCAAAAGAGGAGTTGACTCACTGAAAGGTTTAGAAACACAAAGAGCCAAACTTCAAAAAAAGAACTCTGTATAGTTTCTCAGGACCTTTTAGTAGAATTGTTTTCTTTGACAGATGCAGTAAAACATGTCCCAACCTAAGCACTCTTTTCCTCAACTGCTGTGGTTCAGCATGGCGGTTGTGGATGGTTCACTGTTCAATTTGCAGCAGGGATTAACTTAACCTTAATTATTACCAAGTTTTTACAATATAACTGAAATAAAAAAATCATTCAGAGAGTGGTCTATATGAAAGTAGAGATCCCCCTCTACAATCCTTCAGTTTGATCTAATTGTTAATGCCCAACTTAGTTTAAGACACCTTTTGACCCCAGCTGTGTTCTCTTGTAGACTCTTGTGTTTGTCAAGTTGATCAATTTTCCTTGGTGTAAGTTTGTCATCACTGATCTTTCCCCAGCAAAATCTCACTAACACTAGTGCAGGAATATGTGTTTTTTAGAGTCCATGTTCTTTTAAAAAGTAACTTAGGTAAATAACTTTTTAGAATGACTGATTATTTGACCAGGAGTCAGAGTTTTCCTAAAATGTGGGGCTTTTAATACTTAAAATTTGAAGATTCCCAGACAAACTGAAAAAACACTTTACCTTAGTGACACATATGTAAGGGAAGGGAGAGGGTGAGAGGGAGGAATTAAGGAAGGGAAGAGGAGAAAGAAGGACAGATATAGAGACAGAGAGACAAAGAGACAAAGCAAGGCAGAGAAACAGACAGGCAGAAAGGAAGAAAGACAAAGACAGAGATTGATTTTTTTGTGCCTGTGTGTTTGTTCTGGTCTTTCATTCTTACAAAGCCACCAGGATTCAATCATGGGAGCTCCACCTTAATGAATTTATCTAATGTTAATTACCTCCCAAAGGCCCTATGTCTAAACACCACAATCAGATTAAGTTTCTATCCTCTTAATTCCTTACAACTGGGACTAAATTTCAACACAAGGAGCTTTAGGGAAGACAAACTACATTCAACCCATAGCCAAGGCCAACATGACATTCCTCTCCTACACTTTGTAACCCCTTTGCAATGCCTCTAATTGAGGTGACAAATTCTAAATAATGAACCGAGTATAATTTATTTGGATCATGTTTGGAGAGCACTTCGATCAATCTTTGCACAATTCTCTGCTCTCTCACCCCTTGTAGTGGCTCCTGTAAAGGGACTAGATTCACAGATGGTGCAACTACAACATGGCAGAGCCTGTGACAGGCTGGGTCCCCAGGTGACAGTTTTCAGCAGAACCCCATGCTGGCATGCATGCAACATTTAGAAGTAGAGAGAAAAGGATCCTATTGTTCTGTGCCAATGAGATTTGCAAGTTGTTAGTAACACAATCTAGCCTCTATGGTTTATTATAGTGGTTGTTATGAACTGGGTAGAAAATGATCATAGACAAGGAATGCCAGGCTGTAGAAAAAAAGCTTAAAGCACAGCATTCTGACAAGATCTGGTAACTTGAAGCAGAACAGTCTCTCTGAAACTGGGAGGATGAGCCACATTTTCTGAAAAACCATAAAGTGTGTGACATGGGTATACATCTACAAAGAAACAGTACTGCTACATATAATCACCATAATATTCAAAAGATTGATCTCTGCATTTTTGATCCACTCTTCACCTCTACTCATTTCTACACAGAAATAGTACTGCTAATGATGCACTTGTTCCTAATTCCTGCTCACCGCTCACCTGACTATCAAATTCTTCTAGGTTGTTTATTAAAGAGTTTTTGATGTGGTCTTACAAAATGCCATGGCGACAGAGGGCCAAATCCACCCTCCCAAACACACAGCAAGTGGTGACTGTCATGGCTTAAAGAAAATCACATTACGTAAAACATTTTACAGCTATTCCTGAATGAATCGTGCAGTTCCAAAACAAGGGATATATGAAAAGATTTTAGGAGGGGGTTAAAAATGAACAGTGCCATAAGGAATACCCAGTACAGATACCATTATTGCTTATACAGAATTAAAGCTGTCAAGCTGGAGTCACCACCAGCAGTATAATTTTTCAAGGACTTTAAAAAAACCTTTTAAGTCCTGTCATGGTTCAAATCGTTGGCAGGGTCAGAATTTGACTTTGAGCTTCAGATTTGGAAAATCAAGGAATTCAAAGTGAATGTCGGCCAGCATCTCTCAGCCTCCTGTGACTTTCCCTGAAGACTATAAATGGATCCTGCTTTTGAAAGCAAGCCCAGATTTCCTTAAAACATGTTCCAGCCTCTTGAAATTCACCGAGGGTGTATTTCAAATGAAGGCTGCGCTTTTCTCTGCACCCTTTCCTTGGAGCATGCTCTGTTTAAGCATTCCAATTCCCTTGTATGGTTTAGTGCCACTCTTGCTGAGCTCATGTCATGCCCATCATTGCACATTTCATCCAGGCTCCCCAGATGAATTACAGTTTGACATTCTATTGGCCATATGTCAAAAGCAAGCTATTCAGGGTCAAATTCCTTGAAAAGATCTGCCAACTGGTCTACTGGCCTTCTTAACACAAGTGGAATTAGAGGAATCTAAAAAGGGGAAGGAGGTCAGTGTCCTGGGATCTATACCTCCAGGGCACTGTTTTTGTGTCATTTAGCGAATCAGTGAATCTTCCTTAAAGGTCTTTCACTTCTTCCATTCAAAATGGACACTAACTACAGGAACATTTATACTAGCCATTTTATTCTTTAGATTCAATGATGCAATCAATAAAACAATTCTAAATCCCACTCTTTTTTTAATCAATACTGCAAGTTTCTTTGAAATGAGATAATTACTGCCATATACTGTACACATATCTCCTCTCTGAATGCTACTGAAGTGCCATTGCATCAACATTCTTAGCATCTGAAACATTTTACTTCACACTCTTGTCTTATATGCGACTTGCTTTCACCCAGAAATATATATTGGTATTTCATAAGAATGCCTCTTCATTCACATCTGGCCCATCTCAAATTGATATACTTCTTTCTCTAAATCTATGTAAAGATTTATTATCTCAGCCAGTCAACATCTGATCTTTGCTAAATGGTATATTCAGTAGCCATCCCAATTCTGCTAGTTAAAAAAAAATAAGAAAACAAAACAGCATCAAACGTTCCCATTGAAGACATTTTTCACAAGGGAGAGTGGAAAGATTATGAGGACAGAGTGATTTACGTCATCACCAGAATGAAGCTAACAGAGACACTGCACTAATAAGGAATCTTTAGCTACTTGGCTATATACTTTAAAAACATTGTTTTTAATACGTTTTTGTGCTTACCTATTTGACCATGTGTCAATTCCTATTCCTTTCAAAGTTACTCTGTGGAAGTATAGTCTCATTTTCAGATAAGATAATGGAGCTCCAGAAAGTAAAATTAAGGTAAGATCATGTCCTTTAAAGAAGTCCATGATCAGTTTTGTCAGCTATTTTTCTTCCTGTTTTGAAACTAATACACTAGCCATGTAAACTGCTTTAGTAAGCCCAGTACAGGCTTTTGATAACTGGGGTGTATACAGCCTGATGCCATTATCTACACTCTATTATACTCTTGACCTTGAGTTTTTAAAACTAAATGATTTCATATACTGTCTTCATTGTTAAGTTGGACTGTTTTTTTCGCTCCAAATTTGTGATAAAAAAGGCAATTGTTGCAAAGTGCAAGATCTAGAAGGGATAGTATGTTCTGCTTATAGTGAACTTTTTTTTTTTGAGTGAGTTTTATTAGAATGGGGAGGGAGGGGGAAGGGAAGAGAAAAGACATTTTATTATTTTATCCTTACCATAGTATTTGAAACTTAAGGTCTTATCTAAAATATAGGGTTACCTTTAGTCTATAATTTTCACAATATTTCCCCTTCTCTTTTCTTCCTCCATACCCATATACCTCTCCCTGCTCTCATTCAAATTCATGGCCAACTTTTTTTTTTTTTACTAATTGTCATTTAATGTCTATACTTATAGATTTATAAATATAACCTGCTTAGTATATACAATGTTTTGTTTATGGCAGTCTTTAGAAAAAGGAAGGTAAAGGGGAATATGAGGAGTCAAGTGATATGATTGAAGAAGGGGGGAAGGGGGGCTCATTAGTTGGGTGGGAATGGAGTACCTACATTAGAAGGAGGGAAGTGTGTAAAGTAGCAAAGATTTTTAAAAAGACCACAAGAAATCATGCTATTGACTTTTTACCTAAAAAATTCTATAATAAGTGTAATTTTGTATATGTATAAATGTATAATTTTAATGACCTTTTCTCGCTTGGACTTCCTCCTTGGTACTCCCTCCAAGAGCAGAAGACCACATAACTAAAAATGCAACTTTAGTGGTTTTTAGAAAGTAGACATTGAATGGATGGTTTAAGGCCACTGAGAAGCAAAGGAAGGAAGACCCATGTGATAATTGAGATAATTGTGATAATTGCTTATTAAGTGACTTATTAGGCCTCCAAAACAAATTCCTATGCTCTATGACAGACTCTATGGACCACCACATATTTGCCCTGTGCAGTTTGTCCCAGCTTTACTTCTCTTCTGGATTTCACCATTATAGAAGTTGGCATCCTTCAAGCAAATTCAGTTGCTCTTCACATTGGGACACCACCAGTTTCTCACTGATTCTTAAGCCTATCTGTTACAACTTATCGGTTCACCATTATCAGCTCAGCTTCCAGCTTCATGACCCTATGGTTACTTCTTTTATCCCGTGGTAGCTGTTCTAACACACTACTCTATTGAAATTCATTTAGCTCTCATTAATGGGTTTCTGTTGGGGCAGGATCTTTGTCAGTTTGTTCTACTGCCTTAGAAACAATGTATTATGAATAGCAAATGTCTACATTTGCATTCAGTTAATAAAGAGGAATTATTAAAATAGAATGACTCTGAAGGGTCCAGGCTATCAACCCATCCTCCTGTTTTGGCAGCCATGACAGGCTGCAGAAAAGACCCAGCAAGATGTGGGACCCTAACTCAGCAACAGGTACTGAGTCCCTAATATTACTTGCGCTTGCCCTCATCACTAGGAAGCAATCACTAGATACCTCACTGGGAGGGCCTCTAGGTAGGTACAGCAACACTTCTGCAGCTGACCAATCAACTCAGGACAGGTTCCCCCACCTCAAAGGTGCACCAATCATGAGACTGTTCTTGTGTAACTAGCATATCCCCCAGAGACTTCCTGTGATCTATCCCAATATATGCTCTACCACACTGCTGCTAGGGATCCCTCCTACTAAATACACTGTGTAGAACTGAGGAACTGAGTTAACGCATGGATTAAAGGCTCTACCTTTGCATCAGATCTGGTGTCTTGGTGGTTTTGCGGGTTCAGAGTCTGGGCACAAGAAGTCAAGGATTCATCTAAGTCTTATAAAGATTCAGAGACAGTGTATCTATAGACGTGAATATATTAATTCAATCATGCTGCCATATCAATATAATAAACTTTGAAGTTTAAGCAAACGAATAATATTTTCTTATAATTTGTTGACATTGGAAGTATGGCACACTTACTGTTAACACAGGGATACTTTCATAAGAACCATATTTATGCCTTCCAAATGGTTGATTTAAGTATATGCCCTCATGTGGTAGGGAAAGACAAACAACTAGTCCTGTGGTAATACTCCTTCAAAAGAATATTGGTTCAATGAACTGGTTTAACCTAGTTAGTTCCAAGAAGCTCCATCTCTAAATACCATCACACTGGAGGTTACAACTGCACCATATGATCATGAGGACCCAAAGTCTTCTCCATGACAAGGAATCTGTGAAGATGAAAAGCTAAAATAAACAGCAGCTGCTCTGAGCTTCAAGTGGAGGTTGTTTCTAAGTCATGGTAAAGTTTGCTGTCCTCCTTTGATGTTTAAAATATTCCATTATTTATATACACATATACACATATATACTATATACTATATAGAAGGAATTTTAAGAAACCTTTCAACTCCTGTTTGATTCAAATGCTGGAAGGGTCAGTATGTATGTATGTATGTATGCATGTATGTATGTATGTATGTATGTATGTATATGCATGTATATGTTCTAAAAGTATGAAGGACAAATGGTTATTTTCACACAGGTGCAGATTCCATGATTAGATTTTTAGTTACTTCTCTAAATATTCCCTTTTCTTCTCTTTCCATTTGACCTCATAATCACCTTTGTTCCTCCAAGCAGGTTTGCTTCTGCTTTCAAATTAGATATAGTTTTATTCTTTTAAAACTTGGAGAGAATGTTACTGACATCTAATATGTACTGCCCAGAAATAATGATGGTAATTATTTTTAATATTTTAATACTACTATCATTTTTGAAATGTATGTTATTCTTTGAAAAGCCACATATGTATAATCATATACACTTAATATTAATCATATCCACTCCCACTCCTCCCTTTCAATATTTCCTGAGAGCCACAAAACTTGACTCTGAAATTCATGTCTCTTCTACACACACACACACACACACACACACACACAACCCCCCACACACACACAAATATGGGGTTTTGTGCCCTACTGAATCCAAAATATGCTGCTTGTAAGGGAATCAGTATGGGATAATTCACTAAGACATAGGCAATCTCCCAGGACAATGCATTCAACTGCCATTAGATAAGGTATGTGTGTGGCAGAGAGAGGATATCCTACAGAATTCAGCTCTTGCCTTCCACCATATGGGTTCTGAGAATCAAATTCAGGTCATTAAGTTTGGCAATAAATCTTCACCCTTTGAACCATATTATCAGATGGCTTAATATTCTATACTGTCCAGAATAGACATAGACAAGATTTATATAGCACAGAGTGTCAAGGTTCTGGAACCTTGACATTATATAGTAGTTTCCACAGCAGTTTCCTACCTGTCTTGTGGTCAATGAACCCTTTTTTTCCTCATTGTCTTCTCACTGCTCACATCTTTCTAGATTTTCTGTGTTGTAACTTCTAAACTTCGGTGGGAGATAAAATATCAAGTTTTTCAATTCCAGAATTTCTCTCTCCCCAACCCCACTTAGACCTACCATTAAATATCAGCTTTGCTCCTGGTAGAGATTCTAAAATCAAGATTTGGAGAGAGAGCTCAGTTCATACAAGGCATTACCAAGGAAGCAGGCATCTTGAGTGAGGCATAGCAGGTTGTAACTAAAGAACGTCAGTCAGACAGCTTTCACTTCCATGATTCAGGCCTTGGAAGAGCAGCCTGAGAAAGCACTTACATTTTACTAAGGCAGCTCCATCAAGCTTCCTATGTACTTCATCTATCTGCTCATGTCCTCCCTGGTGAGTTCAACAACCCTGAAAAATTACAATTGGCTCAATTTGACCAAAACAGCAGTGCATGTGTACCAAGGGGATTTTTTTTTCCTTTTTATTTGACTTGCAGGAAACCAACTTCAATGAAATTTTATAGTCTCTTGAAGCCTGGGGAATTATCTTCCATACTTCTATTTTATAAAACCCTGATAAAAATCTGAAACAAAAAGTGATGGATTCCAACTAAATTGAGTTTCTTCATCTACAGTAGCCTGATGGAAGCTGACGCATATTAATTACATCAAATTATTTAATTCTTATTTATAACTATAGCTTTATTCCAATAACACAGTAGTAGTCAAGTGCAGAAATGCCTTGATTTATTCATCCATGAACAGTGTACCATGTAACATATTCATGTAAGGTTTTGAGGGCTAGATACAGGTGTCCGCATACATTCCACATTTTTCATGTTCATTGACTATTATTTTTTGCTTTACATGTGTTGTATAATGTGATGATTGTTCCTCCCTTGTAATCTGTTATAAACATTAGGGAAAATTATTCACTTTTTTGGTAATTCTAATTTTATTACCTGAGTATAAATGTAGAAATAATTCAAATTAAGAAGAACAAATGCTTAAAAGAAAATAGAGCTTCAGAATTTTGGAAAGAACTGATAATTTGAAGGGCATCAAGTATGCCAAGTGACCATCATAATTTCCTCTACAAAGGGAAAAAACAAGTTACAATTTGAAAAGTTTACAGAATCTTTTCTTTATAGAGAATGTTGTCATTGTATGTTGGCTAAAATTATTGAATTTTTATATTAAAAGCAAACTATCACAGTGATATATTATTTATAATCCATTAAAGCTTAATTGAGTATTTAGAAAAGCAAAGTCAGTCTCAAGCTATAGAGATTAGGCAGTAGTGTACACACCTGTAATACCAGTGGCCAGAATATAGGAAGGGGTGGTATATACCTTTAATCCTAGGACTAAGAATTAAAAGGTAGACAGATGTATGTGAGTTCAAGGCCACCCAGATCTACATCATAATGAATCATTTTAAAAGAGAAATGTAGCTCAAACCTTTAATCTCAACATTAGGAAAGTATATAAAACAGAAGTAAGGTCTCAGAGAGGCATTCACTCTCCAGCTACACTGAGGAAAGGTTACTGTCTGAGGTTTGGTGAGAGGTAGTAGAGACAAGAGCAGCCCATTCAGCCTAAGGTACAGGTAAGAAGCTAGTGACTAGCTATTTTGCTTTTCTAATATTCAGCTTGAAGCTTGAACCATAATACCAGTCTCTGGGTCATTTATTTATTTGTGTAACAAATTATTATCACTCAATGCAATTTATAATTCACAAGAAGAAAAAATGTGTGGAGTTAACTCAGTTTGTAAATGCGTATTAGCTGAAGGAAATAAAAGATGCAATAGAAGGAATTTGGCACTAGGGTTCTTCCTTGAGACAAATGTGCCCCAATGCCTGTTTTAGGAGACTAGGCACTTGCACCATCTTTTCAAGGTCACACTGGAATTATGAAGAAGCATGGGCAATTCAAAACAAAACTGTCAACATTCTTCAGGGCAATATCTTTGAGTTCTGACTTCATACAGAATCTGGAGATGTCAAAATTAGAAGGATATTTAGAGAATCATATATTTATATTGCACACATTCCTGAATTAGAAAATGATATCTGCTGTAATGGAAAGTAGTCAGATGCTCCAGGAATGAGGGTACCTATTAGCATCTCAGAACTACTTAATTAGCATTGTACTTTGAAATTAACATAAAAGTATAAATAGTGAGCAGAGATAAAATCTTTGATATCCAGCAATACATTCTATTTATTTATAAATAAGGTGTACATCTTTTTATCTGAAATCTCTTTCTTGCCTGACTGCATAAAAGACTATGTTCTATCCTAGTCATAAAAGTGCAATGATTTATGTACATTCTTCTTATAGTACATTCAAAGTATAGTTCAGTTCTAATTTGTTTTGTGTAATTCTCTTTAAACTAGCAGGCACACTTTGATAGCTTATAAATAGACATGTATATCTTGTAAAGATAGATTAATTATCTATAGTAAGAAAGAGTGATAAAAAGAAAATCAAAAATCTTTTATGAAACACACTCCTGGATGTGGCATACCATCCCCCTTCTTTGCCTTTTAAAGTGCACTTAAAATCTTAACAAGTAATGCCCAATGTGTTCAGCCTATATTTAGCATATGTATAGATTGCATTACTATTTAAATATACTGGCATTGCATATCAAAAGAATGCCTTTTATTATTTCAACTCACATCTTCTTATTACAGTAGAAGTTTCATGACTACAGGGAAAGAGTGAGTGATCAATTACCTTAGAATAAGTGAAAATGTCCTTGTACATTTCCATGACTTTTTTGACATGGATTGATAAAGTATACAGCATATAAGTTCAGAATTAGGCTACATTAAGTGTGCTGAATGGCACCAAAATATCCTGCCTCTTCTACGACACACCAAGTTTATTCCTGCCTCAGAGCATTTGTATTAGTAGTGACCCTATTTGCAATGCTCTCCCAAAACCTGTGTAAACTACTCTTCCCATCATGCAGAGATTTACTTACATATCAATTCTTCTTTGGGCTATTATTTTTTTAAATAAATTTTGTTTAAATTAGGAACAATCTTATTTTACATTTCAATCTAAGTTTCCACTTCCTTCTAATATCCAATGGCCCCCCACCTCCCCACCCATCTCATCCCCCATCCACTCCACTCGCCAGGGTGGATGAGTCTTTCCACATGAGATTATCAAAGTCTGTCAAGTCATTTGGGGCAGGACCTACATCCTCCCCAGTGTATCGAAGTTAAGAGAGTATCTATCCATGGGGTATGGGCTCCCAAAGTCCATTGTAGCACTAGGAATAAATACCTGTTCTACTGCCAGAAGCCCTATAGGCTGCCCAGGCCTCTTAGCTGATACTAAAAAACAGGTGGCCTGGTTCGGTCCTGTGCTAGTTTCCCAGATGTTAGACCAGGGTCCATGAGCTCCCACTTGCTGAGGTTAGTTGGTTCTTGACTCTACAGCATTAACCAGAGAAATTCCAACAAATATTTCTATTTGCAAACTGTATGCACTTTCAATGAATAAATAAATTTCAACAAAAATTTAGCCTACGACATAAATGAGTTAATACTGCTTCAAAGTCACACCTAACTTAATTTTACAAAATAAATTATCTTGAATTTGAATTTGTGGTTTTTTATTTTTGGAAGTTTTAATTTTATATAAAAATAATAAGATACTGGTTTGCTTGGCAGCCAGACAATAAGTGGATCCAACAGACTAATAGATCCCACATAAATTTTTGATATTGCAAAAAATGTCTAAAGAGATGCATTTTCTACTTAAGATTGAAATCTATGTGCAAACAATTCAGTGTATGTGTAAGTGATTGATGAATAAAATATCACTGGTCAGGCTGGCTAGAGCTAAAGTTTGGTTTAATCTTTCTGCTTTAATTTGGTTTGGTGTTTTATTGTTGTTAACTTTTTTCTCCTTTATTCTGATGCTGTTTTCACCTGAGGTGGATAAATATATATTTTGCATGGGAAGAAATGAACAACATAAATTTAAATACCTGGAACAGGTGACAAAGTTGTTCAGCTGCTTTCAAATATTATGCTTCTGCTAGGAAAAACACATAAAAATAGCTTCCTTTCCCCAGTCTTGAGGAAAAAGGTGTCATTGAATATTTAAGGCATGACATATCTCAAAACAAAATAGTGTAATGTCTGTGTTTAGTATCAGTTGTCATTATACTTGAAAAAGTTATGCATAAAGTATTGTCAAGTATATACAACAATGAGAGTTAATTTGGCATGCTTTGGGAGAAAAAATAATGGTGTTATTTGGTTTAGAGAAGAAACATGAAATTTTAGTAAGTCAAGTGTCACTGACAGCTGAAGAAACTATAGAATTAGACATGGATCTCATGGCATGTGTCTGTCACAAGAGAAAGGAATGATTTTTTTGCCTGCATAATTAATAATTTGCGTCTAAATATAAAATTTCTTTCTCCAACTCATGTCCTTTAAAGTTTAAGTTTGGCTTCTTGTAACAGGAGAAATATTATCCCCAACAAGAAAGTTAAGAGAGAAAAGGATTGTGTTAATGTCAAATGTGTTTCCTGTGTCAACATGTTTAATGTAGCTGTAAATAACAAATAGGATTATTCTTTTTATTTTTAAAAGTATCTAATTAGCTTCAAATGGGGGGAATCAGCCATTTGCTGACATTTCTATATCTATATCAATTTTTCTTGTGGTATGATGTGAGATGTTATTCTGTAAATATGTTTCTTATATGGGGTAATAAATAAAGCACTGTTGAGCAAATAAGAGAGCAAGATAGGTGGGGCTAGGAGACAAGGAGGAAAGAGGAAGTAGGGAGGAGGAGTCAGCATGTAGAGCATGGAGAAATAAGATGCCTGCCCACCACTCTCCGATAAGATGACCACATGGAAATACTTAGATAAGTAGAAATGGGTTAATAATTAAGACAGAGCTAGCCCATAAACAATAATAGTAACTGGCCAACAGGATTGTACCAAATACAAATTCTCTGAGTGTTATGGGGGCTGGCATGGCAACGGAGCAGCAGGACCAGGCAGGCTGGTGGAAAGCATACAGGCAACATGATGGTGTCAGAAATGGGACTGAGAATTTTCACTTAAAACTTAACAAAATATTAAAAAAATAGTTCTTAGAAACAAAAGAACAGAGACTAGCAAGACTTCTTGGTAGCAGCATTTTTCTCGGTTAAACTTTGTTTTGCTAGAGACAGATATTTGCAAGGCTCCTTTAAGGGAGGTTTCCAAAATTAGCATAAGTGGCAAAAAAAAAATGCCTTGCTTTTAAAGAGCTCTGCTAACAATTCATTTGTGTGTATGAGAGATGCAAAGAAGGTGTACAATGTGTTTTAAAATATATGTAGGCTTGGGAAAGAAAGAGAAAAGAAATAAAATGGTTTTAAAAAGACAGAATGTGGCTGGGCATGGTGTCATATGCCGTTAAACCCAGCTCTCAGGAGACAGAGGCAAGCAGATCTCTGTGATTTCAAAGTACAGAATGAATTCAATGACAGATAAAAATTACATAGAGAAACCCTGTCTCAAAATATATAAAAATAGAAGTAGAAGAAATGGAGAAATATAAAAGCCACATAAAGATGGAAAGCACAGAGAATCTTTGAATATTGTACGCTGTTCTGTTATCTTTAAATTGTTTGACTGCTCAGAAAATAACAACTAATGATAAAGTAAATGCTGCTGGATTAATTCAATGTATATATTTTAAAAATGCTTTGACTCCAAAATTTAAGTCTAAGGACAAGTTACTGGGGAAAAGGATTTCTATTTTTGTTTCCACAGAAAATGAAAAGCTGTGGATTCCTTCCAGACTAATGTGGTTTGATCAAGCAAGACCTCTTAAAGCAACATCAATGGGACTATGCAACCTTGCAGACCACTACAGCCAAGATTTCTGCCTCTTCTTAGGATCCCCCATGACAGCGCCCCCTACCAGCAGGAAGCAGTTTGGAAAGAACAACACCCAAATTCCCAAATATTGTTTATATAAGTTTGTTTTTATATAAGTGGGCTTGGTTATAAAGGGCTAATGACCACAAGCAATGTTTTTAAAGGGAATTATGGAATAGATATGAATGTTTTGCATTTATTGATAAAAATTTAAGGTCAATTTTTTGATAGGCATATTTCTCTTGTTTAGGTATTGTGCTTATATAGCTCAGTTAGAAATGTAATGTATTTAATACAGATTATAGAGAGTTACCTATGGTAGTCCAAACTTGAAGTTAAGTTAGTTAGGATTTCTAAATATACGGAGATGTATTTGAGATGGATAGGCATTCTTCAAACCTTTCAAAGACCTACAGAATATGGTATTTAAAATGGTTTAGGGTTTTTCTTGACAGTGAGGCACAACTGCTCCTGGTAACACCACCTGCATCAGAAAGGAAGATGGACATCAAAGAAACACATTTTGGAGTTTGCTTCTAATATGGCCATGCTTCTAAGACTAGCCATTTGAGCAAGGTACTTCTCTTGTCTAGACTGTTTGACTTTGTGCTGTAGAAACTGGACATGCAGGACCCACAAAAAGGCGACTGCTGATACAAGATGGACATTGCTACAGGGTTCCTGCTTCATAGAAGTGTCTGCCAGACAATCTATAAGACACAGAGAAAAATGACTGACAAAATGCCAATACAGATGGACAGTTTAAAGTTTCCTGCTTTGCTGAGGAGTCAGCCAGACACACTATGGCCTATGGGCTGAAGATGGAACATTACAGAAAAACTTCAAGTGACTGACCAGGCAATGAGTTGTATCTGTCATTTCTAGAGTTTATATATTATCCTTCTGTGATCTTTGAAGGAGTTGAAGACAGATAGTTTTGGTTATAGTTTTCCTTAGTTAGGATTAAAGATAAGTTACATATAGGACTTTCAACTTACAAAGATAGAATAGATGATATTTTCTTTAAGTCTTACAAAATGTTAATGGACTAAATATTGTTTACTGCGATTCTTATTTGATAACTGTTGAATGATATATTTTGTTATGTTAAGGTTAAAACCCTTCTTTTTATTTTTGACAGAAAAGAGGAGATGATGGGAGATGTTATTCTGTAAATATGTTTCTCATACTGGCTAATGAATAAAGCCCTGTGGCCAACAGGAAAGAATGATAGGCAGGGCTAGGAGGTAAGGAGGAAAGAGGAAGTAGCAAGGAGGGGTCAGATGTAGAGCCTAGAGGAAGCAAGATGCTGGCCGCCGTTCTCGGATAAGATACTTAGATAATTAAAAATGGGTTAATCATTAAGACAGAGCTAGCCCATAAACAATAATAGTAACTGGCCATCAGCATTGTATAAAATTCAGAGTCTCAGCCTGTTATTGGAGCTCGCGTGGCAGTGGGACTGGGTGGTGGGCGGGGAGGAACAAAGAGTGGGTCAGGCGGCTGGTCCGTAACAGTGTTATCCAGAAAAATATGAAGCTAGTAATAGTCCAGCACCTAGTATTCTGGAAACAAAAACACAAGCTGATGAAATGTAACAGCAAATAAAACCAACAATGTTCTTCTACTGAATATATGGTAGCCAGTGCCAGGTTCAGCACAAATGTGTAGATTCTAGTTTTAAAAGCCTACAAATGGAAACTCTCATAGGAACCCAATTTCATTCTAAGTACATATTATGCTTGATATGTGAGCTTTATCTGCTGTGCAGGGCCTCAGGAACTAGCCATTACAGCTGGATTTGTAGTATTCTGATGCCGTGCTTTTTCCACGTTTTTTCTGTGTTCATTCTGCTCTTACATAAAATTTAAATTTTTTTTAAGTTAGAAACAATTCAATTTTCCCTTACAATTCTGATATTTTAATACTAAATTAAAAGTCAGTTTAGAATAAACATAATGCTAAAGTATTGTATAAGTTAAACAAGTTTAATAAGAGCACTTATTAACAAAGAATAATACTTATGTTTTTATGGGTTTGCAAAATCCTTACGAATGTTGTATGTGACAATATATGTAGAATTGATCAAACTCACAAAACACTTTATGCACATATAAAATGCATATATAGGTTATGTATTGTGGTTAGTGACTGGATCATTTATTGTGAGTCTGAGGCCGGAGGAATGATTGAACTTAAGACCAGTCTACCCAGAGCTATAAAGTGATATCTTGTATTAGAAAGCTTAAAAATGTCCAAGTAAGAGAGCTCTTTGGGTAAGTACTTGATACCACACCTAAGGATGTGTGTTTGATCCTGGGATGTATGTAATCAGTAAAATTGACTAGCAAATTATTCTGTAAATGTGGCACTTGTGCCTGTACATGTGCATGTATTTGCATATATATTAATGTTTGCATGCAGACACACAGTAAATGATTTTAAGAATTTAAAGCAAAAAATAAAATAATATTAAAAGCATTGTACTTACACACTTGTTACAGCGGGTTCTTCCTGCCGGCTGCAGCGGGTCCTGCCGCCATGGTTCTGCCACCACGTGAGCCCAAAATAACACTCAGAGACTCTGTATTTGATACAATCCTGTTGGCCAATTACCATTATTGTTTATGGGCTAGCTCTGTCTTAATTATTAACCCATTTCTACTTGTCTAAGTATTTCCATGTAGTTATCTTATCCGGGAGCTGCAGCCGGCATCTTCTTTCTTTCCGGTCTACCTCCCCTCCTACTTCCTTTTTCCTCCTTGTGTCCTAGCCCTGTCTATCTTGCTATCTCATTGAGCACAGTGCATTATTAACCAGTATGAGAAACATATATACAAAATAACATCTCTCATCACACATTAAATACATTTAAGCTTAAAAAAGGAAACTTGATAGAAAATAGAGACAAAGAACACTACAAATAAAAGTGGTCATGGCTTTTATGTGTGTTTTTTATGGATAAATTATTACATTATTAACTAAAATCACTCACTCTTACTATTTCTTGTACTTGTATATGATAAGTCCTAGATACATTGTTAAAAGTAATCCAAGACATTTTTGGTAATGTGGTATCTTCTACAGTGTCAGATAGTTTAATTAATATCCATAATATCAAAAGTCCTAACAAATTTCAATGTCTTGTTGAGGAATGCTTATTAATAATATGTATGGCAAGAGAGCTATGAGTAATGGTACTTAATGTCACATCTAAGGACCAAAGGAAGTTTGTCCAAAGAAACTTTGGGTTTTTGCATGTGTCATGTGTCACCTGTCTTAACTTCCATGGGATGTATAGGACATCCTATCATGATTCCTGTTTTGTATCCACAGCCAGTAAAACAGAAAGGAAAATCAACTTTAGAAGAGTCAGTGACTAACTGATCTTCACAGCAATCCAGTCTTCTTCTTTAAACTGTGCTTTAAACCTTTACAATTCTTTCCAAATTCATTCTAGTCTGCATTCCTTTCTGTGACTGTGAATACTCTAGATGTCTCATTAAGTGAAGCCTTCTGCCTTGACACTATTTCATGCTCAGCTATTCTATTGTATTTTACAGGAGTTATTTTTAAGGTGGAATCATATGTAAAAATGAGAGAAACATGATAAAAAGGGAGAGATTTATCCCTGTACCTCTACCCACTGACAGATGTGGTTGCTCTCCATACCTTGGTTGCTATGATAGCACTACAGTAAGACAGGTTGCTGGTTCCTCTTGACTACTCTCATTTATTTTGAAGATATAGCAAAATGTAACAATATTGAATCATCTAGAGTCCTACCATTAACAATCTGAAGAATCTTCATAATGTCTTCCACCATAGATGTGCCATTTTATGTTATTAGAGTATGCAAAGGATTCAAATGCTTTACTTTCTTTAAAACACTGCTGTGGTTCTTTTGGTTTGGTATAGTATCTATCTAGCAGCCATCTTAAAAATGTCTCCCTCTATTATGATATCTTTTTTCTTGTTCTCCTCTATTCTTACCCTGTCTCAGACTTTCTGCTCCTTCATGCACACCTCTCCTTTCCTATTCTTCCCTTATCTTTCTTGAAACTTCCTCTCCCCTCCCTCTATGCTTCTGATTTGTTTAGGAGAGCTTGTCACTTTTCTCTTCTCCAGGGGACCATATATTTCTGTCTTAGGGTCCTCCTTTTTTCCTAGCTTTTCTTTTCTTGCCATGTGAATTGTAGGCTGATAATCCTTTGCTGTGTCTAAATTCCATATATGAGTGAGTACATACTCTCTTTGTCTTTTTTTGACTGGGTTACCTCAGTCAGGATGGTTTCTTCTAATTCCATCCATTTCCCTGTGAATTTCAGGATCTCATTGTGTTTTTCTGCTGAATAGTACTCCATTGGGTAAATGTACCACATTTTCTGCATCCATTCTTCAGTTGAGGGGCATTTTGATATACCATAATAGAGGGAACCTTTATAGATTTAAGAAGAAATCTGGCACTATGGAAATGCCCAGATATCTACAAGGATAAACCCAAGTAAAAATCTAAGCAATTGTGGGGAGGCTATATTTAATTCTCTTCCACGACAATGGGATTGACCACTACCTTATAGGTCATCCTACAGCCATCATCTAGTAGCTGATAGAAGCAGAAGACATTCACAGCAAACACTAGCTAAACTTCTATAATCCAGTTACAGAGAGGGAGGAGTGATGAAAAAGTGGTCAAGACTAGGCCGGAGATACCCACAGAATCAGCTGTGTACAGGAGGGGGGGCTCCTACACCCAGTCTGATAACTGGGAAACCAGCGTAGTACTGACTAAGCCCCCCCCCCAGGAATCTGGGTGTTAGTTAGGAGGACTTAGTAGTCTATGGGGCCTCTAATAATGGATCAGTATTTATCTTCAGTATACAAATGGACTTTGGGAGCCCATCCCATATAGAGAGATACTTTCTCAGCCTAGACACACAGGAGAGGGTGTATGCCATGCCCAAAAGATATGACAGACTTTCATGGGATTCCCCATGAAAGGCCTCACCATCCCTGAGGAGATGAAAGGAGATGGACTGGTGGTTGAATGGGGGTGGGTGATAGGGGAGAATGGGAAGGTGAGGGAACTGGGATTGACCTATAAAACAACCTTGTTTCAAGTTTAAATGAAAAAAAAAACAAACATGAGCAAAATTCCAAATACACACACACACACACACACATACACAAAATGAAAGGACAACTTGTTATACTGAAATTATAGAGGTGAGATATTTTGTCCTTCAAAATAAAGTTATTTAAAATTCCAATATATTGAACAAACATTTAATAAGTCAATTGGATCTACAATGTCAATACAATGAGCATACAATTCTAAATTAATGATTGTGATCATCAATGCTAGCTTCTCACGAGGGTGACTTTTGGGTCCCCTGAATACCATTAAGGATATTTGTCCAGAGAGCTTACAAACTGCAAATGGAAATACATTTCTCACAGCCCAAATTATAGTTTTATACTTCATAGTAGTTATTTTATTTCCATTTGTTTTTATTACCATAAATGTTCTAGTGCATACACAAATAATAGCAACTCCTAATAAAGTTAATTTCAAAAGTTATTATATATTTTTCCATTTTACTGCTAGTTCATCTTACATTTTTTTAAAATTTTGTTTTCTTCTTTTAAATTTTTTCTTACATATTGATCCCAGTTCCTTCTCCCTTGCTCTTTATTTCCCTCTCTCTCCCACCCTCTCAGGCTCCACTACCACCCCCCCACTCCACTTGTAGGATGATACTCTACAGGAGGGGTCATCAAAATCAGTCAAGTCATTTGAGTAGGGACTAGCCCTTCTCTCCTGTCTCTAGGATAAGGGAGTTTCCCTCCATATGGGATGTGTCCCCAAAGTCCTTTTGTGCACCAGGAATACATCCAGGTTTCATTGTCTGAGGTCTCTTAGACTGTTCAGGACTTCTTGCTAAGACCTATGTTCAGGGGATCTGTGTCAGTGCCATGCTGGATTTCCAGCTATCAGTCTGGGGAGTCATTAGCTCCTCCTTGTTCAGGTCAGCTATCTCTATGTGTGTTTCTGCAACCTGCAGAACCTGTGTTTGTCCTCCCTCTCAGCATCTGGATTCAAGTTCAGCTCAGTGCTTAGTTGTAGGTGTTTGCATCTGTTTCCATCAGCTACCAGATGAAGGCTCCATGGTGGTTGTCATTGATCTCATAATCAGGGAAGAACATTTATGGTAACCTTTCCAATGTTGCTCAAATTGTTAGTTCAGGTCAGTCTTGTAGGTATCTGAGTCAGTTTTCTCTTCAAAGCTATAATGACTCCCTCTTTTATGATCTCTGATATCTTTCTCTCTCTTTCCCTCCTTCTCCCATTCCTCCCTTCCTCACTCCCTCCCTCCCTCCCTTTCTCTCTGTCTCTCTCCCAGTGTGTGTGTCTCTCTGTCTCTCTCTGTCTCTGTCTCTTTTCTCCCATCTATACCCCCCCGATTCAATCTTCCTAGTTCCACATGCTTTCCTCTTCTCCCCTTTCCTTTCTCCTAGTTCCTTCTCCACTCACTGCTCCCCCCATCCCCACGTGCTCAGGATATATTATCCTTTCCCCTTCTGTGAGGGACCATGTAGTGAAATATTCAACTTGTTGACACCTGTAGCTTAGACCATGCGCATTGGAGTTGAAGACAGGGCCAGACCTAACCTGGGGGAAAAGGCAGAGGAGGGGGTCGGAGACTATCTCTTGCTAGTGGGATGCCCAGAAGAGAGGATCCTTTGGAACCTGCCAGTGATTATCTGCCTATGTTGTGAGTTATTTCTCCCTGAATAAACATGTATTTGGCCTAATTATTTATCCTGATCCTGATTAAACCACAATAGGGCCATATATAAATCTCTTAGAATCCCCCTCATTTCCTTGTTTCTCTGGTGGTGTGAATTATAGGCTGATCCTTTGCTCTATGTCTAAAATCCATATGTGAGTGAGAACATACCATGTTCCTGTTTTTTGTGACTGGCTTACCTCATGCAGGATGGTTTCTTTAACCATCCTGCATTTGCCTGCAAATTTCAAGATTCCACTGTTTTGTTTTTTTTTTTTTCTGCTGAGTAGTATTCCATTGTGTAGATGTGCCGCATTTTCTTTATCCATTCTTCAGTTGAGGAACATCTAAGTTGCTTTCAGGTTCTTGCTATTACAAATAGTGCTGCTATGAACATAGTTGAGCACATGCCTTTGTTGCATGGATGTGGATCATTTGGGTATTTGCCTAAGAGCAGAATTGCTGGGTCCTGTGGTAGACTGATTCCCATTTTTCTGAAGAACCCCCATATTGATCTTCAAATGGCTGTAAAAGTTTGCACTCCCACCAGCAGTGGAGAAGTGTGCTCTTTTCTACACATCCTCTCCAGCATAAGATGTCATTGGTATTTCTAATTATAGGCATCTGACAGGAGTAAGAAGGTATCTCAGAGTTTTTGTTTTTGTTTTTTTTTTTTTTTTTTGATTTGCATTTCCCTGATACCTAAGGATATTGAGCACTTTCTTAAGTGTCTTTCAGCCTTTTTGATTTTCTCTATTGAGAGATCTCTATTCAGGTCTGTACACCATTTATTAATACAGATATTTTGTGTGTTGTTGACTAGTTTCTTGAGTTCTCTTTATATTTTGGAGATCAACCCTTTGTCAGATGTAGGATTGGTGAAGATCTTTTCCCAATCTGTGGGCTGCCATTTGGTCTTGTAAACTGTGTCCTTTGCCTTACAGAAGCTTCTAAGTTTGAGGAGGTCCTATTTGTTAATTGTAGATTTCAATGTCTGTGCTACTGGAGTTATATCAGGAAATGGTCTCCTGTAACAATTTGTTCAAGGGTCCCTCCCACTTTCTCTTCTAAGAGGTTCAGTGTGGCTAGATCTATGTTGAGGTCTTTGATCCATTTGGACTTGAGTTTTGTGCATGGCAAAAGACATGGGTCTATCTGCAGTCTTCTACATAACATCATCTAGTTGTGCCAGCACCATTTGTTGAAGATGTTTTCCTCCTTCCTTTGTATACTTGTAGATGTTTTGTCAAAAATCAGGTATTTGTAGGTGTGTGGGGTAATATAAGGATTTTTGTTTCAATTCCATTGGTCTACTTGTCTATTATTGTGTTAATACCAGTCTGTTTTCAGGACTATAGCTCTGTAAGAGCTTAAAGTCAGGGATAGTGATGCTTCCTGAAGTTTCTTTATTGTACATGGTTGTTTGGGCTATGTTGGGTCTTTTGTATTTCCATATAAAGTTGATTATTATCCTTTCAAGTTCAGTGAAGAATTGTTCTGGGATTTTAATGAGGAATGCATTGAATCTGTGGATTACTTTTGGCAAGATTGCCATTTTTACTGTTTATCCTAACTATTCAAGAGCATGGGAGATCTTTCCATTTTCTGGTATCTTCTTTAATTTCTTTCTTTAAAGACAAAATGTTCTTATTATATAGGTCTTTCATATGTTTGGTAAACGTTACCCTAAGATACTTTATGTTGTGTGTGGCTATTATAAAAAGTGATGTTTCACTGATTTCTTTCTCAGCCACTTACTCATCTGAATAAAGTAGGGCTACTGACTTTTTAGTTTAGTTTGTATCCTTCTAGTTTGATGAAGGTGTTTATCAGCTGTAGGAGTTCCCTGGTAGATTTTTTTTTTGCAGGGGAGGTTGCTTATGTAAACTATCATATCATCTTCAAATAGAGAACATTTGACTTCTTCCTCACCAATTTGTATACCTTTGATCGCCTTTTGTTATGTTATGAAGTTCTTTAGCAAGAACTTCAAGTACAATATGTAAGAGATATGGAAAGAGAGGGCAACCTTGTATTGTTCCAGATTTTAGAGGAATCGCCTTAAGTTTCTCTCCATTCAGTTTGATGGTGGCTGTTGGTTTACTATATATTGCTTTCATTATGTTTAGGTATGTTTCTGTTATCCCCAATCTTTCCAAGAGTTTTATCACTAAAGGGTGTTGAATTTAGTCGAAGGCTGTTTCCCCATCTAGGGAGATTATCATGTGGTTTTTCTTTTTTAGTTTGTTTATATGTTGCATCATGTTGATATATTTCCTTATGTTAAAACATCCCTGCAATCCAGGGATGACACCTAATTGGTTGTGGTGGATGATTTCTCTGATGTATTCTTGAATTCAGTTTGCCAGTATTTTCTTAAATATTTTTGCATCAATGATTATGAGGGATACTGGTGTGTAGTTTCTTTCTTAGTTGTGTCTTTGTGTGTCTTTGGTACCAAGGTAATTTTGGCCTCATAAAAAGAGTTTGGTAATGAACCTTATGTTTCTCTTTTGTGGAACAATTTGATGAGTATTGGTATTAGATCTTCCTTGAAATTCTGTAAGATTTCTGCACTGAAGCCAGCATCTGGCCCTGGGCTCTTTTTGGTTGGAAGGCTTTTGATGACTGCTTCTGTTTCATTAGGGGTTATAGGTTTATTTAAATTGTTTATCTGCTCTTGATTTAATTTTCGTAAGTGAATGTTATCTAGAAATTTGTCTATTTCCTTTCAATTTTCAATTTTTTGGGTGGTACAGGTTTTCAAAGTATTACCTGAAAATTGTCTGGATTGTTGTGTCCCCGTTTTTATCTCTTATTCGGTTAATTTGCATGATATCTCTCTGCTGTTTGATTAGTTTGGATAATGGTTTCTCTATCTTGTTGATTTTTTTGAAAGACCAGGGAGCGATTATAGGTTTTATGAGAAACCTGGCACTAGGGAAATTCCCAAGAATCCACAGGATGACTCCAACTTAGAATCTATGTAATAGTGAACAGGGAACCTTAAATGCTCTTCCCCTATAATGAGGTTGATGACTAGAACCTTCATCCAGTAACTGATAGAAGAAGAAGAAGCAGAGTAGTGATAAGCAAAAGAGTCTAAACCATGTTGGGGAAAACCATAGAAACAACTGATACGAGCAAGTGGGAGCTCACTGACTCCAGACTGATGGTTGGCGAGCCCGTACAAATCCTGTAAGGATTCAGGAATTATGCTGGCCTGCTCCTGTCACCTAGAAGAATGTACTTAGGAAGTACCCTGGTCAGCCTCGGTGCATAGAACCCCTTTAAAAAAAAACACTTCCTCTCACTTATGCTCACTTTCTGTCCTCTGTTTCCACTCTTTTTCCCTTTCTCTCTGTTGCTGTTCCCTGGGACAGACAAGAATTTTCCTGTCTCCCTCATCTTTTCTGCCCTCTCTCTCTCTGTTTGTCTTTACTTCTTTTCTCTTTCTTCCCCCATTGCTTTTCTAATATAACTCCTTATTAATCTCTGTCTGCCCAGCATGTTTATCAGTCTGCCTTGGCTCCCTCACCTGCCATGGAATCCAACAAGTTCCCACTCAAACATAATAACAAGACAAAACCAGGCTCCCTGAATGTGAGTGTTAGTTGGAGGGCTTAGGCTGTCTATGGAGCCACTAGCAGTGGAACCAGTATTTATCCCTTGAGCATGAACTGGCTTCTTGGAACTCATTTCTTATGGAGGGTTATTCTCTCAACCTAGATACAAGGGGGAGGGCCTAGGTCCTGCGCCAAATAATGTGCCAGACTTTGATGATTCCACATGTGAGGCCTAACCTTCTCTGAGGAGTGGATTGTGGGTAGAAGGGGGAGATAGTGGGGGAAGTGGGAGAATAGGAGGGAGAGGGGACTGGGATTGATATGCAAAATAAGATTGTTTTAATCATTAAAATTAAAAATATGCATACATATAAAACTCTATGTATTAAATATGTTATATTTAGGAATATATGTATGCAATAAAAATTGAAAGTAGCCATTAATTGGAAGGGGGAAAGGGAGATGCAAAGAGTAAGCATCCTTCTAGGACATCTGCTTCAGTTCTTACCTTGAGGTTCCTCCTGATCTGCCTGGATCCATGCCTGGGCTTCCCTCAATGACTGTGTTATCAATGTATGGAGGAAAAGTAAACCATTTCCTCCCCAAGCATAAAAACAATGAAGTCATTTGGGAAGAAATGTGAATAGAACTGGAGATTATTCTTTGAGAATTTCATGTGTACATAACATTTTGATCATCTCCATCCAACATTTCCTTTACTCTGACTTTTCTCATCATAATCTCCCCCACAAATGTATGCCCTCTTTCTTTCTTTCTTTCTTTCTTTCTTTCTTTCTTTCTTTCTTTCTTTCCTTCTTTCTGTTCCTCTCTTTACGTATCCCACTATGTCATGTAGTCCTGCCCATACACTCATGCTTTCCTGCAATATCAGTAACCTACCATTTCCATTTCCTGGAATCCTGGAAATGGAAAAATCTGGGGTTAAAAAAAGTAGACACTATAGATGCAAGCAAGACAAACAGAATATAAGAAGGGGGAGAAATAATCCCAAACATTGAAGATGCAATAGAGGAAATTGATTTATCAGTCAAAGGAAATATAAATTCTAAAAAAAATATCCTCACATAAAACATCCAGAAATTCTGGAACACTATGAAAAGGCAAAACATAAGAATAGAGGAAGGACAAGAATCCAAGATCAAGGTCACAGAAAATATATACAGCAAAATGATGGAAGTAAATTTTCTTAACATAAAGAAGGACATGACTAAAAAGGCACAAGCTTACAGAGAAACAAATAGATTGAACCATAAAAAAAGACGACTCCCTGTGCTACATAATCAAAACACTCAACCTACATAAAAAGAAAGCTGCATGAGCTGCATAGCAAAAAAATGGCCAAGCAATATATTAACACAGGTCTATTAGTATTACACTCAACTTGTTAAAGGAGACCTGAATGCAAGAATGGCCTGGACAGATGTCTTGCAGACACACATGGCAGCCCATACTAATTTATTCAGGAAAGCTGAAAACAAGATAATTGATGAAATGTAAAATTCAAGCAGTATCTATCCAGAAATCCAGCATTACATAAGGTAGTAGAAGGAAAACTCCAACCCAAGGATGTTAATTACACTCACAAAGACAGATAATAACTAATCTGACACCAGCAAAACCCAAAAAGAGAAAACACACACACACACACACACACACACACACACACACACACTACTACTACTACTACTACTACTGCTACTCCTACTACTACCCCCACCAAAACCAAAATAACAGGAATAAACAGTCACCAGCCATTAATATATCTTAATAACAACTGATTCAATTCCCCAAAAATAAGACAAAATATAACAGAATGTATATGAACACATGATCCAACTTTCTGCTGCATACAAGAAACACCTCAAAACCAAAGATAGACATTAACTGCCTCAGAGTAAAGGGTTGGAATAAGATTTTCAAATCAAATATACCTAAGAAGCAAGAAGGCATAGCTATTGTAATGTGTAACAAAATAAATTTACGATGAAAATTAATCGATGGAGAAGGACAGTCACTAAGAGGACATCTCAATTCTTAACTTCTATTCCATAAACACAAAGGCACCCATATATGTAAATAAATAAATAAATAAATAAATAAATAAATAAATAAATTACTAAATCTCAAACCACACACTAAACCTCAAACTTTAATTGAGGGATATTTTAATATCCCAGTTTTTCACCAGTGAACATTTCATTCAAACAGAAAAAAAAATAAGAACTAGGAGACATGACTCAAATTGAACTAAGAAATATCTGTAAAAAATTTCACCCAAAATACAAATGAATATACTGAAGCATAATCCTAATTAGTCTTAACAATAAAAACTAGGAGTCAGATATTGTGGTGAAAACCTGGAAGATCAGAGAAACAGGAACAGTCTCAGGTGCTCCCTACCAGTCTCCATTCCTCAGTCTAAAAGGTCTGATATTCAATCTCTGCCTTCCCTTACCAGTTCCTCTCTCAGCCTCCTTAGTCCTGGGATTCAAGTCATGCAACTCCCATCTACTGAGATTAAAGGCATAAGCCACCATTGCCTGGCCTCTATGGTTAACTATTGGCTTGCTCTTCCTTCTGATCTCTAGGCAAGCTTTATTTGTCAGAACACAAACAGAGTATCACACTACAATTTGCCTTCTCAGCACCTCACAGAACATTCTCAAAACCTGACCAAATGTTTGGTCACAAAGCAAGTCTTAACAGATTCAAGAAAATTGAAATAGCATTTATACTTATACTCTATCAAATCACTATGGACTAACCAGATTTCAACAAGTACAGAAATACTGAATCATCACCAAATCAAGGAAGGAATAAAGAAAGAAATGAAAGGATTCCTAGGACTCAGTGAAATCTAGTGCACAACATATTCAAACAAAAGAAAGCTGTGCTAAGAAGAAAATACACAGTACTAAGTGCCTGCATAAACAATATGGAGGGATCTCATACCACCACCCTAACATCACACCTGAAAGCTCTAGAACAAAAAGAAGCAAATAGCCCCAAGAGGAGTAGAAGCAAGAAATAATCAAACTCAGGGATAAAATCAATAAAATAAAAATAAGAGAACAATAAAAAGAACAAATGAAACAAAGATTTGGTTCTTTGAGAAAATCAACAAACTAGAGAAACACTTACCCAAACTAGAAGTCAGATAATGAATATCCACATTAACAAAGTCAAAAAAAGATGACATAGCAATAGATACTAAGAAAACCTAAATAGTCATTGGATAATATTTCAAAAACTTTTACTACACAAAATTTAAAAATTAAAAGAATTGGAAATTTTTAAAATAGATATCACTTTCTCAAATTAAATAAAGGTCAGATAAACAATTTGAATTAGCCTCCAAAGAAATAGAAACAATAGATAAAATCTGCCATCCATAAACAACCCAGAGCCAGATGGCTGTAGCAAACAATTCTGCCAAATTTTTAAAGAAGGGCTAATACCTTCATTCCTCAAATTATTTTGCAAGGTAAAAAACAGAAGGAATATTGCCACATTCTATTTATATGGCCACAGTTACTCTAATATCCAAACCACATGAAGACTTAAAAAAAAAAAAACCCAAGAGAATTATAGACCAATTCCCCTCATAAACATTGATTCAAGAACAATCAACTACATACTCAAAAACTTAATCCATGGACAAAAACACTTCAAAAACATTAACCACCATGATCAAGTAATCGCTACCCCAGAGATGCAGGGATGGTACAAAATATGTCAATCTAATTCTCCATATAACCAATTGAAAGATAAAACAATATGATCATCTCGTAAGATGCTGAAAATGCCTTTGACAAAATCTAATACTCCTTGATGATAAAAGTCTTGGAGAAATCAGGGAAACAAGGAACATACATAAACATAACAATGGCAAAATACGACAAGCCTATAGACAACATCAAATTAATTGAGAGTCACTCAAAGCAATTCTGTTAAAATCAGGGACAAAATTGGGCTGTCTCCATTCTCCATATCTAGTCAATATAGATAGTACATGAAATTTTAGGTAGATCAACAAGACAACTAAAGGAAATCAAGGAATACATATTGGAAAGGCAGAAGTTTAAATTAAAATATCATTATTTGTAAATGACAGAATAATATATATAAGTGATCCTAAAACTTCTACCAGAAAACTCCTGCAGCTGATAAACATCTTCAGCAAAGTGGCTAGATATAATACAAACAACAAACAAAAAACAGTAGCCAACCTATATGCAAAGGATATATGGGCTGATAAAGAAAATAGGAAAATATCACCATTTACAATAGTCATGAATAATATAAAATATCTTCGTGTTGCTCTAACCAACCAAATGAAAGACCTGCATGACAAGAACTTCAAGTCTTTGGAGAAAGAAATGGAAGAAGATATCAAAACATGGAAAGATCGCCCATGCTCGTTATTTGGTAGTATTAGCATAATATAAGTGGCTATTTTACCAAAAGCAACCTACAGATTCAATGCAATTCCCATCAAAATGCCAACACAATTCTTTACAGAATATGAAAGAACAATACTCAACTTTGTATTGTAAACTAAAAACAGGATAGCTAAAATAATATTGTATAATTAAAGTGCTTCTGCTGTTATCACAATCTCTGATTTCAAACAGTATTAGAGATAAATAGTAATAAACACTGCATTATATTGTCATCAAAACAGGCAGCTTGTTCAATAGAACTGAATCAAAGACCCAGGCCTATATTTGCCTATCCATATTACCTTATTTTATATAAAGAGATGAAAATATACAATAGAAAAAAAGAAAGTGTCTTGAACAAATGGTGTTGGTCTAACTGGATATCAACATATACAAGAATGCAAATAGATATGTATCTATCACCCTGCACAAAACTCATCTAAGTGATATCTAAAGATATCACCACAAAACCAGATACATTGAACCTGATAGAAGAAAATGTAGAGAATAGCCTTGAACACATTGAGTACAGGAGATAACTACATGGAATTGAAAGCTTCTGTAGGGCTAAGGAGACAGTCAAAAGTATCAAACAGCAACCTACAGAATGGGAATAGTTCCTCAGCAAGCCCACATTGAATATAGGGCTAGTTTACAAAATATATAAAGAACTCAAGAAACTAGACATCAAAACACTAAGTAATCAAATTAAAAAGTGGGATATAGATCTATGCAGATAATTATCAATGGAGAAATCTCAAATGGAAGAGAAAAAGTTAAAGACATCTCCAACATCCTTAGCTATCAAGAAAATTCAAATAAAAACCATTTTGATATTCTATATTACACAAGTCAGAAGGGCTAAGATCAAAAATACGAGTGACAGCCCATGGATACAAGAGTAAGGATACAGAGTAAGAGGGAACCGTCCTCCATTACTGGTAGGAATGAAAATTTGAACATCCACTTTTGAAATCAATATGAAATTTCTTAGAAAACTGGGAATTGACCTACCTCATAAGCCAACAATACTACTCGTGTGCATATACCCAGAGGATACTATATAATACCACATGGACAACTGCTCAATTATTTTCATAGAAACTTTATTCATAAAAGCCAGAAACTGGAAACAACTTAGGTATACTTCAACTTAAGAATGTATAAAGAAATGATAGTAAAATTACACAATGAAATATTACTGAGCAATTAAAAAGGTTACATCATGAAACGTTCAAGCAATAGATATCACAGGTGGGTTGGGAGGGATTATTCAGGTGGACGTGAAAACAGAAGTGAATGAGTATGCATGAGGATAGATAGACTGAGAAAGACAACTGGAAGAAGAGGATTCTTTAGGATGATCTAGAAACATAGTGCAATGGAAACAATGGGAGATAAGAAGTCTGAACTGACCATCTCCTGTTACCATGACAGACTTAAAATGGAGGGAATGCAACCTCAACCCAGCTATATAATATTAGACCTACAACTTTCCCTGCCTACAAGAAATGCTGTGGTAAAGATGGTGCAGAAAATATGGGAATGACCAACCAATAACTGGTTCAAACCGTATCATGAGATGGACACACCCTGTCACTGCCTGCAGGGCTAAGGACTCAGTGCATAGATAGCCCAGAGACCTAGATAGAACTAGACCAGACCGGGAAAAATCAATCATATTATTACTTATGATAGTCTGCTATATTCATAGATAATTGCTCAGCCCAATGGCCATCATGAAGATTTCAATCAGCAACAGATTCAAACACATGCTGAGATCCACAGCTGAACATTATGTGGACCTCAGGAAATCTTGGAAAAGAGGGGTACGTAGGACAGTGGGAGTTAGAGGGACCAAAGACATGACAAGAAATCCACATAATCAACTAACTTTGGCTCATAGAAGTCACAGAGATTGAACTGCCAACCAGAGAGCTTGCAAGGGCTGCTGCACATATGTTACAGTATGTTACAGTTGTGTAGCTTGGTCTTCTTGTGGGACTCCTAAACCATGGAAGCAGGAACTGTCTCTAACTCTGTTTCCTGCTTTTGTGACCCTTTCCTCCTACTGGATTGCTTTGTCCAGTCTTAATAAGAAATAAGGCGCCTAGACTTACTGCAACTTGACGTGCCATGGCTAGCTGATTACATGAGAGGCTTGTACTTATCTGAAGAGAAAAGAGGAAGAGTAGATGGGGTATGGAAAAAGTAGATGGGGTAGAAAGGTTTCAGGGAGGGACTTGGAGGAGAGGATGAAGGCAGGAGAATCTATGATAAGGCTGAAAAAATTAATTCAAATTAATTAAATAGAGAAAAATGGAGTTTGTCTTAACTTTAAAGAGAGGTACCCTACATCACTGAGGAATGCTCCTCTCAGAAAACATGGTAAATTCAGTGAAAATACTTTTTCTATTTCCATTAAAAGTAAATTATTTTCACAGGCAATGTATCCTGATTACAGTTTCAGCTCTCTCTCTACTGCTCCTAATTCTTCCCCACCTCCCCTCTCTTCCTGATCCACTTCATTTTGGTCTCTCATTAGAAAAGAATAGGTTTCTAAAAGGTAACAACAGAATAAAGTACAATAAACTAAAACAACAACACGTAAGGAAAAAGGAAAGTGTGGTGTTACATGGTTTATAATTTACGAAAGTCACTGAAAATCAAAATAGAAAAGCAGCCATAGATCTGGGTATTGATGGCACACACTTTTAACACTTTTAATCCCAGGATTTAGGAGACAAAGGTGGATGAATTTCTCTGAGTTCAAGGCCACCCATGGCTATGTAAGATTGAAAAGATTGAATTAGTCTAAAAGAAAAACAGAACTCTTACCTTTAACCCCAGAATTCATGAGAGGCATTTAATTCAAGAGAACAGGGTCTCAGATCTGGAGCTCCTGGAGACAGGATCAAATATTTCAGTTTGAGGTAGAGATAAGAGCTACTGGCTTGGCTAGTTTGCTTTTCTGATCTTCAGCTTGAAGTTTGAAAGCCAATATCTGTTTCTGGGTCTTTCATTTTTTGTGTTATAGGAAAGAGACCTACTAGAAGACATAAGAATCAAAGACACACTCAATCAGACTTGCGTGCCCCATAGAAAGAATAAAATATGTACCATTGGCTGGTGCAGACCAGTGTCAGCCATATTCTTGCTGCTTCAGAGTCCATAAGTTTACATGGCCTTTGCTAAATTGATTTAGATAGCCTTGTTCTGTTGATGTCCTCCAATATCTCTGGCTATTACACTCTTCCTTCCTGCCTTCTCTTCTGTAGTTTTCCCTGAGTCTGACAGGTAAGATTTGATGGATACATCCCATTTAGAGGCATATGTTTCAATATTTCTCTCTGTGTGTGAGTAATGTCTGGAGATGAGTCAATGTATTTATTCCCATCTGCAGCAGCAGGAAGAAGGTCTCTGATAAAGGCTAAATAAGGTTCTGATCTATGACTAAAGCAGAATACCATTAGGAGTCATTTTATTATTCTTTTTAGAGCAGTATTATTTGGTTTTCCAATTTTGGGGGGGCTATCTAGTTTCAGGTTCTTGGTCAGCCAGGTGATGCTGGTGTTGGTTGAATCTTGTGGAGTGGGTCTTAAGTCAAATCAGATATTGGTTGGTTACTCCCACAATATCTGTGCCACCATTGCCCCGGCATATTGCAGGCAAGACAGACTATATATCAAAGAACTTGTGGATGTATTAGTGTTTACATTTACTTTTGTTGGTCTGCAATTTACTTTCATTTAACAAAGACACTAGGAGTGAACACAGGAGTGAAGGTTTGATGTAAGCAACAGCTGGACCTCTTTATGTTAAATGAGTGATGTGGGAGTTGTCAGATTGTGGGGAGCTACCTATTGTCTTGCATCAGCCTGGGATGCTTGGGGAATTCCATGGTACTCCTTACCCCAAAAGATAATTGGATGTAACCTAATTCTGGCAATGGAAACTTTTAATAACCACTCAGATACCCCTAAAATATAGGTGTTTCTCCCCTTGTTCCCTCCCCCCTCAACCATATATTACCTCCCCCTTCCACTTGCGCTTCCAGTTCCCACTCTGAGTGCCCCCAATCCATCCATAAAAATCTATGCTGTTTTCCCATCCTAGGGAGATCTATGTGTTCAACTAAGTGTCTTCCTCTATATCTCTCTACTCCAGATCTTAAAATTGTAGAGTGGATATCACTGGCTCAACAGATAATATCCACATATTAAAAATATGTAATAAATTTATGTTTCTGGGTCTTTATTACTTCAACCTGATGGGTTTATTTTCTAGTTTCATTCATTTGCAAATTTAATTTTATGCTGTCAGTTTCTTTAAAAGCTGAGTATACTTCACTGTGTAAATGCTAACATTTTCTTTATCAAGTCTTCTGTTGAGAAGCATTTAGGTTGTTTCCACTTTCTGGTCATTATGAATAAAGAAGTAATAAACCTTTTTGAGTAATTGCCTTTGTGGTAGGAAAGAGTTTCCTTTGGATATACCAAGGCTGGCATATTTAGGTCTTGAGGTAGATTAATTGTAATCTTTCTGAGGAACTGCCATACTGATTTTGACAATGATTAAAAAGGTTTGTGTTCCCACCAGCAATGGATGACTATTTTCCTTATTCCACATCCATGTCAGCATTAGCTGTCATTTATATTAATGACTTTATCATTCTGATAGTTGTGGTTGGAGGTTTCCTGTCCTATCCACCAGTTCTCAAATAACCAATCTAAGGCTTAATTTTAGTTATAATTGTTTGGCCAATGGCTCAGGCATATTACCGACTAGGTTTCACACTTAAATTAACCTATTTCCATTATTTTATATTTTACCATGTGGCTCATGGCTTGTTTGCTCACCTCTTACTTCTCAGGTGGCTAAATGGTAGCTCCTCAACTCTGCTTTCTTTATCTTCACTTTTTTTTTGGATTTCCCAGATAGCTTTATTTTGCCTGGGTATTGTTGAAAACAACTTTATTCATCAATCAGCACAAGCCATACATATTTGTGTCATACAGAAGGACATCCCACATCATCTCCCCTTTTCTTTCTTTATAAAAACAAAGGTTTTAAGTTTAACATAACAAATTACACATAACAAACAATGAACAAGAAAGAATTACAAATAATTCAAGAAACTATTATCTGTTCTGTTTTTGTGAGTCAAAAGTTTAATATCTAATTGATATTTTATCATAACTAAGGAAAACTAATGATAAGTATCTAGTTTTTGACTTCACCAAAGACCCCAGAAGAATATAATATTACCCAAGTAAACAGGAAGTACATTATAAGAAACTTCCAAAATTGTAGAAATGACAGAGATATTACCCATAGTTCTTCAGTAACATTGGGGCATCCATTTTCAGCCTATGGACCTAGAATGTGTGGAAGGAAATATGAAGATCAGAAGATATGTTCTGCCTTGTACTGGCAAAGTTCACCATATGCTTTTTTCTGTGTCCTGCAGACTGTTCTGCTGTTTCCTCTGTGAATCGGGAACCATGAAGGAGCATTCTACCTTGTCTTGGCAATTGCAAGTTCAGCAGTCATTTTCTGGTGAGGTCTGTATGTCCAGTTTATACAGAATACAGTCAAGTAGTCTAAGCAGGAGCAGTTTCTTGTATAAATGGCTAGTCTTGCCACTTTGAAGTCAATCTCCATAAGGAGCTTCTTCAATGCACATCATCCTTCTGAAGCAGTTCATGCTGCAGGAGCAGGTGTGTCTCAATATATAGAAAAGTCTAAGTTCTTAGAACATGATAAATGCCATATTGTGTAGGTCTTTGAAGTGTTTGAAGATTACCTATCCATGTGAAATATATCTCTGCAAATCTAGAAAACCTAACATGACTATAAGTTTGACAATTATAAATAACTACCTATTCATTTGTATTTAATTATATATTATATTTTAATTTAGTTATATGAACAAAATGCCTTAAACAAGTGTAGAAATATGAATAGAGTATAACAAATTAACTTCAAATATGTATCAATATTCAAATGCAATACAAATGTATTCATTTCTATATCATATCCATTTTTTTCTTCAGAAAGAGATTGACTATGACCATTAACTATTTATTACCAAGTCCTTTAAATGAAGACAGATATTTATAAACAACATTTGGGAATTTTTGCATAGTTTTCTAGACTACTTCCTGCTGATTCTTGGGTGCAGTGACCTTATAGGGATCCTGATACAGTTTAGAATTATATTCAAGCCCAGACTGGGATATTTTGTGTGGTTGGTCATCTCAGCCAGCATTTGTGAAGCTGTCATGGGTAAGGAATAAGCTGTGCCATGCCTTAAGGGGGTCTTGTTTGATCAAACCATATTAGCCTGGGAGGAATCCACAGCTTATCATCATCTGTAGAAACAGTAAAAGAATCTCTTTCCAAAGTAACATTCCTTAACATCCAAGTTTTGAAGTCAAGATATCTTTACAATATATAGGTGGGTTTAGCTTAGAAGCTCCCACAATCAATTATCTCTCTGTAGTTATCTCACTAACCATCAAAAAATTTAAGGAAAACAATAATATTCACAGTTCAGATTCACTGTGTGTTTTACATCTTTATAATTATTTTTTTACTCTATTTCTTATTTGAGGACCTTAGTGTATTATCCTTAAATTATTATTTTATCTATGTCTCTGTCTATCTTATACCCTTTCTCTATCAAGCCTATATGTTAGTATTCAGGATCTGTACCTGACTGTTCTTAGGGTTCTAATAGTATACATCCTCAACTGAAGCCACTAAGAGCACCACCTGTGCACAGTAACTACATTCTCTTGGCAAATGGCCCTGTCCACCTCTCTCTCTCTCTCTCTCTCTCTCTCTCCTCTCTCTCTCTCTCTCTCTCTCTCTCTCTCTCCCTCCCTCTCTCTGTCTCTCTGTATCTCTTTATCTCTCTATCTCTCTCTGCTTCCTCTGTCTCTCCTTCTGTGTCTTTCTTTCTGTCCCCTCCATCTCTACCTCTTTTCTCTTTTGCTTCTTCTGTGCTCAGAGGTCAGTCTCCCATTCCCCTCCCCTTTCCACATTCCTTTCTTCTAATAGATAATCCCTCCCATGTGAGCTCAGTTGCATGGTCCACTTTCTAAATTACAACTATGTGCATGTATCAAACTTTCTGTGCCCTTTAAGAGGAGTTTTTATTGTGTATCTGTAATCCTTTTTTGACCAGGAGTGTTTTAAAATTGTAAGCAGGATTGAATAGGACTAAAGTGGCTGGCTCTGCCACAGTTCTTGGCTTCCTGATTGTCTGGTTTCATGCAGAAGGTACTGGCAGGAGCCAGGTGTATTTCTCCTAACCCCGGGGGAGGATTTAGGTCCATGACAGCAGCTGCTCATACATGTTTGTTAGCAGGGCCTCTTAAAAGAGCTGCTGTTTGTTTTTTTCTAATTAACCTGAGTCAGGAAACCACCTCTTAAAGGAGCTCTTCCTTTGCTTGCTTCTATTAAACAGAGCCCACCCACCCATGCTGTTATCAAGAAGCAACACTTGACTCTATTCTTTTGTGTTTACAATGCCTTTTAAAGCTGTTGTCAGGTTTTACTTGGAAATTCCTATCAAATATTTGGGTTCCACATGTGGCAGGAGGTTACTTTTCCTTTCTACTAGTTCACAAATACCCACTGTAATGCTTAGTATTAATTATAATTATTTGGCCAATGGCTCAGGCATATGACTGACTAGCTCTTACAATTAAATTAACCCATTTCTGTTGTATATTTAACCATGATGCTCACAGGTTGCTAGCTTACATCACCAAATAGTTACCTGATGTCTTTCTGACTTGGCCTTCCTTCCCTCTGCATCTTTGTTTAAATTTCCTTCCTGACTCTATTTTGCCTAACCATTGATCAAAACAGCTTTGTTAATCAACCAATAAAAGCAACACACATCTGTAGCATACAGAAGGCATTCCATATCATATAGATATAAGATAAAATTTCAGTGTTGTTTTGATTTGTAATTCCCTGGATGCTAAGGATTATTTCTTCAAGTGTTTCTTGGTCATTTTAGATTCCTCTATTTAGAATTCTGTTTAGAATTGTACTACATTGTTTAATTGGTTTATTTAAGTTTTTGTTATCTAGTTCTTGAGTTCTTTATGTATTTTCAATATTAGTCCTCCAGCAGATTTGCAGTTAGTAAAAATTCTTTTGCAATTCTGTAGCATTCCACTTTGTCTAAATGATAGTGTCCATTGCCTTACAGAATCATTTTAGGGTCATGAGGTTCCATTTATGAATTCTTGAACTTAGTTCCTATGCTATTGATGTTATTTTCAGCAAAATTCCAGTGCCAATGAGTTCATACCTACTGCACTCTTGCTGTTGTATACATTTCAGTATATCTTTGAATGATTTGCACTTTTTGTGCAAAGTGATAAGTATGGATCTATTTGCATTCTTCAAACTGCAGACATGCAGTTTGACCTATACTATTTGTTGATGATACTATCTTTTTATTTGCAATGTGTATTTCTTGTTACTCTAATTAAAAAGTGTGTAGACTGCATCCATTGTGTTCCATAAGTTGGAGTATATTGGATATTATGTTTCATTGAATTCCAGATAGTATTTAATTTCTTTCTTTGTTTCTTTCTTGACTCATTTTTCATTTAGTAGAGTTGTTCCATTTGCATAGGTTTGTAAGCTTTCTGATATTGGTTTTGTGGTTGACATCCAGCTGTTACCATGGTGATCAGAAAAGATGCATAGAATTATTTCAGTTTTCTTGGATATATTAAAACTTGATTTATGTCCAAGAATGAGGTCAATTTTGGAGAAAGTTCTATGAGGTGCAGAAGAAAAGTTATATTCTTTTCTGTTTAGGTGACATGTTCTTGTAAATGTTGCTAGTCACACTTGATTTATAACATCTGTTAGCCATAGCATTGCTCTGTTTAGCTTAGTCTGGATGACCATCTATTGGTGATAGTAGAGTATGGAAGTCTCATCCCATAAATGTGTGAAGGTCAATATGTGATTTAAGCTAGAAACATTTTAGAAACTTGAGTACCCTTTTGTTTGGGGAACAGGTGCTAATGATTAAAATGTTATCTTGGTTCCCTTTCCTTTGATGATAAGTAAGAATCTTAAGGCAGGGCATGGTATACTTTCCTATAAGTTATTGGTCATGGGGGCTTCTATTGTCTCTGAAATGATCTAAACTATTGACATGGCATTTGCTTAAGACACACATACATTTTGTTGCAGGGCATATAGATGTCACTGTTCAGTTTACTAGGACAGTTCCTTCTGCTATCTTTCATAATACTGGGGCTATGCAAACTGTTGAGAAAAAGATGGAGGGATACCCCCTTAACCTAGAGGCAGGAGGGAGGTCCTAGTCCCTAGTCCAAATAACTTGACAGATTCATATGACCCCTCCTGGAAGGCATCCCCTACATGTGGAGGGGAAAGATGGGAGGGGAGTTTGGTTGAGGGGCATGGGAGGGTAGGAGAGAGGGAGGGAAGGAAGGAGGGAGAAGAAAAAACTGGGATCCATATTTAATATAAGATCAATAAAAATAAATGAGGAGACACTAAAAAAATTAACATTGACTACACACACACACACACACACACACACAAATTGAAGAGATTGTTTTTATTTTGGGAGGAAATTTTTTTCAAAACTGTGTTTTGAAGGTCTGGTTGAATTCTATACTGAATCTGTTTGGCACAAAGCTTCATTTGGAGGATGTTAAAATATTATTTCTTCCCAAATGATGTTTTGGAATGTTGTTTGTTCCTTTTTTATGGCTTTTAGATAATACACTATTAAGGTGAGGGATATCTCTGGTTCTGTGGCCCTGCTGTATCCAGTCTGTGCACTGATGTCAGTCACTTCTGTTACCATTGAGGGCTAAGCAGAGGCTTATAGTCTGGGCTGACTCTTGAGGCTCTGGCTCTGTTGGTGTTTGAGGGTCATGTGACTGTAATGGTCACACAGATCTGGGAACAATGTGCTGTCATCTGAGGTCATAGTGATGTCTGGACCCAAACTTGGACTAAGGGTCAAATCTGGATGCATAGTCCTACCATATCCTGGGTAAGCATTGATGTTGGTATTTGCTGGCACCATCAAAGGTATAGCAGATACCTCTGGGCACATGTCACTGTGAACATGTTGATCAGTGTAACCTACGATGATAGCAAGGGCCATGATGACAACTGATGCCAGGATGCTTCCAGAGACTATGTCTGGGAACATGATCCTACTGCATCTTGAGTCTACATTGATGTCTATGAGTTATATTGCTACCAAAGGCCCCCATAGATGCTCAGGAACAGGCCTCCCCCTGTGGCAATGTTGGTTGTAAGGGCCATGCCTCTGACTGTGCCAGATAGACAAGAATGACCTGTGCTGCCAACACAGGCTAGGGCATTGTTCAGGCCAAACTGCAGCTTTGCTTATATCTAAGAGTCTCTGCTTATATCTAAGGCTCTTGTTGCAATCAAGGGTTGCAATCAAGGCATCAATGTGGATGCCCAGGATATGGGCTGTCACCTGAAGCCATGTTAGAGTTTGAGGATCATGTATCTACTGAGTCCATTCCAATCTGAGTGAACAACACTTTCCACCAGGGTTTTCATGACATCCTTGCCAGAGCAGCTGACAAAGACCATGTATGAGTCTATCACTCAACGTCAGTCAGAGTCTGTGATGATATCCATGGTCCCTATTGCCACCAAGTGTCATACAGATGACCAGGTCTGATCTGCCACCTAGGTCATTGTTAGTGTCTGAGGGCCATGCCTCTGGTGGGGTAATACATATCTAAGAGGCCTACACTGGCACCTGGGACCATGGTGTTTACTGGGCCTGGATTACTGCCAAGGACCATGTCTATGTTCACAGTCTTACTGCACCTTGATCTGAGCTGACATTCAAAGCTACTGTTATCACTGAAGACAAAGAGGATTGAGCCTTGAACTTTATCTAGGCAAAAGAAAGCTGCCCCTGATGTGTGGGTATGGATGAATCACTGCCCTGAAAAAGATAAAACAAGAGAACTGACCATTTTCCTTGCTTCCTGCTGCAATGGGTGAGCTAGTCAGTGCAATGCTGGATAGCTTACCCTGCTAGTATCAATCATGGGCAACTGGTAGACTAACCAACACAACTATAATTCAGGCCCAAAACCAGGGCTGTGTCATGGCCCACCTAAACATCTACCTCATCTAAGAACTTCTGGAATATGTAAAAGGGCTAGACCTTCAGATTGAAAACTGCAAGACTTCCATGACACAGGGCAATAACAGGATATTCAAGAGGAGTTGGAATGAAGGCTCAGTATCAAGAATGTAGCAGAAGCCAGAGGCCTTGGACCAGACTAATGACTCAATGGATGAAAACTTACCAGTAAAGCTATATGAACTAATAGATATGTATGCAGTGTGGGTTCAATGCCAAGAATTTTATAAATGTTAGTTTGGTTCTTTTTAGTTTTGTTCTTAATTTTTTGTTTTTTGTTTTTCCTTTGAATTTTGTTTCGGTTTTTGGGGGAGGTTGCAAGAATGAAGGGTAGATATGAAGGCATGGGGAGATCAGGATGAGTGTTTTGAAACCCACACCCACAAAGAATATATTCAAAAAGAGAAACATATAGCCACACAAAGACATATGTCTATAAATTCTCATGTCCTAGTTTCATCAGAGCCATAAATAGACACAATGAACACATCCACCTGCTATGACTCAATTGACAGCACGTGGTAATAGCCACATAATGGAGCAATGATGAGCAATAGCTATACGGATGTGTCTCTAAGTACATCAAGTATATTATCCAGTCACAAAAGTTGACTATTTGTGTGTGTGTGTGTGTGTGTGTGTGTGTGTGTGTGTGTGTGTGTGTGTCTGTGTGTATTTCAAACAAAACATCCAGGATGCCTGTTGTCTGAGACTGGTACAGAGACTGAAAAGAGATTATTCAGCAAAAATGAGGGTCAATAGGAACAAATATAAAATGGCTTCATTAGGGCTGTACAGCTTTATAAGTAGACTTTTAAAATAAATTATAAAGGTACAAACTAATTTTAGGGCACTTAAATTAAATCTTAATAAAACGGCTGAACAATAAGTTGAAATTCAGAAAACTGAGAGGTAGGGGTGAAATAATTTTAATACTAGGTTGATCCGTATTAAATCTCAAGGATGAGTACTGGGGATTCATTATACTATTCTCTACACTTTTGTATATTTGAAATTTTAATAAAATGTTACAAATTTTAAAAAGGTAAGAAGCCTTTGACTCAGAATTATTCAGAAGATGGAAAAACAGTCAGGGCCTGTGGAGTTTCTTTAACAGATATAATTACAGATTTTCTCTGATTTATCCTTTAATTTTTCAAACTATATTATATAAAAAATTCAAGGCTAATCATTCAGATTGATTGAGGAAGTGCCCTTTGATGCCAAATATAACATTCAACTGTTGAATGTTTTACTTATTTTTCTTTATAATCAGAGAATATTTATTTTTCATATTTTATTTTCCCTCCTTGCCTTCTTGTCTTCTTTCTCTGCACTCATTGTATATAGTATTAATAAAAACTCATGTACAGTAAACTATTTTTCATAAATAGCATTGTTATAATACTTTTTGGAAAACCTGTAAAATCTATTAAAGAGAGGATCAGTCAATGTTTTCCAATTCCTCATCTTTCTATCAGCTTCTATTTATTTTGTCCTTGATCTGTTCTTGAGTCATCACACCTTGTTATTTCTGCCTCCCTTCAAAGATGTGAATAGACACACTTAGAGATAGCTGTTACTTTTTTAATGAAGTGGACATGCTAAGATAAGCAGAGGACACTGTAATGTGTGTGTGCACTTTCTCAGCAAAGCCCATCACCAGTTTCTCTGTTGGAAAGTACTTTCACATTAATGTGCTAAACTGGATTATTAGAAAAGACATGTCTGCCAAGTTGCCACTATGTATAAGTTTCATATATATGTGTAGTGAGAAAGTTTTGGGTAGTCTCATATAAATAGATCTAGACTGCAATTTCACCATAGATATTAAGTACATTTTGATCAAGGTGTCCAAACTTTCTGATACTGAGTTGGCTTATTTGTCACTGCATATGATAATGCTGTCTCTGAAGATTGTTGAAGAATTTCAGATAAATTAAAGTATAGCCACTGTCTATTATACAATAGAAATCCATGTAATCAGATTCTGTGAACCATTTACATCATATATAATTGTGTAAAATTTCTAGTGTATCCTTCTATCAAAAAGGATTAAATAACCAACATTTAAAACAAATTTGGTAATTGTAAAAATGTATATTTCAATCAAAAGACAACATAGATGTCATTCACAGAGTTCTCACCCTCTTGTAGATGCTTTCTAAATGTAGGCAGCACAGTAGTCTCAAGATGGACACTGGGATGAAATATATTTTAAGCACTTAAAATTGAGGACACAATTAGACCTCTGACAATGGAACCAGTATTTATCCCTACTGCACAAATGGGCTTTGAAAGCCACTTTCCCATGAAGAGATACTTCCTCCACCAAAATATACATGGCCTAGACCCTCCCCCAAATGATGTGACAGATTTTAATGATCATCTATAGAAGTCATCACCTTCTATGGGGAGTAAGATGGGGTTGTCTGCAGGGGTCATGGGAGGATGGGAGGCAGAAGGAACTGGAATTGATATGTAAAATAAGATTGTTTATAAAGTAAATGAATAAAATTTACATAGTGAGAACACAAAGTGTTGATGTACTTTTTCCAGTGTTTTTTTAACAATAAGAGTCATAGCTCAGAATATAAGCAGTTGATAATGGTTAAATTATAGGATTCCTGTGTCAATTTCCTAACTCAAGGCATTTCAGACTATTGAATGACTTCATCCATGCAAAAACATATGAATTTATAATTATTTGCTAAGTTCATGGTAATAGTAGTGTTTGAACTACCTCATTTTGTATTTATAACTACTTTTGAACATGATCTTATTTTTATTGGCATATATTCATCCCATATATTCATCCTAATAGTAATGGAGCCATAAAGATATATTTATATGAGTATATTATTTAATTTGACCAACCATATTTATCTCTAATATCCCCTCTCTCTTCCCTTCCTTTTCCTGCGATACTACAAACTAGACAGTGTTTTTCATGGCATACACATAGAAGATATAATACATATTGAGAGAAAGATACACAATATTTTTTCTGATTCTGACTTATTTAATTTAACATGATCATCATTTGTTGTATCTATTTTTCTGTAAATGATACCTTTGTGCTTCTTTATGGCTGACTATAACTCTATATTGTATGTGTAGTTCACTTCTATTACTATGTTGATAGATACTGATCCATACATTAACTGCTCTGAGCAGGGCTGGAGTAAAGAGAGACATATGTATATAAGTCTCATTTCAAACATTAGGACAATAGAACTCAATAGTATAAAAGTTGGCTAATGAAAATATAATCATGGAAAATACTGACAAAATAATATATAATAGATAAGTTCCTATAAATAATGACTAAAAACACTAGACTCAGGTGGTTGGAGAGATGGCTCAATGGTTAAGAACTCTGGATGCTCTTCCAGAGGACCTGGGATCAACTACCTGTAGACTCATGGCAGTTTCCAAACCCAAATCTGAGTAAAGAACTAATTAAAAAAAAATAAAAAACTAGACTAAAAGCTAAAAGACACTATATGTGAAAAGAGGCCTTAAAGTAGGTTATTTTTTGAATTTTCATTAAAGAGCATTTTTTTATGCTAAGTCACAGACAAATTGATTTCTCTAAGGATTCGTAAAGTTCTATAATGAAGAATTTTCCCAACATCATTTAAATGATTTCCATTAGTTTATTGACTATAAAATTTCCCTGAAATTTTCATTTTGCTACTTCTGATGTTGTTGTTATTATGCAATTCAGACTAAAAATTTCATCTAAGATACTTTATGTGGTTTGCCTTCAGAGAATGTCCTTAATGATATATTTATAGTCAGTGGTGTGATATTTAGGGTATGAACATAGTGAATGATGAAGGAAAAGCCTCCAAGTTCTCAAAGTTGCTGTAAGAGAAAGATTAATTCTTTAGCATTCCATGGTGAATTTGTTAGCAAATTAATTTCTCACACTCTAATTAACTGAAACACTGATTATGTGGTTTTTGTATATGTCATATTATTAACTAGTTGACATTGATAAGGGAAAGTTTAGCTTTAAACCTATTGGATAATCAAGTAGTTTCTGAACAGACATTAGATATTACTGACTATTCTGCTTTTTTGTATATAATTCATATTTAACTTTATTATAATGATTTTGTATCACATTCTAATATTAACTTCTTCAGATATATAAATATATGGTTGTTTTCATATGGGTTCAAGCATAACATGTACATCTCTGATAATTTTATTATTGGAGGATTATCTTGTTAAATCTTTATTATTATTATTATCACTTACTCACTCCTGGTGACATTATAGTATATTTGTAAGTTTTAACAATTTCAAAAGATATTTAAGAATATAGAGAAATTGCATTCATAAAACAACAAAAAACTATTAATATTATATATGTGAAAAATAGAAAGCTGAATATATTATGAAAAATGAAAGACCCAGATATTGGGGTTCAAAGTTCAAGCTAAATATTAGAAAAGCAAAGCAGCCAGCTACCAGCTTTTACTTCTGCCTCAGCTCAGACAAAAGAGGCATCCTCAATCTGCATCTGACTTCCTTGTTCCTCAGATTCAGTCAGACTGTTTTGCTCTCTCCATGTGGCTAGAGACTACCAAAGACACTGCTCCTATGGTTTACACCTCTCTAGTTCTAGTATTGAAGGTGTGAGCTCTTTTACTCTTTTAGGTTGATTCAATCTTGTGTAGCTCAGGGTAGCCTTGAACTCAGAAAGATCCATCTGCCCCGGAGTCTTTTGGTTAACGGTATGTACCACAACTTCCTTATCTCTATAGATCGAGGCTGACTTTGCTTTTGGAATCCTCAGGAAATCTTTAATTAATCATAAAAAATATATCATCACAGTTAAATGTATAATTATTCAAGAAGACTGTATTTAACATTAACTTAATTTTTAATTGAGTTTATTTACTCCTTTTATGTATTGGTTTAGCTATCCTATTAATACATTTTGCTGCATTAATGGAAGACTATAATATCTAAGATATACAAGTACAGCATAATAACTGATTTATTTTATATTAATGCTATTTTTTCACAACAATCTCTCTTTTTGACATGTCATTACCATGGTGAGTGGAGGAGGAGGAGAAAAAGGGAGAGATAGAAATGGATATATATATACATATATATATATATACATATATATGTATATTTATATATGTGTGTGTTTGTGTGTGTGCGTGTGTGTAATGGAGAGAGAGAAAAGATTTGCAGTAAGAATATAAGAATACATTAAATCTCTATGGTCCATTTAATTATGGCTTAACTCATGTCTAGTTAAAATTTTAGTTCAAGGAAGTATATAGGCAAGCTGTCATTGCTCCTCAATAGAAGCTACTCAAAACCTATTACAGTGAGGGAAGATATACAATGATGTTAGAGAAAACAAAGCAGAGTAGAGAAGCTATAAACAATAATTAATATACTTACTGTTAGTGATTTTATTGAAATTACACTCTACAAAGACTTTCTTGCTCTTCCAATGTGTTTGTCACTGTTCTAGGAACCATGGAATATATACTTGCTAGACCTTCATGACAGTAATTATTATTATTCCCTCTTTATGGATAAGAAAATTTTGATATAGGTGGGTGAAATAAAGTTCTTTAGATTGGTAAGTTTTCAAATGTCTAAACTTCAACTCCAAGTCAGGCACATTGATTTTCAGTTTACATCTCTACACAGTTGATTACTAGAGATGCAACACATGACAGCAGGGTGATTCATGCTTTCAAATTTTTATGTTTTCAGATTATTTTTATTCCTTTGTTGTTCTGAATTTAATGAAACAGCATAGGCCAAGAGAACACACAATCTGTTAAATCTCTTAAAACCTCTGAAGACATTTTCAAAGGCATTTGATTTAATTTTCTGATTGCATCTCCCAATCTCTTTTTCTATGAAAACTTAGTACGTAGTAGTTTTGTTTTGTTTTCTTTTTGCTTACTCTACCCCTCTTGCCATCATAAATATGTTCTAATTCTCATTTCTCTAAAAGAATAGTTTAACCCAAGTACTCAATTTTATGTTGTTTGTATATCTAACCCTATATTGTTACAAATCAGAGGTTGACGAAGAGACAAGATTGATTTAATAATTGTGACTATTCTTCTTTATCAGATACAATGTGAGTATAAAACAATAATGTGGACCTTTGTTGATATATAGCAAGACATGCTGTATTGTCTACTCTATTTTATTCTTATTATTGTCATGGAAACACTTAGCATTACAAGTGGAGCATGACTAATGTAAAATTTCAAGTTCAAAATGCTCTAAGTTTTAAAACTTTTGAGCACTGTTATGAAACCACAAATGGAAACACCCACACCTGACTATGTGTTCTCAAAAGAAAATAGCCCTTCACTACTCTCCTGAACTATGATATAATTTTCCACCCATGAACATATTTCCCAATGAAAACACATGATTCCAACACCTACATATGTTGTCTTTATTTGGTTGCTTTCAGTTCTGATGTGTGCCAATATTTTTGTAAAAGATAGAAAGGCTAATTCTATGGATGACATCAAGACAAAAATGAAGGAGCATCTATTTAGCAATGGCACATTGCCCTGATATATTTAACAAAACAGGCTGTGGTTATTGTGCAACATCTTACAAATGGGAGTTTGTTAAAAAAGACATCACTTCATGGCCTGAAGAATTAGACAGATAAACTGTTTAGGTTCTGTGCTGAAAATGACAGATAATAGTTAATGAAAAGTTATAAAAATCAGTACATAAAGCTAAAAATGAAGGTCTCGGTCATGAAATTAAAACTGGATCTACTGCCATTGTAGGATTACAGTCCACTTAATGGACTGTAATGTTTTGTTTCATAAAACAAGCAAAGATATTTCATAATGAGCTTAAAAATCAAAGGCGACTCAGATGTTTTAGCATGATGGTCATGGAAGTTGAAGAAAGTCATTGCAATAACTTACAATGTTTAGAAATGAAGCATGTGCTCATTACAAAACAACCAAAAAATTCTTTCAAGAAATGGACATTGAAGTTCCTGATGGCACAACCTTCTCATCACAGCTCCTATCAAGAATGAGATAGGAAAATCATGAATTCACGGTCTGCTTGGGCAACAGAGTAAGCACATATACAGTTTGACCAATTTGATAAATTTGTTACTATTTAAAAAGCACAAAAGAAGACAGGGTGTTACCCAGTATTATTGTGCTTTCCTAGAATATGCAAAGTTCCAGGATAATCCTCCAAAAGGATAAAAATCCAAAAATAAAAGAAAAGGTATTGGCAAAAGAAGGGTTCAACATTGGCAGCAATTCTCCAGTCATTCATTCAACTAGGGACAGTGAAATAGCTGAAATGATTTTTGATACAGTGGTTGTTGTCTTTAGTTACAGTTATAAGAATAAAAGCTAGAGAAGGGGGTGAGTGGTCCCAAGTGAGTGGAGTCCCAAGGAAGGGACCATGTGGGAGAGCATAACAGGTTCCATAGCAGGTGAGGCAAAGGGAATAACATTCCTGGCAGATAGAGCTTAAATGAAGAGTTTATTTAGAAAGGAGAATGAGGGAGAAGGGAAGAGACATAGAGGCACTGGGAACAGAAGAGGAGAGTGATGGGAGATGTTATTCTGTGAATGTGTTTCTCATACTGGTTAATGAATAAAGCACTGGGGCCAATTGGAAAGCAAGATAGGTGGAGCTAGGAGACAAGGAGGAAAGTGGAAGTAGTTAGGAGGAGTCAAGATGGAAAGCCAAAAGAGAGCAGATGCCGGCTTGCCACTCTCGGATAAGATGACCATGTGGAAATACTTAGATAAGTAGACATGAGTTAATAATTAAGACAGAGCTAGCCAATAAGAAATTGGGAACTGGCCAACAGTAATTATATCAAATACAAAGTCTCTGTGTGTTATTGGGGACTTGCATGGCGGCGGGCTGCTGGAAAACAACAAGCTAGAGAAGATAAGAGGAGAGAGAAGAGAAGGGGGGGAAGAAAGATGGTAGCTGGTGGTCAACCGAAAGCAAGAGAAAGAGAGGGAGAGGGAGAGAGAGAGAGAGGGAGAGAGAGAGAGAGAGAGAGAGAGAGAGAGAGAGAGAGAGAGAGAGAGCAAACGAGAGAGAAGAGAGAGTAAGTGGACAGGGGTCTGACTTTTAAAAGGTCCTTTACACCTGCCTGCAGACTAGTACTCATGGAACCCTGGGTTGACCAGAGTACTGCCTGAGTGCATTCTGCCAGGTGACAGGGGCAGGCCAGCCTAATGCTTGAATCCTTATTGTCGTTATGATAACAACTATAACAAAGTTTTATGATCAGTCCCTCAAAGGAGGTTCCTCTATGTGATCTAAGGAAAATGTCTGCTGTGTTTGTTGTGGCTTGAGAGCTGTGTGCATTAATAACACAAAATTATGTTCGTTTATAACATCAAAGAAAGATATCCATGATCTCCATGATACAGGCATAAGTAAGGAGGCTAGAGACTCAGGAACATAATTTGAAAAGGCCTACCCCAAACACATCCCTATCTGTAAAGGTCCTGCCATCTCTTTTAGTGCATCTAATATTTATTTACCTAAAATATAAACTACAGCACATAGGAACTTTTTGGGAAAAACATTTATTTCTTGGTTGAAACAGAATAGCTGCTATGGCTTACTCTTCTTTTTCAACAGCAGATAAAGCATTTTGTGTTCCTGTGCTGTGTAGTGCCCTAGGATACAAGGTTCCCTTCACTATGTTAAAGGGCATATGCATAAGCTTTCTGTTCACTAACAAATACCAGTGGTAGTCAATTAAAAAAAAACAAAAGCCATTTATTTTGTGTCACTGATTCTGACTTTAGTTCATGAGACTTTCGGGACATTCCTGGTCCAGTATATAGCAATAGGCTATTATCACCATTACCATCATCACCACCAGCAATCAGGATCATTATCATCATTATTATTTTTACTATTTATTAGTGGCATGGAAGCAAAGTACTTATTGATACCGTGTAAATTCTGACAGGAAAGATGATGATTTCAATCACTTGAGCGACTGTCCATATATATATTCTCTGATAGTCACAACTTTATTTTTTGTTTTGTTGTTGTTTTTAGTTCTTTTGTTTGTTTGTTTTGAAGCCAGGGTTTCTCTGTGGCTTTGGAAGCTGTCCTGGAACTAGCTCTTGTAGACCAGGTAGGCTTTAAACTCAAGATCTGCCTGCCTCTGTCTCACGAGTGCTGGGATTAAAGGTGTACACCACCACCACCCAGCACAAGTTTAAATTTTAAGGGTTCATTGTAAACTAATATTATTTTATGAACAGAATGATTCAAAATATAATATAAAATATTAAAGAATACCAATTGTATGCTACACATGAAATGTGATTTCATGTTTAGACTTGCGTCCCTTATATAAGATCACTCATTATGCATATTCAAATATTCTATAAGTATGGAAGAACAATTTTAAAACAAGGATCCTTTGTTTCAAAGGATTTTGGATGAGTGATACCCAACCTATATATACTTTTCTTGGGAATGTTACCTATTTATGGTTCTCACCCATGTTTAAATTTTATGGAGATAGAATACTGTGCAATTTAAATTAAAATAATTTCACTCAGACATATGTTTACTTTATTTATAGGGATGACTTGAAGTCAAGTGTAATTATTTGCAAGTAGTTTCTCAGTCAAAGCAGAGTAATTGGGTTCAGGTGGTTGTTTTGGGAATACCAGTATTGCCTACTATCTGAGAAATATTTTCCCAGTCGACTAATCCTTTCATAAGAAGTATGCTATCATCATGCTGGACCTCTTCATTCTTGCTTTAGAAATTAATAGAATTTGCCTTGCTTAAATCATCTAGTAGATTTCAGGAACTCTATCCATATACCTACCTACCTACCCACCTACCTATGTATGTATTTCACACACATACATTACATTGAGCACATAGACTTATAATATTAATATTCACAGTGATATAACAACTACTTCTAAATATTCATTAATTCATCTATGTCATAAAAATAAAAGCCCATCAATCTCTGGACATAGGAAACATACCACCTGCATACAATATTCTTATTAACAACTAAAATTATTTTAGTAACAACTTTGTCCAATATTCTTAGGAGGGATTGGTAGAAATAAGTCCACATCATACAAGCTCATTCAGTGGTTGACTACATACTATAATAGTATTGCCAATTTCACTTTTGCTTAAGATGAATTAAAATTCATCAGGATGGATAAATCAGCCATTTCTCACTATAACAACCAATTTTCTTAAAATTTGATTATGCTTGAAATAAATGTATTGAAATGGTAGTCAAGAATCATCTCATTGAGGCTATATATAAAAGGCATTTATATTATAATGAAGGTTCATTTTCTTCTAGAGACCATAGCATATTAAAATTCTAGCTGACACTTAAATGTTGTTATGTCCCATAACTCAGAGTTGGATTCACTATTACTTTATGTACGAACAATCAGAGGAGAATAGGAGGACAAATGTCACAGCTAAGCTTAATCAGCACTGAGTGGGGCATTTGAACTTGTCACAGGAACAACACAGGGGTGGACAGGCATTTATTAATCTTTTGAAGTTATCAAATTTTAGTATTTTATTTTTTCCATTTATAGCCAATTTCAGGAAAGTATTTCAAAGAGCTTAATAAATTGAAGTCTATATGAACTTTTTATTTCTTTATGAAAATCATTTAACTCCCTTTTAAAAAGAGCATTTTTTGATCCCAGTCTTCAATTCCACACTCACAATTTGTTTATCAGCTTGAAGATATTGTCAGGTAAGGCTCTATCACTTCACAAATTGAGTGAAGACTCAATTAATGAAAATATCTAAACAATAAGTCTCTAGGATATGCATATACATGACCCTAGGTTCTTTTAAATATTACAACTTTCTTTTAGACTTTCTGTAAAAACTTTCATTTCATTTTCTATAAAGTAATCTTATAGATACCTAACTTAGAAATTTATATAAATTTCCTAGGGTCACATATTCAGTAGAAATGAGAGAATTGCAGTTGATCTCACAAGCTGATCCACCATGCTCACCTGGTAAAATTAGTATTTCTCAATGTCCATATTTAATGTTCATTTGCTGGAATATGCCATGCAATTTATTATTGGACTTTTATACCATTGAAATTGGTTTTTCTGATATATTTATGACAAGCAGAATGAACTACACTCTCTTTTTCTAAAAATATCAGTGTAGAATATAGACAGGTGGCTTGAATCTACTGTGTTCAGACATGGGAACTCACTGTAAATTCCCCTACTCAGAAATTCAATGAAACAAGACAAATCTATATATAATGTAAAACAAAACTATATTTTCTTAATACCATATTATATGATATGATTAATTATCAAATTAAATAATTAAAAGTAATTGCTTAGCCTATGAGGATTAGAGGTAGAAATCAGAGATGATTATGGAAAGAAATGTTGAATATATGAATGTTAAGGATTAGTTTGTTTTATGTAATTTATTTTTTCTCTATTCTTCTCTCATACAATTCATCCTAACTGCAGTCTTTCCAGTAAAACTTCCCGGAACCTATCAGGGTGACCCTAGTGAGGACTAGTACTAATGGAGGATATGGAGACTTAACCAGAAATCTTCTGTAACCAAGTCATCCAGTGGTAGGACTGGCACACAAATCCAGCCATAAAACTTTTGACCCACAACATGTCCTTCATGTAAGATGTGCTGGGGGCAGTGGTTGCTCAAAGGTTGTGGGACTGACCAACCAAATTTTTTTTTAAATTAAAATGTAATCCCATATCTTTTCCTTTCAAGTCCTAGCTCCAATGCCTCCCATATTACCTGAATCCAAATCTTTCAGTTTCCTCTCTACTCCCTATAAATTGCTGTCCTCTTTTATTATTGTTTTTAAATATATGTGCACAAGTATATGAATATATTTGGATAGAAAATTTATGAAGGCAAAAATTAATGAAAATACCTAGAAAAATACTGATGTACAAGACATAAGAATGAAGGTGATATTCACACAAGGGATATTCCTATTGCAGCTGGGAAGCATTTGGACTCTCTGCCATTCATGGAGCCGTTCAGCATAGGAGGATGACAGTATTTTAGGAAGGCAAACGATGGCTTCAGAAGGCAAAAGTATGCAGAGACATGAGCTGATATGAAGCAATTCAGCTGTTTGGTATTAGTTCCTAGCAATCACATGAGAAATCACAACTTATATCAGTCTTGCTTATGTATTCCAATAACATTTAGAAAAAGACTTTAAGTCATATAGAATCATTATGTACACACATATATACACACACACACAACACACACACACATATTTATATTTAAATATAAATATATATATTTAATTTGAAGTATCTCTTATAAGGTTTTTACACTGTTACTACTTTATTCTGTGTTTGGTTACAAAATAATATAATGGAGATTTCTAAAGGTTAATGGGACTATATTATAAATTGAGATTATTAGGGTGGAAAAATTTAGCCTAATTCTCCAGTGACCTCAGGAAGCTGAGAGTCTTAAGTCCCAAGCTGACGGTCACCTACTTTAAAGTTTATGGCAGCCTGTGAGTGAATGAACACAGGAAATGAGACTTGTCGCGACACCCAGAAGCCTGTGCAAAAACAGACTTCCTGGGCTAAGCGTGGGCTTGGATAGTTTAAATTAATTGTTCCGCACTGGATGCTACGAGGTGATTGGTTCACGATGCACAGGCTTTGTTGTAACCCTATAAAAGCTGTCTCAATTCTGTACCAGAGGTAGCTCAGCCCTCTACCCTGCATGGCGTATGGCTGATGGCCCCAGTATACTGGAATATAAAGGACCTTATGTGTTTGCATCAAGACCGCTTCTCGAGAGTGATTTGGGGTGGCTGCCTTTCCAGAGTGGGAGTGCGAGGGACCATGCTCTTGTGGATCATACAAGATCAGATATGAAAAGAATGAACCCTTAATTTTATTTTTATTCTGTTAGGTTGAATGTGCTATGGGGTGGACAAATCACACAGCCTTTCTTTGTGAGTCTCTGAGGATATTTTTGAAAAAACTTCTCATTTGCATGTGGGATCTCCAAAAAATGTACTGCCCTCTCCAGCATTCATAGGGACCATATAATATTTCAGAACTAGAATTCACTTCTCTTTTTTTTATCCTGCATGCTTGCCTAAACTAGGGTAATAGTCTTTCCCACTATTTAGATTATGATTAATACCAATGGTTCCTATGGTTCTCAAGCCATTGTACAAAGCTTAGAATTGTGCTTCTAGTTTTCCTCAACCTCCAGTTTAAGGATAGCAGATTGTTGAATGTCTCAGTGTTATAAATTATCTAAGCCAATTTGCCTTGATATCCCCCTCTCATGCTCTGTGTGTGTGTGTGTGTGTGTGTGTGTGTGTGTGTGTGTGTGTGTGTGTGTTTGCTCACATGCATGCCTGTTTGTCCACTTCTGTCTCAGTGTTTCCATGTGTCTTTCTACTTCAATTTTTCCTGAGACCTATGAATAACATAATCCACAAATTTACATTGTATTAAACATACTTAACTAACTTCTAATTGACTTCCATTTGTATTGGACCTCTACCAAGTCTTAAAATTAACATGGTGAATAAATTGTGATAAAATCTGTTACTCTTATGGTGAGACTCAGAGGTCTAAGGTAGCTACAAGGCAAGGTAAGATTGACCCGTGCTTGGATAAGTCTGCATAGGTCAGGCAACTTAAGCTCTCTGATACATTTCCTTATTATACCACATTCTTAATGACAGATATATTGACCACTTTTCACTAGGACCATTGAACAAGTTATAGAAGAAACAACTTTTTTGATCACTGTTTCTAAGGCTTGTGTCATCAAGTTTTGGAAACAGGTAGGATTCATGTCAAGTCAAAGAGTAATAGCAGGAGGGACTTGGCAAAGCACAGCCTCCAGAGACTCCCAACAGTCACCTATTGACCTAAGCTAGCCATATCTTCATCTATTCTGTCACAGACAAATAGCTTATTAATTTTTTGATTCAATCAGTATATTAAATCATTCTTTAGGTAAGAGTCCTCATGCTCTAATTGTTTTTGGAAATTTGCCCAAACTCAGAGCTGTGCTTTACTAATTTTCTCTATATTCCTGAATTCTGTCCCATTGACCAGCTCAAGAACTAAAGCACATGTTCTTCAGTGCAGTGCTGAAGTTCACCCTTGTAGCTGCTCTTTGATGGTCTAAATTTCTCATTATGTGTTGAGCTCATTGAAAACACCCTCTTTATCTTTTTAATTTTCAAAGTGTTTGGCCTTTGAGAATACAACCTAGTAGATATATAATATCAGCATGCTCATCTGTTACCCAAATTACAGTGTCATAAATAAGAGATTAAGACCTAAGAGAATTGAAGGACTCATTAAAGGCCACAGATTAAGTTATTATACAAAGTATCAATTAAATAGAAAGAAATGAACGAGATATGTCAGATATATATGAAGACCTCTTATTCATACAGATGCAAGTTGTATAGAAATTCCAAATAGAGATAGATTCTGTGTGGAATTAATGTACAATCATTTATACAACAAGCAACAAAATCATTGGAACACAATCTGTTCTATACCTAGTTTGACTATGAGTAGCAAAGCAAATGTGAAAACACCTGGTCTATGGTCACTATTTCTAGATTGGATTTTTTAAAGGAAATTCATGTTTCTCAATGAGCTCACTGGTCATCAGGGGAAAAATCCAGTTTGAAATTGCCACAAGACAGTGGCAGTGCCACAGGACAGTGGCTTCTTCAAAACATAGTGATATGCTAGGTCTTTTAAAATGAAATAATCATTGCCCCCATATTCAATGAATATGCTGAAATAGATCACAGGAAGGGAAGCTTGTAGCTACAAAGTTAATGTTTTCCCTTTTTCACCCAAACAAACAAAATGTTGAAATTGGCCTTGAGATGACTCAGCCCTGTACATTATTTTTCTTACACACAAATGTGTGTGTGTGTGTGTGTGTGTGTGTGTGTGTGTGTGTGTGTGTGTGTGTGTACTAGTTGGTTTTCCTCTGGACTACTGTGTTCTTCCTTAGAGAAATTGAAAAACTGAATGGTCTACTAATGTGTTTTTTTATATGTTGTTATCACAGAACATAATTGCTATTGTAATAGAGATAGAAAATAAATTGGGAAGTCTGCATTTATCCTCATATAACTTAAGTATCTGGTAAAGGGAACACATCCTGATTGTAGTTACAGGATAAACTATCTTTAAAAAGTACAGATTAGGGCTATAGAGATGGACCTGCTGGTAAGAGAGCTTGTTGCTGTTTGATGACCTGAGTTTCAATTCTAGGATCTGCATGGGAAAAAGAAGCATTGGTTTGAATTAGAATAGTTGCTTTGGGCTCACATGTTTGAATGTTTAGTCTCAAGTTAGTGGAACTATTTGGGAATAATTATGATGTATGGCCTTGTTGGATTAGGTATGGTCTTTTTCAAGATGGTGTGAATGTACTTTGTAGATTAAGAAGCCTAACCCAGGTTCAGTCTCTTCATCTCTCTCTGTCAGTACTTATGGATCAGGATGGAAAGCTCTCAGCTACTGCCTCAATGCCATGATTGCCTGCTTCCAGCCATAATGATCATAGATTAAACCTTTAAAATTGTTGACAAGACCCAATTAAATGCTTTATTTTAAAATGTTCCTTGATCATGGTGTCTCTTCCCATCAATAGAACTGTAAGTAAGACAGAAAAGAACCAAGTCAGTCAAGCAACACTTTGCCCTCTATGCATGAAAGGTACCAGAGCATGTATGTGTGTGGGCATATACACAAAATTGACAAATAAAGAAATACTTAAATTGTAAGAAAATAGAGATTAGCTATTTACTTTATAGTATTTTCTCAAATAGTCCTCATTGGGAAATATAAATAGACTAACACCAAAAAGGATGTTAGAAGACAAAAGGCTATTTGTACTCAGCACAGCGACTCAGACATTACCTATTTAGCAATGTCCCCATTTTGGTATGCTTATTTGTTTTCAATTAATTATTTACTTTTATGGGCATGCGGGTACAGCTCGGGTATGTATGGTATATGTGTACATGTTACTCAAGTGTGTGCACTGTGCATGCACATAGAGGAAAGGGGAAGAACCTGACATACTGCTCTATCACTCTTTTGCTAATTGACTTGAAACAAAAGCGTTCTCCAAATTTGAAATGGTCAAGTTCCTTTTGTCTTCCTATATTTGATCTCCACATTGCTGATGTTATAAGCATGCGAACATATCTGTATTTTTACATGGATGCAGAGGATTTGAACTCATGTTCTTATGCTTATACAGTAAGAATTCCTATCCACTGAGTCATCTCTCGAGTACATTTCATTGTTGTTGTTATTTCTTACATCTTGTTTTGTTTTGCCAGGTGGGGCTTCTTTGTGTAATAGTCCTGGCTGTCCTGGAACTCTCTCTGTGGACCATGCTGGCTTTGATCTCACAGAAATCAACCTACCTCTGGCTTCCAAGTGCTCTATTTTTTTTTTAATATGGACATATGTTTTCAGAGTTGGTTGGTTTATGAGGATGTATTCTCCAGGTACCTCGTTCAAAAACACTAAACAATTGAATTGTCTCTCAATAGGAAATTTCTATGTATGGCTTCACTGAAATCACTGGGTGATAGTATGTAAAACTCCAACTCAACTATATTTTATGTTCATGTGTATAAGCAGGTCTGATTTTTGTCTACACATTCTATCATCAAACCAACATCAAAGTAAATATCATTTGATAGACGCATTCCAGCAAGTCTATAAAAGAGGTTATTCCTGGCCACAGAGATTTTCTTATTTTAAGTTAGTTTGTGCCACATGAAATACATTACAGATAGGAGAGGTAGTGGTTTGACTACAAGCTAACCACTTTCCAGCTGTGAGCTTATATACATACCTCTGCATCCCCTAAAGTCTCTGTTATATCTACAAAAACGTAGACATCATATCACCAAAGTACCTTCATGACTATGAGAAATAAGGTGTCATAAAATTGTTATAAATACCAAAAAAATAATAAATTTACATTCTAATTTTACTTGAACTAAATCCTAGCCAGGAACTTTCCTTTGTTATCTTCAACACACTGGGAATCACAGCATCACACTCAAAAATTTGTGGAGGTTCAGAAATTATTTATCAGTGAAGCACTTTGAAATTTGGAAGCCAAATTTCCTAATTGTTAATAATTTCATGCTTAAAAAGTTCAAAATACATATGCTAGGCCTTGGTATTTACTTTCTCACAAGCGACAAAAAAAAAGCTATGAAATTCTAACTATCTCTATCTTTTTCAATGTTGCAACATCATCTATGTGTAGACATAGCTAGGTCTACCTAGAGGAATTAGAACTTGAAAGTGAATTTGATTTGCACATATTCAACAGAAAACATGCTAGTTTTTAAAAAAGCATAGTTCAGACATCTTTATAATGGCTATTTCAGAATGTCATAAGTGTAAATTTAAAGAAGCAGGTAAATTAATTCACTCCCAGGCTGAGGCCAGCTACTAATTGTGTTTTCCCTAGATGTTTCCATCTCAGTATCCTCTGAGAATTTCAGCTGAAGAAAGTCTATTAATTCTCCATGTACTTGTTGATGTAAAAAGCTATCAGGATTATGGGTGGAATATTTCTAGTGTAGGAAAAGCAAGGGATGCAATTAATCTTTGTGAACTAAAATATACCTCTTTTCATTAATCTTTTATTGTAAATGAGCAAAGTAATTGAACCAGTACTACACTGTCAGACAGAATGCAATGCCAGTGGGATGTGCTTGAGGGAGCACATACTGATTGAGTATTAAATATCTAACGGCAATAATTTACGGTTCATTACCTCTTTTGGAGTTTCTTAGTTGCTTGAATTCTAAGTAGTCAGAGGGTTTGGTGAAAAAACATTCAAATGCTAAAAGTAGCAATTGCCTATAACCCACAATCTTTTTAATTTGGGCTATTTAGTAGATAGTTGAAAACAAACTCCAAAAATATTTGCAAACAGGAATGATTGTTTTAACAACAGAAAGATGTCATCTCACTACAAAGTTCCCTAATGTATAGGCTGTCAGGGTGCATTTATGAAACTGCCCAGTGACCTAGACAGAATTGTGACTAGGGACACCATCAAATCATAGAGCCCATGATGCCCTGCATATTATGCAAATCCCTATACAGCTATCTGGTGGTTCAGACATTTCAGCTTTTGGTTTCATCTGACATTAACTCCTTAATTTATTCTGCCATCCCCTGTGGCATAGTTTTGTTACACATAAAAATGGAAGCTTTTCTCCCACTGGTAACAAAATATGATCAACCTGAAGCAATGTTTATAGAAATATGTAGCTTTGGATTTGAAGACTGGGTCTATTCAGACCTCATAGTGCTTAGAAGCAAACACTGTTAAAAGAAATCAATATGGACGCTATATCTATGACTGAGAGATACTGTAGCGATTTACTCACTTGGTATATTTTAAATATATTTCTTCATTAGATGGTTATCTTGAAGTCCTAAGGAATAGTTAATATTTGTGTTGAATTACATTTTCCTTTTATAGAACAAATATGTATTTTCAATGACTCTTTGTAGCTCTTCAACATATGTGTTTCTGAAATGCAATTTCAAATAAATTTAGACTAGTGATATAGTTTAGACTTAAATGCATAATCGATACTTTTGTGTAAAGCTATCTATACATGTTTTTAGCAAACATAAGTCATGTATTAAATATATTAATATACACATAAAGACACACACACGCATAATTATTGTATGTATATATATATATGTGTATATTCAATAAGTATGTATATATATATATATATATTTATACCCTTCCATTTTTATGAACTTCACATCTTCAGTTCAACTAACTATAGATTGAAACAGAAAAATATATTTATAGTGAAGATCCTGAAAATTGTCTTGACATTGTTGCCCAAACAGCATAGGCTAATACCTAGTTACATAACTTTGGATTTATAAGGTTTGACCTAATAAAGAGCTTATGTTATGAAAATAGGACTCTGTTTCTAGATTTTATGACATTGTCCAAATGTTCTTTATAAAGTAAATAAACATTCATATATTTTTGTTTTTATATAAAACTCCAGAACACACTCCCAGGAAAAACAAGGAATGACTTGTATTTATGTATATGTACATACACACCTGTATGTGGTAGCAAGAATTCTGGGCCATGGAAAGGTCTACCCCTTAAATCTTTGAATGATTTTTATAATAAAGAGAAATGTTCAGACATGATTCTACTTTTTTCAAACTGAGAGTATATTAGACTAATCAAATATGATTATTTAATATTTTATATTTATTTGTGGGTTTAATCAAGGACATCAAGCATCCTAGGCAAGCAGTGTTCCACAGACATACAACCTCAGCTCCCTTATTTAAATTTTGTTTAGATATAGGGTTTGACTAAGTTGTTTTGGCTAACCTTCAAATTTCTTTATATCTAAGACTGACTTTAACCTGAGTTTTTCCTTCCTCATTGTGCAAGTCACTAGGCCATAAACGTTTGCCACCAGTCCTGGTTTTAATAAAACCACATAAATATTGAAAGGGTAGATTATTCTCAAATTTATGCTCAAGGACCCAAACAGATGGAAGTAGTAAAATTATTAGATGAGTTATTACAACCTTTAAACATGGAGAGAAAACAGACACCAAGTGTTATACATAGGCTCTTAGAGACAATAAAAAACAAAACAATAAACCAACCAAACCAAAAAAAAAAAAAAAAAAAAACCCATGATAATGAAGTCAGCCTTCTGTCTTCTGAAGAGAAATACAACCCTGTGAATAATTTTTATTTTACCATAAAGGTTTCCAATGGAAGACACATATGCCATTTTAATTCTTTGGTTATTTGCTGTAACACACACACACACACACACACACACACACACACACACACACACACACACACACACAATCTTCATCTGTTTCAGTACATGATAGTCATTGGGAGCAAGTAAAAATGGGGAGGTGACTTTTCTCATAGGTATTTCTGTACTCTCTTAATAATGAAACATAAATTTATCTTTTCCAAACAAAAATGTAAACAAATTTAACATAAATACAATGGATCCATTGTCTTTCCTTAGTGTGTTTTAAAACTATGGTGCCTATCAAATTTGTGTAATCAAGTTATACTCTTACAGAGCTTTGCAGAATGTAATAAGGCATATGATTGATTTTTGGCCAATCAGAAGCCAAGACTTTTTCTTTTATTTTTATTTACATTATTTGTGTGAATTCTTCATATCTTTGGCAATAACTTTGAGGATATGTTCTATTTGTAAATTCTCCAGTAAATTCTAAGGTAAGTCATCTTACTACCATTTATCTAATTATTCAGCCTAAATAATGTCCATTTATACTAGGAACTGTGGATTCTTAAATAAATTTAATGTAGTCTTCAGTTTCAAGAAAGTTCCTAAAATGTTATAATGATAGAAATGCATTAAAATAATAAAGGAGTGCAAAAAAACTCAAATACTAAAATGACAGTAAAATGATGATTTATAATACTTTTACTAGCAAAATTTTTCCTGTATGCAAATCAGTAATAAATAAACAGAAACTCTTGAAGAGGATTTAGATTTGTCTACTATAAAGCTGACAAACTCCAAATTGCAAAAGTCTTTAAAGGTCCACTGAGGTTTAAATCAAAAAGATACTTTCTTGGTTGCACAAAACAGTAACACTTATCCTCTAGAATAAATTTAATTTAATGTTCAATAGGTTGCTTCTCTTGTTACCAGTCTTTGTATGTACACTTCAAAATTTGCAGATAGATATAAATCAGGTTATTTTGCTATTGTCTATTTACGAACAAAATAATGAGCAAAACTGTTGCAAAAATGTGTGTTTGATATATCAAATTGCAAATGTGGTCTAATATATTTTCTCATACTGTGTCTCCTATAATAGGATATGAGTTGGCAACAAATTAAAAAAAGAAATGTCTTTTGTTACTTAAACAGCTTATTCAAAATTCAATGAAGACCAATAGTGAAATACCCATGAAAATCACCATTTAATTAAATGGCTCATGTCATAACAGACTTCAGAATTTGTGTAGCTCTAGGTTTGTTGACTTCAATAGGGCATCAGGGCAAAGAAGCAGGAGGGCTTCTCATGTCAAGAATCACATGTACAGACTTGGTATTTAACACTGTGATTTTAAAATCGAAAACACCAGTTTTGATTTTTAAAATAGTAACCCCTTTTGGATCCTATTTTTGGGGAAAATTGAACATGTATTTATAGTGCTAGTAAAAGCAGAACTTCTTTCCTCACTCTCTTCAATTTTTGAAAGTTTCAGGAAAGAATGTATGTTACACCGATAAGGCCCTATCTCCCTTCCCCCTTCTCTCTCTCTCTCTCTCTCTCTCTCTCTCTCTCTCTCTCTCTCTCTCTCTCTCTCTCTCCCTCCATCCCTCTCTCTCTCTCTCTCTCTCTCTCTCTCTCTCTCTCTCTCTCTCTCTCTCTCTCGTGCTAGTGAACACTTTTTTTCTTCTGTCAGGCAGTCTCCTGACACAGTGTAATTACTAGGAAAAGAAAGGTTGCTCTCCAAATCTGTACAAGAACATCTCCCTTTTCACCTTCCATTCTTTTCTCTATTTTAACTTCCTCAAACATTTATTTGTTTAGTCAACAATGACCAAATAATGCATCTAAGAAAATGTTTCCTACATCCTAACCAATAAATATATGTGTTGGCCTCTGCTGTGTGCCCAGTCATTTGGACTATAGAATGCTGGCATGCTTATTAGGACCTCTAAATCAGTATGGCTTGAGATTAACACAGACAATTCCTGTCTTCTCTACTCAAATGGGATAAAAAATAGCAACCATTTCTCATGCTTTTATCAGCAGGTTTACCATTTTTAAAACTACAATACAGGAGGCAAAGAGAAACTTGTGTTTAAGATTAAGAAGAGGTAATTTGGCTCTCTATACAGACAAAGATTTGAGTCTTCTTGGAGCCTTAACAGCTGAAAGTAAAATTTAACTTTGGGATAAGAAAGTTTAACACTTTCTTAAAAGTCTTTCAACCTTTTTGATTTCCTCTAGTGAGAATTATCTTTCTAGTTCTGTGCCCCATTTCTTAATAGGGTTATTTGGTGTTTTGGTGACTAGTTTCTTGAGTTCTTTGTATATTTTGGAAACCAGCCCTCTATCAGATGTAGGGTTGGTGAAGATCTTTTCCCAGTCTGTGGGCTGCCATTTGTTCTTGTCAACTGAGTCCTCTGCCTTACATAATCTTCTCAGTTTGAGGAGGTCCCATTTATTAATTGTGGATCTCAGTGTTGGTGCTACTGGGACCAACTTATCAACCGTCATAGAGCCCTCATCTAGTAGCTGATGGAAACAAAAGCAGACACCGACAGCTAAACACTGAACAGAACTAGAATCCAGATGCAGAGAGGGAGGACAAGATCAGGCTATACAAACCCACAGAGACAGCTGACCTGAAAAAGGGGGAGCTAATTGTTTCCTCAGACTGATAGCTGGGAAACTAGCATTGGGCCAATTCAGACCCGCTGAACATGGTCTCAGTTAGAAGGCCAGGGCAATCTAAGGTACCTGGGACAGTGGTACCATGATCTATCCCTGGTACAAAAAGGACTTTGGGAACACATTTCCCATGGAGTAATGGGAGATGTAATTCTGTAAATATGTTTCTCTTATTGCTTAATGAATAAAGTACTGTAGGCCAATAGGAAAGCAAGATAGGCAGGACTAGGAGACAAGGAGGAGAGAGGAAGGAATAGGGAAGAGATTGAAGATGGAAGGCAGAGAGAGAAAAACACCAGCCCCTCTCTCTGGGAAGATAAGACCATGTAGAAGTTCTTTGATTAATTGAAATGGGTTAATAATTAAGACAAAGCTAGCTGATAAGAAACTAGTAACAGGCTAAAATAATTATATCTAATATAGCATCTTTGTGTGTTATTTGGGGCTGGCATGGCAGAGAAACAAGACCAGCAGGTGGAAAAATCTACTTATAACAGTGGAGGGATAGGAATACTCCCTTAACCTAAAGACAGGAAGGAGGGCCTAGTCCCTACTCAAAAAGACTTGACAGATTTTGTTGATCCCTCTTGGAAGGCATCACCCTCCCTGTGGAATGGGGGGAATGAGATGGAGTGGGGGATGGGATGGAATGGGAGGGTGGTTGAGGAGCATGAGAGGGAGGGAGGTAAGGATACAGGGAGGAAGGGAGAGGGAACTGGGATTGATACGTAAAATAAGGAAAAAATAAAAAACAAGTAAGGAAGTTTAAAAAGTAACTTTGGAATGATTTTGGAATATCCATGCATGGTTTTCATGCAGCACGTGAATGGACTTTTGACATCATTCAACACAGAACTTGTCTGCTGATTAAGTGACTAAAATAGACATGTTCTCATTTCCTGCTTGCAAACAAAAATTGTTTCTCACTGGAGATTAACCAAAGCAGTGAATAACATAAAGATCCTGGCACTTTGTAGATATATTGTAGAAGAAATGTCACAGATAACATTAGGTGACTTGCAATGTCAAAGGAAAGTTCAGGCAGGCACCTGAAGAAGTAGTAACCAGGGTTAATCCTTGGAAAGCAAGCCTGTGTTCAGTTTATTGTTGTCCAGCTTATGAAAGTCTGTCTTCAGCTCCATATAAGCAAAATGAATTCAAAACTCAGAGAATATTTTGGAGTGTGCATACATGAAAAAAGGGGAAAGTGAAAAGCAACTATTAACAATGGCAAGAACTTTTTGACCTGGTGTCCACATGTCTACCTTACTAGGTGCTTAAATTACTAATGTAAAATAGCCTTTGATTAAGCCCTGTTAATCAAGTGACAGGAACTTTGTATCCTTATGTCAGAAGTTGTTTAGTACACTCTAATTATGCTATACTATGTATTTTTTAAGCATTGAGATTCTAAGTGGTCTCTAAGGTGCAGCCTCCTCTGCAGGGAAAGAAACCCATACCTTTCTAATCTTTTGTAGACATTTTTGACCTACATAAAATTTTTATTGGAAGCTAAGGAATCAAAATATGGTGTCTTGTTTCATAATAAACTTAAGACAATCTATTATTTTTGATACTCATGTGGATCCATATGGTTTTTCATATTTGTATATACCTCTATAGAAGTAAAAAAAATAGCACAACCACCAAAGCCACCTCAGAAAAATGCGGCAGTACAGAATCCTAAGTCCTCTTTTTCTTGTTTATCACAATAGAAGTCTCGTTTCAAAGGCAGAATATTGTGGCTGGGATGGACTTAAAATGGAGCTAATCAATAAGTTTGATTTATATATGAGCAGAGGACAAAGAGCATGAGGAAAATGGCCTTTACAAAATCAGAAGTGAGTTGTTTCATTACCCAGAGTTCATTTTTTTTACTTTTTGCAGAGCTAATCATCTACTTTTTAGTTTTGGCAGTAACATCTTTTCTTTTTTGAGACATAATTTACATATCATCAAATCCACCTTTTTAAAGATTATGCTTTGCCAGTATCTTGGAGCACAAAATTTGGTATTTTTACTCTCCCTTCCTTGCAGTTTCTGAGACATTGACACCTACTTATCAGTATCCTACTTTCCTAAAGTACACAGCTAAAATTTTGAACAAAAGATTACAATAGAGGCACTGATGGTCATAAGATGATAAACTGTGTTCTCATTTTGCTTAAATGCATTTGTTACTCTGTTAGGTTCTCAAGAAGAAACTATATTATCAATTGTGATGATGAAAGTCATTTATTAGAGAGGAAATTAAAAATAATTAAACAGGTAACACAGAGCCCTGTGTCTGTGGAACAACTTCAGTTTTTGGCAGAACTGATCTACTTTCTCTTTGAAGAGTGTTCTTTTTCATTTCTGCCATGTTAGACTTTCCACCTCAACATTGCCTCCATTTCTTAGCTCCTCTCCTCTTGAAGTTCAGCATCAGTGAGCTCTTCTAGAATTTTATGTGGCTAAAATTAGGTTTTTATTTACAAACATTAAATGGGTTTTATCAGGCATTTCATACATGCATCTAACATACTTTAATTAAAGTCCTTAATGTAAGCTGTGAAAGTTGAAATTACTAGAGGAAAATACCAGAGAAAGACTTCAAAATACAGACATATACCAATGTTAATTTTTCTGGAGGTGGAAATGACAGATTTGGAAGTGTTTTTTATAAAGAGTGACTTGGCAGATGAAGTAGATCTAAACCTAGGTAGCACTGCCCACTTGCCTTTCTGGTTCAAATAGAACATAAAGAATGATCTAGAAAATGATTCCTTCTCTCTGTTTCCCACTTGTGATGACATGCTTTTTTTTACAGGGCTTACCAGCTCAGAATGAAAAGAACATCTTCACTAGACTTATATGTATATGTTTTGTAATGTTTATGCACTAGATTGTGTTATGATCATTCCTATCAACTGGTTTTTATGCACAATCAAGAATCTCCTGTGTTTACTTGGCAGTTTAAGAGATAGCAAGTAGTTAAATATATCCTCTTGGATCTATCCTTTCTAGAACACTTGGCAGATCTGCAGTGTCTGTGAATCTCTGATGTGGACAGGGTTTGTCTGCATTGGTCTTTACCTTTTAGGGCTTTTTTGCTTTGAACTTACTCCATTTTAACGTTGCTATTGAAATCAAACTCCGGACTTCAGAATTAATTCTCTTCCTTACCTTGTGGCTGCTTAACATTCCACTTGCCACCTTGCAAGTAAAGAAAGCCACGAAAATTATGTACTAACAACAATGCCAAATTATTATTTTCATATGTTCAAACAACATACCTAATTGTTCTCTATTAGGTATCTGAAAACTGATGACAAAGAGATGGATACTGAAGCTGGATGTGGAGACATAGGTCACTAATCCTAACAAGGAAGAGACAGAGACAGAAGAGTCTGGCAGACAGCCATCCTTAAGTACAAACTCAGTTTGACTACACAGGAGACCTAGTCTTAAATACAAATATAATAACATGACACAATGATAATAACAGTAAAACCTATACATTGAAAATCTATATTTTGCAAAATAAGACAAAATTTATCATGTCAGTTATATTTTCAAATTTGCTAAGTTCTATTAAAGAGCAATAGAAATAGGACACAGTAGAAGAGATAGGGCTTGTAGATATGGTTGGAGGGCGATAAATAGAGAAGATGCAAATTTTGAATGTCTGTGTGGGCTATCTAAATGCGCAACCGTATATATTCAAATGGTCAGAATAATTCTTTAATGGTTCACTTTGATGTGCATTATTAATTAATTAAAATTAACTAAAATGAATTCTATTAATTGATATGTGTAAAATTTGCACAGGCTAAAAATTTACACAAAGTGCATAAACATTTTTGAAAGTTTCTTTACATGATGAATCCAATGCCACAAAAAAGATAAATAATGAGTTCAGACTCTCCACCTACAACAGGCAGATCGTAGATGTGATCTCCTTTGTCTTGAGAATGTTACACTTTATTGCAGGTTCAGTAGGAGAAGCAATTGCAGAACTCAGACTGAAAAACTGGACAGGAATTGAGGTGTGGCGGATAAATCTAGAGACCTGAATCCTTAGAGGAAACATAGACATTTCTGCACTATGAGCAGAAATGAAAGGAAAATGAACTTGGTAGAGGAAAATCATGTCTCTAGAAATACAGGTGTTGCTATGTGGAAGAACTACCACACAGTGGCAGTGTTTTAGAACTTAACTAAAGTTAACAATTATGTTCAAAAGTCCCCAGTTCCACCTAAGTTTTAAAAAAATAGAAAAGCAAAACAAAACAAAACAAAATGCAGGATGGATTATTTATTAAAATAGGGGTTATGATCATAACTTCATGCATGGATAGGCAAACTTGTGTAAAATTTACTTTTCTATAGGAAAAGATGAAATTCAAACAAATAGACAATGGAACAAGTAGATACTCATTTATCCAGAAAAAAAAGAAAAGAAAAACATATCACTTTACATCTGTAATGAATACTGCACCATGGGCTTCTTTAGTACTCTGTGAATGTCAGTTGTTTCAATTGGTAAATCTGGTAAATGTAGTTTATATTTAAGAGCAACAACAAAAATATCTTTAGTCTTTGGATACACCTAGGATTTGAGAGGTAAAAATCCAAGAGAGGAAGAAGGCACAGAATAAGAACATTTCCATTTGCGTTTATATTAATGATACACTCACAGGTTTCACCTGGCTACTAAGATTGTTAAGAGATTAAGCCCAGAGATCCTAAAAGTATAGCATAGTTTGTCTTAGTGTACTAGAAAGACAGTCATTGGAGTTTAGTATCTGTCAATGAAGAGGAGCTTGAACAAATACTCTGAGGGATGGCGCAAATATGTTTTCTTTTCCAGTCTGAAATGCTGCCTCCAGTCAACTCAGTCCCTCATTAGACTGTATTGATTTGCCCCTGCTTGCCAGAGGATAGTCAGAGGATAATCGAACCCTCTTTGAGAAGGACATCATTAAAAGCCTGTGTAATATTTTAAACATTGTGTTTGGCACTCCATCAAAATGTGCGAGAATTTATGAAAATAACACCCAGATGGGAGAAGGCTAAAAGATGGGCACTCATACAACCTAGTTAATGAACTTGTCAAATGAACTTTAAAATTAATTAGAATACTCAAGAAGAGGAAAAGATATGGTGGAGGTAAGTTTAGCAAGAAACGGGAATGTTTGAGTAATAAGGAATAAAATTGAAATTCCAGGAATTAACAGACTAGTATTAAAATTAAATAGCACCATCATTATGCCACCACAACAAAAATGAATAAAACAGCATAGTAGAACCAAATAAAGAGGGAACTTGAATTAGAAGGGAAATTATAGAATTTAAATGGAGAAACTTTCAGAAAAAGTAAAAAGATAAAAAAATAAAAGACAGCATCAAATACCAGGAATTTCTGTGACAACTACCATCCATGCTAAAAAGGCCAATTAGGCATTATGGGAAGCCTCATATGGTTAAATGACAAAAAGAAGGCAAATTTTAAGAAGTAACACCCACAACATCTGCTTGGACCTGTTCTTTAACTGGTCCAAGAAACTTGTATAATTGAAGTTGTGTACATGAGAAATGCTCATCATCACACTCACAATAGATAAGCACCAAAGACAAAAAAAAAAAAATAAATAAATAAAAATAAATTCTCATGTCGCTACACTGTCAGGATAAAGGGGCAGAAGTAGCAACAGAAAGCTTTGTACACCCATGAGAACAAAGGGGGTAGCCTTCTGGGAGACTACTCTCTGTGAAACAACTCAACTTTATTCCAGACTATAAGGAAAAAATAGGATTGGGGAGGTTGGGGACAAACCTTAACTTGCATTAAGCGGCATGCTTCTATCACCAGGCTTCCTATGTGGCAGTAGGTTCCTATAGCAGTGCTCTTAGTACAAGCTTTCTAGTAGGAATCTTTCCCAAGTTTTAAGTTAGAGATAAACCTGGTGTCTGCTCTAGGCACAGCTTTCAAATAAGGCCAGTCTTCCAAGTCCAGGGTAATTCTCCAGATAAGGGCAGGAAGTTTTGCTGGGGAAGTAGAGAGTTTCATTGTTGACAACACTTTCAGAAAAGCTGTCAGTCCATAAGAGACTGCAAGTTCAACCAGCCAGCAATGCCTTCCAACAAACAGTAAAACCAGCTTTTAGCATTTCATACAAAAAATGGTATATCCTAGGTAGAGGGGAATGCAAAAGTTTTAACTTAAAAAAGAGTAACTGGCAGATTGTAACTGTTTACACAGCAAACTGTCTTCCTAGGGGAGATACAATAGAAAGGTATTTCTCAATATCCACAAATTTACATTTTCTCAAAAAAACAAAGATAAGAATAATTATTAAGGACAATTCTTCAGTCAGAAAGGGTGTGTGTGTGTGTGTGTGTGTGTGTGTGTGTGTGTGTGCGTGCATGTAGAAATATAGGAAAAATAATAAAATAGAAAAAAGTGTAAACAGATACATCTATTCAGTATCAACTATGAAATGATAACTTTACAGAATTTATAATTTAATTGTATTATTAAAAGAACATAGAGCTAGGGAGAGGCTCTATGCAGGGAAAGAAATGCTGAGGAAGTTGTGACATATTGTTAATGAAGAAAATATTTCTATTCAGCTTCAATAAACAAGTATCATATAGTAGAACCAGTATAAACACTAGTAGGTAATGTAACTATAAAATTTATGAAAGGACTATGAATTAATGTAGAACTGAGTTACTCTTCAGATAGAGGATCACCATGAAGAAAACAAACAAAATTAATATAAGATAACCACAGAATGAAAGGAGATTTTAAGTGACATTTTAAAAATAGGTTAAAATTCACTAATCATGTAAGATTACATATCAAAAGTAACTTGAAGTACTCATGAAGAGATTAAAGAAAATCATGCCTCCCAAATGTGCATCTTCACAAAACAAAAAACATAACTGGCTATGCATTATTTAAAATTACATACAGAAACGTTACAATCAAATTGGAAATCATACTTCAAATAGAAAAATTCAGAAGTTAGTCAATTTAGAAATGTTTGTATAACAGTAAGCATCCATAAAGACAATTTGAAGAAGAAAATAAAATTTTTAATAAAAAGCCCACAGCCACTGAAACATAAGAGAATATTCAACTTATGTATACATTAACTTGTGTTTAATAATAAGTATAAATGGTAACTGGCTTGAGATACACAATTTACAAAATTTGTACAAAGGAAACATAGAAACATTAATCTTTTTTACATTTATTTACTAATTTCATGACGGTTTTGTGAGAGATCAAGGAGGGGAGGTTCACATGTCTCTACATAGCTGCAGGGCAGAAGATGACTTGTAGGAAAATTGACCACAACATTGAAAACAAGCTCCTTTACATTCTGAAATATGCCACTGGCTCCTAAGTTTTATAAATGATATAGTACATTATAAAATATATAAAATTTATATGTTATATATAAAATATATAAAATTAAAATGAATTATATAGTAAGCACATTTGTAGCATTTTCAAAAGCATAAAACTTGAATGCAAATGTCTTTTACATTCATCCCCACACCTGGGAAAATTAATCATAAACTTATACAAAAATTTCTAGACAATTTGAAATTCCACCTGATACTTTCAATCATTAAATATTAGCTCAATGTACTTTTGTTGTGAAAACCAGTGCAATTCAAGACACAGACAGGGGTCAAATGCTGGCTGAGACAATATTATTTTAATATAAGGGGAAACTGTACACAATGGAAATCGCAGAAAATCTAATAGTAAAATAGAAAGATAATGAAATATATTGCTTACATTTATAAAATATCTGAAATGCTATTCTACTTGAAAACAAGAAGAGATTTGGATAAGTTTGTTATTGAGAACTGTGTCTTTCATTGTCTAGTTGGATGATGTCTTTTGGTCTTTTCAGATATCGAAGCACATTTAGATTTGAAAATAAGATGGATGCATAGATACCTAAGCTGATAAGGGAAGGAGCGTTAGGACAGCCCATGGTTTTCAATTGTCAGTGACAGCACAGGACTCCAAAATTAAGGAAAATTGAATTTTCACCTGCTCCATACAAAGCTAGTAGTTCTGTAGACTCATTCATTTTAACTGATAGTTGATTGGCAAGTGCCAATCTCCAAGGTGGCTTATGAAATAAAACTTAAAATAATTTGAACTACCTGCTATAGATTTCTTTCTTTTTTTTTAAGAAAAAGAAAAAAATAAAACAAAGAAAGATGTACAAAAGTATGAGAATATCCCTAAATTCTCTACAAATTGCCCTTCTCCGAACATGTAATATTATCTTATTTTATTCAAAACTAAAATACCCCCTTTCAAAATGAGTGGTGTTCATTAAAATGTTCTACCTGCAGCTTGGAGATAATGTGATATAATGTAGAAAGTATGCATCTTTTTCAAAGGCAGCAAATCAATTCAGTACAAAAAAAAAATCTGAAACACAATTTATATGCAAACATTGATGATTCATAGACAATTAAGAAAGACACACTCCCTGGGATTTTCCACAAATGTAGAATACAGCATGTCAACAAAGAAAAAACAGTGAAATAGCAGATGTCCTTTGCTATGCAAAACAATATCATCAGTAGGGTAGGACTTTCTAGTCATAAGTGGTTTAAGGCAATCTGGAAAAAATGTGGATTTCACATATCACACACACACACACACACACACACACACACACACACACACACACACACATATATATATTATATGTGATATATATATATATTAAGAGTATTAATATATTAAGAGTATTTTTGAAAGTCTAGTGCAGGTTTAATATTTTGGCATAAAAGGTAAATTATCTCCTGAGTTAGTTAGAGGGAAGATTTTTGTAGCAAATAATGTGATTTGCTTGCAAACTATTTATTATAATATCATAATATAATACTACATATAATATAATACTACATGTGGTGATATATGCATTTTGAGAGATGAGCCAGGGAGCCAAAAGGATTTTAGTTAATGTCAGATAGGGATATATAGCAATGCTGTCCCCAAAAAAGAGAGAAAGAAAATAAAAAAGAAAAAGATTAACGCTAGAAAATCTTATCTATAATTTTATGTACTTTCATATGATTGTAAATTATAAGATTAACATGACTTCCCATAGACAGAAATAAAACTAAAATTATTTTAACTAGATATGTGTGATGTCCAGTAAAAATTTAAGTTATAAGGTATACAAGGCTAATGGGCTAATGTACTATTTATCTGTGTCATAGTCTACCTCACTGATCTGTAAGAGTTTCAGTGTCCTACTGATGAACATCTACATACAAGTAAATCATATTGCAGATTTACTTAGATGTTGTCATTATTCTGTCTGGTACAACAATGAACATTCAGTGATGAATACTTAATTTAGTTTATAAGTTAGGAGACTCAAATGAGATATTTCTTATTTTAGGTTTTAGATATTTAGATATTTCTTATTTTGGGTATATTTATGTAAAAGTTGTATATGTTAAATTAGAATAAACTGTTCACATTGTTTTGTGTAGAATGATCTATGAATTTAAATGTCATATTATCCTTCTGTGGGAGGAAGGGATACCATGAATGTGCATGTACCCATAAGGCCAGAGATCAGCCTTTGTTGTCATTGTTCAGAAGCCATCTACCTTATATGAGAACAGTTTGTCACTGGGACACAGAGCTCCATAGTTAGGCTAGAAAAGTTGTCTATTGAGATCCAGGGATGTATCTGTCTCAATTAAACAAATGCTAAGCATATAAATACATATCATCATGTCTAACTGTGTGTGTGTGTGTGTGTGTGTGTGTGTGTGTGTGTGTGTGTGTGTGTGTGTATAGTTTTTCCAGACATGGTTTTTCTGTATTGCTTTGGAGCCTGTCCTGGAACTATCTCTGAAGACCATGCTGGCCTTGAACTCAAAGAGATATGGCTACCTCTTCCTCTTTTGCACTGGTATTAAAGGCATGTACCACCAATACCCAGCCCAAGTTTAGCATTTTTATGTAGGAGCTGTGATTGGACTCACATCTTAGTGCTTTGTGGTAGGAACTTAAAAAAATGATACTATAATATAATCACACCATTTTTAGTTTCTCTTTCCATCTTCTATATTCTCCTATGTACCTAACTCCCTTTGCTCTTTTTCAAATTCATGGATGCCATTTTGTTCATCTGTTTGATTTTTAAATTGAAAATTCACACTAGGTATTCTGATTAGGAATTTCCCCTGCTCATCTTCTCCCAGATCTTCCCCACATTCCCACCTATACATTTGCAGTCTTCTTTTTTTTTTCTTTGCTTAGAAAACATAGTAAAAAAATAAAATGACAGGAAACAAAAATAAAACAACCAGAAGAATTAAAAACCAGGAAAAAGGACAGCACCACAAGAAAAATAGCAGCGGTCTGTAATATTTTAGGGTTGGGGAGTCTCTTGGACAACCTCACTCAACAACTCAGAAGAGGGCTTCTCATGACTTACTGTTCTTCTGTTTTAAATTTCTTTGTTGATGTTTTGGAATTATAATACAACATTTCACCCTTCTATTTTCTTCTCCCATACCCTTTCCTATACACCCATCTTCACTCTCCTTCAAATACATGACCTCTTTTTTTCACTAAGTGTTACTGCATGGCTATATGTGTGTACCTAAGGATACTTTGATAGTCTGCATAGTGTGACTTGTATGTGTGATTTCAGGGTTGATCATTTGCCATAGGACAAAAAATTAGTATGCTCTTGCCTGGGAAAGACAGTCTTACCAGGTACCACAGTTTCTCAGTTTTCTGTAGTTCTTTGTGTAGTGTTAAAGCCTTACAGGGTTTTCCAAATTCAGTTTGGCATTTCTGCTGTTGTGCTACTTCTTCAGCTACTATTTTAGCAGTCTTGCTGGTGAGAACTTAAGGGTGGGTATAGCTTCTGATTTTACTATGAGACACTCTCGCAGCAAACTTTCGTATCATTGGCTATTAAAATCTTTCTGTCCCCTCTTCCACAATGTACCTTGAGCCTTAAGATTATGGGTGCTCTGTAGATGTATCCAATTGGACTGGTTGTAGTTTTCCGTAGTGGTCATCAATTGCAAAATGAAAGTTCCTTAGTGAGGAGTGAAGATGAAACTCATCTGGGGTTATGAGTACAGATATCTGTAGATAATTTTGGGATAGTATGCTGGTTTAGTAAATTAGAGCTAGTTGATTCTCATCTAATTATCATGGATTCACTACACCTGAATATTTATCTAGGTTTCCAGTACCAGGCATGCTTTCTTTCGTGTTGAGTGGTTTTTACCAGCCTTAGAGAGCTATTGGTTAGCCCCAATTATAAGTGCCACTAATGTAGGATGCCAGTTGATGTGGTTCAAAGGCATCATAGCTGGGAGGACTGTGGGTTGCCTCTCTCTTTTAGAATCTTGGTTCATGCTTTCCAGTACAAGGAAAGCTGGTCCTCAGGGAGGGGTATTCAGGTCACTTGTAACTCAGTAGACTGGGCTGGGTTTTGGAACTTCATGATATCTTCTGCAATGGGGACTTTGTCAATTTAAATGAAATATTATTAAAAACATAATAGATATTTATATACCAACTGACATATAGAATATATATTTTTAGGTACATTGTTAATAGCATGCTTCCCTACAAATGACAAACTATGCATGCTCTTCAAAAATGAGACGTGTTATGTTTAGTGTAAATAAGTTATACAGCCACAATAAAATGATAAATAACTACAGGTGAGTATCAGAATAACATATAATCAAATTAAATTTTCTTCAGTCAATGCAGATATTTAGAGTCTCTGATAACCATAATAAACTAGGGCTTGACACCAAGTGCTCTCATATGAACAGTCATTGCCTCAGGAAAAATGACCATGAAATACTGGGCTGTCATTAAACGCTGGAAGCCATCAGTGACAAGAGATACTGCAAAGAGATTTCTCAAAGACACATTGTTAACCCTGAAGGCTCTTTTTGTTAATTCTTTATATAAGGTACCAGAACTAGAGGTCTTCTTTTATGTGGAACAATTTGAAAAAACTATGGTGATGAGCATATGAAATGATCTCACAGTCACATGTCATAAGTCTATGTTCCCATCTGGTGGATGGCATTTGGGAAGTGGTAGAAATATTAAAGGTGAGATGTAGTTGAAGAAGTGGGTCACTGGGTGTGCATGAAATTATTCCTTGACATTAGGTTCTATGACTCTCTACTTTTATCTGCTTGTGGTTTGGGCAGATTTGTACCACAACATCTTTGTACCATGCTGGTCTTCTTTAACATCTTTTCAAAAGCAATTGAGCTAGCTAACATGGACAAAAAACACAAATATCTGCATATATTTAATTTAGAAATGCAAAAAAAACCCACAACAAACAAAAAAAGCCTTGAGGAAGGAGCTCAAATACAGAGAAAATAATAATAAATTTAAAAACATTTAAAGTATCCATCTATTTCTTTATTCAAAATTTGCATTGAAATTCATCCATCAATTTTAGAATAGTTGACATCTACAAACTGGAAGTTAACTGTAATATTCATAGCTACTATGGAAATTGATAATTACATATTTACATGATAAGAATATCTGATTAAAGATAGAGACATGTGTATTCCTTCAATCTTTCTATCTGTATTAAGAGAGGCCAGAACATAATGAAATATTTTCAAAGAATTCTGGTACAAAAGCATAAATCCCAAATTCTCCCTTACAATTCAAAATTGGCCAATATATTATGGTGGTGGGAATATGTCTGTCTGAGCTCTTTAATTACTTTGTTAACCAGATCAGTATACATTATCCAGGAAAAAAAAATAAAATCTAGCAAATCAACAATGTTTAGAAATAGTAAATTCAACTCTTCAATTGATGATTCATCTAATACAGGGTAGGTTTTTGGAGATTAAAGACACAAATGAAATTGTTGAATTCAAATGAGATTGTTAAGAGTAATCCTACTTGTTGAGTTATTTTTAAATGATAGAAACACATTAGTACATTTTAAAACAGCAATGATGCTCCAATTTGAATATAAAATGATCTCTATAGGGCCATCCATGCATTTTCATACTTGGTATCTACTTTGCGGCTCTGTTTTGAGAGAGGTAGAGCCCAGTAGGGGAAGTGGCTTAACTGAGGGTAGGCCTTGAAGGTATTGCCCACTTCTGGTTCTGGCCTCAGCCTCTTGTCTCCAAGATACGAGGCAATGCAGACTGGTCCCAAATACCCTAGGTGTCTCAGATGCCAATGAGCTGCCCTTCCATCCTTCTTTACCCTGAGAAACCTGGAACCACAATAAATTCTACCTCTCTTAAGTAGTTTCCATTGTTCATACACATTGCCATAGCAACATGGACAGTAATACACAGAGTGTAGCACAAGTACAAGAGATGCCACTTATTTCTTGTTTTTCTTTTTCTCAGAAAAAAATGTGCATATTTAATTGAGTGAAGAACAAAGTGGTAAGTGGAAAGCATTTATAATGGATCTTACAAAGGCTGACATTCATTTTAGTTACAGAATGCTAACTAGCTTACAGTTAATATCATAAAAGGCAACATAGGCTATTTGAAATTAGCATGTTAATCTAGAACTTAAAATGGGGAGAAATGTACATCTGACTGTAGCTCTTTACCAGAGTATGTCTGTAACACAAAGTAGAAAAGACATAGCAGGTTTCTAAAATTCTCTGGAGTGTATTAACTTAAGCTAAGTGCTAGGAATTTCTGGATATTATTTCTGAATTTTGTATCTCTGTGTTTATAAGAAAGAAATTGTTTGTTCTACTTTTTTAGCTAGTTGTTTCCATTTCATTTGCTGATATTGGCTTAGAGTAGAAACAAAGTAAATACAACAGTAGGGTAAATTATTATTGTTAATTTCAGATATTATAATTAGCTTGTACAGAAATTACAATTAGTTCTAAAGATTATATTTTCGATAGCTTGTGTTATGCTGCTTGTACCTGGGTACTAAGGTATCATATAAGTAAATTAAAGAAAGAGTGTAATGCCTCAGTGAGAAAATTACCTTCTTCCAAACATGGATTTGGTAAATACTAAATTAAAAGGGGGACAAGAGAATGCAGATAACAGTATAGATAATTTGGCTGCAATTTAAGATTTGAATTTGCAGAAACAAATGACAAATTTGGAAACATTGGTGGTGATTGAGGGCTTTTTTCTTGTTTTCGTTTTTATTTTGTTTGGGTTTTGGTTTTTATGGTGGTTAAGTTGTAAAATTTTCACCTACAAGTCACTTACTACTTTAGTTCAGGCTTTTAAACATCTCCATCCTTCAAACTCGGCAATATAAATGTCTCTACCTTTCACAGTCATAAATTTCTATGACTAAAATTAGATACTATTGTAAAAGATATCCTTAGCTTACTGGCTGTTTATTGCTTATTTTCTAAATGGGTACTTTTTGTTTATCAAAATCATTTGAATGATTAAATGATGATGAAATTCAGGATTGCTTGTATCATGAGCATAAAATAATTTATCATACTTCTTTTATCCCATGAAAAAAACTCAGGTTCTGTGATTGGAGATAGAATCAGAAAGGAGATTCCAAAATGTTTCCTGTGGCTTTTCTATTGTATTTGCTTACAATGAGAGCAGAAACCTTGCAATAACAACGCTATGCTATGATTCTTTTGTTTTATTTTGTATGAGTTAATATTTTTTCTCTTGGAATATTGTTAGTCTTGGAATAGTTCTGGTTTATTTATGTTTTTCCAAGGTTATTAGTAATATTGAGTCCTCACATTCTTAAAATGTCTCAAATTATAAATCATAAATTATGCTTCAGTGACTAGTTTAACAACTACTCAGAATATTTTAAAATCAGCATTATTAGTTTTAATTACCAAATTAACACAATCTATAGTTGCTACAAAATGAGAAAATTGCCAAATCAGAACTGACTGTGAGAATATCTATGGGGGATTATTTTGATTATCTTAACTGAGACGTAAAACCCCATCCATCCACTATGACTGGCACCATTTCCTATGCAGATGATCATGAATCTCATGAGTAAAGAATGAGCAGAGCATTAGGTCAGTGCAGTCCTTAGCCTCTCCCTGATCTTGAGTATAAATGTAATAGCTCTGGCTATTTCATATTTCTGTTGCTGTGGCTTCCCTGCCACACCAGAAATGACCTGGAATTGCTAGTTAACATGAATTCTTTCTGCTTTAAGTTGGTTATGTCAGGATATTTTATCATTAGAGCAGAAAGTGGTACTAAGACAGATATAAAAGCACTACACATACACACACACACACACACACACACACACACACACATATATATATATATATATATATATATATATATATATATATATCAGAAAGAATCTTACATTTGAAGCTATATTCTCCAATTGATGTTTTCTGAAATGATTAATTCGAAATTGTTCGACATGTAGTTCAACTTGCACATTGTTCTCATACTCACTACAAACCATATTTCACCAATGAGTATCATGTGTTATAATTTAGTGTGTTTTAATCTGGAGTTGAACATGTGAAATAATGAACAGCATGAAGCAGACTGAACACCTGGGGTCAGATATTGGATTAATACATCTCTGTGTCCTGAGCATATTACTATCTAAGCTGAGAGAACTAATATGCAAGGGTGCTCAAACTAAAAAACTCTTACAGATGTACCTTAATACTATTTTTTAGGTTTTATGTGTGTTTATGTACAGGTTATCTTGAAATCCAAAAGGGTGTCAGATATTCTGGAAAAGGATGGAGGTTCAGAGAGTTCTTACCCTCATGATATGGTTCATGAAAACCAAATTTGAATCTTCTCCAAGAACACATTTAAACAGTAAGATCTCCAGTCTCCACTTAGATCAGTTTTATAATTACTTTTCATGATAACCTATTGGTGATATGTGTAAATGTAGTCAGTCATGGCATCATTGTACTCTATTTCTCCTGAAATGATGTGTTTAAATTCTGTTTCAGAGGCATGGTTTTATTTCTGACATAACAGCATACTTGTAAACTTTTCCCAAAGGACTTTTCCACATGTGGGATGCCATATACAAGATACAGTGCTACGACATCATCAATACTCATGAAAATAACAGCCTGGAATTAGCAGCTACCCACAGTTTCTCAGGGATAACTGTAGCCTTGCTTGCATAATCTTGAGGGTAAATGTAAACCACAGTAAGTATTTATTAAAAAGGAAAGGTGAGTGAAATAAAAAAAAAAGAGGAGAGGCACAGAAAAGGAAGTCTGCTGAACTATAAATAAAACTCATCTCAAATAAAATCATTGAATAAATTTATAACAAATCATTAAAACTTGTGCTTATGGGCAGTGAATTTGTATGGAAAATAATAATAGCAGAAATACCATGCAAAGTTTATATAAAAAATAAAATTTACATTTCCCATATACTGATAGCTATCTCTAAATGATGAAATTGTGGCCTATATTTATGTTTTCTCATTTCTTAAGGACTTTCAAAATGCCTGTAATGAGCATTAGCCTCATAGTCAGAAATTTAATATATCATTTACAACAGGAATATTACTTATAATAAAATTCTACAAAGATGTGACATTTTATTTTCCTGGATATTTATTGTAAACCAATCTGCCATTTACAACTTAAATGCAGGGAAAATATTCCATCCTGTTGTGTCCAGTGTGATTGAGCTCACCTGTATGATATAAATTGCATTTTCTATTAGTTTGTGTGGCTATAAAGTCAATAAAAGGAACAGCAGTCTTCCCCACAGAATGCTCATGTACTGTAGTTTTCAGCTTATTATATAGCAATAGGAACAAAATACTCATAGTAACAATGTATTTTTAATAGGTTTTCAAGCTGTCCCTTTCACAAAGAGTTGTGGCTGAATACAGATGTGGCTGCTGTGAGCTTTTATATGGGTGGACAGCTGAACAAAAACCAGGCAGGGAGACATTTATCTAACACAAATACGTGGGCTCCTGAGGCATAAAGCCTACTGATTTCCACTGGGTTACTAGTTCTGTTTTTCCCAAGTGTGGTTCAAATTTCATGGGCAAATGCTTTGTAGGAAGCAAAGAAAAGATGATTAAATGTGAGTGCTCTGAATAAAGGCAACTACATAGGGCACCAAGTAATCCACACAAAATGTTATGGTGGAAATAAATGAAAAATATCATCATAGACTCACTTGAGGTGTGTTCTTAGTAATTTAAGGTTAACAAATCAATTTAAAGTTGAGTTCAATATTTCCTAAGATAAAGCACAATTATAATTGGACAGTTGGAAAACATTTCTTTTTCTCCCAATGCCTGGGTGTGAGAATAAAGAATCACTTTTTCTACCTGCATCTTCTAATTTGAAAGTCATTGCAAAATTATTTTACCTGAATAGGTACAGATTTCATTAACCCAGTTAAATACTGGTGCATGGATCAAGCAAAGGTTGTCCCCTACCCAGTGTAAATCTGCAATGACCAGAGCAGATAATTGACACAATTAAAATAGGAGGAAGTTTACTTTCTCGGTGTTCTAGTTTATTTTTGTCATTGCACTTTCCATCAATGCAGGACAGATTTTATTTGAAAATCTGATAATTAAACGATATTTAATGGTATCTCTTCTTGTATTTTTTTTGAGATAATATCTCCAGTGCAGGACATTGTTTTTGTTTTTATAATTTTTTTTTAAATTTAAATTTAAAACAAGATTATTTTATTTGTCACTTCCAGTTCCTGCACCCTCCTGTCCTGCCCTGTTTCCCCCACCAGCCCAAATCACATCCCCTTTCTGTTTCCCAGGAAGGGTGACACCTTACATGGGGAGTCTTCAAAGTCTGTCACATCATTTGGAGCAGAACCCAGGCCTTCCCCCGTGTGTCTAGGCTATGGTAGGGAGTATCCTCTACATGGAGTGAACTCCCAAAGTCCATTTGCATAGTAGGGATAAATACTGTTCCACTACCAGAGGCCCCATAGACTGCCCAGTCCTGTCAACCAACACCACATTCAGGGAATCTGGGTCGGTTCTGTGCTGGTTTCTCAGGTATCAGACTGGATTGTATAAGCTCCTCCCTTGTAGTTTAGCAGTTTCTGTGCGTTTCTCCAGCCTGGTCTAGACCCCTTTGCTCATCACTCCTCCTAGTCTGCAACTGGATTTCAGGAGTTTGGCACAGTGTTTAGCTGTAGATATCTGCTTCTGCTTCCATCATCTATTGCATGAGGTCTCTATGATGGCATCAAAGGTAGTTATCACTCTCATTATCAGGGAAAGACATTTAAAGTAGCCTTCCACTATTGCTTAGATTGTTAGTTGGGGTCATCCTTGTAGTTCTCTGGACATTTTACTAGTGCCAGATTTCTCTTAAAACCTATAATAGCACTCTCTATTATGGTATCTCTTCATTTGCTCTCCTCTATTCTTTTCCTATCTCAATCTTCCTGATCCCTCATGCCCACATTACCCCTCCTCTTCTTCCTAACTCCCACTCCCTTCTACCCATGCTCCCAATTTGCTTGGGAGATCATGTCCCTGTCCTCTTCTCCAGGGGACAATGTATATCTCTCTTAGGGTCCTCCTTGTATTTTAGCTTCTCTGTTGGTGTAGATTATATGCTGGTAATACTTTGTTTTATGTCTATAAACCACATATGAATTAGTACATAGCATGTTTGTATTTTTGTGTCTAGGTTACCTTGCTCAGGATTTTTTTTTTTGTAGTTCCATTCATTTCCCTGCACATTTTAACATTCCATTGTATTTTTTTCCCCTCTGAGTAGTACTCTATTGAGTAAATGTACCACGTTTTCTCTATCTTTTCTTCAGTTGAGGGACATTTAGGTTGCTTCCAGGTTCCAGCTGCTACAAATATTGCTGCTATGAAAATAGTTGGACAGGTCTCCTTGTTGGATGAATGTGCATTTTGGGGGGATGTATATGCCTAAGAATGGAAATCTGCATCTTGAAGTAGACTGATTCACATTTTCCTGAGGAACTGCCATACTGATTTCCAAAGTGGCTATATGAGTTTGTACTCCCACAAGCAGTGGAGGAGTGTACCCCTTTCTCCAAATTTTCTCAGGCATAAACTGTCATTGGTGTTTTTGATTTTAGCCATTCTGATGGGAGTAAGATGGTATCTCAGAGTTGTTTGATTTGCATTTCCCTGATGGCTTAACATGTTGATGTAAGGATTCAGGCATTATACTGGCCTGCTCCTGTTACCTGGCAGAATGCACGCAGGAAGTACTCTGACAAGCCCAGGCTTACAGGAGTACTAGTCTGCAGGCAGGTGCAAAAAATCCCTTTAAAGTCATACACACTGCCCACTTATGCTCTCTTCTCTCTCTCCTGCTTTTGGTTTGCCACCAGCTACCCCATATCCTTCTCTCCCCAGTCTCTCTACCCCTCTCTCCTCTTCAGTTCCCTGTGCCTCTATGCCTTTTTGCTTCTCCCTTACTCCCCTTTCTAAATAAAATCCTCATTTAAGTTCTATATGCCTGGTGTGTTATTCCCTTCTGTCTGGGTCACCTCACCTTCTATGGAACCTGCTATCTTCTCCCATGTTGTCCCTTACTTTGGGACCCCACTCATTTGGGACCCTCACTCGAGACCCCCACACCCTGTTATTCTACAAATGTAACTAAAGAACAATAGTTGAGCACTTTCTTAAGTGTCTTTCAGACATTTTAGATTCTTCTTTCCAGAATTCTCTAGTTCTGTACCCCACGTTTTAATAGTATTACTTGGTGTTTTGGTAATAGCTTCTTGAGTACTTTGTGTATTTTGGCAATCAGCCCTCTCTCAGATGTGCGGTTATTGAATATCTTTTCCCATTTTTTGGGCTGCTGTTTTGTCTTGTTGACTGTACTCTTTGCTTTACAGAAGCTTTTCAATTTCAAGAGGTACTATTTTTTAATTGTTGATCTTAGTGTCTTTGCTACTGGTGTTATGTTCAGGAAGAAGTCTCCTGTGTCAGTTCACTTAAGGGTACTTCCCACTAACTCCTCTAAGAGGTTTAGTGTGGCTGGATTTGTGTTGCAGTTTTTGATCCCTTTGAACTAAACTTTTTGCTTGGTGATAGATAAGGATCGATCTGCAGTCTTCTACAAGTCAGCATCCAGTTATGCCAGTACCATTTGTTGAAGATGGTTTCTTTTTTCCATTGTATAATTTTAGCTTCTTTGTCAAAAATTAGGTGTTCATAGTTGTGTGGGTTAATATCAGAGTTTTCAATTAGATTCCATTGGTGTTCCTATGTATTTTTGCACCAATACCAAGTTGTTTTCAGGACTATAGCTCTATAATACAGCTTAAAATGAGGGATGGTGATGCCTCTGGAAGTTCCTTTATTGTACAGGGTTGTTTTGACTATCCTGGGTCTTTTGTTTTTCAAAGAAGAGGATTGTTCTTTCAAGGTCTGTGAAGAATTGTGCTGCATCCTAGGATATTCTATATCACACTATATAGCTGAGACTCCTTAATATCTGCTCTTCCTTTTTTCACAAGCCAAGTTGTGGCATTACAAGTGTACACTACTGTATCTAAAGCCTGCTGTGTGTGATGGAGCACACTCCATCTGCTGCCCATTGTCCATTTTAGCATATGGTGAAAATAAGAAGTGATTTGGAGTATGATAACCTGGAGACATTTTTTATGTAAGGGAAGTTAGATTCAATAACTATTCAATTCTGATGTGATGTTATAGGAAAACTATAAGCTTAATGTTGTAAAACTCCAAATATTTTAAGAGAAGAAAAGGAAATTTTACATTGAAATATATCATAAAGTGATTTTTTTAGTGAAAGCCAAGCATAATGACTCATGTGAAATGTTTATATTTTCTGACTTTAAATCTGAAGACAGATAGTTGAAAAGTGGCTAATCTAGAGGTAAATTTTGCTACTGGTCTGAAACACAAGACCTGCAAAATGATGAAAGTTGAAAGTTGCCAGATATAGTTTAGAGCCAGAAAAGACATACCAAATGTTTCCGATGCTATAAGTAGTAATGGAATGTATAGATATGATCTAATAATATTTTTGCAGCAAAAAATTAAGAAAATGCATTGTTTACAAACCAACCTTTAGGTAAAATGGAATATGTGCTTACAATTTTTTAAATTATGAGATTGAGCAAAGGCAGTATGTGAGAAGTAGAAAGAAAGGCTTCATGATGCATTTCTTTAATCACAGCACTCAGGAGGCAGAGGCAGGCAGATCTCTGTGAGTTCAAGGCCAGCCTGGTCTACAGAGCCAGTTCCAGGACAGGCTCCAAAGCAATACAGAAACACCCTGTCTCAAAAAACAAAACAAAAAAGAAACAAAAAAAGAAAAAAAAGAAAGGAAGGAAGGAAGGAACATAAAAGAAAAAGAAAGGCTCAAATTAGTCTATAGATATTCTAAAAGGATATTTTCTCCTAATGTAGGAAATTTGAACATTCCTGGTATCTTCAATATTCTTTAGTGTTGTCTCATTTGGGGTTTCTATTGCTGTTAAGAGACACTGTTACCATGGAAAATCTTACTAAGTAAGACATTTTATTGTGGCAGCTTACAGTGTCTGAGATTTAGTCCATTATTGCCATGGTGGGACATGGCAGCAAGCAGGAAGTCGTGGACATGGAGAAGGAGTTAAGATTTCTACATCTTGAATTGCAAGAAGCAGAAGGAATGTGTGTGTTCACACTGTAGCTTTTAGTAGACCTAAAAGCTCATCCCTATAGTGAGACACTTCCTCCAAAAAGGCCGCACTTACTCCAACAAGTCCCCACCTCCTATTAGTGTCAGTCCCTATTAGCTTATGGGGTCCAATTACATTCAAAATACCACAGACAACAGGAGAATTCTTATTTGTGATCATATAGACAATGATGAACTTGTCTGTATAACTATCTCAAAGCAGAACCTCCATGTGGATTAAAGTGAGTTATTAGCAGGTAAAACGTACTGAAATGAGTACACAAGTACATTGCAACTTTATAAACTTCCCAATTTTGAGGTTCAAGGGAGATAAAAGACCAAAGGCTAAAATACACCAACCAACACATATGTTCACTGGATTACAATGTCAAATTTTATGCTGAACAAACTACAAAAACAGGTATTTATCCTTTCATTGTATTGTTGACAATTATTGAATCAGACAAGAACAATAAAGTCATTAGATCTTTTTTCAAAAAGTATTGTCAAAACCATAACAGAACACTTTTCCATGTTTAAATAACACAATGAGAATAATTGTTTAGAAAAGAATAGTTCATGAAAAATAAAAAAAAATGCAAAATTACTTTGTATGGAAATTAAAGTTTAATATGTCCATGCACATCAGCTGAGGGGGTATTTTCATGTGCTATGGATTTAATGGAGATGGGAGAGAGTAAAGAGAGATAATGAACAGTAATCAGGGAAATTAATGAGGGGACAGATGGGAGGAGAACCTGAGACAGAGTGTGTCTTTTTTCTGGTCTTTGGGAAAGTTGAAGAAATAATCAAAAATCCTGCAGCACATAATTTCATTTTATGAAATGCCAGGCAATCCAAAGGCATTGTTTCTAATCCTGAGTTTTCTGCCTAAAGACTCAGAAAAAGTTGATATTTCTCCTCCAAATGCAAAAACAAAACCACTCCCTACTGTTCCAGCTAAGATCTTCAGTAAATGGGAAATTGGTGTTGGAGAAGAACAGCTTTTGATGCTCTTTGTGCTTTCAACTGATTGTCATAGAGTCCCCCACAATGGGGAGATAATCAGTACACTACTATAAATGTTGAATTCTATGCTGAAGGACCATCACAAACATACCAGATCAATGACAGCCAGAGTAGATAGAGCTCCATGACCTCCTCAAACTGACTAAAAGTAAATTTCATGTCATAGTAATCTTTGCTGTAATAACAGTTTGACAACATAAGACAAATTTCCATATGATCCAGAATGCTTATCTACAAGTCCTTCATTTCACAATCACTTTTTTCCTTACTATCTGCCTTCCAATCAATCACATACAAAGAATTTCATGTATGGATAGCTTTTGACTACTGAAGAGTCATCATTATGGGAATATTAATAACACTTAAGATTTTTTCAAGCACATTTCATAATGTATACTAACAGACATTTTCTAAATGAAGTAAAAATGGTTCTATGAATGTGTCTCTGCAAGTTTTCCTCTTGATTACTAACAACCATGATTTTGTTAATAAAGTTATAGTATTCTGTTTACATTTTCTGTATTTCTTACATATCTCAAACATCAAGATATTGTGCAAAATACAGTTTCTCTTGAGTATCACTCAAAGTGACTCTTGGTATCACTCAGGAGAAAACAAACACATTTCAATTTAATAAAATTCCATGTCAAGAAAATACTTTATAAAGAAAACAAGTAGTGTTTATTCCTTGTGAAGGGTTATTTCTATAAAGGAAAAAAATTATAAAACTAAAAACTTTTCATTAAAATTGTATCATTAAAATCTTTAACAATTTTAATTATTCTCCAGAAAACTTGCCCTACATAATAAAATGTAAGAAGCAGCCCCTTATCTAGAGAGCTTTCAGTCAATTATGCAGAAATAGTTGTATCTTAGTATAAAAAATGCATAAATAATAATTTGACACTATATTAAAGAAAAGTATTATTCTTTTCAGACCTACATATTTAACATGATGAGAAGATCAAGATTAAACTTCTCACACTGATCACACAATACACCCTATTAGAGCCAGTCTTTTTTTCACTGACATTTCATAAAACAAGTGACAAGACATGATGCAGCCTCTACATTAAATTCAAACACTAATGAATGTACAGCTTCATACCATTTCTATTTTCTATTTATCCCGAGTCATCAGATCCAAAACACCACCTGTACTCTCACCTTAAAATATTTATCTCAAGTCATTGAAATTTTGTTTGTTTGTCTTATGTGAAAGATTCCCACCATCTGTCATTTGAAAACAGGAGACCCAGAAAAACAGCAATAGAATTCCATATGAAGTTGCAAGTCTGAGGATCAAATATAAGACAGTGGAAGAAGCCTTGTTCACAAATATAAAAGGACACAAAGTGGTCAGCAAAATAAAAGATAGACCCTCCTTCCCTTGAAAGTTACAGGACTCTCCTCTAGGATCCCTTTAAATGAGTGGTGTGAGAAAAGTTGACTTCCCCAACATAATGTCAAGTTGATGCTGGCATTGCTTCCCATACTGATAAGGACATAATCAAAAATAAGTACTTAACTTAGCCGTTAACTTTTCTTCCCCAATCCCTGCTGAGGCTGGAAATGACCCTGTATCTTTTTTTCTTCATCACCATCATCATCTGATTCATTTGAAGTTGTTTTCTCATATTTTTATTGATTATTAAGAGTAGATGATCACATGAAATGCAATAGTGAATTTATGGATATCTTCATTGCCCTCTACCTACACAATTATTAAATACTTCTGTCTTTTTATATGGAAGAAAATATTACCTCCAACTTTAAACTATAAAACACCCTAATTCATTTGTGTGTTAGATAGATAAGTGATATCCCTTTCAGAACATACTCCATGTATTATTTATTTATTTGGCTTCCAACATTGTATTGAATCTTTTTGGATTTCACATAAAGCATCCTGATGCCATTTATCTCCCCATCCCTTTGTACCTGCTCTCTGCCCTTCCAACAGCCCTTAATTATAGAAAATACAATTTAAAAGAAATAAGTCTTATCATAGAAACTGTATTATGACACAATGAGTCACACAGTAAACCCTTTAATCTATACAATTTACTTGAAAATGTTCATTGCAATGAAAGATTATCCTTGTTCAAGTCCTCTGTCTTCTGCTATAGTACTGATTATGGGTTTTCACTGGAACTCCTCTTAGATATCTTGCTGTTTTCCTATGTCATCATGATCCAAAACTTTGAATCTGCAGTACTGGCCCCTTCACATTTCTCCCATAATTCATAGATGAGTTGAGTAATGTTCTGTGTTTTAAACAGAGATTATTACGTACATAGAGAAATTACAAATAAAATTGTTAAGTCTTATCATAACTCAATGTAATGACTAATGTGAATAAAATAAGTATTTTATGATGAAAATATATGAATAGCTATAAAATTGAACCATCAAAACACTTTTGTTAAATCTTTGAAATAGGTTATAATTTATCTATATCATATATATATATATATCCTAGATACATACTTCAGAAATAAACCATATTCTATACATTAATATGCAGAAATCCAAGCAACATAAAAAAATATATGCTACTGAATTTTCCTGTAGGTCAGTCTATTATATAAAGAACAGATTCAGAACCAAAATGCAGATATTCTACTACCTGCACATACCATGCTCTGGTAATAACTCAATGACTTCAGTGTTGTGAGAGAATTGTTTGTATGGCTTCTCTCTGGTGTCAATAAAACTTCCTTGAATCAAGAATGAAGTCAGCAATTGACTGTCAGCAATTGACTGACTGGGGTCAGCTGTAGAGTTGTTGGAAAACTGAGAAAGTCAGAGAAAGAGAGGGACAAATAGAGATAGAATGTCTTAGAGGGACTTTTGGTGCTTTAGTATAAGGAAAATGTGCAAAGTGGGGTCTGGTGATCACACCTTTGCTTTGCTGTTCATTGGATTTATCATGTCTTTTTTTTTCTTTTTTTGTTTTGTTTTTGTTTTTGTTTTGCTAGACAGGGTTTCTCTGTTTTGTCATTGGCTCTGTCCTGAAACTAGCCTTTAAACCTGGCTGGACTCAAAATCACAGATATCTGCCTGCCTCTACCTCTCAAATGCTGAGATTAAAGGTGTGTGCTAGCAAAGCCTGGCTTTATCTATATTTCTTATTCCTCAATTTTTATTACTAATAGGACAATTTAGGTAAACAATATATCTAGCATCCAACACATGACATTATTGAACCGAGATGTGGTTTCCTTTGTCTTCCTCCCCACAGGCCCTCTGTGTGAGTAAATCACTTCTTGGTTATAGTCTTTCTAACGCAGCCTCTAGTTGCTGCCAGGCCCTGGCCTCAAATGCCTTTGGGGTGAGCCTACCACCACTGGCCTATGCCCTCAATTCCTGACCTGATGGTTTTCCCTGGACTTTGTCCACAGGCTACCAAAATAAGCCAACTCAGCCACACTGACACCCACTTGGGACTCTTCTCCATTGCCATCTTCACACCCTCAGTCCCTAGCTATGCACAAGCTCCTGTGGCAAATGGTAACCCACTGAGATCCCAGCAACACTGTGAAAGTCTGGCTCCCTAGGCATCCTGCCACACTGCCGAAAACACTGCCATTTCAGCTGGCTGCTCCCCCTCCAACACACATATGCACAGCTCTGCTGTCACAATATACCACAAAATTAAAAAGGCATCAGATCTGGTGATATACCTAGACATTCTGAAAAGCAGAATTAAGATTAAAAAAAAAAGGGAAAAATCTTTCCCAGGTTAGCAACCAGAAATAATCATAGTTCAGGAAGTCTGGACCCTATTTACTGCTACTATGAATGGCTTGCAAATGGAAAAAATAAATGACAGCATAAACTAAAATCCAGTTGACATAATAATAATTTTAGTGGCTATCAGTTTGGTAATTTATATTTTATCTTTAAAAACATTTTGCTAAGCATGCCAAAGATGAAAGATTGATAAGATATTTTACAGCAGGTTCGTCCCGCCGACTGCAGCGGGTCCTGCCACCATGGTCCCGCCACCACGCGAGCCCCAAATAATAATAATAATAATAATAATAATAATAATAATAATAATAATAATAATAATAAAGGCAGAGCTAGCCCATAAACAATAATGGTAACTGGCCAACAGGATTGTATCAAATACAGAGTCTTTGAGTGTTATTTGGGGCTGGTGTGGCTGTGGGCCCACACTGGCGGCAGGCGGGATAGAGCCTGTGGGAAGGAACAACCTGCCGTAACAAAGATATAAATCTTAGAAAGAGTTACTATTGAAAAGATGGAAGCTTTAGAAAGATTTACTACTGATAAGAAACAAGACTTTGAAAGGCTTACTGAAGAAAAGTATGAAAATTTGACCAAGAGGCAACCCTTAGAAAAATTTACTTTTGATAAGAAGCAAGCTTTAGAGTTATTAAAGAAAATAAAATTTAACTGATAAGATACAGGTCTTAGACATACATAATAATGTAAATTTGACTGACAAAATACAAGCCTTAGGAAGACCTACTAATGAAGAAAAGAAAAATAGACATAGACAGAGGAATTTAGAGCAGAACCTACCACACCATTGCATTATGAAACTGAAGAGAAATGGTCTAAGGGTATTTGAAAACTAATTTTACCTTATCCAGCTACCATACAAGAATGACAGCTAGATGATAGACATCCACAGGATGTACAGAAGCTGGCTAGAATCCTATAGAAGGTTTCCATTTGAAGAAATTTAAAGAAGCAGTCACTTCATATGATATGCATTCACCCAGTGTGAAATAGATGTTAACTTCATGGGCAAGTTGGAAGAGAATTATTCCACAAGACTGGAAAGATTTAGCTACAGGAATGCCAGAGGTTGGCCATCAGTTATAGTGGAAAACATAGTGGAAAGAGTCAGAAGCAAAAAGAGTATGGCACTAGAATAGCTGGTACAGAAGCAGCTAGATGCTCAACATATTGAATAATTGACCAGTCTTCAGAATATTTTATATTTGCCATTAAAATAAAATCTGAGAAATGGAGAATATTAACAGATTTTAGAGTCATAAATAAGATGATTCAGCCAATGGGCTCTTTCAAACCTGGAATTCCCTTAACTTCTTTATTACGTACAGGATGATCTATTATACTGAATGATTTAAGACTGACTTTTTTACTACAAGAACAGGATAGTGAAAATTTTCACTTCAAAGTGCCTACTTATAATAATTCCCAGCCTGCTAAAAGGTATCAGTGGGAAATTATTCCAAAAGGGGTGTTAAACAGCACCACCTTGCATCAATATTTGTAAATAACCATTGAAAGTAATTTGTAAACAGTTTCCTAAGTCTATAATTCACCATTATATGGATGATATCTTAATAGTGGAATGAGACTCAAATACCTCTGAAAAAATGTTTTAAGAGGTAAAGAAAATTTTGCCTTTGTTGGGACTAAAAATTGTTTCTGAAAATGTACAAAGAGGAGATTCTATTAAATATCTGGGATATAAGGTACGTTTATAAAGGTTTGAACAATGTAAAGTACAAATCAGGATAGATCAAGTACAAACCATTAATGATGTTCAAAAATGGCTGGGCTATATTAACTGGCTATACACCATTATTGGATTACCAATTCAAGAACTAAGTAATTTATTTTAAAACTTACATAATAATAAGGACTTAAATAGTTCAAGAAAATTTCCAAATGAGGTTGAGGCAGAATTGGCCATGTTAGGAGAGACATTACTGGATATACATACATCTGGATCATTTGGACTTAGAGCTTGATTGTATGGTCATACTACATTCTACACATTCTCCTATAGGAATCCTTATGCAGAGAGAAGATAATATCTTAGAGTGGGCATGTTTGATACATAAAGAGAGTAAGAAAAAAGTGTTTGTGTTTGATTCTGAAGGAAAACTGAGACTTGAACAATTAACAAGAATAGACACAGCAAAAATGTGGCATGTTTTAGTAATCCTGAAATTGCCTCATTATGGGCAGAAAATGAACACAGGAAGAGAGCTTGCAGTATGATTGGTAGGGGGGGCGATTAGCAACAAATATCCAAAAAGAAGGGGCTTCAGTTTATAAAGAGAATCATTTGGATTCTTCCACACACTGTACAGGGAACACCAATATCTGGAGCACCTACATTCTGTCCTAATGAAAATAAATGTGGAAAGGGAGTTTATAAGTCAGAAAAAGTAAGTAAAGTAGCACAAAGCCCATATGATTAAGTTCAAAAATCAGAATTGTATGCTATTATTAGATTTTCCAGAAATTCTTAATATATTTAAAGACTCAACATGCAGAAAGAATTGTGTGACATTTTGAAACTACTGAACTTATTACAAATGGTTTAGATCCAACTTTGTTATTAATTCAATTACAAGAACTATTCAGGAATAGAAATCATCCCCTGTATAAAACACATATCAGAGGGCTTACCAGGCCCTCTAGCACAAAGTAATGATGAAGTTGAACAGATACTGGTGGGAATTGCGCTAAAAGCCTCAGAATTTCATAAGAAATACCATGGTAGTAGCAAAGTTTTGAAGAAAGTATTCTCCATCACTTGGCAGGCCACAAGCCAAGGAAATTATAAGGAAATGTCCTGCTTGTTCCTTGAATAACAAAACTTAACTACTTGTAGGAAGTAACCCAAAGGGTACTCAAGGAACTGAAATTTGGCAAATGTTTAGTTTTGCAGAGTTTGGAAAATTAAAATATAAGCACCATATCACAGATATTTATTCATGATTTTAATGGGCAACTGCTTTGAGTTCTGAAAAGGCTGCTTCTATAATTACACATTTATTAGATGTTATAATAATTATGGAAATAACTATATAATTAAGAAGGACAATGCTCTAGAATATGTCTCTAGTAAAATGATTGCCCAATATTTATTCCCTTTATTTTCAATGCTAATAAGACTGAGATGACACCTGCAAAGAAGCATTTGATAATTGAAAAAAAGAAACTATTAAATTACACCAGGCTGTATAATTCAAAGATGCATTGACCTCAGAATGAAAACCAACATATGGATTATAATGGGGAAGATGTTTTGCTTTTGTTTCCACAGGAGAAGAAAAGATGATGGGAGATATTATACTGTAAATATGTTTTTCATACTGGTTAATAAATAAAGCACTCTTGGCCATAAGAAAGCAAGATAGGCAGGGCTAGGAGACTAAGAGGAATGAGGAAGTAGTAAGGAGATGTCAACATAAAGAGCCCAGAGAGATAGAACTGCTCTGGCCAGTAAGATGAGCCATGTGGAAATACTTAGAATAGTAGAAATGGGTTAATTATTAAGACAGAGGTAGCCAAAAAACAATGATAGTAATTGGCCAACAGCACTGTATCAAATACAGAGTCTCTGCATGTTATTGAGGGCTGGCATGGCGGCTGGACCACGGTGGTGGGGGGAAAACCTGTTTGTAACAAAAAGCTATGGATAACATCAAGATTGGTAATGATTAGATTCCAATAGGAGATACCTCTTAATTAGAGAGGCAATAGTTAGTTCATCATATAAATTAACATACAACACATAAAATATTTTCATTTGATCAGATGTAACCTGCAAAAAAAGGGAAACTCCCTGGGCAGCATTTTGATTTTGTCTTTTTAGAAGAAAAAAAGCATCCCTCTAAATAATCTGAACACCACTGGATTAATAAGACATTTAAATAAAGATGAGTCATCCAAAGAAAATGTTCCAAGAAAAAGTATACATTGGTTTAATGGTGTAACACATTTCCAACAGTAACCAATGTTTTTAATCTTCCCAAATATTTGTTTCTACTGTTATCTTCAGAGTTATAAAGCAAATAGTGTTTATATGGTCCAAATTCAATTAAAAATTAAAGCTGGCTTTGGAGAGTGAAGTTCTCTCCTGCTTTTTAGAGGAAATTCTAAAATCTCTGTCTCATGTCAGATGATTCTCATGATATGAGACAGAAGGGACTATTCTATTGCCACTAATCTCATAACCCTTTGCTTTACTTTGACTCTAAATACCTTTTATCAAGGTATAAATATAATCACAAAATCTATAAAGTATACAGATACATTTTAACTTTCTACTGTGATATTAATAGTCATACAGAGTATTAAGTCTTGAAATAGATTTTATCTATCTTCTTGTATGTGATTTTAGGTTTGAGTCTGAAGCAGGTAATTAGGGATTAAACTTTGTGTACCCCAGGTATATTAAATGGATTGTGGTCCTGTAACCTTTCCTAGATCTGAAGCATATAACATTTAAAATGAAATTTTTCTGCAGATTACTGTTATCATTCCTAACAGCAACCTTTGAAATCTCCAAAATGCTGTTGGGGTCCTTCAATGAAAAATCCACCTGGATTGTGGAAATGCCACTAAACTGACCAACAGCACTAAAAGATCATCTCCGCACTGCAAACTTCTCAGAACAATTTCAAAGCAGTTAGCTAAGATGCTTCAGTGTCATAGACTGTTCTTGCCAGAACTTTATTCTTGCACATTCCCATCACACACAGACAGGACAAGAGCTACCTTTTCCAGGACTTGATCTTTATTTTAATTTTTTCAGAATACCCTAAAGATGCCATTTTCCCTAAACGACTGGATGCAATTTTAAAAACTTGGCAGCCATACTCCTAACTGGTAGGTGGGTGGGTTTTTGTCATTTGACAGATGTTTGTCATTGTTTAAGGAGGTTGGTTACCAGTTGTTATTGGTCTTGATCAGGGAGAAAACTAAGTAAAGAAAATTAGATTCAGGGATCTCATTGTGACAGGAAAAAGGAGGGCTAACAAAACTGAGTAGATTATTGAATCTACTTTCAAACTTGTCTCAAATATTTTACATTGGCAGGAATTTTTGTATATTGGCACAAATTTATGATTATTTTTGTATTACATGTTTCTTTTTCTTATCTAAGCTATTATCTCTATGTAAGTCATTTAAAAATGTAATATAATGTAAAGTTATGGTCCATGAAAGCTATTTACAATAATAGAGGAATTCAGATTATTAGTTAGCCATCTTTAATATTCAAAGTTATAGCCATATTAGGTATGTTTTTTTAGGTCAAACAATTTTTTTTTTAATTTTTATTTTACATATTGATCCTGGTTCCCTCTCCATTCCTCCTTCCCTCTTTCCCTCTCTCCCACCCTCAAATGCCCCCTGACCACCCTCCCATCCCATCCCCACCCAAACTCCACAGGGAGAGTGATGCCCTCCAGGAGGGTCATCTAAATCTGGCAAGTCATTTGGAGTAGGGACTAGGCCTTTCCTCCTGCTTCTAAGTTAGGGGAGTATCCCTCCATGGGGAATGTGTTCCCAAAGTACTTTTGTGCACCAGAGATACATCCTGGTTCCACTGTCAGAGGTCCCTTAGACCGCTCAGGCCTTCTAACTGAGACCCATGTTCAGGGAGTCTGAGTCAGTCCAATGCTGAATTCCCAGGTATCAGTCTGGGGCCCATTAGCTCCTCCTTGTTCAGGTCAGCTGTCTCTGTGGATTTCTGTAGTCTGATCTTGTTGTCCCTCTCTGCATCTGGATTTCAGTACTGCTCAGTGTTTGGTTGTGGGTATCTGCTTCTTTTTCCATCAGCTACTAAATGAGGGCTCTATGATGGCAGATAAGTTAGTCATCAATTTCATTATCAAGAAAGGGCATTTATTGTAGGCTTTCTACTATTGCTTAAACTGTTAGTTAGGGTCAGTCTTGTAGATTTCTGAACAATTCTCTAGAGTCAGTTTTTTCTTCAAACCTATAATGGCAATGGCTCCCTCTTTTATGGTCTCTGTCTCTGTCTCTCTGTCTCTGTCTCTCTCTCTCTCTCTCTTTCCCTCTGCCTCTCTCGCACACTTCTATTCCTCCAAGAGACAGCTCAGCAGTTAAAAGGACTGGCTATTCTTCTAAAGGACCTGGGTTTGGTTCCTAGCACACACATGACAGCTAATAACTCCAAACAGAAATATTTTAAATAGATAAATGGTCATCATATACTTCAGAGTCCTAGTAAATATGGCATTTATAATGTTTTAGTAACATAAGGCTTTTCAGACTTGTCTGCTCTTAAGCACCAATTTACTTCAAAAGAACATCAAAGAACCTTCATATTGAGTTTGCTATTATTTGTCACAAAGTTAGTCACTGGAAAAAGAAACTGCCCCTTGCTTCAACTGCTAACAATATGATGTTCAAATTAGACAAACATATCATAAAAGAAAGTTACTGACAAACTTTGCCATGGCAAGATATGACAGTCCTTCAAAATTTCTGCTTTACAGAAAAGTCTGTCAAATATTCTAGGCCCATAGACCAAAAAATAGATGCCCCAAATTTTAGTGAGATATCCACACACCCACACCTGTTGTACTGACCACACCCATTGGGAACATGGAGACAGGTGTGGAAGTTACCTGTGGAGTCTAGTTCTGCATCCAGACCTGGATGCCCTTAGTTCCTTCTGGTTCAGAGACAGCAGTATGCCTCCACAGTTGTCTGTTTCTTTTGTAAGTGAAATCTGCCCAAATAAACCTCAATCAGCCCATATTATGTTCCAGAATCTTATTACTCCCATTACAACATTGCAGAGGAACATGGTGGTGACTGTCTGTGCAGTCAGATATCTCTATTGTTTCTGAATTTGGAAGTTGTTTGCTCTGTACTTCCTGTTTAACCAGTTAATATTATATTCATTTTTGGGTCTTTGACAGGGATGAATGTTATACAGTCAGAATCAAAGTTTTTCTTAGATTTGATAGATATTAAATTTGTTGATCCCTCCAGGAAGGCATCACCCTCCCTGTGGAGTGGGGGGGCATGGAAGGGAGGGAGGGAGAGAAAACTGGGATCAATATGTAAAATAATAAAGAAAAAAACAAAATTAAATCATGGACAAAATTTTGGATTTTTCAAGATAGGACAGATAATGGTTTATTTTCTTTGAATTTGCCAATGCTAATGGTTTGGGCATTGTGAATGTATGTCTTACTTAATATTGTTTTTATTGTATATTGTTTCATTATGTTAGAGTTAAGCCCTTCCTTTTCATGTAGACCAAAAGTGGGGAATATTTTGGGAGAATTGTGCCCATGGCCATTCTGCTGTCCCAATAAAGCCACCCTGCATCAATGATGGGATAAGCAATTGGCTGACTATGGTAAGCTTTAGAGTTGTTGAATGTCTAAAGAACAGAGGAGGAATTATTGGCTGATCCTATTTTCCATGTTTTCTCAGTCTAAAAACCCCAGAAGTCCCCCTTATCCCCTCATTCTCTCTTCTTTTTCCTCTCTCTAAGTTGCTTGGACCTGAGTTTATGAGTACAATAGCCAACTTGGGTAATAAACACTACACTCAGTTGGCCACACACAAATAACAAAGTATGAAAGCAAGAGAGAGTTAAGCAAAAGAGAAGAGTTTCTGCTCTTGAAAAAGGGAAACTTCAATGAGGAATTGCATGCAACTACCTGGTATTAGAGAAGCCTAGTACAGCTGTTCTTTTACTAGATCTTAAAATATTATCTGTGGAATGAACACTAGAATCATATTTATGACATCAGAATAATGTGGTACAAATTCTAATAGTAATATTATAGTAACAGGATTAGGTTGTTTGATAGCATCTATAGAACACTTTGCAAATAAAAAAAGTCATCATGGCATCAAATATTAAGAATACAGCTTTCTAGATGCATGGAGATTAAGGGAATTTGAAATAAAAATTGCCTAGACAGGAAATACATAGACTAGGCAATCCTCAAACTCCGAGAAATCTGCCTGCCTCTGCCTCCAAAGTAATGGGATTAGACAATAAATATTTGTGATCATAACTAAAAAAAAATCCCCCAACATGAATGACTGTATTAGTCTTTATTTAAACTTCTATTGTGTGACATCATAAGACAACAGACAAAACTTTGATACCAAATCAATAATACTGACAATTGCGATAATCACAACAGCAGCTAACAAATTAGTCACGTTTATTAGGTCTCAGTTCTCTCATTAAAATACTTATATATAAAGTGTTTTGATGTCTAATGACTCCACCATAAGGACAAAAATGTTTAAACTAGTGGTTCTCAAGCCCGTCTACTTATTTGAATTAGAACAGGACTATGGCAAAATACTGACAATCTGCACTCATCTCAATGTTTGGGGTAACTAGCTACAGGAATTGTAACTATTTCAATCTTACAGCAAATGATTCTAATTTAAACCTCCCCTGCCTTAAAAGATTTTCAAAAACCTTTTGAAAGCTATTCCCATTCACAGGGTTGAAATCCTTCCCTAAACGCTTGTACTAATACTTCTAAATGCTCTATAAAATTCTAACTCCACTTCTTTCCCACTGTCTTTTGTTGTCCCTTCATTGCCTAGCACATATTGTCTTGGCTTTCCTACAAGCTTTGGCTTCACACTGAATTCTTTTAGCACCTGTTTCACTCTCTCTTCCCCTTTGGGCACAGAGAGAATGGAATAATTTGGAGTTTCAGCAGAGTTATTAGCACCTCCTTGTCAGGCTATATCTCACACTTCCTTGACTGTAATGTGTCTCTGCTCCTGGGCACAGGGTGCTAGTCTAATATGGTAGCTGGCTGAGAACAAGTCAGAGAACATAATCATGCAAGAGTTTAAGGAAATAGATGGTTATTATTAAGTTGGCTTCTGTGTGCTTCCTAGCCCAGAGTATCAGATGAAGCTGGTATAGCTAGAATTTTTTTTAAAAATATGAAGAATCATCTCCTCACTAATACATCAGGAGTAGTTGTGTGAGAACTGAAGATATAGAATCCTAAAAAGAACTGTGTCTTCCAAATCAGAATTCCTTATATGCATAAATAAATATTAACCAACCTTTTTTTAAACAACACCTATTTTTTCATGGACATACCTTAGATAGAGCAATATTTCTCAACATGAGTGCTACTAATATTTCATTCTTAGAATTTTACCAAGAGCAGTGATAACAGGACCTAGTATATTTGAGGTTAATAATATCCCTCTTCTCTTGACAGGCAAGATTATTTCTGAATGCTATCAAATGTCCCAATGAATGAAAACAAAAATTGGTCCCTGTCGTGTATCCATAATATAAATAAAAAAGACAAAAAAAAAAAAAGAAAAAATGAAAAAGAACCATGGAGTCACAAACATTCAGGGACAGTTTTGCAACCTACTGGCTCTTAAAAGGAAATTTATACTTTTACACCATGCTTACAGATCACTTACTACCTTCATGTTAATCTTATTATACAACTTAGCTGTTGTCAAGTACATCACAGGACAGAGAATTACCTACTATCTCATCTTATATACTCTGTTCTGCAGGGTAACACTTTGTTCTACAGGTTCAGGATGCCTGGCTTCTAGTCTGACATTTATTGTTTAGAGCTTCTTCCATCATGAGACCTCACAGAGACCCTTTGCTCTGTGTCAATTTCAACTTCTAAAACAAAATAGAGGGACAATAACAGCATCTACTTAACATATAAGTGTGAAATTAATATAAGATATTTATTATCACCTCTTAAGAAACAGAACTTACGAAAATTTTGCTACTATCCTACTCTCATTTTAGAGATGATGGATGTCTTAGTTTGCTGTCTGTATCTGTAGTAAAATACAAACCATCATGTAGTTGGGGAGATTATGGTTTATTTGGCTTATGTATTCTGATATGAGTCCATCATTGAGGGAAGTTAGAACAGGAACCATGCAGGAATCTGCTTTCTGGCTTCCTCTCCATGGCTTGCTCAGCTTGCATTTTCATACAACCAACTGCCACCTGCATCTGACTGGACTTGCTCACCTACGCCTGCTCACATTAGTCATTAACCAAGAAAATTCCTCAAAGACATTCCACCAGGCAACAATAAAGGCAACAATTCTTCAATTCAGTTTCCCTTTTCCCAGGTATCTCTAGTTTATGTCAAATTCACATAAACTTACCAGTGTGATTGACTCATTTTCAACTTTACAAATAAACACATCACTATTAAATCATCAGAGTCTATTCTTGTATATCTCTAAGATCTAATATTATTATGACAATATAAGATGTAATGTAAATTTTAAAGTTCAGGTCTTTGTAAATTTCCAACTTACATGTTCACTGTCTTTTTTTTTTTTAATATCTTAACTCTACTAATTGTCAGGTCATGTAAAATTCATCACAAATTATATGCTTTCTTATTCACAATTGAACAAAACTTAAATCTATGTAAATTTCTCAGTGGCCTATGTTTGTGACTCAATCCTTAACTTAGAATCCTTAACTTAGAGGGGTATAGGTGCCCCAAATACTACAACTATTCAAACTGCAGTGCAAAACTCCTAGCTCATTCTTGCTTCCACACATGCTTCTGACCTTGATTCTTCCTCCCCAGGCTTGGCCTTTCTGATATACTGTGGTATCCACTGCAACAGATGCTTTACATTTACCAGTCGCTCCCTGGATGCTCTTCAGGAACTCAATCTTGCAACATGGTGTAAGATCAGCTTCTCTCCATGATGACTTCAGGCTTGAATTTTCCACTGCAATTTGAAGCTGAACTTTCAACAGTGGCCTCTTATGAGCTCTCTAAGTCCCTAGCCTGGGCTGCTCTCTATGATTCCTTCAATCTTACTACTCTCATATGTGATGACATATTGTTTAGCATCTCATAAAACTTGCCTGGGCATCAGAATACAAAGGTAGCCACACTCATTAGCCATATAAGTAGGACAGTAGTCTTTATACCAGTAGGCACAATAGTTATCTACAGAGGTCAGGCAGAGGTGGTACACACCTTTAATCCCAGGACTCAGAGACTCAGGAGACAGAGGCAGATGGATCTCTGTAAGTCCAAGACCACCCTGGGAAACAAGAGAATGAATTAGTCTTAAAGAGAAACAGAGGTCACACCTTTAATCACAGCACTAGAGAGGTAAATAAGGAAGAAGTAAAGGGTCTTATGTGGCATTAAGAATTAGGCATTCAATTCTAGGAAATTAGTCATCTCCAGCCACATTGATAACAGGAAGGAATTCATTTTACAGTCACATTGAGGATTTGTGGGACCAGTATCAACCCAATCTGAGGTAGAGGTAAGAACTAGTGTCTGGCTGCTTTTCTTTTCTGATCTTTAGCTTGAACCCAATATCTGTCTCTGGGTTTACATTATTTCTGCTATATTCATGTCCTCTAAACCTGCAGCATACGGTCAAAATTTAGAAATTGCCAAGTTCAGATGTGAGATTATATGTAGATTATATGTAGATCTAATTACATCTTTGATGTAGTGAGCCTGAATAAATCCTTCCCATAAGATGTCAGGTTTCTTTTATATCCAACTGTTTTTAACCAGTTAACCAGTAAAGCAAAAGTTCCACTTCCACTCACCCTAAATCTAAAATGTTATACAAATGCCCCAAAATAAATTTTACTTCTTTGAGAAACACTACTTAATTACTAGCAACTCTAGATATACTCCTATTTTCTAAGCTATCAAAATAGCTTATTAAGCTCCTAGCACTCAATAGATTTTTCTAAGACAACATTCTAAATGCTTCCATAGTGATCTCACAAAACAACATGGTGAGGTCCATCTACTCTCTGGTACAGATTTCTGCCCTAACTGTTGTTTGCTGTTATAAAACACTGACACCAAAACACTTGGGAAGTAATGGCTTAGGCTTTTATATCCTGATCATCGAGGGAAGTCAGGACAGAAACACAAAAAGAAACAAAGGCAGAAACCATGGTGGATGTCTGCTACCTGGCTTGCTCTCCATGGTTTACTCAGCCTGCTTTCTTATATAGCCTAGGTCTATTGGCCCAGGGATGGCACAACTCACTGTGGGCCTGTCTTCCCACATCAGTCAATGAATATCAGGAAAATGCTCTCACAGACATATCCACAAGCCAATTTGATGAAGGCAACACCTCATCTAAAGTTGACAGACAAAAATCAACCAGCATAAAGTGGCGAGTATGAATATGTTAGATATCAGCCACAAACCAATTTGGATTAAATGCAAGAACAATTAAAAAGACACCACTCATGATGCTAGTTAAAATTACAAAAATTCTCTTTGTTCTTTGTAATTATTTGGTTCAATCCCCAATTCTGTACTTGTTTTTTGTTGTAGCAGCCCTCAGTCAAAAAACAGGCTAACAATACTAACTTTAATGTTTAAGCCCATGAAGAAATTGAGCATTCAGCAAATTATCAGCTGATAAAATGAACTCTAGGAGAACCTGTCATTAACAGAATGAAATAAGTTACTAATTTGAGGCATTGTGTGCTGTGTGGAACACTACTGGTTAAAAAAAGGGTTCAAATCCCAGTTTTTATAATAATGATCAGAAGGCTAGGGACTTGGAAATAATGTGCCCTAGTTCCCTCTCTTTTTTTGTTGACAATTTATACCTCATTTGCTCCAGAAGCTTTGGCTCTGTTGAAGGCTCCCTGTTTACAATGCATGCTCAGAACATCTCTCTAAACAGCACAAACAAGCAATGGATTAGAAACCCAATGTTTTCCACAGCAGAAATATAGAGGATGACAAGCATTTTCTTTCCATTCTAGACCCATTCTAGATCATTGTACCATAGCATTCCAATTCTAATGAGGAAAGTTTTCTCTTGTTTAAAACAACATAATCTAAAGCACTTTATTTTGTGCAGTTCATATGGGCTTATTTTGGATCAGGGGAGAAAAAGTACTTATTGCAGAAGATAAATAAATCTGGTGATTTTAAGGTTTAGAATTTATTGTTATACCTCCTGGGGAAATACAGCAAACAAGGACACACATTATTCTGTCTGCATAATTTGTTTGCCCGATGAAATCCCCAGCCAGCAATTAATATTTCAGGTTCTCTGAGAGTTTAATATATTTATAGATAATTTGTATGTACTGAATTTTTAAGTGGGTTTAAATATCCAAGTAAGCAATGTGAGCCCAGGATAATCTGCATGCTCATTTTCTAAACAATTTGTGATAGAAAACATTGCTAAATCCTGATCTTATATTTTGATTTTATCATTTAGGTTTTGAAATTGCTGTTCAACACAATAGAGGAATTTCATTCTATTAATTTTAGTAAATCTCTAAGGAATTATAATAATAGTTATCAATTACAAAGCTGACTAATTTCTTGATTATCCCGCTTTTGATGAAAAGGACCATTAACTTTTTTAGCAATAGTGGAACTCTTCATCACTGTTACTTTACTACCTGTATGTGCTTATTGATTAATTGGCCATGAAGAGGGAGGGTGCATATATCAACTTGTATTCTTGGAAAAAACCTTATGGATCTAGAGCCATCAGTGCTTTCTTAAGGATATGGTAGTTGGGGAACAGATAGGAATTCTAGAACAGACATGATTAATATTTCTAAATATTGAAAATCTGGTTCTAAAAAGAATTTAACAAATCTAAGGAGTTGATTTATTCAGCTCCTTGCTAACCCACAAATTTGGTATTACAGGATGACCTCTGAGATACATTGTCTCATTGAGATAAATCTATATTTTATAAGGTAAATATTTCCCATTGGATTTTATAGTAGAAATAGTGGTAACTTCTAATAAAAGCTCATTTAATAATAATATTAATACAGCAAGACAACATCTGAGAAAAGAAATGTATTCTCCATGAAAAGTGCATGAGCCAGTTTGGTATATCTCTAGAGTTTGCCTGCTATTTTAGACATTAATATTGGTGCATATTTAGTAAGATAGTCATTTAGTTATTCATTGGTTATAAAATTACATACATTGCAAAATTTAACTCTCCATTTTCAGTTCTAAGTATTTTAGTAAGTGCACATTCAAGTTTAACTCTTATGACAGTAATATAAGATACTTAATGATCCCATTCCCAAAGATTATGCTTTTAAACCATTTACTTTCTCATACCCTAGCACTCACCAATTTATTTTTGTTTATTAACATGTATATTACAGAATGCCATTTAACTTAAATCATACATAGCCTTCCTTAGTTTATAATATATATCCACATAAGAAAATTCATGCCCATACAAACATCTTTATTTGAATTTTGAGAGGAGTTATTCATATTTATCCCAATGGTGAAAAAGCTCAATGTCAAATGTTGAATGGACATATATGTTAATTTTAGTATAACCAACAGGTTAATACTGTGTGAATAAGCCATTGGTACAGAAACCATATGGATTAGGAAGACTATGATCTTCCCGGTATAGATGAGCAAACTGAGGTGAAAGAGTAAAATAGAATTATAGTCTAGAAATATAACATCAGAAGTCTGACGTGAATATTCTGTGTCTAGACTTAATTAGGACTGCTTAGTAATTACACAGATTTTTAGTGCTTTTTTCTCTAGGGATTTTAAATTAGGAAGAATGCTACTTTACTTTTTACTATTCATCTACACCTCACTCCTAATCTGAAAATCTTTGTTACATCAACACCTGATCTTTGAGTTTGCATAGGCCTGGTCTAACATAATTTAAGGATTCTGAAGTTTTTTCCTTCATCCACAATTCCTTCAAAGTGACTTATCTACTTTACCCTGTGTCTAAGATCAAGTTCTTAGTAAAGTTCTACATCTTTATATATACTGTAATTATTAAAGGTTTTTTGTTTTTATTTTTTGTTTGTTGTTTGTTGTTGTTTGTTTCTTACTAATACATGGATTGAGAAAAGTAGAATTAAAAATAAAGTCAGTTGCAACTATCTATATTCACAATTTCATGGTTCAAAGTTGCCTCATTTACTCTGCAGGACTTCTATATCTCTGCCCAGGTATATCACTTCCTTGAACTTGATGAAATGTAGCTTCCAATGACTTGCCCATCACTACACACTTCCAAACACATTTTTTTAAGTTCAATTGTGAGAAGACTCAAGTATCTGGTAGTTAGGATATTTAGAGATTTTTTTTTGTTTGTCTTCGTACTAATATGTGGAAATACAAACTGGCATGAGATTTAGTAACTACTGACAAGCAAACAATAAAGGCACAAGAGATTCTGATAAGTGAGTAGATGTTATTTTTAAGGCAAAGAAGAGAACATCATTCAGGACACTAGTTTTTCCTGGTCTTATTGCTCTTATTCAATCTCATAATGCTTCATGCTCACACCAAATTATTTGACGAGAAGGCAAATCCTTATGTATATACAACCAAAGAAATATAAGAAAAATACTCATTGATTTGGGAAAGAGCGGAACTGAAGTCTTTTGAAAGTCTAAAACTATAAACCTGGAATGAATTGTATGCAGTTGAGAGACAGGCTGCCAGAAAAAATCATTACACTCAAAATAGGAAGGAAGGCCTGGAGAATAATTCTAGTCTTTATGGAACACAAGTCAATTTCAAAGGAAGTCATTTACAATGCCTGCTAAGACTAAGCATATGCTTGTTTTCTGACAGAGAAATTTTGGTCTTTGTACATCCAATGCAAATGAGCAGACATTTTCATTTAAAAAGTGCATTGTAATGTTCATCATAAATCTGCACAGCAGCTAAATTTGGAAATTATTGAACTCCGTATCAAATGTAGACTGGATAATTTGGCACGTATATATATATACAATATATATGATATTGTTAATATATATATTGTATAGATAGATATGTAAACATACATGCAGATCAATGTGTATATGCAATGTGTATATATATATATATATATGTGTGTATACATGTACCTACCTCCAGTTGAATGCTATAAACACATTAAAATTATGCTATTAGGCATACCATAATTACTGATATTATACAGCCACACAAACATATTTGTCATTGTTGGAAATATGTTAAGGAGAAATCATATACTCTCTGATTTTAATTACAAAATGCATGAATGTTCATATATCTAGCCTATACTACTGTGAGTCAGATAATATTTGCTCTGAGGAAGGGAAAAATGTTGGGCAGAGCCTGAAGAAATCTCATGCAGTGAGAATATTAGACTGATATCTTCAGTTTGTGAAGATTTATCACTCTATTTGTATATGATAGTTGCATTTTTATTGATTCTATAGGAATTTCATACCAATTGCAGTCATCCCCGTCTCTCCACATCCATGCCTTCCTCTTGTAATGTCCTCTGAAAGAAAGATTAAAAGGAATTAAAATAGGATAAAAATGAGCAATATTTTTTGGTAAGGTTTCTTTGTCCCACCAGATCCTGCTGACTTCCTCTGACCCAAATAAACTCACAAGGATTTATATTAATTATAAAACTGTTAGCCAATGGCTAGGGCTTTTTATTGGCTAGCTTTGATTGATTATTAACCCATTTCTATAATTCTAAGTATTTTCACATGTCTTGGCTTACTGGAGAATGTCTGGACCTGTTACTCCTTTGGCTGCTACATTGTGGTCTTCTCTGCTCCTGCCTACATTTCCCAGAATTCTCCTCATTTATTAGTCCCATCTATCTTCCTGTCTCAGTTATTGGCAAACAGTGTTTTACTAACCAATCAATAAGAGAAACAAATATACAGAAGCACATTCCCCATCAAGCAATAATTGTAAAAGAAAAACATTTCACTCCTCAGTCTTTCCCACCTCTCTATAGCATCTTCATTCATCTTAGAGTTGCTGTGTATCACGTAGTATACCCTTTTCTTCAAGCAGCTTTCCTTGCAAATGTTCATTATGTAATGAGTTGCTAGTCAGGGTCAAGGCCAATGGCTGTGTTGCATTAATACTGCTCCCCTACCAACAGTCCTCTCCTATATGCTCTGTTGCCTGAATCATGGAGATCCTGAGGTTGTGCTTTGGTGGCATCAGTGTCACACACTGAAGCAGGTCATCGACATGGAAGATGTTGTAGTATGCCTACTACAAGCTCTGGATTTGTGCCTGGGTGTCAGCTGAGTGGGATATCCCAGGATAGAACCACTAATTACTCTTAGGTTAGGGGAGTAGCTATATCTCCCAGGCTCAAGGTGAGGAATGGGGAATCTTTCCCATGTGTGGGCGGCCAGTTTTCCTATTAGAGATCTGGACCAGTCTTCCCTTGGCATCAGGGTCCATTATCCCAAGACCAGGGAAGTTCAGTTTCAGCTAGCCTATGGGGGAGAGTGGTTCACAGGTCATGCTGACACAGTGACAGTGGAAATCAGGACAGTCATGTGACCATGATGGCAACAGGAATTATGAAGCTCAACATAGACTCTAGTTACCATGTGCCATGACCCCTGTTATGGTCCTCAGCAGTAGTTTGTGTCTGGAGGACATCATCGCCACAGTTGGAAGTACAGGCCATTGAAGTTTGTATGATCCCTAAAGTGACATGTCTCCCAGGTGCCAACATGGCCATGGCCACAGGTAGGGGAACTGAGATCAGGGATTTAGTAGCATGACTGACAGGCACTAACATGGCCTCAGATGTAGATCCACACCCATATCCCAGGCATAGGGGCATTTTTAAATAGAAATGTTAAACTTTAACACAGCCTGGAAACAAAAGTGTAAGGATACTAGTGAAAAGTAAGTATCACATGCTTGTGTCACATATCACTGAGAAAAAGAAGTACAAAACAGTGGAGTTTCCATACTTGTTCTTTCTATTTTACTAATTCATTTAACATTATTTATTTTCTTACTTTACATATCAATCCCAGTTTCCCCTCTCTCCCTCCCTCCTTTCCATCCCCCAACCCCCCTCTCATCCCATGCCATCCCCACTCAACAGGGAGGGTTATACCTTCTAGGAGGGATCTGTCAAGTCGTTAAAAGTATGGACTAGGACCTTTAAGTGTAATAGAGGAGAGGACTCACAAGTTATTTTTCTGGCCAGAGATGGAAAGAAATCCCTGCTTGACAGCTCTCTCCTTTGTAAAGGAAGTTGAGAGAGACTCTGAAAAGCATCCAGTGCCCAAAGGATAGCACAGGCTAGGAAGCTTAGTATAGAGCCATCTACAGACTGAATATTTGATGCACAAGGACATAACACAGCTTGCTTTCACTTGATTCATGCTTGATAAGATGCTGGGAGAGTCCTTTGAAGCCTTCCCCAGAACGAAATATAGAACTTAATTAACTTATATCAAGCAACTGGAAGATCTTTTATTTATTTATTTATTTATTTATTTATTTATTTATTTATTTATTTATTTTGTACGTGTTTCAGAAATAGAGTAAAAAAAATGGTGAAAAAAGTTGAGTCATAAACATTTGCATATGTTTGCTGGAAATCAAAATACAAAGAAGTCTTGAATATTTATATGAGCAAGATTTTAAGAAAATGTACTAGGGAAAAATTTTGTGTCTGTTAATTTCTAATAATCATCTCAGTGCTTTACAAGTAGGAGACTTTAATATATTAGCAAGGAACAAAACAAATGTATGCTTTTATGATTATGGAACTTAAATATTCTAAACATGATTTTAACTGTATAAAATAAAGTCAAATGCAAGTTGCCTCTTTGTTACATTATTGAGTATTATCAAGTGCTTTTTTCTAATTTTTGCCTAATCCATTTTCAGACTTTTGTGAAATCACAGGTTTGTTTACTGATTCATAAAGATTTTCACTGTGAATTGTCTTTGTTGTTAGATAATATCTGACAGCCATTACTCATGTTTATACATGTATTTCAAAACAAGAAATGTTTTATTCTATCTTACATAAGTTTAAAAATCCAGTCATTAAGCCATCAAAAATCTCTTTCTTCATTTTGTCTTCTTCAGTTGTAATTCTATTGTGCAGGAAGAATGAGGGGTAAACCAGTTCTAGTCACATACACACAAACACACACACACACACACACACACACACACACACACACATACACACACACATTTATGTATATCTGCTATGCTCACATTTCTTCATTAAACAACAATAACTAAAAAATCTTAAAGTGTCACCTACTTATTACCAAAGAATACCCCCACAATTTCTTCTCTGACACTTAAATTCCCCTATTTTCTGTTTTAAAATCTAATAGGAAGAGGCTCATATGCATGATGCCTTTTTATCTGAACAAAAAGTAAGCCTTCTTCACTATGTAAGCATCTCTTTGTTAGCAGGTCGGTGATTCTAACATGATATAGACTAGAAAGAGATGGGCATTGATACAAAGTGAAACTTACTTTTCCAGCGATACTACTTCAAATTATTTACCATAGGGAAATGGAAATTTACTTACATAGAAACATGTAAATCACAGTTACTCTATTGGTAACTGCCACATCAGGAAGTAATTTAAATGTTATTTATTGAATATATAAACAAAGTATAGTGTCTCCATACAATAGAACCCAATCCAGTAGTAAAATTCAATAAGTATAGGAACAAACAAAATTTTTGTCACAGAGGAATTATAATGAACAAAATAATTTAGTCTTTATATGTTTTTTGTGATCTTAAATATTTTAAAATCAAAACTAATAGGAGTATATCAGTGACTGTCACAGTTTAAGGATGACAGAATGTGTTTGTGAAAGGATAGTGGAAAAGAATTCTTTAGGGATTACCTAATATTCTTATATATTTTCCTGTATCTAGGTTTTGATCATTTTACAAACATGTTCAAATTCATTATGATCCCAGAAATAAGCACCAAAAATGCATTTGATAATATAGTAAGATCTTAAAACTAGTCACGCTTCAATATTTACTCATGTATTTTAACCAGTAGTCCATTATGGTGAGAGATACTGATAATGGGGCATCTGGAACCTGGGGCTAGCTAGACCCATGATGTACCTACAAATTAACTAATATAGAACCATTTAAAAAAAATAAAACCTACAGGAAAGACTCTGAGGCTGTGCAAACAACATAGACTGTTGTGAATGCTTTTAGTTGTCTACTATAACTAGATGGTGCTACCTCATTGTTGAAGATGCTTCAGATAACTTGCCAGGCCAGTTGTTACGATATCTCACCAGGTTCATAGTTTGGTAAGGCTTATTGATTATTTCTCTACCAGTGGTGTGTAAAGTATCTTCTAATACTGTGAAAGGTATTCAGGAGTGATGAAACTTTCTAGGTAAATAACAGCTTGTTTTTCTTCATGTTCTTTGACTCACATATCTGCTTTCTTTAGCAATGGAGTCCTATGGACAAATTATGGAAGGTAACCAAGAACAAGGGAAATAACCTATAAGGTCTGAAGATGTTAAATTGATCCTAGGTATCAAGAACATGAAATGGGTAACTTAACATTGATACTGCTAGATGGACCATTCCATATTTCAAGTTATACTATAAAACCATACAAAAACAAAGAGTATGGTAATGAAAAAACAGATATATTTGTTGATAGATTTGAGAACCCAGACACAAGCAGGAGATCCTATAACCAAATTTTTTTCATGTCTTCAATACTTTATTTATTTATTTATTTATTTATTTATTTATTCATTCATTCATTCACTCTTTCTCATACTTTATTTCTTTTTATTTAGAAACAATCATTTTACATATTAATACCCTAGATGCTTCTCCCTCCCATCTTCCATGCCCCCTACCAAATCCCTATTCCACCCCCCACCTGCTTCCCAAGTTCAGTGAAACCTCCCAAGGGAGATCATCAAAGTCTGTCACATCACTTGAGGGAGGGCTAAAATAGTATCCCTCCATAGGGAATGGGCTCCCAAAGTCCATAAATACCGTTTCTACTGTTAGAGATTCCATGGATTGACTGGGCCTCATAACTGGCACCCACATTAAGAGGGCTTGGTTCAGTCCAATGCTTGTTCCCTAGTTTTAAGGCTGGAGTACCTGGGCTCTCACCAGATCAGGCCATATGCTTCTCCAGCATGTCCAACCATACTTTAAGCTTATAATTTTTTTGTAAAGGATATCTGAAATCTTCCAAAAAATTTTAAGAATACTTTGGAGAGCAGAACAGTTGGACGTTATTGACCTTATTCTTCAGTGCATTGGTGTTTACTTCTCACCTTGGCATTCCTTTTATTATTATTATTATTAATATCATATTATATAATATTAATAATATAATAATATATTAATAATATTAATATTATTGTTCTTAATAATAATAATAAAATAATTTAAAAATTTTACATGTTGATCTCAGTCTCCTCTCCCTCCCTCCCTTCCACCTTCCCTACTTCTTACCCTCTTTCCCCTGTGACATGTACCCTGGCCACCCTCCCATCCCATCCCCCGACCTCCATTCCACTTGTAGGGCTATGCTATCCAGGTTGGACCATGTAACTCTATCAAGTCATTTGACTAAAGAATAGGACCTCCCTCCTGTATCCAGACCAGGGGGGATATCCCTCCATGAGGGATGCATGCACCAGAAATGGACCCTGTCTCCACCATCTGATGTCCCCCAGATTGCCCAGTCCCTCCAGCCAAGCCCCCAATTCAGGGGGTCTGAGTTAGCTTCATGCTGAACTCCCAGCTATCCAATTGGGGGGCCCATTAGGTCCTCCTCATTCAGGTCAACCATCTCCTTGTGCCTCTGCAACCTGGTCCTGCAACTGGATTCCATACAGTTCAACTCAGTGTTCAGTTATGGGTGTTTGCTTCTGATTCCAACAGGTACTAGATGAGGGCTCCATGGTGGTGGATAACTTAGTTGATGATCCCACAATCAGGGAAGGGCATTTATGGTAGCCTTTCCATGGTGGCTCAAATTGTTAGTTGGAGTAGGTTTCTAGGCCTTTCTTTAGGTTCAGTTTTTTCTTCAATCCAATAATGGCTCCATCTGTTATGTTCTCTCTGTCTCCTTCTCTGTCTCTGTCTCTGTCTCTCTGTCTCTGTCTCTGTCTCTCTCTCTGTCTCTCTCTCTCTCTCTCTCTCTCTCTCTCTCCTGTTTTCTATTCATACCCAGACACAATATACCTAGTCCCATGTGCTTTCCTCTTTTCCCCTTCTCTCTCTCCTAGTTCTCTTTCCATTTACTGCCCCCCACTTTCCATGTGTTCTGGGGGACTTGTCCCTTCCCCTGTTGTGAGGGACCGTAAATGAATCTCTTAGATTACACCTTGTATCCCAGTTCCTCTGGTGGTGTGAATTATAGCATTGCTATATATAATTGCTATAATTGCCATATATGAGCGAGGACATACCCTGTGCCTCTTTTTGTGACTGGGTTACCTCATTCAAGATGGTTTCTTCAAGTTCCATCCACTTGCCTGCGAATTTCAAGATTCCATTATATTTTTCTGCAGAGTAGTATTCCATTGTGTAAATGTGCCACATCTCCTTTATCCATTCATCAATTGAGGGGCATCTAGGTTGCTTCCAGGTTCTTGCTATTACAAATAATGCTGCTTTGAACATAGTTGAGCACATGTCTTTGTTGCATGAATGTGGGTCATTTGGGTACCTGCCTAAGAGCAGAATTGCTGTGTCTTGTGGTAAACTAATTTCCATTATCCTGAGGACCCACCATATTGATCTCCAAAATGGCTGTATAAGTTTGCACTCCCACCAGCAGTGGAGGAGTGTTCCCCTTTCTCCACATCCTTTCCACAGAAGTTGTCATTGGTGTTTCTAATTTTAGCCGTTCTGGCAGGAGTAAGATAGTATCTCAAAGTTGTTTTCATTTGAATTTCCCTAATATATAAGAATGTTGAACACTTTTTTAAGTGTCTTTCAGCCTCATTGAATTCCTCTATTGAGAATTCTTTCTTCGATTCTACACCCCATTTTTTAATAGGGCTGTTTGGCGTTTTGTTGACTAGTTTCTTGAGTTCTTTGTGTATTTTGGACATCAGCACTTTGTCAGATGTAGTATTGGTAAAATTTTTTTCCCAGTCTGTGGGCTATCATTTGGTCTTGTCAACTGTGTTCTTTACCTTACAGAAGCTACTAAGTTTGAGGAAGTCCCACTTATTAATTGCTGATCTCAGTGTCTGTGCTACTGGAGTTATGTTCAGGAAGCTGTCTTCTATACCAACTTGTTCAAGGGTACCTCCTATTTTCTCTTCTAAGAGGTTCTCTTCTAAGAGGCTGGATTTATGTTGAGGTCTTTGATCCATTTGGACTTGAGTTTTGTGCATGGTGATAAACATGGGTCTATCTGCAATCTTCTACACAACATCACCCAAATGCCAACACCATTTGTTGAAGATGCTTTCCTTCTCCCATTGTATTCCTTTAGCTGTTTTGACAAAAATCAGGTGTTCATAAGTGTGTGGGTTAATATCAGGTTTTTTGGTTCAATTCCATTGGTCTACCTGTCTATTTTTGTGCCAATACCAGGCTGTTTTCAGAACAATAGCTCTGTAGTAAACCTTAGAGTAAGGGATGGTGATGCCTCCTGAAGTTCTTGTATTGTACAGTGCTGTTTTGGTTATCCTGGGTCTTTTGTTTTTCCACACTAGGTTGATTATTATCCTTTCATGGTCAGTGAAGGATTGTGCTGAGATTTTAATGGGGATTGCACTGAATCTGTAGATGGCTTTTGGCAAGATTGCCATTTTTTAATATATTTATCCTTCCAATCCAAGAGCATGGAAGATCTTTCCATTTTCTGGTATCTTCTTTAATTTCTTTCTTTAAAGACACAAAGTTCTTATTGTATAGGTCTTTCACATGTTTGGTAAGCGTTACCCCACGATACATTATGTTGTTTGTGGCTATTGTAAAGGTTGATCTTTCTCTGATTTCATTCTCAGCCTCTTTTTGTCTGAATAAAGTAGGGCTACTGATATTTTGAGTTTATCTTGTATCCTGCTAGTTTGCTGAGGTGTTTATCAGCTCTAGGAGTTCCCTGGTAGAACTATTGGGTCGCTTATGTAAACCATCATATAATCTGCAAATAGAGACAGTTTGACTTCTTCATTTCCAATTCAGATCTCCTTGATCTCCTTTTGTTGTCTTATAGGTTTTGCTAGAACTTCAAGCACAATATTGAAGAGACATGGAGAGATAGTACAGCCTTGTCCTATTCCTGTTTTAGATGAATGGCCTTAAGCTTCCCTTTATTCAGTTTGATAAAGGCTATTAATTTACTGTATATTGCTCTTAATTATGTTTTGGTAAGTTTCTGTTATCCCTGATTTCTCTAAGACCTGTATCATGAAATGGTGTTGAGTTTTGTCGAAGGCTTTTTCAGCATCTAGGGAGATGATCATATGTTCTTTCTTTTTCATTTTGTTTATATGATGAATTACGCTGATAGATTTTTGTATATTAAACCATCCCTGAAACCCAGGGATGAAGCCTACTTGGTCATGGCAGATGATTTCTCTGATGTACTCTTGGATTCAGTTTGCCAGTATTTTATTGATTATTTTTGCATCGATGTTCATCAGGGATATTGGTCTTCAGTTTTCTTTCTTAATTGTATCTTTGTGAGGCTTGGATACCGAGGTGATTCTGTTCTCATAGAAAGAGTTTGGTAATGTGCTTTCTGTTTCTATTGTGTAGAACACTTTGAGGAGTATTGGAATTAGCTCTTCCTTGAATTTCTGGTATAATTCTGCACTAAAGCCATCTTGTCCCATTTTTTTTTTTGGTTGAAAGGCTTTCAATGACTGCTTCTATTTCATTGGGGTTTTAGGTCTATTGCAGTTGTTTTTCTGTTCTTGATTTAATTTTGGTAAGTGATATTTATCTAGAAATTTGTCCCTTTCCTTTAAATTTTCAAATTTTTTGGAGACCAGATTTTCAAAGTATGACATGAATGTTGTCTGTATTTCCTTTGTGTCCATTGTTATGTCCACCTTTCATTTCTGATTTGTTTAATTGCATGTTCTCTCTCTGGTTTTTGTTTTTTGGATAAGGGTTTGTTTGTCTTGTTAATTATCTCAAAAAACCAACTCTTTGTTGCACAGATTTTTTGGTATTGTTTTCCTTGTTTCAATTTTATTGATTTCAGCCCTCTAATTGATTATTTCCTGGTGTCTATTCCTCCAGGGTGAGTTTGCTTCATTTTGTTCTAAGGCTTTCAGTTGCACTGTTAATTCTCTAATGTGACTATCCTCTGTTTTCTTCATATGTGCACTCAGAGCAATGAACTTCACTCGTAACACTGCTTTAAAGGTCTCCCATAAGTTCAGATATGTTGTGTCCTCATTCTCATTGAATTTTAGGAAATTGTTAATTTCTTTCTTTATTTCTTCTTTGACCCTGATGTGGTGCAATTGCACATTGTTCAGTTTCCATGAGCTTGGTGTTTTCTGAGATTTTTGTTGTTGTTGATTTCCAATTTTAAAGCATGGTGGACTTATAAGATTCATGGAACTAATCCAATTCTTTTGTGTCTGTTGAGGTTTGTTATACCACATAGAATGTGGTCGATTTTAAAGAAGGTTCCATGAAGAGCAGAGAAGAAAGTATATTCTTTTGTGTTTGAATTGAATGTTCTATAGATGTATGTTAAACCCACTTGAGGCATAACTTCTGTTACTTCTTTTGTTTCTTTGTTGAGTTTCTGCTTGATCGTCCTGTCTAGTGGTGTGATTGTTGTTTTGAAGCCTCCCAGTACTCATGTGTGAGGTTTTATGTGAGCTTAGAGTTTTAGTAGTATTTCTTTTATGAATGTGGGTGCCTCTGTATTTGGGGCATAGATGTTCAGAATCGAGACTTTGTGTTGATGCATTTCTCCTGCAATGATATGAAGTGACCGTCTTCATCTCTTTTGATGAATTTTGGTTTGAAGTCTAACTTGTTAGATAATAGGGTAGCCACACTGCTTGCTTATTGTGTCCATTTCATAGGAAGATCTTTCCCAGCTCTTTACCCTGAGGTAATATCTACCTTTGTAGCTTAGATGTGTTTCTTGTATGCAGCAAAATGATGAATTCTTTCTTGAATCCATTCTGTTAGCCTGTGTCTTTTTATATGTGAGTTAAGACCATTAATATTGAGGGAAAGTAAGGACCATTGATTTTTAATGCATGTTTGTTTTAGATTTGTTTTTGGCAGTGGTATTGTGAATATGTTTGTCCTGCTTTACCCCTGGTTACTGGTGAAGTGGTGTTATCTGTTGCCTACCTCTTTGTAAGCATACTCAACTTCCTTGAGTTGGAGTTTTCCTTCCCAAACTTTCTGTAGGGCTGGATATGTAGATAAATACTGTGAAAATCTGGTTTTGTCATTAAATATATTGTTTTATCTATCTATAGTGATTGAGAGTTTTGCTGTGTATAGTATCCTGGGCTGGCATCTGTGGAGCCTTAGTACTTGCAGAACATCTATCCAGGACCCTTCTGGCCTTGAGAGTTTCCATGGAGAAATCATGCGTAATTTGATAGGTCTGCCTTTATATGCTACCTGTCCTCTTTCCTTCACTGCTCTTAATATTCTTACTTTATTCTGTATGTTAGGGGTTTTGATTATTATATATGGAGGTGTCTTTTTCTTTGGTCCAGTCTATTTGGTGTTCGGTATGCTTCTTGTACTTTCATGGCCTTGTCCTTCTTCAGATTGGGAAAGTTTTCCTCGATGATTTTGTTGAATCTGGTTTTTGCACCTTTGAGCTGGGCTTTCTCACCTTCCTCTATGCCTATTATTCTTAGGTTGGCCTTTTCACAGTGTCCCACATTTCTTGGATGTTTTGTGTTAAGGATTTGTTGGATTTATGATTTTCTTTGGTTGATGAATCTATTTCCTCTAGTTTATCTTCAGCACCTGAGATTCTCTCATCCATCTCTTGAATTCTGTGGGTTATGCTTGCTTCTCTAGTCCTCGATCATTTGCCCAGTTTTTCTATTTCCAGCATTCCTTAAGTTTGTGTTTTCTTTATTGTATCCATTTTCTTCACCTGTTTAAATGTTTTTTCCTGGCTTTCTGTACTATCTTTAAAAAATTTATTCATTTTTTCCAATTTTTTGTTTTATCTTCAATTTCTTTAAAGGATCTTCTCACATCTTCTTTGAGGGCCTCTATTAATTTTATGATGATATTTTTTAAGTCATTCTCTTCTGATTCATTTGCTTTGTTGTGTCCCATTCTATTTAGTGTAGATTCCCTAGATTCTGCTGGTGTTATGCTTGTCTTTCTGATATTAGGTGTTTTCTTATACTGCCGTCTTCCCATTGCTTCTTCCAGTAGGTGTTGGTGGGGTCTCTCTCTATCTCTATGGGCTTAGGTGGGTCAGTGGTACTATGTCTGTAGCGTGGTTGATCCAAGTTCTCTAGGAGGTCTCTCAGTAGGCAGGGTCAAATATCAGCCTCCAGCTGAGGAAAGCTGAGGCCTCTTTGGCAGAGGCTAGCCAACAGGTTGTTTCCTCAGGAATAGTTGGATCTAGTTTTAGCCAAGACCTCTAACCAAGGCCTAGCTCAGGGGACAAAGTCTTGTCTGATACTCAGGATGTTTCAGCACCCATAGGTGGGTCTAGTTGGCACTCTCCAGCTGAGTGAGGCCTTTTTAACAGAGAGTCCCTGGGATGGGGGTCAAGGATCCAGCCAGCAGGATCTCAGAGTAGTCCAGGAGAGATAAGCAGATCTGGAGGGGCCCAGACCTCCAGTAGAAGACTAGTGTTTGGGGTCAGAGACCAGGAGGGTGAAAATTATGGGTGGTCCTGCGTGGATAGGCAGGTCTATTGTGTTCAGATGGGCTCCATGATTTTCCCTGAAGTTGGCTGGATTGTTGGCTCCCTCCTATGTCTCAGTGCTCAGCCAGAGTGCTGGGACAGTGGGCAGGGTAAGGAGAGGGTAGGGGGGTCAGGCTCTCAGTGGAAGTGGGTGGATGTGTATTGGAACTCCAAGAGCCTTCTCGGTGGGGACAGGACACAGGGGTAGTGAGATCCAGGACCCACCCAGGGATTTCCTAGGGAAGGGTGTAGGGGAATTAGACCCAGACTCACCTCTAGCCATGACCTGGCAGTGGGGGACCTCACTCATTTATTCTTATTTTACATATTGATCCCTGTTCCAGCTCACTCCCTTCCATGCCCCCATGACCACCCTCCAATCCCATCCCCCCATCCCCCACTCCACAGGAAGGGTAATGCCTTCCAAGAGATCAACAAAATCTGTCAAGTCATTTGCTTAGGGACAAGGAGATCTCTTCTGCCTCTATGTTAAGGAAGTATTCCTCATTGGGGAATGTGCTCCCAAAGTCCTTTTGTGCACCAGGGATACATCATGGTTCCACTGTCCCAAGTTCCTTAGACTGCCCAGTTCTTCTACTGAGACCCATGTTAGGGGATCTGAGTTTTTCCAATGCTGGTTACCAACTATCAGTCTGGATGTCCATTGGCTCCTCCTTGTTCAGGCCAGCTGTATCTGTGGGTTTCTGTAGCCTGGTCTTGTCCTTCCTCTCTGCATCTGGATTCCATATTGGCTCAGTGTTTAGCTGTGGGTGTCTGCTTCTGTTTTCATCAGCTACTAGATGAGGCCTTTATGATGGTGGATAAGATAGTTATCAATATCATTATCAGGGAAGGCATTTATGGTAGCCTTTCTACTGTTGTTCAAATTGTTAGTTGGGGTCCATCTTGTAGGTCTCTGGACATTTCTCTGGAATCAATTTTCTCTTCAAACCTATAATGAATTCCTCCTTCATGGTCTCTCTCTCTCTCTCTCTCTCTCTCTCTCTCTCTCTCTCTCTCTTCTCTCTCTGTCTCCCTGTCTCTCTCTGTCTCTCTCTCTTTCTCTCTCTCTCCCTCTTCCTCTTCTATTCCTTCCCTGACTCAATCATCTTACTCCCAAGTGCTTTTCTCTCCTACCATTCTCTTATTCCTAGCTCCTTGTCCACTCACTGCCCCCACCCCACTCCTAGTATTCTCAGGAGATCTTGTTCATTTTCCTGTCTGTGAGGGACCTTGAATAAATCTACTGGTGTGAATTATAGGCTGGTGATCCTTTGCTCTATGTCTAAAATACATATATGAGTGAGTATATACCATGTTCCTCTTTCTGTGACTGGGTTACCTAATTCAGGATGGTTTCTTAAAGTTCCACCCATTTGCTTGTGAATTTCAAGATTCCACAATTTTTTAAATGAGGCCAAACATTCACTTTGTCCAAGGTCATGTTCAAAATGATGATTATCAGAGTGGATGCATACATACAGAAAAAAAAATGAAACTAGATTCTTGTAACTCAACCCTGTACAAAATTCAACCTCAAATACATCAAGGACTCTGTCAACATAGAACCTCAAACTCAATCTCTGTTAGAGGAGAAAGTAGGGGATGTGTTTTAATTTATATTCACAGTAAAAAATACTCTCTAAGTAAGACTTAAGTAGAACATAGATGAAGGTAAAATATGTTCAGATGAGACCTTATGGAAGTTAAATGCTTCTGTTTAAGAAAGGGTACCATCATTTGAAATATCTATATGGAAACTTACTATTATAGAAGCTTACTAAATACACACAAATACACACACACACACACACACACACACACACACACACACACCACTACCACAACCACCCACAAATCTAAAATGTTTAAATGGAATTTCTCTAAACTAGTTGGAGGCTGATGTCTTTCCCAGACACTGTAGGCTACCAAATGTATTAAAACTTAAGAGAAAAGACAATGGTATATAATTGTTCCTTACTTTGGAAGTTTAGAATGTCATATCTCACTTAGGACAGCAGTTATGTCTCAGACCCCATTATTTTTCCTGTGCTCAAAAGCTAGAAGCTGTAGTTCCTGTGCTATGAGTTGCTGCTACATGTGAAGAAGGTATCCAAACTTAAAAATCACCAAGACTGCTATTTTCTAGCCATCTATCTCTGTCTTTGATTATTTTAGAACCAAAAGTTTTCGCATATCTCACGTTCATTGGCCCAAACTGTTTTCTACTAACTCAGAAAGGTAGAAGAGAAGATATACTTTGCAAAATCCCATTTGTGCCAGATAATGTACTCTTGCAGTATGTAAGTCAGTATAACTACCAGGTAGATGGAAATTGTGCCCTTTGATCCTTTAACAACAAATGTCATGCTTAATTTTGAAATTACCTTAGAAGGTAGGAATTTTTATGTAGCAGAATCATTATTTGAATATCTCTAATCTTTGCACATAAAATTTTATTCATTGCAGGCTAGATCTTTCCAAATTATCAAGGCTTGTCTCAGCTTAGGTCCTGAGGTCAGGGATCACAGGGTACTGTGATAAATAATGAGACACATGAAAAACCTGAAAGGTAACCAAAGTCTCTGGCATCTAGAAACATTTCAGTTCAGGTTCATTTCTTTGGTTGATAGTTTTCCCCATCACCATTATAATACAATTACTTCCACAGTTGGAGGTTAACATCCTATTCACTAGTTAATTTTTTTTAAACCAGGTCTACATTTTGTCTCTTTGTCCATGGAATTTTGCCTATAGCTATCCTTCCTTTATGAACTCATTCTGTACACTCTAAATGAGCTAGAGGGTCTTTGTTAATATTCTGTTAAACTGCAAGAATTTAATCAAGGCTGTCTCACTTTGCCAAATGTATAGAGATATGCAAGCTTATTTTTTCCTTCCTATAGTCACCCCATATATCAGTGACCATCTGTGACAAGAAGGCCTGGTAACTCTCAAATGTCTTTGCAATCCAGGTCTGTTAGTGGCTTGAAAGCAAAACCAGAAAATTATTTTGTGAATATTAGACATTAGACAGTGATATCAATGGTTATTGATAGAAATTACAATAATCTGGTTCAAGTCCAACTTCCAGGTCCACTGAAGCAATAGAAATATTTGCTTTAAAGGTAATCATTTCATATTGAAGGGTATATGTTTTTCTTTCCAAAACTTCTAGATTCAAATATTTCAGGATGTTGATTTTCTCCTCCCCACTGCTATGGCTTCAGCTTTACCTTCTTTATATATTTGAAAACAGCCGGCTTTCCTATTTAATGCTCTCATGCCATAAAACCTGCTCTGATTTTGCTTACTACCATTCTCCCTTCACTAGAGTTCTGTGACCAAACAGTGTTTGTTCTCCCTTCTGTATCTACCCCTCCTTTTTTGCTTAATTGGCTGGTACAATTGCTGCCTTCTTGTAGTACTAATAGCCTATCAATATGCTTGTGATTTTGGTTCCTTCTTAGGTTTTGTGTACCTGTGCTGTGCACACACTACTTTCTGTTTCTAGAGGCTCCCTCCCTAATTTATTTAAATTAGTGGTTGTAAGGTTGTATGTCACCATGCTATGTATATTGTAGAAAACCTCTCTTTCTCTCTCACTCTCCCCCACCCCCTTCTCTCTCTTACACACACACACACACACACACACACACACACACACACACACATACACACACACACATACACACACACACACACACATACAAATACACACACATACACACATACACATACACACACACATACACACACATCTGAACTCAATATGCCAGAGGCTGAGAAAATCTACTCTATGATGTAAAAAGCTGGAGATATCACTCTAGTCTATGTTTGAAGGCCTGAAACCTGATGATGCCAGTACTACAAATCTGACTCTGAAGACAAGACTGGACCATAAACCTGTTAAGAAGTACAAAGGAGGAAAAAATCTTCCCTCCTCTGCCATTTTGTTCATGATTTAAAATGGCTTTACTGATGCCCATCATGATGCAGGAGGATATCCTACATGATGCTATAGTGAATACTCAGATTCAAAGGCCAATCCTATTAGGAATACTTCAGTAAATATAGCCAGAAACACTGGTTAACTTTGGAAGCTGTAGCTCAATCAACCCAAAACAAACACATTACTTCCAGAGTTTGTAGTCCATTAATAAAATATCTCCTCCATGACTATTATGAAATCAGTTCAGATAAGTGACCTAAATGGGAAAGTGATCTTTTTATTCAATGGCATGTGTGTATCACAAAATATTGTTTATCATTTGATTGTAAGCAAGGAGGGCAGTCTTAGAGGAGAAGTGTTTATATAAGTTAGGGTTGTCAACTTTATCATAATTTTCATTTGCTAAGTAATTCTCCATTTATTTGACCTCTCCTGTTCATTAAGCAATGTTTTCAGAACATTCAACTTGTGTTCACTGGTCTCCATGCATCTATGATGTGACATCCTAGAATCTGTATTTCAGACATTGTCAAATGTCCTTAGAGCTATTATTTCCATTGAGAACAACTATGCTGGTTTAAAAAATGTTTTAAAAGTAAAATGTGCAAGGTGAAATATTTGAAAAAGTGCTGGTCACAATTATTGTTATTTGGAACTTTGAGTTAGTTGTGATTTACTATTTCAACCAACTATAAGCTATAAATAAAGTTTACCAAATAAGAATGTCCATTACATTTCAAGATAGTTTTGCTGCTATTAAATAATTCACCAGAATATTTAACCTCCTTTCTAATGTCCAAAAAATCCTATCTTAGGATGTCAAATAGTGGCAAAGTAGTACAAGGTTTTAAACTTTCTGCTTGAGATAGAAACTATTAACCCCAGATATAGAAATTTCAAAGTTCATGCTTGATACACTGAGCTACCTCTTCCTGTGTGACACTCATGCCTGAACCTGTGCTTTCTTACAGTCACTTTCCTTAAACCTCACAGGTCAACAAGTTTTTACAGTTTGTCTGTAGTGTGTACAGTAAATGATGACTCAGCACCATCTAAAGAGTATGTTTGAAATTTCTTGGTAAGTATGAAATTAAAACATATGCATCCAAAATTGTGTTTCAAGTGCCTTTTCATCACTTCTTCAAATATGGATGAATCACAGAATTAGCTGTCTCTCAGCTCATTGACATCTTCTTTCTTTTAAAATCAGCTGTGATTCACTCTCCAGCAGTTCCTCTTTAAAAAATTGTTAAAATTATTGATCACTTTCATGTAAGTATTGTGATACTAACTTTCAAATTAATCCTGGATACTGTTCATGTTTTCATTTTTTGATGAAAGATCTGAAGTGCTGAGTGTCGATTGTAGATCACACAGCCTGCATATAGTATCCAGAATTTAAATTTGACTATCTTCAATTACAAAAATTCTATTATTACATACCACTTTAATTTTTATAGAAATTAATTTGACAAATATCAGATAAAGATCTCAAGTCTAAAGCAGTCATTCAAAGCTAGATTTCAAAATTTGTAAACAAATAACAATAGCTTTGTCTTTATAAGGGCTAATAAAATATAACATCACTGTAAAAATCTTCATGCTTATCTATTACTTGGCATTTTCCTTTATTTGTTTCATAGGTCTCTTCAAAGAGTCTAAACCTATCATGAAGTCCTTACTGTAAGCATATCTTATATGCATCCCTACTGAATTAAGAAAAGTAACAAGCACAGCAATAAAACAAGACAGATACAAAGATGCTGTGAAGAAAATTCTCATTAAGCCTGGTTACTATTATGAACCAGAAGACTAGTGGGTTAGAGGAAAATAGAGCATATAAGATGTGTGTGTGTGAGAGAGATGGGAGGTGGAGAGGAAGCAAATTTTTAAGAATAAAACTATACAATTGAAAAGTAAATATATGATGTTGAAGTAGTTTAGTTTATATAGTTCTTTCCTTGCACATGCAATGTGTATGTGTGGTTTAATTCCCAGAACTTTATATAGTGGGTGTTTTATGTTGATTCCTTTAATTCTTATCTTACGATTGATATTCCATTTCAGGAAGTGAAAGCATAAAGAACATACATTCAGTGTATTCCATTACTACGTAGTAGGTGGAAGGTAGCCTGGTGTAGCTCTGACTCTTCCTCAAAATGAACTTTAATCTTCACAGACATTATAGATGTACCTCCTGATTCATCCAGTGAGCTTGACTGAATATTGTGTATCCCTATAACCTGCTCTGGATTACAATGATATTCACAAAATTACAGAATCATAGATGTGTAACATAAATAAATAAATAAAAGACTCAGAGAATGATATTGGGGTTCAAGCTTCAAGAAGAATATCAGAAAAGCAAAGCAGCTGGCCACTAGCTTCTGACCTGTACCTGAGAATGAATAGGCCGGTCCTGTCTCCATGAGTTCTCACCAAACCTCAGACTGTAACTTCTTGTCAGTGTGGCTTGAGAATGAATGCTTCTGTCTTATATACTTCCCTACCATAGGGATTAAAGGTGTGATCTTAGAGAGAGCAGTATATTTGCTTCCCCTCCACCTCCCATCTCTCTCTCTCACACACACATCTTATATGCTCTATTTTCCTCTAACCCACTAGTCTTCTGGTTCATAATAGTAACCACCTCCTAGGTTCTGGCTTCTGGCATAAACGCGTGTGTCACCAATACCTGATCTCTCTAGCTTGACTTTGCATTTCTTAATCTTTAGTCAAGCTTAAATAAATCATAAACAATATATTGCTACATGGAAGTTATAAGTATTACACTCTAGTATTGAATGCAGCATACACTACTAAATGCCCAATATCATGTTTCTGATAGTATCACAAATGCCTGAGATAGATACATAAAACATTTTGGAAAATATTTGCACAGCAATACAGCATGAATGTTCAGTGAGCATCGACTGGGTTAAGTTCATCAAAATGGACTACCTGTGGTAAAATCAAGATTATTTTTCTCTATTAAAAATTTCCCACATGGAAAAATGACCAGAACCTTGTCTCATTGGGTCAATATTTTATTTTATTTTATACATGTTTTCATTGATAATTAGTTATTTCTAAAGATATACCAATACATTTTGTATATTTGATGAAGAACTCCTAGTAAATATAACTGTTCATTATTCAAAAAGGCTATTTCGCATAAACTATACTTCCACAGTTGCAAATGGTTGCCAACTTGGTGTCACAAATTAGACATCTGAGAAGCCAGCAGCAAGTTTGTTAATTATTGGGATTAATTTGATGAACTTATTCTCATTAGGTTCTATGAACCATGCTGTACAAGGCACTGTGTGAAAGTCCACAACTACAACATAGCAATATCAGTGAACAATTAAGGCCACTGAGGAGGACTTTCAGAAATGTAAGGTGTCAGAATGTTTTGTACAAATCGGCATTATTAGACAGAATGAAGAGTTGATGAGTACAGAGAATTAAGTAAGAGAACATTTCAGTCACAATGAATTAAGAGAGGAGTCAGTTTGACTCCCCAGACAAATACTGAATATACACATAAATCATAACTTTCTACCACTGACTTTTCATCCTGAGTGTGATGAGCTATGTAATAGTATTTTCCTGCCACATGATCTGGAAGTAGGCACAGTTTGTCATCAGATGGAGTTGTAAAGTGTTGATCGTTCAGAAAACAAACCTCACACTTGAAATGGCCCCATGATGGAAAACACATGAAACAGATGTTCTTTTTATTCATCTGAGTCTATTGACACTTTGTTTTTGCTGCTCCTGATCTAAAGAAAAGTGAAGTAGATTGATAATAAATAGAACATAAAACTGTTTGTTTTAAAATACAGCCACTGAACTGGCAATTTTCCAAAATGAAGTAAGTGTGGAGACTCAAATTGTAACAGATTGAGTCAATAAATATAAATATAATTTTAAAAATACAATCATGAAGGTGTAGAGATGTGATTCAGTGAGTAATTGTGATTGTTTTGTAAACAATAGGGCCTAAATTTAGATCTCAGAACTCACATACAAAGCTGAGTGTGATCACCAGTGATGTGGTGATGGAGACTGAGGGGTATCTAGGATTTGGTGGCTACTAACCTAGTTTCAAATTGAGCTATCTTCTCCCAAGGGAATAAAGCAAGAAAATCAATGTCCTCTTCTGGGTCAAAATGGATATACCCTCTCACACAGATGTTTCCTCTCCAACTTCATGAACCATCAAACAGTGGTTGAAATTATATTAAAATGATTGTCAGCTATCATATTAGATTTTATGTTCACCGCAGATATTAAAATCCTATTAAAACTACTTGAGGAAATATTTTTTCATTAAAAAATGAAATTATGTTCTTCTCTCATACAATACATCCCAACAATAGTTTCCTGAACCTGTACTCTTCCCAGTTCCCCATCTTCCCTTCCCTCACCCCCAATTTATCCCACCACTTCTGTTTCCTCTTCAGAAAATAAAGAAAGCCTCCAAGAGACACAAGCAACCAGGACAACACAAGATACAATAAGACAAAAACACTCATAACGAGGCTGGACAAGACAACCCAAGAGTAGGAAAAGAGTCTCAAAAGCAGCAGATGAGTCCCATTTCCAATGTTCCAAAGTAAAGTTATAAGGATTTTAAATAGCTAGCAAAGATAACTGTAAATGACAGCCTCTCCTCTCAACTTTTACAATAACCTTAGCTGGTAAACTCAAACTACATTCCTGTTTGCCTATATCATCTCCGGCTCAAAGAAATACAATGACAATATTCAATCTTTCTATCATTACTGGTGAGACAGTAGATATTAAAGTTTTTTAAACCCTACTTGTGGCAAAAATCAATGTAGTCCTTAATGAAAATGGGGTCAGCATTGTAGATATGACTATTATCATAATTTTCAATGAAACATAATTTTGAAAGTGTGAAAAGATAACTTTTATAATAAAATCTCCATGACCTGTGAAATGATCCCTAAACTTTATTAATTTAATTTTATTTAATACATACATACATACATACATATGAGTTCGTTCTCAATTTATCTCTTTCCAGTGTTTGAACAGGGTGTTTGCTTATACCAGAGGTGATGACTGTATAATGAAATAAATGTCACAGCCAATAGGATTATGGTTCTGTCACTATGGAAATTTCAGAACAGCAAGGAAAAAATATGTAGACATATTCTCAATATTTTACTTAAAGATCTCCTGTCATGTGCCTTTCTTAAAGTTTATAAATTCGCTGGTGACTGTATCATCTAAGTGTTCCCATGCCTGTGTTCTTGTATATTTTCTTTGGTTCTAAATGTCTCTATTTATTGGCAGTGATAATACTCAGAACGGGTTTCTTAGTTATACTTAAAGATATCCATATCCTGAGGCTACAGCAACACATCCAGTTAATAAATTAGATATAAATAAACAATAATAAAGAAGCATGATATTTAAATAGCAGGCTCATGGATTTCATTCATAAGAAATAGCTCCATATACAACTGACAGCTTCAGTAGGATTAAGACAATTTAATTAGTGATAGTAGGATATGGGATTTCCAGACCCCTGTGACTTTGCTTAATGAACTCTCATCAAATACCTAGTTAATGCACAGGTGGAGTGATGAGAAGAGGAGAGAGTTTTGAAGACGTTTTTTAAGATTGCAAATCTCTGGAAATCAATTCCAATCAGTACAACTTTATTTCAGAATGTTTATGAATGTTGAATTACTAATAGAATATCTTTGATATAATAGGGGCTAAGTGAAGACAAAGGAAGAAAGCCATTTGGTAAATTTATTATAATCCACTAGTTCTTTGAAAGTGGATAATTAGCATTCAGGGTCAGGAATTAAGCATTGAAAGGTGCCATCCCTATTCATAATTCAGATGAATGTTTCATTTTAATTTTAAGGAATTTTTGTATACAGGTTTTTATGAAGTAAGGTCTGGATAATGGTGTTCTGTAGGGAGGTAAGGACAGAAACAAAATAAAAAATGCTACTATAATGGGGTCTGTATAAGTGGCACATGACAAGGAAACAGAGTGAAGCTTGACATAGATTGTCACTTGAAATCATTTTGTTCAAATTGTGTTAGCATGTATTAATGTTCAAAGCAATAGCCTTTATTCTGACATCTTTGTACCAAGGCCTCAGAGATGGATCTAATACACTTGGATTGCATTCTCTCCCACTTCCTAAACTCTCTGTAACCCATTGCTTCATTCTTATTCCTCATGGTACCCTCCTATTTTGTCAATGGGCCCCCTATACATCACATATATAAGAAAAAAAATAGTGTCATACTTGTTATTCCAAGAATACTTCCTTTCACTTGTTTGATAGGAATAGGTGCAGTTCCTTCCCTGTTCCAAATGACAGCTTTGTGCATATATCATTTTTTCTTTTATTCAGTCATCAGCATATTTGCTGATTCTGTGATAAGAGTCTTGTTAATGGTGCCACAATAAACATGACCATTTGGGTGGGTTATGATATGCTTTGATGACTTTTCTTCTGTTTTTTTTGGGGGGAGGGAGTAGAAAATAAAGACAAACATTGCTTGGTCCATTCTGCATGAGTTCTGGAGTTGATTGGAACTTAAATTCCTTTAGTTCTAAAAATCCTATTAATGAAACAGGAGCAATTAATAGAGTTTTGAAGATGAAATAGTGATATGTATATATTCATATATATGTGCATACGAATATATATCATTTCACACATTTGGGCAGTTAGGACATGAGCAACATACGCCTGTAACATTAATGTTTCTTCTGTCAGGATACGGTTTTCATTGCATCCAGGTAATTTTTGTACTGTTTTTTTTTAAATATTACAAATATATTTTATTTTGCATTTATTTAATCATAATAATAGATTAATTCATATTTAAACTGAATTGCTCTTGATATTAAACTATTATAATCATCAAAGTACAAGCTGTGAATATAGACATTTTGGCCATTAAATTTAGCTTTACTTAAGAAAAATTACATTATAAAAATTCCAGGAAAGGTGTTAAGGATAATATATTAAATGAGTATAACTCTGGTGTAGAAAGGAAAACAATTCATGTTCGGTCTCATGTCCAGAACCTAAATTCTTGTACTGTTTATATGTGATATTTGAAAGACATATTCATTATTGGGTAGATTGAGAGAGAGAAGAAAAGTTTATTTAATTTTGACTGAGTATAATCTCTAAATATAAAAAATATAAAACCAAAACACTCAAGTTAGAAGACCTAAAGCTGATATTTCTTTAAAATAAAGGCAAGAGGTATACATAGAATTTCTCACTAGAGTTTGGTAACATGATAACATGGAGGTTTTTTTCTATGACTCAATCAAAGTACAAACAATCAACTTGACTTGTCCAAATTTTACACCTATTTTCCTGTCCTCTAGTCAATATTATTGAAGACAGAAGTAAGCCAAGAAGACCAGAGAGGGTAGAGGATTCTGGGTCTTTTATTTTAGAAGAATCTGGGTCTTTTATTTTTCCATATAAAGTTTATTTTTATTTTTTTAAGGTCAGTGAAGAATTGTGCTGGAATTTTGATGGGGATTGCAATGAACCTGTAGATCGCTTTTGGCAAGATTGCCATTTTTAGTATGTTTATTCTACCTATCCAAGAGCATGATAAATATTTCCATTTTCTGGTATCTTCTTTAATTTCTTTCATTAAAGACACAAAGTTCTTGCTATTTAGGTCTTTCAATTTTTTTGGTAAGCATTACCCAAAATACTTTAGTTGTTTGTGGCTATTGTAAAGGGTGATGTTTCTATGATTTCTTTTTCAGTCCCTTTGCATCTGTATATAGTAGGGGTACTGATTTATTTATTTATTTATTTATTTATTTATTTATTTATTTATTTATTGAGTTTATCTTGTATCCTGCTCGCTTGCTGAAGGTGTTTATCAGCTGTAGGAGTTCCCTGGTAGAGATTTTTGGTCACTTATGTACACTATCGTATCATCTGCAAATAGAGAAAGTTCGACTTCTTCCATTCCAATTTGTATCCCCTTAACCTTTTCTTGTTGTCTTATTGCTTTAGTTAGAACTTCAAGTACAATATTGAAGAGATATGGAGAAAGAGGGCAGCCTTGCCTTGTTCCTGATTTTAAATGAATCACCTTAAGCTTCTCTCCATTTAGTTTGATGTTGGCTGTTGGTTTACTGTACACTGCTTTCATTATGTTTAGGTATGTTCCTGTTATCCCTGATCTCTCCAAGACCTATATCATGAAATGGTGATGATTTTTGTTCAAGGCTTTTTCAGCATCCATGGAGATGGTTGTGTGGTTTTTCTTTTTCAGTTTGTTTATATGGTGGATCACAAAGATAGATTTTTCATCCCTGCTACCCAGGGATGATGATTACTTGGTCATGGTGGATGATTTCTCTGATGTGTCCATGGATTTTATTTGTCATAATTTTATTGAGTGTTTTTGCATGAATGTTTATGAGGGATATTGGCCTGTAGTTCTCTTTCTTAGTAGTGTCTTTCTATGACTTAGGTACCAAGGCAATTGTGTCCTCGTAAAATAGTTTGGTAATGAACCTTCTGCTAGGATAGTCAAAACAAACCTGTACAATAAAGGAACTTTAAGAGGCAGCACCATCCCCAACATAAAGCTCTACTATAGAACTATTGTCCTGAAAACAGCTTGGTGTTGACACAAATATAGACAGGTAGACAAATGGAATTGAATGTAAATCCTGATATTAACCCACACACCTACAAACACCTGATTTTTGACAAAAAATCTAAAAGTATACAATGGAAGCAGGAAAGCATCTTCAACAAATGGCGCTGGCACAACTGGATGATGGTGTGTAGAAGACTTTAGGTAGAACCATGTCTATCCCCATGCACAAAACTCAAGTCCAAATGGATCAAAGACATCAATATAAATCCATCCACACTGAAGTTCCTAGAAGAGAAATTGGGAAGTACCCTTGAACAAATTTGTACAGGAGACCACTTCCTGAACATAACTCCAGTAGCACAGACATTGATATGGACAATTATTAAATGGGACCTCTTCAAACTGAGATGCTTCTGTAGGGCAAAGGACACAGTTGTCAAGACCAAAAGGCAGCCGACAGACAACTAGGAAAAGAGAAAACTGACTCTAAAGATATGTCCAGAGACCTGCAAGACTGACCACAACCAACAGTTTGAGCAACAGTGGGAAGGCTACCTAGCATAAATACCCTTTTCTGATAATGAGATTGATGACTAACTTATCCACTATCATAGAGTCGCTATCTAGTAGTTGATAGAAACAGAAGGAGACACCCACAGGTAAACACTAAGCTGAACTGAAACACAAATGCAGGAAGGGAGGACAAGACCAGGTTACAAACTCCCACAAAGACAGCTGACCTGAGCAAGAAGGAACAAATGAATGCCCAGAGAAATAGCTAGAAATCTAGCATTAAATCAACTCAGACCTGTTGAACAATGGTTTCAGTTAGAAGGCATGACCAATCTAAGGGACCTCTGACAGTAGAACCAGGATGTGTCCCTAGTGCCAAAAAGGACTTTGGGAGCACATTCCCCATGAAGAGATACTCTCTTAACATAGAGGCAGGAGTGAGGGCCTATTCCCTACTCCAAATGACTTGAAAGATTTTGTTCACCCCTCATGGAAGGCACCACCCTCCCTGTGGAATTTTGGGGGATATAGGATGGGAGGATAGTTGGGGGGCATGGGAGAGAAGGAGAGATGGAGGGAGGGAGGAACGAGAGACTGAGGGAAGGAGGAAGGGAGGGAGAGGGAACTGGGATCAATGTGTAAAATGAAAATAAATTAATAAATGAAAAGAGTTATGGAATAGAAAAAAACAACAAAAAAAATAAAGAAAGAAACAAACAACCCTGACACATGTGAGTTAAATTAAGAGATAGAAATGTAAACAAATTTTATTTCACTTTCTTTTATTCGACTAATTTCTGGCCCATGCATTTTTCTCTCTAAAGAAATTATTTTTAGTACTGTTAATGATATATTTACTGTTTAAAAACTTCATTATTTCTGTTTCCCTGAGAGAGTTTTGAGGAAAAATTTGGTAAATTTAAGAGCTTTTGGATGGATATTTTAAAAAAAAAAATTTCACATTTTCTTTTAGATGGATAGTCTTATTTTAATATTATTATTATTGTTATTATTACTGTAACAAAGATCAGCAAGAAATTATGTTAAAAAGAAAAAAGTAAGAAAGAAATATGGGAATACAGAATGGAAGCACTTTGGATGGCAGTTTATTCTATAAACAGGTTTTCTGAAGACTGTTATGAGTCCTTGAACTAAAAGCAGTAATCAAATTATTTTACTATTGCACAGAAATAAGGATGATTTCCTTTAGATCCATTTTTAATAGAAGAAAAATTGTTGTTTCATGAAAAACAACAATAAAAAAGGCTCTTCTAGCAACATGAAAGAATTAGACTATTCATTGAGTGTCAAGTTTCAAACAATGAAATACTAAAAAAACTCAAAACTCTCTCTAATCCTGGCAGCTGTAAGCAAAAAGGGCTCAATGAGACTTCATTTACATATTGCTGCTAAGACAGACTAGCTCTCCACTGCTGCTTTTATATTTTTCTTTCCTAGCTTAGAAAGAGAAAAAAAAAATCAAACCATCTGATAATGAGCATTCAGTGAAATGTAATGAATACAGTCTAATTCACTAATTGAGGCTCATTCCAAAACTCTCCACTAATAAGCATCTTAATGTGCTTAACTGCAAGTGTCCAAAATAGTTATTGAGATGTGTGGAAATTTCTCATTTTGTATGTGAAAATTTTGATAGTGGTGCAGTTTGATTAATCGAGAAAAAATATTTCACTAACAATGAATATAATGTACAAAGCAGGGGAAATGTGACATTTTTCTTTAAAAGTAAAATTAATTGAGAATAAAATATTTTTTAATAATAATTTCTTTACCATAATGGCCATAATAGAACATTGATTTAAAATTTTAAGGGATGCCAAAAATGCTGGTACTGAGAAGTTTTCTGATTTACTTACTTAGGATGTGACAAACACTCTAATCAGAAATTCATTAGTCTTAAAAGACAAAATTACATTCTTGGTTTTTAATTTTTTCCTTTACTTTAAAACCATTTTAGCTCATTCAACTCAGAAATGATGTCAGGTTATTCATTATATCAAAACTCTTATCTCCTTGTAATTTTGATCTTCTCATTTCACTGTCTTCTTTTTATGTTCCCTTCACTGTTTCAAGAGAACAAACTCCTTAAAACTATGCCATCTACCCTGTCTTTGAAAATATTACCAAATATTTCAACTTTAATTTTTAAAAGTAGTCTGTCAGGTCTTTTTAAAAATGTCATTTCTTACATTTATTTACTTATTTATTTATTCATCTATCCATCAATTATCATCTCTCTGTCCATTTATTTGCACCTGTAGAGGTCAGGGAACAATTTGTAGGAACCATTTCTCTTTTTGTCCTGTTAGTTCCAGGAACTGAACTCTGTTCTCAGTCTTAGAGCAAGCTCCTTTACTCACTGAGCTGTCATAGAAAAGAAAACAAGAAAGTGATTATGAGCAAGCATTAACATTTGAATATATCTATTTAAAAATCCAATTTTGAAAATGTATGATGGTTTTACACTTTGTATTAATTCATTGCAATTGTGGTATTTTAACTTTTACTTTGCTCTTACAAAGAAATTCTGTATATTTTAAACAGAAAGGTCAATAGGCTAATCTGTGTGGTGATACTGAGAGTTTGTAGAGTACTCACTTAAATACACTTGTATTAAGAAAAGGTTGAGCCACAAAAGGAACTATTTCTGGAACTTAAATATATTCTTGCACATCTTACTAAACAGCCCAAGAAAGCAATTGGTGTAATAGGAGTATCTAAGAAGGTACAGGATCCTTATGTTAGAGGACTTAATAGCATGTGTGTCCCTGGTCCTGACATGATACATGCTGGCCTCTGTTTTTGAGCTTACAGAAATTGAGTTGAAAAGCAGTGAGTCTATGGTTCTATTAAGGTGGAAAACAAAGTGCACAAACCTTAATCCTGGAGGAGATTGTTGAAGGGAACTTCTTGCAATTGTTTATCTGGCCAGGACATGGAGATTGTGGTGTATCATTGTTTTGCTTTTCTAAGTGTGAGAAAGAGAAATCAAGGGTTCCCAAAAGAGGTTGGAGCACTGGCCATTGAACATGAAATTATTTACATGGAGCTGGCATTATGACAGCCAGACAAAGGAGTTTCATCTACAAGAACTGAACACATTTGAATCCCTTGGCAGAAAGGCTGGACTTGAGGAGGCTATGTCACTTTAGAGTCTGCACTGTAAACAAAACTTTAAAAAAAAAAAGCTTCCTCAGAGTACAGACCCAGGCCAACAGTGTGGACAGTAGCTATGAATTTGATAGGAATGCACATTTTCAGGTATACCTACAGAGACAGGAGAGCCCAGCTTCCTGTTAAAGAAGCCTCCAGGTGATATTGGAATGTCCATTCACATCCCCAAAGGAATCTTCTACAGAAGCAATTTGTGACCTCAACCCATGACTCTTTGACTTTAGAATTAGATACAATAATAAGCAGTATCCTTAAGGAGATGTCTCTCCATCTTAGTTAGGGACTCCTTGGGAAAATCCCATTTTACCAATAAAATATAATAATCTCTAACATACTTAATGACTCCTATCAATCATGTTAACAACCTCAGCAAAAGGTTATCTTGTTAATTTATCTATATCAATGGCTGTACATTGTGACCCAGACATTTAAAGATGCAGTTACAAATGTGACTTCACAACCATTTTGAGGGGAGTGATTAACAAGAGAAGTAGCTATCTGTCCTCTGTGCTGAGGATGAGGAAACAAGTTGGGTTAGGGCAATCTGTAGCAGTATGTGCTCTAGAATTTTACATGTCATAAGACAGTACTTAAAGAACTCAAGGCATTTCATTCCTTTAACAAGCACATCTCAAGGTCAATAACATTATAATGAATTTATAATGGTATAATTCAAGATCAAAAGCTCAAAGCTAGTACCCAGTCACAAGTTCACATATCTGCCTTGTGAACATTTGATGTATTAAACAAAATAAACAAGATGAGTGATGACTTTACAAAATAAAAAAATATTCAGCCTTCTTACAATATTAATAATAAATTACTATATTGGGAGTTGGTGGGTACTGAAAGTGTGGTGGTTTGAATAATCATGGGCCCAGTGGGTTTATAGGGAGCTGAACTATTAGGATTGGGTGGCTTTTTTGGAGTAAGTGTGTGTCTTGGAATAAAATACATCATTGAGGTCGGGCTATTCTTCCTGCTGCCTGTTGATCTAGATGTAAGTGTGGCCACAGGTAGGTACCACATGCCTAAGTGGGTGATGCCATGCCTATGCATTTATGGGCAGCACTAATTGGATCATTAGGTTAAAATATACAAATAAAACATGTAAAGAAGACATAAATCTGGGAGATGTGACAAGCAGTCCTCTGAGGATTTGGGAGGGGCTGTGAGAGATATAATTAAGGTGAAATGCATACATGTATGAAATTTTCAAGGAATAAATGAAAATAAAGGAATAATTTACCAAACCTTTGGCAATTTGCTGATTTTTATATCTATCTAACTGATGGGGGATGTTATTCTGTAAATACGTTTCTCATACTGGTGAATTAATAAAACCCTGTTGGCCAATAAGAAACTAGATAGGCGGGGTTAAGAAACTAAGAGGAGGAAAGAGAAAATAGTTAGGAGGAGTCAGCATATAGAGCTAGAGGAAGCAAGATGTGGGCCCGCCACTCCATGATAAGATGATCACATAAAAATACTTAGATAAGTAGAAATGGGTTAATAATTAAGACAGAGCTAGCCCATAAACAATAATGATAAGTGGCCAACAGGATTATGTCAAATACAGCGTCTCTGCATGTTATTTGGGGCCTGCACGCCAGACTGGTGGCGGGCGGGCTGGCGGAAAACTTACACACTACATCTAACAAATTAGATTTAATAATGTTTATCTATGTTATGTGCTATGGCAAACATGGATTTTACAGCCATAGATTCCCTATTGGCTGCTACTGTTAGAAGTTCAAGCTGCATTTCTTATCATTAAGATTTATAGCATTCAGTACAGCTTAAACAAAAAGACTTGGACATTTCACTTCTGCAACATATTGCTAGATAATTTAACTCTCAACTAAATATTGATAAATTTAAAAAGGAAACTTTATACTATAAATAGTTCATAGTTAATATAGAAAAATATGATTACTAGCTAGAATGAAAGCTGTTAGGATTATATAGATATCATAAACCAGTATTACTTTGAATTAGAACCCTGAAAAAATGATCTTGAATTCATTTAAAAAATAAAAGTACAGAAACAAAGTTCATGTGAGAGGGCAAGAGTTGGTGGGTTTGGATTACTCTATGTGTAAAAAAAAAAATCTATTAATAGAAAAAAATTCATCCCCACAGTGGTCCAATACAGACAACTACTTGAAATCTATTCAGTATTGCCAAAGGGTATATAAAATCTACATCCCTGTTCTCTTACAATATAGAACCAAGTTCCCCTAGGATAGACACTAGTTTAGGAAATGTTCTAGGTGCAATTATTTATTGAGAAATGATTTCCTTTTATAGTTTATTGAATAAAACTTTATATTACTCAGGCTAATTAGGAAAAACATTTCACAAGATTTTTAATCAAATGAATTATACTCTCTGAGAGATCACTTAAACATCAGCAATAACTCATCTACTAGCAGCCTTGACAAAGTCATGAAACAGATCTGACCTAGGCTAACTCTGGATAAAGCTAACAGCAGCTCACATTTATTTTCCATATTTCTGTCAATAAAGACTTTATTTTCTTTTTATTTCTAAACATCATTGAGCTTTCAGTACTGGTATAATGTATTATCTACAGCAGGGCTCCAAAGTTTGGGAACTCCTTTTATTACCTTCAATTACATTGTGACACCAAGCTTTCCCATTAGTGTTTAGTGTTTTTAAAAAGTAATGCCTTTCAGGTAATTCTGTCTTGTTATTATTTTATTTCACATGATGGGGTTCTATCAAGAGTGTTTCAATTTTCAGAAATATACAATGAAGAGACTTAGCTTGAGGCTAGAAATGGAGAAAGTGATACCTTGCAGAATTCCTAAAATGACTTTCCTACATATCCAGAAGATTTCTCATTTACAAGGACTTTCTCTTTTTGACAACTGATTTGAACATGATTATGTATACCTAGCACTATTATTGTTGCGGTCATGTTGTTCAAGATTGAGATAATGATAGGGGAATGTCTTCAAGCTAATGGGTATCCTTTGGGCCCATTTGTTTTCCTAAATATCTTTTTTTCTTTATGGAATAAAATGTTCCCTATTTTTGTTTACTCTGCATATAACATAAAAATTTTAGAGTGAGTTGTCCATAGCTGTGTTTTTGTTTATTTCCTTTTGACAAGGCAAGAGCAGAGACATAATTCTACATATTGGCCCACAAAAGCCCAGGATGCTCTTTTAATCATTTGGACACCTTAACTTAGGTAAAAAGAGAACTTTGAATGCTGTAGATGGAGTTTCTTTTCCACCTGGCCCCACACCCATTTAGACCCGAATACACACACTGACATATTTTAATTAGAAACTGTTTGGCCAATGACTCAGGCTTCTTTTTTGGCTAGCTCTTTCTTAATTATTAACCCATTTCTATTAATCTAAGTATTTCCACAGGGTATTATCTTACCAGAGAAGACTGCAGCATATTATTCCTTCAGTGACTACATTGCATCTCCTTATATTCTGCTCTGTGTCTTTTCTCAGGAATTCTCCTTGTCTCCTAGCATTGTCTATACCTGGCTACTGGTCAATCAGTATTTTATTCAACAAAAGAAACATATGTACAGAAGGACACCCCCTATCAGTGTTTGTTGTAAAAAAAATTTCAGAATGATCCAGTTTGAAGCAGATTTTTTTTTTACACACAGATCTTAAGACCATGGTTAAAGGTGAAGATATACCTGAGCAAAAATGGGAGTTCCTAAAAGAAGATTGATGCTTAAATGTCTTAGCATTAACCATATATAATGTTTGGGTGGCTCTCAACTTATGTCTCAAAGGGTTGTGAAGAACATCTCCCCCAAAATTTTTGATAAACGAGAATATAATGTGCCAACGTGGCATGGATGAACGTGCCTTGGATAGATTTATCGTCTAAAAAGTTAAAAGCAGAAGTCATTAGATTCACCCACGAGTTACCATATGCCTTGATTGTCAAGGATCTTCTCATGAGACCTTTATGAAACTGGAGCCTTTCAGCTGGGAAGGACGCATAAGGAAATGCTGCTATTTGTATTGGAATTCTTGGTGCTCTGCAGGCAAAGGCTAACACCCAACTCAGAAGCAAAGGGGATCTTCTCCTTGCACTTAGGATTTCTATTATGCTTCAGTTCCTTATCTATTTCCTTCTCCTTTACTTTTTTTTCTTTTCTAACATTTTTATTTTTCTAGATATTGTTCTGGTCACATGCTCATACAATGCAATCTCAAGAATACTCTGGCATTAACAGATTAACAGGTGCATGCTTGCATGAACTTGGCAGCTATTTTAAGGAACAATCTTTTCTTTCCTTCTCTCACATATCCAAACAGCCACCCTGGCCCTTATTATTATTATTATTATTATTATTATTATTATTATTATTATTATTATTTTACATATGGATCCCAGTTTCCACTGACTTTCTCCCTTCTTCCCTCTTACACTCTCTACCCCCTCACATGCACCCTGACCGCCCTCCCCTCCCATCTCCCCACCCCCATACTACATGTAGGGCTATGTTATCCAGGTGAAGTTATGTAAATCAGTCAAGTCATTTGATGTAGGGCCTAGGACTTCTCTTCTGTCTCTAGGTTAAGGGAGTATCCTTCCATAGGGGATGTGTCCGCAAGGTCCTTTTGTGCATCAGAAAAACATACTAGTTCCACTATCTGATGTCCCTGAGACTGTTCAGTCTTTCTAGCTAAGACCCTTGTTCAGGGGATTTGAGTCAGTCCCATTCTGGATTCCCAGATATCAGTCTTGGGAGCCCATTAGCTCCTCCTTGTTCAGGTCACCTGCCTATGTTTCTGCAACCTGGTCTTATCCTCTAACTCTGCATCTGGATTCTAGTTTGACTCAGTGTTAGTTATGAGTGTTTGCTTTAGTTTTCAACAGGTACTAGATGAAGGCTCCATGACCTGGATAAGTTAGTTGTTGATCTTACTGTCAGATAAGGGCATTTATGGTAGCCTTTCCATGGTTGCTCAATTTGTTAGATGGAGTCAGTCTTGTAGATTTCTAGGCCTTTCTTTAGGTTCAGTTTTCTCTTCAAACTAATAATGGCTCCCTCTTTTATGTTCTCTCTCTCTCTCTCTCTCTCTCTCTCTCTCTCTCTCTCTCTCTCTCTCTCTCTCTCTCTCTCTCTCTCTCTCTCTCTCTCTCTCTCTCTCTCTCTCTCTCTCTCTCTCTCTCTCTCCTGCTTTTGGTTGGCCACCAGTTACCCCCTTCTTCTTCTCCTTCCCATCTTCCCCTCTCTCCTCTTCTATTCCCAGTGCCTCTAAGTGTCTTCCCTTCTCCCTCACTCCCCTTTTGTAAATAAACTCCTTATTTAAGCTCTATCTGCCAGGCATGTTATTCCCTCCTGCATGGGTCAACCTCACTGGCTATGCAAACTGCTCTGCTCTCTCACATGCTCCATTACCTTGAGGCCCTCACTCGAGACCACCCCCACCCCTTTTCCAGCTTTTATTTTTATAACTGAAACTAAAGAACAGCATTAAGTATGTTCTTATTTCCAAATTAGTGTGGCATCTCTACTTTTCTTTTTTTATTAATAATACAATTTTAAAATTTTACATGTTGATCCCACTTTCCTCTCGCTCCCTCCCTCCCTCCCTCCCCCCCTCCCTCCCTCCCTCTCTCCCTCCCTTCTTCCCTCCCTCCATTCTTCCCTCCCTACATCTCTCCATGCCTTCCTTCCTCTAACCTGCTTTCCCCCCTCACATGCACCCTAACTACCCTAACCCTCCCATCTCCCGACCCCCCATTCCACATGAATGGCTATGCTATCAAGGTGGGGTTATGTAAATCTGTCTAGTCATTTGAAGTAGGGCCTAGGACTTCTTTCCTGTCTCTAGGTTAAGGGAGTATACCTCCATGGGGGGATGTGTCCCCCAGGTCCATCTGTGCATCAGGAATACATCCTGGTTCAACAGTCTGAGGTCCCTTAGGCCGCTTAATCCTTCTAGCTGAGACCCATGTTCAGGCAGTCTGAATCAGTCTCATTCTGGATTACCAGGTATCAGTCTGGGGGGGGCATTAGCTCCTCCTTTTTCAGGTCAGCTATCTTTCTGTGTTTCTGCAACCTGGTTATGTTCTCTCTCTCTCTCTCTCTCTCTCTCTCTCTCTCTCTCTCTCTCTCTCTCTCTCTCTCTCTCTCTCTCTCTGCATCTGGATTCTTGTTCAACTCAGTGTAGTTATGGGTGTTTGCTTCAGTTCCCAACAGGTAGTACATGATTGCTCCATGATGGTGGATAATTTAGTTGATGATCTCATTATCAAGGAAGGACATTTATGGTAGCCTTTCTATAGTTGCTCAAATTGTTAGTTGGAGTCAGTCTTATAAGTCTTTAGACCTTTCTTTAGGTTCAGTTTTATCTTCAAAACAATAATGGCTCCCTCTTATTTTCTATTCTCTCTCTCTCCCTTTTCTGTCTTCTAGTCTAAGCCTGACTTAATCTTCCTAGTTCTCTCTCCCTTCACTTACCCCTCCAATTCCCATGTGCTCTGGGGGGGGGCTGCCCCTTCCCCATTTTTTGAGGGACCATATATGAACCTTGTAGAATACACCTTGTATCCTAGTTTCTCTGGTACTGTGAATTATAGGCTGGTGATCCATTCAGGGTAGGGTAACTCAGTCAAGTTCCTTCCACTTGACTGTGAATTCCAAGATTCCATTATTTTTTTTCTGCAGAGTAGTATACCATTGTGTAGGTGGGCAACATGTTCTTTATCCATTCTTCAATTGAGGGGCATCTAGGTTGCTTCCAGGTTCTTGCTATTACAAATAATGCTGCTATGAACATAGTTGAGCACATGTATTTGTTACATGGGTGAGGATCATTTGGGTATCTGCCTAAGAGGCAGATTGCTGGGTTCTGTGGTAAACTAATTCCCATTATACTGGGGAACCACCATACTGATCTCCAAAATTGCTATACAAGTTGTTTGCACTCCCACCAGCAGTGGAGGAGTGTTCCCCATTCTCCACATCCTCTCCAGAATAGGTTGTTGTTGGTGTTTTTAATTTTAGCCATTCTTGCCAGAGTACGATGGTATCTCAAAGTTATTTTGATTTGCATTTCCCTGATAGCTAAAGATGTTGAGCACATTTTTAAGTGTCTTTCAACCTTTTTGATTTCCTCTATTGAGATTTATTTCTTCAATTCTGTACCCCATTTTTAAATAGATTTATTTGGTGTTTTTTTCTAGTTTCTTGAGTTGTTTGTATATTTTGGAGATCAGCCCTTTGTCAGATATAGGGTTAGTAAATAATTTTTCCAAGTGTTTGGGCTGCTGCTTGGTCTTGTCCACTGTGTCCTATGCCTTACAGAAGCTTCTAATTTTGAGGATGTCCCATTTATTAATTGCTGATCTCAGTGCCTTGCTACTTGAAGCAGTCTCCTGCTTCAAAGGTACCTCCTACTTTCTCTTCTAATTAGTTGAGGGTGGCTGGATTTATGTTGAAGTCTTTGATCCATTCGGACTTGAGTTTTGTGTACTGCGATAGACATGGGTCTATCTGCAGTCTTCTACACACCATCATCCAAATGTTCCAGCACTTTTTGTTGAAGATACTTCCCCCCCCATCGTATTCTGTCAGCTAAAATCCAGTGTTCATTGGTGTGTGGGTTAATATCAGGGTTTTTCTATTCAATTCCATTGTCTATTTTTGTGCCAATACCAGGCTGTTTTCAGTACTATAGCTCTGTAGTAGAGCATGAAGTCAGGGATGGTGATGCCTCCTGAAGTTCTTCTATTGTACAGGGTTGTTTAGGATATCCTGGGTCTTTTGATTTTCCATATAAATTTGATTATTATCCTTTCAAGTTCAGTAAAGAATTGTGCTGGGATTTTAATAGGGATTGCATTGAATCTATAGATTGCTTTTGGCAAGATTGCCATTTTTACTATATTTATCCTTCCTATCTATGAGTGTGGGAGATATTTGCATTTCTGGTATCTTCTTTAATATCTTTCTTTAAAGCCACAAAGTTCTTATAGTATTTCACTTGTTTGGTTAGCATTACACCAACATACTTTATGTTGTTCGTGGCTATTATAAAGGGTAATGTATCTATGATTTTTTTCTCAGCCCCTTTGTCATCTGAATAAAGTAGGGCTATGAATTTTTTGAGTTTATGTTGTATCATGTTGATTGTTGTAGATGTTTATCAGCTGTAGGAGTTCCCTGGTAGTTTATCGGGTTGCTTATGTAAACCATCATAACATCCGCAAATAGAGAAAGTTTGACTTCTTCCTTTCTAATTTGGATCTACTTGATCTCCATTTGTTGTCTTATAGCTTCAGCAGGAACTTCAAGTACAATATTGAAAAAATATGGAGAGAGAGGACAGCCTTGTCTTGTTCCTGATTTTAGAGAAATCACCTTAAGCTTCTCTCCATTCAGTTTGATGTTGGCTGTTGCTTTATTGTATATTGCTCTTATTATGTTTAGGCATGATCCTGTTATGCCTGCTCTCTCCAAGACCTTTATCATGAAAGGGTGTTGAATTTTCTTGAAGGCTTTTTCAGCATCTAAGGAGATGACCATATGGCTTTTCTTTTTCAGTTTGTTTATATGGTGTATCAAGTTGATAGATTTTCATATGTTAAACCACCCCTGCAACCCAGGGATGAAGCCTATTTGGTCATAGTGGATGATTTCTCTGATGTATACTTGGATTTGGTTTGCCAGTATTTTATTGAGTATTTTTGCATCGATGTTCTTCAGAGATATTGGTCTTTAGTGTTCTTTCTTAGTTGTATCTTTGTGAGGCTTGGATACCAAGGTGATTCTGTCCTCATAGAAAGAGTTGGGTAATGGGCCCTCTGTTTCTATTGTGTGGAATAATTTGAGGAGTATTGGTATTTGCTCTTCCTTGAATTTCTGGTATAATTCTGCACTGAAGCCATCTGGCTCTGGGCTTTTATGGATGTAAGGCTTTCGACGACTCCTTCTATTTCATTGGGGATTATAGTTCTATTTAAGTGGTTTGTCTGTTCTTGATTTAATTTTGGTAAGTGATAGTTACCTAGAAATTTGTTCATTTCCTTTGTGTTTTCAAATTTTTGTGGGGTACAGGTTTTTAAAGTATGACCTAAAAATTGTCTGGATTTCTTCTGTGTCCATTGTTATATCCCCCTTTTCATTTCTGATTTTTTTAATTTGCATGTTCTCTATCTGCTTTTTTGTTAGTTTGCATAACGGTTTGCCTATCATGTTGATTTTCAAGAAAAAACAACTCTTTGTTTCATTGATTCGTATCCATTCTGTTAGCCTGTGTGTTTTTATAGGTGAGTTAAGACCATTAATGATGAGGGAGAGTATGGATTACTGATTGTCATTGCTTGTTTATTTTAGATTTGTTGTTGGCGGTGGTATTATGAATATATTTTTCTTGTTTTCCCTTGGTTTCTGGTGAAATAGGATAATCTGTTTCCTACCTCTTTGTGAGCGTAGTTATCTTCCTTGGGTTGGAGTTTTCCTTCCAAAACTTTCTGTAGGCCTGGATTTGTAGATACGTATTGTGAAAAAATGACTGTCATTAAATATCTTGTTTTCTCCATCTATAGTGATTGAGAGTTTTGCTGGATATAGTTTTACTGGCATCTGTGGACCCTTAGTACTTGCAGAACATCTATCCAGGACCTTCTGGCCTTTAGGGTTTCCATGGATAAGTCAGGCATAGTTTTGATAGGTCTGCCTTTATATGTTACCTGTCCTTTTTCCTTCACTGCTCCTAATATTCTTTCTTTATTCTGTATGTTAGATGTTTTGATTATTTTATATGGAGGGCTCTTTTTTCTTTAGTCCAGTCTATTTGTTTTTCGGTATGCTTCTGGTACTTTCATGGGCATGTCCTTCTTCAGACTGGGAACATTTTGCTCAATGAATTTGTTGAAAATGTTTCTGGCACCATTTAGCTGGGCTTCCTCACCTTCCTCTATGCCTATTATTCTTAGGCTTGACTTTTTCACGGTGTCCCACATTTCCTGGATGTTTTGTGTGAAGGATTTGTTGGATTTATGATTTTCTATGGCCTATGAATTTATTTCTTCTAGTTTATCTTCAGCACCTGAGATTCTCTCTTCCATCTCTTGACTTCGGTGGGTTATTGTTTATCTGTAGTTCCCAATAGTTGCCCAGTTTTTCTATTTCCAGCATTCCTTAAGTTTGTGTTTTCTTTATTTTCTCCATTTTTGTTTTCAAGTCTTGAACCGTTTTCTTCACCTGTTCACTTGTTTTTTTTTTTTTTCTTGGCTTTCTATACTTTAAGAAATTTATTCATTATTTTCAATTTTTTGTTTGTTTTTTCTTCCATTTCTTTAAAGAATTTTGTCACATCTTCTTTGAGGGCTTCTATCATTTTATGACAATAATTTTTAAGCCGTTCGCTTCTGCTTCATATGCTTTGTTGTGTTCCAGTCTAGTTTGTGTAGATTCCCTATATCTGGAGGTGTTATGCTTGTCTTTCTGTTGTTAGGTGTTTTCTTGTATTGCTTTCTTCCCATAGCTTCTTTTAGTAGGTGTTGTTGGGGTCTGTTCCTTTATCTATGGGCTTAAGTGGACCAGAGTTTGGATGTCTGTAGCTTTTTGTGGTTCAAGCACTCTAGGATGTCTCTCCACAGGTAGGGGCCTAGAGATGGTGGTCAATTTTCAGGTTCAATCAGAGGACAGCTGAGGCCTCTTTGGCAGGATGTTTCCTCAGTGATAGTGTGGTATAGCAGGGATCTTACACTCTCCAGCTGAGTGAGGCCTCTTTAGAAAAGGCTCTGGGATGGGGGTCAAGGTTCAGACAGCAGGAACTCAGAGTGGTCCTGCAGAGATAGGTGGATCTCTGGGAGTGGTCAAGAAATCCATTAGAGGATCAGCAGTGGGGTCAGAGACCAGGCAGGTGGAAATTACGGGTAGTCCCGCGTGGATAGGCAGGTCTATTGTGTTCTGACCAGCCCATGGAATTTTCCCCTAGGTGTCTGGATTGGTGGCTCCACTCTATGTTTCAGTGCTCAACCAGAGTGGTGGGACAGTGGGCAGAGTAGGGCTGAGGGTAGGGGGAGCACTTTCTATGAGGACAGGACACAGGTGCAATGAGGGACACACCCAGGGATTTCCTGGGAAAGGGTGTAGGTGAGAATCTACCCCACCTGAAATAGACCCAGACTCACCTCTAACCAAGGCCTGGTGCTGGGGAACAAAGGCTGGGATGATACTCAGGCATCTTTTCTTAAGGTTATTTTATCCATTGTTTTCAGTGAAGGGCATCTGTTGCTTTCAATTTCCACACTTCCCTACTTGTTTCCTTGAGTACCCACTATGAAGCAATCTGTACTTTTTTCTTTTTTTTTTAGATATTAGTCCTATTTCTTTAGATTTTTACAGTTAAATGGCAAGTGATTAAGTGGGGTTAATTTACTATCTCTCCTTTTTGATTTGTAGGTGTTGGAAGGAAAGATGAAAGATTCTGATGTGTAAAATTACCATTACTTTCTAACCTATAAGACTTGGAATTACTCTCTCTTTGTGTCTCTTACCTACAAACTGTAGCTTTAATGTTCTGCCAGCCTGCCCACTGCCAGACTGGCGTGCTGGCCCCAAATAACACTCAGCAACTCTGTATTTAAACAATCCTGTTGGCTAGTTACCATTATTGTTTATGGACTATCTCTGTCTTAATTATTAACCCATTTCTACTTATCAAAGTATTTCCATGTGGCTCATCTTACCGGCCAGATAGGCGGGCCTGGCATCTTGCTTTTTCCATGCTCTACATCCTGACTCCTCCTAACTACTTCCTCCTTCTTCCTCCTAGTCTCCTAGCCCCACCTATCTAGTTTCCTATTGGCCAACAGGGCTTTATTAATTAACCAGTATTAGAAACATATTTACAGAATAACATCTCCCATCAACAAACCAAAGAAGGAGCTAGAATGTAAGTGATTATTATATGTTTCTGTGTATGTACACACATGGGACAATGTGTCTGTGAATTTCAATAACAAGTGATTATGAAATAATATGTTTACACATATGTTTAAACATGAGCCCACTTCACTTTTCTGCTTATAATATATAGAGTAGCTATAGGCTCAGATTCTTTTAACACACTAGTGACTAGACAAGCCATAAATTATTTAGAGAAGCCTGTGTACCTAGAGCTCAAGATCTTGAATCTGATATATTGGAAGCACTGAACCACATGGCCAAGTGATGTTGATTTGCTCATCTATTTGAATGAGATGTTACCTTTCTGATTTCATGATTTTCTTTTCTCTTTTTTTGTGGCCCCTTTCTGACTGATCACAGATATTGTCATAGTAGATTTTACTTTTTTCTCTTCATATTCATTCATAAGTTGGATTTCACTTTGATCAACTAATATCAATTTATCTTTGATTATTCTATATATGTTTAGATCTGAACATATATCCACTATATTGAAATTAATATCCCACAAGATCATATCCTGTTTTTCATTGTGCCTATGGATGACATATAGTTTAAAATATACTGAAAATTTATGACCTGCTTTCCAGTATCATTAGTATAGATGTAATGACATCCCGTGATGATAGTATGCTCTACTTAGGATTTTTCTCATAAAATAAATAAGGAAGATCTCTTTGGTTAGGGTAAAATGTTAGAAGTTTGTCCAGGCTCTTAGGAGGAAAACTGAAATATGTATATAGTGAGATAGGAAAAAAATTTATTTAATTATTTTTTCTTATTCTACTTATTGATCCCTGTTCTCTTTCATTCCCTCCATTCCTCCCTGCTTCCATTACTTTCTCCCTCCCTCCCATGTCCTCCAACCACCCTCCCATCCCATTCCACACCCCACTCCACAGGAAGGCTGGTGCCTTCCAGGAGAAATCAACAAAATCTGTTAAATCATTTGGAGTAGGGTCTAGGCCCTCCCACCTTCCTCTAAGTTAAGGGTGTACAAAGTACAAAATACAAAGTCCTTTTGTGCACCAGGGAAACATTGTAGTTCCAATGTCAGAGGTCCCTTAAGTCTAAGGGCCCAGGCCCCCTAACTTAGGCACATGTTCAGGGGTTCAGAGTCAGTCCAAAGCCTGTTTCCCAGCTATCAGTCTTGGGGTCCTTTAGCTCTTCCTTGTTTAGGTCAACTGCCTCTGCTGGTTTCTGTAGTCTGGTCTTGTCCTCCCTTTCTGCATCTGGAAACCAGTTCAGCTTAGTGTTTAGCTGTGGCTGTCTGCTTCTGTTTCTATCAGCTACTAAATGAGGGCTCTATGATTGTGGCTAAGTTAGTCATCAATCTCAATATTAGGGAATTTCATTATGGTAACCTTTCCACTGTTGCTCAAACTGTTAGTTGGGGCCAGTCTTGTAGGTCTCTGAATAGCTCTAGAGCCAGTTTTCTTCTCAAAGCTATAATTACCTCTTTTATGGTCTCTCTCTCTCTCTCTCTCTCTCTCTCTCTCTCTCTCTCTCTCTCTCTCTCTCTCTCTCTTCCTCTCTTCTATTTCTCCCCTGACTCAATCTTCCTAGTCCCATGTACTTTCCTCTCCTCCCCTTCTTATTGTCCTAGGTCTCTCTCCACTCACTGCCCCCCACCAGCTCCAATGAACCATCATTTGAGATCACCACATAATGAGGCTGTGAGATGCCAGTGAGGGTACTAGCACCTGAATTCAGTCATTCTTCATTGCACTACATGAAGCCTTACCTGTTGTCTTGTTGGTGTCTTATTTTTTTGACGGGGCAGGGTTTCTCTGTATTACTTTGGATATTGTCCTGGAACTCTCTCTGTAGACCAGGCTGTCCTCAAACACACATAACTTCTCCTGCTTCTGTCTCCAGAGTGCTGGTATTAAAGGCATGAGCCACCGATGCCCAACCTGTTGATGTCTTTTCCTGCCATAGAATACCTATGGCTATTTTGGTTGCACTCATCATTGTAGCCAGTTTTTCTTGTTGTTTATTTGTTTGCTTGTTTGTTTTTGTTGTTTTGTTTGTAATCTTTTAGGGTTTAGAATGTGTGATAAGATTGACTGACAAGCAAGATGACAGTCATGATTAAATAATCATATAGATCATGTCCCTATAAACAGCCAGACAATTAGGCAGATGCACACATGGAGAAGTAGTGAAAGAACTGGAGTTGGATGGAGGAAGGAAAGAGGGAAGATGAATGATGGAGATAGAGAAGCAGATGTTTAGGGAACAGGTCATACCCTGCCTCCCTAAACAGACATTGGATATATAGGTAAAGAAACTTACTTTAAATTTAAGATTCAGAGGAAAGAATGGAGGGGGGAGTATCAATGCAACTTAAACTAGAATTAAAACAAAAATAAATAGACCCTTTAATTGAAACGGGTCATCTCCAGTATCCAGTTAGCTAGATGAGAGTCTCCTTCACCCCTGAACAAAGGCAATATGTCTTTCCTGGATTAGATGATAGTCCCAAATTTCATTTTTTTCCAGTAAACTGAAGTGATTTTGCACTAATTTAATGGAAATGTGAATGTAACAATGAAAATTACCATCCTACATATATTTCCAGAGAGGCTATACATGTATAAAGAACTATGAAAAGAACTATACCAGATATATAGAAATGAAAGTCATCAATTCATAAATAATAATCTAAGCCACTTTGGTAAACTACCCTGAAAGCAAAAGTTAGAGGAGGGCAGAGAAAGGGGTGGAGGAGGGAAAGAGTAAAGAAGAGAGCCAAACAATTAAACTTTTATACATTTATACATACGTGTGTGTGTATGTGTGTTTGTGTGTCTAGAATTTTTTCTTGAAAGATTTACAGGTATTTCAATTGTGAGGAGGAAACAATTATTGTCTTGTCAGACCATACATAATTATAAAGAGAATTAATGCTCAGATGTTGATGGTGAGTTTGCCAAATAACATGGCCTAAAGGAAGCAGCAGGCTACCTGAAATTATGTGCAAAGGATGCATATTGTTCTACTGTTTATTTTCTCAATTACTTGTAATTGATATTAGGAGAAGCTTACCCAGACAGAAACCATGGCTCTCAGACTTGCTTCATGAGATAGCATGAATGGAAATGAACCTTAAGTGATGTATGGTACTTATAGGCAAAGATATGGGGAAATATATTTTCATTGTCTCTGGTCTTTCTTTTGGTTCAAAGCAAAATTAGAGAGCCTTGTGATTCTGATCACTCTGGGTGTGTATCATTATGTATCAGTTTCTTGGAAAATAAGGTAGGTAAGAATATCCTCATAGATTAATAACTCTTAGTTGATTAAGTCGTAAAAATGTTGAAATTCTATGAAAGCACCCAGTTTTAGCTTCTGCTGTTCCTGTAATGTATGACTTTCAGTTAGCATAGCAAAGACATGTGATAGAGAAGACTTGAGAGTTTGGAGAGACCTTCATGTAGGCTCCTCTGCATTTCTGATCAAATGCAATGACTTTTCTCAAAGATAACAGTGTCTTGAATTGGAAATATTCTCCTTTGTGACAGAAACATAAAACATTACTGGATTTTGTTTAGTCCCAATGTGCCTCTCCAATTAGCACAGAATACAATTACAATTTGAGGACTTTGAGTGTGGGGAGCTGCGAGCCGTGGCCAATGCAGGATGGCAACCACTCCCCTACAGGTTGCAGTGAACAACTCCATGTTGAGCAATGCCTCCTTGGACTGCGTGTCCCACGCTTCCCGCATGTGCAGTAGGATGGTGTCTCTGGCCAATCCCGAGGTCTCGGGTGTCTGCAGTTCGGCTGTGACCAATCAGGGTACGACTCGTGTCCTTTTTCCCTATATAAGCAGCTGCATTTGGGTTTTCGGGGCCCCTCACTTACTGCTCTCCCTTCAATCAAGAGGCTCTCCAATAAAGCTTGATTTGAGAAAAATCCTCAAGGTGTGGTCGTTCTTCCTCGCTGGTCGAGGTGCATGCAATTCATGACTGTTGTCTCTATCTCCCCTTATTCCTTTGCAGGGGTCAAATGCATGAGAAGGAAAAAGACAAGGAATGCCAATTTTAAAATTTAAGACAAAAATACCCTGAACTTCTACTACTCCACCTGCAATTTACCAGCTTATAATATACTGAAGTCAGATTCATTGAATGGTAAAATAATAGCACGCTATTTCTTCCCTTCACTGAGCTTATTAGTGTGTTTTTCACAGTGTGAAGAAAAGGAATGAAATGTAACTATCTGATATCTCTATTGTTCCAGTGTATTGGTATGTATAAAGAAGGAAAGGCAAAGACCCCCCAAGACGTTTAGCTGCATTTTCTGCACTGGGACACATTACACAATTTCTCCTTGTTGAACTGTAATTATAACAGAGCCACCTCTATAAACATGAATACAGGGGAAACTAATTAGGTGCTGACAATAAGCAAATATTATTCTCTTAATTAGATCTTCTTCTATTGGAAATCCTGCTTTGTTCTTGCTACTCTAGTGTGAATGACATTTGAATCATAACAGTGTCTCACAGAGCAGTCTTTCAGGGATGCAATAGACAGGCGCAATGACACAGCCAGTGAATACCTTTTCACATCTTTGCTAATCTGAAGTCAATGAAATTCAGTCCCCAAACAGCTGCTTTTGCTGATTGGTATACTGGCATAATCACATCTGAACCAGCACATGCCACATCATTTTAGTATTCACATATTTTGATAGTTCTTTTGTTCCATACTATTTTTACCTATTGCTTCCTATCTTGTGGTTGGTAAGCCAAACACTAGGTTGTGATGAGGAATGTCCAAGGAAAACACTATTTGGTAGTTTATCAATTCCGAACCTCCTGCATGCAAAATTCAATATCTCTCTTTCCCCACCTCCTTGTCTTTCCCTCTTGGTCTTTCTTCAACCATCACATGTGTTTTTAAAGGATTTTTAAAAAGGGATTGATCACCTGCATATCTGCATACTTTGTGTGTTTGTTAGTAGCAGGGAGGGAGATAAGGGTATATTTTAGGGCATACTGTTTGATCAATAGAAATCTCTAATTTATGAAACAGACACCTGATATGCATGCTGAAAGACTAGATATATGATGGTCATGCCTATGCCCCCACTTAATAAGCACAGATTACACCATGACACCCTGAAGCAGAATTAAATTATTTGACAATAACTCTCCTTCAAAATGACACACTTTAAAAAGCAGATGGGGCCCTACGTACAAACAATTAAGAGAATGTTAACAATCCTATTTTTAAAAGGCAAAACAATGTCTATTGTTACCTGATATGTGTATACTAGAAATTCAATCCAATGAATTAATTTCACAATAGAAACAACACTGTAGAAAATATTCCAAATGCTAGAGAAGTCAATACCAGAAACTACAAAGCAGCTCAACTGCCTGTCAGAACTTAAGAGTGAGGGTTAGATCTGTTTAATCTGCAATTTCTAGAATGTCCATTCAGAGATGTGGGTCTGGAAAAATACAAGGAAACATGTTTTCAAACCATGGGAATATCTAATATTAGAAGCTGTGTTTGAAGACAATAAAAAGACTGAATGGGTCAGTGGGCAGGGTAATGGTAGTGAATACCTTTAATCTCAGCGCTCAGGATGCAGCAGTGACAGACATATTTCCATGAGTTCTAGGCTAGCCTGGTCTACAAAGCAGATGGCAGGACAGTCGGGACTGTTACACAAAGAAACCCTGTCTCAAAAACTAGCAAAAGAATGAATGAGGCTGTGAGACTGATGGGCAGCCAAGTTGAACTCATTAACTCCTTGACATACACTTTAGATATGAGCTAGTGAACTCCCATGTAAGAGCCTAGACCCAGTCAATGCTACTGCTGTTGCTGACCCTAGCCTGCCCAACAAGTCACAAACACCTCAGTGATCACCATATCTGCAAAGAATGTATTTCTAGGATCTTCACTGGAGTTTCAGGGAGAGGATTACACAGTTGAAAAGTAAACATAGAGGTTGGACCTGAGCAGAGAACACAGAGAGAAGCAGAAATTTGGCCTAGGAATCTGAGCCCAAGACAGACAAAAAAGAAAGAACTCTCTCCTACTATCACCAGAGGCCAATTATATATGACCCTAGAAATGTGCTGCTAAAACCAAGAACATGAAGATGCTCAGGTGTACTGGCCTCCCACAGCCCTTCAGAACCTGAGCCACAAAAGGAAAAAGTCTTATGTAGAGAAAATGAGATCCTTAGTTCACTTGGAGAAAAATTGTAAATTTCCAGGGATAAGGGCAGGGGAGGGGCTGTTCTCTAGCCCAGGACTTCCTGCAGAAGGCAGCCTGCACTCAGAAAATTCTTCCTCATGTCAATGCACATACTCATTTGTGAAATTTTCTGACAAGTTTTTCTCCCTCCCACCTAAAAATACTGACAATCTTTGAAAAAAAAAACAACCAACAAACAAAAATTATATAAATAAAAAACACAGCATCCCAATGAAGAGGAAAAGCTCCAGTGCAGTAACTTCTACTTCTTAGCATTGTCTATTTTTATTTTTTACACTTTTACTTAATTTTCTAATCTGTGTTTTTATTTTAAATATTATCTATGGTTTTTACTTTTATTTTACTGCTTCTATATTTTAGCTTCTGTTTCACTGGAAAATACTCTCATGACTGTCCCTTATGTTTGTAAATCTATAAATCTTTTATGTTTTTACATCTATAATTGTCTCTTAACCACTGCTTACACCTCCAGCCTTTATACTTTCTCTCTCACTTGTACTTTGCCCCTTTCACTTTTCTTCCTTTGTTTTTACTTAAATGTTGTCTATATAAGGCTGGGTTTATAGTACTCGGCATGAATTCCCTGCTATTGCAGTAACCTTAAGCCTACTGAGAAATCTTGGTTACTCACAAAATTAAAGTGCTTCATTGCACATTTAGGAGTATTTTGTCATTCTGGTCACTGGTGTGTCTCCAGCATGGTAGGACTAGTTAATCGTTTTCTCCCTTGGCACTTGAGTAACACCTTCTAATACTACCAGAGCTTGATCTAGGGAAGGGGAAGATAGCTAAGTTCCAGCTATGTTTCTCTAAGTCCTGTGTGTCTAAAGGGTATGCCATGTTCAGAAAGTGTATTGTTTTCAAGTTCTAGAAAGCAACCGAGGCATCTTGGGCATCTCTTTGAATCCTTAAAATAAGAACCTGAACGGAGGTTTTTGATTCCTGGCACCAGAGTTTCTGGTAGGTTGTAGGTAATGGAATTACCAACATCTTCGGGGGAGACTTTAAATTTGAATGTATGTATTTTAGACTTTCAGTTGTAACTCAGGAAACCTTTAATGCATATGTTATATGTAATGGAAACAGAAAAACATCAAATACATAAAATATATATCAGCCCAGTTACCCATCTAAACATGTAAATGATTTGGGCTCCATATATGTGGGAAAGGGGCTTAGATAACATTCATTCATTCATTTAATAAATATTCATCTGTCTTTGCCCTTATCACCTCACTTACCTAGAGTGCATATTTAAATAAACAAAAATCATTCATATTTTAGCCTTCACATCTACTTAGATAGAATAATTCCTATAAACAAACATGTCAAAACAGAATGGTACATAAATTGGGACTAATTCACAAGAGAGCTGATTTTTAACTGGGGTCTTGAGGGCAATATGAACATTCAAGTGACAAGGGCATTCCCGATAGAGGAAACACCAGCATGGCAAGTAAGAACACAGAGCCAAAACTGGCCTTGGAGACAGACATAAGGTTGGGATATAAATGCTGCTTGCCTCTGCTCTCAGCAGGCCTTCCCACTACCTCCTGCTGCTTTCATCTATTTTCTTGCTTTGCAGTTTCCCTGCACACCACAGTCTACTATTACATCCTCGTTCCCCCTCCTCCACCTCCTCATCTCATGTCCAAAACACATGGGTATGTGAGATAAGCCAGGAACATGTTGCAAGCTGGTGAGAAGGTGTGCTGTGAGGGTGCTTCAGAGAGGGTGGAGGGCACAGGAGTGAAGAACACCTAGGCTTACAACTCCATGGTTGCATTTCTTCACCTTGAAACCTTTCTTGCTGTTCCATGGCCAACATAATTCTTTGCCAAACGATTTTGACAGATAACATATCTGCCTGTCCCGATTCAAAAAAAAAAAAAAAAACCTAAAACAGATTGTGCAGTTCTTTAAATGAGAAAAAGAGAAGGCCAAAAAAAAGGAAAAGAAAAAGAAAAAGAAAACCCACAGATTATTTACAAAGGAAAGAGTGTATTTGAAGAATAGAAAAAAATTCTGAACACTCATCCAATCAAGAATTTAATTCATAGGTTCTCCTTAAGCAATCATCACCAGGTGACACTAATTAGTGTGAAGAGTTCACAGGTGTTACTCTGCAAGGGAAATAAATAAAAAAGAATGAATAAGTAAACTGCAGCTTGAACATATCTGCCTGTGTCTTACTTACCAGTCTCCAAATATGTCACTTTTCACATTTACTTAAAATCAAATAATTTAGTTTTAAAACTACTCTGTAAATTCCTTCCTCCACAAATGCAAATATCTGGACATTGATCCATTTATGTTTCTGCAAGCGTATTCATTTTCATGCACTATATATTTAATATCCCATCCACTAGATATTGTGCATGATTTGAGATGTAAAAATGGTTGCTCATGTTATGATGGCTTTTATTTTTTAGGAGAGCAATATACCAGTTTAATGACATGATTCACTGATTGTTGTTTTAATGTTTTCAGAGGAGAAATAATATAATATAGAATAGAATACAAATATACTTGGTCTGCTTTACAATATCAAATTCTGCCTTTGAATAGCAGTAAGGATTGATATAGTTCAGACCATTATGGGACATTGTGAATTTCACATAAAATAGAAAGCAAATGTTAGAAGGAAAGTAAAACAAAAGCAGGGATTTTTTATTGAAAAATATTATATTAGCTCTTTGGTATTCTTTATATGAATTTTTACTTAAATTAGAAACAAGTTTATTTTACATATTAATCCCTCTCCCTACCATTTTCCCATGACCCCAACCTACACACACCCTGCCCCACCCCCCATCCACTCCCTAGGTAAAACGAGGCCTTCCATGGGGGATCATCAAAGTAGATTACATCATTTGGGGCAAGGCCAAGGCCCACCCCATATACCTAGGCTGAGAGTATCCCTCCATAAGAAATGAGTTCACAAAGTCCATTCATGCACTAGGGATAAATACTGATTCCACTGCCAAAGTTCCTATAGGCTGTCCAAGTCTCCTAACTGACAGGGATGTTCAGAGAGACTAATAACAGGAATTCTTGTTCATCCACAACTCAGAGTAAACATGTCATAAGATGCTGCACCTGAGAAGGACATATAACAACAATGAAGGAACTAATATTTTAAATATTTCTAAACAACTTAAAGCATTTTGTGTAAGATTTTATCATCTGACTGGGAGAACTCTTGTAAAAATTTATATCCCTGTGTGTGACCGAAAGAGAGCACACACACAAGGGGTCTCCAAAAATCAGAAGATTTAAACCAAACAGAGTTAAGGGGGTGTTATCTTTCCTACCCTATATGAGTTAACTATGTAATAGATATCTTTGATTTAACCATCTTAAGTTTGAGAAACATAAATTCATGTCTTTTTATCACCAAAAATTTATTTATGAAATTTAATTAGAACGTATGAGAGAAGAATAGCAGATCAATGCAAAGCTGATTAAATAACAGTGTAGCAATTGAGTGTTTGCAAACTAGAGGGCACCTTTACTGCTATCAAAAATCTAGTCTACATTGTATGTGTGTTTATGTGTGTAAGAGGTGTCTTCAGTGTGGGCAGATGGAGGTATGGAACGGGAAAGTTTGAGTCAGAGACAGAGAAATAGAGTGTGACAGAGACAAAGAGAAATAGAGAAAGAGAAATACCTACACAGAGGGAGAGAGATTATTGAGAGATAGATGATTGGTAGACTATAGATAAATAGGTACCCACAGAGAGCAGCAGAGGTATACATAATACACAGATGAGCTGCAGCTCATTATTTAAAAATATATTTCCACACATTTTGGATAATTTATGTAACTATATTTAGGGTATAATATAACATTCAAGTGCTGCAAAATATTTGTTTAGCTATGCAAAGATGTGTTACATTTGTTTATGTTTTGGAATATTTGTTTAGTAAAGCTCTGTTGTATTTGTTTAATTATGTACAGATGTGTTGCTGTTTTGCCTTGCTTACCTAAAGCACCTGATTGGTTTAATAAAAAGCTGAATGGTCAATAGCAAGGGCGGAGGTACAGGTGGAACTTCTGGGCAGGGAGAGTAAGTAGGAGGATGGATTTAGTTTTGAAGGACAAAAGAAAAACAGACACAAGGAAGACATGAGAGCCAGACAAATTAACACAAAGGGAGCATGAAATCCAGTTATATAGAATGAAAGAAAGTTTAAAAAGCTCTTAGGAAAAAATATAGATGAATAGAAACAGCTTAAATTAAGTTAAAAGAGATAGTGGGACAAGCCAAAACTAAGGCTCAGCATTCACAATTAATAATGAGTTTCAATATCTTTATTTTGAAGATGGTTGGTGGTCTCCCATAATTTCCAACTACAATTCAAAAAATTATTATATCAACAAAAGGAGGCTAAACCTAACAAGACATTATAACTTACATACAATAAATATGAGTAGGACAGAATTACTGATTCTTCTGACTTCTAAAGGAACTGGTTAAATTCTCTTAGTGTTCATCAATGTTAACACATCACTTTACTTATTTCATTTGCTGTGAGGTTAATATAAGTCAGTAACTTATATTAGTAGAATAAATTTATTCACATGTATATAAAGAATAAGAAATAAATATATTGGCATTTTGTGTGACACAATGAATGTATTCTTCACTAGGAATGTCATAGTTTGAACTAAGCAATCTTTGGCTTACATAATGAATTTAACTGAAAGTTTTACGTTGTGATTGATAAAATATGAGTAAAAGAAGTCATTATTTAGAGTATAGGTATTCTGAATGGTGGTATAGCATTAAGTGATGTTGAAGTATAAATCAATTTATTACTATTTTAGTTATATTTTACTCCTAGTTCGGACATAATTTCAATGATGATAACTTCTCTAATACAATTCTACATTTTAATAACAACCATCACTATGAGTTTTCCCTTAACAATTATACTGCACCAGATTATAATTATATCAGAGCTTCATGAGTTTAATGACACTAGATCTTGATTTCTGTGAAGTACTGTTTTATGTGTATAGTATATCATAATAGTCAAAGTTTAAAAAATTATAATATAACAAAGGAAAATTATACAAATGTAGTCATTAAATAAAACAGGTGAAGTATAAAAGAAGTGATTAAAGTTGACAAATATTTTACATTGAGAAGAATTGCACACTGGAGTTTTAAAATAAACTCCACATGTAGTCATTGTGTGACCACTGCAACTCACTTAACCATTCTGGATTTTAGTTTCCATTATTCTTCTACTGTGATTGTTAGGATTTTGACCTCATGAGAGTTAATAAATGAAATGTGCAATCAGTGTTCCTGATGGTCATTATGATAACAAGAGGATAAAAGAACCATAGAACTAGAAATGGATTTGCTGCTCCTACCTAATGCATACAACACAAAAGGAGAAATAATTTGGGGGAAAAAGCCAATAACAAAAAAGTTAACAATATCAAAAAACAAACAACAGTAGTAAAAATCACCAGAGTCAGCACCATATGCAGCACAATTAAACTGAATAGTCCCTAGTGTCTACAAGAAAATTCTCACTCACAATTACCCAAACAAATTTATTCTCTTAGAAACCCTGAGGGCTTGAAACCAAAGTGCATCTCTTTAGGGCCTATTAAACTATTTTTTATTACTATCTAACTTTTGTGTACCCAGAAACACCAGTTATACACATCAGCAAGACTGCCATTGGAAGTTCAGCTCACTCCTATTGTTTATCAACTGTAGCATGTGATTCAGCTTTATTCAAATTTTCTCTTTAAGCATTTGGGTGGTTGTTGTATGTCATACACTACATGAGATAGTTCAGAGCTGAGGTAGCAGTAACTGTAAATTTGCAGGCATTTATAATTTCAGCATTATTTATTACTTTAAATTCTAGCATTCTATTGTAAAAAGAAGTCCAGGTTAATGATCAAGGATCATTTTTTCATTAATTCACCAGGTGCAATAGTGAATAATTATACACTTAACAACCACTGGGTATGTAATCTGGGCCAGACAGGGAAATGATGAGTTGAGGAGATGAAGGGATTACAATTTGGGATGGAGCCTGGTTGTTTCCTTTTAGAATTATAACTAAAGTGTCATGAATGCAAATTTGACTGAAGAATTAATTCTGTCATTGCAAAACTCTGAATTAAGAAATGGCCAGGGTATGGACTTCTGAGTCTGATACAGTATGGCTAAAAGAAGTTGTTTTTATTTTCCAGCATCTAAACTAAGATTGATGTTTCAATATTGAATAAAATATAAAAATGATGACGTCAGAGAACTATTATTACGTGGAGGACGAGTTTTCTCTAAAACTCTCACTATTACCCTTCCTCTTTGAATCACTTCCATGAGTGAACACTGAATTGAATCATATGTAAGAAATTTGTTCACACAATTCATTAACAAAAACAACCCACTCTATCTCAAAAAGCTCACATTAAATGCAATGAATCTTGCCTCTAGCTCTGGTCAAGCCCTTAGAATTGTGTAATGTGTCTAATTCTGAAATTTGAGATGGGTAATTTCAGGGCATTCAAAATGATTTTATGTAAACTGGCAATATTCACTTGGATATCATTCAATGATCTAGGAATCCAACAGAGATTCTGCTACTGTTGGGCTCTGCTCCTATCATGACCCATTTCCTGTAACTACTGGTTTTGATACTATTGCTGGTTTCTGCTTTCTCAGTAGTTATGACTTCTGTCTCCAGTTTTGACTACTATTATCCATTCCTATGGAAACTCTTTCTTCTTAAATTTATTTATTTTATGTACATAAATATTTTTCATAAATGTATACCTGTGTACTACATGTATGCCTGGTGCTGACAGAGATCAAAAGAGAGCATCAGATCACTTAGAATGGGAGTCATACATCATTGTAAGGCACCATGTAGGTACTGGGGGCTGAGCATGTACCCTATGCAAGAGCAACAAGTGTTTTAATGTCTCAATCATCTCTGTAATTCCCATCTCAGGGAGTTCTTAATTACCTATATCTCTGACCACATTCTACTTACAAGGGAAAAACTAACATCTTTTACACACTTTAAGCTGTGTTCAAGGTTGTTTTTTTGTGATTTTTTTATTTAAAATAAATACACAAGAGAGTAAGGGTCCCAGTAAGTGCTTAAAGTCTGCATATGGGCCAACCTTTACAAATGAAAAAGATGACAGCAAGATTAATGGAAGATTGGAGGATTCCTTTTCATTAATCACTGACCGCAGGGCATTGTGAAAAGTGTTTCATGAGCCAACTCTCTGTTACTTCAATGAGCTCTCCTCCTGGAGATTGCTTTATGTAGAATATCATTATTCACTGACCTGCTATGCTGAGAAAACTCTGCTACTGATGAATGATAAGCTCATCATAAACTTAAAAATCAGGACCCCCTGTCCAATGAATTTACAGTCGCTGTTTATTATCATTTTTAGCTCTTCAACCATGAAGTCCGTTTAAGGAATTTTTTATTCAAGGAATTTAAATCCAATATAACACACAGAAAGTTACTATAAATTGACAATTCTAGTCATTTCAGGGTGTAAAAAAGAAATGTGAGAAGTAGCTCCTTTGTGAGTATAAAGACATATACACATTTCAGTTTCTCATTAGGCTTCCAAATTCATTACATAAGATAAAGGTTTTATAAGCAGTACATATTTGAACAGGGTGTACATGTCTTCAGTTCATGTATTTCAGAAAATAGAGGCAGAATGATCAAGAGTTCAAGGTCAACCAGAAGTACATAAAAAAAAGTCATGTCTCAAGTTTTTTTTTTGTTTTAATCAGATAGTTTTTAAACATCTGGTCATGTTTTGCCATAGTGTAACTAGTCAATTCCCTCTACAACCACACAGATAGGCATCATCCTTGGGCTAAGCTGTGAACAGACAGTGATACTTTCATGGCCTCTAGAAAAGAGCACAGTTGGAAAAAAAGATGATTGTATGTATCATTTGTAATATGAATATAGTGACAACCTGCCATTTCATTAATGAACAACAGTATTTACTTTATAGATTTGTTAATTTTGCTTAAAAGCTGATGTCATACTAGCCATCTCTTCATAAGTGGATCCCACATCTTGAGAATAAATGGTCTAGAATAACCTACTGCAGGTTAGTAAATTAAAATTTTATTCCATTGGCTTATTATGGTGAGAAAAAACAAAATGTTTTCTGGGAGGTGGTAGTGGCTTGTGCTTTTAATCTTAGCACTCAAGAGGCAGAGGCAGGTAGATCTCTGTGAATTTGAGGTCAATTTAGTCTACACAGTGAGTACAAAGATGGCCAAGTCTGATACACAGAGAAACTCTGTTGCAAAGGGCAAACAAAAAGACGAAAGCAAAAAGATTTCCACTGACAACATCTCCATCATTCCTGTATCTTCTCCAAGTAATTTTGCTAATTAAGTCAAGTCCTTATTACATCTGGCTTGGATCCTTATGACAATTTCCTAAATGGTATTGTCCTTTTATTTTTCCACTCTACATTCCCAATAATTCTTACTTTCTAAACCTAACTTCTTCCTTCATCATTCATTCCCTAGAAACTTTGTAAGACCTCCTTGTTCTCATTTGAAATAATCAATTTGCATTCTAGCAGCATCTAAAAGCTCTTTATAACACTATATCATTTGATTTTTCTGTAAATATTTGCTACTGCTTTCTTTCTGTGTGCTCATTTATAAAGATAATTTCTAGATACATTGTGTATTATATTATTTACCAAATAGTAAAAGTAAAATTTATTGGGAGGATAACTACACACATAAATGAAACCTTTCAATATAAAACTCCAATCAGACAAAAAACTAAATATTTCCAACAATGGAATGATAGAAAATTTTAACCCATTTAAAATATTCAAATGAATGTAGAGACTATATAATTCAGAATTGTCAGAAGGACAATTTGTGTTTGAAAATTACTTTTTCAAGCTTGCTTTTCCTCTCCCTAGACACACATATAACTACTTGTATTTATAGGACAGTTGCAAAGAATTTTAAAAAAAAAATCAGTATGTAAATTCACACTAAATAATGCAAAGTGCTTATAGGAATCTGTTTCCCAATTTGTTGCAGCTATCATCACATATAGGAAAAAGGAGATGGACAACCAGAAGTGAAAGAGCATCTACATACCTTTTAAAAGCTAAGGTAAAAAAACTATGAGCACTTTTAATTCTGGAGGCTTACATTGCATTTCTAGAGGCTGTATTCTTTTCATTTCATTTAATACACATCTATATTGATGGCAACCTAAAGCATTAAAAAATAATCAACCTCATATGTTCTTGGTTATTGTGCCTTTTGTGCATAAATAATTTTGAACAATGCTATTTATTGATAAATGCTGGTCAACTGATGTTTAATTTCATAACAACTTATGGAGAGTATCTTGAGGCTTTGAATCTTAATTATAGAATGTGGCTTGGAGACACACACACACACACACACACACACACACACACACACACACCTTTGAATATGGTTCACTTTTTCAAAAAATAATGTATATTTGGTAGATTTGTTGGGTGCACTCCATATCCTGGGTCTTGTGCATAAAATGTGGGTTTATAGCATGTATATTGTCACTGATCTGATGAAGACAAGGAGATGGCTAAGGATGGTGTGATGTACTGGTAACTTATCAATGGCCACAGCATTGCTGGATAATGTTATGATCCTTGAAAGGGGATATTTGCTAATATTAGTTTACATGGAATGATATGGGGAGGTGTTTCTGACTAATAAAGGTATGTTCTATATAATCACAAAGAATATTTCTTAAAATGACAATAAATGTAATCAGTGTTAGAGGCACAGTAATATAGGGCTGATACGATGTAAAAGGTGAAACATGTAAAAGACATAAAAATTCCTATATTTTAAAATACTTTATGGATAAAAATAGATGAAGTTCTAAGACTGGGAATGTTATGTTTCTTCTTGCTGGTGTGAAAAATTCAATGGAGATTATATAACAAAGCAATGAAACATTTTTGCTTTCAGTTTTAGAGGGTTCAGTTCATCATAACCACCTGCATTGTTTCTGGGCCAGTGGTGAGACAGAGCATGATGAGGTTTCTTAACTTTATGATAAAGAAGAAGTAACCATACAGACCCATCTAGGGCAGGACAATATTCAGTCTTCTAGCATGAGCACACAGTCACTTAATTCTTCCAGTGAGACACCCATCTTCCAAACAAGGGCTTGTAGCATCATTTCAGACTCAAGCCATAATACATGCAGCTATTAAAAATTGTAACTTTAGAGTAACCAAGATGTAAAACATACAAATTTGAACAAAATCAAAGTCATGTATCTATTCAATCAGGTATTATACCTTTGTGCTTTAAAAAAATGAATAGGGAATAGGAAGCCAGTGGCAGAGCTGACAATACATAGAATAAAGTTGGAAGGTGTTATATTTGCTGACAAGACATGTTTTCTGTGTTTATTTTTATTTTATTTATGTCATTCTATCTGTGTTTGAATTAATGTGTGGCCCATAGGTGTTGTGTCTTATTGAGGCCATTAAGTGGGCATCAGCTCCCTTAGAACTGGAGTAAATGGTGTTTAGGAACTACACATAGTGAATGCTGGGAACTGAACTAGAGTAATTATGGAAGAACAGTTTGTACTCTTAACAGTTGAGCCATCACTTTAGTTGCCATCCTCTTATCCTTAAAATTTTCATGTATTTATGTGCCAGTATATGTCATCCTACCAACGTCTATATGCTGTTAGTAAAACAGCTGACATAAATGTTGTATATTTAAGTAACTCAGAATGTCTCTTTTAACTTAGACAATGTATAAATATTTGAGGCTACTAATTGGATATAGGAAACATGGATTAGAATGAATAAGGGAGAGAAGATCTGGCAACTACTTTAGAAGAGTAATGAAGTGATAATAAGGTAAATAATGATTATATTTTAATCCAAAAACATTCACTCAAATGTGACTTATATTAAAAATGCTTAAATCTCCATGACATTGTCCTGTGTCCTCCCCAATTTTTTCATGAACTGAAATGAAAACTGAGAGCATGTTTAGTCACTTTTCTCCAAACTAAAATAAGAATATTTATAGAAGTATTCAGAAAAAGATATAGATTAGATAAATGTAATATATGCCAAATATATAAAGAAAGTCTCAGTGTTGTGGAAGAGTTAGCTATCCAGAAGTAATCTATTTAGTGGATATAATAATGAGTAAATAGATATTAGAAGGATCTATGTTTGGGGAAGTGTAAGAGTGTATTGTTCAGTCATGAAGACATGAGATTCTGTGATTCTGGGAATATAGGAGGTGTGAGTTCTGCAATGTCTAATCAAAATCACTCAAATTCCAATGTTTGTGACCATTTTAAGTCATGTTAAGCTATGTCAGTCTTTCATCTATGAAGTAAAGCCATCAAACCAGGTTCTGGTGTCCTTTTTTAGTCATTAAGTGGTTTTAAATATTATAATTTTATACAGTAATCTTGTAATGACATTAATAGAATTACTGTTGTTGACTCAAGTGCATCTTCTAGTCCTGCAGTAGTCATAGCAGTCAGATAAATAGGCAAGGTGTGGTGACATCATTACCAGAAAATGATGTCAAGAAAGATGATGGAGAATCTCGTCCAACACATCATGCTGGGAAGCTTTATTAGGTATGGTTTAAGAAGACAATTTGGGGGCATTGCTACCCATTTCACAGTGAATTATAGGTAATCATAGATTGGGAATTCCTTCTCATACCAGCTTCTCATACGATATTCTTCTGACCCTAAGCCCTTCATTACAAGTTGATTTTCAGTTCAGTGAATTTCAAAGATCATATTCATTTTTCTCATTATACTCCAATTGCTGGTTAAGATTTTCATCTTTACTTCATGGTTGGTAGCCTAGTTGAAAGTGAGAAAATGCCTTGAGGCCTTCCAGATAACCTGGGAAATCATGGTCATCATGAAGACGAAAGACAACACATAACATCAAATCTCCACACTTTTCCTATCAGGCCACTCATAATGTCTTATAAAGATACCTAGTATTAAACTGATTAAGACACATGGTATCTTATACAAGTAGCTACTTTCAAGAAAAACAATTCATATTTACTTTTCAGCAATGTAACAAGACCTATGCCTGTCAATGAGATGTGAAGCACATAGCAATGAGAGAAAATCAAGAATATAATACCCATCTAATTGCTATAAAGTGACTTGCTCTCTGTCTTAAGGATATAACCTCCACCCTGGAAACCAGCCTGCTGTTTTTCTTCCAATCTATGCAAGTGTATTTCTTCTTTGACTGTTTGAGCCTTTGGTAACTTTGTTTACTGCCCTTTTACCAGGCTTCCATGTCTCAGTTTTACAAGGCAGCAATGACAAAAAGATAAAAGAAAACTTTCTTCACCTAACTTTGTTGGAAATAAACAAGGACCAGGTAAGACTAACCAACCAGTCAAGCCATGGTGCTGCTTTCCTTATGAAGAGCATATCAGTTGTGACTTTAAACCAACAGTTCCTGAGTGCATTGTTTCACTAAGGCATAACACTCTACTTTTAGCAAGGCTTCTTGGTATCAACAGTTTTTCTTGGGTGTGCTCTATTTTGCTAGAGAAAAGCAAAGACTCACATGGCCGATTTAAGAGAGGTTTTCTGTCTCGGTAAAAGCAGAATAAATTAAAATAAAATAAAGGCCATGGGGGCACTTTTAAGAGGCCCTGCTAACAATTGAATGTTGTGTAGGAGCAGTTGGAAATAGGGACCACATCTCCATGTCAGCAGCATGTTTTTTGATGGTAGCATAGACCAATTGCAGTGAACACAGCTCTCAGTGCTGGCAGTTAAGGTACTCCTACCATTTTGTAAAGACAGTGGCTAAAGCACCTGTAGCTTTAATTTTATCAATGTTGCCTAACAATTAAAGACTCATGGCTAGAGAAAGGTAGAGATATACAGTAAAGACAGATTCAAATGATGTATAACCTCTAAAAAATTACAGTGTGTTTGAAAATAGGCTTCTGAGAGAAATGAAAATAGGATAAAGTGTTTTTAAAAGAAGAAGGAGGAGGAGGAGAAGGAGGAGAAGGAGAAGGGGAAAAAGGAGAAGAAGAAGAAGAAGAAGAAGAAGAAGAAGAAGAAGAAGAAGAAGAAGAAGAACAAGAACAAGAAGAAGAAGAAGAACAAGAAGAAGAAGAAGAACAACAAGAAGAAGAAGAACAAAAGAAGAAGAAGAAGAAGAAGAAGAAGAAGAAGAAGAAGAAGAAGAAGAAGAAGAAGAAGAAGAAGGAGAAGAAGAAATAGAGTAGCCGGTGTGGTGGTATGACACTTTAATCCCAGCACTCAGGAGACAGCAGCAAGCAAATATTTTTGATTTCAAGGCCAGCCTGATATTTGAAGGCCAGCCTAATATACAGAGTGAGTTTAAGGGCAGCTAGAGTTACACAGAGAAACCCTGTTTTAAAAATAAAGTAAAAAAAAAATAGAGTAATAAAAAAGAAATGTAAGATGAAAAATACACAGAAAGTCTGTATACTGTATGCTATTGTGCTGTCTTTGAATTGTTTGACTCCTGAGGAAATAGCAACAATTGCAAAAATAAATGCTGTATATAATTTATACTTTTTAAAAATGCCCTGACTTCAAAATTTTAAATATAAGGACATGCTACTTTGGAAAAGAGATTTTATTTGTATTTCCACAGAAAATATAAAGCTGTGGATTCTTTCCAGACTAACATGGTTTGAGGAAGCAAGGTCCCTGAAGCAGAGGTCCAGGTAATCCAATATTCAAAATATCTGGGACAAGGCAGCTTTACAGCCTACAGCCAGAATTTCTGGATCTTCTTAAGATCTCCATAGTATTACAGCGTCTCCAACCAGCAGGAAGCAATTGTAGAAAATGACCCTCACATTCCAAATATTGCCTATAAATGTTTGTTTTCATTTAAATGGAGTTGGTTATGAATGGATAATGATCACAACTAATCTCGTTTAAAGGTAAAAGGGGGATATGATATAGGAATGAATACTTTGTATAGGAATGGGTTTTCATTTATTGATACAAATTTAAGGTCAATTTTGTGATATGTATATTTCTCCTCTTGTTTAGGTGTTGTGTTTAATATAGCTCAATTTAAAATGTAATGTATAATTTAGTATTACTTAATTAGTTACCTATAATAGTCAAAACTTATAGTTCGGTTAGTTAGGTTTTCTAGATATACAGGAATGTATTTGAGGTGTATAGATTTTCTTGAAACATTTCAAAGACCTACAGAATATGGCATTGAAAATGGTTTATGGTTTATCTTGATAGAACTGATCCTGGCAACACCAATTATGTCTGAGAGGAAGATGGACATTGAAGAGACTCCTTATGGAGTTTGCTTTCAATATGGCGAGATTAGCCATTTGTGCAAGAAACTGCTCTTGTCTCGACTGTTTGACTGTATGCTATATAATTGGACATGCCGAACCCATGGCAAAGAGACTGCTGAACTTGAAACAAGATGGACAGTGGTACAGGGTTTCTGCTTCATGGAAGACTCTGCCAGACATTCTTCAGAACACAGAGAAAATTGACTGACAAACTGACAATACAGGTGGACATCTTAAAGTTTTTTGCTTTGTGGAGATGTCTTTCAAACACATTGTGGCCTATGGGGTGTAGGTGAAACATTACAGAAAAACTTTGGGTTATTGACAAGGCAAAGAGTTGTCTCTGTCAAGTCTAGAGTTTATACACTATCCTTCTATGGTCTTCGATAGAATTGAAGACAAGATAGTCAGGGTTATAGTTTTCCTTAGTTAGGATTATAGATGTTACATATAAGACTTAGACTCACAAAGATAGGATAGATGATACAATATTTTCTTTTCTTTCTTTTTCTTTTTCTTTTTTTTATTTTTGGAGACAGGGTTTTTCTGTGGCTTTGGAGGCTGTGTTGGAACTTTGTAGATCTACGAGCTTTGTAGATCAGGCTCGTCTTGAACTCAAAGAGATCCATATGCTTCTGCCTCTCTTGAGTGCTGAGATTAAATGTGTACACCAACACTTTAGTTCCTGATAAGTTATTGGAATATATATTGTAATTACTGTTTTTACTTTATAACTGTTGTGTTATATATTTTACTATGTTGAAGTTAAAGCCCTTCTTTTTATTTAGACAGAAAAGATGGAATGATGGGAAATGTCATTTTGTAATTATGATTCTCTTTTTGGTTAATGAATAAATGACTGTTGGCCAGTAGGAAAGCAAGATAGGTAGGAATAGAAGTGATGGAGGATTCTGGGAAATGTGATCTCAGGAAGATCACATTCTCAGTAAGATAAGACAATGTAGAAATACATATATTAGTAATTAAGGGTTAATAATTTAGAGAGTGCTAGCCAATAAGAAACGCTAGTAACACGCCAACAGTTTCATAATTAATACAGTGTCTCTGTTATTTGGGGTGGACACAGCAGTGGGACCAGGCTGGCAGGAAAGTGCTCCTAACATTTGCTCTTTGTTTACAAACACTACTAAGTTTTTTTCATGCTAACTATGAAATATGGCCCTATACAGAGGACATTGAAAATGCCTCTGTTTCTACCAGGAAAGTCAAGTCATGGGATATAAGTTTGGAGACAGTGCATATGTTATTATTTTTAACTCTTGACTGACATTTTCTTTCACTTATGTTTGAAAGCATACTCATAGATACAGTATTCAGATTGACATAGAATCTGTGTCTTCCAAGGAAAAACCTCTGTGGCCTACAATTTTCCCTTTGCTGTCTGTTGGGAACTTTAAGTGTTGACATCTGAGAGCTGAAACATGCACTTAGGGAGGTTGTGCCTGTGGATTTTAGTACTGCTCGGGAGACTGCAGAGGCAGATGGCATGAATCTCTAGTGTCTAAATAGTGTTTCATAACAATCAACATTTTATCAATTGCAAACAAGATGAAGTGGAGAAAACTGCATCACTTGAAAAAGAATAAAGAAATATTGGAAGAAACAGGATACTAAATGTACATGGTTTTGGACATGGGTCAGATAATTGGACTTATTAAGAATCAATATCATCATTTGCACAATACAATGCCAGAATGGTCCTAAAAGTGCCCAGATTTGTATCCAACGATTTCAGCCTACATTTCTAGCTGTTTTCACTATGAGAGACTCTTTGAGCTCAGTATCTGTTGTGTTAAAGTTCCAATCTCAAATTTGCCTCTATCTAGATTCCAAACTTACTTTCTGTTGTCAGAAATTTTCAAATCAAATATTTAATCAGGATCACATTTTCCATCGCACAAGGCTTTGAAGAACTTTAAACACAAAATACTATGTCAAATGAATAGTGCACAAATCTGGCAGAATGGCAGGCTAAGTTAATATAAATCCCTCTAGAAATATATCTTTAGACATGTTAGATGATAAGTAGCAACAACCAGAGGAATGTGAATGCCTTGCTGAGTTGAATAGCAAATTAAAACCTTAGGAAGTAAATGTAAAAATAGAGTTTGAATTAAAGCATGAAACATATGAATTAGAATTATGACCAAGCTAAGAAAAATTTATTCACATAAGACATGAAAGAAAAGATGATGATTGTGGTGTAAGATGTGGAGTTATAAGAGATGGAAGAGAAGAATAGAGAAATAAGAACATGTTCTATGGAAAAGACTGAAGCAGCTTTATTTTTCTCAACTTAGTGTTGAGAAATTTATATTGCCTTGCTTATATAAGTATTTATACCTAACATACAGGAAGATGGCAAGGTAAATCTATGGGTTTCTACTTGAGTAACAAAATTTATGCACACACACACACACACACACACACACACACACACACTCAAATACACACATGCTTTCATGTATACATATATAAACTTGATAAACTGAGTGGGCTTATCAATCATACAGGCCAAATATATGCTCTCCATATGGCCCAGGATGCAGAAGATAAGAAATTACCATAAAGCATAGTCCTGGAATGATAACAGTTTTAGTATTCCTAACAAAGAAAATATAACCTCTTTGAAGTTTGTTCTTACAAAAATGTTAGAGCACATTCACAGAAAAAGTGCTGCATATTTGAGCACAGAATTTTTTATCAAAAACAATGACAGTAACCACTTGCCATAAGTGATAATACACAGGCATAGTATGTTAGAGGATTAACATCTCACAAATACTGCATAATGTATTATGCAGTAATAAGTCTGTATTTCATAACAGACTTGTAAAGAATATATATGACTTATACTTCAAAACATGGGCATATAAGTAATAAAAAATGATTCTATAAAAAGATGCCAAAGTCTCACCATAAGAAAAACAAAATGCACAAAATAACGCCAAAGAATAAATCTAACTAAAGAGAAAAACAATTAAACTATAGGTATTTGTGAAATTATCTTCAGTGTAGGACGTTGAGGTAGGGGGCAGGAAAGAGGAAATGTGTTGCTAAAAGAACTGAAGGAGAAAGTCTATATTGAGAATGGAATCCCAGAAGTGGTCAGTAGAGAGGATTCTAAAAAGTAATCAAAATATATTGTTCATAATGATCTAGCAGCAATGGAAATATTTCAAATATAGTGGCTGTTATTTTCCAGACCTAATGAAGTACATGAATACTTGGGCAGTGACATGCTACAGATTCCAATCAGAATGTTTAAAAAGAACTAAACACATCTTAGAAAAGGGAAAGGTAGGTGAAGTGAAGAAAACAGAAATCCTCTCTTTTTCATGAGTGCTAAAATAATTTAATATAATATATAAATCAGTAGAGATTAAAGTTATCCTTGTTATTAGAAAAATGCTTTTTTCTTTAGGTGTTAATACTATTTTATAATTCCACTTAGAAACTCAGAAGCCAAGCCACGGAAATGGAATTTTACTCTTTACTTTTCACTGTGAACATACTAATATTTTAGAGGGAAGTGCACATGGGTCACACTGATGCCAGATAGTCATGATTATGGCATCCCTACAAGGCTTGCATTGCCCCCATAATGCATTCCTATGATGTATAAGTCATTTTACAGATTTACTATTACAGATATTATCTAGTGAACTATGGTTCATAGAAAAGCAGATAAGTGCATGATTCAACATTTACCTTATATCATAGAATTATATTGCTGTGAAAAGACATGATGACTAAGGCAATTCTTAAAGAGTAAAGCAGTTAATTGGGTGCTTGCATTTAATTCAAATACTTACTCCATTATCATCATGACAAAAAATCATAGTAGACACAGACAGGCAGCCATGGTGTTGAGGAAGTAGCTAAGAATTTTACACCATCCTCATCCTCAGGCATCAGTCACACACACACACACACACAGAGAGAGAGAGAGAGAGAGAGAGAGAGAGAGAGAGAGAGAGAGAGAGAGAGAGAGAGAGAGAGAGAGAGAGAGAGAGAATAAGGCCTGGTATTGGATTTTGAAACCTGAAAGCCCACCCTAGTGACATACCTCCTCCAAAGACACTTGATTCTAAAACCTTAGCTCCTAAACCTTCCCTAATTGCTCATCAACTGGGGACTAAGCATGCAAATATATGGCCGACCATTCTTATTCAAACCATCACACTTTTACTAAGTAAGTTATAAGAGACTGTATCAATAAGACAGAGCCAAAGTCAACTTTTTGTGCCAACTTGGGGCTGGTGAGTGTATGTTCTAACTCCATACACTCTCTAATGCAATGAAATAAGAACAATGTGAAAATAAAATAAAATCTTTGCCCAGAACATTTCTCTCCACAAACTGACAGCAAGGTTTAATGTTGAAAATGATACCTGCACAAATCATTGAACATGGCGATGTTCAGCTATTGCTTACATAGAATCTTCATCCCTATGTTACAGTGTCTTTGGAATAAGAAAGTGGTCTGCACACTGTCAAAAAATGAAATGTAATTCTAAGCCAAACATAAACCCATTATCTGTTAGATATGCTAGGGCAAGGAAGGCACAACACTTCTAGGGGTAACCAGCCATAACTGATTTGACTTAAAACCCAGTCCAAGAGATGAAACCCATACCTGGCACTTCTTGTATGACCAAGAGTCTGAGCTTAGCCCAGGTATCTAGGGGGAAAAACAAATAATACTGGTATTAAAAAAATGTGAGTATGAACTAACTCCTCATGATATTCTGCTATACTCAAATTAGTGCCCTGTTCAGCTATCACCAGGGAGGCTTTCTCCTGTATCAGATAGAACAAATGCAGATATTTACAGCAAGACATTATGCAGAGAATGAGAGACATTGAAACATTCAGACCTAAATGAATTGTATCTATCAATTCCCTCTGCTCAGAACTCAAGGAAACTTCAGACGAAGAAGCATAAGAGTATATGAGCCCCAGGGAATGGAGGACACCAAGAAAATAAGCCGCTCGGAACCAACACGAGCAAATTTCATGTGAACTCACAGAGACTGAAATGTCATGCAGAGGGCCTTCATCAGTCTGCATCAGGTCCTCTGCTTATGTCATGGGTTCCAATTTACTGGTTTTATGGAATTCCTGAGTGTTCCAACTAGTAGGTCTCTAATTCTTGTGCCTTGTATTGGACTCTGCCTTCTCTTGATTTGTCTAATCCAAAAATTATGTGATACTTTTGTTTATTCTTCTTATTATTTTTGTTAATAATAAACAAATGAAAACTTATCCATTAGGTAAAGATTAAAATTGAATTGTCATTTATTCTTGCTGGGTGAAGAAAATCCATTTTTCTCTACTAGAGTCGCATTGGGTCTATCAATCACTCAAGGGAAGGCCTCGTGTTTAGGAGTTGTTGACCAACATATAATTCACTCCACAGTATTTTTTTGTGTGTGCTCTTTTGGTTACAGTTTGGTGGTTTGTTTTGTGGGTCTGATATTTTATTTTGGTTTCTTGGTTTGGAAGATTTGTTATTGTGTTGGAGTTTGTTTGGTGTTTAGAAAGAACTTAAATTTGAGTAGGTAAAGAGTAGAAACATCTGAAAAGACTTGATGGAGCAGAAGATTATGATAAAATATAAAGTAAAAATAGTTTAAAATAATAAAATATAATAAAAGAACTTTTTCATATTCTTCAAAATCAAATCAGAATGGATAGTATTACTTTACTACAGTAGATTTAAAAGATGTGTATGAAAGATTAGAAAGAATTCTACAATACATTAGATGTGTTTTTAAAGTTTCAATATGTATATCTATTTATTTCTACTGAACAATGGCCTACTATACATTACCTTGAGACTACAGTATGTCTATAGCTTTAAAAATTCTTGTTTGTCTCTTTGGTGTCTCATGCACTTATAGATTCTACAGTTGAAACTGTATTCAATATGTAGAACATGGTTAACTGTTCTTGATCATCTATTGATAATGGCCACAGCTACTATTCTGTTCCCTCAGTTAAAAGTCATATTTACATTAAATTCAGGGTTTCTATAGAGTATTACAATTTTTTAAATTTTTAAACAAATTGAAATATTCTCTAATACATTAAGAAAGCAGATTTTCAAAATTAAGATATAAAAAGGATTCTTTTGGCATCTCAGGACTCTCTCATGCCTGTCTCTTTGCTTTTGCTGATTGGAGGCAATCAGTGGATTGACTGCTTAACTCCATTCCCTCCCTTTACACAAACATGTGTTCAAAATCTTTGTCTCATCTCCTTTTCCTATAAGAACAAAAGTCATAGTTATTGGTCTATCCTGTGCTGTCTGAATGCTATAAACAAATTACATCTACAAATTCTCTTTGGTACATAGCTATCATTCTGTTGTCTTTATTGTGTGTGAATTTTGCAGAAGTATATTATTTAACCCAGGGTAGTAGATGATCAGCTTTGAAATATAACTTTGTTAAACAATTACATGTACAGATATAAAACAAACACAAGAGCAAAGGTAAAATGGTGAACTTCAAGCAACAGGAGTCTTTCATCCTTTTGGACCTTCTTCCATTATTTCTGCCATAGTTTAGAATCTTTAGGTGTCTGAAATCCTTCAGGAATGATAACAGACCTCATTTGCTTATGTATATCAGCACTGAAGTCTTCATCAGCAAAGATTGTTTTGTTTCTGTGGTGGCAGATGGATAGATAGAAGAATGCAGGAGCCTTTGATAAAATATGAGAATGTTTCCTTCTCTATCAATAGCAACTGAATTAGTCTTAAATGTCCAATAAAATGGAAGAGTGTAACAGGAATATATAAAAGATCGAGAAACAGATACTGGGGTTCAAATTTCAAGCTGAAGGTCAGGCAACTAACTCTTACCACTACCTCAAACTGAATGACCTGATCCTGCTGCCTCTCCTCAGCATGCCTGGGTGACTGAATATCTTCCTGTCCTCAATGTAGCTGAGGAATGAGTGTCTGATGCTGAAACCTTGCTTCTATCCTATATACTTTCCTAATTCTGGAATTAAAGGTATGTGATCCCAGGTGCTGAGTTCATTTTTGTGTGAGCTATTTGTCATTAAGATTGGATGAATCTTTTATAGATCTGGGTGGCCTTGAACTTACAGAGATATGTCTATTTCTTAATTCTGATTCCTAGCATTAAAGGTGTGTACCACTACCTCCTAGATTCTGGCTGCATGGATTAAAACTGTGTGCCTGGCTTCTACGACTTGTGGCTGACTTTGCTTTCTGAATCCTAAGGCAAATTTTAATAAATCATAAATAATATGCCATCACAGAAGAGTATCTAGTCAGTACTGTCTTTTTTATGTTCCACAAATGCCAATCACCATATATCTACTGTTTTCAATGGTTAATTTTCTCCAAAAATATCCACAGAACATTTTCTTCAATTAAGTCATGTTTATAATCAAATAATTTTACTCTCCATGCCAAAATATGATTACATCAGCTTTCATTTTTACTCTTTTACTAATTTTAAAATGTAGAACATTATATTAGGACTGCATATATATAGAGAGATATGCGTATCTTATATAGTATTACTTTGTTTCACAAGAAGGCAACTATTTAAATGGAATATGGTACATATCCATAATTCATGAACTATGGATGGTTAGGAAGGAAGATGTTAAGTTGAACACCAGTCTGGGCCATGTGAAACTCCATCTCATCAAACCAATCCAAATACAAACAAAATGCATGCAAAAAGTTAAAAATGCATACATACAAACAAATAATACATCAAAATAGTATGCATTTATTCATAGACATTTCATAGAGGTATAAATTAAATTTACAGACTAGATTATGCTAAATCATATATGTGTTACATATGTATACTATATATAAAGAGCGAGACAAAAGCAGAGACAGAGAGACAGGAAGAGATACAGAGATAAAGAGAGATAGAGAGATGCGAAGTGATGGAGGAAGAAAGAGTAAATATGTGCCTTAGAAATCTATATTTTGAAAAGAGGCTAAAGAGATGTCTCAGCTATTAAAGGGTAGGCTCACACCCAAAATTATAAGAAAAAAAAAATGGAAACTCTTCTCCACATTAACTTTTCCAAACTGAATTTTCACAGTCATAGCAGAAACTGTTTCATTAAGCCCAAATCATTGCAGAGGATATAGGCTGGTTATACATTTATTACAAACACATATTCTTAACAAGAAGGATTTGTTAGCAAAGCCTATTTAATCTTTCTCATAGTAATCATTTGCCATTTTTAATTATCTGATCATTCTGATGATGCAATTACTGGTCAGAGCAATGTAAAAATCTTTATATTGGAGAATCATGGTAAAATATAAACAAGATTAGGCTGTGTGAGAAAAGTGTGTGCTTAGATTATAAATGGATTTATTTTTCTTCTTTGTAACTAAAGTTCTAAGACATCTTAGTACAGGTGTATGAGTTAAAAAAAATTCAAAACCTTCCACTCCTTGCCCACCTGCCTGTCAGGTTCATAGGAAGCTAGTGGAGAGGTCTGCAAGCAGCCAAGGCAAGAGGAGGCAGCTGGGCTGGAAAATTGGAATGTCTGGGGAGGTGAAGCTATGAAAGTAATCAGGCCAGCCTGTAACACTTAAACACAAAGACTGTTAATAGCTGAGGACATGCAACAAGGTTGGTGTTTCAGTGTTTTTCTTAGGCACAGTCCTGGTTGCTAGTTGTGAGGAGTCCGTGCTAGCCTGAGGAAAACATTTCTCCTGGAATTCTTCTCTTGAATCCTTGTCTGACTTTGTTCACCTGATCCTAAATATGGTATTTAACTAGATGTTCACAGATCACAGGGTATTTTACTTGTATAGCCCTGATTTAATTAAAGTTAACTCGGGTTTCATAGAAATACATAATTTCTGTAAAGAATATTAAAACTATGGGTTTATTTATAACAACATATTTGTGTCACCCATGTACATATTTGCCGTATATGTTATTTATTTATCAAGTGAAAAGTGTTATTTCTAGGAAGACTGATAAAAATGGTCAGTTTTACAGCCTTAAAAGCAGATGGGTGGGCATTTTCAAACTAGTCTCATCACTTACTACCTATGTCTTGATTTGTGTAAGTATTGTTTTTCAAGAGACTGATTTAGGATAATTGCATTCAAACTGCCCTAGCATATGGCAGAAAAAATAATCAAATTTAAGTACTGTGGGAAGAACTTACCAATATATGCATGCACATATATGTAATTAGATATGAACTTCCTAAATATGAATGGAACACAGTTTCTGTTCCATAAAAATTAATAAACTAGCAGAGAAAGCTAGTATAGGCAATTTATGAATATAACAACCAAGAACCGAAATGGTTGTGACAAAAGATCAGAGGACAATGATATACATGTACTCAAATGCCACAATGAAGCTTTTTATTTTGGACGTTAAATAATAACAATGGTGATAATAATAATGTAAGTCAGGAAAACACAGAAGCAGCCCCAGACACACCACACCATCTGGCGAACTCTGGTTGTAGGTCATATCTAGCTAGATTTCCCAGAATGTGCAGAATTGGCTGTAAAGGATGCTATCTTCAGCGTTATGTTATTTCTGTAAATCTCTAGCATACAAATAAAATCTAAATCTGAGGTCTCGAAAAGAAAAAAAAAAAAAAAAAAAAAAGCATCGGGGAAATGGCCCAAGAATGAACCAAGGGGTGGCTTTTTATATGATTAATGCATGGCATGGCACAAAACGCACGAGAGGAGAGCTGCAAGGCACCCTACACCCTTAACAAGAAGCCACAGGCAAGCTTTCTGCTTAAATCCTCTAATCCTATTGATCCTGCCTGGAAAGCAGCAAGGCTGGTCCACAACACAGAAGGGTGGCGATCGGCAGCAAGTGCACACGGCAGGCGCTCCACGCTTCGGGAAACTTAATCATATAACCCTCTTCATTACTCACGAAATCACTGGCTGTCAATACTCCAGCCACGGCCTCCCTGACTACTGCTGTTTAAGATCCTGTCAATCTTCTCCCGCGATTTTGCCAACCAAATTCACTCAGAGCTATTTACAGGCAGTATTATCTCAGCTGATAGCGTTGTACCATTCTTGTGGCACTGAAATGGGAAAATAAAACTCCTTCCAGCCCTTCCATTCTGGCATTCTCTTTGCAAGTGGCAAATGGCTCTACTTGTGCTAAGCAGGAACTGAAGTAGAAATGCAATTTTGTATGTTCGTTAAAAGCCAGAAGGACTGACACTTATTATACAGAGGACATAATTGGTTTTAGCTGTGTTCATAGACATAACATTAACCATGCATCATTACTGTCTTATTCATCTTCAGCAACGTGTACAGTATGTCATCATGGATCCTCATAACAACACTATACAGTTATGATTATACTTCTTATAATGAGATGAAGAAAATTTTCTCAGATAGAAAATTTGTCTCAGTATATATCTCTGGTACCAGAGAAGCCCAGCCCAGACCTCCTTCTTTTTCCTGGTGGAAAACTGTTTGGAGTTGCCACATATAAGTAGAATTTCATCAGTTTTCCATATGGCCACTATTGACACAGACATGAAATCCTCAGCTTAGTTACTGACCTCAAACAATAGGTAAACTGGTTGCTCAAACAGTCCCACCAAAAACAGTGATTGGTTTATTATATAGAGTCTTTGGAAAATACAAGTGTTGTACATTATTTGTTATATTTAATAATTGATAAAAAAACAAAACACCTACAGAAACTCTTCACTAGTGAACTGAATTAGTATAACCATTCTGCTTTCTTCCTCCCACCTTTCTTTTTGCCTTCGTCCCTTCCTGCCTTCTTTCTGTGATAATGAATCCACTTATCTTTTTTTATTATGCTAGTATTTTATTTATTCATCCAAAAGCATTTTACAAGAATATATAAGTATGGCTTCCAATAGGAATGTTATACTTGGACTTGATACCAATCTCATAGATTTGAGTGTACAAGGAAAAACAGGCTTTCAAGTTAAATAACAATTTGTTACCAAAACTTTAATCCCAAGGAATCTCACAACATATTACAAATGACAGCATGAAAAAGAAATGTTGCACAGTATCTCAAAGGTTCAGCTCTACAATGTACCCTTACACTGATGGGACACTGATAACTTATAATATTCCATTTCCAAATAAAGAAAGTTACAGCTATGCATCCACATATAGCAGTCAGTAAGGAACTTCTGACAGCCTTCAGGGTGCAGTTCCCACCCTTTACCTGTTAGCTGGTGTTCACTAACAGCTTTTAAAGACTGCCTATCATTTTACCCACAGCTTCACACAGTATCTCGGCTACTAGACAAACTAGAGCTTTATTCCATTTCCAACTGTGGTTTCTGTATCATTAGCACATCACACTTTAACTGGGCAAGATCTAGGTTTATTTCAGTCATGAAAAACTAAAGTTAAAAGCAAATTTAAACAGCTAAAACATCTTAAAATGCACCAGTATTATGAAATCTCAAACAAAACTTGAATTTCCTGTACATACTCCTTCCTGTCAAATGAAGTTATTTCCTGTATACCACTTTTTAAGCAAGCTGGTCTTCTACTTCCTTTCATTTCACCTATTGGCTACGAGGCCTAGAGAAGGACCGAGATGGCTTGTGGTTTCTCTCCTGAGACAGAGACCTTTTTCTTCTCCTATCTGTGGAAAGTGACCTGCTCTGGCTTCGAGAGAAGCTTCTCATTGGAGATCTTCGCCGAGGTGGAGAACTCCTCCTATGGTAAGCATCTGGAGAGCAACGGCCATGGGCATTGACTGGGACTTCTTTGTTCACCATTCGACAGTTCCACTCTCACACAGCAGCCACAAAGTGTTCTTCCATCCAGCACACAGAGAGCATCAGCCCCATCTCGGGGATCCTTAAATTCAAGGAAAGCAAACCCAGGAGGGTTCCGAGCAACCCACACACTTTCGAAGTAGTCCATAACAGCCAAGAGCCCGCTCTAGTTTAGACTTGTTCACGTTGTTTCCAAGATTACCTACATACACTTTACAATCTAGTGGACAGGAATCACCAAGCCTGGAGATCCTGGATTCAAACACCAAAGCTCAAACCCCAATAATCCCACAGGCCCACCTGCTCACTACAGCATCTGCTTCTGTAGTTGCTTTCAGTTCCCTGGCGTCCACGAAATTGTGCTGAATCCACTTTTCTAAGCAAATGCTCCATGTCTGGCTGGTATCAGTAGCTCCTATTCTAATTTCTTGAAATATCCATTCCCAACAAGTAACTCCTTCCTAGAGTATCTGGTCAGCTGGTTCTGGATAGCATAAGCACAGTTCAGAGGCAAGTTCCCACAGAATTATTCCTTTGTCTGAAGCCTAAGCATGCTTCTTTTTATTCTAATTTCAGACATGGCACCAAATACATAGATACTCAGGTAGCATCCTGGTCATCACTATTCACTTTCATAGTCATCTATGAACCATTTGTCATTTTGCCAATGTTCTAATATACTGCTATATGATGGTCTTATGATAGTCAGTATTTCAGAATCTAATCTCCTCAGGAATGCTCTCTTGGCTGTGTAAGCAACTTGAAGAGTGCTGGGATTAAGGTGGTTACTGGTATGTTTTCTTAAATTACTTGGTGCCCACAGTGTAAAAAAAGGGGGGGATTATATTCAATCTCACAGTTCTTATATTATAACATACTGTTAAATAAATTATACAACCAAGTCTTATGTTGTTTTCTCATTTAAAATGATTTGTTCTCACTGTGCAACTCAGGATAAAGTTCAAGCTCCTTTATGTACAGGTAAAGTCATGATTTTCCCACAGCCCACAGATCCCCACCTCTTTTCTACTCCACAAAAATGGCTGCAGAGCTCCCAACAGACCTGAATTCCTTCAACTTTTTTTAAGGTGCACTACCTAATGTCCATAGCATTAAACAGTGTGCTTCATCACCCTGCATATGCCTTTCCTCTATCCAGTTTTGGCTTTAACATAATTTAGCAAAACAGATTATTGTCTTTATTACACAAAGCTTCCTAATCTATATAGATAGAAAGTTATTGTTGTGTATCTTCCTTGTGCATGTATTGACTTGGCAAACATTTAGGGAAATCCATTGGTAAACAAAATAAAGTATATACTCTCAGATCAGGAAAAATATACAAGCACATTAGCATGATTGCTTTAATATCAAGTGGTTGTGAGCTAGAGTATTAGTGGAAAGAGGCAGTAGTCTAGTATATAGTAAAAATTACAGTAAATTCCTTTGCCGTTGGACAAGATGAGCATTGCCTGCGTGGTTGAGAATGGAACAGTAGTGCTTGAGATATAGAGGGAAGCAGGTTTAAATACCCTGAGAAGAAAGTGAACATCAAAAATCAATGGTCAAGAATGGATTCAAGGGGATCTTCCTTATTTTGGGCGGGGTTTGTTTGTTTTTTTTTGGGGGGGGATAGGGTTTAATTGTGTAACAGCCCTAACTGTAGACCAGGCTGGCATCAAACTCACAGTGATCTGCCTGCCTCTGCCTCCCGAGTACTGGGACTAAAGGTGTGTGCCAACACAGTCCAGCTCAAGGTGATCCTCATTACATAGAAAATCATATCTTAAATTCTATGAGTCTTTAGTATGTTTTGATTCATAATTTTTAATATCCATTATGCCATCCACTATCAGTTTGGGGGATCAAATCAAATGGTTGAAAAAAATTAATTTCATGTTTATAATCCTAGTGTTATATGAGTTCGCTAAAATCAAGAGCCAAACTGCCTGACTGCTGCCTAACTTCACACAAAGAACATACCTGATACTGATTTATAAATTGAAAGAGAGACAGTAAACATTTAAATAAATATTAGGTTTTAATGGAAATTATGGTATAATTTTAAATGGAAGCTAACTCTATAAGGTACGATACAATCCTAACCTGACTTCACATTAAGGATATAAAATGGAAAGATGCAAGGCACTGTGCTCATCACACTCTGTCCTGTTTTCACCTCATTGACCAAGGCCATGCTCTCCTCCCCAGGGCATGGGTTATTTGTGATTATTTGTACTTCATGTTGGCATCACGAAATGCTGTGAGAAGACTGCACTATTTGCTGGCTAATGGCTAATCCATGGTTTCTCTTGCTGCCACCAAGATGAGCAGTGCAAGCTGCGAACAGATCAGAAATGAAGTAAGTTCACAGCAGGAGGCCAAGGAAAACAGTTTGTATGGTCTTTATCAAATCCCTGGATTCTACATGTGGATTTATTTTAAGAATAAAAATTGAACACAAGAAGTTATTTGGGTGTTCAAAATTCTAGTGGAAAACTTCTTGAGGCATAAATATGTATTTGTAATAATTTAAATCACCTTTTTCTGTATCTGCTTTATGTATGTGTCTATGACCTTCACCTGATATATATTCTCATTTACTGGGACATCAGAATGAAGGCTATGAGAGATGTGAGCTTTTGTTTTTCTCCCATTTTCATACTAGCATAATGAAACTTACACGAATTTAACATACATAGCTCTTTGAGTCACAGTTCTGTTACTGAAAGAGATATACCATTACCAAGGCAACTGTTGTCAGAGAAAAAATTTAAAAGGGGTCTTGCTTACAGTTTCAGAGCCTTATTCTATTATCATCATGGTGGGAAGCATTGTAGCATGCTGGCAGGCCTGGTGTCACATTTTCTCAATCAAGGCCTCATAACACCTAATCCTTCAAATCGTATCAGAGTTCTACTCTTTGGATAATAAACATTCAAATATATAAGTTGATGGGGGCCATATCCAAAGTACCATAATACCAAAGGCAATAATGACTACATGGAATGATGAAATATTATGCTACTATGTTGACTTGTGTTTACAAAAGTATTACTTGCAAATCCAGTCACTTTAACTGAAAAATGGGTTTATTATACTAAACTCACAAAATCATTAAAATGAGTCTTATGAATTATAATACAGGAATAACAACAGAATACATCTTTTATGCAAGTCAGTTGTCCTGGACTTGGTGTCCAGGAAGTTTCCTTTTCTCCAAAATTTTTATATTGTGTCCACTAATCAGTAACCAAAATTTCTCCATATTGTTTCTAGGATTTCAATCACATGGCGTGTGGTTTATTGATTTAGTGTTTGCTACCAAGTGAACATAGCTGTTGAGTGAACTCCCTTCTCCCCTGCTCTGTCCTCCTTTCCACACATTTTTTGTCATTCCTGGCAGAGTCTCCCCATGTAGACAAATATGGCTTCGAACCTAGATATCTATGCCTCTGTTCCACAGGCCAGTAATGGGCTTATAGAAATGTCCCATCATCGTCACACACTCAACTACTGATTGTAATTTTCTAACCTTGTCCTCTGTGCGATGAGCTGTAAGTTTTAAGTAAATACCTATTATTTCTGCCTCATCTCAGGAGCTATAGGATAAGTGTTTTCTTTCCAGGAATCTATTAAGGCAGGATTCTACTTCTGTTTAAATTTCTAAACTTTGTTATTCAGAGTCACAATTCTGACTTTTCTGGTTCATGATCTCATGCTGAAAATTTGATGCACTTTACAATATCAATTCAATGATGCTGTCTACTCTCTTGAAAATCCAAGAAAGTATAGAAGGGACAGAAAAAAAATGGTGAAGTTTCCACTGTTTCCCTGTCTTTAAACATTGTGATTTGTTTGACAATAACTATATGTTTAAAGAAAATATTGCCTGCTCCCAGTTACAAGTAAAATGCATAGAAATTACAAATCTATCCTTTCTTTCTTTTTTTAAATTGAAATTAGAAACAATCTTACTTTTCATATCAATCACAGTTCCTTCTCCTTCACATCCTCCCATGACCCCCACTGAGACCCCTGTCCCACCCACCCTCCATCCATTCCCCAGGGAGAGTGAGGCCTGACATGGGGGATCATCAAAGTCTATCACATTATTTGGGGCAGGGCCTAGGCCCTCCCTCATGTATATAGCCTGAGAGTGTATCCCTCCATGGGTGAATAGGCACCAAAATTGCATTCATGCACTAGGAATAAATATTGGTTTCACCACTAGAGATCCCAAAAAGTACCCAGGCTTCCTAACTGACAAGTATGTTCAGGGTGCATGATTCTGTCCTATGCTGGTTCCAAAGGTATCTGGCTGGGGTCCCTGAGTTCGTACTTGCTCAGGTCAGCTGTTTCTGTGGGCTTTCAGAGCATGGTCTCTTTAAACTTATAATGGCTCCCTCTATTAGGTGTCTCTTTTATTGCTCTCCTCTATTTTTTTTCCCAAGTAAATCTTCCTGATCCCTCATATTCTCCTCCCTGCTTCTCCCTTCTTCTTTTTACTACCTCTTTGATCCCCCTGTCCCGAGCCCTCATTTGTCCAGGATCTCTATTCTGTTTCCCCTTCTCTGGAGAATCACATGTATCTCTATTAGAGTCTGCATCATTTTCAAGCTTCTCTGAAGATGTGGATTTTAGGCTGCTACTCTTTTTCTCTATGTCTAATATCCATATATGAGTGAGTGTATACCATGATTGCCTTTCTGTGACTGGGTTACCTCACTAAGGATGGTTTCTTCTAGTTCCATCCATTTGCCTCAGAATTTTGAGATTTCATTTTTGTTTTTGTTGTTTGTTTTATTTTTCCTGCTAAGTAGCACTCCATTGTGTAAATGTGCCACATTTTCTTTATACATTCTTCAGTTGAGGAGCAACTAGATTGCGTCTAGGTTGCTTCTGGTTATGGCTATTACAAATAATGGTGCTTTCAAAATAGTTTAATGTGCATCCTTTCTGTATATGACTAAGGGTGTAATTACTGGATATTGATGTAGAGTGAGTCCCATTATCCTGAAAAATCATCATACTGATTTCCAAAGTAGTTGTACAACTTTGCACTCACACCTTCAGTGGAGTGGCGTTCCCTTTTCTCCACATCCTCTCCAACATAAACTGCCCTTGTTTTTTTTTCCTTTCTGTTTTTATTAAAAATAAAATTTAAAAATTTTACATGTGGATCCCAGTTTCCTCTCCCTTCCTCCCTCCAACTGTCCCTCCCTTCCTTCCCCCCTCCACCATTCCACTTGTAGGACTATGCTACCCATGTTGGATCATATAAATCTGTCAAGTCATTTGAAGTAGGGACTAGGACTTCTCTCCTGTCTCTAGGGTAAGGGGTATCCCTTCATGGAGGATGTGTCTGCAAGGTCCTTTTATGCACAAGAAATACATCCACTTTCTACAGTCTGAGGTCCCCCAGACTGCTCAGTTCTTCTAGGTGAGACTCATATTCCCAGCTATCAGTCTTGTCTCCTCTCTATGCATCTGGATTCTAGTTCCACTCAGTGTTTGGTTATGGGTGTTTGCTTCTGTTTCCAACAGGTACTAGATGAGGGCTCCATGATGGTTGATAATTTAGTTGATGATCTCACTATCAGGGAAAGGCATTTATGGTAGCTTTTCCATGGTTGCTCAAATTATTAGTTGGATCGGTCTTATAGTTCTCTAGACCTTTCTTTAGGTTCAGTTTTCTCTTCAAACCAATAATGGTTTTCTCTTTTATGATCCCACCTCCCCCACGCACACTGACTCAATCTATATAGTCACACGTGTTTTTCTTTCCTCCCCTTCCTTTCTCCTAGTTCTCTCTCCATTCACTGCCTCCCATTTCCCATGTGCTCTGGGGGACTTGTCCCTTCCCCCTTTTGTGAGGGACCATATATGAATATCTTAGAATACTTGTATCCCAGTTCGTCTGGTGGTGTGTATTATAGGCTGGTGACCCCTTGCTCTATGTCTAAAATCCATATATGAACGAGTACATACCATGTTGCTATCAGTCTTGGGGGCGCATTAGCTCCTCCTTTTAATGTGCATTTCCCTGATGGCTAAGAATGTTGAGCACTTTCTGACATGTCTTTCAGCCATTTTAGATTCCTCTATTGAGAATTCTCTGTTTAGTTCTGTACCCCACTTCCTAATTGGATTCCTGGTGTTTTTATGACTAGCATTTTGAATTCCCATATGTTTTGGAAGTCGGCTCTCTATAAGATGTGGGGTTGGTGAAGATATTTACAAACTCTGTGAGCCTCCATTTTGTCTTGTTAATTGTGTCCTTTGCCTTACAGAAGTTTCTCAGTTTCAGGAGGTCCCATTTATAAATTGTTGATCTCAGTGTTTGTGCTGCTAGTGTTAATGTTATAAAAGTTGTTTCCTATACCAATTCATTCAAGGGATCCTTCCACTTTGTGTTCTAGGTTTTTCTGTGTGGCTGGATTTATGTTTAGGTTTTTGACCATTTGGACTTCAGTTTTGTGTTTGCTGATAGATATGAATCTATCTGCATTTTTCTACTTGTCTGCATCCAGTTATGCCAGCACCATTTGTTGAAGATGCTTTTTTTTTTTCATTGTATAATTTTAGCTTCTTTGTCAGGAATCAAGTATTCACAACAAAAGGAGTTCAAGGGGATACAAATTGGAAAGGAGAAAGTCAAACTTTCAAGATTTGCAGATGATATGATACTTTACATGAGTGACCCAAAAAATTCAACCAGGGAACTCCTACAGCTGATGAATACCTTCAGCAAAAATGGCAGGATACAAGATTAATTAAAAAAGTCAGTTGTCCTACTATATACAGACAAAAAAATGGACTGTGAAATAAACTATGAAATAAATCAGAGAACTATCACCCTTTACAATAGGCCCAAAAATATCTTGGGGTAACTCTAACGAAGCACGAGAAAGACCTGTATGACAAGGATTTTGCGTCTTTAAAGAAAGTAATTAAGAAAGATATCAGAAACTGGAAAGGTTTACCATGCCCTTGGAAAGGTAAGATCAACATAGTAAAAATGGCAGTCTTACCAAATTCATCTACAGATTCAATGCAATCACCATCAAAATCTTAGCACAGTTGTTCACAGACCTTGAAAGGACAATACTCAACATTATATGGAATAACAAAAACCCAGGATAGCCAAAACAACCCTGTACAATAAAGGAACTTCCAGAGGCATCACCATCCCTGAGTCCAAGCTCAACGGTAACTCTGTAGTAATGAAAACAGCTTGATATTGGCACAGCACCACACAGGTAGCCCAATAGAATCAAATTAAAATCTCTGATATTTATCCACACACCTAAATCTATCCCCTTTTAACATTTTTTTCATAGTCAAAGACACTTGCAATGTGCCTACTAACACATGGCTAAGTGTACTTACTGCTCATTGAATTTTTCTAAACATCTTTGAAAAATAACCAAGGAAGATAGACAAGAACACTATTCTAATGTATTTTATTTTTAATATGTTTGGCATATTCTCAACAGTTGGCATTTACTGTTGTGTACTAAGATACAATACTGGTATTACTTGATAACAGAATTTCATATGTTTTAGAAAGTACTGATCATCATTAGTCTTTTAAAATACCTCATCATTTTTCAATTTTAATCTACTATACTTTTTTGACTGAATATGTACTGTTTATGGTTTCCCATGATAACAGAATTTCATATGTTTGAGAAAGTACTGATCATCATTAGTCTTTTAAAATACCTCATCACTTTCCAATTTTAATCTACTATACTTTTTTGACTGATTATGTACTGTTTATGGTTTCCCATGATATCTGAACCTATGTTTTTATTTTTGTACTCTTTGAAGAAAAATAACTTTTGGATAACTTACATAAAATTTTGAAGAGTAAAATAATCTTCATAGAACTAAATGCTAAAAATCTTGAAAAGGTCAAGTCTTGGCATGTTGCATAAGGGAGAAGATCTGTGAGAATTTGAAGGTTATAGCATTGAAATTAATTCTGCTAGTCATTGATTTCTCAGCTTTCATTCATGCTGATATTCTTATTAATTTTATGTGTTGTGTTTACCATCTTCCTGGGCTGAAATGTAGAAATTGGAAATATTTTAGAAATGTACTTTTTGTTGAAGTAGTATATTTTTTAGTGTGAAGTAAAGTATGTAGGCATGTTTATTGCATTTTAAACGCTTTAGAAAGCTGTTCCTTTGATTAATTGTTATCATTGGTTACTATTACTTTTACTATCTACTTAATATTTTATGTAACTTTTTCTTGTCAACTACTGGTTGATTTACTATCAATATTCAGTCTTCTGAGTATACATTTAGCCTATCATCTTCAGTTCTACCAAATGACCTCTGTCTTGACAGCTTTTTCATGAGCCAGAACCAAATCTTGGCAAATCATAGTTTTGTTAAGAGCTGATTTGGGATTGCAATTTGGCTTCAGACTCTTTTTCTGGTATTCTGGGCACCCAGAGAGCATTTGAATTGAATCCAAATACAGAGACAGAAGGTGAAGTCATTTGGGTTTTTTGACATCTAATTGTTATTACTATTTTGAGTGTGTATTCTCAGTACTTCTATTTTACATTGACCAAATGTAACTAAAGAGATGAGGGCAATGTAAAGATAAAAGAGAGTCAAACTGTATCAGCTATGCAGATTTTGGGAAATATTACCTTGTCTTTCTGACCCTCAATTCTTAGACTCAAGCAAATATTTATCATCATCACAGACAAGAGATACTTCTGCAGCTGATTTACAACAGTAAAGTTCTTATAGTTAACTGCAATGTTCAGCTAAAACACAGTTCCCCATAACAACTAGTAATGGTACACATTTACTGTAAGTTGACTATCAATATAAAGCTTAGCTATTAGCATATATTCATAGTTTATGATAATGAAACATACTTGTATTATTTTACTGGAAAAGTGGAAAAACATCTAAACCTCATGTTCTAAAGAAAGCAGCAATCCAACATCATTTTTCATTGACTGTTACAGTAAATGCAGAGTTTCAGTTGATATATATATACCCTACCTGTTTTTTATCCACAGAAAACAATGAAAGTATTTACAGTTTTAAATGTTAGGACTTTAAAACAAGAATATGTTGGAGGGGGCAAATTATTTGGAATAAATACTTAAAATGTACCATGATCTTTATTGTTAAATTCCTGTGTTACCTTTGTGTAGCCATTTGTGCTTTATAATTTGTTGTATAAAACATGTATATATTTTACTCTCCTCAACTTTAAAGTGTAGAATGTATTTATTTTTGATCCTCAACTCTGACTAAAGACTCCTAGTACTCTATCAGGAATATAAACTGATGTGAGATGGGTCCCATGAACAGGGTGGCTCTTGTATCCTCAAACAAATCAATCCATTTAAATGTAGTTGCATGGAACTATATCTCATATAATGTAGTGATATGTGATCACTAATCTAGAACACTACTGAATGCTTGTGCTTTAAAACACAGGGATTTTCAATGGGAAGACCTTCTTTATAAAGTACGTAGAGTAGGACATCCTTATTCATTTTTAGACTAAGACATTAAGAGACTCAACTCTCTTAAAGCTGAATAATCCCTTTATTACCATAGATCAGGAAATGCCACATTAGGAAATTTTCTGCCTTTGAAGAATTCTGCTGGGTCTAACTTCATCAAACAAGATTCAGAGCAGAAAAAGAAGTTCCCTAGCTCTAGTCCTTGAAGTGGAAGATAAATAGTAGTGAACAAGAGTTTCCTCCAATAGCTGGAGTTAGGGGTGATATCAGAAGAGATGAAGGAATAACATCTGCTTTTGTATATCCCTCTGCCTGAAATCTTATAACAGTGAAATGCATGTTTTGAAAATTATATCATCATGTGTGAGCCCACTAGGTTACAATGAAGAGTTTCAAACTTCTGGTCACTCTGATGGCTAAGTGTAGCATGAATAACATAAACCAGAGACAGATTTTGGGGTTCAAGCTGAAGATCAGTAAAGCCAAGCAGCCAAGCCACCAAGGGGTGAAGTTGTCCTCAATGTGGCTAGTGACCATTTGTCAGGTCTGAGACAGTGTTCATGTCTTATATACCTCTCTAGTGCTGTGATTTAAGGCATGTACCACCACCGACCAGATTCTATGCTTAAGTAGTATGGCTACAGTTGTGTACCACCACTGCCTGACATCTGGCTGAGACTAACTTTGCATTCTAATTTCCACTCAAACTTTATTAGATAATAAACAATATACCACCACAGTTGAGATTAAACTAAGTGGGCCTCAGAACAAAATACAAATACATGACTATGGGAAAATGGACTTGTATGAAAAGGAAGCCTTGAAGGGTACAATGGAGACAAGGGAGGGGAAGGAGCAAGAGTAACCAAAATTAACTTTAGACCTGTATAAAAATGTCAGAATACAAACCAACTATAAAAAAAACACAGAAAAATCAACACATCATTGATTATTATATGACCATAAAATAACAGTAACTTGATTGAACATGCTAGTATCTTGATTAAAAAATTATGGTATAAAACAATGCAAGACAAAAATGCACATACATATTTGAAGACAAAAATAATCATCCATAAAATAAAATAAAATAAAATAAATATTTTTTTGCAAAAGAGCATCCAACTTCTGGATATTACAAAATAATGCTGCTATGTGAAACTTTAAACATGCCAGTATCTTGATTTAAAAAATATGGTTTAAACCAATGCAAGACAAGAATAACATTTCTCAGAGAGAAATATTAAGTAGTAAATATGCTCAGAATTTTATATTGGTTCTTTTGTCAATCAAGGTTATGAGCAATTAAAGGATAATTGATTAAAATTAGCTGAACTGAAATAACAGATTTTAAGTATCAAATAATCAAGCAGTCAGACACACCTTCTAACCTATATTATAAGCATGTGCAAGGGACATTTGTGATAAACAGGCACACAGAATATCTGGATACTTTATCTGGTACTTCTAGGTCCGAAAATGCCATTATTGTCACATGTAGAAAAAAGAAAGTGGGTGCAGAAGTTTGACACATGGTCCTTCTTCATTTGTATTCTCTAATTTAAAAAGCATTAAAGAATCATGTTTGTATGAGCTCACATAAATAATAAGGACATGGGTTAACAACAGAACATTTTGTTTTTTCTTTTTGTTTTACTATCTATTTTTAAACCTAAGTAATATAGTTGAGAATTAAATAAATTAGTGAAAAAAGTTTTTATCTATGGGGCAGGAAGAAATATGTAGGGTTTAAGAGAACTTGTTTCTCTTACAGATTACAGTGGTTCAATTCCTAACCTTATCCAGGTAGATCAAAGCCATATGTACGTCCAGTTTCAGTGGACCTGATATTCTCTTAACCACACATGCTTAGGGTATAGGTTAGAAGGTGTGTCTGAGAAACTCCCTTCTGATTTCCAAAGTGGAAGTACAAGTTTGTACTACCACCAGCAGTGGAGGAACATTCCCTTTTCTTCACATCCTCTTCAGCATAAACTGTCATTGATGTTTCTCAGAGTTGTTTTGATTTGCATTTCCCTGATGGCTAAGGATGTTGAGCACTTCCTTAAGTGTGTTTCAGTAATTTTAAATTCTATTTTTTTATTATTATATTTTATATTACATGTCGATCCCAGTTCCCTCTTTCTCCCTCCCTTCTTTCCTCGCTCTTACTCTCTCTCCCCACTCACATGCACCCTGACCACCCAGCCCTCCCATTCCCCACCCCCATTCCACATGTAGGGCTATGCTATCCAGGTGGGGTCATGTAAATCGGTCAAGTGATTTGAAGTAGGGACTAGGACTTCTCTCCTGTCTCTAGGTTAACAGAGTATCACTCCATGGAGAATAAGTCTGCAAGGTCGTTTTGTGCATCAGGAATGCATCCTGGTTCCACTGTCTGAGGTCCCTTGGACTGTGCAGTCCTTCTAGCTGAGACCCATATTCAGGGGTTCTGAGTCAGACCAATGCTGGATTCCCATCTATCAGTCTGGGGGGGGGGAGTGCATTAGCTCCTCCTAGTTCAGGTCAGCTGGCTTTATGTGCTTCTGCAATCTGGTTTTGTCCTCTCTCTCTCTCTCTCTCTCTCTCTCTCTCTGCTTCTGGATTGTAGTTTGACTCAGTATTTAGTTATGGGTGTTTGCTTCTCTTCCCAATAGGTACTAGGTGAGCGCTCCATGATGGTGGATAAGTTAGTTGTTGATCTCACTATCAGCGAAGAGCATTTATGGTAGCCTTTCTATGGTTGCTCAAATTGTTAGTTGGAGTCAGTCTTGTAGGTCTCTAGACCTTTTTATAGGTTCAGTTTTCTCTTCAAACCAATACTGGCTCCCTCTTTTATGTTCTCTCTCTCTCTTGTCTTCTATTTCTACCCTGACTCAATCTTCCTAGGTGCTAGTTGCACGTGCTTTCCTCTCCTCCCCTTTTCTTTCTCCTAGTTCTCTCTCCATTCACTGCCTCCCCTCCCCACTTGCCATGGGCTCTGGGGGAACTTGCCCTTCCCCCTTTTGTGAGGGACCTTATATGAATCTCTTAGAATATACCTTGTATCCTAGTTCCTCTGGTGGTTGTGAATTGTAGGCTGGTGACCCTTTGCTCTAGGTATAAAATCCATATATGAGTGAGTACATACCATGTTGCCCTTTTTGTGACTGGGTTATGTAATTCAGGATGGTTTCTTCAAGTTCCATCCACTTGCCTGCGAATCTCAAGATTCCATTATTTTTTTTTTCTGCAGAGTAGTATTCCATTGTGTAGTTGTACCACATCTTCTTTATCCATTCTTCAGTTGAGGGGCATCTGGGTTGCTTCCAGGTTCTTGCTATTACAAATAATTCTGCTATGAACATAGTTGAGCACATGTCTTTGTTGCATGGATGTGGATCATTTAAGTATCTGCCTAAGAGGGGGATTGCTGTGTTCTGTGGTAAACTAATTCCCATTTTCCTGAGGATCTGCCATACTGATCTCCAAAATGGCTGTGCTAGTTTGCACTTCCACCAGCATTGGAGGAGTATCCCCCTTTCTCCACATCCTCTTCAGCATAAGTTGTCATTGGTGTTTCTAATTTTAACCATTCTGGCAGGAGTGAGATGTTATCTTAATGTTGCTTTGATTTGCATTTCCCTGATAGCTAAGGATAATGAGCACTTTCTTAAGTGTCTTTCACCCTTTTTGATTTCCTCTATTCTTTTTTCAATTCTGTATCTCATTTTTAATAGAGTTATTTGGTGTTTTGTTGACTAGTTTTAAATTCTTTTTTTTTTAAGCTGTGGATTCCTTCCAGACTAATGTGGTTTGATCGAGGAAAACCCCCTGAAGCAATGTCACGGGGACAATGCAGCTTTGCAGACCACTACAGCCTGGATTTCTGCATCTTCTTAGGATTCACCCATGACAGCGCCCCCTACCAGTAGGAAGCAGTTCGGAAAGAACAACACTCAAATTCCCAAATATTGTTTATAAATGTTTGTTTTCATTAAAAAGGCATGTATAATTATGTCCAGCATAAAATAAATAAATGTTTAAATTCTTTTATTGAGAATTCTCTGTTCAGTTTTGTACTTCACTTTTTAATTGGATTGTTTTGTGATTTGGTGAATAGCTTCTTGAGTTTTTTTTTGTATATTTTGCAAATCAGCCCTATGTCAGATGTGGGGTTGGTGAAGATCTTTTCCCATTCTTTGGGCTGCCATTCTTGGTTACTGTGTCTTTTGCTTCGAAGGTGCTTCTCGGTTTTAGGAGGTCTCATTTCTTAATTGTTGATCTCAGTGTCTGTTCTGTGTTCAGGAAGTAATCTCCTATACCAATTTTTTCAAGAGTGCTTCCCACTTATTCTTCTAAGAAGTGTAGGGTGGCTGGATATATGTTCAGATCTTTAGTTCATTTTGACTTAAATTTTGCTCTTGGTGATAGATATGGATCTATCTGCATTTTTCCAATGCCCCTCATCCAAAGAATGGATAAAGAAAATGTAGTACATTTACACGATGGAATAGTACTTAGCAGAAAAATAAACAAAAAAACTAAAGAACAACTCATAGGCAAATGTATCGAACTGGAAGAAGTTATCCTAAGTGTAGTAACCCAGACACAGAAAGACATATATTATATGTGCTCAGTCATAAGTGAGTTTTAAACACAGATCAAAGGATAACCAGTCTATAATACACAACCACAGAGTAGTTTGGAAACAAGGAGGACCTAAGAGAGACATACAAGACCCCCAGGAGAAAGAAAAAGGGATAAGATCTCCAGAGCAAATTGGGAGCATAGGGATGGTGAGGACTAAATTAGGAGAAAAAGTAGGGGAGAATGGGTAGAAGAAAATGAGGGATCAAGAAGTAGGGGAAATAATAGAGAAGGAGAGCAAGAAAGGAGATATGTTAGTAGAGTGAGCCATTATGGATTTAAAGAGAAATATGGCACTATAGAAATTTCCATGATCCACAAGAATGTCCCCAACTAAGAATGTAAGCAATAGTGGAAAGGCTACATTAAACACCCTTCTCCTATAATGAATGCCATCATAGATCCTTTACCCTGTAGATGATGGAAGTAGAAGCAGAGATTCACAGCTAAACACTGAACTGAAATCCTAGAATCCAATTGTAGAATGGGAAGAGTGATGAGCAAAGGGATAAAGACTATGCTGGGAAAACCCACAGAAGCAGATGACCTTAGCAAGTAGAAGTTCATGGAATCTAGTCTGATAGCTGGGAAAATAGTCTAAATGTGGGTGTCAGCTGGGTGGCCTGGGCAGTCTATGGGGCCTCTGCCAGTAGAACCAGTTTTTAATCCCTAATTATGGAGAGATACTCTTTCAGTCTAGATACATGGGAGCAGGGCCTAGACCCTACCCCAAATTATGGGTCAGACTTTGATGATCACTCATGAGAGTGATCACCCTCCCTGGGGAGTGGATGGAGGTTGTTTTGGGCATAGAAAATGGGAGGGAAAGGGAACTGGGATTGGTATCTTAAATATGATATTTTAAAATTTAAATAAAATGTATTTAAAAATAAATATGAAGACTATTCATCAGGTTAATGCAATCATACTGTATAAATTGTGCACAGAAATGTGTAAAGTTGGTACTCAATAGCATCTCTTACCAGAAACAAAGAATTAAATTGTGTTTCAAGGATCTGCTACATCGAGGAAATATGAGCAAAAATAAATTGAATGAGAGGAACCATATTAATTTATCAGCATTGAATAAAACCACAACAAAATACCTGAATTTCCAGAATATTGCCTTTGATAAGCTAGAAAATAACATATGCCCTTACCATTGTGTATAAATAGAAGACGTTAGTTAAAACCCATATGGAACTGAACAGCTGAGGAGATCTGTTGAAAAAAAGACACATACATTGTGAATAAAAACTGGCTGTCACTGCTCCAAAGTTTACTTGAGGTTAGTCTTCTAACCTAATGACTAAACTTAGCTATAAAATATAGTTGATGGGAGATGTTATTATGTAAATATGTTTTTCATACTGGTTAATGAATAAAGCACTGTTTGGTAATGGGAAAGCAAGATAGGTGGGGCTAGGAGACAAGGAGGAAAGAGGAAGTAGGGAGGAGTAGTCAGCATGTAGAGTGTAGAGAAGCAAGATGCTGGCCCGCCACTCTCCAGTAAAATGAGCCACGTGGAAATACTTAGATAAATAGAAATGGGGTAATAATTAAGAGCTAGCCCATAAACAATAATAGTAACTGGCCAACAGGTCTCTGTATCAAATACAGAGTCTCTGAATGTTATTGGGTGCTGGCATGGTAGTGGGCCTGCAGGACCAGACCTGCGGCAGGGAAAACGTGCTTGTAACATATAGTCACTGCCATATTCCACTCATAGTTTTGAAAAAAACAAAACAAGCTCTAAATGATATGATTAATTTTTTCTTCTAGTTTCTAAGAATGTGTTGAGAGAAAGCATTCTAGAACTATAAATGTGTAGCCATATTCATTAATGTCTGTTGTGGTATGTGTGTGTGTGGGGGGGGATAATCTAGCTGAACTAAAAACTAAACTGAGCATGAAGAAAGAAAATAAGCTCCTTGATGAGGATGAAGCTTAGTGAAGTCATGCAATAGGCACTCTGGAGATATCAATATCTGTATTGGGTCAATAAAGGGAATGATTAAAATACTATACCATTCTTTCTTGCATGTCCCACTCTTCCCATCTACAAGACAGATTGTATCCATGAAATATCACATATAATACCCGCAGTCAAGAGGATAAATTGACCATAGTAAATTGGAAATTTTGTTATGGATAGATGCTATATTTCTGAAGCAACTGATGTCACAGAGAAGAAGTATTTCTGTGCACAAGGACTACATGTAAATGGAAGATAATAAAAACCTTGTTGGACTCCTTTCAAAGTTTATGTGCCTTCTGGATACAGAGAAGACAAAATTCACATATTAAAAGTTAGAAAACCTCACTTAGCAACAATGTGCCATACTTTCTTCTTCTCTAAACTCTTATCAGATTTTAGTTAAATTCACCAATACAAATGACAGCAACAAGATCTTAAAGAGGCATAGTTTCAATGTTTATTTATTCATTCATTTTGTGAAATGGGTTCAGAACCTTTTTCAGAATCATGTAAAATAATGGCTCGATAAATAATTTGGAGGCTATTTAATAGAAATGGAAAAGATAGTTCATTAGTGGTTGATATTTAAAGATTTTTGTATTTATGTGTCTATGTATTTTATGTTGATGTATCTATGAATATACTCCACAGTTGATGCATCTATGTGTCTATTTATAACCATGTATACACACTTATTACATGCCAGTTTTCTAAGTTTTCTAACAATAATCTGTAGCTGTTGTCAAAAAAAATGTTACTTGCTATTGCTTATTTGTCCATGGGTAAGCTAAGTTTTGAATCCATGTCTTTAATGAAAATCCAGCTGCAGTTATTTTATAAAGGTACATGTTAGAACTCATACTTAAAAATTATGATGGTGGACATTGTGTTCACAATACTACAGAGAATATTCACTGGACTTTTTAAATTTCTATCCCACTAATTTTATAAAATAATTCATTTATCTCCTTTAGTGATACTTGGCAATCAGGACTTGATACTATAAGAAATCCTAGCAAATATTCACAAATTCACTATACAGTTGCTCATATAGAAAGTTGTTTGTGGAAAGTAGTGTTTTAGTGTTTTGACACAATTTTTGTGTCATTGTGGTGCACAAAATCGCCATTATATGATCTGAGAGTAAATCACCCATCATTCAAAAGTACATGTGACTCTGTTTTAGACAACCAGAGTTTCATAACCTCATATCTTTTGTGATTTGTCTGGATATAAGCATGCAGTCCAAGGATAATCAGTGAAATTCATTGACAGATTTTTGTTGACACCTCCTGGAAGGCATCACCCTTCCTGGGATGGGATGGTTGTTGGGGGGCATGGGAGAGTGGGAGACAGGGAGGGAGGGAGCGGGAGAGGAAACTGGGATTGATGTGTAAAATAAGAAAAATAAATAAATAAATAGATAGATAGAGACTTCCATATGAACTGTCCATATAATTCCTGTCCAGTTACATCAAAGCATTTAGGAAAGGAACACTGTAAAATATTTTGAAACAATAAGGAAATACACTAAAGAGAAAACATGTTCTGAGGATTTTTTCCCATGGAAATTTTTATGAATATGGAAAATAATGTAGGTATTTAATGATGGTCACTCAATTACCTATAACAACATTAAAACTTAACATAGAATACCTGCTTTTTCAAAGATCATCTCATGTTCATCTCTTTGTGTACTTCTCTGCACTTAACTTTTGATGAACATAAAAGCAACCTACTTAATTTGATATTATGTTTTGAATTTCTGTTATCCATGGTGCTAAACATAACTAATGTTGAAATTTGGGATATATTAGTCAATGAATTCCCCCTTCTTACAAGGCAGTTCAAGGCAAATGAAACGGGGACTTCGAATCAACCTTGTCACTTTGTACAGTGGCAATGTGAGCTTTGAAAATAAACTATTTTAAGTTGCTGAATAATTTTGATTCTCTCTTTGCTGATTGATTTTACAATGAAGAGACCTATGGTTTTAGTAAATAGGTATGAATTCAAAGGATGAATAGAAAGTATAGAAAGAAAATAACCCAGCATTATATGGTTCATTTTAGAGATTCCCAAAATATATTCTTTGGAGCCACTCCTGTAATGTATGAATTCATTTTTAAGAACTTGTTGACTTGGTTTAATTTGTTTTTGTGAGCCAATATTTCATCAACACATAATGAGGGATATTGTTGCAAATGCTTTCAATGAGTGCTATTGCAGAATATTTTCCAAGTCACTGAAAGCATGTTTTGGAACTGAAGCAGTTACAGCATCAGCTAATGAGGGTGGAGCTAAGGCTGTGAAAATTTCAAAGGCTTCAAATCATAATGGGATCATGAAGAGTTTGCAAAATGTCAAATATTAGTTCAATTGATTTTTAACAATAAAACAACTGCCTGTGGATTTTCTCAGTATGGAGTGCTTCAAAGTATTGCTACCATGTTAGCCACAAAACACCACCAAATAGATCTTAATGTTCTATGCCAACATTTTAATTTTTTCAGTGCTTGTGTATTTCTTAATGAATATTTTATGAGTTTTCAATGCTGATGCTATTTAAGCACGTGATAAACATGCATCATGATTAATGAAAGATAGAAAGGTTATTCTTAAAGGTGCAGATGTTGCATAAGCCAATATACTGAGATCAAAAAGAAAACACAGATCCTCAGACCTTCATTAGGGTACGTGAATATAAACAGAATATAGTCTGAGGTTCATTGATCAGATCTTGCCATTTTGTTCTTTAGCTTTAAAGTCATTCAAATACTGTAAAGTGACTCTTTTCTGAACAGTTTAAATTAATTTGCATAAATAAGCACTAACATCTTATTAGAGGATTGTTCCAAAAACTGTTTTACTCTGTGTAGCATACACTGTCCAGGGAAGAGTAATATAATTTTAAATACACATTATCTTTTGTTTTCTAACATGACATAAATAAAATCATAAATATGTGCTATATTTAATTTTTATACAACATTTATCTCTTCAAACTTTTCAAATCTTCTAAGTACCATTTTATAGATGAGGAAATAAAAGAGGTCTATGTAATTGTGTGAAGGTCACATAGATAAAAGTGCTGACCTATTTGACTCCAAAAACAATGTCCTTTACAAAGTTTTTTAAATAGAACCATATGAAGACCAGGAAGAATTCCACAAACATCCCACATGTCAAAGTCACTTAGTGGAAAAGATAACATTTCTTGATGTTAAAGTCAGAAATGCTCTGGCTATGATCACATCAGACTCCTGCAGGTTCTAAAGTGACTGGCAGAAGGTGGTCGTAATGAAGCCATCCACAGGATCCTGATAGTTCTTAATGTAAAACTAATGCCTTCTAATAGACTTCCATGTGTATAGAGAAGTGAGGACATTTTTAAATTTGGACACAGACACTTGGGGATGTATAGTCTGCTGTTTGAAGATACTTCAGAAAGGACTGTTGTGAAGATTAGAATAAAAATGTAAAGTGTCCTATACATCATAAATCTTCACTAAATGGCTGATGCTCACTTTATAGTTATAATAATAGAAGCCAACAGCCAAGAACATTTTTTCCCTAAAGGTGACCAGGGTCAGATATAGTTGGACACTTTTTATTTTGTTCTTTTGAACCAGGCATTAGAGAGGCTGACATGATTACAATGTCTTTCTCTTTACCTTTGTAAACTTATATGCTATGTGGTGACTTTGTGACCCTGAGCAGTAGGAGGATCACTAAAATGAGAGGGTAGCTGGTGATAGAAACATTCCCTCTGTAGATCTCAGGGAAATAAACAAATTAATGTATTTGTAAGTTCTTTGGAATACACAAAGGACAAGAAATATAGAGACCAAAGAAAATCAGTAAATAATTAGATTAATTTTACTGTCCCCTTTATTGTTTTATACATCACCTAACATGCATGATGACTCCTAATGCATCAGCTTTAATGTTTTAAGGTGTGTTGCTGCTGCTGCTGCTGCTGCTACTGTTTATCCTGTTAATAATCCTACATGTAACACATTTTGCAAAGTACTGTGATTCATATCCCTGTCAGAAATGTCAGGTAAAATGGAATAAACCACATGAATCCTTTAGATATGGTGTGGAATAATTCAATGGCTTCATATTTTCATTATAAAACAACTTCTAGGTGCTAAGGATTAGCTAGTGTCTGCGGATAAATGTGCTAAAAATCACATTTCTTGCTTGTGTATAAATTGTATTCAGATAAAATAAAGTCTGATATAGAATGTTTTATTTTCTTTGACTAAGATTTCTCTCTAAAACTGTAACAAACATCTTTATTTGAGAGTACCCACACCCTTGGTCCTGTTGGGCCCACTGATCAAGGTGAGTATTGGGAAAGAGTGTTAGTCTAACTCTCCCTCCACCTCCTTGGAACTTCCTGGGTCTGGTCTAAGCATACTGGACATGCCCATCTATGCTAGAACACCTTGAGCCTGTACTCACCTGACCTTTGGGGCCCATCACCTGCCCTCTGCCTGAGTGCTTGAGAACATCCTGACCCTGCCTTCCCCACATTATTGGCCATGCTGTGGCCTCTGCTTGAAAGACTTCCAAGAGAGCTCAGATCATCCAGTGTAACAGACATCGAACTCTTGACCAACCTACACCCACTGGGAGAGCAGGGTAAAGAGACAGACTCCACCTGCACCCACTGGAAGAAGCTATGGGAAAATAGCAATACAAGAAAACACCCAACAATAGAAAGACCAGTATGATATCACCAGAATCTAGGGACTTTACACCAACTGAACACACCAAAGCAGATGAAACAGAATAGAACGACTTAAAAAATAACTTCAAAAAATAATAGAGTCCCTCAAAGATTATATGAGAAAAAAAAACCCTAAAGAAATGGGAGAAAAAACAAACAATTGGAAGGAATAGAGGAAAAGACCAAGCAAAAATGCAAAAAATGAACAAATCTCTTAAAGAAAGTGAGGGAAACCAAGAAAAAATAATCAGATGAAGGAAATAATTCAAACAGTTCAACAACTGAAAAGAGAAATAGAGACAATAAGGAAAACAGAAACTAAGACAATTCTGGAAATAGGAAAACTGTGTTAAATATCAGGAACTACAGATGCAAGCATAAGCAACAGAATACAAGAGATCAAAGAAAAATCTCAGGCACTGAAGATAAACTAGAGGAAGTAGATCAATTGGCCAGAGAGAATATTAAATCCAACAAATCCATAACACAAAACATCCAGGAAATGTGGGACACTATGAAAAGGCCAAACCTAAGAATAATAGGCATAGAGGAAGGCAAAGAATCCCAGCTCAAAGGTGCAAAAACATATTCAACAAAATTATTGAAGAAAAGTTTTCCAATCTGAAGTAGGATATGCCTATGAAAGTACAAGATACACACTGAACACCAAATAGACTGGAGCAAAACAAAAACCTCCCCTTGCCACATAATAATCAAAATACTTCACATACAGAAAAAAAGAAAGAATATCAAGAGTAGTGAAGAAAAAAGGCAAGGTAACCTATAAAGGCAGACCTATAAAAATTATTCCTGACTTCTCCATGGAAACTATGAAGGCCAGAAGGTCCTGGATAGATGTTCTACAAATACTAAGAATTCACAAATGACAGCCTAGACTAGTATAGCCAGAAAAACTCTCAATCACTATAGGATTAAACAAAATATTCAATGACAAGTCAGATTTTCACAATACATATCCACAAATCCAGCCTTACAAAAAGTTCTAGAAAGAAAACTCCAATCCAAGGAAGATAAATCCACTCACAAAGACAAAGGCAATAGATAATCCCACTTTATCAGAACCCACAAGAAAAAGAGGGCCAAATATACTCACTACCACTGCCAACAACAAATCTAAAACAAACACAAGTTAGCAATCAATGGTCCTTACTTTCCCTCAATATTAATGGTCTTAACTCATCTATAAAATGACACAGGCTAACAGAATGGATACGAAAACAAAATCCATTCTTCTGCTGCATACAAGAAACATACCTCAACTTCAAAGACTGATATTACCTTGGAGGTAAGGATTGGTAGAAGAACTTCCAATCAAATGAACCTAAGAGTCAAGCAGGTGCAGCTATAATAATATCTAACAAGTTAGATTTTAAACCAAAATCAATGAAAAAGATGAAGAAAAGGATTTCATATTTATCACAGGAGAAATCTACCATTATAAAGTGTCAATTCTGAACATCTATCACCCAAATACAAAGGGACCCACAATCGTAAATGAAACATTACTAAAACTCAAAGCTCACATAAAACTTCACACACTTATAGTGGGAGACTTCAACACACCACTTCCACCAGTATACAGGTCATCAGGCAGAAATGTAACTAAGAAGCAGAAGAACTAACAGAAGTTATGACCCAATTGGGTTTAACAAACATCTATAGAATATTTAATCCAAACACAAAAGAATATACCTTTTTCTCAGCTCTACTTGTAACCTTCTCTAAAATCAATCACATACTAAGCAACATAACCTACTTCAACACATCCAAAAAAATGGAATATGCCCCTGTATCTTATCAGACCACCTTTCTTTAAAGTTGGAATTCAACAACACAAATTGCAGAATCTTACAAACTCAGGGAAACTGAACAATGCATAATTGCACCATTCCTCGGTCAAGAAAGAAATAAAGAAATTAAATTTTCAAGAATTCAAAGAGAATGAAGACATAGAAAACCCAAACTTATGGGACACTTTGAAATCAGTGCTATGAGAAAAGCTCATTGCACTAAGTGCTCATATGAAGAAAACAGAGGGTAGTCACATTGGAGAATTAACAGCACAACTGAAAGCCCTAAAATGAAGCAAACTCACCACAAGGGAGTAGACACAAGGAAAGAATCAAAAACATAGACAAACCTTTATCCAAACTAATCAAAAAGCAGAGAGAGAACATGCAAATCAGCAAAATCACAAATGAAAAAAGAGGCATTACAACTGACATCGAGGAAATCAAGAGAATATATTCAGGTCATACTTTGAAAACTTGTACTCCACAAAAATCAAAAATTCAAAAGACATGGACCAATTTCTAGATAACTATCACTTACCAAAATTAAATCAAGAACAGATAAGCAATTTAATAAAGCTATAACCACTAATGAAATAGAAACATTCATCAAAGGCCTTGCAACCAGAAAAAGCCCAGGGACCGATGGCTTCAGTGCATAATTCCAAAAGCAATTCAAGGAAGAGCTATTACCAATACTCCTCAAATTGTCCCACACAATAGAATCAGACAGTTCACTAGCAAACTCATTTTGAAGAGGCTAAAATTACCTTGGTACCCAAGCCACACAAAAACACATCTAAGAAAGAGAACCACAGACCAATATCCCTCATGAACATTGATACAAAAATGCTACATAAAATACTGGCAAATTGAATCCAAAAACACATCAGAGAAATCATCCACCATAACTGAGTAGGCTTCATCCCAGGGAGGCAGGGATGGTTCAACATATGAAAATGTATCAATGTGATTCACCATGTAAAGAAACTGAAAAAAAAATCATATGATCATCTCCCTAGATGCTGAAAAAGCCTTTGACAAAATCGAACATCCTTTCATGTTAAAGGTCTTGGAGAGTTCAGGGATATCAGAAACATGAACATAATAAAAGCAATATAAAGTAATCCAACAGCCAACATCAAACTGAATGGAGAGAAGCTTAAAGTGATTCCTCTAAAACCAGGATAAATACAAGGCTGTCTACTGTCTCCATATATCTTCAATATTGTACTTGAAGTTCTAGCTAGAGCAATGAGAAAACAAAAGATTAAGGGAATACAAATTGGAAAGGAAGGCACAAAACAGTCACCATTTGCAGATGATATAATTGTTTATCGATTACCCAAAAAACTCTACCATCTTCAGTAAATTAACAGGATACAAAATTAACTCTACCAAAATATAAATAGCCCTAATATATACTGATGATAAAGGAGCTGAGAAAGAAATCAGAGAAACACCATCCTTTACAATAGTAACAAACAACACAAAATATCTTGGGGTAATGCTAACCAAACAATTGAAGGACTTATATAGAAAGAACTTTGAGTCCTTAGAGAAATAAATAAGATACCAGAAAATAAAAAGATCTCCCATGCTCTTGGAGAGATAGGATAAACATAACAAAAATGGCAATCTTGCCTAAAGCAATTTACAGATTCAATGCAATCCCCATATAAATCCCAGAATAATTCTTCACTAACCTTGAAAGGATAATACTCAAAAATATATGTGTTACAGCAGGTTCTTCCCGCCGGCTTCCTGGTCCTGCTGCCATGGTCCTGCCACCACGTGAGCCCCAAATAACACTCAGAGACTCTGTATTTAAAACAATCCTGTTGGCCAATGACTATCATTGTTAATGGGCTAGCTCTGCCTTAATTATTAACCCATTTCTACTTATCTAAGTATTTCCACGTGGTCGTCTTATCAGGGAGCCGCCGCGGCAGGCGTCTTCCTTCCTCCATGTTCTACATCTTGACTCTAACTACTTCCTCTTTCCTCCTTCTAGTCACCTAGCCCTGCCTATCTAGTTTTCTATTGGCCAACAGGGCTTTATTAACCAGTATGAGAAACATATATGCAGAATAACATCTCCCATCATATATGGAAAAGCAAAGAACCCAGGATAACCAAAATAACCCTGTACAATAAAGAAACTTCAGGAGGCATCACCATCCCCGACATAAAGCTCTACTATAGAGATATTATTCTGCAAACAGCTTTGTATTGGCAGAGAAATAGACAGGTACACCAATGAAATTGAATAGAAAAACCTGATATTAACCCCCAGACCTACAAATACCTGATTTTTGACAAAACAGGTAAAATTAGACAAATGAAGCAGGAAAGCATCTTCAACAAATGAGGTTGGCACAATTGGATGAGGGTGTTTAGAAGACTGCAGATAGACCCATGCCATTGGCCATGCACAAAACTCACGTCCAAATGGATCAAAGACCTCAACATAAATCCAGCCACACTGCACCTCTTAGAAGAGAAATTAGGAGGTACCCTTTAACAAATCGGTACAGGAGACTGTTTCCTGAACATAACTCCCATAGCACAGACAATAAGATAAATAATTAATAAATGGGACCTTCTGAAAATAAGAAGCTTCTGTAAGGCAAAGGACATAGTCAACAAGACCAAATGGCAGCCCAGGCCAGGAAAAGATCTTCACTAACCTCCCATCTGACAGAGGGATGATCTCCAAAATATACAAAGAACTCAAGAAACTAGTCACCAAAACACCAAATAACCTCATTAGAAAGTGTGGTACAGAACTGAAAAGAGAATTCTCAGTAGAGGATTCCAAAGCGGCTGAAAGACATTTAAGAGAGCACTCAACATCCTTAGCTATGAGAGAAATTCAAATCAAAACAACTCCGGGATATACCATCTTAATCCTGCCAGAATGGCTAAAATTAGAAACACCAATGACATCTTAGGCTGGAGAGAATGTGGAGAAAGTGGAACAGCCCTCTACTGCTGGTGGGAGTGCAAACCTATACAGCCATTTTGGAGATCAATATGACAGTTCCTTAGGAAAATGGCAATCAGTTTACCATAGGACCTGACAATTCTGCTTTTAGACATATACCCAAGTGATCCAAATTCATGCAGCAAAGACATCTGTTCAACTATGTTCATAGCAGCATTATTTGTAACAGCAAGAACCTAGAAGCAACCTAGATGTGCCTCAACTAAAGAATGAGTAAAGAAGATGTAGCACATTAACACAATGTAATACTACTCAACTGGGGGGAAAAACAATGGAACCTTGAATTCTCAGACAAATGGATGAAACTTGAAGAAACCATCCTGATGAAGTATCCCAGTCACAAAAAGAGAAACATGGTATGTACTCACTCATACATGATTTTTGACATAGATTCATACCACCCGAGAAACTAAAAAGTAACATATGAGATTTATACAAGGTCCCTCACAGAAGACGAACAGAACAAGAACTCCTGAGTCTAATGGGAGTTGGGGGGGCAGTAAGTTAAGAGGGAGTTAGGAGAAAGAGGACGTGAGGAGAGGAGGACATGTGGGACCAGGAAGATTGAGTCAGGGGACTAATAGACAAGAGAAAAAAACACAAACAAACAAACAAACAAAAACCCACCAGATCCTCTAATAGAGGTAGTCACTATATGTTTGAAGAGAAAACAAACTCTAGAGAAATGTCCAGAAACCTACAAATATGACCCCAGCTACTATTCTGAAAAAGGTTACCTTCAATGCCCTTCCTTAATAATGAGATTGATAACTAATTTATATGCCATCATAGAACCCTCATCTTGTAGCTGATGGAAACAGAAGCAGGCACCCACAGCTAAACACTGAGTTGGACTCTGGGAATCCAATTGCAGGAAGGGAGGAGTGATAAGAAAAGAGGTCAAAACCAGGCTACAGAAACCCACAGAGACAGCTGACATGAGCAAGGAAGAGCTCATGGTCCCCAGCCTGATTGCTAGGAAACCAGCATTGGACTGACTCAGACCCCCCTGAACATAGATCTCAGTTAGCAAACCTGGGCAGTCTAATGGACCTCTGACAGAGGAACCAGGAGGTATACTTGGTGCATGAAATGACTTTGGGAGCACATTCCCCATGGAGGAATACTCCCTTAGCTTAGAGACAGAAGGGAGGCCTAGACCATACTTCAAGTGACTGCAAGGCATCATTGTCCCTGTGGAGTGGATGGGAAATGGGACAAGTGAAAGGGGTCAGTGGGCATGGGAGGGAGTGAGGGTTTGGGATATGTAAAATAAGAACAATAATAAATATATGAAAAACCAATAAGGAAGAATTAATTATGGCCTTTTAAAATAATAAGTCTAGGAATGAACTGCATTCTGGAGCTCAAACATCTATGAAGAAGGATGCGATTTTGGCATCTATGACTATGGCAGGCACTGTTAATTGATAACCATAACCGTTGTCACTGAGTCTTTGTGTGTGCATGGATTAAACTGTTACAACTTGACTTTTCAGAGGGTGGGGGTACCTCTGATAGAAAATGCATGTAATTTGATAATTAGTATAACTCTAGTACTTAGAAAAGCTTAAAAAATGTCCCCAGGTTGAAGCTTGTCTCCAAGGTTCAAATCTGAAACCAAGTCCTGTTTTCCTCAATTTATTGCTTATCCTCCTATCTTATTTAATGTCCTTGTTTTATTTTGACTATGATAATCCTGTTTTTTTTATTTTTTTAACTATGTTGTAGTGTTAATATTTTCTCCTGGAATTGTGTGAGAGATCTCCTGCTTTTCATGGCTAATTAAGAACTCCAATTTCCAATCTCTGGTGTCAAGATTTAAAATCACAAATAACCATACCTAATTCTTCCATATGAAGATGAAGTGACAGTGCTGTTTCTCATAGGTAGAGGCAAGTCATCTTCACAAATAGATTCCCATTTTTCTTATATCTTGACTGGAGTGAAAGGAGCCTGTATTCTCATAATTGTGAAACTATGTATTTTCATATAAGGATTTTACTTTCTAAAACCTTTTCTCAAGCATACAGATAAACCATTGCCATCTTAGCAGCTCTACTTAAAAGCCCTTTAGGGAGATAAAACAATTGTCTTCCAAGAAAGGAGAAAATCCTGTCAAAATTGCCAAAAGTCTTGTTGATTTATTTCATCTGCAATGACAGGCTTGTTTCCCATCCTCTTTTCTCATGAAATAGAATATTACAGGATAAAACGTTAGAAAAGTCTCTTATTCAAATTGCTTAATAATAATCCCTAGTGCATATATGAAAAAAATCTATTTTTTTACCATTTTAATCTCATTTGAATATTTACTCCCACATTTATATAATATCCATAAATAGCATAAGGCCATCATAAGAATCAGGATAGGAATTAAATTTATTCTCAGATATGAGTTATTCCAACATTTAGATTATGCCAACCTTTTAATTTTGTCTCTAGAAAGAAAGAGGAGGTTCATGATTTTTTCAATGTTCAAGACATACAATAAAGAAGCATGCAATAGAATCCTGCCAACTACAAACAAAATTAAACATCCAAGTAAACAAAAAGGCCATAATTACATAAATATATGAATAAATATGCAAATGACAAAACAGAATTTCTTTGTTAGAGAATGCCACCTAATAGAAGAATTGAAGTAATATGGAACATTTGAACTTAGCACCCACAAGAAAAATGATTGGGACAGCCCAACATCAAAAGCTATTTTTAGGCAAGTGATTATTTCAGATTTTGATATTTATAAGATTTCAAATTATCACATTATCACCCTATTTTCAGTAAAAATATTGGATATTAGTGGAAAAGTAAAAGCTGTGTACTGGGAAATATTAGGGCTCATCTTATTTGAGTGATCAGGGTGACTTAGCCAGTAATAACAGGCTAATTCATATTTTGCTGGGCTGGATGCAACAGAAGAAAACATGATAATTCTCTTGTGACTGTTTTAAGAAACAAACCTTGAATTAAATCATAAGTACCTACATGTAAGACACAAACTGAAGTTTACTCAAATAGGTGTTTTTCCTATTATGATGGTTACACAGAGAAAAACTGTGTTTTTTAAATTTATTTTTTTATAATTTTTTAATTTAAATTTGAAACAAGCTTGTTTTACATGTCAATCCCAGTTTCCACACTCTTCTGTTCACCCCTGTTCCCCCCACCAACTACCATCCCTTTCCCTTTCTGCTCCTTTACAGTTTTAAATCTGATAAATATCAGACAGAATATTTTTATCAAGGCCTTCTTGAAACTGTTGAGGTCTACACATGTGTCACACTAAACTTTGTCTTGAAAATGAATAATCATTAATGTCATATGTAATTGATTACTGTAGGTAGGCATTGAATGGTTACTAAACTCAGACAACCTCATTACACTGAGACCCTCAGTTTTGAGAGGGGCCCTACATGAGGAGGAAGAAAGATATATGTAAGTATGTTCCTTCTCACCATCTGGGTGCTGTGTACTGACTTGACTCTGAAAATATTCCTCCATAAGCAAGAAAGCCTCAACAGATTAAATACATCAAAGGCAGACCTCATAGCTTTTAGACTAATAAGAAGAATAACCCTTATTTTTTGAAAACATTCAGTTATAAGAACAGATATTGAACTAAGAGAGTAGCTATAGCTTAAGGGTTTGGAGTCTCACATGTGAATAAGATTTGTATTGGTCAGCTGATGCAGCCAACTACATAGAGCTTTGCTCTCAAGGCCAAATGGTGTTCTAGATATATTTTTAAATATTTAAACCTAACACATAAGTACATAAAGAATAGGAGCAATTTAGGAAATAATCAGAGACCAGGAAAAGTAAATATGGATAGAAAGTTTAATAAAACCACAAGATCAATGAAAAAAAAAATAGCCCTGAGTAGTAGCTTGTAATTTGAGGTTTGTTTTTCTTTGATTTTGTGTTTAATGATAAAATTCAGTAACATAGCCATTGAGAAGATAGAAAAATTCTTCTGAGCTGGAATCTATTTGGAAAGTGAGATAATCACACATATTGACATGATACTTCCAATATACTAAATAGTAATTTAGAGCAGACATTATTGATACATAGTATGTTCTAATCACATATTAATTTACTTAACTGTTCTCTATCATTGAAGATAGTTCTTTCCATGTGTAGGAGAAAAATAGAAACTAAGCATCATAATTTTTTGAATTCACCATTTGTTATTTTTAGGAGGTACTTTTATGTTTCTCCTCTCGTCACTTACATTCATGGATTATTTGAGTCTGCTATGACAGCTACCATTTGCAAAGGTCAAAGGGGACATCAGAAAGGATGTTCACAAATGAAAAACAGCAAGCCTAGGAGAAGGTGCTGATCAGTGCACAAGCACACAAGAAGATGAACAGCCCCACTAACTGCTTTTCCTCCTGGCGTTAATATCCATGCTCTGTGAAATTGTGCAGATGATGCCATTAGACCATGATAGTAGACAATTCTGAAAGTCTTAGCTAGAACATGAAGCAGGTATTCCAAAAATTTCAGTCAATTTTTCTGCCTTAAGAGCCTAAGACTTGAGATTATTGATTTTAAAAACTGTAAGAACTCTTTCCTGTCCTCCCTGGTTCCTTCCATTTCTGCCTCAGAGTCAGCACCAGTTCTGGGTATTTAACTGTAATTTCTCACTCAGTGACAAAACTCCAGATTTGTTGGAGCAATTTTGGCATTGCAAATGAAAAAGGCTCCTTATATTACTGTGAACTAAGGTATCCAGAAGCCCTATTAATTTCCTATTTCCATATGTGCCAGATTTTCACATTCTGAAGTGTTTCTTATGGGAACATGAAGAAAACAATTATAATTAAACTTAAGTAGTGACACTATCTTTAACACTATGTGGGATATATTCTGGAAGGGGCCTTGAAGGAAAATCCTACATTAGCTTCTTGGGGATTTCAAAAGTGAAGGGACCTCATTCCCTTCCCCTATGAATTTACCTGTATATCCTCAGTGAACAGAAAAATTGGTAATTGGTTGACAAAAGCAAGGAAGCATGGTCTTCATTTTTCCCTTATCCGCATTTTACTTAAACAGAATGCAAATATTTTTCCTGGCTGTAAGAGAAGTAGATTTGCATTCATTTTTGCAAATGTCATATTACTCAGGAATTAAAGCAAAGAATGTGCAACACAATCATCTGCCCTTGCTTGAGTAGGAATGCAAAACAGCTCTCAGATTCAGAGAAAGAAGAGTTTTCTTGCCTGACCCCTTTCACACCTGTTTTCCTGGATCCCAAATACAAGGAACTGGGTGGTTATTTACTTGTAACAATGGACAAATCCCTTTAAAACAAAGGTGACCTTACCCTTATTGAGGAGTGGATGGGTGGAAGGAAGGTGGGGGAAGTAGGGGGAAGTTGGGAAGAACAGGAGGAGGGGAAAGGAGGGGAACTGGGATTGGTATGTAAAATTAAAAAAAAAAATGTTTTCATTTAAAAATGCCCTGAAATAATTTTAAGAACAACAAAAGAAACAAAACCAGAAACATACCATTTTTTTGTTATGCTAGCCAGAAATTTATGATTAGTCTCATTAAGTTATAATCAAGGTACCAGCTAAGAAATGTTTGTCTTCTGACCTTATGGGAACAAAAACCAGTTTCCTTCTCTTTCAACATTTTCCAATGCACTATCAGAATGTCATCAGACCTCTAGTTCTGGTCTCCTCTTTATCTCTCTCTTATATTTACAACTCCATCATGATTATATTCGATCCACTAGAACATGGGGAATGCTTATCCCATGTCTTAGTCTGGTATCAACTACTTAATTTGCTATAGCATCTTCACAAACTTAGGGTATTTACAGGTTGGTTGCCTTTGAATTTTTCTTTTTAAGTTTGTTTTTTAACTGTGTATGTATGTGTTTCTATGTGTGGGAATGTGTGTGTTAGTGCAAGTGCCTAATCAGTCCAGAAAAGGGTGACAGACAGAATCTCCAAAGCCTGAGGTGAATAAAGCAGCTGTTAGTGGCCCGATATGTTTGCTGTAAACCAGCATCTTGGATACCTTGGAAGTGCAACAGCAATATGTGCACTTGATCATTGAGCCCTCTCTAGACCCAGAAATGGACAACTTTTGGTGGACTTATTTAGCCTAAGGTATTTACAAATACAAAGTCATTGCATTTTAATTTAGCCACGGAAGAGAACTGTTAGTTTTATGCCTAGCACTATGGGAAAATGTTAAGAATGAAAGAGGAGATGGAAATGTGTTTGTCTTTAGTTGTTTTAGTTTAAACTTACTAAATTTGATGTCTTTTTTATGTTTTTTTCTTATTTTACATATCAATCCCAGTTCCCTCTCCCTTCCTCCTTCCCTCTCTCCCTTCCATGCCCCCATGACCACCCTCCCATCCCATACCTCCTCCACAGGGAGGGTGGTGCCTTCCAGGAGAGGTCAATAAAATCGGTCAAGTCATTTGGAGTATGAAATAGGCCCACCCTCTTGCCTTTAGGTTAAGGGAGAATCCCTCCATGTGGAATGTGCTTCCAAAGTCCTTTTGTGCACCAGGGATACATCCTGTTTTCACTGTCAGAGACCTTCTAACTGAGACCCATGTTAAGGGTTTCTGAGTTGGTCCAATGCTTGTTCTCAAGCTATCATTCTGAGGGTCCCATTAGCTCCTCCTTGTTTAGGTCAGCTGTCTGTGGGTTTCTTTAGCTTGGTCTTGTTCTCTCTAAACTTGATTTCTTATATTACAGAAATTCTGGATGAAACATGAAAACAGGAGAAGTTGAATGTGACTGTGAGAAATGACTCAGGTTTTTGTTTTTATCTTATTTTCATCATTAACTAAATGGATGTCTTTGAGTGAACAACTTACATTTCCCATGACTCTACTCACTCATTTTGAAATGGAGTAAAATGTGTTTGATTGTGAAAGTATTTTGTGATCCATTATAAATTTTGCTCTCCCTAACAATTCTGCAAGATAACTAGGGAAAATAATATCCAAGTATGAAACTTCTTAGCAGAAAGTATAGAGTCCTTTTAACTATGCATCTAGGAACAATATAGATGCTTTAACTCAGTAAAAGCAGAATGATCATGAAAATTAGTGTAGCCTTTGGTGTACAATTTTATCATATATAAAAAATGAAAAACTTTGCTTCATATTTTATTCAGACTGGTAATTCAATGTAACTGAATCAATATTGTATAGAATATCATAATATAAGTGATGACAATGTGAATCAACAACATACATAGAAATATGATTCCACAAACTCAATGCTTACAAAATCCAGGCATGCACAATTACAGCTCAAATAAGTCTATGCATTATATGATTTCATTTCTATTGAGCAAAATGTAAGAGTGTAATAGACACTGGGAGGAAAGATACAGAGAGAAATATTGTGGGGCTGGTTGCCTTCTTTTTGGATATATATGTGAGAGACAATTTGTGCAATGTGTACCTGTAATAGGTATACTTTCCTATAGCTAGGTTACAGTTCACAATGAAAGAAACAGATACATGCACTGGGAAGGTGACCTGCATTCAAACTGAAAGACCCACATGATGGAAAGGGAGAATCATCTATAGGTTATCTTAGCCTCAATCTACATGCCTTAACATAGTCATTCTCATAAATAAGTAAATTAATTAATTAAATAATATTAAAAAATTAAAAGTCAGATTTATCAGGAGAGAAAAAATTATAGATTTACTTTTGATTTTACCATTGTATAAAGCTACAAATATATGCAACTTTGTAATGATATGAATATAGTTACACTAAGAATTTGTCATTTACAATCATTTCCTTAAAATGTAAATTTAAAATGTATGATAATTTTAATGATATTAAAACATATCAAAATATAGTACCTATGCAAGAAACTTTTGAAGAAGTCATGTATTATTATTTGTAAAAAGTACAAAAATATCAGAAGAGCAGAAATCCCATCCTGTTTTGCTAATACAGATTTTAATTTCATTTTCTTTCCTCATGTCATTCCTTTTCAAAATTTATAACTATGTTGAACTGGGGTGGCAGTAAAAGAAGTTAAAATTCACTCGGGAAATCAATTATATGTCAGGACTAGTACTGATTTTTCAGAAACCTATGTATGTCCAAGGGTTGCCTTTAGCATGATGCTCTTAGGGTGTTGGGCAAGGCACTCTGACACTGTTGAATACTTATGAGTGTATAGTGCAATAGAGGCTTACTCTGCAGCATAGCAAGCTGCATAGGTGACTCCATGAACAATTCTACTTTGAGTTTTCCATGGCACGTGTATTTTATCAGAGGCTTTTGCTTAAGACAAATAGGCTGGTGAATAATATGTATCCTAATAGAGATAGGGACTCCTTTGGCAAACAATAGACTCTTTATTTAAAAACAATCTTATTTACATAACAATCCTCCCTTTCTCTCTCTCCCTCCAATCCTCCCATCCCCTGCAATGACCCCAACAACCCATCCACAACCCACTCTCCAAGGATAGTGAGGCCTTCCATGGGGGATTATCAAAGTCTACCAACGTTATTTGGGGGGGGGGGGTAGGCCGTCTTCCGTGTATCTGGGCTGAAACAATATCCTGACATAGGGAATGGGCTGCTAAAGACCATTTGTGCACTAGGGATAAATACTGATTCCACTGTTGGAGGTCCCGTGGACTTTCCAGGCCTCCTTACTGGCACCCACATTCAGAAGATTTGGTTTGGTTCAATGCTATTTCCCCAGCTATAGAATTGTGGTCGCTGTGCTCTCAATAGGTCAGGTCAGCTGTTTCTGTAGGTTTCTTCAGCATGGTCTTGACTTCTTTGCTTATTCCTCCTCCCTCTCTACAACCAGATTCCAGGAGTATGGCTCAGTGTTGAGCTGTGGGTGCCTGATTCTGCTTCCATCACCTACTGGAAGATGGTTCCAGGATGGCTATTAAGGTAGTAATCAACCTCATTATACGGGAAAGGCATCAAAGGCAGCCTCTCCACTACTGCCTAGATTCTTAGTTGGGGTCATCTTTATGGATTTCTGATCATTTCTCTAGTGCCAGGTTTCTCTTTAAACCTATGCTGGCTCCTTCTGTTTGGATATCTTTTCTTGCTCTCCTCTATTTCTCCCCTAACTCAGGCTCCTTGATTCCTCTTGTTCTCCTCTTGACTCCTTCTCTCCCTTTCTCTTTCACCTACCTCCCTCCCCTCTCCTGCTGTGCTCCCAATTTACTCTGGAGTTTTATGGAATATGTTATTTTGTAAATATGTTTTTTCATACTGGTTAATGAATAAAGCACTGTTGGCCAATAGGAAAGCAAGATAGGCAGGGCTAGGAGACTAGGAGGAGTATAGAGGAAGTACGAAGGAAGAGTCAAGATGGTGATCCTGGAGAGGTAGAATGACAGCCGCTTTGGAAGGTAAGATGAGACCACATGGAAATACTTAGATTAGTAGAAATGAACTAACAATTAAGACAGAGCTAGCCGATAAGAAATGATGGTAACTGGCCCACAGGGTTGTATCAAATAGAGAGTCCCTGCATGTTATATGGGGCTGATGCAGTGGTGGAACCAGGCAGGCTAGCAGAAAACAACTAGCTACAGGAGTTCTTGTCCCTTTCCCCTTCTTGGGGGGAAAAATTAATTTCTCTCTTATGGTCCTCCTTCTTTCCTAGTTTTTCTGGTGGTATGGATTGTAGGGTGGACCTACATAGTCCTTTGATCTATGTCTACTATCCATATATGAGTGAGTGAATATCATACTTGTCTTTCTGTGTCTGGGTTACCTTACTCGGGATGGTTTCTTCTATTTCAATCAATTTACCTGCAAATTTCAAGACTTCGTTGTTCTTGAGTTTTTTTGTGTATTTTGGAAATCAGCCCTCTGTCAGATATGGGGTTGAAGAATGTCTTTTCCCATTCTGTGGGCTGCTGTTCTGTCTTGCTGACTGTGTCCTTTGCCTTACAGATGCTTCTCAGTTTCAGGAGGTCCCATTTATTAAGTGCCAATCTCAGTGTCTGTGCTATTGGAGTTATGCTCATGAAGTGATGACCTGCACCAATTTGTTCAAGGGTTCCTCCCACTTTTTGTTCTAAGAGGTTCGGTGTGGCTGGATTTTTGGTGAGGTCTTTGAGTCATTTGGACTTTTAAGTCTTATTCATGGTGATAGATAAGGTTTTATCTACAGTCTCCTACAGTATCTAGTTATGCCAGAACCATTTATTGAAGATGCTTTCTTTTTTTCCCATTGTATAATTTAATTTCTTTGTTAAAAATCAGGTGTTCATAGTTGTGTGGGTCAAATCTGGATCTTCAATTAAATTATATTCATCTACCTGTTAATTTTTATGCAAATACAAAGCTATTTTCAGGACTATATCTCTATAATAGAGCTTGAAGTCAGGGATAGTGATCCCTGCATGTTTCCGCCCAGCCCACCCGCCCCTGGTCTGGTGTGCCAGCCCCCAATAACATGCAGGAGACTCTATATTTGATACAATCCTGTTGGCCAGTTACCATTATTGTTTATGGGCTAGCTCTGCCTTAATTATTAACCCATTTCTACTTATCTAAGTATTTCCACGTGGTCATCTTATCAGGGAGCAGTGGCGGGCGTCTTCCTTCTTCTGGGGCTACATCTCGACTCCTCCCTACTACTTCCTCTTTCCTCCTTCTCGTCTCCTAGCCCCGCCTATCTAGTTTTCTATTGGCCACAGGGCTTTATTAACCAGTGTGAGAAACATATATACAGAATAACATCTCCCATTAAAGTTCCTTTATTGTACATGGTGTTTGCCTATCCTGTTTTGTTTTGTTTTGTTTTTTCCATATAAAGTTGAGCATTGTTCTTTCAAGATCTGTGAAGAATTATGCTGATATTTTGATGGGAAATACATTGAATCTGTAGATTGCTTTTGGTGGGATTTCTATATTTACTATGTTGATCCTACTTATCGAAGAGCATGGGAGATCTTTCTAGCTTCTAGTATCTTTAGTTCTTTCTCTAATGACTGAGAGTTCTTTATACAGGACTTTCCCTTATTTGGTTAGAGTTACCCCAATATATTGTATGTTGTTTGTGGTTATTGTAAAGGATGATGTTTCCTCTCATCTCTTTCTCAGGCTATTTATCATATTTTTATAGTTGGACCACTAAATCTCTCTCTCTCTCTCTCTCTCTCTCTCTCTCTCTCTCTCTCTCTCTCTCCTTTAAAATTAAACTTGTAAACCACTATTTTTTGTCTTCAGTGTTTTATTCTACTTTATTTACTTATTTTTTGATTATCGATCCCAGTTCCTTCCCCCTCCATCTCTTACTCCCTCCCTCCCTCCATTTTTCCCTCTCCCCCCCCTCACATGTATACCAACCACACTCCGCTCCCATCTCCTCCCCCACACCACATGTAGGGGGATGCCAACCATGAGGGGTTATCTAAATCTGTCAAGTCATTTCAAGTAGGAACTAGGACTTCTCTCCTGTCTCTAGATTAGATTAAGGGAGTATCCCTCCATGTGGGATGTTCCCACAAGGTCCTTTTGTGCACCAGATATACATCTTGATTCTACTGTCTGAGGTCCCTTAGACTTCTCAGGCCTTCTAGCTGAGACCCATGTTCAGGGAGTCAGAGTTAGTCCGATGTTGGATTCCCAGCTATCAGTCTGGGGGCCCGTTAGCTCCTCCTTGTTCAGGTCTGCTGTCTCTATCCCTCTTGTCTTCCCTCTTTGCATATGGATTCTAGTTCTGCTCAGTGTTTAGTTGTGGGTGTTTGCTTCTGTTTCCAACAGGTACTAGATGAGGTCTCCATAATGATGGATAAGTTAGACGTTGATCTCATTATCAGGGAAGAGCTTTTATGGTAGCCTTTCCACTGTTGCTAAAATTGTTAGTTGGAGACATTCTTGTAGGTCTCTGGATATTTCTTTAGGTTCAGTTTTCTCTTCAATCCTATAATGGCTCCTTCTTTTATGTTCTCTCTCTCTGTCTCTCTGTTTCTCTGTCTCTCTTTGACTCCCTCTGTCTCTCTCTGTCTCTCTGTCTCTCTCTGCCTCTCTCTCTCTCTCTCTCCCTCTCTCTCTCTCTCTCTCTCTCTCTCTCTCTCTCTCTCTCTCTTCTATCTAGGAAGATTGAGCCAGGGGAGGAATGGTATCCTGCTAATTTCCTGAAGGTGTTTATCAGGTGTAGGAGTTTTCTAGTAAAATTTTTTGGATCACTTGTGTAAAATATCATATTATCTGCAAATAGTGACAGTTTGACTTCTTCCTTTCCATTTTCTCTCCCCTTGATCTCCTTTTGTTGTCTTTGTAATCTAACTCGATCTTGAAGTACAATATTGAAGAGATATGGAGAGAGTGGACAACCTTGTCTTGTTCCTGATTTTAGAGGAATTGCAATAAGTTTCTCGCCATTTAGTTTTATGTTGGCTGTTTGTTTGCTATATATTGCTTTTATTATGCTTAGGTATGTCCCTGCTATCTCTGATCTCTCCAAAACCTCTAAAATAAAAGGGGGTTTGACATTATCCAAGGCTTTTCAGGCATCTAGTTAGATGACCATGTGGTTTTGCTTTTATAATTGTTTTAATGGTGAATTACATTCATAGATATTCATATTTTGAAACATTCCTGCATCCCTGGGATGAAGCCAAGTTTGTCATGGTAGATAATTTCTTTGATGTATTCTTGGATTCTATTTGTCAATATTTTATGGAGTATTTTTGCATCAATATTCATGAGTGATAATGGTTTGTAGTTCTCTTTCTTAGTTGTGTCATTATGTCACTTGGGTACCAAGGTAATTCTAGCCTTATAAAAAGATTTTGGCTTGATCCTTCTGCGTCTATTGTGTGGAACACTTAGAGGAGTATTGATACTAGGTGTTCTTTTAATTTCTTGTAGAATTCTGTACTGAAACCTTCTGACTCTAAGCTTTTTTGTTTGGAAGGCTTTTGACGTCTGCTTTTATTTCATTAGAGGTAAGTTTGTATAAATATTTGTCTATCTTGTTGATTTTCTGAAAGAACCATACTTTCTTTCATTGATTCTTTGTGTTGTTTCCTTTGTTGATTGATTTCAACCTTTAATTTGATTATTTCCTGGTGTCGACTCATCCTTGGTGAGTTTGATTCCTTTTGTTCTAGAGCTTTCAGTTGTACTGTTAATTCTCTGGTGTAACTGTTCTCCAGCTTTTTCATGTGGGCACTTAATGCAGTGAACTTTCCTCTTTGCACTGCTTTCAAAGTGTCACATGAGTTTGGGTATGTTTTGTTTTCATTCTCATTGAATGCTAGGAAGTTTTTAATTTCTTTATTTATTTCTTCCTTGACCCAGGTATGGTTCAATTGGGCATTGTTCAAAAGCCATGAATTTGTAGGATTTCTGCAATTTGTGTTGTTGATTCTAACTTTAAACATGGTGGTCTGATAAGATACAAAGGTTATTCCAATTTTGTTTTTGTATCTGTTGATGGTTTCATGTGGCACTGAGAAGAATATATATTCTTTTGTGTTTGGACATAATGTTGTATAGATATCTGTTTGACTGAATTGTGTCATAACTTTTATTAGTTCTTTTGTTTGTTAAGATTCTAACTTGTAGTCCTGTCTAGTGGTGAGAGTTGGGTGTTGATGTTTCCCACTAAAAGTGTGTGAGGTTTTATGTGTGATTTGAACTGAAGTAATATTTCTGGTATGAATGTGAGTGTGTTATGAGTAAGTTTTTTCCCTCTGGCCTTGGCCCAGAGCTGCACCAGCCCCAAATAATACACAGAGATGCTATATTAGATATAATTCTGTTGGCCAGTTACTAGTTTCTTATGGACTAGCTTTGTCTTAAATATTAACCCATTTCTATTAATCTAAGTATTTCCACGTGGTCTCATCTTACCAGAGATAGGACCCAGTGTTCTGCTCCTTCCAGTCTCTCCATGCTGACTCCTCCTTACTCCTTCCAGAATCCTCCTTGTCCCGTAGTCCCACCTATCTTGCTTTTATATTGGCCAACAGTGCTTTATTAATTAACAAATAAGAGAAACATATTTACAGAATGACATCTCCTATCATGAGTGCCTTTGTGTTTGGGGCATAGATATTCAGAATTGAGACTTTATCTTGATGGACATTACCTGTAATGAATATGAAATGACCTTTTTCATTTCTTTTGATTAATTTTAATATGAAGTCTAATTTGATAGATATTAGGATTGCTACAACAACTTGTTTCTTGGGTCCATTTAACTGAAAAATCATTTTCAAACCCTTTACTTAGAGGTAACCCCTGTCTTTGAAGTTGAGGTATGTTTTTTTTTTTATTTTTATGCAGTAGAAGGATAGATTATGTCTTTGTATCCATTCTGTTAGCCTGTGTCTTTTTGTAGGCATGTCAAGACCATTGATATTGAGGGATATCAATGACCATTGTTAATTGTTGATGTTTTGGATTTTTGTTGGTGGTATTATTGTGTGGGAATTCTCCCCACCAACATCTTTTCTCTTTTGATGTTTTATAAAGTGGGATTATCTATTGCCTATGCTTTTGTGAGTGTTGTTAACTTCATTGAGTTGAAGTTTTCCTTTCAGTAATTTCTATAAGGCTGGATTTATGGATATGTATTTTTCAATTCTGGTTTTGTCACAGAATATCTTGGTTCCTCCTTCAATAATGATTGAATGCTTTGCTGGATATATTAGTATGGACTTGTAGCCATTGTCTCTTTGCATTTGTAGAACATCTATCTAGGCCCTTCTGGCTTTCAGAATTTCTAGTGATAATTCAGTGTAATTCTGATAGGTTTGCCTTTATATGTTACTTGGCATTTTTTTTTGTTGCTCTTAATATTCTTTTTTTATTCTATAAGTTTGATGTTTTCATTATTATGTGGTAAGGGAACCTTTTAGTGGTCAAGTCTATTTGGTGTTCTAAAAGCTTCTTGTATTTTCATAAGCATGTCATTCTATAGGGTGGGAGTGTTTTCTTCTATGATTTTGTTGAATATGTTTTCTGTACCATTGGAGTGTATTTCTTTGTCATCTTTTATTTTATTTTATTTTTAACAATAAGGGTAAATAATTTACTGAAAATGCAGCTGGTCTTTACTTTTCTTTCCTTTTTTTTTTACTAAATACTGTTGGCCAGTTACTAGTTACTTATTGGTTAGCTTTGTCTTAAATATTAACCCATTTCTATTAATCTAAGTACTTCCACATAGTCTTATCTTACTAAAGAGAGGGGCAGGCATTCTTTGCTCTCTGCTCTCCATCTTGGAACTCCTCCCTACTACTTCCTCTCTCCTCCTAGTCCTGCCTATTTTGCCTTCCTATTGGCCAACAGTGCTTTATTCATTACCAATATGAGAAACATATTTACAGAATATGTAAATTCCCCATCTTATCCTCTTTTCTGTCTAAAATAAAAAGAAGGGTTTTAACCTTAGCAAAGCAAAATTTATAACACAACAGTTATCAAATAAGAATCACAGTTAACAACATTTAGTCCATTTACACTTAGCAAGATTTAAAGAAAATATTTTATCATGTATCCTACCTTTGTGAGTCTAAAGTCCTATATGTAACTTATCTTTGATCCTAACTAAGGAAAACTATAACCATGACTATCTGTCTTCAACACTATCAAAAACACAAAAGGATAATATATAAATTCTAGAAATGATGGAGACAACTTGCCTGGTCAGTCACAAGAAGTTCTTCTGTAAAGCTCCATCTTCAGCCTGTAGGTCTTAGTGTGCCTGACCAGACAGACAGACTCCTCAGCAAAGCAGGAAACTTTAAACTGTCCATCTGTATTAGCAGTTTGACAGTCAATTTTTTCTGTGTCCTGCAGACTGTCTGGCAGACACTTCCATGAAGCAGGAATCTTTAGCAATGTCCATCTTGTGTCAGCAGTCATTTTCCTGTGGGTCCTACAAGTCCAGATTATATAGCATAAAGTCAAACAGTCCAGATAAGAACAGTACCTTGCCCAATGGCTAGTCTTGCCATATTGAAAGCAAATTCCATAAAGTTTCTTTAATGTGCATCTTCCTTTCTGACACAGGTGGTGTTGCCAGGAGCAGTTATGACTCACTGTCAAGAAATACCCTACTAGCAGGATGCAGTTTGGAAAGAACGACACTCAAATTCCCAAATAATGTCTATAAATGTTTGTTTTCATTTAAATTGGCTTGGTTATAAATGGCTAATGACCACAACCAATTCTTTAAAGGTAAAAAAAAAGAGATAATAATATAGATATGTATACTTTATTTTGGAATGGATTTTCATTTATTGATACACATTTAAGATCAATTATGTGATATGTATATTTCTCCTCTTGTTTAGATATTGTGTTTATATAGCTCACTTAGAAATGCAATGTATAATGTAGTACAGATTATAGATAATTACCTATAATGGTCAAAACTTACAGAGAGTTAGTTAGATTTTCAAGATACACAGAGATGTATTTGAGATGGATAGGCACTCTTCAAACCTTTTAAAGACCTACAGAATATGGCATTATTTGTCTTCTTTTATTCCTATTATTTTAAGGTTTGCTCTTTTCTCACTGTCCCATATTTCCTGGATATCTTGGTTTAGGGATTTGTTGGATTTAAGATGACTCTATCAACACCTGAAATCCTCTTTTACATTTTTTGTATTCTACTGGCTATTCTGGTTATTTACCCAGCATTTTTCTTTCCAGCATTCCCTCATTCTGTGTTTTCTTTACTGTCACTATTTCACCTTTCAAGACTTGAACTGTTTGAATTATTTTCTTCACTTGTTTGGTTGTTTTTTCATGGCTTTCCTTGCTTTATGAAATCAATTTATTTCTTGATTATTTTTTATTTTGGTTTGTCTTTTCCTCCATTTCCTGTATTTTCTGTTTGTTTCTTTTTTCTTCCATTTCTTTAAGGGACTTTTTTATTTTCTCTTTGAGAGTCTCTATCATTTTCATAATGTTGTTTTTAAGATATTTCTTTTCTGCTTCATCTGTATTGGGATATCCTGGTCTTGCTGGTGTATAGTCCCTAGGTGCTAGTGGTATCATATTAGTCTTTCTGTTGTTGAATATATTGGTATACTGTAGTCTTCCCATCCTTTCTTCCAGTGGATGCAGGTGGGGTTTCTCCCTCTCTGCCTGTCTCCCAGTGGGTGTAGGTGGTACAAGACTTCAATGTGTGTAGCTCTGGATATTCTACCCTCTCCTGTTATTGTCCACACCGAGAAGGTTTAGAGGGACCAAGACTGAGATATGTGCCAACTTTGGATGGTCTGGCCTGTTGGGACAGGGTTACTTCAAGCAGAGAAAACCCACAAAGCTTCAAGGAGGAGTTGGGGAGAGGTGGACCCAAGCCTAACCCAAACTCACCTCAAGTGGAGGATATAGGGTGTCTAGCACAATAGACTATTTTTCAAACAAATGGATTACTGTTGTAGTAGGGTAACACTTTATTAACAGAGAAGTAAACAAAGAAATTCTGTATGATCCAAGACTAAATATATTCTTATTCTGAGTCCTATATTAGACTAAATTAAACAATGACATATATAAATGCATTACTGCAAATGCATACTGCCTCATTCTGCAAGAAAAATTATGAGACAATCAACTCATCCTATCATAAAACCTAAACATTTCAAGATGTTAAGACCAGTGAGGGCACATAATGCTAAAGCTACACAGCTAAGGAATAATGAATCAAGTGAATAAGAAACTTATGGAATTGGACCCTTTGGCAGAGGATTAATATTTAGAGTATGCATAAATCTAAAAACAAACAAATAAACAAAATATAAGAGTCAAGAAAACAAGCAGACTTGTTAGAAATTGGGCTATAACAAAATTCCTAGCTATCAGTCTGGGACCCATTAGCTTTTTCTAGTACAGTTCAGCTGTCTCTGTGGGTTTCTGTAGCCTGGTCTTGTCCTCCCTCTCTGTATCTGGATTTCAGATCAGCTTAGTGTTTAGCTGTGGGTGTCTACTGCTGTTTCTATCAGCTACTAGATGAGGGTTCTTGGTAGTATATAAGTTAGTCATCAATCATTATAAGGGAAAGGCATTTATGATAGCCTTTCCACTGTTGCTCAAATTGTTAGTTGGGGTCAGTCTTGTAGGTGTCTGGACATTTCTCTACATTCAGTTTTCTCTTCAAACCTATAATGGCTCCATCTTTCCTCTCTCTCTCTCTCCCCCCCCTCTCTCTCTTTGTTTTTCTCTCCCTACATGTGGAGGGGCGGAATGGGATGGGAGGGTGGTTGGGGGACATGGGAGGGTAGAAGAGAGGGAGTGAGAGGAAAAAATAGATTTAAAAATGGTGAGAAAGAAAAAGAAATTGGTCTATAGAAGTGAGTAAAGAATTTTCGAAAGAAGAACTGAAAACAAATGATGCTGGATTATATATCTATTTAAAATGCTTTGACTTCAAAATTGCCTAAAGACAAGTTACTGGGGAAAAGAATTTCTAATTTTGTTTCCATAGAAAATGAAAAGATGTGGATTCCTTCCAGACAAATGTAGTTTGATTGAGCAAGACCCCCTGAAGCAACGTCAATGGGACATGCAGCCTTGCACACCACTACAGCCAGGATTTCTGCATCTTCTTAGGATTCCCTCCATGACAGCGCCCCCTACCAGCAGGAAGCAGTTTGGGAAGAATGATGCCCAAATCCCAAAATATTGTTTATAAATGTTTGTTTCCATTTAAAAAAAAGTCTTTTTATTAATAAATAAATTAATAAATAAATAAATTAATTTAAAAAATCTCAAATAGTGTTCATTTTCCTTGGAAATTTTGGGACTGCAATTAAAATATTTTTTTAACAACTTTGAGATTTTTATCTCATTCCCGTAAATGGCAAAGATCAAAAGCAACTGCCAACAGATTCTGGTGAAGATGTGGGGAAAGAAGTATGATCATTTACTGTTCATAAGAATGCAAACTGGAGATGCTATACTAGAAATCACTATAGAAAGTCCTCAAAAATGCTAAAAGTATACCTACCATATGAGCCCAGCTATGACCGTTTTTGACAAATATGTGTAGCTATTTCTCTCTTTACTTTTTGGCTCTTTTGGGGGCCCACCACTCAGTTCTCAAATATATCACAGGAGGCTTATTTTTATTTATGAATGCCCAGTATAAACTTGTCATATTTTTAGCTACCTTTTTTTTTTTTTTAACTTATTCAGTCTACCCTTTGTCTCGGGGCCTTTATCTTTCTCTGTTATATGCCTTTCTTTACTTCTCATTCCATAGCTGGCTGTATAACTGGGTGACTGGCCCTCTAGTATCCTTCTCCTCCTTTTCTCATTCCTTGATCTATTCTTCTCAGGGGCAAGATTTTTTCTCCTACTTATTTTCTTTGCCTGACAGCTCCACTTATCTTTTTACTGCCTTGCTACTGACCATTCAGCTCTTTATTAATCCAATCAGGTGTTTCAGACAGGCAAAGTAACATGGCTTTACTGAGTTAAACAAATGAAAAATAAAAAAAGAATACAACACATGTGTGCATCATTAAATGTTCTGCAGCATAAACAAATGTAACACATCTCAATATAGTATTCCAAAGCAGGTATATACTCAAAGAACTTGACATACCACTCCATAGATACTTGCTTAGCCATGTATTTTACTTTTAAATTTATAACTCAAATTCATAAAAATATAGCTAAGCAATAGTAAAAACAAATTTCCAACTGATGAATTAATAATAAATTATGTCATATACATACACAATGGGATAATATTTAGAAGTACAAGGGGATTAAATTTAGAAGCAAAGAAAACTAAAATCATGGAATTTGCAGATATAAAAATGAAACTGAAAGTACATAGACTAAGGTGACCCAGACTAAGAGAGATGCCACATATTAACCTTTATCTTTGGTTTGTAGCTGCAAATATTTAGATTTACAAGTAGATCTCAATCCTCTCAAAGAAGATTCTCTTTGCAGAAGAAATGTTTTATTACACAAAACCACAATTGGCCAAAATGTGTAGAACAGCTGTCCACAAAATGCTCAGATCCAATTAAAACATCTATGTTACAGTTCAAGGCTCAGAGACCCAAGGGAACAGTAAGTCTCTTATAATATTTTGTCTTCTATCTATGAAAAGAAATCTGTTCTCTTGAAATCCCAACAATGAGACTGTCTAAACTAGACCTGAACAACAACAACATTGCAATGCAATAATATGAATGGGGAAACCCTTATGGAGTTTTGCACCAAGACAGAGAGTTATAAGCAATTGAAAACAACCATGAAAAGGAGAAAATCTTCCCCAGTGAATATTACTTTGGTTGGTTATATAATAATTTGTGGTCAGTCCTAGAAACATACACATAAAGAACAAGAAATGGATATCAGCAACTTGTAGGCATACATTGGTTCATTTATATCTATTTATATTTATATCTACAATGATTTTTAAAAAGAAATGTTGAATTTGTAAGGGTTGTGAACCAAGAAAGGATATGGACAAAGAGGGAAAGGATGAAGGAGAGGGATGGGAGAATCAATGGAATTGTATTTTAATTTTTAAGTCTGCAATTTCAAAAATGATTTTGAGATTTTTTTTGACAATTTTAGTTGTACCTACAAGAATTTACCAAATACTGAGTATTAAAATAATGCTTTAAATTAAAAAGTAAAAATTGAGCACATGGACAGGATCTGGCTAGAGGGAAGATCCCTCATCTGATACCTCTTTTATTATCGTCTATGGGAACCCTGGGCTAGTAAGAACTTCTCCTATATCAGTTGGGACTGCAAAATATTTTGAACATAAAACTTATATTGAACAGAGAGATTCTCTGGATAATTTAACTGTGTCTAGGAATCAACACAGACTGTCTTGACAATCTAAACTACCCCTGCGAGTACTGGCTTTTAAATACTTGGTGCCCTTGAGGTGTACCCATAAGCACATGCATTTTTAGATACTGGAAATGTTTTTTTTTTTTACCATCAAACAAAGATGTTAGTAATATTTGGGCAATAGAAAGTCTGTGGTTATTAGTCAATATGAATGTAAACCATACCTATGTGTCAAGAATCAATATAACTAAAGTATTACATTACCCAGTGATGTAATTACCTGAGGGCAGTTATAAATCCTTATGAACTCCCTCCAGAAAGCATTTGTTGCAATTCACCATTAGTTCTTTAACAAATGGATGAAGACCAGTAGTCTTTTTTTCTTTGAACTCAAAATCAATATTCTCTTTGGAGTAACCCATCAATCAAAGTCATCTGCTATAAAGGGCATCAAGTGAGTCTGATATTTTAATAGATGTAAAGATTCAAATATAAATATATCATTGCCCTTGCATTGGGAACTTCCCATGTTTACCATCTGTCAGACAGTCACAGGATATGGACTGAAGAATTCCATGAAACCCTGCTGAGTGCCTCTAGCATCCCAACAAAAACATCTCCATTTGCCTTGAAAATTAGCCATCACTATTCTGAGCTTAAACTTTAACTCTACCTTCTGGTGGTCTGGCTACACATTTAGGAAATGTAGCAGAATTCAAAGAAAACCCTGTGTCTTTGACAAAACTCCAGTGGATTACCAGAAAGAATTGTACCCTGAAACAGACAGTCCTTGGCAGGCTTGGGTGATGATTATTCTAGCGTTATGATTTTCTGTCTCATCCTCAGATGAAATTGAATCTTTAACCTTAGAGAGATTACATGCAATTGAGATCAACTGGACTGTCAAAACTTCTTGACCATGCATTCAGCCAAAACTAACTGAAGCTGGATAGTCAGTGGTTCTAGTATTGCTCTAGAGTCCATCATAAGTGTCAGAATCTAGAGGATGCACATGAGAAAAATATTAGCATGGGTCAAATGACCCTTGGATTAAAAAAAAAGTGAAAATCCTCATGGGTTTGACCATAAACACACTTCCATGAGTAGCAAAAGAAAAGTCTTTCCTGAGACTAGGACCATACAAGGAATTATAATCTTCTCTCCTCATTAAGACACTAACAGATATTTGCTTTAATATTGAGACACATCAGATATTCCATGCCTATTTTGCATTAGTAAAAAAAGTTATCAAGTTAGCTTTATTAGGAAACTGAATGGATTTATCCTATTTTCTAACAGGTATTTTCTAACAGTTTACATATTGAGACATGTAAACTAAACTTTCTGTGTTTCTTTATCTATAAAATTGAAGGTCTAATTTTACATTCCAAGTACAATTGTTATGATTTTTAACTTAAAATTTTACAATAACTCATTTGTGAAAAACATTAAAATCCAAACCTATTCTTGTACTATTATGTTACTGATACACATGCTTGGTCCTGGGAGACATATTGTGTTAGATGTGGAGGCATACATTGCATCTAGTAAGCGAATAGCTGAAACTCAGTATCTATACTTCTAATAGGAGAGAAATAAGTCTTCTTTTATGAAATATGAAGGAAACATATTCTGATAATACAAATTAATGAACATATAACCCAATATTTGATATTGTACCACATACCTTTAATGGCATCACTCAAAATGCAGAGTTAGAAGGCATCCTCGGCTAGAACAATCAGGGATGCATAGAAAATCCCAGACTTTATCTAAAACAAATTACTGTGTGTTATATGCCAAAATAGTTCCTCAAATTCTCTCTTTTTTTTCTAGCTATGCTCAGATACAGTAGCCTGAACAATGATGTTGACTGCATGATATTTACTTTGAGAAACATATTCTGTGAGAGATAGTTCCTGAAAAAATTGATTTTGTGACTGGGAACAAGCATCTTTGCAAGTACAGGAGAAAGGTAAACAAATCTAGAACAGGTTAGTACAGAGTTCCACTCAAAGATGCCAGAAATAAGTGCCCTACTCCTGCAGGTAAGTCTAACAAATTCAAGCCCCAGACAAAGGCCTAAACATTTCCCACAGGAATTTCATGCCATTGTTTAAGCAATCAGTCCTTAAAATTCTTATGGCATTCAATGTTTCACAACTTAAAATATACACAACAAACAATTAGAAAGGTTAAGAGATACAATGTCACTTTTTTTCTTTCAATACAATACTTTTACATGGTAAAGCAGGCACAGAACATCTAAATATTACATGGATTTTTGAAATCACAATGGCCTTGATGCAAAATACAATTTAACTTGAAAGTAGGACAGAAATCATACTTTTGTGAATGTATCTTAAAGAAAAGATATCAGGTTTGAATAGGATTTATAATCTCATGTTCACTTCTATGTTGCTTTCTTTTATTATAATTTTATTCAAAATATAATTAGCTCACTTCTTTATTATTTATGTTTGCATTATCCTGGTGATATATTTAACCATTGTCATTTTGTTTTTTCACTTAAATAGAATATACATAATTACATATATGTGATTTCAAATATTATTTTGTTTTTAGTTTGATACTTGGGTTGAACCTAGGACCTCATGCTTGACCGTTCACGGTTTTATTACTAAGCTACATCCTCATGCCTCTTGTAACTTATTCTCCATACAGATTATTTCTAGGAGCTTATATTAAGGATAAGAAAAAAAGAAAATTATGGAAGAGACAGTTTCAGACACTATTCACTGTATCTAACAAAGTTACAGCCACACTGTAAGGCAAGAGTGCTCTAGAAATGAATGCCAAAGTGTATACACCTCCTTCCTCCTGTCTACTTCTCAGTAGAACTCTTTGCAACAATACCCAGAACTAGTCACAGCTGAGTGCTTGATCTACTCTAGTCAATCTTCTAACTGCTGTTTGTAGACTTTCTCATTTAGTGTTTACAATGTTTGTATGTCTTAATGTATGGCCTAGCACTGCTTTTTTATTGGAGTGTTTTTGCTCATTGAAACCACTGCATTAAGTGAAAAGGTTTTCTTTATACTGCTTACTTTAAGCATGCACAAACAAGGATAACTTAGATGAAAAGTGGGAAATGTCAATTCTAATCCATCTAACTTGTAAGTAATGTGGTACTAAAAATAGGTCTATTTATCATTTTCACACATAGAAACTATAGTAACATACAAATGGAGGCAAGTTGCAACAATAGGAGTGAGCTTCAAATAACTCTCCATAGTATTTACACTACCAAATTAACTTGAATTTCACCAAATACATCTTGAAATTACAATAATATATTATGAATAATGAATACATATTTAGATTATCTATTGAAAAAAATCAAACCACTAGAATTAAACTGAATAACCCATTAAAAAAGTTACAAACACCAAACTAATTTCCTGTCTTAATTAGTAAATATGAGAACATCTAAAAGTGTTTCTGGTGAATATAATTTGCTAGAGAAAGCTTGCAAGTTATCAGGAGGAAACATGTTTTGTCATTTCCCATACACTATTTTTCCTATAAAAAAACTTTCTCAATAGGTATTTCTCTCATTAATTTTAATGTTAGTAATATTTAGAGCTAAGAATATGAAAATTTTCATTGAAGGGCAATGATATTTTGAAGAAAAAATAGATCTGATTTCCTGCTGTACAATGGCTATGTCTATAAGACAACATTTTCTCATTACAGTCCCCTCCTTCTAGTTTTCCAGTTTCAAGTTCTCCCTCTTCTTTCATTGTACTTTAATCATTAAGTACAGGAAAAAGAAAGGAAGGGGTAAAAAACACTCACAGCTTAGGTGTTTTGTGTCTTCCTCCTCACTACATTGATGCTGATGAGACAGGACAACCAATTATCCAAGACACACTAAGATTGCATGGGGGAAAAGAGGGTTACATGCTGGCTCCACAGCATGTCAATCAGCAGTTTAACCCCTGTATGTTCACCCTATCATTGTGATACTATCCTCACATAAAATAACGATTCCCCATCAAAGTCCTCAGCACAAAGGTAAGCTATAACACTTTACAGTTCCATTTTGAAATACTAAAAGAAAAGAAGAAAACTAAGGCTGAAATAATTCATCATATGGACTGTTAAATGGATGTAAAACTTCATATATCTTATAGAGTATGAATCACCTCAAACAACTACAGGTTACCAGTGTCACTATAAAACACTCTGCCTCAGAACATAAAGTATATGTTTCATTTACAAAAATAAAAACTAATCACATGAAAAAACAAAGTAAATATTCATGTATTAAAAAATTATCAATGACAATCTTGATCATGATTGTGTGTATATTTGATGTATGTGTGCAAATGCAGTGCATGCATGTCACATCACATTCTTTTAAATTAGAAAACATCTGGCTGTCATTTTTCTCTATTCACTGTAAGACCCAGATATCAAACTTAGTTCATTAGGCTTGCTCAAGAGGTATTTTACTACTTAGGCCATCTCACTGTCCCTAAATATATACATTAGAAATGAAAATGTAAAATGACACAGACTGAAGACAAACACAGATTTCCTGAATGCAGTGTTAGTTGGGAGGACTGGGCAGTCAATGGGTCTGGTAATGGATCAGTTTTATCTGTAGTATACAAATGGACTTTGGGAGCCCATTCCACATAGAGGAAAAATCTATCAGCCTAGACACATTTGGGAGGCTCTGTTCCAAATGATATGACAGACTTTGAAGACTTCCCACGGAAGGCATCACCCTTACTGGGGAGTACAAAAGGGATGAGATGGGAGTTGGTGGGGGGAACAGGTGAGGACAGGAGTATGTGAGATCTGGACTCAAGAAGTAAAATAAGCTTGTTTCAAATTTCAATAAAATTATTTTTAAAAATGACACAGATTTGACAATTAGAAACAACAAAATTATGTATATATATATATATATATATATATATAATACATATATGTATGAAGATAACTCAGTTGAGTCAGAACAGCTATTAAAAAATAACATTTAAAGAAGAGTTTGACAACATGATCATTTATTAAAACAACATCAATTAAGTCTCTCTCTTAAGGTCTAGGTGTTCCCTAACCAAAGTTTTTGATAATGATGTTAGTATAAGGCATAAATTTCTTATTGTGGAGTGGATCTTAAATAAAATCGAGGCAGGGTCTAGTTGCTTTCATAAAGGATCTTTCCATCACCCCACTTCTTTCATTGCAGTTTATTACTGTAGCATGAAAGGTCTAGTACTGTGTCAGGTGGTTGATGTTTTTGCACAGCCCTCTTTATCACCTATGGTATAGATATGAATACTTTGCTTTGGAACAGATTTTCATTTATTGATACAATTTAAGGTCAATTTTATGATATGTATATTTCTCCTCTTGTTTAGGTATTGTGTTTATATAGCTCGTTGGAAAATGTAATGTATAATTTAGTACAGATTATAGAGAGTTACCTATGATAATGAGAACTTATAGTTATGTTAGTTAGGATTTCTAGATATGCAAAGATGTATTTGAGATGGATAGGCATTCTTCAAACCTTTCAAAGACCTACAGAATATGGCATTTAAAATGGTTTAGGGATTTTCTTGACAATGAGGCACAACTGCTCCTGGTAACACCACCTGCATCAAAAAGGAAGATGGATATTGAAGAAACTCGTTATGAAGTTTGCTTCTAATATGGCCAGACTGGCCATTTGGACAAGGTATTGCTCTTGTCTCTGTTTGACTTTATGTTGTAGAAACTGGATATGCAGGACCCACAAAGAGGTGACTGCTGATGCAAGATGGACATTGCTACAGGATTCCTGCTTCATGGAAGAGGCTGCCAGACAGCCAGACAGTCCACAGGACACAGAGAAAAGTGACTGACAAACTGCCATTACAGGTGGACAGTTTAAAGTTTCCTGCCTTGTTGAGGAGTCTGGACACACACTATGGCCTATGGGCTGAAGATGGAACATTACAGAAGAACTTCGGGTGACTGACCAGGCAATGAATTGTCTCTGTTATTTCTAGAGTTTATATATTATCCTTCTGTGGTCTTTGAAGGAGTTGAAGACAGATAGTTATGATTATAGCTTCCCTTAGTTAGGATTGAAGATAAGTTACATATAGGACTTTAGACTCACAAAAATAGGATTGATGATATTTTCTTTAAGTCTTACAAAATGTTAATGGACTAAATATTGTTAACTGTTATTCTTATTTGATAACTGTTGTATGTTATATTTTGCTATGTTAAGGTTAAACTCCTTCTTTTACTTTAGACAGAAAAGAGGAGATGATGGGAGATGTGATTCTGTATATATGTTTCTCATACTGGTTAATAAAGCACTGTGGCCAATGAGATAACAAGATAGGCGGGGCTAGGAGACCAGGAGGAGGAGAGAGGAAGTAGTAGGGTCGACATGTAGCCCAGGGAGGAAGGAGGACACAAGCCGCGGCTCCCCGATAATACGACCACGTGGAAATACTTAGATAAGTAGAAATGGGTTAATAATTAAGACAGAGCTAGCCCATAAACAGTAATGGTAATTGGCCAACAGGATTGTATCAAATATAGAGTCTCCTGCGTGTTATTTGGGTCTGGCGCGGCTGTGGGCCCAGGCTGGCGGGCTGGCGGAAACATACACGCTACAGATGGCCCCCTACAATCACCATGAACACTAACAGCAAAGAGAGAATGAGTTTTCTATATTTTACAATAAATGTATATGATTTCTTCAATCGTTGCGCTTTACCTTCATTTATGATGAGAAAACAAAAATAACAGCAGTATCTACTCTTCTGGATGCCTTTGGGACCTTTCAACTATTAAGTCTAAGAGAGCTAACTTTTATTTAATGAGTCATGTCTTCTTGGGGCAACAATGCTCCCTCCACCTTATGAGGTACCTCATTTTGATTTAAATATTCTTTAATTTATTTGGAAACTACTGGGGATTCATATGGCTTCTTCATATATCCTTGGTTTTGTTTAAGCCACCGCATCTCTCAATTACCCAACATCCTGAACACATCCAAAATGAAAGTTTAGCTCCAAATATTATCCCATCATATTCTCTCATATTACATGTGTTCTACTATCCTCTTCTAGTAATTATTTTACTTCACATTTTATTTTTGTTAATTTTCACTTGCCTTTATGTTTACAAATATTCACTACTCAACTACCTAGTATATTAGAACCTTCTATGCCCTGTACCCTTCTCCATTTCTACTTTTAGCTAACTTATGTTCTTTTATCCAAACCTCCCTAAATTCAACTTGCTACACAGTGGCCCATGACAAGTTTTCTGCTTGTACCTGTGATACAAGTTAAACAGAAAGAAAATAAGTTTTTTTTTTGAGAGTTTGCCACATTGTAATCTTTTTTTTAACATTTATTTATTTTATGCTGGGCATAATTATACATGCTTTTTATTTTTAAATGAAAACAAACATTTACAAACAATATTTGGGAATATGGGTGTCATTCTTTCCAAGCTGTTTCCTGCTGGTAGGGGGCGCTGTCATTGGAGAATCCTAAGAAGATGCAGAAATCCTGGCTGTAGTGGTCTGCAAGGCTACATTGTCCCATTGATGTTGCTTCAGGGGGTCTTGCTAGATCAAATCACATTATTCTGGAAGGGATCCAGAGGTTTTCATTTTCTGTGGAAAAAAATATTAGAAATCCTATTCCCCAGTAATTTGTCTTTAGGCTTAAATTTTAAAGTCTAAGCATTTTAAATATATATATATTTAATATATATATATATATTTAAAATGCTTAGACTTCAATATATATATATATATATATCATTAATTCAGCAGCATTTTTCTTTTTTCTTTTAATAATAATATAATTTAAAAATTTTACATGTGGATCCTCTCTCTTCCTTCCTCCAAGCCTGCTCTCTTCCTCTATCCCTCCTTCCCTCTTACCCACTTTCCCCTGTGACATGCACCCTGGCCACCCTCCCCTCCCATCCCCCCAACCCCAATCCACTTGTAGGGCTATGCTATCCAGGTTGGGTCATGTAAATCTGTCAAGTCATTTGAAGTAGAGACTAGGACTTCTCTCCTGTCTCTAGGTTAAGGCAGTATACCTACATGGGGAATGTGTCCTCAAGGTCCTTTTGTGCACCAGAAATAGATCCTGTTTCTACTGTCTGAGGTCCCCCAGACCTAGCTGAACCCATATTCAGGGGGTCTGAGTCAGTCCCTTGCTGGGTTTCTAGACATCAGTCTGGGAGGACCAAGCTCCTCCTTGTTCAGGTCAGCTGTCTTTGTGAGTTTCTACAACCTGGTTTTGTCCCCTCTCTGCATCTGGGTTCTGGTTCAACTCCCTGCTTGATTATGGGTGTTTGCTTCTGTTTCCAACAGGTACTAGATAAGAACTCCATGATGGTGGCTAATTTAGTTGATAATCTCACAATCAAGGAAGGGCATTTATGGTTGCCTTTCCATGGTAGCAAGAATTATTAGCTGGAGTCGGGCCTTGTAGTTCTCTAGAACTTTCCTTAGGTTCAGTTTTCTCTTCAAATCAGAAATGGCTCCCTCTTTTATGCTCCCCCCTCACCCTGACTCAACCTATTTAGTCACACCTGTTTTCCTCTCCTCCCCTTATCTTTCTCCTAGTTCTCTCTCCATTCATTGCCCACCCCCATTTCCCGTGTACTCTGGGAGTCTTGTCCTTTCCCCCTTTTGTGAGGGACCATATATGTATCCCTTAGAATACACCTTGTATCCCAGTTCATCTGGTGGTGTGTATTATAGGCTGATGATCCTTTGCTCTAGGCCTAAAATCCACATATGAGCAAGTAATACCATTTTCCTCTTTTTCTGACTGGGTTACCTCATTCAGGATGGTTTCTTCAAGTTCCATCCACTTGCCTGCAAATTTTAAGATTCTGTTATTTTTTACTGCAGGGTAGTATTCCATTGTGTAGATGTGCCACATCTTTATCCATTCTTAAGTTGAGGGGTATCTAGATTACTTCCAGGTTCTTGCTATTACAAATAATGCTGCTATGAACATAGTTGAGCACATGTCTTTGTTTCATGGATGTGAGTCATTTGGGTATATACCAAAGAGTGGAATTGCTAGGTCCTGTGGTAAGCTAATTCCCATTTTCCTGAGGAATCGCCATACTGATCTCCAAAATGGCTATATGAGTTTATACTCCCACAAGCAGTGAAGTAGTGTTCCACTTTCTCCACATCCTCTCCAGCATAAGTTATCATTGGTGTTTCTAATTTTAGCCATTCTAGCAGGAGTAAGATTGTATCTCAAAGTTGTTTTCATTTGCATTTCCCTGATAACTAAGGATGTTGAACATTTTCTTAAGTGTCTTTCGGCCTCTTTGATTTCCTCTATTGAGCATTCTTTCTTCAATTCTGTACCCCATTTTTTAATAGGGCTATTTGGTGTTTTGTTGACTAGTTTCTTGAGTTCATTGTCTATTTTGGAGATCAGCTGTCTGTCAGATGTATGATTGGGAAAAAGGTTTTCCCAGTCTGTGGGCTGCCATTTGCTCTTGTCAACTGTGGTCTTTGCCTTACAGATGCTTCTAAGTTTGAGAAAATCCCATTTATTAATTGTTGATCTCAGTGTCTGTGCTACTGGAGTTATGTTCAGGAAGCATTCTCCTATACAAATTTGTTCTAGGGTACCTCCTACTTTCTCTTCTAAGAGGTTCAGTGTGGCTGTTTTTATGTTGAGGTCTTTGATCCATTTGGACTTGAGTTTTGTGCATGGTGATAGACATGGGTTTATATGCAGTCTTCTGCACACCATCATTCACTTGTGCCAGCACCATATGTTGAAGATGCTTTCCTCCCCCTCATTGTATTTTTTTAGCTGTTTTGTTGAAAATCGGGTGTTAGTGTGTATATTAATATTGGGATTTTCTATTTGATTCCATTGGTCTACCTGTTTATTTTTGTGCCAATACCAGGCTGTTTTCAGGACTAAAGCTCTGTAGTAGAGCTTAAAGTCAGGGATGGTGATGCCTCCTGAAGTTCTTTTATTGTTCAGGGCTGTCTTGGCTATCCTGGGTCTATTGTTTTTCCATACAAAGTTGACTATTAACCTGTCAAGGTCAGTAAAGAATTGTCCTGGGATTTTAATGGGGATTGCATTGAATGTGTAGATTGCTTTTGACAAGATTGCTATTTTTACTATATTTATCCTTCCAATCCAAGAATATGGGAGATCTTTCTATTTTATGGTATCTTCTTTAATTTATTTCTTTAAAGACACAAAGTTCTTATTGTATAGGTCTTTCATATTTTGGTAAGCGTTACCCCAAGATATTTTTTGTTATTTGTGGCTATTGTAAAGGATGATCTTTCTCTAATTTCTTTCTCAGCCTCTTTGTTGTCTGAATAAAGTAAGGCTACTGATTTTTTTGAGTTTATCTTGTATCCTGCTAGTTTGCTGAAGGTGTTTTTCAGCTGTAGGAGTTCCCTGGTAGAGTTTATTAAGTCGCTTATGTAAACTATCATATCATCATCAGATAGAGAGAGTTTGACTTCTTCATTTACAATTTGTGTCCCCTTGATTTTCTTTTGTTGTCTAAGAGCTTTAGCTAGAATTTCAAGTACAATACTGAAGAGATATGGAGAGAGAGGACAGCCTTGTCTTGTTCCTGATTTTAGAGGAATTGCCTTAAGCTATTCTCCATTCAGTTTGATGTTGGCTGTTGGTTTACTGTATATTGCTCTTATTATGTTTAGGTATGTTCCTGTTATCCCTGCTCTCTCCAAGACCTTTATCATGAAAGGGTGTTGAATTTTGTCGAAGGCTTTTTCTGCATCTAGGGGGATGATCATATGGTTTTTCTTTTTCTGTTTGTTTATATGGTGTATCACATTGATAGATTTTTGTATGTTAAACCATCTTTGCAAACCAGGGATGAAGCCTATTTGGTCATGGTGGATGATTTCTCTGATGTATTCTTGGATTAAGTTTTCCTGTATTTTATTGAGTATTTTTGCATTAATGTTCATCAGGGATATTGGTCAGTTGTATCTTTGTGAGGCTTGGGTACCAAGGTGATTGTGGCCTTGTAGAAATAGTTTGGTAATGTGCCTTCTGTCTCTAAGTGTCTAACACTTTGAGGAGTATTGTAATTAGCTCTTCCTTGAATTTCTGGTACAAATCTGCACTGAAGCCATCTGTTCCTCGGCTTCTTTTGGTTGTAAGGGTTTTGATGACTGTTTCAACTTCATTGGGGGTTATAGGTCTGTTTAAGTTGTTTGTCTGCTCTTGGTTTAATTTCAGTAAGTGATAGTTGTCCAGTAATTTGTCCATTTCCTTTGAATTTTCAAATTTTGTAGAGTACAGGTTTTCAAATATGACCAGAAAGTTGTTTGGATTTCCTCTGTGTCCGGTTTTATGTCCCACTTTTCATTTCTGATTTTGTTAATTTGCATGATCTCTCTCTGCTTTTTCGTTAGTTTGAATAAAGGTTTGTCTAATTGTTGATTTTCTCAAATAAACAACTCTTTGTTGCAATGATTTTTTGTATTGTTTTCCTGGTTTCTATTTTATTGATTTCAGCCCTCAAATTGATTATTTTCTGGTGTCTATTCCTCCAGGGTGAGTTTTCTTCTTTTTGTTCTAAGGCTTTCAGTTGCACTGTTAGTTCTCTAGTGTGACTATCCTCTATTTTCTTCATATGGGCACTCAGCTCAATGAACTTCCCTTGTAACACTGCTTTCAAGGTGTCCCATAAGTTCGGACATGTTGTGTCCTTGTTCTCATTGAATTTTAGAAATTCCTTAATTTCTTTATTTCTTCTTGACCCAGGTATGGTACAGTTGCCCATTGTTCAATTTCCATGAGTTTGTAGGGTTTCTGCGATTTGTGTTGTTGTTGATTTCCAATTTTAAAGAATGGTTGTCTGATAAGATACAGAGGACTATTCCAATTCTTTTGTATCTGTTGAGGTTTGTTATGCCACCTAGTATGAGGTCAATTTTAAAGGTTCCATGTGGAACATGGAAGAAGATATATTCTTTTGTGTTTGGATGGAATGTTCTATAGATGTCTGTTAAACCCAGTTGAGACATAACTTCTGTTAGTTCTTTTGTTTCTTTGTTCAGTTTCTGATTCGTGTTCCTGTCTAGTGGTTAGAGTGGTTTGTTGAAGTCTCCCACTATAAGTGTGTGAGGTTTTATGTGAACTTTGAGTTTTAGTAGTGTTTCTTTTACATTTGTGGGTGCCTTTGTATTTGTGACATAGATGTTCAGAATCGAGACATTTTGTTGATGGATATCTCATGTGATGTATATGAAATGACCATCTTCATCTCTTTTGATGAATTTTGGTTTGAAATCTAACTTGTTAGATATTAGGAAAGCCACACCTGCTTGCCTCTTGTGTCATTTGATTGGAAGATCATTTCCCAGCCCTTTACCCTGAGGTAATGTCTATCTTTGTAACTTAGGTGTGTTTCTTGTATGCAGCAGAAGGATGAGTTCTGTCTTCATATCCATTCTGGTAGCCTGTGTCTTTTTATAGGCGAGTTTAGACCATTAATGTTGAGGGAGAGTAAGGACCATTGATTGTTAATGTTTGTTTGTTTGTTTCAGATTTGCTTTTGGCAGTTGTATTATGGATATATTTGTCCTTCTTTACCCTTGGTTTCTGGTGAAGTGGTATTATATGTTGCCTAAGTCTTGTGAGCATAGTAAATTTCCTTGGGTTGGAGTTGTCCTTCCAAAGCTTTCTGTAAGGTTGGATTTGTAGATAGGTATTGTGAAAATCTGGCTTGGACATTAAATATCTTGTTTTCTCCATCTACAATGATTGAGATTTTTTCTGGGTAAGGTAGCCTGGGCTGGCATCCGTGGACTCTTAGTACTTGTATAACATCCATCCAGGACCTTCTGGCCTTGAGGGTTTCCACGGAGAAGTCAGGCATTATTTTGATAGGTCTGTCTTTATATGTTACCTGTCCTTGTTCCTTCACTGCTCTTAATACTCTTTCTTTATTCTGTATGTTAGATGTTTTGATTATTTTATGTTGAGGGTCTTTTTTCTTTGGTCCAGTCTATTTGGTGTTCTGTATGCTGTTCTTTCATGGGAATGTTTGTCTTCAGATTGGGAAAGTTTTCCTCAATGGATTCATCCAGGGGTTTCCTAGGGAGGGTGTAGGGGAGAATCTGCTGCCCAGGAGGGATTAGTCTCAATTGTAGCCAAGGCCTGGTGACAGGGACAATTAACATTTTGTTGAATTTTTTCGGCCCCTTTGAGCTGGGCTTCCTCATCTTCCTCTATGCCTATTATTCTTAGGTTTGGCCTTTTCATAGTGTCCCACATTTCCTGGATATTTTGGGTTAATGATTTGTTGGATTTATGATTTTATTTGAATGAATCTATTTCCTCCTGTTTATCTTCAGCACCTGAGATTCTCTCTTCCAATTCTTAAATTCTGTTGGTTATGTTTGCCTCTGCAGTTCTTGATCATTGGCCCATTTTTTCTATTTCCAACATTTCTTTGGTTTGTTTTCTTTACTATCTCCATTTCTATTTTCAAGTCTTGAACCTGTTTGTTTTTTCTTGGCTTTCTGTACTTTCTTTAAGAATTTTATTCATTTCTTCCAATTTTTTGTTTGTTTTATCTTCCATTTCTTGAAGGTATTTTCTCAGATCTTTTTTAGGGCCTCCTTTTTATGATGATAATTTTTAGGTCATTCTCTTCTTATTCATTTGCTTTGTTGTGTTCTACTCTAGTTGGTGTAGCTTCCCTAGATTCTGGTGTTGTTATGCTTGTCTTTCTGATGTTAGGTGTTTTTTTGTATTGCCATTTTCCCATAGCTTCTTCCAGTAGGTTTTGGTGGTGTTTTTCCCTCTCTCTATGGATTTAGGTGAGTCAAAGGTTCAACGTCTATAGTTCTGGGTGGTCCAAGATCTCTAGGAGGTCTCTCCATAGGCAGGGGCCCGATGATGGAGGTCAAAGTTCTGGCTCCAGCATAGTTGAGCTGAGGCCTCTTTGTCAGAGGATAGCCCGCAGGATGTTTCCTCAGGGATAGTTGGGTCTAGCTCTAGCCAAGGCCTCTAGTGAAGGCCTGTAGCCAAGGCCAGTTGCCAAGGCCTGGTGTCAGGGACAAAGTCTGGGCTGATACTCAGGTAGTTTCTGCACTGATAGGCGGGTCTAGCTGGTACTCCCCAGATGAGTAGGGCCTCTTTAGGAGAGGTCCTGCAATGTGGGTCAATGATCCCGCCCCTTGCAGGAAGTCAGAGTGGACCCATAGAGATAGGCGGATCTCTGGGAGGTGCCCAGGTCTCCAGTAGATGACCAGTGGTGGGGGTCAGAGACCAGGCAAGTGGAAATTATGGGTGGTCCCATGTGGATAGGCTGGCCTATTGTGATCAGATCAAAAAATAAGTTTTAAAGCTAGTTCACATGTGATATAGAGAACATAGCCTATTTGTCTTTTTAGGTCTGCATAACATCCTAAGATCACCCCACACCAGTTCCATCCATTTTGAATATTTCCCACTTTCAATATTTTTTCCAGCCTAGTAACACTTTGCTGTGTATTTGTCAATTGATATCTAGGTCGTTTCCATTTTCTAGCTATTATGAATACTACAGCAACCTCTTCTGCTTCCCATGGCTCAGAATACATATTAAAAAAGGCTATGAAAAAATGAACATCAGAAGAATGAGAGGGTGCTATGAAAGGCTTCCACAGAATAAAAGAAATTATAGATTCTAGCACAGATTGAATAGGGCTGCAGATGTTCCCATGTAGCTAGGACAGTGGATGGCTTTTGATAAAAGGAAAGTAAGTTTTTTTTTTTTTTTTTTTTTGCTGAGGAGGGAAGTCATTGATTTGTTTCCCTTGGCCCAGTGGATTTGCATATAACCCATCAGTAATTGGGTTTAATGAATTACATATGAAAAAGAAATAGAAAAGTCCCAAAACATAAACCACTGCAACAATAAAATTAATGGTGCATTTAGAAGTGAGAGATATACACATTCTCAGAGATAAGAGCATGAACTATTATAGTCACTGTTAATCAGTATGTACTTCCCTCAAATAATTCATAACAAAACTTTCACATCACCCTGTCTGGTGTGAAAATTTATTTTTGTAAAGTGTGTTACATTTGTTTATATTGTAGAACATTTGTTTTAATGATGTAAAGATGTGTTGCCTTCTTTTATATTGTATTTGTTCAACGATGTGAAGCTGTATTACTTTTCCTTTCTAAAACACCTGATGGTCTAATACAGAGCTGAATGTAAAATTGTAAAGCAGGAGAAAAGATAGGTAGGACATACAGGCAGTGAAAATAAATATGGAAAGAGGAGAAGACAGAAAAGGAGGGAGGAAGGAACAAGAGAACAAAGAGAGGGGGATGCTAAGGGCCAGCTACCTATCTACCCAGCCAGCCAGCCAAGAAGTTAAAGTGGAAGTAAAATACACAGAAATCAAGAAAGGTAAAAGACCAGAGAAAAAAAGATAGATGAGATAATTTAAGAAAAGCTTGCTAGAAGAAATAAGCCAACCTAAGGCCTGGCATTTATAAGAAAGAATAAGATTCTCTGTGTGTGTTTTATTTGGGAGCTGGGTGGCAGGCCTCCCAGTGAATAGAAAGTAAAATCAAGTGACACCTGTCATATCAGTTCTAAGATGTACTCAGTAGAATCAAAGCTAACTTACAATAGTGATGCCTGCATACTCACTGTGTCATTCAGAAACCATGGAATACACCTAGCTGACTATCAACACATGGATGGATAATAAAACATGCTAAGTGATATAAGTCAAACTCTTAAAGCATATCTTGTCTTGTCTTGTCTTCTCATCTGGGAGAAGTAGGACTGGGAAAATGTGACATGAGATTAGAGGTGGTATAACCAGAGTTCAGGAAGGGGTGTAGAAAAGAACAGATAAGGTGGTAGGAGGTAATACACAAAGAAATGAATATGATCAAAATGCATTTCATGTATGTATGGAAACTTCATAATAATATTTGTTTGTATAATTAATATAGACTTATAAAAAGTGTCATCTGAGAATATGGATTTTCATGTTGTTCAGGTAGTTATTAATAAATGAAAGTAGAAATATTACAGTTACAGAAAAATACAGTATTATAATGTGAAAATTAAAGCACCACCTTTTTCAAATTGCAGCCTGGGTTTTATTCTTCTTTTATGTTGTGTTTTATCTTATTCTGTTCCACTGATACAGTGTGTTTTCTTTTCCAATTGTCCACAAAAATCAGAAGCCCAGTTGGTATTTGACTATGCTGCAGGCCACAGCTGGGCACGGGCAATCTGAGTGATGCTCCAGTCAAAACCTAGGCAAAACATTTGATAAAATTTTATTAAAGTGGAACTGAGATTAGTGCCTTCTCTGCACACACAGACACAGAAGTGAGGTTTTTCAAGCTTTTGGCTAAATTCTAAAGGTCAAAAAGCACTTCTCCGTTTAGATGAATGCAAGTCTCCAGTTGTTCTCCATCTTTTTTCAGATTTACTCTGTATTGAAACAAGAGAACTCCATGCTTTATTTTTCAGTTCCAAAAAACACAGAATAGAATAACACATATATTGTTTTACAAAGAGAAAGTGTTTGATAGCATCTTAGGAATAGAATGCTAGGATGAAAATGATGCTGTGAAAGAAATGGAACGAGAAAGTGGTTTGTTTGGATTCCACAGAAGCAAAACCTATCATAAGCATCATACCTAAAACCCAGAAGCCACTTCATATCTACTCCTGACCCCAGATGAAATAAAGATGGAAGTTCAGGTAACAAGACAAAGAGGTAGAGTAGAGATGAAGCTGCCCAGGAAAACAGAACTGATATTGTCAAGGTCAGTGTGGTGCAGATTTAGTTCCAACTAATCCAAACTGCAGTGTAATTCACAATGTATTTCAATAGTTCAGAACAATCTTTCTTGCTACTTTTAAGACCAGCTTTGAGCCATGACTATCTAAACAGACAGTGGGCACTAAAATTCACAGGGCTTGATATTGCCTATAAAATTGGAGCCAAACAGAATTTGATTTTATTACCTGCCTTTTATTTGGTCCATAGCCAATGGTGATTAAAGTGTTGTGCCATACCTACCAGCATGCATGGATTCCTAGGGATTATTTGTAACAGAATTTTAAATGCTGGAGCCAAATTCCTCAGCCATAAGTCTCAAATACTAATTATTTTTCATCCACTCTATCACACCTATGACACTCACTTGATCATTGTAAGAGCTGGTACCAGAATTCAGACATTTGTAGTACTAGGATTCAAGAACATAAAAGGATCAAACCAAAAACATGGTCTGGGGGGTTATTTAGATATTTGTTGTACCATTTTTACTGGGATACAAATTCCTATAACATTCCATTCTTCCTTTGGAGAAAGGCTATATTAAATCTAATCTCCATGGGAGGCATTTTCAAAGTCTGATTTTAAAATCCTGTTTCCATTTATGCTTGAAAGTATACATGTTCATCCAGAGTAAGGACATATTCAAGTTAATTAAGTTCTTGGGACTGTCAAACTTGAGGAAAAAATATAAAGAACAATAAAATTTAAAATATTTACTCATACATACAGAGCACAAAGTCAGTATGATCTGTTAATGGTGTTTTAGTTTGGTTTTTGTTTTGCAAATTTGTGGGTGTGGTGTTCATGAGTAATTATGCATGAATGTGTGAATGTTTGCATGAGTGTATCTACAGAATTGATGGCCTTCATTTATGTGCATTAAATTACACCTGAAGGCTGTCAGTTGATGTTAGGAGTCTTTCTCTGTTGGTCTCAACCCTACTCATTGAGAGTCTCTCAACTTAATTCAAAGTATGCTGGTCTGCCTGGTTTAGGAAGGCAGTTTCACTTGGGATCATATCATCATTTTGTGACTGATGAAATGATAAATGGGTTACCATATCAACCTGACACTTCAGTATGGTCTAGAGATCTGAACTCCTAGCTTCATGCTGTACAGCAAGTCCTTTCTCAACTAAGCTATCTCCCCCAAACTGCTATAGTTTCAAAGCTGTTAAATGTTGTCTTAAGTAGCTCCATTCCATGTCTGTATTGTAGACTGGTTCTTTAGGTTTGTTTTGGTTTATCACTTTATCTTTTGAGGGCTGATGTTTGTCCCCTGAATCACTGTTCTGACACTGGTCTTGGCATATATAAATGGTGAATGTTAAGTGTACTCACTCTTTTGGCCATCAATTCTGACTTCTCTAGGCCTGACGAGTATCTTCTTTGCTCTCACCATTTTGCTTTCACTGATTTGAATTTGCTTTGTGTTGGATGCAGTTTAGTAGTGCACCCGAAAACAAGCCCCAACCCCTGTAAACACACAATGGCTTAAAAGCAAGACTGATTCACTGATAACAGAATAGAAAGTTAACAGTTTGTCAGGAAACTTTCCTTGACATCACACTTCCTCCTGTCAGAACTTATAGAGCTGGGGAGTAAGTTCAGTAAGTACATTTAGACATAAAGATCCCAGGTCAGACACAGAGAACCCACAAAAAAGCTAGGCTCATCAGGGAATGCCAGGAATGTTAGCATTGGGAAGGAATCAACAGAAGGACTCCTGGACTGTGCTAGCTTGCTTGTCTAAACAGAGAAATATTCTTCAGGTTAACAAAATGTGTAGAGATATATGAAGAAGAATCTCCCAACTGTAACCCTGGAACACCATACTCATATATGCATATATATGCATATGCCCCTCCATCTCACAGACAACTTCTGATTTTGATTCCTTTAGTCATTATTTGCTCATATATCAGACACTGTGTTGACTCAAGGCTAAACACCCTTTAAGTTGTGTTGGTGGAACAATACTTCACAGTTATCTTTTGTCCTGTGTGGTATATGCAATGATATAGTGCTGAGGCTCCCATGATCAACAGACCAGAATCTGAGTTCTCTGAAGAGCCAGTAGTGCATACAGATGTCAATCTGTTTAGGCTCAATTTCTGCATCCATGTAATTGACAGAATGTTGCTGAAAGTTAGAAGATGTTTATTGTAAGTACACTTTGGCATCTGAAATAGACAGTGGGCATTAATGAAGATTGGCACAAGTCTATCTTTTATTATATGATGTGTAGGTAGGATAAACACTCTTATTTGTATAGTAAACAATGATTAACAGATGATTAAATGTTTTTAAATAAAAGTAGTAGACTTCTACTTAGAATCATACTACACATCATGTACCCAAAGTCATTCATATACTCAATTCAGTTTCATCTGGCCAAATTCTGCTAACATGGAAAGATTTAATTCTCTCATTATATTTCACAGAAAGTAATGCTGGGATTTCTGTAGTTTTGGTTTTATTGGGGGGGTTGTTTGTTTGTTTGTTTGTTTTCTATACTTGAGAATGAGCCTTTGTGGTTCTATTTAAGAACAAACCTTGGAGCCTTGTACAGATCTTATTTCTTCATATTGTTTAACATAGTGTTTCTGGGGTACTTATTTGAATGTAGATACTGTAACCACAAACTTTTTTGCTCACAAAAATGAATTAAGCCTCAATTTACTCACAAACAAATAAGGTGAGAAAACTTATTTGCCACATCATTGTGTTGACTAAATAAAAAAGCCCCCAGCCAGCATTCAAAGTATCATAATTTGAATTTCATATTGTTTTTGCTTAGCTTAAATTTTTATACCAATAAGTCAGATATATAAATTTTAAAATTAACCCTAACCATTGGAACATCTGATTTAGATGTCAAAATATTGCAATCATAAGGTGACTTCACTAACCATGAAAATTCTAATAATGAATGGCATAGGTATACTAAGGGGTTCTCAGGAAGCATGACAGGTACTTAAATCTACCTCTTACATAACCCTTTGAAATCTTCCCTCTAATAGTCAGGGGCTAAAATATGTCAATTCATTTCTTTAAAAGTTCAAAGGAAAGAAATCAAAACATATAGAATGGGCAAATCTATCCAATTCTAATTGTGTTTTAATTTTTAAAAATTATTTGTCTATTATATATGTATATATGTAAATATATATGCATATATATATTGTGTATATGCATGTTTTGTATATGTACGTGATTGTGTGTACATGTGCCTTGACATGTGTATGGTCATCAGAAGACAACTTGCTTAAGTAAGTTCTCTCCCTCCACCATGTAGATTTTGGGAATCAAACTCATGTTGACTGGCTTTGCAGCACACATCTTAGCCTACTAAGCTATTTTAAACTTAAACAACACGATTGGTGTGGACAAATGCACATGTAATTCATGGTCTTCTGTGAGTTTTCTTTACTAAAATTACAGGATGAAGAAAAAAATTTGTACTTAATCATGTCCTATGTCTTTCTCCACATATAACAAATGTATTATACTTAAAATTGTTTAGTAGACCTGTTTTATATTTCAAATGTTTTAAAATATTTTTCTCTTACTTGTGATAAAATAAAATGTAGTATGCCATATGGTTTAGACAAATGATCATTTCTCAGAATGGAATGTTTATGTCCTTTAACACAATTCCATGTTTTAAAATTCATTCTAAAAGAGAAATCAGAGATACATATTTGGAAATTCAGTTTTTTTTTTTTTTTATTTTTTTCCACAGGGATGTATAGACATTTGGAAACTATTGTTATGGTTAGATCACATACATGCTTTTAGTATTTATAGGTAAATACTGTAAATAATTATGCACACATTTTACATTTACAATAGGTTTAAAATACTAATTTCAAGATTTGGAAAAGGCCTAGAATTGATAAAGTAGAAAAAATGTAAGGCAAAAATTTTATATCACACTAGCTCTTCCATTTGTCAAATTTGTCTGAAAAGACACTTCCCATACTGATAAAAGTGTAGTTGTTTATCTGTTAGAACTGTGAGCGATATTAATTTTACATATATTTATTTTGTATTTCCTAACCGGGACCTGTACCATCTATTATAAATGAAAACGGAACATTTTTAATAACAGTGATGGTTTGAGTTTGCAATGAACATTTTAGAACTAATCTCCTCTTTGTCCATGATAGAGATTGAGAGTATAATAAGATAATATTGGAGATATGTTTCTCTATGAAAGACTGACAAAGATTTTATTTAAGAAAGCTCAAATAATCTCTAACTTGAACATTATTCAGACAAAAATCCCTCGTTATTATTTTTCCCAACTGTTTTTAACAACATCAACAACAATAAAATACGACTTTCTAGCCTTCTATTATCACATACCGGACACCCAATATTTCATCTTAACTGTCATTATAATGATCATTATTTATCCTCATTTGCAGATTCTAAACTTCCCAGACCTAGAGTTTTCTCTTTGTTTGTGAAAATGAATTGCTATTTTTATACTAACACTGAGGCAGTGACTAACCTGCAGACATCTTTAATTGCTGTTGAGCTATTTACAGCCCTTTTCTCATACAAGGTCTGGGTTTCATTTCCATGCTGGAGATGTTGTGCAATCTCAGATGGCCTTTTGCCATGGCCATTACTTACCACTTTCGCTCATCTCTTTATTTCTGATTTTATTCCTTCTGGACTTGATTTTTTGCTGCTTCTGACACCTGCTCCAGCCTGATAAACTGACACCTCCAATTGTAAATCTTTCCCCGATGCTTTCCTGCCCTTCAAATGGAAAATACTATGCTCCAATGGGGTATATCACTTTAGTGAGCATCAGCAATTCTGTCCCTTCGTCTTTGTACCTATATTGTTTAGAAATGAACAATCTGTTCTTTCTGTCTGGTAGGCTTTGCCATGGATGTCTTTGCCTTTTCAGCTGGCTGACAATTTTTACTTTCCAACAAACTCAGTTCAGGTGACCTCGCTAGTGTCTCATTGACACTTTCCTAGTAATATTCCTAGAAGTGAACAAAGGCTAGGTCATGGAGTCTGCTATGTTCTTTAAAGTTCCTTGTTGCATCACATGATAGCAACGTCTTTGTTGTAATTATTGTTCATAATTTGTCTATGTCACAGTGTATATTGTGATAGCAGCATCATTTTCTTTCATTCCTTTTCCTCTTAATATTGAACAACTGATCAATGATGGCTAAAGAAATATTCAATAACTGAACAGGATTGATTGTGAAATAAAAGGAGAAACCGGCCCTAAGTCATTCAAGCTGGTGGTGGGCCTAGGATTCAACATAGCAAACTCTGATTTTTAATGCTAAAAATGCAGCCATGCAAATGGAATGTCTAAAAAAGTGTCAGTGTGTATGTAGATCTCAGTATACTTCCTGCGAATCCTCCTTGGCAGAAGCACCTGCATTGGACTCTGACATTGCCCATGAATATTCTGATTATAAAATCCCGGCTTTTAGGAACCAGCTGTCCCTAGCAGATTTTATTCAATTTAAGTTTTTGATTTACTTCTTTGAAAGTTTCAGCACTGAATTATCACAGATATTTCTAGCTGGGGTATCCAAGGTCTATAATATAGTTGGAAATGAAGGACACACTTTGGTAATTGATTCTTGGTTTGGATTCTTTTATAAAACATGATTACTTTCTTCCCTGCATATTTTCCCTTTTATGAGCAAGACAAATGTACACATGATTCTATCATTTTTTCTGTTTCCTTTTGCCATGAAATTAATCTTTCCCAGACAAATGCTTGGTTTCTTCTTAGTTATGTGCATGTATTTAAATGGTAAGCAGCCCTAGAATGGCTTTAATTGGAACTCTATTTGTTAGATTATATTGTAGATGATGTTTTAATTTTTCATATATCACATCAACTTTTGTATATATTTTATTCTATTAATTTAGTAGGTTTATTAAATATAACTAGAAACTAGGAGTACCGTGTACACCAATATCCATGCAATGAACATTCAAGTATCATTTATAATTTGAAGTTTTGTATACATTTTCTTTCTTATACAAAGTGGTTAGTTCTTGGGTTCCTGTTGCATATCAGAGGGGAATTCTTTTTCTTCTGATCACTTGGATCCAAATACAATTTTTCCTTTTACTAAGTAAATGTCTTAGTAAAATTCTGAACTTCATTATTTACATTTGTCACCACTTTTTCAGAGGGGTTTAAGTAGAACATGAGAAATATTAGTCAAATGGTTTAAGTAGACATTATAGTAAGAATGGCTTCTATGATAATAGTCATAACTTTGAATTGTTCATTATTTTAAGATGTTATATACTGCTTCATAGCAGATGATAGTAATAAATGTTACTGAAAGATTGAGCCTTCAGTCAAGTATCATCTGGTTTTATGACTTTATACTCCCACATTCAGTGGCCTAGCCTAAGCTGGTTCATGAATTTCAGTAACCCTTGCTACAATTTTTGATTAGACAACAAAAGATGTTCCTTTTTTATACTATATTTACTCAAATATGTCAACTCCTAACCTAAAAAGTTTCTAGCAGTATAACCTGAGTGGACTGTGCTAATAGAGAAAAGAAAGACTATGAGTTTCACATGCAGATTCATTCCTGGGGAAAAAGGTATACAATTTTACAAAATAAATATAATAAAGCCTGTTTAATGATAGGTTGTCATTAGGATTTAGCACATTATTTAGAACTAAGTATTTGCTTTAAATTTTTGCCTAGAAAACTATTCCATTTTAGCATACTTCCCATTTAAAAACATATTGAGCAAACACAATGTCTTCTTTACAAGTATATGTTGCTTTTCAAAAGGAGGACTTGTTATAGAGAATAAATTAGCAGGAACAAAGATTAAGTTACCAGTTAAAATTACAAGAAGTAAAAAGGACACAGAATGAGAAGCTAGCTTTGGTTACCAATACCACAATGTCACCAACGTTACAGGAGAAAATTCTACAAGTTGTAATCATTCAATACAGATGGTGACATACATGGTCAAACCCCACTTAATCACACGAAAAGTCAGAGTCCATGCAATGAAACAAATGAATGCATGAGAAATCATTTCATCAGAGAAGAAACAAATCCATTCTAGTGTTCTTCATGAATGGACATATTCAAAGCTTCTGAGGAAATACTCTAGCAACTGGGAGACATCCTCACACAAAAGTAATTTATTTTAATTTTTTCAGTGGTAATCTGCATTATGTAACTGCAAGTGCATATCTGTGTGCAAGCCATGCAATAGCAGAACATGCTTGTATTATTTTAAACTTTAATGTAAATATATCATAGAAGCAAGCATATACATACCTGTCTACATTTCCAACAGAAATATATGTTCATGATTCCTAAAAGATTCATATGAAATGTATAAAGCAACATTTATCAAATCTCCAAATGGTTAATGACTTGAGTGTTTATATTGAAAGCAGGTTATAAAACTCAGCAAAATTGTATTCCTTTCAATCAATATGGATACATGAATTTCAAACATAAACAATAAAGGAATGCATTTCATCATCAGAACATAAGCAAAATATTTATGTGTAGCTCTAGTTGTTGGGAGTCTGACACCTTTTAGACTCCATGGACAATAGGCACTCATCTCATGCACATCCATCCACCCAAGCAAAACACTTATACAATAAAATAAAACTAGATTTTTAACAAAGAAAAAGGACAGTGTTTGAATGAACAGATGACTCAAGATGGTTGAAAGGACATACTTTATTGCAGAGTCTCAATTTTGAATCACAGCTGCTAGAAAGATTCTGGATCTAATTCCATTGACTGTAGTCTATATGCTAACCTGCAAGGGCACCTGTACTCATTTTTACACAGCCATACATAGAGACACCACTTAAAAACTAAAAATTAAAAACATTAGAAACCAAAAATATTTTCAAAAATTGATATCTAGCATTCTTTTTATATTATAAAAACATTCCCAATGTAACACATTATATTATTGGTCTAATTTTTATGTTATAAAATAATAAAATTGAAAAATTTCAAATTGTAGATAGTATAATAAAGCTTTCATTCTTTCCACCTGTGAAAATATCAAAATAATCCCATTAATCCTTAGAATTAATTAATATGTTTTAACAAGTTGCTAGATATCCAATCTTTTTAGTCAAAACTTAGTATTTAGAAAATTGATAAAATAAATTATTGCATCAGTATTGACAGAAAAGTAAATGTAATAAGTATATAGTAGTAAGAAATATGTGGTGACTCATTGCTAATGGTATACAACTAAAGGAAAAACATATACAGATTTTATAAATAAAAATTATCTAAAGTAGACAACTATTGGATTTGAAATAACAATAATTGTATTATCTTTCTTTGGATGTTGATAATGTTTCTATGAGTTCCTGGCTTTATATGAAATATGAGTTCATTTATTCAAAATGGTTATTATGCTTATGATATTCACTAAATTGTCCCTAAACAGTGCATCCACTTCAGAGAACTCATGATTAGAGATAACCTTGCTAGGTGTATTTAGATGTCACCAAATAGCTTGACTTTAGAAGATTATGTATTTTGTACATATGTATTATGTATGAAAAGTATATGTAGATTTTTCCCAGAGACATTTCATTGGATCAAACAAACTAATGAACAAACGAAAACACAGCTGAATAATATTTTATAGGCAATAATCAAGTCCAACTATAAATTCATTTTAAAAATGAGTTCTACAATACTGTTTTGTCACAAAAAAATAATACTTCTATACAATACTTCTATTCAATTACAATTTAAAAGTGCATGAATTACTCAATCTTTTATAACCATTTGTTGCAGATTTTCTTTTCTGCCTAGGTCCCACAGCCACCCTCAGCCACAATTAACACATAAAGACATGTTAATTATAAAACTGTTGGTAGGTGCCTATGGTTTGTTATTTGCTAATCCTGTCTTATTTATTAACCCATTTCTATTAATATGAGTATTTCCATATGCTCTTATCTTACTGGAGAAGGTTCTGGACCTGTTAACTCATTTGGCAGCCTACATGGTGACTGTTGTCTGCTTACACTTCACAGAATTCTCCTCATCTGGGAGCTCCACATATCCTTCCTGCCCGGCCACTAGTCTAACAGTGTTTTATACATTAACCAACAAGAGAAGGATATATACAGAAAGACAAGCCCATCAAGCTTTTAATACTTAAACTTCAGTCCTATGATTTCTGATATGCTATCATAATAATTAATATGAGTGATAGTACCAGTTCACAAAAAAAAAAAAACAAACCACAAGCTTAAAATTATGACATAACAAATACATATGTAGTTAATTCATATGACATACATTGATGTCAGGTTTAATTTTTGCAAATATTATAGATTTGTGTTTAATGGTTGACCCTTCTCATGAAAACAATATTTCATTAAGCAAATAAAGAAAATAAATGACATATTGGCAATGAACCCTTATTTCTCAGATTTATAAAAACCAGTATGATTTCTTGCTTTTATTTTGTTTTTTGTGGCTCAGAGTTCCTTAATTATTGTCAGTCATTACTGTTCTACGGCTATGAATTCACCTCCTAATGTTGTTATTGAAGTCCTCAGGCAGGGATTTCAGTTTTACAGCCACACTTATGTAGGTGGCATGGGATGGGTCAATGATACTCTATGGATGATATCTCCTTTGCCACTGTGGAAAAGGTAAATGAGTCTTCTGCAAATAACTGTCGGGGAGAACTGCAGAGCATGTTTTATTGTCGTTATATTCTATTTTTCCAACATATTCTGATAATAAATTTTAAAAAATCCAATTTTTGTTCATTTAAATGTATCTCAAGTGATTACTTATCCCATAAGAACATAAAGATTATGTTAAAAAAAAAGTTGGAAAAGACAAAAAACAAATTCAGAAAGTCATATGAATAATATAACTACATCTGTGTTTTATCAATAAAACTTGATGAGGCAGAAATTGTATTTTCTCCCAGAGGCACTGAAACTTATGTACTCATAATGCTGTGATTGTATTCCTGGTGTCAAGGATGAGGTTAAAGACAGCAACTACAGCATCGTTCTCAGCATTCTGGATACTAATGTACCATCAGGGGGTTATCTCTTCTGTGCTGGAAGGACTGAGTTGGAGAAAATGAGAAGAGTGATGGAGTAATTAATCTAATTCAGACACCTGAAAACTTTTCAAAGCTAAATACCACCTAAGAAAACTTTTCTTCTGGCTTGAAGAACTGTCTCTAGAAGTTTGTGTTTTTAAGTTGATAATCTAGGTGTACTTTCATCTTCACACAGGCAGCTTTCTACCTTGATTTAAAGTTGGTCACCATCATCTGACAGCTAACAAAAATGAATATTCTCTGGACACTCACACTTAAAATTTGGGAAACAATTGCTTTTTTAAATTTGTTTCCCTGGTAATTACCATCTACTAAAGAAACCAAAATTTTCACCTGTTCCAGGGACTTTAAATTTACCATGCCCCAGAAGTTTACTTAAGGGGTGTAATGAAGTAGAGATGTCTGGTTCTTTCCTTTATAGTTAGTTCTATTTTCAGTGAATATTGATGTATCTAAGAAATTTAGCATTTAGCATCAAAGGCAGGTAGACACTACAAGGCAAGAAAACAACAGTCTAGATATATTCCTTCACAACTCCTTTCAACTTGTATGTGTATAAGTATGTGTCTGGTGATTTTGTTGCAACAAAGGATCTAGGACCATACTTGACTAGTAGTCATGGGGTGAAGTATGGCAACAGCTCTCTCTAACAAGTTGTTAGATTTAGATCCTAGCTGCTGTTCTTGGGACCCAGAGTGCAGGAATGCTGATTTAAATGATCAGTATTTCTTTTAAACATTACTTTATTGAATTGTAATAGTTACAGCACCCCTGCTTTGTTCTAGAAATTTCTACTTCACCAAAGTCACCAAATAACAACAGACAAAAACACAAAAAAAAGAAAGAAAAAAAAAAAGACTAAAAGAAAAAAAAAATTAGTAAAAGGCCTATTAGCCTTTGGGCTCCCTAGTCAGCTAGCCCCCATCTGAGCAGTTAAACATCAGGCTTCCAGAACAAAGATAGCCACCTGGTGGTACTCCAGGCCCAGGCTGGCAGAGAGCCATGAGTTCACACATGGCACTGGGTATGTGGGCCTTATATCAATAAGGAAATATGTGGTGGAGAAATAGAAGAGATAGAGAAAGGCCACATGAAGCCTGGAGTATGGGCAGAAGTTTTGGCTTTCTTGGTGTCCAGGGACCAGAGTGGTCTTGATCCTAGTTGTTGGAGTTAGGATGTTGACCAGGCTGAGTTGCTGCCTGAAGCCTTACCTGGGTCTACAGTGGGGGTCCCTGGTTGCCACTAGGGCCTATGTAGGATCAGGGATGGAGCCTGAGACTTAATTCGTGTTTGAGGGACACATCACAGTATGGGCCATACAGATTTGGGTAAACTGCATTGCCACCCTGGACCATGGTGTCATCTGGGCCCAGGCTGCTTCTGAGGGCCATTTCTGGGTCTGTGGACCTATAGGAGCCAGGGTCTAGATTGACATATAGGGCTCCTGATGCCATCTATTGCCATGAGGATGCCCAGGGCCAGATCAGCCACCTGAATCCAGGTTTATGTCTGAGGGCCATATCAGGGTCCATGGCTCAACTTTAGCCAGGGTATGTGCTGGTGTCTTGTCCACCAGTTACTGTTGAAAGCCATGAAGACACCTGAGATTTAGGGCCATATTGGTGTTCTAGGGTCATACTGTAGCTGGGGTAGTGATGACATTCAGACCCAGCAACTGTTGAAGACCATGCTGGATTCCAGGGATATATGGTGGTGCAAAGTGAACCATAAGCCATAGAAGGCAGGTACACATCTTTAATCCCAGCAGCCAGAAGCTAGGAGGTTGATATACACTTTTAATTGTAGGACTCATGATTAAGAGTTAGACCTATTTCTGTGAGTCCAAGGCCACCCAAGAGTGAATCACTCTAAAAGAATTGTGGCTCACACCTTTAATCCCAACATTAGGAATGTATTTAAGACAGAAGCAATGTCTCAGAGTGTCATTCTTTGAGCCACATTCTCCAGCCACACTGAGGATAAGCAACAGTAAAAAACTTGGTGAAGAGCTAGTGGGTGTGTGGCTCAGAGAGCAGAGGTCCTTCCTACACAAACCTATTTCCTGTCTTTAAAACCCAGCACCCACATGCATAATGCTGCATGTGTGTGCTCCCAACAGAGATAATAATACATAAAATAAAATTAAGTAATCATGTAACTCAAGTGAATAGACAAAGCAATTCTTCATTTTTATTGAACAAGAATAACTTTTAAGTTATTTAAATTTAAAATAATAAAAAATAAACAATAAAAATTAAGAAATGTTTTGAGAAAAATGATTTATAAAATAGGTAATGTATGAGTCTAACCACAGAAAGATATTTAAAATATCTTCTGAAACATTTCTTGTACAAATATAAAAGCTGGTCCATGACACAAAATTATAAGTAAACAGCATAGGAAATGAAGAATGTATTTTCTCTGAAATTTCAGCAAAAAGACAGTTCCCGACAAATAATAAGAGGGAGTTTAAGATTCACTAAAGGTAACATGTTGTGGCTTGAAAGGAAATGGTTCCAAAGAATCATACATTTGGATGCTTGTTTCTTTGTTGGTAGAATGATTTGGAAAGGAGTAAGATGTTTCTTGACTTTGCTGGAGGAGGTGAGTAAATATGGTTGGGCTTTGAAGTGTTAAACTCATTCTTTAGCTAATATTTGGATCACCTGATAATGCATGGCAATTATTACTGCTAGTTGAAAATTTGATATATATTTAATTTTAAGAATAATAATTTACAAAATGGTCCTCTGGGATGATAGAGTAATTCAATTTCTCAAAATTTTGAAGAATATCACTTTGAAATATATGAACTATCAATGATCCTAGTCCCTCAAAACTGATTAGTTTTGTACCTAGCATGTAAGAGGCACTCACTATATTTTATGTTAATGACATTTGAAGCCAAGTTTAGTAGCCATATCTTTATCTCAGCACTGAGGCATCTGAGGCAGGAGTGAGCCCAAGTTCAAGGCAATTTGACCTGTAAAATAAGTTCTATATGAGCCAAGGATATATAATCCTCTCTGAAATAAAAAGATCTGTTTGTAACACTCTTGATTCTGATCTTATGTTTTTAGACAGACAGACAACTAGAAAAAGAAAAAAGAGACAGGATATATGGGTAGGTAGATAGAAAGATAGATTGACAGACAACTTTGTACTAATATGCATAGGTATTATATAAAATCTAATAAAAATAGATTTTTAAATAAAATAAAATTAATATAGATATTAAAGATTGAAGATAATCTAATTCATAAAAATGTTTCTTCTAAAATTATGTACATATGCTCAGAAAATAATAAATAAAGCATTGTGTTTATAACAGAATATTTTTTCTATCCATCTGACAATGTTAACTGTCATAAAGGAAATAATGACATACCTACAAAGTCTGTGAGATATTCTTAAAACTATTTCACATCTGACATAGTAATATTATTTTGTCAAGAATATTTATCATTATAATATATATATATATATTACATATATGTATCTATTGTATAATGGCATTAGTTATATGAAACCAAGTAAATGCAGATATGCAAGATATTAGACTTGTTTTATTACCAATATTGTATATTAACATGAAAATGCATATTTTTAAAGAAATTGAAAAATTTGTGGAATTTTTTCCAAAGCATATCATACATTTTCTAAGTACTAAATATGTTAAAAAGGCACAGGGATGGGAGACAACTCATGAAACTTGATGACCAAAGATTTGTTTTCAAATTCCAACAATAGAGATAAAATCTGAAAACATTAAGGTAATTTTGTTCAGATGCTTCACGATAATGTTCCTCATTTTCTTATCACTCCTCCCTCTCTGTATCTGGATTCCAGTTCAGCTCAGTGTTTAGCTGTGGGTGTTGGCTTCTGTTTCCATCAGCTACTAGATGAGGCCTCTATGATTGTAGGTAATCAATCTCATTATAAGTATATGGGGACAAGACCAGGCTACCGAAACCCACAAAAATAGCTGAGCTGAACAAGGGGGCTCTAATGAACCCCCAGAATGACAGCTGGGAAACGACCATTGGACCAACTCAGACCCTCTGAACATATGGTTCTCACTTTGATGGCCTGGGCAGTCTAAGGGACCTCTGACTGTGGAACAAGGATGTGTCCCTGGTGTACAAAAGGACTTCGGGAGCACATTCCCAATGGAGGGATACACCCTTAAACTAGAGGCAGGAGGGAGGGCCTAGTCCCTACTCCAAATTACTTGACAGATTTTGTTGACCATCACCCTTGATCAACATGGGTTTGATATGTAAAATAAGAAAAATAAACAAAGAAAGAAAGAAAGAAAGAAAGAAAGAAAGAAAGAAAGGAAAGAAAACCAACAGTTCTTGGCTAGAACACCAAATACAGACACAAGGGTCTATATGCACCTTTGCCTGAATAAAACTATATTAAAAAAAAAAAAGAAAGAAAGAAAAGAAAAGAAAAAAAACACAAACATAATGTTTCCTTCTGTCAATAGTAATAAAATATGAGTGAAAAATTAAGACATATTCCATGAAAACCTGTTGCCTCAGGAAAGATGTGCAAAGATTCATTTTGAATTCCTAGGTTTGGCACTTACATACACTTACATACCTGCTCACTGTGAGCTGGTGGTGATTAACACGCCTGTGGTTGGAATTACTTGCTCGTGCAGTTTCCAATGTCAAATACATTGCTCTTCCACTTATTGGATTTGTAATGATGTCATTTGTCATGTTTCCTTAGATTTGTAATCCAAACTTTGAGGAACCTTTGGCACAAAACATGACAAGACAAAGGATGAAAACTTGTTTTCAGGATGTTTCTCAACAGATGTATTGGTCAATTCACTTGTCTGTGGCTAAAGGCTTCATTTAGAAATAATTTAAAAAACAAACGAACAAAAATAATAGCTTTCAATAGGGAAAACTCTTTTTACAGAAGCCAGTATTAAACAAGCGTCATCGCAGATGAAACCTGGACGATGAAGCCTGTTTTCTTAATATAGCACTTGCTAGGAAATACAGCGGCGTTTATTAACTTCAGGAAAAGAGCTACAAGAGGGTCTTCTCATGTCGATTGGGCTAACGGATACTCCAGCAACTCTGTGGAGTTTCAGTGAAACACCTACAGCTTCATCTCATAGAAGTCCTTGAAAATAAAAACTGTGTGACTACAAAGAGCCCGGAATGAAGGCAACTTTGGTGACTTTTCTCAATCTCTCCCACCCACTTTTGGAGACATTTCTCTCTACATTTAAAGCTCACTAGACTGGATGACCTACAAACCCTAGGATTCTCCCAGTATCTGCTCCTCAGACTCCCACACCTATCGGGTTTTTTGTTTTGTTTTGTTTTGGTTTGGTTTTTTGTTTTGTTTTTTTCTTTTTAAACAAGTGTGACCATTTTAGCTGAATGTTCTTGGCCAAACATAGGTCTTTAAGCTTATGTGGCAACCCTGTCTTGCTAACTTAAACTTGTCTATTTTTATTTTCACTACCATACTTTAGGAAGCAGAGATGATTTAATAAGGAACGTGAATTTCACCCTACCAATAACAAAACTATCCTTTGTTTGTAAATAAATACCAGGCAGTAGTCCAAATGCAATAATTTTTTGGTACTAGGCTAGAGATTGTGTAAGCTTCCATAGCACAGTGATTGAGTCTTCATGGATGCCTCAGTCCTCTTTCAGATATTAGCTGTAAATCCCATGTCATTTTCTGAGATTCTACACTTCTATCAATTGGAATTTCTGCAACTCCCTTACTAACTTCAATTAATTTCATTGAGTGACTCTTTCTCAGTGCATTTTAAAATATTTCACGAATAAAATGTGAGGAAATGAATAGTTAGCAGTAGTGGGAAATGTATAGAGACTTTATTGTCCTCCCTGATCACACCATCCCCACAAAACTCCACTGATACATCGACCTAGAAGGTGTTTTGTACCCTGATTTATGTTTGTTTGGTTAGTTTGTTTTTATTTGTTTGTAGTTTCTTTCATGAAGAGTTTAATTCATAGGCATGGTTATCAAAACACTGGGTAAAATCTATCAATTGCCTGGATGATTTAGATTTCCTTTAGGACTATCTTATGAAAATGGATTAATTACAGTAGTAGAAACCCATGTCCCTAGACAGTATGTTTATTTTTTAATAATTTATTTTAATATGTTTACTTAAGTGTGGGGTGGATATGTGCATTCGAGCATAGATGTCGTGGGAGTCCAGAGGCATTGAATCCCCTGGAGCTAGAGTTAAACTTGGTTGTAAGCTTCTAGACTTGGATACTAAAAACTGAATGTAGTTCCCTGAAAAGTACCAAGTGATATTAAATAGGTGAGCCACTTCTCCAGCCCCACCAGTACATTGGCTTTCGAGGAAAAAAATTTAAATTATAATTTGAAGGTGTGTCATCTTCTATCTTCTGATCATGAGTAAGTAGATGTTTGTGCTGTTACAGATTAACAACCTTTGCAAAGGGAATGATCGTTTTAGAAGCTATTATACAATGTTTACAGAACATGAGGAAGATAACAAAAGGCATGATAGCAGAAGGTGTTACCAAACATTTCCATTGAAAAATAGAATGTATCATGCAGGAAAGGAAATAACAACCAATTAGAATTATTTTGCAGTTCCTTGGTATTGGTCAGTGGTAGAGGTCTTACATGGTCTGACATTCAGATAGCTCTTGGGTCTACTAAGAACTGAAAACAAATTTTTTTGTTATATTTCAAAAATAATGATAATAAAATAAAGCAATCTCTTACCCCATTCATCCACGGGTCCTTAATTTCAAAAATAATCTTTGCTCAAATATTTGTATTATTTCCCCCTAAGTGAGATGAAGTAGCACTTTCTTATTATTTAATAGCTATTGTTTGTGGAAAAGAATAAATACAGGCTTGATGAAAGGTATTTGTAATGACAGTGATGTAAATATTTATGCATAGCCAACTCTGAGCCATCATTGGTTTAAGAAGCAATTCAGCAGATATTCTCTTTTTACACTGCTCTCCCAGATCTAATCCCTCAGTCTTATCCCAGATCTGCAGCTGCCCCAATTTTGTCTCCTGTAGATCCCATAGATTTTCCCATTGTAACATCCCTCTCAACACTTGTTGCTTTATCCCAGGCCCTCATCCTCAGTGGACATTCATGCTAATCCACAAACCACTTCACCCCTCTCCAGGAAAGCAGGGAAACTGTCTCTAGGCCCTCCCCTCCCCTTCTGTTCCTCTACTTCTAACTCATCATACTTATCCCCAGTGCTGTAGCACCCACCACATACTTGGATACAGCAGGTTTCAACAGATAAAAGAAAACTGATAAAACTCCCTTCACCCATTCAAATAACAATAGATTAAAGCTGGAGATCCCCAACAATGGAAAGAACAGAAAGCCTACAAACTCATGGAAACTGAATGAAAACAACTCTTTAATGATGAAAAATGCATAAAGGAAGAAATTAAATACTTTCTAGAATTTAATGAAAATGAATATACAACACACCGAAACTCATTTGACACAATAAAAGTAATTCTGAGAGACAAATACATAGCAGTAAGATCCTACAACAAACAAAACAAAACACATAGAAATGCCTTACACCAGCAACTTAACAGCTCACCTGAAATTACTAGAACAAAAAGAAATAACTACACCTAATAGAATTATGATGAGGAATAATAATCAAACTAAGAGCTGAAATCAATAAAAGAGCAAAAAGAAGGATTAATGAAACAAATAATTAAAAAGAATTGACCTTATCCAAACTAAGGGATGAGGAAAGAATATAAAATCAACAAAAACCATAAACGAAAGGAAGGACATAACAGATACCAAGAAGATCCAGAAATTGATAAGGACATACATTAAAAGCAGGTATTCTAACTGGAAAACCTAAAATAATGAAAAATTTTCTTGATCGGTATCATTTATCGTTGTCAAATCAAGATCAGATAAGCATTTGAAACAGAACTCCATCCCCTAGTAAAATGGAAGCAACCATTAAAAGACTCTTAAACATTTAAAAGCCCAAGTCCAGATAGTTTTAGTCCAGAATTCTACCACATTTTCAAAGAGTTCATTCTAAACCTCCTCAAATTATTCAAAAAGATAGAAAGAGAAGAAACATTTTTCAATTCATTTTATGAGTCCATAGTTATCCTAATACCCAACAACAAAAGGAAATTGCAGCCACATTTTCCTTAGATTTTAAAACACCCAATAAAATACTTGTACACAGAATCTAAGAACATATCAAAAATCATCCATTATGGTCATGTATGCATTATCTATAGATACAAGGATGGTTTAATTTTGAAACCCAGTAAATGTAATCCACTATACAAACACACTTAAAGAAAAACACATGGTCATGTCATTAGATAAACAAAAAAACCTTTGACAAATTCCAACACCATTTCAACACTGTTTCAAGATAAAGTTCCAGGAAAGATTAGAAATAAAAGGGACATACTTAAACATAATAAAGATAATTTAATGCAAGCCCATAGCAAACATCAATTTAAGTGGTGAGAAATTCAAAGCAATCCAATAAAATCTGGAAAAAGACAAAGCTGCCCATTCTCTATCTGTTCAATATAGTACTTAAGTCTTAGTTATAGTAGTGAAAAAAACTGAAAGCAATCAAGGGACCACAAATTGGAAAAGATGGCAAAGTATTATTATTTGCTGAGGATACCATAGCATAATAAATGACTCATAAAAACTTACTAACCTCATGGATTTGTAGAAATAACAAAGCAAAATTGGTCATCTTACCAAAAGCAATGTACAGATTCAGTGTTATCCCATTGAAAATTTAAAAAAAAAAAATCATAGACCTTGAAAAGACAGTTCTCAACTTCATAATAAAAAAATAACCCAGGTTAGTTAATATAATCCCAAACAATTAAAAACACTACTAGAGGTATCATAATTCCAATTTGCAAGTTTTCCTGCAGAGCTATAGTAATGAAAACTACATGGTATTAGAAGATAAACAGACAAGTTGATTAATGGAATTAAATTGAAGGCCCAGGCGTAATTCCGTACACCTGATTTGTTGATTAGGATCCAAAGGCAGAACACGGGGAGGGGGGAGCATATTCAAACAAATTTTCTGGTCAACTCAATGTCAGCATCTAAAAGAATGCTAGATCCATATCTATCCCTCTGCACAAACTTTAACTTGAAAGTATCAAAGACACCACCATAGAACTGGATACATTGAACTTGATCAAAGAGATAGTGGGAGCAACCTTGAATGCCTTGGCACAGTAGACTTTCTGAGAAGCTAATAGAAAAATGGAGAAATGGAGACCATAAACCCATTTTCTCTTTAAAGGATTCTATATGTTTTGTATTATATATTACAAAAATACTATTTGTGAAAAGTACATATTGGTTAATTGCATGTGTGCTTTTGTTTAAATTACATACAATTTGCATGAAGGAAGATGAGAGTAAGGAAAATAGAGAAAATAAAAAGGAAAAATATACTCTGATATAAAATCATAGATAATCAAGACATTGAACAGTGAGTATTTCCTGGAACCCTGGAGACATAGATAGGATCTTTAAATATTTTACTTTAGAAATTTCTTCAGTTCTATTTATAATTTTCTTCTTGGAATTCCAAAGGCAACTGCCTTATCTTGTACTGGATATGTACTTCCTCAGTCAATCTGAATGACTAGCCTTGAATATTTTATGTAAAATATAGCTTTGAAAAATTAAATGATGAATCAGAAAAATTCTGTCATAGAATTTGTTAAAGAAACTCCACGGGCTCTGACAATCTTTTTTTTTTTTCCTTCTTATAACTCTGGAGCAAAGGCCACTGACCTCATTTAAATTTTGTAAAATTTTATTAAACTTTCAAATATATAAATATACAGAATAGTACACTGAATTTTCCATATTCATCACTAGGATTTAGTATTTATAAACATAGTATTAAATTTGCTTCATCAACACCTCATATTTTTTTCATTTCAGGTTGTCTTTCACCCATTTTTTTGCTATAATTTAAGTGCTATAAAATTAGTTTGTAAGTTTATAATTTATTAAAACAGTCTATTCATAAAGCTGTACAACCCTAATAAAGCAATTTTAGAACTGTTTCTATTAACCCTCAGTTTCCCAGTGCAATCTGTTTTCAATCTCTGTACCAGCCTGAGACAACCTGCTTCCTCTATATTTCTTATGATACATTCATTTGACTATTGCTCATGAGTGCTCTATTATGTGACTATCCCACGTGTTCTGTTGTTGAATGAGTCATCATTCATTGTACAAATTCATGGCTCCTATGGATCTAGGACATAGGTATGTAATATCCACACTTCCTCCACCTGTTGCACTGACCAAATACATTTATGAGGCATTGACTTTTTATGGACATATGTTTCTTTTTCATGTTGTTGTAGCTTAAATGTGGGATTACATTGTTACATGGAAATTTCTTGATTACTTTGGAAGGATCTGCAAAGAGTTCTCCAAATAGCCGCCTCATTTGACTTCCTCAGTTGCATGAAGTGTTTGGAGGAAAGGTGTGGAATATTGTCCTCTGGAGATGGCATAGTAATCACTGTGCCGAGCTCACAACATGTGGTTACATACCCAGGAGTCACACAGTTTTGACATTATTAGAGGAGATGTTCTCTATTTCATACCTAGGAGCAATTGGTAGTGGATAGTTGCTGGCTGAGAAAGAATCATTGTTTATTAGGGTGTGGCCATTTTCTTTTCTCCTGCTCTAGTGGATAGCCCCACATACACATATGTATAGCACTAAGTGAAGATAGTCTATCAAAACAAAGCAATCCCCCAAAAAAGTTGGGAGGGAGATAATGGAAAAGTTGGAGGGAGTTAAAGGGGGTAGATATTATCATCTCATTATATTCACGTATGAAACTCTGACAATAAAGGAAGTTTTAAAGTCCAAACCTTTATCTTTCCACAGAAATTAGTGTAAATTAATGAGAATTCTCATGTCCAGGGTAGATGTATAATTCTCTAGGCTTAGAGCCTAGAGCAGCTGCATTGCACACCAATGCAGTTTTTCTAAGACTGAAACCTAAGTCTAACTCAACTGGTGCATGCACCGACATGTCAGGAAATAAAAAATACAGATGGATACAATCACAGAAAGCAGAGAACAACCATCTATATGAAGAAATGCTTCCAATGATCTAACTCTACATACAATGTAAAAACACAGAGATGAATAGTCAATACTATATGTACCCTCTAACAGTAAATATTATGACAGTAATTTTCCTGAGGAAAGAAACTCAGATGGCTCATAAGACAATCCTTTCAAAACAAGTAAATGACTGTGCTAAGGAAACTTAAATACAGAATGAAGAGTATAAAAAAAAACAACAAACAGCTGACTGAACTATAAAAAAAGAAATAAAATAAAAATTAATAAAGATATGAAATTTCTGGGGGTGGGGGGCAAATAGAGGAATTCAGGAAGGCAAGCATAAAGAACAGAAAATAGCCTTACCAGTAGATTGGATTACATGGGAGAATACCAGATGTTGAGAAGAAGACAGAGAAATTGAATTACTTAGTAAAGAAAATGCTACATGGGCAACATAATGGAAATGGGTCATTCAAGTACTCTGAAATCTGACATACTGTAAAAAGACACAATTTCTGATTCTTAAATATATGAGAAGAAACCCATGCCAAAGTAACACAGACTTTCAGCAATATTATAGGAGAAATTTTTCTAAATCATTTTGGATGCCTTTCAAGGTATGACCTTCATAAAGAACACCAAAAAGACAAGACCAGACATAAAATTCTCAATCATATATTATTCAAAATACTAAATGTGCAAAACAAAGAAAGATGAAAGAGAAAATGACTAACCTACTCATAAAGGTAGGCCAAACAGAATGACAGCTAACACTTTAGTTAAGTCTTTGAAAGCTAGAAGCACCTTGACTGACTAAAAGTTTTTGAAGGAACACAGGTGATGGTCCACACTGCTATACTTAGGAAATTACAAGTTTCAAATGAAGGATAACGAAAAAAGTTTCTATGATAAAACAGTTTTAAGTAATGCATACTTCTTAAGTTCCAAAGGACAATGGAAGTAATATTTTAGTATGAAGAAAATGTTATACACATCTGAGAAGCCACAGAGAGTACATAAAAAATTACTGAACAACTAACCAAAGAGGTCTAAGGAAAAAAATCTCCACAACAAAATGTACTGTGTAAACAGTACACATATTTTTAGATTTAAATTAGAAACAAGCTTGTTTTACATGTAAATCCTAGTCCCCTCTGCCTTCCTTCCTCCCTTGTGCCCCCCACTGATCTTGTCCTCCCCTTTCTACTCTCCAGGGAGGGTGAGGCATTCCATGAGGGATTTTCAAAGTCTGTCATATCTTGCCCTGTATCTAGGCTGAGAGAGTATCTCTCTATGTGAAATCGTTTCCCACATTTTTAATAACTCTTAGCAATAAAAAGTTGTGGACTAAATGTACAAAACAGGATCAATTATTTTTTCTGCTTCCATGAAACATATCCTGTCATCAATGACAGACTTCATCTTAGGGTAAAAGAATAGAAAAGGATTTCCAAGAAAATGGAACTAGGAAGTAAGCAGAAATAGCGGTTTAAATATTTGACAAAACATTTTAAACAAAAACTTGTAATAGAATTAAGAAAAAAAACTTGTCATATTTGTTAAAGAAAAAATCCACCCATCAAACACAGAAAATTTAATAAACGAGACAATATTAGATCTGGGACACACATTTTCTCTAAGCACAGTGATAATGGAGGATGTCAATACTCTACTACACCAATATATAAGTCATCCAGACAAAAACAAAGCAGAAAAATTTTGAAGTAAAATGGCATTTTTTAAAAAAAGTAATCTAACTTTCATCCACAAAACAACTCTACTGAAGCACTGAAGAATCCATATTCTGCTCTGCTACAAATTTACCCCAAAGTAGATACCTTTCCACAAATCTAGTAAAATTGAAAGCCAATTTCAGCAAATCTGGTAAAATTGAAATATCCTAAACTGTATTTGATTTAATCTTTTTAAAAAGGTGGATACCAGCAAGAAATGAAACTATGGAAAGCAAGGAAACTCATAGGAACACATGCTAAGGAAGGACAATAGGGTCAAGGAAGAAATCCTGATTGTCCTTTTGTGAGCCTAGAATTAATTAAAAGATGTTATGCTAAAATGTATTGACACAGGAAGGCTGTATGAGAAGAAAATGTATGGCACCAAATACCTATATTTAACCCTGAGCACGCTCATCTTATGCCAGAAGGCCTTAGAAATACAGGAACAAGCAACAACCCAAAACAGCATATAGGGAGAAATAATCATTTAACATCAGCTAAGTAAAGCTCAGGGCCAGAAAGATTCAGTGTAGAATTCTACCAGACCATCAAAGAACAGTTTTGAAGTAATCTACCCCCATCAAATAAATAAATAAATAAATAAATAAATAAATAAATAAATAAATAAATAAATAAAATCTCTTCAATTTGTCTGTGTGTGAAATCAGTAATATCTTCATACCAAATACCAAAATAATATACAGACTCACCCATAAAGGAATATCATTGGGCAATATGATGAACATATACACAAGAATTCTCAATAACATATCCATAAACTCAATTTAAGAAGACAAGAAAAAGATTAACAACATTGATCAAGTCAGTTTCATTCAGGACTGCAAGGACAGTTTAGTATGTATGAAAAAAAATATAATTGTAAAATAAATGCAATCCACAACATAAACAGAAGTCACAGGATCTTCTCTCGAGATGTAGACAGCTCCTTTCACAAAATTGAGCATTCCTTCATGTTAAAATCTCTGGAGAAGCTACAGAGAAGCAAAATTTCTGTATACTCTAACTCAATGCACAACATTATTGTAAAGAGAGAAAAACCTCAGTGCATTTACAAAAAAACAGAATCACAAAAGGCCCTTAATATCTATACTAATCTTGAGAAAGAAACAAAAACTAGAGCAATAATTTTCCTGTTTCCAAAAGAATATTTCAGTGCTACCTAAATAAGTGAGTATGGAGCCAACACAAACACAGAGCCAAAGACTATTGGAACAGCATGGAGAAAATGAATCAGTTGACTAAAGCTTACAAAGAAAATGTGGTGGCACAAAAGGATTTCCAAGCAAATGGAACTAGGAAGTAAGCAGGAATAGCTGTTTAAGTATCTGACAAAACATTTTAAACAAAAACTTGTCAATGGAACTAAGAAAGAACTTGTCTAATTTGTTAAACTGAAAGCAGAGCTAAAATAAATAAATAAATAAATAAATAAATAAATAAATAAATAAATAAATAAATAAAAAAATAAAACATGACTTTATCTTACAGGCTCTGCTGAAAGTTTGGCACAAAGTAGGTTAAATATCTGAAACAATATGTATTCTACTATATAAGACAGGGGATTGGTAAATCAAATGTTGATTTAAGAATAATATGCTGGTACACAAGTAACATGACAAAAATAAATGGTAAATTTATCAAGCACAAAGCATGTACTCAATAAAGCCAATTTCTGGGTGTGTTAAAAATGGACTTTGGTGAAAATCATGACCATCCCAGTGGTAGTAGCAAGCCTTACTTCACAGAAGTAGATTTCCTTAAGTTATAATAATTATTGCTTTTAAGTTAGTAATTTAAGTGTCAATTTATAACACAGAAAATATAAGTGAAAGTGGAGCATAAAATTTTTATAACATTACTAATTTTGTAATTAATAATGTATTTATTTTATTTATATTTATGTTTCTAGATAAAACTTGCATGGACTATGGTGATAATATTTGCTGAGATTACAAATGTCTTCCCCATACCTGTCCTATCTCTATTTCTTAGTGTATCACACAACACAGCTGCTGACTCTATTCTAATGATAGTACCCAACATTTCTCAGTTTATAAATACTTTATTTTTTAAGTTTTACATTTTAATGAATTTATGTGTATATGTGTCTGCTTCTTTTTATGTATATTATTTCTATGTAGGTTCCTGTAAGGCCAGGAAGGGTGTTATACTTCCGGGAATTGGTGATATTTAGAAAGTTATGGGCTACCTGATATGAGCCTCTTACTCTGCAAGAGCAGTAATAGTTGCTAACTGTGGGCCATCTCTTGATTGTGAGCCATCCTTTTTCAAAAGGAGAATTTTCTATAAGTATTTGATATTAATTCTCTCTTTAACCTTGCAGTATCCATTCCCACTCTCATTCCTGCTACTTTGTGTCCTCTTACTTTTTCCTATGCCTTTTTTTATTCTTGATTATGCTTATTTATTAAATAGAGCAGATATGTTGTGTTCCTTATAGGATAATAGGGTGTAGGTATTAGGAATAAAAACCCTAATATATATATAATATAATATGTATATATTATATATATTAGTCAGATATAGGGGTAAAAGCTGAAAGATCAGAGAGACAAAGGAGCAAGAATTTCAAATGAGATTGAAACACTCAAAATCTTAAGTAAGAATGACTTGATCTGTCACAGTCTGCTGGACTTCATTATAGTAGGATCTGGCTCCCCATTGTTCAGGGAAATCAGAAGAGTAGACATTGAGTTGAATATCTAGTAAGGTACTTAAGCATCTCCATGCAATGATGCCATCACAAAATTTCAAGAGGATGCTTTTTTGGAGAGTTTTCTGTTTGAAGTTGTAGAGCCTCTTAGAGGACTATGTAATTATAGAAGTCAGACAATGTCTGCATTGTTTTGCTCAGATATATCCATATGACTCTCTTCCATCTAGCTGTTGCTAAGATTTAGCCTTGATTATAACCTTCTGGTTTACATTTATTGGCATACTTACCAATAAACAACACAGTTTTTCTTGAATCTGTTAAGTTATACCAAATAGTTTTCTAATACACAACAAAGGTGTATGGAAGTTGTGGACTGTATGCAGAACTAACAACTGTAATTAGTGGTTAGAGTTGGGAACAGGCTTGGAGACTGATTATTTCTAATGTATAATACCTGATCCTACTTCTGGTCAATTGTGACCTAAATGCATTGACTGTAAGATTCTTGAGTGCTTTCAGAATCTGTTCAATGTAGGAAAAATAACTATATATCTGGTCAAACTTGTTCTCTCTTTTATTGAATGTATAATGAGAAAGGATAATTTCTTTTTCTACTACCACAAAGAGCAAATCCTAGAATTGCCTGACTTATATAACAGGGAGTTACTCTCAGTCTGCTCAGGCAAGGAAGAAAATAATTTTGAGGAAAACAAAACAAAAAAAAAAAACAAAAACCTGCAACATTAAAAAAACAAAACTCTCATTAACTATTTTGTAACAGAAAGTAAAATAAATTATATTGAAAATGCATGTGTTAGGTTTAATTCTTTTTATAATTGAGCAAGACAATGAAGTAGTCTAATAGAAGAAAACCAGTTATTTAAATATTAAAGTTTTAGAACCAAGTTTATAAACTGAAGATCCAGCAAATGCTTGCAAACAACACTGGTGGTAAATAGATATTCCTTGACAGGTCTCAGTAGATGCCTCCTCTTAGGACATATTATAGTCAACTATTACATGCAATTTCCCTAGCTTGGGTTTTCTTGTTTACATTAACTACTGGGAGTCTTTAGTGCTTAAATGCCACAAGGAGACCACAGTCTTGCTGACTAAACTAACATAATGTATGCACAGCAACTTTTTTCAGAAGCACAATAGTTTTAGCAAAGATGCCTTGGGCATATTATTAAGATGGTATTAGAAGCCATGCTGCATTCATGGTTATTGATTTTCATATGTATCTAGCTGAGGAGCAACGTTCACATGTATTTGTTTATGTGATTTCATTGCAAACATTTTTGAATTGCACAAAGAACCAGAATGAGTCACGTAATAGAGAAGGTGATTTTCCCCAAATTCTCCTTGTATCCATGAGAAGTGACTAAGACAAGGATTCAGCAAGTATTTTAAAATATATCACTATCTTCAGACTTGTCTCTATAAAAACATTTTAATCACATTTTGATAATAAAGTGCAAAGCAATTTTAATAAGTAAATAGTAAAAACTTTCAACATGCTTTCATGATGACTAATTAATTAATCCAAAATCATGTATTTATTGTCCTGTTTGCTGTGCTGGGAGAATCTGGCCACCTCTTACTTGACATAATAGCTTAGTCTGAGTCATATTTTAAATCTATGATCATATACGGGAAAAAGTACATCTAACATTATCCTTATCAATATGGCAAGTCAGTAATTTGCAAAACATATTGAGTGAAAAAAAATCATGGTTTAGGTTTTAGAATCAAATTTTGATTATGAAAGCAACACAGTGATAAAGAATATGTATCCAGAATTTCCAAGAAGTAATTAATATCAATTATAACAAGAAAGGTGCTGATATGATATAATATTAAGAAGGCAAAACTACATATATTTCCTACCCAAACAATGAAATTATTTTGGAAAAGGTAGTTATGACGCACATCAAATATGCTTCTCTTGATGGCAGAAACACAAAACAAAGAAAAGAGAATCATAAAACTATTTTTAAGAGTCTATCAGAACTTTTAGATAAAATAGTTATGTAAGTTATAATGCAGTTACAAAATTTTGAAATAAATGATACAAAATATAAAACTTATTTGTTCAGTCTAGGAAACATGCTATTTTCACATAGTTACTTATAAAGAAATTAGATATTATATAAGTTACTGAAAAAATTTATAAGTATAGAGATCAACTCATTGTGTAATTTTTAATAATAATTTCCTTGAAATTGTATATTATTTTTTGTTATCAGATTTGATATCATGGCTTCTATTTTGGTTCGCCATTTAGTGGCAATCAAAGAATAAATATGTTAAAAACTGAAAGGAATTAGCCTTGGGTACATATTCAATTTATGGTTGTTATGTGAGTAATATTTCTGAACATATAAAAACACATGATATGCTTTGTTTAAGCAAAAAGTGAAGTTAGTAGAGAATATATTTATTTCCTTGCTGGAAAAGAACGGAAATTGTACCATAGTAGATACATCTGAAAAGTTTCTTTTTTTAAAATAAAAACAGCATATATATTTCTATGGGATTTTTAGATGAACATAAAACTATCTCGGTTTTGAGTCTTTCTGGTTTGTTTCATGGCCTATGAAAGATAACAGGAAATCCACATCAAAAATAAATAAATAAATAAACAAACAAATAAATAGAAAGCCTAAAATTCTGCTTTTACTTAGATGAAAGTCTAAGAATGGCCTGTCTTATTTGGCTCAATATTTCTTAAGCTGTGAGGAACAAAAAGTTACCTTTAAGATCTATGTTGGGGTTCATGAATGACATGTAAATGGTATTAGGTTTAATTGCTGACACATAGTAATTATCACTTATAGCTATTATTACTGTTATTCATTAAAAACTGATAACATCAGGAGGACACCATATTTTCATGGATTCCCACTATCTGATATATCCCTTTTTCATAAGTTATTTACAAGTAGGTTGTGTATAAAGTAGTAAGGAAATTTGACTAATTTAGATACTGAATATTCTTTGTACTTCTTAAAATGCAAGACCAGTTCCTTTCCATAGCCACATCTGTGGATACTGTCAGCAGGGATAATTTGTGTAGAAATGATAACTACTTTTTAATATGTAGGATATTTCAGAAGAATTCTATTTGATAGAAATGGGTATTCAGCTTAAAATATCAACTTTGATATTCCCCAACATCTTTCTTCTTGGAAGATCAGAAAACCCAAAGTCTTTAGATTAGAAATGTGTACAGACATAAGAACGAAACTCTCATTTGCTAAAACATGGTTCAGTGACCTAAGATAAGGACTTCATGTTAACCCATGTACCTATTTTCCCCTCTTCAGATTTTCCTTTCAGTTAGTTCTGACTCACTAAGTCAGATTACAGAGGTCTGAGCTTCCAACACAAAGGTTTTCCAAATGATTGCTAAAATTACTGGAAATCTGTGTGAACATTTGTTGGGATTAGTTTCAAGCTACCTATTCAAAGGGGAAACAAAGAGGGGCACACATTGTGGAAAATTGAACAGATGGATTAAGAAAAGGCAATTTGACATTCCTGGACAATTGCAGTGTTTATGTGAGTAAAAAGAAATGGTTATTGTTAAATCCACTCAAGAGAATATTCCATTGATCACCCAATTTCTTCATACTTCTCAACTAGTTCTAGCCAACCTTGTCATACAAAAAGGCAATTCAATGCCACTTTAGTAACTATTTTCTAACAAACTAAAAAAAAGTTGAGTAAATTTAAAAATAATTTTAGTAAATTTGTGCAAGTATTTCTTCACAGCATTTATTTTTACTATGAAACTAACTTGCAGTCATATACTTATTTCTCCATGAAAAGTAAGCTTGAGAAAGGCATTTTCTTACAAGATTCTACATGAAACTATGCAATGAGAAGGTCATACTAACTAATAAAAACACAGTGCTGTGTGTGTGTGTTGTGTATGTGTTGTGTGTGTGTGTGTGTTTGTGTGTGTGTGTATTGTGTGTATGTGTGTGTGTGTATAATATTTAATCAAACACTTAGAAAAAATAATTTTGATTAGATATTTGTAACTTTAAAATCATTTTATTTTAAAAGACATGTTTCTGTCATTTTAGTATTTTAAGAAACAGAAATTTTGAATTCCACCATGAACTTTAGTTTTGTCTATAAAAATAATTTTAAAAATTATCCATGTCTTAATGTCTACCATCACCATTCCAACCCAAATCAGAAAGGCTACATTGAAACCCTGACTCTAATACAGCCTAGTCAATGTTTTGCCTTCTCTCATGCTGAAAACTGATACAGCATGTTCACATACAAATGGGAACAAGTACAAGGCAAACGAAACAAGAAAAGGGAACCAGACTCAGTTTAAATGCCCTGAGACCAAATAGTCAAGCCTTTTCATCTCTAGAGATACTTGCTTAGTGAGCTTTTTTTTCTAAGACCTCCTATGATTATTTGCCTAATGGAATGTGGAAAAATAACAATAAAAGGGGCAATGCCTGAAAAGAGGCCGAGGAATCCTAGATAGAAGAGCCAGAGTTATGACATTTTTGACACTTACTGTATATATGTGACCAATAGTTGCTGAGAGAATAAGGCTAGAAGATGAAGCTCATGAAAGACTTGATAATATTGGAGAGACAAGAATTTTTTTAGTAGGAGAAAGATTTTAGGTAACTCTCTACAATTTTCCTTACTGTTTATATATAGAGAAAACCTATAGGTGAGATATTTCCTCTGACTTATGGCTCTTAGATCTAGGATAAATAAATGTTAGAATTGAAAATAAGAGATAGCAATCTACAACATTTGCATAAATATATTCTTCCAATATATTCCTCAAATAATGATACAACATGGTGTATTGATGAATACCCAGTTGGGCAAATAATGCTTTCTGCTACATCAGACGCTCACTTGACTGTTTCTCATCTATAAATCCAAACTCAAATACCAATATTGCATAATAGCAATTGTAATATGAAAGTATCAATTTGGAGAATTCAGCAAGCAATCCATAAAGAATAAAGTAGGTAAGCCTTTAGAAAACATGACTTCACTAATATGCATATAAAATAAGAAAAAGGGTCAATAAAAAGTGCTGGGCAAACTTTACATCTGAAAGAATAACCAAGGCAGTTCAGGAAATGTATTGTTCTATTCTCCTTGTGTTTCATCTTGCAGGCTTTTGCTTTTAAGCCACATCTCATTCAGTGTTTCTAATTATAGTATTTCATCAATATGTTAACTCTTTTATAGTGGTTAATATCCAGCACTCTTTTCCACTGTCTTCCATCATGAAGAGTAGATTTAAAATCCACACTAGTATCCAACAATTGCAACGTCATTAGAAGAATTGTAAGTAATTGTTCCTCTTGATTGAGCTAGTTGTACTTGTGACACTAATTTACAGAGGATATGAGAAGACAGTCATAACATACAAAGCAACAAAAAAAACACAAAACCATTTTCACCAAAACTAATGACTCGTCTTTGTCTTACATCAAACATTTTGCTGATTTTACCCACTGGTTTAAGTCCACATCTCCCTCATTTTCTCTCATGTTGGGGAGATTTTGTGTTATTAATCCTACTGTTAAACAGAAACATTGATAATGTAGATTTGGTTATAAAACCTGTACAAATAAGATAGATAAATTTTTCAAACAATACAGCTTTAGATATTGTTTAGAAAGCTTCAACTGAGTTATGGACATAATGGTTAGATGGTACTTCATAGAATAAAAGGAATGAGTTCTCTGGTCCCCTCTCCTTTTGATGACATTGTTGAAAGTTGATCTGTTCAAGTAGTATAAGTAAACAGAAATCATAGGAAATTCTGAATGGAGATGCCACACACACACACACACACACACACACACACACACACACACACACTCATTTCTGCCTTCAAATAGATCTCCTGTGGCAGTAAGACCTCAAAAGTGGATACAAACTTGGTCGGGCTAGTTTAACTGGAGCACTGTTTCCCAGATGACAATGTTTGTGTATCAATAGGGCATAAAACCAGTGCAGTATTCTACTGCCTCCAAGTGGGAAACTCCTGTACCAAAGAAAGCACTCAGCACAAAGGGGATAAAAAAAGATGCTAGCACATCTGATGAGATATGTGCCCAAACGCGAATAAGAGCCATCTGTTACACAACCCTCAAATAAGCTGAGCACAGCCTCTGAGGCTGGGAGTCAGGTCCCGAGAACTGTTACTAAAAGAGAAAAGTTCCAAACAACATATATGTAAAGTTTTGTTACCATGGTAGGGTAATGTTATCTGGTAATGAAAATAATGTTGGTTAAGTTCATAGACAATAAAATCTCTTACTGTGAATTAGGACACAAATCTGTCAGAAAAGCCACATTCTCCCATCATCTTCCAAATGATTTTATTTTACCTCTATAGTTAAACTCTGTAACAAAAGTTATGAATAACTTCTATGGATTTGATCTTTGATGCAAACTGTTTTTACTATCATCTAGATTTGCATCAATGATTGTAACAGTCACTATGGTCTTTGATGTACTCTCTCAGCTTCATCTGTGCCTCTCCTTCTTTCACTCTCCCTTACCCTCCGTCTCCCTGACTCCCTCCCTCTCTATATCTATCATGTAGTACAGGATGTCACATAATGGTTGTGAGCAGTACTCTTCCAGGAAGAGTGTTATCAGGAAAAGAATCATTATACATGTGATACCGAAATGAAGAGTCTTTAAAATTCTTGTATCTTTACCACTCCACCTTTAAAAAACTGATGGTCATCTGTCAATTAAACTCATAAAGTATTAGATATCCCATATTGATCCCTCTTAAGCAGAACTACAGAAAGGATTCTGTGGATGTGACCATTCTCATTATTAGAAAACTGTATGTGTTCAGTCAAACTTTTATCAGGTGCACATATGAATTCCAAATAGAAGAGGAAGACAGACAGACAAAGAGAATTAGAGAAAATACAGAGAAACAGAATAAGACAGAGAGAGAGGCAGAGAGAGACAAAACAAAAATACGCATTTCTTGATTCCCTTTGTGAACACAACAGCCTAGATTTACCCAAACCTGGCACTATATTTTAAAATTCTTCAAGGTATGTCATGTTTATTGTAATTTCAGTTCATAGCATGATACAAGATAGCTGTTAAATACTATTTTTAAAACAAGTTTTCAATTTTGTAGTTTTAATTATCCCAGTTAATAATAGTGTCATGAATCCAAGTTGTCATTTATAAAAATATCAGTTGAAGACCATAATATACTATGGATAAAAATGTAAGATGCATAGAGTAAAAAAATTAAAACATTGTCTTCAGTGGAAGCAGATAGATATAATAACTTCTACATCTCAAACAAATGAAAATTAGCATACACTATGAGAGAATTTTGAGATGGAGTTACATGAATTCTGGGACAAAAACAAGCAATATCCAAATATTCCCATCTAAAACAGAAGGAGGGGATGGAGAAAGCTGACAGAAGACACTAGCACTCACAGAAGAGCCACATCCAGCTTCCAGTAGTCCCATCAGAGGTTTCTAAACTGCCTGGAACTCTGGCTCCAGGGACATGACACCATCTTTTTTTTTTTTTTTTTTTTATGAAAGCTCAACCTGAGCTTAGGCTTGTACCACTAACTCTTATTCACTTATTTATTTGTTTGTTTGTTTATTTATTTTTATTTACATGTTGATCTTAGTTCCCTCTTCTTCTTTCCCTCTCTCCTTCCCTCTTACCCTCCCCCCCCAAGATTTACATCTATTGGCATCAGACAGGTACTCACAGATACATATAAATTTTTAATTAAAAAATAAAAATAAAGCTCAAAAATTGACTTAGGATTTTAATCAATATAACAAGAAGTAAAAAGTAAAATTAAGTAAATTAAGTGAAACTCAAAAGTAGATGAAAAATCAGATTGAATAGTTAATGAAATAAGGTTCTTTTGAAAAGATTAAACAATGTTCAAAACACTTTAGCATGACCACCAAAGAATAGAAAGTTCAACATATATAAAACTCATGGATTAAAACAGAGTATATCGAAGTAACATAGAAGATAGAATCATTAGAGACTATTATGAACAATTATAAATTATAGTACAACAAATAGGACTGCTTAGCAAAAGAAGTTAAATTTCTACCACATGTCCAGGCCAATTTTAACTCTAGCAGACCATTAGTAGGCAGTAATCAAATAAGCAATAAAGTCTTCCAATATAGACTAGCCAGAGAATGGATGGATTTAATGCTGATTATGAAATAATGAAGAAAGACTTCCTCTCAAATTTTAAAATGAAATGTCAAGAACTCTTCTACACTCATCACATCAGGCCATTGTTACCACTGAATTAAAACTACATGTGTATCTGACTCTAAAGAAAAGAAAAGAGAGACAAACATCAAAGAGATTGTAGGGGGTGATAAGTGAGATTTACTCAAGGAATAAGAAGAGTTTCACACATGAAAGTAAATAGCAATACATTACAATAATAGAATTAAATCTGTGTTTCATTTCAAAAGATACAGAGGGTGTTTCTAATTTTATCCATTCTGACAGGTGTAAGTTGGTATCTCAAGTTTTTTTGATTTGCATTTTCCTGATGGCTGAGGATGTTTGAAAAGGGGGAACACTCCTCCACTGCTGATGGGAGTGCAAACTTGTACAGTCATTTTGTAGATCACTATGGCAATTCCTCAGGAAAATAGGAATCAGTCAACCTCAGTACCCAACAATTTCACTCCTAGGCATATACACAAATGATGAAACAATTGTGTATATGCATCCACATCCATGCAACAAAGACATTTGTTAAACTATGTGAATAGCAGCAGTATTTGTAATAATAAGAACCTGGATGTAGCAAATATGTTTTCCGCCAGCCTGCCTGGTCCCACCTCTGCACTAGCCCCAAATAAAATGCTGAGACTATTTGATGTAAGGCTGTTGGCCAGGTACTAATTCCTTATTGGGTAGCACTTTCTTAATGATTAACCCATTTCTATTAATGTAAGTATTTCCACATGGCTCATCTTATCAGGGAGCGATGGGCCGGCATCTTGCTCTCATTCAGCTCCCTATCCTGATTCCTCCTCCCTACTTCTCTTTCCTCCTTGTCTCCTAGCCCTGCCTATCTTACTTTTCCATTGGCCCACAGTGTTTTATTCATTAACCAGTATAAGAAACATATTTACAGAATAACATCTCCCATCATCTCCTCTTTTCTATCTAAAATAAAAAGGGTTTTAACCTTAAAATAGCAAAATATATCACACAACAGTTATCAAATAAGAATCACAGTTAACAATATTTAGTCCATTAACATTTAGCAAGTTTTAGAGAAAATATTCTATCATCTATACTATCTTTATGAGATTAAAATCTTATATATAACTTATCTTTAATCCTAACTATGGAAAACTATAACCATAACTATCTGTCTTCAACTCATTCAAAGACCACAGAAGGATAATATATAAACTCTAGAAATGACAGAGACAACTCACCACCTGGTCGGTCACCTGAAGTTCTTCTATAATGTTCCCTCTCCATTATATAGGTCATAGTGTGTCTGGCAGACTCTTTAATGAAGCAGGAACCCTGTACCACTGTACATCTTATTTTAGCATTCACGTTTCTGTAGGTTCTGCATGTCCAGTTTATATAACATAAAGTCTAACAGTCCAGACAAGAGCAGTACCTTGCCCTAATGGCTAGTCTTGCCATATTAGAAGCAAACTCCATAATGTGTTTCTTCGATGTCCATCTTCGTTTCTGACAAGGGTGGTGTTACCAGGAGCAGTTGTGCCTCACTGTCAAGAAAAACCCTAACGATTTTAAATGCCATATTCTGTAGGTCTTTGAAAGGTTTGAAGAATGCCTATTCATCTCAAATACATCTCTGTATATCTAGAAATCCTAACTAACTTAACTCCAAGTTTTGACTGTCATAGGTAACTCTCTATAATCTGTACTAAACTATACATTACATTATTCAATATAAACACAATACTAAAACAAGAGGAAAAATATAAATTGTATCAATAAATGAAAATCCATTCCAAACAAAAGCATTCACATCTATACCATAATTCCCTTTTTTACCTTTAAAAAGATTGCTTGTATTAATTAACCATTTAAAATTAAGCCCACTTAAATGAAAACAAACATTTATTTGGGCATCGATCTTTCCAAACTTCTTCTTGCTGGTAGGGGCGCTGTCCTGGGAATGCTAAAAGATGCAGAAATCTTGTCTGTATTCTGCAAGGCTGCTTTGTTCCAACTGCTTTGAATGTAGGATCACCTGGGACACAGTTTCAGGAGGTCTTGATTGATCAAACCACATTAGTCTGGAAGGAATCCATAGCTTTCATTTTCTGTGGAAACAAAAATAGAAATCCTTTTCCCCAGTAACTTGTCCTTAGGCTTAAATTTTGGAGTCAAAGCATTTTTAAAATATATAAATTGAATTAATCCAGCAGCATTTCTTTTATCAGTTGTTATTTCCTCAGCAGTCAAACAATTTAAAGATAACAGAACAGCGTACAATATCCAAAGTTTCTATGTGCTTTCAATCTTTACGTGGCTTTTTTATTACTCTATTTCTTCTACTTCTATTTTTACATATTTTAGACAGGTTTTCTCTGTGTAACTTTTTTCTGTCTGGGAATTTACTCTGTATACCAGGTTTCCTTTAAATCACCGAGATCGGTTTGTCTCTTCCCCCCGAGTGCTGGGATTAAAGGTATGTGCCACCACACCCAGCCACACTCTGTCTTTTTAAAACCATTTTATTCTTTGTCTTTTTTCCTCCCAAACCAATGTATATTTTAAAACACACTGTAAACCTTCATTGCCAGCCCTGGTACACACCAATGAATTGTTAGCAGAGTCTTTAAAAGCAATGTGGTTTTGCCGCTTTTGCAAATTTTAGAAACCTCCATTAAAGGATCCACACAAATATTTACTTGTCTCTCAGAAAACAGAGTACATCCCAGAAAAAATGTTGCTACCAAGAAGCCTTGCTTGTCTTTGTTCCTTTGTTTCTAAAACATTTCTTAAGCTTTTCTTAGTTGTAAGTAAAAGTCCTTATTAGCCACTTTGGGTGCCAATTGTATTGAGTATGTTTTCCGCCAGCCCACCTGTTCTATTGTTTCTAAAAACTATATTTAAAGCTTTTGTTAAGTTTTAACTGAAAGTTCCCCCCCCATTATATTATGAGCAGGTTTTTTCCAGCTGCAGGTCTAGTCCTGCCGACATGCCAGCCCCCAATAACATGCAGAGACTCAGTATTTGATACAATGTTGTTACCAGTTACTATCATTGTTTATTGGCTAGCTCTGTTTTAATGATTAACCCATTTCTACTTATCTAAGTATTTTCACGTGGTCATCTTATCTGACAGCTGCTGGCCCGCATCTGCTCTCTCCAGGCTCTCCATGCAGACGCCTCCTCCCTATTTCCTCTTTTCTCCTTGTCTCCTAGCCCCACCTATCTTGCTTTTTCATTGACCCAGAGTGTTTTATTCATTAACTAGTATGAGAAACATATTTACAGAATAACATTTCCCATCACCTGGAAGCAACCTAGATGACACTTCACTGAAAAGTAGATAAAGAAGATGTGGCACATCTACAAATATATATATATATATATATATATATATATATATATACTACTCAGTGGAAAACAAAAACAAAACAAAACAAGCTAACAAAAAACAATTGAATTTTGAAAATATGTACTCACTCATATATGGATTTTAGAATAGAGCAAATGATCACCAGCATATAATTCACACCAGCAGAGAAACTAGGATACAAGGAGGATCCTAAGAGATTCATACAAGGTCCCTCACAGAAGAGGAAAGCAACAAGATCTCCTGAGCATACTGGGAATAGAGGAGGCAGTGAGTGGAGAGGGAGTTAGGACAAAGAGAAGGGGAGGAGAGGAGAATATGTGGGACCAGGAAGATTGAGTCTGGGAATGAATAGACAATAACAAACAAACAAACAAACAAATAAATAAATAAATATTTTGAAAAAAGAGATACCATAATAGAGTGAGCCATTATAGGTTTGAAGAGGAAACTCCTGACTCTAGAGAAATGTCCAGAGAAATACAAGGATGTCCCCAACTAACAAATTGATCAGCAGTGGAAAAGCATCCTTAAGTGCCCTTCCTTGATAATGAGATTGATAACTAATTTATATGCCATCATAGAACCTTCATCTAGTAGCTGTTAGAAACAGAAGCAGACACCCACAGCTAAATACTGAGTGGAACTCCTGGGCTACAATTGCAGAGAGGGAGGAGTGATAAGCAAAGGGGTCAAGATGGGCTACAGAAACCCACAAAGCTGACCTGAACAAGGAACAATGGGGAGCTCGTGGACCCCCAGATTGATAGCTGGGAAAACAGCATCCTACACACCCTCTGAGCATGGGTATCAATTAGGCTGGGGCAGTCTAAGGGACTCTCTGACAGTGGAACGAGGATGTATCCCTAGTGACCATTTCCCATGTAGGGATACTCCCTTAGCCTAGAGCCAGTAGGGAGGGCCTAGTCCCTACTCCAAATGATTTGACAGATTGTGATGATCCTTTCTGGAAGGCATCACCCTCCCTATGGAGTGGGTGGAGGAATCAGATGGGAGGGTTGTTGGGGAATATGGGAGGGAGAGAGGGAGAGGGAACTGGGGTCCATATGTAAAATCCATATGAAAAAAATATGTATATATATATATCATACACACACATATATATATACACACATATATACATGTATATATATATATATATATATATATATATATATATATATGATGCATGGAAGATAATTTAAATTTCAGTATACATTCAGATCAAAAATCCTTAACTAGTTAAAGAGGGAGGGAAAACCCTAAGCAGCTGTTAAGACTCTGTGTAGCAATCTTCCAATCAACATGTTTGATGAGAATAGTTGAAATGTTTTTCTCAAATATATGCACCATGACACGCACACCTATATTCAACAGTGAAATTTGGCATACTGTAAGGATTGGCCAGAGTACCTAGGAAAAAGAAAGAAATAATATGCATCTGAACTGAAAAAGTAGTCAAAGCATTCCTGTTTTCAGATAATATAGAATTATTTTTAAATACATAAAAACCCTAAACACTATATTAATAGAATATTAAAAGTGGTAAGATCAGCAACATAACATGATACAAAATGACATGTAAAAGCAGTAATAATTTACACACCAATGATATACTTCCTTAAGAAAAGTAGATAAAACAATCAAATTTGAAAGAGCTACAAAATGTGGATAATTTAATCCTACTAAATGAATGACTCAATAATAAAACTATCAAATATTAATGAAAGAAATTGAAAAATAAACAGAATACAAAGACATATATGGATGGAATAAAACAATATTGTTAAAATATCAGTATCACTCAAAATTTTAGTTTTAATATAATCTTAATTGAAATATAAGCAGGAAATTCATAAACATTTTAAAAGTTCTAAAGTTCTCAAAGGAGTTGAAAAGTTTCCTAATAGCCAGAGAAGAGGTTAGGGCAAAAGGAAAAAAAATGAAATAAAAAGGAAACTAGATTTTTAAAAATTATCTTGTCTCAAGATACCTTACAGACCCATAAAAACAAAGACAGTTGAGTGTTGGGATAAAAGTCAACATGTCAATCAGTGAAGAGTAACACCTCAGAAACAAATCCGCAACTATATAGCAAATGTATTTTTAGGAAGTTCCCAAGTACATACATTGGAGAAAGGGTAGGTATTTTAATAAATGCTGCACCAAAAAGGTAATACCCACATGGAAATGACTAATAGCTGATCTCTCTACTTCAGAATACACACACACACAAACTTAAGTCCTAAATCTATATAGATACTAGAGGAAGACATGGTAGTAATCTTTAAAAATTTAAATCCTGGCAAGTATATTTTTAGAAAGGAACACAAATGTGTGGGCAATAAATGTGAAAATAGGGAAATTATAACCCAAACAAATAAGAATCTTCTCTATTGGAGGAAACAATCAATGAAATGAAGGGATAACCTTCAAATTTGAAAGGTGTATTTACAAACTATTGATCTGACAAAATGATAGTAATAAGTTTAGAAGAGGTCTTACTCAATGGCAAGGAAATCCAACATCTCTGGCTATACTATGGACAAAAGAACTAAAAATGCATTTTCAAAACACATTATGAAAATGCTCAATATTATTAGGCAACAGAAAAACACAATGAAAAACACAATGTGATAATACTGTAACACAGAGTGAATCCTAAGAAAAAGAGAACATGCAAATTACAAATGTTAGAGAAATTACTGCCGAAGGGGGACACTAATTCTTTGGTGATGATTGAAAATAATATAGCAACTATGGAAAACTATGGAGACTTTATATAATAAAAGTACAATTGTTTTTTAGTTGGCCAGTTCTACTACTCAATAAATCTGAAAGAAATGAAATGAATAGACCAACATTTATGAAACCACTTCACCACCCAGTACTTGATTAAAGAAATTCTGTGCACAGTTTCAGAAAAGGTACATGCAAAAATATTTTTTTTTGTCTCTTTTTATTTTTTCAAGAGTATTTTCTCTGTGAAACAGACCTAGCTGTCCTGGAACTCTTTTTTTTTTTTTTTTTTTTTTTTTTCAGATCAGACTGGCCCCATACTGACAGCAATCCACCTGCCTCTGTCTCCCAAGTGATGTGATTAAAGGTATATGACACCAACCTGTAGAGCCTAGAGGAAACAAGATGCTGGCCAGCCACTCAGATAAGATGATCACGTGGAAATACTAGATAAGTAGAAATGGGTTAATCATTAAGATAGAGCTAGCCGATAAACAATGATAGTAACTGGCCAACAAGGTTGTATCAAATACAGAGTCTCTGTGTGTTATTTGGGGCTGGCATGGATGTGGGCCCAGACTGGTAGTGGGCGGGATGGCGGAAAACAGACATACTACACCAACCACCCTTCAAAAATGAAGATCTGAAGATCGTGTGTGTGTGTGTGTGTGTGTGTGTGTGTGTGTGTGTGTGTGTGTGTATGTGTGTGTGTGTGTAAAAACAGTATCTTTTCTTTATTCTCTAACCTTTAATTTGAATTTTTTATTTACATTTGAAACAAAGATGTTATATATGCCAATCCCAGTTTGTTCCCTAACCCTCCTGTCCTCCCCTATTACTCCCACCAAACTTCAGCCCATCCCCTTTCTGCTCCCCAGGAAGGGTGAGGCCTTCCATGGGAGGTCTTCAAAGTCTGTTATTGTTTCTCAGGAAATTGGGAATTAGTCTACCTCAAGATCCAGTAATTTGCATATACCCAAAAGATGCATGTTCATACAACAAGGACATCTGTTCAAGTATGTTCATAGCAGCATGATTTGTAATAGTCAGAACCTGGAAAAATGAATATCTTAATTGTCAGGTCCAAGCAAATCAAAGACAAGTCTTACTTTGTACCTGTTGATTCCTCCCACACTTAAAGCTCTTCCTCCCAGGAGTAGGGCTTCAGATTCTCTTCTCCCAGCTTCTCTTACATATATCTCAGCTATTTTGAATATGAGCTCTCTTGGTCTATGTGCTCTCTTGACCTCTTGATCCACAGCTCCTCTTTCCCCCATCTCTCTTCTCTTTCTCTCTCTCTCCTCATGTCCTTTTTCAGTCTGGACCATTCCAGATGCCTCAGGCTGTATTCTCCTTCATACTTACAAAAAAAAATTGTGCCGATACCTAGGAGTTGACATGTCCTCATTTTTATTAATCTAATGCCAAAACCAGCATTGGCACATATAAGCACCTTCCAACGACTTAACCTCTCAAAAATCAAGTGCTGAAATGACTGTCTTATGGTATGTATGGATTATTTGTTGCTGCCAGCTTCTGCCTCTCACTCAATTTGAGTCAAAATTCTAGTTTTCACCACTTCAGTCACTTCCCTCCAGCTGTTCTAACAACAACAACAACAACAATAACAACAAAAAACATCTTCTAAATCCCAGTGCTTTCTTATGCCCTCCTGGGCCTTTGGCCTCATTTTTGCCTCCTCCCTCTCAGATCTGTTCACATCTACCTCAGCCAGCAAGGAAACATGACCACGACTCTTCTTCAAGAAGTTTATTCAGGAACCTTGTACATCAGGTTCCACTTCTTCCAGCCCTAGCAAGCCCTTAAATGTGCTCTCACAGCCCAATCAGCTCATGCCACCTGGAGATCCCGGATAAGCCACAGAAGGAGGAAACACACCAGATCCATCAAGCACTTCCAAATAAGGTTTGTTTACAGCTAATCTTGAACTACCTGGCATCCAGCCAGGTGCCATCTTGGGGCTGTGGCTTCCCACACAGATCTACTTGCTCTATCTCTCCTATTCTGGCCCTATGCAATGAGCATTCTCCCTCAAAGCTCTTCACCTCCCCCTATGAGCCACAGTCAGGTAGCTTCTGTATAAGTCTATGATATGATACTGATCTGAAGTGGTCCCCTGGGTAAAATTCTTATTTTGCTACCCTTGTCATCATTGGTACACTGTTCTCTGACTCTCATCTCCTGCTTGGAGCTTATTGGAACCTGCCTTTTGGTGGAGTTCATTTTGTAACTTCTTTTTTATACTAAGAAATTTTATTAAAACCTCATTGTCTTACTGCAAATGGCTTGACCACAGTATTGCTCAATGGCCTAAGATGGCATATTAGATTTCCAAATTGTTGTAGATTATAACAACTTCTGCCACCACAAAAGCAAATGATCCCAAAGTCTCTATCTCTAAGAGTTTTAAACTTTGAACCCTTTAAAGTCTTTCATCTTTACATTTTTTTTTTTCTGAGCTCTACTCTTAGGAAACAATTTGCTGTTATTGTGTGAAGACTCTCAGGATTTGTAAGTTCATTGGGTGTGATGAAAGAATTTCTAAACTCTGTAATAAAAATTAGTTTAAAAACTTGTAAGAAAGAATTGAGTAATTTAAAAAAGTATGAATAGGCGATCTTAACTTTTTATATCATTGTGTGTGTGTGTGTGTGTGTGTGTGTGTGTGTGTGTTGGTATAATTAAGATTCAATTCCTGTTTAAAAAACAGTTCTACTAAAAAGTAGCATTTTAAAATAGTATCCATATGACTTGACTCCATCTTGACTGATGACTTCATCAGTATGAAAGCTACTACATGGTTATCAGCCTGTAGAGAGCAGCAAAGTGCCACGCCTCAAAGTGGCGCTGGCTTCCACCTTACCCCTTCTCATTGGTGATGGCTCTCTGGCATAAACAAGCCCTTAATTGGGTAAGTCTGTTCAGCTTGTCTGCTTCCGCATTAGAGTAGCCTATCTGCAGGGTCCACGTGGCTTACTGGGCTTGATCAGCTCAAGGGTATTTAAGCATGTGCAGGGGTTCCCTGGCTCTCTTTCTCTCTCTGTCTCCTATCTATCTATCTATCTATCTATCTATCTATCTATCTATCTATCTATCTATCTCTCTCAGGCCAGAAGCAACATGTTTAAAGGATCCTGATTAAAACTGCAAGAAGAAGATCTATCCGGAGTAGTGTCGTCCTTTCTGGTCAGGGTAGGTGCATACAAGCCTTATTTACTAAGGATAAAAGAACACATGACATATGATTTCACCACCATCTGGATTTATCCACAGCCACCCAGATGTCCCTCAACAGAAAAATGGATAAAGAATATATCCTACATTTACATTTCTAACCCAGCTGGTTAAAATATTAATTACATCATGAAATTTGCAGGCCAATAGATAGAACTAAAAACAATCACCCTGAATGAGTTTCCCAGACTCAGAAAGACAAATGTGCTATGTATTTACCTATAAGTGAATATTAAATGTTATGTAAATACTAACCAAGCTACAAATGTAGACCCAGAGATGTTACGAAAAGAAGAGGTATATAAGGGGTCACATGGATCTTTTTGAAAGGAGGTATAGATTATATTTATGGGTAGGGTAGTAGGGGTGGATAGGGATAGAATAGGGAGGAATCAGATGTTTTCGAGAGATGGGGTAGAAAGGGTGTAGGGAGGGAGGACTAGAATCAGAGAGCCTTTAGGCATTAGAATGAAAACCTTGAACAGTGGAAAATTCCTGGAATGTATGATGGTGATCCTATTGACGACTCTTTGTGATCAAGAATAGAGCCTCAAATGGACATCTTCTGTAGCCTGGTGAGTCTTTCAAAGGAGGCTCTGGGTAAATACAACTCAACTGTATTTCCATGGATTCCCCGTGTACTAAGGGTCTCATAGAAATCACCAAACAAGCCAGACTGATACTAAGACAAAAGATTTCTACCTATAAACTGACAACAAGTCCCAATTGCCAAGGAAAATAATGATACAATTCAATAAATATGTAGAAGTTGAGTTGGTGCCTACATGGAGCTTTTACCCCTATGTTCTACTCTATTAGGTATAGGAAGGTACACTGAAGGCTGCCAAAAGAGAAACATAAACATGAATCTAGCCACAAAACCTTTGAACTACATACACTCTGCCCTGCTTGAAATCTATGATAGGGCAATGGTGGCATGGATATTGTGGCAGTAGGTATGCAATATCATATTTGACTTAAGATCTACTTCATGAGAAAGAACTTGTGCAGGACATAGCTTGGACAACAAAGAACCCAAGACCAAGAACTAGCCCAAAGTCCTAAGATAAAAACAAGGAAGACTTGTTAAAGACAAGCAAAAAAAAGAAAACCTAGCAACAATACAAATAATAAAAAAATAAAAATGATTACTAAAGATGCTATGCTGAACTCATAAATCAGTACCTAGTCCAGTCACTGTTATCAGAGAGGCTTCCTCCACCAGCAGGCAGAAACAGATACAGAGACCCACAGCCACAGATTATTCAGAGAGATGGTCTAAACTAGAAGTTTCCATCAAATCATTCCACTTACCACTCAGAGAATTCTGAGGAAGAGGTGGAATGATTGTGTAGAAATTTTGTAAACACATAGGAAATACATACACATGTATTCACTTTTAAAAATATTGAAGCTAACAGTGTCTGATTAACATTTTTCTCTCTATAATTACCAGTGTATATATCACAATATATGGCTCAATATCCAGTATTCCTTATTTGTTTCTGATTAATATTTAGTTTTCATGTGTACTTAATGTTTTTGTTCATTTTATGACAGCCTCATGCAACACAGGCTAATCACAAACTCTGATATCTAAGAATAATATTAAATATAACATCCCCCTTATGGTGCCATCCCAGGGCTAGGATCGCAGGTACCAACTCTCTCATCTTTCATATGCACATTTCTTAAAACATGTTATTCACATTTATCTTTTGAGAACTGACTGACTTCTTACATTTTAATGATGTATCATATATCATATTAATATTATTGAAAGTATATATATAATTTTTGTTTCTGGTTGTCTTTATGTTTCTACCCACAACTTCACATAAACTATATTCATATTAACAGTCTCTCTGATGTCCTTGGGCATTCTCAGTACAAATAGAGAATCTTAACACAATAAGAATGAACACCAGTCTCCTCTGTAGCGCTTTGACATTTATGTGGTACTAATATAATCATAAAAATAATATGGCTATTATTGAATCATTATTGGTTTATTATTTTATGTTTATTGGTTTAAATTTGTGCCATGTGCATGTTAAGTGCTCAGTTAGATGCTTTGGTGTACAACATTTTATTCTCAGATGTAAACCTGAAATACCTAGAGAAAGTGTGGTAATTACCCAGTATGTTAAAAGAGCTTGCATGCAAGCACTTTTCCCTCTGATTCTCATGCTGTACGATTTAAACTTCTTTCTTCTTTAAAACTTTACATGTGGCTAAGGTTTGTTTCTGTGCTGAAAAACAGAACATAGCACACAGAAGTGATTCCAAGCACTTCACAGGATATTTTTACTCTTATTTATTAGTAATAGTAATGATAAAAATAAGAGAATCTATTGACCAATAGACCTGTAGCTACCATTATTTATGGTAAGAGGCTTATATGATAGCACATTCTAATTCTGGCTTTTATTTTTTTTTTATAAACCCGAAGACTAATGACCAAGATAACATAAAACTTACCCATGGTCACAAAACTGACTTTCAAAAGCTGAGTCCATTGATTTCCTTGACATTAAAATGAATTATAAAAAAATTAGAATATTTAAATAATATTTAATTTCTTTCTTGGTCATTTATCCTTACACCTATTTTCCTTTTTTTCCCTTCCTTATTCACTTCTTGTCTAGGACATATTGAATGTCAATGGGATCAAAGAAAGAGTCCATGCTGTGAACAGATAAAAGTTCTGTAAACTGGATTTTCTATGTGCTGTCAAGAGGGGCTCATATGACTTGAGGATAAATGAAAATCAGAGCATGGAAATGAGTACTCAGAGGAAATTGTGTCTAGATAAAAGCTCCAGAGCAAGCTTTCCCTGTCATTTTTCCTGCTCGTGTCTCACTTTCTACTCTTTCCCTAGGCAATCCATAAAACTCTAATTTCCCTTTCTCAAGGTTGATCATTGGAACCATAACTTCTTTTATTGCCAAGAAATGATAAATCTTTAACACTATTACCCTTCAGTATTCTCTACCTTCCTATGTAAAATTTGACCATAAGGAATTTCTTTGATCTACATTATTTATTTGTATATAAATAGATAGTTATGAAAATATAGTCCTCTATCTAGGAGGAAAGAATCTTTTATGTAAATACACAAAACCTGGTGGGTATCTGTCTCATTATTTTGCAAACATCCATGTGCATAGGCCTTCGTGTTTAGAGTCCTCAACCCTGACCTAAAACATTGCCTGCCTACTCTCTTACTCAAGAAGTTTCATATAGAACCTCCTTTGGCAAAACTACTCAGCCCTACACAACAGCCTTCTGCTGTGTCTTCTCCAAGCAATCATACAAGCCATTGGTAATAATGAATTCACACCTTCATAGCCAATGAACTGAATAGCCCCTTCCTTCCCATTAGTTAGCTAAAGCCAACTGACCAAAGGACTGAGGTTTGAGCTTTTTCTACCTTTAGAATTAGTAAAGTTAGAATAATAGTAAAACAGAACCAAACTCATTTTTTTGTGTTTTGAAAAGGAATGACCCAAGAGGCTCATATATTTTTAGCATTCTTAGTCTACAGTTCATGATTTTTTCAGAAGTGTTAGGAAATCTGTCCTTGTCAGAGTAGGTATGTTTGGAGTAGGTATGACTTTGGAGGAGTACGGTCATTAGGAGTGGGCCTTGAGGATTTAAAATTGTATGTGTGTGTCTCTTTATGTCTGCTGTCTGTGAATGAGGATGTAAATTTTTCAGCTATGGCTTCAGCATCATTCCTTTATGTGCCCTTCCATAATGATCCTAAGACCATACACTAAACCTCCAAAACTTCAAAGTTCCCATTTAAATATTTCCTTTTATAAGAATTGCTTTAATCATAGGATCTGTTCATAGCAGCAAATGGAATCTAAAACACTCACACTCAATAGCTGGGAACTTGTATGCAAAGAAACAATGAACAAGCCAACTCCATTAGTGTAGATTTTATCCCACAAACACAAGCATTATGAAAAGATAAAAGTGCATATTCCTCACCAAAGACCACCAGTCCTAAAAATAAAGGTGTCCAATAAGAAAAACTAAGGTTAATCTGAATACCCAGAATTGAAACAAACAGTTTCAAAAAATATTTTAAAAAATATCTTGGAAGCATTCAATTGTTCAAAGAAGACATACCTTAAAGAAGGCACAATCAATTCCTTACTGAATTTATAAAATTCCAAACCATTGAATGAAATAATAAAGACAATTCAGAATATGAAAACTGAATTCAGAAGAGAGATACAAATATAGAATTAAATTCAAACTGTAATAAGCTGGAATTGAAAAATTCAGTGAGTCGATTAAAAGGACTCAGTGGAATTCATCACTGAGAGAATAGATCATATATAAGATGTAATGTAGCAACTAGGATCAAACGTAGAGAAATTCTAGGTAGATTGTTTAATTATGGTAAATGAAAGTTTTTAAAAAGTACCCAAGAGCATAACATTCAAGACTTTTGGAATATCATGAAAAAAAAACAAAAAAAAATTCTATTAATTATAGACTTAGAAGAAGAATTCTAGACCAAAGATATTGCATAACTTCAGCAAATCCCCCCACATAAGGAAGGGAATCCTCATATGTTTATCAAAAGCTTACAATATAAATCTTCTGAAAAAAATCAGAAAAGAAAATCTCCATGCCATACCAGAGGTTAAAAACTAAATATATAGACCAAAGAAACGATTTCCAAACTTCACAAGAGAAGTCACATGTTGCTTATACAGGCAAGCACATAGGAGTAAAAGACGATTGGTTAGTGGCAGTTTTAAAAGTTGAAGGTGCTTGGAGTGGTATACTTCAAGATCTGAAAAACTGTAATGCCAATCTAAGATAGTATACCTGGCAAACTGCCTTCTGTATTTGTAAAATAAAGAAAAAATGTCATGATGTGAACAGGATAAAGTAATTATGTGCACCAACCACATCACCAAAAGGAGCACTTAAGACTAAAGAGAGAGATAAGAGGTAAAGAAGCTATAGGACAATGACAATACAGCAATGACTAGTATGGAAAGTAGGATTAAGTAAAATAACAAAGGACCTATTATTATCATGGCTCCTGCCTCTCTTAGAAGTAACAGAAACAAAGTTGAATGAATGTTTGTTTAAAAAGAGCACCCCGAGTTCCAAAGCTGATTGATAAATATGTTTCACAAGAGACTTCCTTCTGGGTCATACATTCCCTGTTAACAGGAGATTGTATTTTAGTGGAATTATGACTATCAGAAATGGGTGAAGAATAAGCAGGGACAATATGAGGGAAGTGAATGAATTACGGTAATCAAAAGAGGAACAAATTGACCCACTTGCTGAATATGTGTGGAAGTTACGTAAAAACAGAAATAATGTACAGTGGAAAGGATGTGTATAAACTATACCATCCATACCTGACATGTTTCTTACAGACTGGTGCATTAAAAGCTGGGTTCTAAGCTTCATGCTGTTAGGGATTGTTGGGGACTTTGTGATGAGTGGCTTAGTATGGAAGAATATAAGGTCATTGAGAGTCTGATTTTGAAGGAAATATCGGTCACCAGCCTCTTCCTTTCTCTATAATGCATGATGCTAGTAGATCGTTCATACTGCAAACTATTCACAAGAGCAGCATGGTCAAACCAGTTATGGGTCTTGATGGTCTAAACTGTGAGCCAAAAGTAACCATTTTCCTTCATTGGTTTATAAACCCAGATTTGTTTTGTTGTAGTTTGTATTTTTAAAATCTGAAGTTGACAAACACATTCCCCTTGGATGCTTGATTTCAAGGAAAAAAGAGATACAGAGTATAGCTTAATATTGTTATTGTTTGTTCTTAATATGAAATGCTTGTTCTTTAAATATGAATTGCCTCACCCACTGATCCCCAGGGAACATGAAAATTGTTAGTTCCATGAATGTTTTTCTCCCTTCCTTCTTCCTTCCTTCTCTCCCTCCATCCCTTACTCCCTCCCTTCTTTTTTCTCTTTTTACCTGAAAATATAATTTTGACATAGTGTAAGGAAGCAAACCAAGAGGATGTGAGGATAAATGACTTGGGTGTAGATATTAACAATTCCTTAAATTTTCAAACAATTCATTCAACTTTGTTCTTTGGATAATATCTTGAAAACCAAAAGGTCTTAGTCTAATATATTAATGACAGTTTAGCTCTTCTTTCTCCCTGTCAATTGTGAACCTTACTCTTAGTATAGCTCTGAGGTAAGCCCAATATGTATCACATTTTAGAAGAGAATACATGAACCAATTATAAGACACTACCAATACAATACAGCTTATATATCAAAGAGTGCGAGATATAGTTCACACTACAAACAGGAGTGACCATGACCTAGAAACACAGGTTTAGCTTATTCCAAATTCTACTTCCTTTCAGGGTAACAATATCATGAAGTTTTTCTTGGACACAAACAGAACTTCATGAGTCAAAACACTTTAAATAATATGTTGAGACTATAAAGAAGCATATCATATTATAATGAAGCAAGAAATCTCTGTTATAGGCTTCAGATGCTATCCAATGACAATCTTAGCTTTTGTGTTGAAGGAAAGTACCAATTCCAAATTAAAGCAGGTACAAGCTGTTTGATGTTTATTCATGGAGAATTCACTTATACAAGAAACAGATGACTTCCATGGTTTCCTGCTCCAAGGATGCCCTCTGCTATCCTCTGCCTCTGACCTAGAAGTACTAGAGAGCATCCACATTGGAAACCAGACATAGACTCCACTGGTCATGCCCACACCTGTCCCCACACCTCAATGGGTGTCAGTAAACTGGTGAGGACTGGGTGGGTATCTCACTACAATTCCCCTCTTAGTCTAGAGAAAAGATTTAGGCTTGATATATAACTATATACAAGTACAGTAAATATCAAATATGCTCTAGGAGAAAGAAAACTAAGAACATACACACTTAAGGCCTATTTCCAGTTAGGTATCAAGAATGGCAAGTATTACGTATCTGGTCCAAAGGTGAATGCCTAACAGCTATTATTATGGAGTTGTCCTATGCTGGAAGGTTAAGTCTTGTACCTAATATTTCTATCTAGAAAGAGATAGAACAATAATTGTGACTATCTAATCTTCAACCTCATCAAAGACCTGAGAAGGAAGATAGCAATAATAGGGTAGTTAAGAAGCACAGTCAAGTAGCTTTCACAAGATGCAGGAAAGCCAGAAACAGCAGGCTACCTGGACAGTCATCCAAAGTCTCACAGCAATGTTGGGGCAACCAGCATTCACTGAGGCCTAGATTATCTGACTGACCAACAAGAAGCAGGGAGGTAGAAAAGTTGTCTTTCCCCAATTTGGAAATTTTTGGCAGTCTTCTATGTTTGTCTCTTGCAAGCACAGTAGGACAGCATGCCCAAAGTCAAGCAGTTGAGTTGGGGCCAGTTTTTTGCCCAAGAGGCCATTAGCAAAGGTGAGAATGGACTCTAAAAAAATGACATCAGTGTCCAACATTTTCTCACAAATTACTTGGTGCTGTCAGGAACAATTGTTTTTCATGTCAATGAAGTACTAATATTAAAACATTTAAATGTCATGTTCTGTAGGGTTATGAAGTATTTGAAGATCAAACATCTATGTCTGACTAATCTCATAGATATGAGAAACATGGGTGATGATAATCTGTAATGCTCTGGAGCATAGCTGTATAAATGGCTGAAATGTCACAAAATAATTTACTAAGGACAATAATATTAGCAATATAACTATATACATACATACATATAGAATTGAGGTAGAATTGAAACATTTTGAACAGAGGTAAAACTGTATAGTGCAACATGATAAACTATATCCTAAATTGTATCAATATACAGAATATCTTAAACATATGTAAAAGTATACATATGTACAATATAATAAAAATATTCACTCACAAAACATTGTAAACTGTAAGAAGATCTTAAAAATGTGGGAAAATATTATATGCAAGTTAGCTCTAGCCAGTCGTTGGTCTAGAGCATTATAACTAATATAGTCTCCATGTTACTTTTGTGACTCAGCTTTGTGACAAGGCTGGTGGAAAGGTATTGTAATAAAATGGCAGCTACAAGGTGGGTAGTAAAAACTCCCTCTTCAAACTTGACAAAATATTAAAAAGGGATTTTAGAAACGAAAGAACAGAGAGAAGCAAATGTTCTTGGTAGCAGCATTTTTCTCAGGCTGGCTGGGAACAAGCAGAGATTTACACATCTCCTTTAAAAAGAAAAAAACCCACAGGGCTCTTTTAAGAAACCCTGATAACAACTAACTTCAGCAATGCTATTTAGCACAATGTACAAGACTTATGGCTAGAAAAATGATAGAGATATGCAGTAAAGACAGATTTGGATGAAGTAAAACCTAAAAGGTTTTAATACTTTGTTTAAAAATATACATAGGTTTGGGGGAGAAAATAGAAAGGATAATTGGTTAAAAAAAGAGAAAAAAAGTGACTGGGCTGTGGTGGGGCACAGCTTTAAACCCAGCACTCAAGAGGCAGAAGCAAGTAAATCTCTGTGGTTTCAGAGCAAAACTGGTGTATACAGTGAGTTTCAGGACAGACAAAAGTTCATAGAGAAACTCTGTCTCAAAAAATGAAAAAATAGAAGTAAAAGAAATAGAGTAATAAAAAAGCCACATTAATATGGGAAATACATGGGAAATACTGGATACTGTATACTATTGTACTGTCTTTGAATTGCTCAATTGGTAAGGAGCAACAACTGCTAAAATACACTTGATTATCAATGTTGCTAAATTAATCCCACTTATATATTTTAAAAATGCTCTAACTACAAATTTTTAAGTATAAGAACAAGTTACTGGTGAGAAGAATTTCTCTCTTTTGTTTCCACAGAAAATGAAAAGCTATGGATTCCTTCCATACTAACATGGTTTAATCAAACAAGACTGCCCCTTTGAATGTTTATCCAATATTAAAAACAGCTAGGTAAAGGCAGCCTTGAAGACTACAGCCATGCTGTCTGTGCCTATGTAGCTAATTTAGAAGTGTAATACATAATTAAATACAAATTATAGATAGTTACCTATAATAGCCAAAACTTATAATAGGGTTTGTAAAATATATATATATATATAATTTCAAATTGATAGGCATTCTTCAAACCTTTCAAAAACTACAGAATATGGCATTGGAAATGGTTTAGGGGTTTTCTTGACAATTAGACATAACTGTTCCTGGCAACACCACCTTTGTCAAAAAAGAAGATGAACATCAAAGAAACTCATTTTTTTTCTTATTTTACATATTGATCCTCATTCTCCCTCCCTCTGTCTCTTTCTCACTCCCTCCCATGACCCCAACCACCCACCCATCCCAGTCCAACCCCACTCCACAGGGAGGATGATGCCTTCCTGGAGGAAACAACAAAATTTGTCAAGTCATTTGGAGTAAGGACTAGGCTATCCCTCCTGCCTCTAGGTTAAGGGTGTATCCCTCCATGGGGGATGTGCTCCCAAATTCCTTTTGTGCACCAGAGATACATCCTGGTTCCACTGTCAGAGGTCCCTTAGACTACCCAGGTCTTCTAAGTGAGATCCATGTTCAGGGGGTCTGAGTTGGGCCAATGCTGGTTTCCTAGCTATCAGTCTTGTGGTCCATTAGCTCCCCCTAATTCATATCAGCTGTCTGTGTGGGTTTCTGTAGCCTGTTCAAGAAACTCTTTATGGAGTGTAATCCCAATATGGCAAGACTGGCCATTTGGTCAAGAAACTGTTCTTGTTTGGACTGTATGACTTTATGCTGTATAAACTAGACATGCAGAACCCACAGAAAAATTACTGCTGAAATAAGATGAACATTGGTACAGAGTTTCTGCTTCATGCGAGAGTCTGCCAGACAGTTTACAGAACACAAAGTAAAGTGACTGAAAAACTGCCAATACAGGTGGACAATTTAAAAGTTCCTATTTTGCTAAGGAGTCTACCAGACACGCTATGACCTATAGGCTGAAGATGGAACATTTCAGAAAAACTTTGGGTGGCTGACAAGGCGAGTTGTCTCTGTCAAGTCCAGAGTTTATATATTATCTTTCTGTGGGCTTTGAAGGAGTTGAAGACAGTTATGTTGTTAGTTTTATTTAGTTAGGATTAAAGATAAGTGATATATAAGATTTGAAACTCATAGATAGGATATATAATGGAATATATTTTTTATCTTGCTAAATGTTAATAAACTAAATGTTAACTATGGTACTTATTTGATAACTTTTGCTATATATTTTTCTATGATAAAGTTAAAACCCTTGTTTTTATTTTAGACAGAGAAAGGATATTATGGGAGATGTCATTTTGTAAATATGTTTCTCTTATTGGTTAATGAGTAAAGCCATGTTGGCCAATAGGAGAGCAAGATAGGTGGGACTAAGAGAAAAAAAGAATTCTTAGAGATATAGTAAAGGGGAATCAAGATATAGGACATGTGAGAAGAGGTCTGGACCCCCTTTCTGGTAAGATAACACCATGTGGAAACACTTAGATTGATAGAAATGAGTTTATATTTAAGACAGAGGTAGCCAATAAGAAAAATATGTAACTGGCCAACAATTTCATAATTAATAAATACATTGTCTCTGCTGTGTGTTATTTAGGGCTGACATAGCTATGGGACAAGGCTAGTAAAAAAAAATGTTTGTAACACCAAATGATTGGTATAACAACACAGGAATGTTAAAAAAGTTATAGCAGTGGAGGAAAAAAATATGACCACTTAATGGGGTTCAAGTTAGCCCAAGATCTTCAATATTCTAATCTCCTCAAAGCATTGATGCTCTAATCAAACAATCAGCCTTGCAAATTGCTATAGAAACTTCTGTTCACTAAGTAAATTCAAGGTGTTGAAGAAGCCTATTCAACAATTTAAATTGGATATTTGAACCAGAATGCTACAATAGTGAAAAAGTAAATAAAAAGAAATGTCCTAGGATTCATGCTTAGCTCAGCATATATCTAAGAAAAAATATTTTGTTTCGGCATTTTAATATATGACGTGCTTAATACAAGGTGTTCTCCAAGTGTTTCATATCTTCTAAGAGCTCAATTGAAGAAAGTAGTTTGGGGGGGGTGAGTTGCTGGATAATTCTTTTTCTGTTGACCTGCTGAGACACAAATGATCACTTTCCATTCAACTAATTATGTAGTTGTAAAGCCTTTGTCTTTATGGACACCAGAGGCAAAAAACTTCCCTGTCAAAACTAAGCTTCTAGCTGTCTCTTCTGCTAACTGATGTTTTCATTACTACCCATTTCAAGCTACACAATGGCTAAGAAAATGCCTGTTAGAAAGCCAGAGGCAAAAATCACCTCTGCTTAAAAGAGAGAATACGTGACAAGTGTGCCACCTACAATTATAAATTAAAATACCTTTGGCAAGTCTAAGAAGAAATGAAGTGTTGGAGCTGAATTTCTGACACCAAAGTGTACGTATGTACGTACATACATACATACATACATACATACATACAGTGTATTCCAAGTTACAGGCAGAAAAGTGAGCAAAGGAAAAGACAATAAAAATCAGTTAAGACAAAACAACACTCTATGAGATAAGAAAAGCAGGATCTCTTTTCTCTACAAGGTCCTGTTTACTACTTAATGGTATTTCTTATTGCTTTTTCTACAGCATCCTCAATGGAAAAGTTTATATATCATACCCATCTGCCAAAGAGGGATCTCAACCAATTTTGAATTATCATCAACAAAATCAAAAGGACAGATACATGTACCTCCTCCCTACTTCTGTTCCTTCACTGCATAATTGAAAAAAAGAATGTAAAGAACCAGCTTTTCTTTGTCTTTTGGGTGTAACTACCTTGATAAAAATCATCTTCCTATCCTTCCAGTATCATTTTCAATTTGATTTCTGGAGCAAGTGGTTAAACTAAGTTTTAAAACATCTGTAGGTTTATGTGTTAATCACAGGGGTCTGGTGCCATTATTAACTTATTCCTACAAAGAGTTTAATGTCTGTTACAGGCAGGTTTTTCCTGCCAGCTGCCTGACCCACTCTTTGTTCCTCCCAGCTGGCCACCCGGTCCCGCCACCACGTGAGCCCCAAATAACACTCAGAGACTCTGTATATTATACAATCCTGTTGGCCAGTTACCATTATTGTTTATGGGCTAGCTCTGTCTTAATTATTAACCCATTTCTACTTATCTAAGTATTTCCACATTGTCATCTTATTAGGGAGCCGCTGACGGCATCTTCTTTCTCCAAGCTCTCCATGCTGACTCCTCCTTACTACTTCATCTTTCCTCCTTGTCTCCTAGACCCGCCTATCTTGCTTTCTCATTGACCCAACAGTGCTTTATTAATTATTCAGTTTGAGAAACATATTTACAGAATAATATCTCCCATCAAATGTCTCCCGAAACTGACTTTCTCAAGTAACAAGAACTCTCTCTCTCTCCCTCCCTTTCTCTCTCTCTCTAAACCATACTTGTGGAAAGTATGTACACCCTCAGCTACTGATCCAATACTATGTCTGCCTGACTTCTCCAATGCTCCTCATCATGATGGTCATGGTTTCTAAATCACACCTATTAAAACTGCTGTTTTGGGAGAACCATTTCTTGTTGAAATCCATGTTATAAAATCCTATTCCTAGTCACTCATTGAAAGGAAGTAAGTAGTATATCCATACTAGCTAGATGTTTAATTCCTCATATTGTCAAATTACCTTAAGGATTTCACCACCTTTGCTAAAGAACTTTCAACTGTATTTACATTCTCTTTCACAGAAATCTCTTATGAGATTTGTGCTTTATCTCCAAATGACAAGTTGCAAATGAGGCAATTTCCTTTTAAGTGTTTCCAACTTGAAGAAATGATTTATCCAGAAGGGGACCCTGCTCATTTACCCCTAGTATGTGAGGACCAAGAGCATTGAGTGTTGAGCTACAATTTCTTTAATTTCAGAAAAATACAAATTGATCAGCATTACAAGATTTATATATGCAATACAGAGTACATGATGCATTGTTCAAAAGCTACAGTATTTGTCTTGAGTAATCACAGGTAATACAATTCCTTTGACATTATATTCCTGGGAAATGGAATGAACAAAAGTTGAATCCTGATTTTTTGTTAAGTCTTAATAAAAAAAAAAAAAAGTATTTGGCAATGGGTTAGCCAGCATTGCCACCTGACTAATGAAATATAAAATTTCAAATTGACTTGACCTCTATGCCCATGATGTGGAAATGGCTATTTGTAAGTGCATCACTCCTGAAAGCCAGAGGAGAAATTTCTCATTTAAAGCCTTTATGTAGCATTCAAGTTGAATTATCAAATTCTAGGTAATCGTGTTTTCTTTGGTATAACTACAATTCTGCTAGAAATCTCTAAAATTAAGAATTTTTTAATTTTCAACTGATGAAATTGAGAGAGGAGAAAGAGGGGAGTTTTGTGGGGCAATGGAACACAATGAAGCCTCTCATTTTACAGTGTGATTGAAGTGTTTCACCAGTAGACAATAAAAATATTCCAACAAGATATTTGCTTAAGGTCAATCTCTCTTTACAGTTGAAATTTTTTTATTGTATAGAACCCCCATTTAATGCGGAAGAACAAACTCTAGGTGTTTTGTTTTTATTTTAAAATATTGAAATCCAATCAAGGGGATCTCTGGAACAACTACACAATCTCACTGATCAATAGAAAGGTGAGACTTTCCTGTTACCTAGAGGTGCTTTGCATGCTGATAAGGGAGGAGAAGAATCAGTGTCTATTCTAACTGTGAACCCTGTCAACTACAATAACAAGGCACATGAGGCCAGATGTACCTACTTTTGACCTTGAGGTCCAGTCCTCAAGTCTGGTACTATAAATTCTGTCAGAAATCCATGACTGGGAGATCAAAAGACCTAGGAGGGAACTTAATACTGTTGTTTAGCTAATTTGGCATGGCTTAATCTTTCTTATGGGGATCTTTGTTTATACCCACAGATAAATGTTACCCCCTGAATTAAGCAGAGGCACTTTTTTTTTTAATTTTTTTTTACAATGAACTGTGGCAAATGCAGAAGTTTTTCCTGTTCAGTTCTGAGAAATAAATTTGTATAGTTTGTGATAACCACCAAAAGGCCTTCAAAATGTAAATGTAAGTATTAGGAGACAGTTGAGGATGGTAAACTCCACCACATCCCAATTTCAATACAGCTGAAAACAGAACTTTGATTTCTCATTTAAGTATAAAGCCATCCTGGAATCATGTTCTAATGTATTTGAATTTAAAGCTATTGAATAGATATTTATACAGGTTTTGAGTTTGGGTTCATATACCTCTAAACACTGTGAAATAGGTAAGTGAATATAAACTAACCCTAAGAAGAAAAAAACACAAAACAAGAATGCAAGATAAAAGAGCAATAAAGAATCTTATATAACTAATATTTTTACTTAAAGGGATACTATTACTATAAAATCCAAAACTGGTGTATCCATTAAATTAGTTCCATACAATTTACTTATGGTTTCTTGAACAGAAAAGAGATAGCAAAACAATGAACAAGCATGGTTGAGCTGCATTTCTTTAAGCTTTCATACATTGCAGCATAAGACATAAACACATGAGCAATAAGAAAATTCATAAGCTGGGCCATGCACTTTAGGTGGCAGCATCTCTGAGAGTTTTAATATAACTGTATTATATTGTGATAATTTATAATGATGAGGATATGAAAGAATTCTCATGAGCCCTTGTGTTACTAATTTGATATTTTATAAACACATGCTGAGTGCAGAGAACCAAAGGTCAGAGTCCATTTTTGCCAGAAACAAAAGCGATCAAAGTGTTGAAATCTATATAGGAGTCAGAAATGCGTTCAAAAGTTCCCTCACCATCTCTCTGAAAGTGTTAGCATCACATAAATGCTGCTGACTGCATTGCCAAGTGCGGTCGATTTTTTACCTTAAAAATAGATTTGAATTCATTTACCACAGGGCAGAGAGGTATGGAGAATAAGTCAGGAGGATCTCAAAATGGAGATGCTTAGACACAAGAGACAGAAGACAAGCAGGAGGTAAAATGTAATTTTGAGGAGAAAAATCATAAGATAAGATTGGATTTTTTGGTATAATTTTTTTTTTCTGAAAATGCAATTTGTAACAAGTTATATTGTCTGTAAAGGGAACCCTACTGCACTACTAATGTGTTTTTTTAGCATCTGAAACATGAAAGCACATCAGAATACTTCATGTGCAAACCATGGCATTAAACAGATTAGAAAAACTAAATGTCACACGGTAACATGATCGGTTCTTGTGCGGTTAATTTAGTAGAAAGCCAGAGAATCGCTGCAGGAGACACTTTTTCTGGTTTTACACCCTGCAGCTAAAATACCTTGTATACCATTTTTTGAAGGAACAATAACTTTGCTGAAGTGATAAATTTAATGCTTTGTAGGTTTTGGATTTGTACCTCAGTAGAATTGCTCCAAACTGGGTTGTGTATTAAGAGAAATAGATGTAAAAATGAATAAAATTCCATGTTCTTCAATCACCTATAGTTGTCTGACCACAAACCTTTCTTTGTTGAACTAAGTGACTGATATTTAATCCAGTGTCATTGGTTCTTTGATTAAAACTATCTTCTTTCCATTGTCTTCCTACTATATTTAGCACATATTTTATTAATGATTTCAACATCTATATTGGTTGAATATCTCATTAATTCAATATAATTAAAACAAACACAAATTAGAATTCTACCCAAACTTCCCTTCTCTATAAAATAAGCTTTCAACTTAAAAACTAGTTACTAGTTGAAAATTGTGAAACTTGTGAAATATGTATATATATATACAAATATATATATATTTCCAGGTAATAATGTGATGATTTTCTAAATCTTTATACAATGTAGTGATTACTACATCCAAACTAATAAAAAAAATCACCAATACACTTTTTATCCTGTATGTTTTCATATGCTTAAGGCATTAAAATTCCATATTCTGATCAAATGCCAAGTAAACAATACAATATTATTATCTGTTGTTGACTTTTCAGCAAATGTGTGAAAATCTTATGTTCTGGATCTGGGATTAGAGGACTTAACAAATTTGACAGACTACAGTCTAATTCTGTAACACCCTTACTTATGTGTCAGTGAACTTTTATGCAGGAATGAAGCAAAGAGAGAAGTGATCTAAAAGATGTTTGAGTCTAGTAAAGCATTATCAGAGAAACATGTAAATAAAAGTCAATTAGCACATACTGCATATTAACAAAGCAGTCCTTTCCCAGAAATCCCTCAGAAAAGACCAATTTAAGCAAAGTAGTCTGGCATATAATATCGATAATATCTGGGATAGCAGGAAAGCATATTCAGGGCACACTTAACAGACTGGGTTCTATAGCTATGATCTGACATCCAACAAGAATAAACGTATCTTATATATTAAATATATATTTTTTTTTCTCACAAGAGGCACTAAATCATATCCAAGAACAATCCAGAACAAAACAACTGAGGTAAAAAGCCTTTTTCCTTTTTTTCTGGAGCCTCACTCACAGTTCCCCAAGGCATTGTGAAGCATGTGTCATTCTTTTGACTGTGTTCCTACAATCTGTTGTCACTCTCTTACATAGCTGATCTAAAAAACTAAATCATCTTATAAATAAAACTTTAGCAAAGTATCCCCTTTCCCTAGATGTTCACTTTTTACAACTACTAGTTCACTTCTGCTTCTATGTCTCTTTAAGTTATTTGGTTTGCACACCTGAAACCATGAAAATAAGATTTTTTGCCTTTTCTCACTTCACTTAAAAAAATACATTGAGAGTTGACATTATCTGGCCACCAGGTCAGGAATGTTAAATTGGGCATCATGTATTCTCCAGTGGTCTTAAAACAAAGTCCATCACTCCTGTTAATTAGAGTTTTTCCTGTGGATTCCAACTAAACTCACCTTGGTTTCTTCTTTAGCTCTCACCTAATTCTAATTAGTCCCCTTGGAACATTAACCCAGCTCCCTCTCTCCAGCCCCAGTCCTACCTCATGATTCATCTCATTAGAAAAACCGATAAGGGGGCTCCTAATATCTGCTAGGTAAGATGTACATTGTAAGTAAGCACTACCACTAAGCAGTTTGCTAATGATAAAGAATGGCCTTCCTTGTGGCAAGCATTACAGAGTATCATTGCCTAATGCCCTTTAACTTGGGTAATTAAACACACCAACAGTAAAGATGATTTTTTCACAGTGGGGGTGAAGAAGAAACTGGAACAAAAAAACATATACCTTGCCCTAACAGAACTGACATCTCTATAAAGCATTTAAGCAGGCTTAATTAAGGTGCTTTCCATATTGGCAACTAAGCACTAAGTATTCACTTGGTACAGTCCACATCGGAACAACAATTAAAAAAATGGACTTGGAAATTTTAAACTTGAGATACTATAAAAATAACTGCTTATCAAAGAATACTATACCCTAATCTATGAAACATATAAATGTATCAGCTACATGGGAGATGCAATGAAGAATTCAGATGTTGATAATAGGACATTATCATAGATTTCCTGACTGAGGCTAAAGTAGTCCCAAGAATTCTTAAGGATGGTGGACAGAAAGAGACACTACAACAGTGCCCGCCCCCAAAAAAGAAAAAAAATCAGAGTGATAGTTTGTGTTGTCTTGATAAAGACCAAGTGGTATTTTAAAGATTATATGTGCAATATTTTGGAAATACACTTTGGGGAACAAATAAGAACAGAGCTTAGAAGATTACTAAGATGGAAAACTTCTTTCAGCACAAGCTGGAATGCCTTGACCTTCCAGAAACTCAGCACCTATCAAAAAAGCCTCATGTGTGCTCATACCTGCAAACACAAGTGTGACAAAGACACAGAAACACATGCACACATTGTACAAATAGCTAGAGATAAGTCCATTGGATACATACACTGCAAAATAATAATTGCTATTTTTTTCTTTTTTTCTTTTTCTTTCTTTCTTTCTTTTTTGTTTTCTTTTGCAATTGTTAAGATTGAACCTAGGGAGTGAGGCATCCTAGTCAAATAGTCTACCTCTGAGTTATATCCTCTACAGGTCACTTGAGTTTGACATGCTCTCACTCAATTCTGAGGCTGAATTGAACTTGCTCTGTAGCTTAAGCAGGCCTGAAGTTGTATTCTTCCTGCCTTATTCTCCCTATTAGCTTTAGTTGCAGTCCAGCTCATAAGGTCAGGCTTCAAGTCCTTTTGTGTGTTAATTTTGATATCACAATAAGCCTATACATCTCATACAACTAATCAAATGTTTCATTGTTTTTACTTCATTTTGTCATTTCCTTAGTGTTTCCATCAAGTTACACTAATGAAATACATTTACACATAAAAAATAGACTTCAGAAAAAGTTACATGTAAAGTCATTTCTTTTTAGCTAAATAACTAAATGGCATAAAATGTACATTGGATATGATCCACTTCTCCTCCATTTCCATTCAGAATGGAATAGGCTTTCCACCAAGTTGGAGCAGGACAAAGCTCCTCCTCCCCTTAAGTCAAGGTGGTGGTGGTAGGGGACAGGTAGTCTAGCATGGAAGTAAGGTTACCAAAAGCCAGCTAAGTGTCATGGAGAGGTGATGCTCTGTTAAAAGATTTACTAAGGAACCAAGCCATACAATTGTCACACACATGCACAGGGCCTAGGTCCAGGTTCACTGTATGTTGGTAAAGGGTCCATGAGCTGCTACGCACTCAGGTCAGTTATCTCTGTAGTTTCTACCATTATGACCTCCCTGAGAATATCCTGAAAAGAGTTGATTATACTATTCTTATACAAAGAAATTTAGAAATACTGTTAGTTGCTGAAAACAAGCTATTCATCAGAGAAAGGTTGGGCACACTTAGATAAAATGAGAGAGCATTGCAAATGCATATACTTAAGCAGAAATTGACCTATAATATGATAATATATTGGAATACTAATATCATTGTGTGAATGCTGGCAATAGTCATGCCATTTTTCTATATCCTTCCATCCAACAGCTACCTATAAAAGAAACAAAATAGAGCCTTCTGCCTTTCTAAGTGTGCATAAGTGCTTCATCTCCAGATGGATCCTAGGTTAAGAAAACCTAGATCTACACAAGTGATTTCAAATATAAATTACCACCACACTCTGTTTCTCTCTGTGTTTCTGTCTGTGTGTGTGCATGATAGGTTGAATCAGGGTGAGGGGGGCATAAATGAGGGAGCCATTATTGGTTTGAGGAGAAAACTGAACCTAAAGAAAGGTCTAGAGAACTACAAGACCGACTCCAACTAATAATTCTAGCAACCATGGAAAGGCTACCATAAATGTCCTTCCCTGATAGTGACATCATCAACTAAATTATCAACCATCATGGAGTCCTCATCTATTACCTGTTGGAAACAGAAGCAAACACCCATAACCAAACACTGACTAGAATTAGAATCCATATTGCAGAAACTCACAAAGACAGCTGACCTGAACAAGGAGGAGCTTGGGCCTCCCAGACTGATGGCTAGGAACCCAGCAAGAGACTGACTCAGACCCCCTGAATATTGGTCTCAGCTAGAAGGACTGAGCAGTCTGGGGGACTTCAGAGAGTAGAAACAGGATCTATTTCTGGTGCACAAAAGGACCTTGTGGAAACATCCCCCATGTAGGGATCCCCCTTAACCTAGAGATAGGAGAGAAGTCCTAGTCCCTACTTCAAATGATTGACAGACTTACATGACCAAACCTGGACAGCATAGCCCTACAAGTGGAATGGGGGTGGGGGGGATGGGAGCGGTGGGTGGCCAGGGTGAATGTCACAGGGGAAATAGGGTAAGAGGGAGGCAGAGGAGGAGGGATGGAGGGAGAGAAAATGATGGTTGGAGGGAGGAAGGGAGAAGAAACTGGGATCCACATGTAAAATTTTTGAATTGTATTATTATTAAAAAAAAGAAAGAAAAAATACTGGTGGATTAATTATATATATATATATATATATGTGTGTGTGTGTGTATATATATTTAAATATATATATATATATAGTATGTATGTATATATATATATACATACATACTATATATATATATATATATTTAAAATGCTTTTGCCTCAAAATATTTAAGCCTAAGGATAAGTTACTGGGGAAAAGGATTTCTAATTTTGTTTCCACAGAAAATGAAAAGCTGTGGATCCCTTCCAGACTAATGTGGCTTGATTGAGCAAGACCCCCTGAAGCAGTGTCAATGGGATATTGCAGCTTTGCAGTCCACTACAGCCAGGATTTCTGCGTCTTAGGATTCCCCCATGACAGCGCGCCCCAGGAAGCTGCGTGGAAAGAACAACACCCAAATTCCCAAAAATTGTTTATAAATGTTTGTTGTCATTTAAAAAAAAAGGCCTGTATAACTATGCCAGCATAAAAATAAATAAATGTAAAAAAAAGAAAAAAAAAAACAATATTGACTAAAAAGTGCTGACCACTGGTATTTATAAAAGCACTTGGCAGTATGCTATAAAGCTGTTATATACTTATTCTAACAAAAAATGAGGAAGTAATTTTGTGTGTCATTCCCCTCTTCTTTCTTTTTATGGCTTATGATAAAAATCTAATTCAGTGATAAAAAACAGTAATCAGTAGAAACACTACATATGTACTGTATTTCCTTCTTATTGTCCAGCTAGGACCTAGGACATCTATATCTGTACAGGGGGTTTCCAATGTCAATATATGGAGAACCTCTTGTGGAGGTATATATTTAGGGAATGATGGAGAGGGCAGGGAGTAAACTGCAGGTTCTAGTGTGGAAGAGTCAAGACCAATTTAAAAAGAGCTATTGTTCATAGGAGTCTTGGGAGCAGTAGGAAGCTGAGTTGTTTCCTTCCTTTATGTATTCCCCTTCCTTTCTTTTCTTTTTTTTTCTTATTTTATTTATTTTTCGTTATGCCAGTATACATGCTATGTTGTGGGAGAATCTCCCTGCCCTCTGTGCCTAGTTATCTCCTTACATTCAATATTGTCTGTGGCCTTGTGTATTCTAGATTTTAGTGACAACATCTGAAAGAACTTAGGTGTTTCCTGGAAAAAAATACAAATTATCAGAATTTCCAGAGATAAAGATCACAAGATTCTGCTGCCTCCCAATTGATTTGATGTTTTGAGGGTAAAATTTTCTGGGCACGCAATTGTATGAGATGGAAGAGAAAACTCTCTAGCACTATTCTCCAGATTAAGAGGATTTTATTTCTCCACAATTCAGAAGTCATTCATGGATTTCAGGTGGGCAGACAAGTAATCAGAACACAGGAATAGCCTATGGTTTAAATCATCTGATTTTAGCACAACTTCTTCAATAAGAGTGTCAGCATATTGATCAAATGAACAAGTCACCCCTCCAGCTTGCACCAGGAAGCTGTGCTGTGCTGGTAATGGCAGTACTCCATCTTAGATCCCCTCAGACCTCATGGAGAAGCATGAGCCTCCACAAAAATGCCCATTGCAGGGAAGTTAGGAGAAATTTCTACCTGGTAGATATGTGACAGACCTGGAAGCATTTCAAGAGCAAACTGTATGATTAATGGGAACCCATTTTCAGGAGTCAGAGAGACATTGAGACAGTAAGGCAATCCAACCAGTAAGGCAACCTGACCTGAAACTGAATACCCAGCCCATGAGAGTGGGTTCCATTTTTGTTACAAGCCAATAAGTTAGAGTTTGATCCAACCAAATTAAGTACTGACACTGCTAAATCAAAGCTGAAAGAGAAGACCTATGTAGTCTAGATTCCGAGAACTTGCTCTCAATCTTTCTGTCTCTACTGCATTTTAAACATGATTTTTGAGTCCAAGAATAGAAGTAGAATTCAAATCGTTGCTTCTTTGTCAGTCTACCTATAACATCAGCTATGGTCTTTAGATCCTGGCACTGTGACTGAAGCCAGTCACTGATGAAACACAAAGTGTCTCAGAAAAAGTTCAACATGTACTTCTCCTGGGTCTTCACTGTTTTTTTGTTTCTTCAGGAATCTTGAGGTCTGGAGTAGTGATCTATTAGCTTAGAGTAAACAAACAAAAATAATTTGTCTGCATCTTTAAGATATCATTGACTTTCATACCAATAATTGAAAATTCTGTTTTTATTTTACTCATTTTGGTCAAGACGCATTGGTTGATCAATTGATGAGTTCTGGAGACATAAATAAGGTAGTCAGACATTAGGGATCTCCTGGAAACATGTATCAAGACTCAAATTCTATGAGTGGTACTTGTCTCAGATGACAGACTCTCCCTCAGAAGGATCCTGAAGCTTATTTGTCTTAATATATATTACCTTGCTCTTTGGATGATCTCAAATTCGCCAAGCAACAGTCTGATTTTGACTTGGGGAGAAAGTAGGTACAACATCAATAGAAAAGTCATCTATATATTTACATCTAGTGGTTGCTTCATTTATAAGTCATAAGTCTCCTGAATATTATTTGCCTTTGCTCCTCAGGTCTTTATATAATTTTAACATCAAACACTTAAGACATGAAAATAATTTCCTTATTTAAAGCTGATCATCCTAGAACTTGTCCATCTACCCCAAAGCATCTAGAAAACCACTACCTCTTACATACAGTTGGCTTCTGACCTAACATGATTAAAAGTGATAGAAAAGAGATTTCACAGTTTTTATCTTGTTCCATAGGATATTTTATGGTCTTTTTAATACCTGGCAATTTACTCCTAATTATTTACTCTAATTTTATTCTGCAGCCAACAGATAAATACAGAATTTTTCTATCAGTGTATACATCATTCCATGCAGAAATTGGTCAGCTATTTTCATTGATTTTCCCCCTTGGCTTGATTTTTTGAAATTCCTTGATTTTTAGAATGAATGGATCTTGAGGTCTTGGTCTCTTTTGGGGTAGGTCTATCTCTTACTGGGCCAGAAAAATTCATACTGAAAGTGACTCCCAGAAATGATAAGTCCCCATGAAGGTATTGGAGGTTCTCACAGGAAGCTCAATTCAGTACAGTTCCAAAGAAGTGTCCTTTGTAGACCTCATAAGGCCACAAACCCCATTATTCTCAAAGCCACAGAATGAAAAATAGGGTAATATCACCACCCAATGTGTTTTCTAGCCAATTCTCTTTGACAAGTTAATTGTAGTATTTGCCCATCCCCTTCTACTTAAAATGATATAATTAATGATTTTAAAGACTTTGGTGTTGATTGTCTAGATGGATGATGCCACCAAAATTTCTTAATGAAACATACTAAGTGGAAGTAAAACTTTAATTCAGCTTATCCTCGGAGATTGCAAGAAATTAAAAACTGTACAATACCTTCTTGCGTGATGAAAACATATCTTTATTGTACAAATAAAGATTTGTATTTTGTTAGTTTCATGGGCTTTTGTACTTCATGGCAGTTCATGGTTATTTATAAATTTTACTTTAATAAAGAGGGAAGAGAGACCTATCTTGAAGGAGAGTAGCATGCCGTTGACATTTTCTTAAAATTATGTAAAAGAGTAGTATCATCTTTCTTGGCTCTTTAAATTTAGTTGACCAACCTATTTGTGAGGATCTATTTCAGAAACCTGGGCAATATTCACTCATGTTCATATTGTTGATTCCTGAGGAGTGTTAAGTCAACAATTTCATTCAGTCCCTGCCTTCTATTTCCTTCCATTTTGTCTTGAGTCTTTATTACAACAACATAAACCATACTCTATTATTGTCTTGGTATCTATGATCCACTTTCCCTAAAATGCTCACTAAACAATATCCACTATAACTGTGGTACCACTGCCATCATCAGATGTGAGCTTCTTGTTACAAAGGAAGAAAAAGAAAGTTTCCTGATGAATGAAGTAAGTTGATCTCTAGTCTAAAGTAAATAACTGTTTCGGTGACAAAAACAATGTCTATTCACTAAGTGCTAAGCTTTGTAACTATCTGTCATGATGAAGATAATAGTAGCATATAATTTTATGCTATTATACAAATTAAATTAGTTAATTAATATAAATATTTTATCCCTGAGCCATAGAAAATTCTGTTTGTTTTTCTAGCTAATGTTTATGTTAAAAATATGACCATTTCATGGTATCACTCCTCAGAGTCTGGAGAATCTATGTGCATTTGTCGTAAGGCTTCTAGAGAATCTCTCTTAAAACTGCAGTTGACAAGTTGCTCAGGGCCAACCAGTCAAAAATATTACCTGATATTATTATTCAAGATTCTCCTTTGCTTGCAAGCTGGGAATTCTTGGAGCCATTCAACAACACACAGATCAGCTCTTGCTATTGGCCTTGTTGACACTAGGCTTCATTAAGTAGCTTGGCCTTCTTATGTTATGGTAGTTTTGCAGAATATCTTCTCTTATCCTATTGGTAAAGAAGTTACTAAACCAAGTCCACATTCTAAGGAAAGATAAGTCAACTATATATATATATCAAGATAGGAGGAGCCAGTGTCAAAAGAAACAAAGATGGTATTGTTTATTGCTGTGCTTTGATCAACTACAAAAATGTCAGAAACTACTAAGTTAACAAGACTTCTGCAAAATATTATTAGCATCTGAACCTCAGTTTATCCATCACTGAGGTAAAAATTTTAAAACAAGATACCATAAAAGAGGGAGCCATTATAGGTTTGAAGAGAAAACTGACTCTAGAGAAATGTCCAGAGACCTACAAGTCTGAACCCAACGAACAATTTGAACAACAGTGGAAAGGCTACCATAAATGCCACTCCCTGACAATGAGATTAATAATTAACTTATCCACCATCATAGAGCACTCATCTAGTAGCTAATGGAAACTGAAGCACACACCCACAGCTAGACATTGAGCCGAACTGGAATCTAGATGCATAGAGTGAGGACTGGACCAGGATACAGAAACCCACAAAGACATCTGACCCGAACAAGGGGGAGCTCATTGATCCCCAGACTGATAGCTGGTAAACCAGCATTGGACCAACATAAACCCACTGAACATGGGTCTCACTTAGAAGGCCTGGGTAGTCTAAGGGACCTCTGACAGTGGAATCAGGATGTATCCCTGGTGCACAAAATGACTTTGGGAGCACATTTTCCATGAGGGGATACTCCCATAACCTAGAGGCAGGAGGGAGGGCTTAGTCCCTACTCTAAATGACTTGAAAGATTTTGTTGACCCCTCCTCGAAGGCATCACCCTCCCTGTGGATTGGATGGAGGGAATGGGATGGGAAGGTGATAGGGGGCATATGGGAGAGAAGGAGAGAGGGAGGAACAGAAGGAGGGAGAAGGAACTAGGATCAATATGTAAAATAAAAAAATAGTTATTGACTGTGACAGATCACAGTTCAGATATTGCAATAAGCTGAGATACATTCCTTCATAAAACAATTCCCAAAATCTTGAAATTTGTACTTGATATCATTGTAAAAATCTCATGTATGAAAATATTTATTTCAAAATAAAATTAAAAAAAATATCTTATTGATAATATAGGATTGTGTTAAATCACATGCTTATATAGAATGAAAAAATAAATATAAAATGAGAAACATATGTAGCCTGAGATTATTCACAGTAATTGTAATTAGTCATTTCTCAGTCATTTTTAAAAATCAATATGTTTTATTCATTACATTTTAAAATGCTTTTATTTTTAAAGATCTATGAACATAATAAATCTGATGGTTTTGAATTCCAGAGAAGTTACAGCTATTGTTGATTAAAGCTTAAGTGACTTTCACTGTTTTGATGAAAATTGTGTTTACTGTTTACTGTCATTATATAGATTCCTGCCATTGATACAATGGCCCAAAACTCATCCAACCCAGAGGGAGAAGAAAAAGGGTTGACTGAGCTGAAATTATCCTAGATTGTCTTTGAGGTACTGAACAGAGGGCATCAATAAATAGCAGGGAAAGGCAGTCCTATTACTTCTGGCCATTCTGTGCAGACTCAACCTTTAACCAGCAGAGCAGGCTTTTAGTTTGATTAATACTTTAATTTTGTAGCAAAGAAATTACAAATTGGAAATATCTATTAGGTCATCTGGCTGGGTGCTTCCATATTACAATATGCATTAGGACATGTAATTATCATCCTGGAGAGGAAAGGTGGAAAGCCGACCTCTTGCCATTTACCAAACACAACCCAATTTCCTAGGCTGATAAATCCATCACTGAAGAAGTCTTTAGGAGGCTGGTATGGTGTTATATGTCTGTAATCTCAGCACTTGGGAAGTATAAACAAAGAATATTGTAGAGTTCAAAGCCAGCTTAGGCTGCAAATTTCTGCCTCAAAACAACAAAATGAAGTCTTTTAGTTTCTAAATTAGTCTCTTTCCTATGTCATATATTAATTTCATATAATTCCTGACTAATAAATGTAATAATAACAGTAAATCTGACATTAACACATTTCAATAACTCAGTAGTAATCACCTATAATTCATCAAAGCAGGTATTGCCTTTCTACCCTGATTTCTCCCAGTCTAGCTTTATTTATATGGTGGTTACTTTTCTTAACCCGGACATCTAGTCACTTCCCAAGGTTAACCCTATAGCATAACTATTTTGATAGTTCTTGAAGTATCTACCTGATAATTTATTTATATTGGTCTTGTTTTATCTTCCCTTCATAGTTATACCAGAGATATGTGGGTGAAATACATACACATTATTTAATTCTCTAATTCATTAATAAAGAGACTATAACTTTCATATAATCTGAATATATTTTTTCATATTGATATCTTTCTAATAATTTCAGTTTGTTTGTGCAGATATATAGTAAAACTTCTATGTAAACATTGTTCTATATGACACTATGCAGTAAATAATGCCACAAAGACTGCATGTGGTCAATATATTTGTAATTGTATGTTTGTGTATGATTGCATATTTTCTTGTATATAGGCACACACCTGCATGTGTGTGTAGGTACATTTAGGTACATGGAGAACATGCCCTCTACCAGCAGGAAGTAGTTTGGAAAGAACGATGCCCAAATTCCCAAATATTGTTTATAAATGTTTGTTTTCATTTGAATTGACTTGGTTATAAATGGCTATAACCACAAGCAATCTTTTTAAAGGTAAAAATGGAATTATGGTATAGATATGAATACTTTGCTTTGGAGTGTATTTTCATTTGTTGATATAATTTAAGGTCAATTTTATGATATGTATATTTCTCCTCTTGTTTAGGTATTGTGTTTATATAGCTCATTTAGAAATGTAATGTATAATTTAGTACAGATTATAGAGAGTTACCTTGATAATTAAAACTTGGTGTTAAGTTAGTTAGGATTTCTAGATATGCAGAGATGTATTTGAGATGAATAGGCATTCTTCAAACCTTTCAAAGACCTACAGAATATGGCATTTAAAATGGTTTAGGGATTTTCTTGACAATGAGGCACAACTGCTCCTGGTAACACCACCTACAGAAGAAAGGAAGATGGACATCAAAGAAACACAGTATGGAGTTTGCTTCTAATATGGCAAGACTAGCCATTTGGGCAAGGTACTGCTCTTCTGGACTGTTTGACTTTATGTTGTAGAAACTGGACATGCAGGACCCACAAAAAGATGACTGCTGATGCAAGATAGACATTGCTACAGGGTTCCTGCTTCATGGAAGAGGCTGCCAGACAGCCAGACAGTCTACAGGACACAGAGAAAAGTTTTCTACCTTGTTGAGGAGTCTGGACACACACTATAGCCTATGGGCTGAAGATGGAACATTACAGAAGAACTTCGGGTGACTGACCAGGCAATGAATTGTCTCTGTCATTTCTAGAGTTTATATATTATCCTTCTGTGGTCTTTGAAGGAGTTGAAGACACATAGTTATAGTTATAGTTTCCCTTAGTTAGGATTAAAGATAAGTTACATATAGGACTTTAGACTCACAAAGATAGGATTGATGATATTTTCTTTAAGTCTTACAAAATGTTAATGGACTAAATATTGTTAACTGTGATTCTTACTTGATAACTGTTGTATGGTATATTTTGCTATGTTAAGGTTAAACCCCTTCTTTTACTTTAGACAGAAAAGAGGAGATGATGGGAGATGTTATTCTGTATATATGTTTCTCATACTGGTTAATAAAGCACTGTGGCCAATGAGATAACAGGATAGGCGGGGCTAGGAGACCAGGAGGAGGAGAGAGGAAGGAGTGGAGTCAAGATGTAGCCCGGGAAGGAGCAGGAAGCCTGCCGCGCGGCTCCCCGATAAGACGACCACGTGGACATACTTAGATAAGTAGAAATGGGTTAATGATTAAGGCAGAGCTAGCCTATTAACAATAATGGTAACTGGCCAACAGGATTGTATCAAATACAGAGTCTCTGAGTGTTATTTGGAGCACATGTGGTTGCAGGACAATGGCGGCAGGACCAGGAGGCCAGCGGGGAGACCTGCTGTAACAACCAGATTGATTCTAAACTCTTATTTAATCATATAACAATTCATCACTGTTCATCATCCTTTATTATACATTTAATAACACATTTCTTAGTGCTCAAAGTATCAATTCTTTATCATTTGTGTTCCTTAAATTTTTGGTATTATATATGTAATTTTTATAATGTTTTATTCCTAGTCAATCTCTTAGTCTAAACCATTTCTAAAACCAGTTGGACAGTGCTATCTGATTGCATGGAAGAAGAAATTAATTGCTTAAAACAGAAAATTGTCAACAAATTACCTTCTCTGATATATTTGAACAGATAACACCATCTTCCCATTATACCTCATAAAGTACTGGAAATAGCTACACATCATATACTGTAGTAGTTTAAATAAAAACAGTCCCAGTAGCAGCATAAAACATTTGAATATCTGTCTGTTAGTCATTGGAGATGACTGGAAGGATTAGGAGGTGAGACTTCCTTGTAGGTGGGTTGTCACTTTGTGTGGGCTTTGAGGTTTAAAATGCCCCACATATTTCCCTGCTCTCCCTCTCTCTCTCTCTCTCTCTCTCTCTCTCTCTCTCTCTCTCTCTCTCTCCCTCCCTCTCTCTCTCTCTCTCTCTCTCTCTCTCTCTCTCTCTCTCTCTCTCTCTCTCTCTCTCTGTGTGTGTGTGTGTGTGTGTGCATGTGTGCATATTACTTGTGGACAGTATGTATGCTCTCAACTACTGATCCAATAATACTATGCCTTCCTGCCTTCTCCCACACTCCTCATTATTATGATCATGGCTTTAAAGACAGAATTCTGATTCTGTCTACTGTAAGTTTTTCTGGTTGTGGTGCCTTCTCAAAGCAATGAAATCTTAATTGTAACAAGTATCTTTTATTGTGTATATTAATATTACATGGTTGAGGTATGTGAGACTATCGTTTTTTAGATGATACAGTTCATAGACAGTATGATTGGTGAAGAGCTGAGTATCTATATTTTTGGGGTCCCTGTACAACGTCTTTTCAAAACTTATTTATTTTTTGTCATGGGTAAGGACTCCTATGAAGAGGCAACAAAATCTGACACATTAAATTAGCATAGGACCAAGCTCCTTTTCCATGCATTAAGGCTGAGCATTGCATCCCGCTGTAGGGAATGGGCTCCAACAATTTAGCTCATTTACCAGGGTTAGATCCGGGTACTACTGCCAGGTGCCCCTGAGATGATCCAAATTTCACAACTATCTCACAAGTATCAAGGGCCTAGTTCTGACCTATCGAGGTTTTATAGCTGTCACTCCAGAGTTTATGAGTTTCTAAGAGCTTGGTTTAGTTGTGTCTGTAGATTTCTTCATCTTGACCTTAGCTTTCCTTGTTCATATATTCCCTCCTCCCTCTCTTGAATGGGATTCTGGGAGTTCAACATGGTGTTTGGTTGTGAATCTCTGCATGTGTTCAACCAACTACTTCACAACTTCTTACTTTTGTAACCTAGAAATGGTTACGTGAAGATAGTTTAGTATGCTAAACCTGGGATAGTCTTGTAGAATGATATTTTGGACTATTCTGGATCTCAATGTAGCACTACCTACATGGAAGTTCGTCCCTTACTTTTGCAGGTAACCTGCCCATCAAATGAAATCTGAGAACAGTTGATCAGCAGCCAGTGATTCAAACTTCAGCACACAGGAATGGAGACAGCATCCTTTATGAATACAAACATAAAGTTCCCATGGTAGTTATCACTGTTAAATCAAGGAACAGACAGGAAGATGTATCATTGATGCAGAATTTCATAGTAATATTGTTCATGTAAAATACAAAACAAAAATGATTGTGAATTGATAGGGCAAATGATATATAAGCCCATCTTAAATGGTACAATTTACTGATCTATCTTTTCTCACCAGATTCCTTGGGTGGTATAGCCTAACTCTCTACTGAGAATCTCAAAGTTCTTTTCATCATATTATTTTAAATGACAAATAATAACTGTATATATTTAGAATACAATGTAATATTACACACTTAAAGTATACATTTTAGCATGATTAAATCAAGCTAATTAACATAACTATCCTCTCATTTACCTATCATTTTATGATGGGACATTTGGAATTTAGTTATTAAGAAATATGTATTATTTTACTGTAATCATGCTGTTCTGCAATAGATTCCAGGAAAACTCTCATACCTAAAACTTTGTACAATCTGAATAGCATCTCTACATTCTTTCCTTTATAAAACAGCAAACCCTGCAAACTATCATTGTACACTGTGCTTCTACAAATTGTGTCCTTGGATTCCAGAAACAAGTTCAGTGAAAGACTTGAACCACTTAAGGCAAAATTTATCATCTTCATACGCTTGTATTATGTTTATGTGCACTTTCCACATAAATTAACAACATTAACTTATTATGACATTTATTCTGTGTAGACAGAGTGATAACTTATTTTTTGTCATAACCTATATCACTATTAATCACTCTAATCATTTCACAACACATCATTGTGTAAGTGAAGAGTATTCTTTTTCCTTAATACTATTTTACTTCTTTAAACAATTGAGATGAATACATATGCATGCATGCATAAACACAAATAGATACACATATACCCATACAAGTACACATATATAGAGAAAAATAGATGGAACAAGTCATGTTTACATTTCTCAAAGAGACTTAAACAAATTGTTAAAAGAGACAACTATTTGAAAGCTGATTTGATTGTCACAGATTATAAACTGTAAAACTAAGTATACAATATAATTTATTCAGGTGGCAACATCTGACCTCTCATATATTGGCTATGTTTTCTTCATATTTTATTTCCAATGTTTGATAAATACCCAAAAACCATTGGGTCAAATATTATTACTAATTATAGAAAACAAAAGTAATTTTTAAATTTAATTCACTTTCTGGATTAAAAAATTTTATCTTTGAATTCTCATCTAAACCTGAAGTCACAATTTGCATTACAACAATCTCACCTAAAGAACTGTGTTGTCAGATACTGAGAAAAAATAATCACCAAAACACTATAGCAAAAAGCAAACAGACAAGGAAAAACCTAGTTTGTAAAAGTCATAGGAGCAAAATAATATCAGAAGCCTAGAGGTAGTAATAACTGTTTATAAAGATCAGTTAATAAAATGTCATAGAATGTTCACTCTCTGTAACATAAAAGTATCGGTTTACATATGCACTCACTGAAACCCGTGTGCTTACCATAGCAATATGGTAAGCTCCATATCGCCCTTTGGAGATCTGAAGAGAAAATTGGAGATGAGGTCTCATCTCTTAAAACAAACAGCAATTTATTTTTATGAAGATTTTTTCCCATATGAAAGACTATAATTTGACAACTCTCAGGAGTATATCCACAACAACTCTGACATCATGTTGAAAGGGAAACAATGATTCCCTCATGTGTCTTTGCAAAGGCAAACACCGTTAAGATTTTACTAGGCATTCCATTCCATTCTGTTCTTTTTGTGTTTCATAAGAAGCTATCCAGAAACAAGAAACATTTGTTTTGTTTGCTTTTATTTCAATATGCACTATTTTGCTTGTCACTTCTAAGTCTTTAAGATATTGTTGCTCATTTCTTCTCATGCCATACAATATTTTAGGCTGAATTTTATTCTTGTCTAGCAAATGGCTCTTTTTATTGTCTTTCACTAACACTATCTTACTCGTACCATGGTGAATCTTTTTATCCCATCTTTTGTTTTCTGTTGCCTTTAGCAGTAGTTATTAATTATGAATTATTATAACCATAATTATAAATATCATTGTAAAGATTCCCAAAACTTCAATGTGGAAAGAGGTATCCCTCACACCCCTTTGATATTGTATTAACTTTTTTGTATCACTTGCCCATAACAATCTACTCTCTAAGTAGAAAAATTTTATTTTGGTCACCTTATAAGGTTTCAAAGGCCATGACACATTGGACTTGTTGTCTTGATTGTATGGCAATATAGTTTACATGGTGTTGCATATACTGTAGCAAATTTGTTTCCAGCGTCAATTAGGAAATGAAAAAAAAAAAAAAAGGATGGATCCACATTCCCATAATCCCCTTTTATATTATAGCTCCATTTACCTAAGAATCTCACACAAGCACATGAGGTTTCAAGCAAATGTGTATATGTGGTCATGGAGGGAATACTGAACTTCCAGACTCTATCAGGCAGCAGTCTTTCTTCCTATTCTAATTCATGAACATGCTAATGTGATTGTTTTCAACATAGTTTTACCCTAATCAGAAGACTGAATAAAGTCAAATTATGCCCAATAAAGTCTATAATATCTGCATTAGAAAATCATCAATGTTGTTGTACCCTGGTTTAATTTTCTTCTTAATAATGTACTAGTTGACCTTTGATTTATCCATTATCAGATGATACATACTACATAAAAACTTTTACAAATTATTCCAATTCCTCTGTGTCCCACTAAAATGTCAAAATTTCAATTCACTATCAAAAGAAATATGAATAAAATGACAGAATGACCTATAATGTAAGAGAATACTGGCACACTCACTCTGTCTTGTTATATTTCTTGTTGTAGAATTAAGTTTGCTTAATTTCTTCTTTTTTTTTTCATACTCAAAAGCTAATCATCTTGACTGTTTTACTACCAAATTAAATTCTACTGGTTCCACATTAACTTCCTGACTTAAGTCCATTAGTCACAGCCCATATTATCTTTATAATATATTTATTTGCTCATTTTATCAATAAACTTGCTCCTTAACTGAAATGACAATTATTGAGAATATATGAAATAGGAACAGCAAATATTGACATTTACAGAAGAGTAATGAATGTTTTTCTTGGTATAATTACATTATATAAAATAATTAAGTGCACAAAATATTTTTTATATGGCTTACATGAGGCAGAATATTCACTGTGAATTACACAAGATAAATGAAATAGTTTACGGAGACAGAGAAATAAAGTTCAGACAGAAGTTACAAAAGTTATGAGACAGAAGTTATGAGAAAGATGCATATTAAACAAAGAAAGAAAAGAAGCTTTCCACCAAAGCTGGTAAGCAAGGCTGAAACCCTGAGAACAGATGCCCATTTAACAACAATGTGCAAAGATCGCTCTATATCTTGGAATATGATGAGTCTTAAATGTCCACGTTTCATGCTCTAACATCTGAATTGTAAATTGTTAATGACATACTTTTCCCTCTTCTAGTAATCTTGAGCTAACCTAGTTCTCCATTGAATTACATTGCCTTTAGAGGTCAGAAGACAGACACACCTACCTATATCATGCATGCCACAGATAATTTATATCAAAACTATTGCTAAAACTTATTCCTTGAGAGAGATCAAATCAAATACACACAAACTACCACACAGAGAGATCTTACTTATCAGATGCTGATTGGATGAAAACAATTTCTTAGGTTCTAGGTTGATGTTGCATGCATAATTTCAGAAGGTTAATTTATCCTCCACTCTCATTGTCTCTGTTCTTTTATATATGTGATTATATTGCTAAAATATTAAGGAGAAAATATAATATTTATTTACAGAAAAACAAGATTATAAAGAGTTTGCATATACTAAAACTTAACAATTTCCTCAGAATTATTTTATTAGTTATTTAAAGGAAATTTAATTTTCTTATTTTTGTTTAAATACACTACTTGTTCTCAGTTTAATTATGTCACTTAAAAATTGATATGTAACAATCCTAATCTCTAGTACCTCAACCTATGAACACATTTAGAATTAGTCTTTATAGAGAAAATTATTATTATTATTATTATCATCATCATCATTGTTATTACAAAATCATTTCTACATGAATTGCAAAATAACTATTGAAAATTAAATTTTTTTCATAACCTAAGCATTGAGTTTTTGATAGATCCACACACAAGCAACATATAAATGATTCAGCTGGCTATACACACATGTTAGTGTATACATATAACAGTAGTGAGAAAGAAAAGATCCTGAAATGTGAGTAGGGAGGTTGACACTGGAGGAGTTAGAGTTTGTAAGGTGGTAACTGGAGTAATAGATATGTAGTGTTCATGTACAAAGTCCTCAAAACAAAATTAAAATATACTAAATATTAAGCAATATCTCTGATAGATACTGTAAGAATTTTATAATCTATACCAAGTTTTAAAACATCACCAGAGAAAATAAATGTCTACACACTATTTTAGCAAGGCCACAATTTCTATTCTGGGGTTACTGTTTCTTTTTTAGACATTGTATTCATTCCTCTTCATACATTGGAATGGTATCAGGGTCTCAGCTGTCATATGAGGGATTAAAACACCAAGGTCTAAGCTGAATCTAAAACTGGTACAGTGAAGTCCCCTCCAAGGTCCCTTCTTGTATCTTCTGGGGTGGCTAGCATCCAAAAATCACTGAGCTCAACATGGTATAGAGCACCTCCCCATGTCCCTCAGTGTTAGTTGCTGCCAGCTTGGGATCTTGCCTGGAAACTCCCAAGTGAGGTATTGAGAAACTAGGTCCTGAGATCCAATTTGGGAATTGATGTGAGGCAGTCATTGTAGAACAGTAAGAAAATAGATACTGAATGGGGAAAGAATGTTATGTATAAAACCAGGGTGGCAGGTAGTGGCTCAGGAGGCACTGAGAGAAAACTCTATAGAATCTTGAAAAGTAGGATTTGAATGACAATAGCCATAGCAAATAAGTAAGCTATTCTCTCTCCTTTTAAAATGTTGATTCTTTTCCCTCTCCTTCACGTTCTAACCTCTCTTGCCTGTATCGTCCATAGTCTATAGATACCCTTGAACACAGACATGCACATCCTAAAGTCTCTGTCACTGCTCCTTTTACTTTCTTTTCATGAGTACTGGGTGCTCACATTGCTCTCTAAATGCCATGAAGAAGAATCATCACTTTTTAAATATATATTCTCAAACAATAATGCAAATGTTAAAAAAAAACAAATTGCAATTGTTTAAGGTACAGTTAGTTTTTACAGAATTTTGCTCACTGGTACTTCATTTAGAATGTTTAAGTGCACGAACTTGACTTTGCAAGATTTCATATGTAGAAGCAGCATCTAAGTGATTGTTATATGTCCTTTATTAAAATGCATCACAACCTAATGTTGTTGTTATCATTTCTATCCAGCTATCTTCACTCTGCATCAGGATTCCTAAGTTTATCAAAAGCAGAATTTCATTCTTTTGGGGAAACACATGAAAACTGTTTTATATGGAGCAAGATTTTCTGATATTGCTGTCTGGACTACAAATGAACTCACGATTTCTTAAAATGAGCATGTTTGAGAGCCAAGGAGGCTAGGAGAAATGTATTCTCCATGCGTTTGATTATCCCCCATCTCCCCACCAAAGTACACTAAAAAGTTATTTGCATGTAAATTCTGTTGACAGAGTATTATTCTCACGGTGGAACTGTACATGAATAAGAACACTTCCAATTACTTGGAGAAACACAAACAACAATATTTTTAATGTATTTATTTAAGTATTGGTAAGAGAGTTGGTTCTCTAGATTATAATAGATGCCACTAGCCTTGGGTTTATATTTATAAGCGTGCAGCAAATGTATTTTCTCCGTTGAACTCATTTTTCACAATTAATCATTTTCCATTTTTACCATTTTACCAATAATTATTTCTAAAAAAAAATGTTTGTGTGACTGTCACACTGATGGTTACTTTTAAACAATCATCATTAGCTATTAAAAATTCTCAAGTTTCTTTTCATTTACTTTTCTGGCATGTGAGTGGCATTGTGTTCTTCATTAGTGAACCTGAAGAGTGATGTAAGACGAAATCAGTAAGGGCCTGAATCCCTCTTGTCATAATTCTTTAAATAACAAGGTATTTAAATAGTTTTCCTAGAAAAACAAACCCTAAATTCAAGCACCAACTTCTCTTAAAATATATTTTATTTTGAATTACCTGTATATATGCTGTGGACACTGATATTTAGAACTGCATTTGAAGAATGGAAGGTCATTGAGATTTCTCAGCTTGTAGGAACACACTTTATATTAGGCCTAATATCTTAAATTCATCTTTCTTGCCCAGAGGGTGGCAGGAGAGATTCAACTCCACAGGTGAGTACTCATGTGAGTTTTACATGTTTTAGCACTTGCATGTTTTGAACTCACATACAAACAAACATCCAATCACACATAAATAAATAAATTTATTTTTTGCAGATAGAAATGTCTCCCAGTCCATCCTAACTCCTTCCTAAAAGAAACTTATAGCCTTTCAGGAAGCATCATTAATTTCCATGTGTGTGCAAAACTTAAAATGTCAAGTTTCACTGTACAATAAGTAAGTAGCTTCTCCTTCCTTCCTAGATGACTGATACAGCTCCCTTATAGCCAAAGAGACAGACAAGAACACAAGAACACTAGTATGTCATCTCCTAAGCCTGATACTGCTCCCTAGCAGCCACAGAGACGGACCAGAACATTAATTCCACAACTCCTTGCCAGTTGACATAAGACAGATATTTCTTTGCAGAATACAGTTTTCTGCAGTAAGCCTGTGTTCTTATGCTAGACAGTTACAGTTCAAAACCATGAAAATTGATTAAACTGATATTTATATTCATGTCTGCGTGTCACAAATCCAGACGTTTTAGTAATGCTTAGGTCTGCATGGCTCTCTCTTTTATCTCTTTCTATCTCTCTCCATCCCTCAGTCCTTTATTTTTCTATTGTTTCCTCTCTCTCTTCCCGTATCTCTTTTCTTCTTAATATTTTATTATATATAGTTCACATAATGGAAAATTCACCATTTTGTCATATATATGTATATATGCAGTGGCCTCTTGTATTTTCATTCCTTTGAACATTTGCTACTACTATCTCATTCCAGAATGTTTCCAGTAGCTCTAAATGAAACGTGGTATCAGCTCTCAGAACCAAAACCTGCCCCCCATATCCTGAAAGTCACTCAGCACTTTTCATCCTCTATGTCTTTGAATATCAACAATCTTTCATAAGAATAGATTAAACATGCTTCTGATTTGGCTCTTAGAGTGTTTGTAAGCTCTGCTCATATTGTATGGTAGATCATTACTTCTTAACATATCTGAATCACACTTTATTTTGGAGAGATTTCTCAGGTTTGCCAACCCAAGAAAAAATTGATAAATACCAGAACTTCTTTCTTTAACTCAATTTTAATAACAGATTGCAGTTAAAATGATGAGAGTAGGTGTATTTGATTCACTTGGTGACAAGTGCACCTTCAAAAGTTCCTTGAATGCTGACATTAGAAAAATAATATAGCAGAAGTGACAGGCTTTTGTTTTTAAGTCACAACTCAGCAATCAATGAATGTAACAATGAATGTTGTATGTTATATTTTTTTATGTGTCATGCAAGTCTTAAATAAAGAACAGATAGACCCTTTCACAAATCTGCAGGAAATTAAACTGACATGTCCCAAGCCTCTGAAGAAATGGTCTGCAGAAAGGCCTTTGTACTCAGTGCTGAGGAAGAAGACATTCTTTTATAAATGAAAGACCCTTTTCTCTGAGATTCTAAAATGAATCTTCTAGAATGAAATCATGTGAAACTGGAGTGCCTTTTTACATCAAAACTGTACTTGAACTCATAATTCAAGCCTACAAGGCAGGCATTTAAACAGTCATTTTGTCTCCGCAGTCTCCTCATTTCTTAGTGGTAAAGATCAAGAATTTTACAATGGAAATGGAGAATATCAGATATGCCACCATTTCTCTGCTGACTCCAGTGAAAGGGGATTAGAAAAACAGGTTCAAAGGGGGTTTAGGTAAACTTTGCTGATGGTTGGGCACACATGACTTAACATCTGGTTTTTCTCTACTCATAGCAAAGGTGTTATGAATACTTTATTTGATGCCTGTCAAGCAACATATCAGGTAGAATTTTGTGTGATGAAATAAAAGTTTCATTCCAGAAACAAAAATAAATGCCCTCAGAAGCCATGACTCAATATTAATTATATATATATATATATATGTATATATATATGTTTATATATACATTACATATCTATCCCAGGTTCCTCTCCCTTCCTCCCTCCCATGCACTCCTGACACCCCTTCCCATCTCCTCAGTGGCTATATGATAAAATGGTTTTCTACAGTGACAAAGCTGTAAAGACCTGGAATTTACCTTTAATTAGCACAACATCATTAAACCCACAATGGATACGTGTACGCTACTGCCCTCGACCAGCAAGGAAGATGCAATTCCGGGAAGATCTCCTTCATGCAGTTTTAATCAGGACCCTTGAACATGCATCTTCTGACCCAGGGGAAATGCCCGCATAGGCTTAAATTCCCTTGTGCTGACCAACCCCAGAGAGCCATGTGGACCCTGCACATAGGCTGCTCTTATGCAGAAGCAAACAGGCTGAACAGGCTTAACCAAATAAGGACTTGTTTACTCCAGAGAGCACTCACCATCTGGGAGGTGGAAGGCAGAAGCCAGCGACATCTTTAAGGTGCAGCACTTCGCAGCTCACTACAGTTCCCCCTTTTTGTTTTAATAACGCAACAGGCAAGGGTAGTGTTATGGCCTCCGGTAAAGCAGTGGACATTGTAATGACCCTGAATCCTGGTAGTCAGCCAAGTCATTGCCACACCCATCTGGCATCTTTTTTCCTGGAGGTGGGGGTCTCGGACACCAACCCACATGCAACCAGACTTGCCCTTCTCGGAGTTGCTCATTTACAGAGCTAACTCAGAGTGCAGTGCTAAGCCATACAACCTGAGTGTGAAGGATCAATTTTTGTTCATGACTGTGAGCCATGCTTGGGGGGACTGCCCTGCCTCAATGGCTGTAAATGTCTGGACAACCATAGCTTCATGCTGCCTCTGAGCAAACCTAATCTTGCAAAGGTCTACTGGCCCATGAAGAAGATAAGCAACAAGAAGACAGCCATAGCTCCCATTTACACCCACTCTTTCAGATGATCCATGGTGACAGAGAGCCATGATAACAATCCGGCAGCCAGTCCGGCATCCACATGTGTCGAATTTACTGCACCGATGGCCATTTGCACCTGTACCATTAAGTCATCAAAGTCTGCAGACCTATTTCCTAAAAGACAGCTTGACAACTGTTGTGACAAATTAGCAGCACATGTAAATTTCTCATACTGAACACTGGTAACACACAAGACTGGATATTTCATTTCACATCCCAATTGGGCCAGCTGCCACAAGGTATTTATTTGCTCCTTCACCAGATCAATTCTTTGGCTTACAATCATTAAACCTCTTGTTAGAGTAGCACCAATTGTGAATTGAGCATCCAAGGCAGTAGCCACATTCTTGGACAACTCATTTAGCTTAGAGGCTGTCGGTACCGATGTGCTCATAGCCACGGCAGCCATGACTGAATCCACAACTGCAAAAGAGATAGCTGCAACTATGGCTCCTGTATTGCCAAAATCTCTCCCTGCAGCCTCTACCAAACAGGCCACAAAATCTGAAAATGGTTCCATGCAGTATCTTAGTGAGGTTACCATTCACCTCTCCCTTATTGGGTAATGACTTCCATGCTTTTATGGCAATCTGATTTATGTGTTCAAAAACTTGTATTGGATATCCTGTCTGTTGATTGGCAAAGTGACCCTGTCCAAGCAACATGTCCCTGTCACATGCTGAGTTTCCAGCTGCCAGATTAGCTGTAGACTGTTCATTGGCATACTCAATTAAAAAAGCTCTGCAATGCAGACACTGTCTGGGGCTTAGGCATGCTCAAGCCAGCCCACTCCAAACACTATGAGTCATGCAATGTTTATTTAGGGCTTCAACTTGAGCTATAGTAAAAGAAGCTGAAATTCCATATGTTCTCACAGACTCAGCCAAAGCCTTGATGACCTTAAAGTCTAAAGGCTCCTCATATATATTCCCTTGGGCATCCTGGAAAACTGGATAGGCCAGACTAAATCATTTCATAATACTCTACAGACCTCAGGGCAAAAGGAATGCCCTGTACTTGGGCCCCACCCTTCCTCACTCAGATAAGGAGAAGGTGCCTATGGCATTGTCCCAGGAGGGTTTTCCTCCTCCTTACATAGCCATTTCTCCTTTCCTTCCCATCTCTGTTATTTAAGGAACTGTTTCTGTACCTTTTCTACAAGGGATTGCAATACTTCCTCAAAATCTGTTTCATCTGTACCTGACTCTCCTGTGCTTTTAACCTCTTTTGATCTTTCTTCTTGTATCATTTTTAGTGCAGCTTTCCCTTTTTCCATCACCTCTTTACAGTACCTCTGGTCTTCAATACAGCTACACACTAACTTCCAAACAGGTCAGACTCCAGACTTTAACATCCCTTGTTCCCAAGCAAAGTCAAGGTCCCTGCCTAACTTGTCTCAGCACACTACCATGAGGTCTCCTGAAACTGAGAACCAAGGTGCAATGGCATCATACTCGCTCAGGATGAAAGATCCCCGAAGAGTACTTCCCTTCAGCAAGGGACCCCTGGACTCAAAGACCGAGCCGAGACCACAGATGCGGATGCAAACTGCAAGAGGTTTATTTGAGATATACACAGGTACCTGTGTGCAACAAAGTCTCTTGGAGGACTTGCGCGCCCACAGGCTGGGGAGAGGGACTTTTATAAGGCTGGGTAGCAAAAGCATGGGTACGGAAGTTAGATGCATAGTTACAGGGGTCCCATTGTCCAGCTCAAATAAGGCATTTGGTCATCCGAGGACAAGTCTCTTATGTGTTTGGGGATCTGATAATAGCTGACTTAGCTTATGTTGGGGTTTTTCTCCGAGCTCTCTGCTCCCCTCCCAAGGCCAAATGTCTGTCCACAGATATCCTATTTGCCAGCCTGTGAGTACTGACTTTGTCCTGTACTTTTACTTGTTTATGTGGAAGCCTTGCAAAATGGCATTACCATTGCTAAGCCAGGGCTTAAGCTATTAGCGTTGAGTGGGGGTTTTTCAAGGAATCTTTCTAGTGTGCTTTTCTTTAAGTTTCTTTAACAAAAGTAGCTCCTGAAGAGCCAGAAAAATTGGATGAGACTGAGAAATTCCCATTTTGAAAATTTTACTTTCGGTTCATTACAACCTCTTGTTCAATGCCTGAGAATTTATTGCTGCTTATTTCCATGGTCTTTAACTTGGTCCCAACTTACTTGGGACTTTATTGCTCCTTACTGGAGACCTTATTGCCTCTTTACCGAGGACCTTAGCTTGGTCCCAACTTACCTTGGGAACTTACCAGTGCTGCCCTGATTGCAAGAAGTTCTGATCTGAAGATTCCTGGTACAGGCCACCATTTTTATGTGACAGCCCTCAACCAGCAAGGAAGACACGACTCTGGGAATATCTTCTTCAGGTAGTTTTTATCAGGATCCTTGAACATGCTTCTTCTGACCCTGGGGAAATTCCTCTGCAGGCTTAAATCCCCTTGTGCTGACCAACCTCAGTGAGCCACATGAACCCTGCAGATAGGCTGCTCTTATGCAGAAGCAAACAGGCTGAACAGGCTTAACCAAATAAGGACTAGTTTATGCTAGAGAGAGCTCACCATCTGGGATGGAAAGGTAGAAGCCAGTGCCATCTTTAAGGCATGGCACTGTGCAGCTCTCTACAGGATACCTCTGCTAGAAATGCTGTCAGTTATCCTAAGACACAGGTCAATCTCAGAGGTCAAGGACTGTAATTTAGAAAGGCTGGAAATGCCAGTTTTAACCAGAAAAATCTATCCACACTTGTTCTAATACTTGAATTTCCTGTATACATCTACTGATATTTGAAGTCTGTTCAGTTTTCTTAGAATATTTTTCAAACATCATCATAGAATAATATACCATGTGAAAACACACTAAAGAACTAATAATGTGTTTATATCTTTAATAAACTTTTTTTTTCTAATTTTCTTTAGGAAAATTATCTAGAGCTAATTATTTGGGATAATGTGCTATCCTGGAGGAGTATTGGCCCATTAGTGCCACAATTTTTTCTTGCCTAGAATTGTTGTTATTTTGCTAGGGTTCTCCACCTCATCTGATTTAATAGTGACCTAAAGACTAAAGAATTATCTGTAGGTTTTTATTTCCTTAAAATAATGTGTTACATCACATAAACCCAAGAACACATACCTGTTATGACCAACTTATAAACAGGAAAGGTTTGCATGTTTCTAGAGGTTTCAGTCTCTCATTGGGTGAACATTTTAATATCATTATGGAAGCATGGGACAGGGTAAAACTACCAGCCTCTGTTGGAGGAAGACAAAAGGAATCAGGAATAAAAACTATAAACCATATTCTTTTAAGTGCATGTTCTCTGTGATCTATACTTCTCGTATTCTCTCCCATATATTCATGATTCTCTTGATTCCAAGAGCACCAGACTAAACTCCAAGCTATTAGCACATGGGTCTTTGAGAAAATACTACTGGAATATCATGGACATTCTTGAATGTACTTCTTAATTTTATTAAATTTTACAATGTATATTTTATAATTTCTTGCTTTTTGTTTTTGTTTTGGGTTTTTTGTTGTTATTTTTGTTTTGTTAGAAGAACAAACTCAAATTGAAAAAGATTATTTTTGAGACATTTCATCATTTCATGAGCTTGTTCACTCCTTAGCAATTCATCAGCATCCTTGTTTCCTATTTATTTTATATGAAACAAGTTTCCCTCTCTCTTTTTCAAGCAATTAATTTTCTATTTTCATGAGCTTCACTATATATTTTTTCAGTCTCTCACTACTCTGCCCCATATTTTCTGATCTTACGGCTAATATTTTGGGCTTTTATCCTGGGTATATGTTTCTAGGATATATCTATCTCAAGATACCAAAGGAATGTTAAACACAATATCATATTTTACAATGAAATGCATTACCCCAGCCTATATAGATGAATCTCTTGGATAAAATATCATTTTCATGCAAAAATCCCAATTAACTTCCAAACTTACACTAGCTTCTATTTCATTATATTCTCACTTTTGCTTTTAGAAACAGAAATTTTAAGTAACTCACAATGAGTTTATGCCTTTCTTGATTTTGAATGAGATAACTTAAGTTCTCTTGGCCTTGAAGCTGAATGAACAATGTACAATGTAGTAAATGAATGTATATATGTAAAAACCCTAATGTTGTTCAATATTAAATACATTCTCTTTAGTTCTCATCGTCCCCAATTTTGTCAATCATCAATATCATCATTTTTTTCATCTTTTGTTGTTAAGCAATTCAAATGTTATGTACCACCAATTCAGGACTAAAGCATTAATATCTGTATGTTGTAGAAGTAGCAAAGATGATTTGTAATGTTTAATCCCACTTGTACTTTCTGATAATGTTTTAATCAACAGAAGGACCTAGAAAGACTATGATATTTACTATGTCTAGCATAAAGCAATGGAACAGAACCCTGAGGGTTGGAATTAAACTACTTAGAAAAGATCCAAGATAATTCTGCTAACCTCCCAAGATAAGAATCAGTGTCCTTCAAGTAGACAATGGGAGTCTTACATCATCTAGACCCAAATTAAGTGTCCTATTACTGTTGTTTAAAAGAAAATGTTTGGGTCTCAGGATAACACTTTTACTCAGTAGAACAATTCTAAGGCTGAACAGTTTACATTATGAAGTAAAATATTGGATGAAAAAGTAACTGTGATATAATGTTGGTTAACATAGTACTGACAGTCACAGGAGATGAGATAACATATGAAGTTTCCTGTTTTGAAGGACTAATCTAAGACAAAAAGCAATGATCAGAGGTGGAAGTGTTGGGGAGAAATTGGATAATGAGGATTTAACTGAATCCATGTATTTGTCAATTGATGAACTTAATTATTAAAATTATTAGAAAGTGGTGACCCTGATGCATAAAAGGACTTTGGGAACACACTCCCCATGGAGGGATGCTCCCTTAGCCTAGAGGCAGGAGAGAGGGCCTAGACCCTACTCCAAATGGCTCCACAGATTTTCTTGTTCCCTCCTGAAAGGTATCACCCCCCCCCTCCACTGTGGACTGGGTGAGTGGGTGGGGAAAAAGATGGGATGGGGTCGGTGGGTATTGGAAGGAGGGAGGGAACAGAAACTGGGATAGATATGTAAAAATATTAAAATATATTTAAATAAAAAGTGATAAAAGGAAAAAAATGTGGTGAAACATGTCTATATAGGAATTGAGTTACTAGGGCAATATCTTTGAAATATTTTGAAATATGTATCTTGTCCAAATCCTTATTCTACTATTCTACTTGACATTTTTTTATGTTTTTTTTACTTTTTATTTGTTTAATTATTTTTGCTTAGTGGCTTCCATGAGGTAGGGAGCTCTAGTATATCAAATACTTCACACAATCACCCTGTATTTTTCATGAGGACCAAGACAGTAGATCCAGTCAACAATGTCCGAACACCTCTAAACAGATCCAAAATAAATCATTCCTCTCTTAAGTTGCTTAACTTGGATGTTTTGTGGTCTTGTGATGTTAATTCTAACTCAAGTAATTTCCAATGTTTAAGTTTAGCTTTTCCCTCAAGTGTTCATTATCCATGTAACTTTGGCAAGGCAAGTAAGAGATCCATTTCTTTCTCTTAAAGGGAGAAAAAAGTAGGCATAATGTCCTAAAATATTAGAGTATAAAATATAGAAGTTAAATTTTTTAGTGAAGTGAGGTTATTTATTGTTTATTCAGCACTATACATAATCACCATTGTTTTAGTTGCAGTAAAATAGGGGCTACTTTACTACACGATCCTCTAATTTTCCCTCTGATATCAAGGAAATAAGTTAGAAAACATAAATGACTATGTATGACAACATAACGTTTTAGGAGATATCTGAAATCATGAGTCAGGAATATACTTTCCAGAATGAAGCTACCATGACCTCTTCAGAATAAATCAAATATGTGCCAAAACCTCACAACATGGCTTTCAAATATCACCTCCTGAGAAACTAAAGACATTCCAAAATAAAAATATTTAGTAGAAGTACAGCCTTCTTAAGATTGCATGGCTTATGTATTGTCTCATCTACATGGCCAGGGCTACCAGTTGTTCTAAGTTCCTGAGACAACTGTTGAATTCTGGCATAGTTGCAGAGATGCTAAATATCATGACCAAAGTTTCAGTTCTCATCAATGTCAAATACAGTATCTGAGCATCCCAGGTTGGAATAACTCAAAACTGTACTCTTTCTAATGTGATACAAAGACAGGGTCAAGAGAAGGACAAGGAAGCTTTAAGGAGAGAACAGAAGAGAGGAGTGGAGGTTCCTCCGCCTCCTGGCTGCTTTGTTCTTTTCTTATCATCCTCCTTGCACCCAAGTGCTCTTGCACTTTTTTTTCTCAATTATTCCTCTGGTATTGGCAGTGCCATTCAACCCCTCTGTCAATGTCTCTCTATTCTGTAAGAGAGAAAGATAAGCACATTTTCAAAAAGAGCACAAAAGGAGCTTATATATGTTAGTTGAATAATTATTAGAACTTGCAGACTTTATTCAAAGATTTAGATGTGAGCCCTACACATGGGAATGAAGATAGAAGAGTAGCTTCAAACTCCATCTCCTGCATTGATGTTATTTGCATAAGCAACAAGACACTGTGTCAGTTTGGGACAAATTAGATTTTTCATAGAGAAGGTTAAGACAAGAGCAAGGGATTATAGTATATTCTAATGAAGTGCTGGATCTAGTGACTCTGCATCCATGTGGTTGAATAATTGGATGCTTGTGGGGGTTCAGATGATTTGTTCAATTACACATGCTTTGGAAAAAATGAAAGAGTGTTATCAGTGGTGATTGCTATACAGCAATGAGTGAAATATCGTTCATTAAGGCTGCATATTTTGATAGCTTCTGGTTCTCTGAAGTTTTCTGATTTGTAGCTCTAATCACTCCTGCTTATTCTCAACCATGAGTAAATTATAGGAGAAGAGCCAGACACATTTGACTCATCAGGAAAATGTACATTTTGCTCCCAAATAAAAGGAAAATAAAATATCACTTTCAAGTGGTGAAATCAAAAGCTTTAAAGTAAAATCACTTGTGCTTAAAACATGTTCTGCACTCTATATAAGATAGGGGAGATTCAATAAAATAAAATAAAATAAAATGACCCTTTTGTCTACAGAGAATCAGGAAATAATTAAAATTTGGAATCAACATGTATTCTATGATTTGACAATCTCATGCTAAATTTGTGGGTCGACTTTATTAATGTTTTGATAGCATGTTATTGCTAGAATCTTGATTCTTAGATGAGACCACATAGAATATGATTGAAAGAAATATGTGTGTTCATTACACAATAATGTATCCTATGTACTGTAATGCATTCTGCACTTTAGCAAGAATTATCTGAAGAAGTACTGCTCTGGCAATCTTAAAATAAGCAAGACACCTCATGGCCCTTTGAAACTCTGCATGGCTTTTTCTGTTTTCTACTACCCATGAGAGCTGGTGCTTCTGTATCATTTACAATTGGGGGGGGTATAAAGAGTATAAAATGGACATCCTCACTGAATTTACACAGCAAATAATATTTACTGCAAATAAAATTTCATAGGCTTAGTTAAAACATAATAATTTTTTATCACAAAATAACATGTGTTTAAAACTACTTGAGGAACTAGAATTAACCATTAGTTATTATTTTTATCATGTTTACAAGAGAAATGCTTCCATTTTTTTTTTACCAGTAAATGAAAATTAGTACAACCATTGTGTCATTAACCTCTGTCTGCTCATTATTCTAGTGCTTTGCCAAACATGCAACTATGTGTTCCAACATTATTGGTGAAGAAGAAACATTATCCTCCTTTCAACTGTTTATACAAGAAACTTCTACCTTCTAGATGTCAGCTTTTACCTGTGTTAAACAATGTTAAGGAAGTGGCAAAATTTTCTCTTTTGAGAAAGGCATTCTATTTGTGAGACAAATGCTGTACTGCTCTTCTCCAGTAACCCAGTATTGTTGGGTTCTCTTCTAGAAATCATTAAATAAATTCCAACCTATGAGATGCTTATTTTATAATATACCACATGGCCATCCTTGGATTCAAGCTTTCAAATGTGCAGGCTCCTTGTTTCGGGTTTTATCACTCAACACGCAGCTTCAGCACATTGTGAACACTAACAACTTTATGAATGATACGCATATCATCCCATACTTCAGGGACTATCTTGGGTTGCTATTGAGAGGATCCAGTTAACAGCAATTTTCTGAAATGCTTTATGAGTAGGAAGAATGACATTTATTTGCATGCTTTCTACCACTCTACCAGGTTCTTTGCTTTTTACTTATGAGAAGTGATATTCACTTTGCTCCCATTTATTATTTCTCTTCTCACCATATCTCTCCAACCAGGGTCAAACCAACTCAGAGATATGGTTAAACCTTAGCACATATCTTTCATGTTGTATTTAATGGCTGTCTATCAAAATAGGAAGTTTTGTGGCAATCATACTTGTCCCTTGTCCACTATATAGGAAAGTTTTCTTTTGTAAAATAATATAATTTAAAAATATTACATGTGGATCCCAGTTTTCTCTCCCTTCCTTTCTCCAACCCTCCCTCCCTACTTTCCTCCCTATTAGGCTCCACTCTTTCCCCTGTGGCATTCACCCTGGCTACCCTCCGCTCCCATCTCCCCACTCCCATTCCACTTGTAGGGCTATGCTATCCAGGTTGGGTCATGTAAATCTGTCAAGTCATTTGAAGTTGGAACTGGGATTCTCTACTGTCTCTAGGTTAAGGGGGTATCCCTCCATGGGGGATGTTTCCACAGGGTCCTTTTGTGCACCAGGAATACATCCTGGTTCTACTGTGTGAGGTCCCCCCAGACTACTCAGTCCTTCTAGCGAGACCCATATTCAGGGGGTCTGAGTCAGTCCCATGCTGGGTTCCTAGCTATCAGTCTGGTGGGGGATTAGCTCCTCCTTGTTCAGGTCAGCTGTCTTTGTGAGTTTCTGCAACCTGGTCTTGTCCCCTCTCTCTGCATCTGGATTCTAGTTCAACTCATTGTTTGGTTATGGGTGTTTGGTTCTGTTTCTAACAGGTACTAGATGAGGGCTCTATGATGGTGGATACGTTAGTTTGTGATCTCACTATCAGGGAAGGGCATTTATGGTAGCCTTTCTATGGTTGCTCGAATTGTTAGTTGGAGTCAGTCTTGTAGTTCTCTAGACATTTCTTAGGTTTAGTTTTCTCATCAAACCAGTAATGGCTCCCTCTTTTATGTTCCCCCACCCTCACTCTCACCCTGACTCAATCTATCTAGTCACACATGTTTTCCTCTCCTCCCCTTCTCTTTCTCATAGTTCTTGCTCCATTCATTGCCCACCCCCATTTCCCATGTACTCTGGGGGACTTGTTCCTTCCCCCTTTTGTGAGGGGCCATATATGAATCTCTTAGAATACACCTTGTATCCCAGTTTGTCTGGTGGTGTGTATTATAGGCTGGTGATCCTTTGCTCTAGTTCTAAAATCCATATATGAGTGAGTACATTCCCTGTTCCTCTTTTTGTGACTGGGTCACCTCATTCAGGATGGTTTCTTCAAGTTCCATCTACTTGCCTGCTAATTTCAAGATTCTATTATTTTTTTCTGAAGAGCAGTATTCCATTGTGTAGATATGCCACTATTTAAGGATTGGTCATTAGTTCCATTACAGCAGAACACTGATTTCACTCCAGTGAATCAGCTACTGCAGAAGTTTGAAGGAAGAGGGGTAATGAAGTATATCTCAAGGAGCATGGACTATTGTGTGGAATCATCTCTGCATTTATGTTTTCATGAATCCACATACCAAAATCATCCAGTTATCACAGGCAAATACTGAAACAATTTGTTTTCACTATTATGTTTGTATTGCAAAGTTAGTACATAGCTCAGTATATAAAATCTCTTAAATCTCTACTTTAGTATTCATCTAATGTGTCTCCCTTGCAGAACATAATAACTTATCTTCATTTTATGTTTGATAAGTTATCAGTTTTTTATGAATTACATCATTAAGCTATATTAGCAGTTTCAACCTGTCATTTTTTAATATATTTCAGACAACTTTCTCCATGGGTTGAAATTTGATCTAACCTTGTACCAATGGATTCAGCAAAATGAAAGTTTGTCTTGTGATGGCAAAGCCAAGGGTTCTCAACTTGTTCAGTTCACTGGGTTTTGCAACTTTCTTCACTGTCTGATAGAATGACATGCCAGAGAAATTTATTTGATTTTCAGTAACTTCTTGTTCACACATCTCCAAACTTAGAGACAAATGCCTTACTGAATGGCACCTTTGTCTCTTTCAAAATGTCCATGAGACAATGGAACTACTCAATTTCCTGGCCTGAATAAGTTGTAGCCAGTCAAAATAAGAAGCGCTCCAATTTATTTAATGCACACAGACTCCAGGACAGCATGGTGTTTTCCTGATTATCATTCAAATGCTCAGCTGTTTTGACACAGTTTCTCTACTCATTGCTGCCTCACCCAGTCAGGACCTAGGCACAGTTCTCATGAAGCAGAGATGCTGCTCCTGTATGTTCCGATAAGTGAGTGTCAGAGTGCAGAACCCAAGGTGTTCTCAAGGCAAGATCTCTTAAGGCAGAGCAACATAATAATTTGTAGACAATAGAAGCCCATGAGATGAGTGTTGACCATTAGGACTGAGTATTTCTGCAGTAATAAGGGAGTTGGCAAGGCTGTCTTCTCAGCAGGGGAATGAGAAAAGTGGCCACAAATTGTTGTGTTCTAATAAGCAGTTTTTCTGTCTTTAATAAATAAATAATGGATGTTGACACAGCTTCCCAAAGATGTGCATTCACAATACCCTGGCTTCAAGTAGTCTTTGCTGTCCCTCAGTGCTTTCTCCAATCCTTTATCTATTTCTAATTGGGGGAATGGCTCATTTTGAAGTTGTCACCACTTTCTCTATGACAGCAGGAGAAAGCAAAATCTATTTTTCTTTCTATTTAAAATCATCTTCTAGGAGAAAGTTTAAAAAAACAGATTTGTTTATATTATTGGTTTCCATAGGATTTTATTTTTCTATTCAAAGATGATATGCATAAAATTGTTCAGAACTTGTGTGGAGGTAAAGCCAAACTATCATTGGAGGATTAATGGCATATTTTCCTCTGTATACATCTGTTGAAACAAATGTTTATTCACATCAATGAAGATTCTTGGATTATTGATCTTCTGAATGATTCTTGCCTTAGTTAGGGTTTCTATTGCTGTGAATAAACATCATAATTAGAGCAACTCTTTTTTATACTCACAAGACCATGGACTTATTTTTCTATGTAAGTACACATTTTTTTTTAAACAAAGAATTATAGAAAAATAACTTTAGATTTTCTTTTTTTATTTTTAAAACATTTTTATTTTACATATCAATCCCAGTTCCCTCTCTTTTCCATCATACTACTTCCCCCACCAACACCCCCCATCCATTCCTCAGAGAGGGTGTGGCCTCTGATTGGGAATCATAAAAGTCTGTCATATCCCTTGGGGCAGGACCTAAGCCCCTCCCTTCCTCTTTCTAGGCTGAGAGAGTATCTATCCATAGGGAATGAGTTCCATAAAGCATGTTCATACACTAGGAATAAATACTCTTTCCACTGCCAGTGGCTGCAGGCTTCCCAAGCCCTCCAAGCAACTGTTACATAGTAAAACATTTCATTGGTGTTCACTTACAGTTTCATGTTGTTATCATGGCAGAAACAAGGCAACAGGCAGGCTGAAAAGGTACTGGATGAGAAGCTGAGGATTCTTCATCCTGATCCACAGGCAACAGAAGTCTGTCATAGTAGTACTTCCTTGAGCATGTGTGTTAGGAGACCATGTTGTCTTGAGGTCTACCTGGCTTGGCAGCTCTTTCTGAGCTCGAAACTGTTCAGAGGAAAGTCATACTGAGGTCTTCCTATTCTCTACCTGACCTTCTTCAGAGACTGTTTTTGGGGCTGGATGCCTAACTTATATCAAGTGTGACCCTTGATACAGTTCTTTGCAATAGCATCCCCCCATGTGAACCATATGGTAATCAGATGTTGTGCTAGGAGTCTTATCACAGAACCATATGGTTACTAGACATTGTATCAGGAGCTTAATGATAGGCACATCCTGCCTAATGTAAATTAGGGAATGACCAAGCTACTGTCCTTGCCCTATATAGGATCTTTACTCTGGAATAATGTTGAGATGTAACACTGAAACAGTCTCCTGAAAGTCTAGTTTTTTTTTCATGCTGACAGGACAGATATAGCCCTATTGTTGCTCCCTCCTCTCTGTCCTCATGGACTGGTGGACAATGGACGATGGGGGAAAAGAGCAACTGCAAATATATGAGACTTCAAAGCCTGACTCCACAGTGATATATGTCCTCCAACATGGCCATACCTCATAAAATATCACACCCTATGGGCCAAACATTCAAACATATTAGTCTATGGTGGTCATTCCTATGTTAACCATCATACTACTATTCTTATTATTACAAAAATATGAAGAAAAATGACAAAACAATACAAACAGAAAACCACAATTGCCTCAGTTTTCCCAAAGGACACTTTAAATTTTTATTTAATCTTATTTGTGTATATAGGCATGTGCTTGTTTATTTGTACATGTACCCTATACCTAAAATGTCCACAGACACCAGGAGAGGATGTTAGCTACCCTAGAACCAGAGTCACAAGCAGATCCCAGGCACCAGATGTAGATCTTGAGAACTAAACACCAGTATCTGGCAAGAGCAGCAAAGTCATTACATTCTTGATGTTCATGCTATTTAGTCTTTGAGGAAATAATTTATTTTTATATTTTTTATTAACCATGGGTTCTTTTCTCACACAACATAAATTGAAAATATTTCTCTTTACTCCCTCCTCTTCTCTCGCACTTCCCCACTTAATCAGATATGCTCTCTTTTGAGACTCTCATTGGAAAAGAACAGGCTTCTAAGAGTTAATAACAAAACAAAATATAACAATGACAACAAAAATATCTTATTGAAGTTGAACCAGACACACCAGCAGAAAAATAAAAGAACCCCAAGATAAAGCACAATAATGAGATATTCACTCACTCTGGAGTCCCATAAAAGCAGTAAACTGAAAGCTACAGTATATGTAAACAGGACCTGGTACAGATACTTGTAGGCCTGGTGCTTTTTGATTCCATCACTATGAGTTCATAGGAGGTTTGCTTCATTGTTTTAGAGGGTTTTCTTCCACAAGGTGTCCTCCATTCCCTCTGCCTTTATGAATTCTTCAGCCTCCTCTTCCATGGGGTTCCCTAAGCTCTAATAGGAGCCATCCCATTAAGAACTGGGTGTTCCAATCTCTCTCTCTCTCTCTCTCTCTCTCTCTCTCTCTCTCTCTCTCTGTGTGTGTGTGTGTGTGTGTGAGAGAGAGAGAGAGAGAGAGAGAGAGTAATATCTGACTAAGGTTCAGCTAACATGTAGAGTGAATAAGCAAATTGTGGTTGTGAATATACTGTTTCTTGGTAAGCTACGCTGTGGAAACATGTTTTTTAAATCAAAATATTATTTTTAATGCAATACAATGAGTTTATCCTAAATTATAATGAAAATAAGTGGGTCACACAGATAACAGAGATAACACTAAGAAGAAATAAATTCAAGTCACTTGTTTTAGCAGAATTGTACTACCTAGAAATAAAGACCACATCAGACTACCCAAATTAAATCACAAATCCATGATCAAAAACAAAGAATAATAATTAGATTTTATGTGTAAATATTGCATATTACTGATTAAAGGCAAAATATTTTTATGTGGTTTTGGAATAAAGTAATCAGATGAGGGAAGTAAAATTAGGTATTGACTTTATATACAATTATAACTATTCTAAAGAACTGAGTGCTAAACTAGCAGTATTTAAGCATTCTGTAGCAAAATGGTATTGCTGCAGTACACATTAGACCTTCAGATTTTCAGGCAAAACATGTAACCTTAAACATTAATTTTTATTCATGTAGAAATAGAATTTGGAAGAACAAAATAAAAGAGATGGACAAGGCAGAGAGTTTCTTGAAATCCTTTGCTTTATATGTAAACTAATATATAATTTATTATTATTATTTATTTATGTTTCTTATTTTACATATTGATCCCAGTTCTCCCTCCCTCCCTTCTTCCTATGCCCCCTAACAGCCCACCCATCCCATTCCCTCCCCCATTTTACAACGATGGTGATGCCTTCCAGGATGAATCATGAAAATATGTCAAGCCATTTGGAGTTGGGATTAGGCCCTCCTTCCTGCCTCTTAGTTAAAGAAGTATCCCTCCATGGAGAATGTGCTCCCAAAGTCTTTTCGTGCACTAGGGATATATCCTGGTATTACTGTCAGAGGTCCCTTAGATTGCCCAGGCATTCCAACTGAGACACATGTTCAGGGGGACTGAGTCAGTCCAATGTTTGTCTCCCCTCTATCAATCTGGTGGTTCATTAGCTTCCCCTTGATAGAGACAGCTAATATATAATTTTAAAAGTTTAAGAAATTCTTAAGATTGATTAAGTAAGATTAGCCTTTTTTTTAGTGGAGAATAACCAAAGTAACTCACAAAACAGAAAATAAGAAAGGCAAAAACACAGAAGTAAAGCTGTTTTATTTTTTATATGTACATCTATGATTGCACATGTGGGTATGGTGTGTACACAAGTGTGTACTTTCCTGTCTTTATATGTTTAAGTGCAAGGATGTCACAAGCCTATGTGTGGAGGTCAGAGGACAGGCATGGATGCTGTTCTTCTTAGGCTACCAAAATTGAGAAAGCTTTTGTTTGTTCAGTAGTGCATATGCCAAGCTAGTTACCTATATGTGCCAGCATGCTATTGCCTATGCCTTCCATCATACTAATATACTATGAGGGAATCATAGATGAGAGCTACTACAATCAGACTCATGTGTATTCTAGGGATTCAGACTCTTGTCTTTGTGCTTGTATGGTGCTGGACCACTTTGCCCACCCTCAAATACATGTTTTAATACATTAAGTAACTGTGAGAAACTTTACCATTTTCATAGATCTTCTGCATTTAAAAGTACTTTCAAAAACTTTAACAATAATTATCATTTTTGAGACAATATTACTCTCCTTATACACATTCTCTGGGACAATGGGGTGATACAGAAAAATAAAACTAAAAGAATACCTAGTGATATGAAAGCCCTTATAGTAGATCTTACAATAAATATTAATTAATATAATATTTTATATGGTACAATGCTTGCAAAATAAAATACTTAGCCAAGGGTTGAACAGTAAATTTTAGTTTGATGTACACTTTAATCAAGGCTAACATTAACAAAAAAAGAAAGAAAGAAAGAAAGAAAGAAAGAAAGAAAGAAAGAAAGAAAGAAAGAAGAAGGTGGATACTATCACAGTGAGTCAAGAATAAGGGACTCTGGGTTTGTTGGGTGGATGTTACTTGAGCTTTTGTATTTTTTTCAGCTCTTCCAAGTGATTTTGATAAATATGGAAAATATTGGGTTAAGGTAAGTCTAGATACAGTTATAAATTTCAAAACCTAATGTTAGGTAAGGGTAGAAAGTTGCAGAATGTCATATAACTACAAATAACTAATTTTCAACTCTCAAATCATTTAACAAAATATAAAGTTATGTTTAGTGACAGCTAGGTACATTTTTATTCATATATATGTATATGTATTATGAACATATACATATGATATTAAGGCATGCATGGATATGATAGCAATTAACTGCGTATGTTACTTCTTTGATAGTACATGGTATTATAATCAGAGACTATTTTCTTCCACAGGATTGAAATGTCTTTCCAAGGTATTTAATATTTTCTTTTTACACCTGAATCAAAATATACCAAGATTCATTGTATTTTTTGAAATTGGTCATGTCCTGAAAGTATTTCAAAGCTAATTTTAGTATAAAGTTTTAATATGATTCCAAAATGTGAAAATGTAATCATTTCTATTTAAATAAGTGCCAGAACTATAGATTATCACTGCTTTGATGTCTATTAATCACTAAAAATTCTCGTTGAGATACAATTACGATGAATAATGTAATTATACATGATTTTATTGCCTTGTTTTTTATTTCTGTTTATATCAGAAATATAATAAGCACATAACTAGTCACATGTGACTATGTAAGGTCTGCGGGTAGTTTCCAGAATTCCTTAGCTGGGTGATGTCTTCTTTCACTGCTTTCTAGTTTCTGTTTGAGTGTTGATAAATAGAGGTCACAGGAAGCACTAGCCTTAATACTCCTTCTTCATAATTACTCTAGGATATCACTCAATGACTGCCCGTGTAAATTATCTTCAAATATTGATGCATAAAAAAATCTTGACCTTTGCTCCTTATTTGCCTTGATATGGTTTATTTTAACCTTGTGGGAAAAGAATTGAATTGTGTATGATGACTTCCATCTCTAGTCACTCAGCATATTGGGCATTATCTAGCCAATGAGTTATTTTGAAAGTAAGTGAAATAGGTAAAATTTATCCTAATCCTTAAACCATACTGACTGCAAACAAATTTCCAAATGTATGTCACTGCTTATAGCAAAGCAGAAAGGAACAGTTGCAAACCAGTCTCTGCAGGGTTCTACTGGAGAGATCTGGCTGCAGTGTTTTGTACACATTTTAGCAAGTTGGAACAAAGACAAAAATTTCCCATCAATTATTCAGAAAGGTCATTTTAGACAAGTTTTTGCAAGCTGATGTAAAAGATCGCCTTCATTCAACTGTCAGTTTGATATGAATTGAAATTTCAGCAATACTCGGGGAACTGTATAGTATGTTGTAATTTATGTGGCTTTAATCTATTATAGAGCTATTGGTAAGAATAAAAATTATAACAACAGGACTACAAAAACAGAAATGCTGATGACATGTCATGGTGATAGGGGTTTCACCTTCGTTTGGTTGACTGACGATTTTGTATAGCTTCAGTTTGGTTTAAGTTTGTCTGATTATTATTTTGCAATGTTTATTATGAATGAATATTTATGGATGACTGAGACCCTGGTCTTTTATAATGGAGAAACTCTAGATTTATTAGAGAGAAATATCGATCAAAATGAGAGAACATTTATGGAGAAATAAAGAGATACAAACAGCTAAAATTGATTTTGTTTCAGAAGTCTCTAATTACTTATTTTTTTTCTCTTCACTGACCCTCAGATGGGTAGAGATGGGGAGGAAAACCAGTACTAGCAAAAATAAAGCATCAACACACTTTATATTGTATATCACTTAATGGTAAAATGAAATAGAAAAACAACTATTCCTACAGAGATAGTGCTATTTTATGAATTTCTTTTCAATAAATTTTCTAGATATGTGGTGACACTGGATGTTGAGATTGGGATCGGAAGTTGAGAAATTGTACTTTGCTAGAGTGAAAGGTTGTATATGGGATATAAACTATGATTTTTAATATCAGAAGGGATGGAAATTTACACATGGATTAAAACTACATTAATTAATATGAAATTTTATGGACTATTTTTGTAAATATCTTAGTTTTTTTTTTATACATGGCAAATACATTGGCATTCCCACTTATTGTACAACAGAAAGGTTGGGGATTTTGTCCTCTTGAGGACAATTGTCAAATTCTTCAAACTTGGATTTCATAACCAGTTAGGAAAAGTCACTGAGAAGGTCAGAGACATTTTTGCAAGACTCAAACCAGTGGTCCTGGAAAGATGATTCACTGGGGAAAGTTCTTTCTGTACAAGCATGAGGACATGAGTGCAGATTCTCAATACTCACATGATAACCAGACATGGTGACACATATTTGCAATCCTCAGTTCTGGGTGACAGAGACAGGCAGAGGCCTAGTTCTCACTGGACAATTAGACTAGTTGAATAAGTGAGTTCCAAATTCAGTGAGAGGCTCAGACCATGCTCTTGCCAAATAACAACATTTCTTCTCCCTCCCTGGAGAGAAGAAAGGGATGGGAAGGAGGGTTGGTGGGGGGCATGGGAGGGAGAGGGAACTAGGATTGATATGTAAAACAAGATTGTTTCTAGTTTAATTTCTCAAAAAGAGGTGGGGGTAATCATAACATTATGTAACAGCAACAATAAAAAAAATAGAGTGTTAGAGAAAAACAGGTGGAGTTGATCTTTACCCTACCGATGTGCCTGTATAGGTAATCATTCATATATAGAAACAAGCATGCATACAGCATGTACCATGCCTGCCCCCGCCAGCAAGGAAGACACGACTCCTGGAAGACCTTCTTCATGCAGTTTTAATCAGGATCCTTAAAACAAGTTCTTCTGACTCTCAAGACCCCGGGAAACTCCTGCAAAGGCTTAAATCCCCTTGCACTAACCAACCCGATTGAGCTACGTGGACCCTGCAGATAGGCTACTCTAACGCAGAAACAGACAGGCTGAACAGACTTAACCAAATAAGGGCTTGTTTATGCCAGAGAGTGCTCAACATAGGAGAGGTGGAAGATGAAAGCCAGAGCCATCTTTAAGGCGTGGCACTTCACAGCTCTCTACAGTTCCCCCTTTTTGTTTTAATAACTCAACAGGCAAGGGTAGTGGTATGGCCTCCGGTAAAGCAGTGGACATTGTAATGACCCTGAATCCTGGTAGTCAGCTTAGTCAGTGCCACACTTGTCTGGTATCTATTTCCTGGAGATGGAGCCTCAGACACCAATCCACATGCAACCAGACTTGCCCTTCTCAGAGTTGCTCACTTCCAGAGCTAACTCAGAGTGCAGTGCTAAGCCATGCAACCTGAGTGTGAAGGATCAATTCTTGTTCATGACTGCAAACCACGCTTGGGGAGACTGTGCTGCCTCAATGGCTGTAAATGACTGGACAACCATAGCTGCATAACACTTCTGAGCAAACCTCATCTTGCAAAGCCACTATAGGCCCACGAAGGAGATAAGCAACAAGAGGACAGCTGTGGCTCCCATTCCCGCCCACTCTTTCAGATGACCCATGGCAACAGGAACCATGATGACAATCTGGCAGCCAGTCCTGCATCCCCACATGTTGAATTCACTGCAATGATGGCCATTCGCAGCTGTACCATCAAGTCATCAATGTCAGCAGAACAATTTCCTAAAAGATAGCTTGACAACTGTTGTGACAAATTAGCCGCACATGTAAAGTTCTCACACTGAATGCCGGTAACATACAACCTGGATATTTCATTTCATATCCCAATTGGGCCAGCTGCCACAGGTATCTATTTGCTCCTGCACCAGATCAATTCTTTGGTTTACAATCATTAAACCTCTTGTTAGTTGGGCACCAAATGTGAATTGAGCATCCAAGGCAGTAGCCACATTCTTGGACAACTCATTTAGCTTAGAGGCTGTCTGCACCAATGTGCTCATAGCCACATTAGCCGTGACTGAACCCACAACTGCAAAAGAGATAGCTGCAACTATGGCTGCTGAAATGCCAAAATCTCTCTGTGCAGCCTCTACCAAACAGGCCATGAATTCTGAAAATGGTTCCATTGGGCCTTGCAGTATCTTAGTGAGATTACCATTCACCTCTCCCTTATTGGGTAATGACTTCCATGCTTTTATAGCAATCTGATTTACTTGTTCATAAACTTGTATTGGATATCCTGTCTGTTGATTTGTAAAGTGTCCCTGCCCAAGTAACATGTCCCTGTCCCATGCTTCATTTCCAGCTGCCAGGATAGCTGCAGCCTGTTCATTGGCATACTCAATTAAAATGGCTTTCTAATCCAGATACTGCCTGGGGCTTAGACATGCTAGAGACAGAGCACCACAATCACTAGGAATGATGCTATTCCTATATAGGGCTTCATCTTGAGCTACAGTAAAAGAAGCTGAAATTCCATATGTTCTCACGGACTCAGCCAAAACCTTGATGACCTTAAATTTCAAAGGCTCCTTATATCCACTTCCTTGGACATCCTGGAAAACTGGATAGGCCAGGCTTAAGTCATTTCATAAGACTATCCAGACCTCAGGGCAAAAGGAAAACCCTGTACCTGGGCCCCACCCTTCCTCACTCTGATCAGGAGAAGGCACCGAAGACATTGTTCTAGGAGGGTCCTTCCCCTCCCCACAACGCCATTTCTCCTCTCCCTTCCCCCTCTGCCCCTTAAGGGATTGTTTCTGACCCTTTTCAACAAGGGCTTGCAATTCTTCCTCCGAATCTGTTTTGTCCATACATGACTCTCCTTTGCTCTCAAACTCTTCTGATCTTGTAACATTTCTAGCACAGCTTTCTCTTTTTCCATCGTCTCTTTACAGTACCTCTGGTCTTCAATACAGCTACACACTAACTTCCAAACCAGTTGGACTCTGGACTTAGCATCCCTTGTTCTCAAGCAAAATCAAGACCCCTGCCATATTTTCCCAGCACCCTACCATGAGGTCTCCCAAAACTGTAAACCAAGGTGCAATAGCATCACACTCGCTCAAGAATCTTTCTAGTGTGCTTTTCTTCATTTTAAGTTTATTTGACAAAAGTAGCTCCTGAAGAGCCAAAAAAATTGGATGAGACTGAGAAGTCCCCATTTTGAAAATTTTACTTTAGGTTTGTTACAACCTCTTATTCAAAGCCTGAGATTTTATTGCCGCTTATTTGTGTGGTCTTTAACTTAGTCCCAACTTATCTGGGAATTTATTACTTCTTACCAGAGACCTTATTGTCTCTTTTCCGAGGACCTTAGCTTAGTCCAAACCCAGAACTTTATTGCTCCTTACAGGAGACCTTATTGCCTCTTTACCTATGGCCTTAATTTGGTCCAAACCCAGCAATTCACTGCTCCTTACTGGAGACCTCATCATCTCTTTACCGAGGGCCTTAATATATTCCCTACTTACCTTGGGATCTTAACCAGCGCTGTTGTGACTGCAAGTAGTTCTGATCTGAAAAATTCCCCATAAGGGCCACCATTTGTACTACACCTGCCCCCACCAGCAAGGAAGATGCGACTCTGGGAAGATCTTCTACATGCAGTTTATTCAGGATCATTGAAACATGCTCTTCTGACCCTCAGGAGCCCAGGGAACCCCTGCACAGGTTTACATCCCCTTGTGCTAACCAACCCCAGTCAGCTATGTGGACCCTGCAGATAGGCTACTCTAACATGGAAGCAGACAGGCTGAACGGACTTAACCAAATAACAGCTTGTTTATGCCAGAGAGCTCTCACCCTAGGGGAGGTGGAAGGCAGAAGCCAGCACCATCTTTAAGGTGTGGCTCTTTGCAGCTCTCTACACACACCAGAAAGCATGGAAGTATGCTGTGAATGTAATACTACCAACTAAATTGTATTTTGGAAAAGTATGAGTAAATTCATAAATCTCATTACAGTGAGCATTATGATGCTTATATCTTATGTGGGTATATAGTTCTTCAATATAAAGAATATACTTCTGTGGTTCTTCAAACTTTCTTTAGAGCTATAAAGCCATGAGCTCAGAAACCAATGGGTGTGTTGAAGGACACACAGTAAGGAAACTCAGGAAAGAAGCAAATGATTCATATTAAGGTTCTTTCTTTGCTTATCCTGTGAATCTCAATTTCGGATAGACATTTTAGTATAAAACATTTAATAGAATGGAAGAAAAAATAAGTGGAGGGTAGAAAAATAATTTAATCTTTCATGAATAATCTTCCATTGTGCTCTTCTAAAAATATTGGAAAACTTTTAAAAACTTGAATTTTATTTTCTTGTCCAGATTGAAGATTATGTTGCCAACTTTACTACTGTAAATTAAACAAAACTTTGGAAGCTATGTGCTTATGAAATGCATTGGCAGAAGCTTTGTTTGAACAAAATAATAAAACCTCATGGGTGATCTGAATGGTGGGTGGAAAAATTCCCCATTAGGGAATTTTCTGAAAAGGTAAAGAGGAAGAAGTGTTTCTCCATACATTCTTGATCTTAATTGTGTTAGTTAAGAAGGCTAAGTGTGCATACCAGAGTTGAAGTTGTCATAGCTCTTTTATCACCAGAGATGAGTATCAGAGATTTTAAATCAACTCCTTTAGCTGCATTTTTCACCTTTTCCTTTTTCCTAAGATCAAAACTTTTGATTTGTTCTTATTCTCTTATTTATTTTTTCAATTTACATGACAATCCAAATTCTTCTCCTATCCCCTATCTTTCCACATCCCAACCCTCCATCCACTGCTCAGAGGGTGCATGGCCTCAGCTGGGGAGTCAATGAAGTCTGGCATACCAAGGTGAGGGAAGACCAAACCCACCTACCTGTATCAAAACTGAACAAGGTATCCAACCATACAGAATGGTCTCCAAAAAGCCAGTTCACTCTCTTGAGATAAATTCTGGTTCTATTACCAGAGCACCCTGCCTCAACAGATCAAGCCATATAGCTGTCACCCACTTTCAAGGGGTCTACCTCAGTCCTGTGCATATTTTTTTAGACATTTAATGGGTTTATATCATAAGTAGTTTTACTAGCACTATTATGTCTGTAGCACTTTTCCAAGTATAAATGAGATCTTTAAATGCTGTGACCCTAGTTAATCACATAGAGCTAGAAATGTGGTGTGAAGTAGAATCTGTCAATAAATGGGCCTTCAATAATGTCTAATCTATCTTTCATTAGTAGCTATCTTCTGTAAAAGATGAATTGCTCTACAAACCCATAGTTAATCAATGGGTAGCCTGAGTACTGTTCTTTCCTACCTTCCCTGTGCATTAATATCTTGGAAAGCATGTTATGTTCCTATAATGCTCCCAATTGTGAGCTCTATTATACTGTCTTTTCAATCAGGATGCCTATGTGTGGCTTTTGTAGGTCGGTGGCTCTTCAGATTTTGATATCTTACCCATTTTGAAATGTTTAGTGGAGAATACTTGCAAGTATTAGTCTATATATTTATTATATCAATATTTTCTGAAATACTGATATCAATAAAATATGGTGCTCTATAGATAATTGGTTAAAGAACTAGTTACTCTTCCAGAAGAACCTAGTCTTAGACTATTACCATTTATAACTCCAGTTCTAGAGATCTGATGACATTTTCTTATCTTCAGGAATATAATATATATTTCTGGTACTTAGACACACATTCCAGGAAAACATGCAAACATAGGAAATAATAAAATTTTAAATAGAGTGACAATTTCAAGATGATGAGGAATGCAAGCAATGAGGTAACTTTCCCATAAGAAAATACCGAATGAGTAGCAATACATAAGAAAATTATTTTTCTTTGATAAATGATTGGTTATTTTTATTTTATGTGTGTTTATCTGTGAGGATATGCTAAAATGGGAGTTACAGACTGTTATGAATTGTCATATGAGTACTGGAGATCGAACCCAGGTCCTCTCAAAGAGCAGCCAGTGCTCTTAACTGATGAGCTAATTCTCCAGTCTCCTAGAGTTATTTTGCTAATACATTCATAATGCAACTAAGAGATGCCAATACCTAACTGAATACACATCAAAGCAAAACCTCTTTCAAAGAGCTAAGCATATGTATTGCCTCTGTTTGTCACAGCTTTTTCCTCTAAAAAAAAAAAAAAAACCCTGTATACTATAAATGAGGTGAAAAATGTTCATAACTTTATGCTTTGGAGAGACATATGAGAATAAAATATACATCTAACATGTTATCTTTTCGGGGAATTCTCATAGGATTATCTCCTGTTTTGTCTGCCTTAGAGTATTGACAGTTAATGGCATCATTGAGTGTCTAGGGAATACTGAGAAGAAAGGTGACTGTGGTTTGGCACTTACCAGAGAGACTAAATTGCTTTAGAAAGACACTGGGGTACAGTACAAAGATCATATATATTACAGAATTATAAATAGTGGAGAAAACAGTAAACATTATTTCCATTTACAAAATAATATGGGGAATCCAGGGATGGCATATCCTGTGAGAATATATGAAGAACCACTCTCATATAGAGAAAGCCCAAATGGAAAATTTCTTTCTCTTTACAAACTTAAATATTATTGAAATGTAAAAAATTTAAGGGATTATAAAAATATATATAAAGAAACAGGTGATAAAAACTCAATCATGAGACACAAACAAATCCAGCTAAATGAGTACTCCTGGAATTTCCTATCTATGCATTAACTCACAAATATTTAAAGTAACTGCTTTTAAAAGATGTTCATTAAATTGAAAGTAAACACTTTAATATAAACTATGTGTGGAGATAATAAGACTATCAGCCACCAATATATGCAGAAACTTTCAAGAAAAGACTAACTGAAACCCTTGAGTTAAAGAGTAAAATAACTGAATTGGAAAATTTACTAGTGATTCAATTTCAGTTTTAAGTAACAAGTACAAGAAAGAACTATGAAACTTGAAGACAAGGCACTTGAAATATTAAAGGCAGAGAGGCCTTAGAAATAAATGATTGCATAAAATGATTGACATAAAAGTATTAGAACCTAGATTTAAATCCCTCCAAACCATGCAAAGCTGAGAATGCTGACCTTTTGTTATGCTAGTGATCATCCAGCAAGGAAAGAGGATAAGAGCAGTGAATATATGGATGTCTTTGGATCAGCTGGTCTGGGTTATGCAATACCTAACAACAACAATAACAACAACAACAACAAAAATACATAGTCTTTAATAAAGAAGGTGGGAGCTGTAAAGTAATACGTGGTGTTGTTTCCTGACTACCATACAATAGTATAACAAATGAAATACTTCACTCATGTGAACATGTCTGTACTCTCATACATGCACACACATATACAAATATGCACACTCCCACATTTATTCATGCATAAGAGAAACAAAGTGATATATTGTTTCTCAGTCTTTCCCATAATATAAAGTGAAAATAACATAAATTATGAAATAGAATTATGTAATCATAAGATGAATACATGTATCATTATCCATGTTTGTTTGTAAAAAAAGAGAGAGGAGCTAGTGCATAAAGCTTTAGAATATTAATATCATCAAGACATTAAATGTGAAAGATAAAATAAATATGGTCTTAATAGCTCAATGGGCTATATATTGGTAAAATTCAAAGATATACTGGAATAAAACTGATCAAAATCAAATTTAAAAAGATAATCTTAAATGTGAAAGAAAAATGTTAAAAACATACAGAATACTTTCTTTAAATGAGTTTTTCATTTTTAGCATAAACTTTCTAACAAAATCAGAATATTAAAGTATAATAAATTGGTAACCAAGAAAATTAAACATGAAAAAAGATACTATCTATAAAAATGTTAGAACTTTAATGACATTTTCAAATATATTAAAGTTAGGAATTTTATCACAACTAAATTTGCCTTACACAAGAATTATTAAAGAGAATTCTTCGTGTTGGAATGAAATGTTTGAGACAGAAAACACAAAAACTTATGAAAGATTCCTTACTACATTTGAACAATACCGATGTATATGGAAATTCATTTTTATGGCATTAGAACACAGGTCATTTTTAATTTTAAAGAATTTAAAATTCCAAAGGCAATAAAACGATAAATTCATATTAATGATTATACAATATTAAAATATAATTTGTGACATTGATGAAACTAAAGAAAGCAAGAGATGGAACAAGATAAAATTGTACGTAATTGAACTTGTCAGTGACTTAACTTAGTCTACTACAGCTTCAAGATGTTTTAAGAATTAGTAATAGTAAGGATGTACCCAAAAGAAAGACTATCCAAATAACACCCTGCAAACGTGAAGTTAGCAACAAAACAGGAAAAGCAAACAAACAGCAGCAAAACACATAGCCGAATAATTGATGCCTTCTAGCTGCAGTTACATTAAATGTAAATGTGTTACATTACTCATTGAAAATACAGATTTGCCCTCCAGATTAATATAAATTTAAAATGAAATGTTGGCTATAGCTATGAGATTACTGTTATGTTTGAACACATTTATGAATTATGAAGGAAAGGTAGAAACAGTAAAGGTATTCCCTGAAAATGGTAACAGGTAACTGTTACTAACTTACACAGCTGGATTATGAAACAAACACATCACAAGTGCCTGTAAAAGTACACACAAGAATTTTGATTCCACATTTACATCACAGTGTGACAGTGTAATATTTAAATATATTTTATTTGTCCTTCAACAATCTGATACAAGTAAATAATGTCTTGATTTTAATCACTTAAACCTTTCCCATTTTCTCCAGGCATGTCCAACATGTCACCCTTCACCCTACATGTCTTCTTCTTAGTTATTTATATTTTTAATTTACTAAATCTAATTTCTGCAGCTTGCCAGTATGTTGATGGATTTTGTGGTTTTATCTTGTACACATCTACATCAGGTACCCATAGATGCAGTGAGTTCATGTATACAGTAAGATGCAGTAAGATGGCCTTAGAAGGTCCAGAATAAAGCATGTCACACTACATGCACTCATCTCTTACTCTTAATGTGTTTTTTACATCTCTTTCTATGATATTCCATGAACATTTGGATAGGTTATGTTATACATTTCTATTTAGAGTTGAGGATACTGTAGTGTTTTGTCTATTTATGTGTCTCTGCAGTAGCAGCTGACTTGGCCAAAGTTGAATCAAATATGGAAATTGATATACTATTCAGAAAACAGTTTGTAAGGGAATGTCCATTTAGTGAGAAAACTGTAGTTGGCTCCCAGGCACCAAGAATTTATAACATCTCTAGACATGGGAAATAACATTGAACACATTAGCACGGGACCCAACTTTCTCAATGGAAGACATAGAGCACAGGAATGATCAATAGTTAGTTAGTGGGACCTCTTGAAACTGAAAAGCTTCTGCAAGTCATAGAGCACTGTCAGTTGGACAAAGAATTAACCTACAGAATGCAAACAAATTTTTACCAACTCCACATGGATTGCAGGTCTAAAATCCAAATATATAAAGAACTCAAGAAATTAAACATCAAAAACAAATATTTTTTGTTGTGACCCTCATTTTTAATGGCTGAGTAATCTCTCCAATCCATTTAAAAATAGAATACACATGCGAAGTGTGAGGGGGCAGTGAATGGAGAGAGAAATAAGTGAAAGAGAAAAGGAAGAGAGGAAAGCATGTGTGTCTAGGAATATTGAGTCAGGGTAGGCATAGAAGACAGGAGAGAGAGAGACAGAGACAGAGACAGAGAGAGAGGATAGAGAGGAGAGAGAGAACATAAAATAGAGAGCCATTATTGGTTTGAAGAGAAAACTGAACCTAAAGAAATGTCTAGAGACTTATAAGGCTGACTCCAACTAACATTTCAAGCAACCATGGAAAGGCTACCATAAATGCCATTCCCTGATAGTGGGATCTTCAACTAAATTATCCTCCATCATAGAGCCCTCATCTACTACCTGTTGGAAACAGAAGGAAACACCCATAACTAAACACTGAGTTGAACTAGAATCCAGATGCAGAGAGAGAGGACAAGACCAGGTTGCAGAAACACACAAAGACAGCTGACCTGAACAAGGAGGAGCTAATGCCCCCTATAAAAACCAGACTGATAGCTGGGAATCCAACATGGGACTGACTCAGACCCCCTGAATATGGGTCTCAGCTAGAAGGACTAAGAAGTCTGAGGGACCTTAGACAGTAGATCCAGGATGTATTCTTGATGCACAAAAGGAGCTTGGGGAAACATCTCCCATGGAGAGATACCCCTTAAACTAGAGACAAGAGAGAAGTACTAGTCCCTACTTCAAATGACTTGATGGATTAAATGACCCAACCTGAATAGCATAGTGCTACATGTGCAATGGGGGTGGGGGATGGAAGGGAGGGTGGTCAGTGTGAATGTCAGAGGGGAAAGAGGGTAAGAGGAAGGAAGGAAGGGAGGGAGGGAGGGAGGGAATGAGGGAGGGAGGGAGGAAGGAAAGGAGGAGGAAGGGGAAACTGGGATCAACATGTTCAATTTTTAAATTATATTATTAATAAAGAATCTATTTTGAAGCTGCACATACACAGCATTTATAGATGTCTTATATAAATAAAATATTTATAGTTAAGTGTAGGGTTTTAAAGCCTATGAAAAATCAAATACAGATATAAAATGAAAAATCCCTATAAAGAAATCTAATATGGTTGGATAACACTTAAAGAAATGTTTAACATCCTTAACCACCAGAGAAATGCAAATCTAACTACTTTGAGATTCAGTCTTACACTTTTCAAAATGGCTAACATCAATAATAGAAGTGACAGCTCCTTTTGGCATGGATATAAAACAAGGGAAACATTCCTCCATTCCTGGTAGTAGTGCAAACAAGTACAGCCACTTTGGAAATCAAAAATAGATATTTCTTAGAAAACTGAGAATTGGTCTACTTAAAAGACCAGGTTCACCAGTCTTAGGCTTATATGAATGTGTGCTCCATCCTATCCCAAGGACATTGCTCAGCTATGTTAACAACTAGAAACTGGAAACAGCCTAGTTGTTCCTCAACTGAAGAATAGATAAAGGAAATGTGCTACATTTTCACATGAAGTATTATTGAGCTGTTAAAAATGATGTCATCATTTTTTTTTAGGGAAATAGATGGACCTAGAGAAAGATCATCCTGAGTGAGATGCTCAGGCCCAGAAAAACAAATATGGTATGTATTCACTTATGAGTGAACATTAGCTGTTGGGTAAATGATGATCACATGAAAAAATCAGCAGGTGCACAGAGATTAGATAAGAAAGAAGTCTCTAGAGGGGACAGATGTTCATCCCTTGGGAGGAAAACAGGATAAATTTTGCAGGTGGACTGGGAACTGGTAGAATGGGAAGGATTAGATAGGGATGGAAAGAGGATGAGAGTGTGGGTTAGAAAAAAGGGGTATTATTTGAGTTTATAGAATGTGCAATAAAAGATGTGGCTTCTGTGGTGGCTTGAAAGAAAATGACCTCATAGGCTCAGAGGGAGTGGCACCATGAGGAGGTGTCATCTTCATGAGTAGGTGTGTCCTTGTTAAAAAAAAAGGTGCCTCAAATCTCTTCTTGTTCCATGTAAATCAAGATGTAATGCTCTCATCTTGTTCTTGAGCAGCATGTCTGCCTGCATGTTGGTATACTCACACCTATGATAATAGACTAAACCTCTGAAACTAAAAGCCAGCCCCAGTTAAAGTGTTGCCTTTATAAAAGTTGCTGTGATCATGGTGCCTCTTCATAGTAATAAAACACTAAGACAGAAGTTGATACCACGGATTGGGGGATTGTTGTGATAGACCTGACCATGCTTTTGTTCAGAGGAGTGTGGACTTTGGGACTTCGGGTTAGAAAAACAGTTGAATGCTTTAAGTGAGTCTTAATGGTCTATCATAGTAGGAACATGGAATAGAGCAGTGCTGAGGGCAATTTGAACTGTGGGGGACTGGCTCCTGGAAATTTTTTCCAGGAATTTTTAGCTATTATTCAAAATAGTCAACCTTTATTCAACTTAAACAAGGAAAATAAAGATGCATAGTACAGAAAGACAGGTCATTTCACAGTTTTTATCCCAGGGGCATTTACTTTCAACTCTGCCTTCCTAATTGGCAGAGTCTCAAACTTCACATGCATCTTTCAGATATTTCCTTCTTCACATTTCCTTTCTAAATCTCTCTTCCTTGGAACCCCTCTTAGATACAACAATCTACCTAAGTATCATTTCCTATTTCTGTCATAAAATCTGCTGATAAAGCAATGTAAGAAGGCAAGTGTTTGTTCTGGCTCATAGGTCAGGGATATAGTCCATCATGACAAAGAAATGAAAGTGGTGCAACCTTAAAGTAGCTTGTCATACCACATCTGCAAGAAGAAACATAGAGTAATGAATACATTCAGCTCCTGTCCCCACCAATACAGTCTGCAATCCCAGCCAGGGAATTATATCACCCACAAAGGGGTCTTTTCACTTCCATGAATACATCAATGGAAACCTCCCAATGGTACATTAACCTAATGATTCTACATTTTACAAGTTTATAGTTCAGATTGGCCTTGTGTATGTGTATTCACCAACTCGTTAATGAATAATCTATCCATTTTATTAGTCTAACAGAACAACTTGTCAAAAATGATGTTCTTAGTGAAGCTTAAGTGGAATACAGGTAAAACAGTATCTCCTTACAGCACCAAAGTAGATATTTTTCTGCTTTCAGTTGGAAGAAACAGTGTCCTATTCTTTACTTAAGGTCTCATGCATCACATTACTGGAAGAGTTCACACTCTACTTAGGGTCACCTTATTTTCAACCATAATGGGCTGTCATGTTTTAAAAGCTACCACTTCTAGAAGAAGGTGGGGAGCTGAAATCTCTACTTGAAGTCTTTCCAATAGGAAAAGCATTTCTTCCAAAGTTGGCTTGACAGTCAAACAAGAGAAGTCATGATATTTCTGGTCACTTAAGTCTTTGATGCAAGGAACTAGTCAACTTTCCTTCAGTATAGGAGTATATTTTCTTGCTATTGCTATAAAATATGAATATTTATACTGAAATAACAAGGAACCTCACACATCAAAAGAGTTTCTTATAAGTGGAGAGGAGGAAAAGATAAATTTTAAAAACTAAACTAGAAACAGTATAGCAAAGCTTTAATTTGTGGAGTTTTGCCAAAGGTGTCAAAAATATTGGACACTTAACATGTGTGAAAATTGTTCTCACTTAGACAATTCTGATTTCTCTTCTCCCTTGCTGACTCTTGCCTCCACTGACATAAACCTCATATTTCTTTTTACCTTATAAATAATTGTCTACACTATATTTTCTGAGGACTCCAATGCCAACATTTAGGCAGTGAAATGCTGCTGCCATTACAAAGAAGGGGATGAATGTGTAACTTGGTATATTTTTTATAATAATCACATTAGAAAATAAACATTTCAGTGAGTTTTTAATGGGTCTGGAGACTCAGGGGAACAGAAGGCTATAGGCCAAAGAATGTAAACCACTGGAGAAGAAAACTAATAGCCCATTAAAGCAAGCCCTGCAGTACTGCATCTCTGTCACTGGAATTAGAATATTTGCCTTTGTTTTAAAACAGAAAGCTGCTTTGATGACATTTAACACATAGTCTGCCTTCTCCTCAGTGACTATCTGTTCTTTAAATGTAGAGGCAGAAATTAAGCTAAAACACATGGAGATTAAACCTTCAGTTTTATAAAGAATCCAAAGATATTACAACTACTTATTTTTCAGAGGTATGAAGTTATTCTAAAATACAATTATTTTATAAAGGAATTTACATTGTAGATGTTTAGATTGAGATAAAGAATAGAAGGCAAATATAATCCCGAATATTGTGATGCTTGGAATGCTTGGAATAATTCTCTATTGATTGGCCTCAGATTTTTCATATCTGTACAATTGTTTCTCAATTACTTTTTTTTATTAAGATGATTTACCATTTAAATTGATCCACAATACTTGTCTGTGGTATCGTGTGTGTGTGTGTGTGTGTGTGTGTGTGTGTGTGTGTGTGTGTGTATGTAAAATTATATAAAACTGGTCTTATTTTTAAAAGTAGTTTTGTTTGGGTTCAAGTCTGCCTTTGACTGGCATATATAAACTCTGATAAACAACAATCTCTCTGTCTTTATAACTTGATCCCTCATATCAAATACTTGCTAGTAATTATCTTCATGCTAGTACAAACAACATCTATGAAAACCTCATGACAGATATCACTATCAAATATAAAATATTAATAATAACTGTGATAGCAAATTCAGAAGGCTCAACATTTAGTGAGAAAAACCAAAACAATTCTTCCTGAAATATGAAAGATTATTAGAGTTGAGGACAATGAGCATACAGAGAAATCCTGCCCCTTTCTGTTGACAGAAGATTGAGTGCTGAGGAGATGACTCAACAAGTCTTGGTGTGAAAGTATCAAGGTTGGGACCCCAGCACACACATAGAAGCTTCATACTGTGGCTATGCCTGCCCGAATCCCCAGTTTTGGAGCAAGAGAGATCACAGGATTCCTGGACTCTTGCTTGATTGGTAAACTCTAGACTCCACAAGTGATCCTGTTTCATAAAATAAGGTGGAATATACTTTCTTTGCATGGCTTTCTCTTATCACTCTGGGTTTTATTATAGAAGTCTGTATGAACTGTAAACTTATAAACACTGAAAGAAATTGTAATTTCTTCAAACAGTAAAAATGAATATATTAAAATAACATTATAAAATCTAAGTTGTATCATGGAGTTTTAAGTAGCAGGCTTATATGTCTCTATAGCATTTAACACTATAATGAAAATGTTATATGGTCCATGGCCAATTAAATAAATGTATTGCCTAGCAGTAATATTTAAAACACTACTGAATAATAAATATCATTAGCAATTGTGTTCAAATGCTATCTATAGTTATAAATAATCCAATCTTATTTTAACTTCTATTAAATTTGTCATTTGACATTTCATACATATACATAGTATGTTATGGTAACTGTCATCCACTCATGTGTTCAGAACATCCCTGATATCTTTATTCACTCCTGATATGTTCTTTACTAAGTCATGTCATTTTTGCAAGGAGAGAAATAACCCTATTACACTTTCCATGACTGATTACTGACAAGCCCAGTCATGGTCTAGCAAATGCAGGTACTGTGAATAAATGACTATAGTGGGTGTGCAATGTCCAGAATATAGGACTTCACAATCCTTCCTCTTGTTGTCTAGCCCTTTCAGTCTTTGCAGACTTCCACTTGTATGAGATTCTCTGAGGCTATTTGGGGATTGTGGTGATATATATATATATATATATATATATATATATATATATATATAGTTATATAGTTTAGGGATGAACACTCAACCATCATTTATTCTAAGTATCTTGAGTAGCCATGCATAAGTTTATCCACAGTCATTAATCATCCTATGTAAAGAGAAGTATCTCTAATCAAGCCTGAAAGCTGAGAATAGTATCTGCTAGGCATGGATTCCCTCTTATAGCATGGGCCCTGTATCTAACCATAGAATAAGTACTTGCCCCATAACTTCCATGCCACTATTGTATCAGTGGGCATATATTTCTTTGTGGTTGGTATGTACTTTATAGAAGTCACAGCTATATGACACCATTGTTGCCCTTTCCATACACTAGCCTTCATAGTGCCATGAAATATTATGAACATGGACTATAAGAAAGAAATCCTTTTAAATTAAATGCAGACTATATATAACATAGACCAATTCTTATATTTTTAATATCAGTGTATGAATATTCAGTTATTATGTCTAAATTGCTAGGCTTGAGTATATGTGTATGTGTATCTGATGCATGTATATTTAGCTTATCAAACTCAGAGGAAGCAGGTTTTCTAACTAATGGAAACTTGAATCACATACATACACAAAGATCCAAGTCTGAATAGCAGCCCAAATCTGCTTGTTTTTGCAACAACTTTCTCCTAAGTAATGTGTACACATGAGGCCTATATATAGTAGAGGCCTAATTTACAAAATCAATGAATATGTGTGACACAGTCTTTATCAATTTTTTCCTATATTAAAACTCAGCAAATGAAACTGCTTAGACACAAATATACCCTCTTAAACAAAAGGAAATGAAGAAAGTTGTGTGAGGTTTTATGTAAGCTTTGAGTTTTAGTAGCATTTCTTTTAAGAATGTAGGTGCCTTTGATTTTGGGGCATAGATGTTAAGAATTGAGCCTGTGCTGATGATTTCTCCTGTGATGAATACAAAATGTCCATCTTCATATCTTTTGATTAATTTTGGTTTGAAATCTGAATTGTTAGATATTAGGATAGCTACACCTGCTTGTTTCTTGGCTCCATTTTATTGGAAGATCTTTTTCCAAATATTTACTCATAGGTAATATCTGACTTTGAAGCTTAGATGTATTTCTTTTATACAGCAGAAAGTTGGATTCTGTCTTTGTATCTATTCTGTTAGCCTGTGTCTTTTTATAGGTGAGGTAAGACCATTAGTATTGAGGGAAAGTAAGGTCCATTGATTGTTAATGCTTGTTTGTTTTATATGTCGTGTTGTTAGTGGTATTGTGAGTATATTTGTCCTGCTTTACCCTTATGTTCTGGTAAAGTGGGATTATGTATTGCCTATGTCTTTGTGAGCATAGTTAACTTCCTTGGGTTGGATTTTTCTTCCAAAACTTTCTGTAGGGCTGGAGCAAGATTGGAGGGCAATCCAAGGAGTTTCCAGGGAGGGTGTGGTAGGGGAATTCAACCCAAATTGGTTCCAGACTCACCTCTAGCAGGGGCAAGGCTATTGGGGTCAAATATCTAGTCTCTACTCCAAAAGACTTGACTGATTTAACTGTCCCCTCCTTGAGGGCATCACCTTACATGAAGATTGGAGGGGGATGGGAAGGGAGGGTGGTCAGGGTACATGTGTGGGTGGGAGAGAGGGGAAGAGGGAAGGAGAGAGGGAGGGAGGAAGAAAGAGAGGGAAGAATGGAGAGAGGGAGGGAGGAAAGACAGGGAACTGTGATTGATTTGTAAAATAAAAATAAAAGTATAACATAATATAAAAAATAAGATAGTTGTGCTTGTGCTTGGTAGAACTGTGAAGTAAATGCTTTTCTATTACATGTCACATGTCACATGTAATAATGGGATCCAAACTTATACATTTCCTAAAATACTTCATTGAACTGAATTAATTTTATACATTTACTATCTATATTTATATTATTATTATTATTGTTGTTGTTGTTGTTGTTGTTATTGGAGAATATTATACATGAGCATAGTATGTACATATATTTCTACCTATAATTTCCTCACTACACTACATATCTTTCTATGCCCCTCATTAACTTTTAACATCATGATCTCATCTCTAATTTTGTTAAACGTGTGTGTGTGCATGCGTGTGTGTGTGTGTATGTGTGTGTGTGTGTGTGTGAAGTTTGCTGAGGCTAATTAGTGTCTCACAGGCCCCATCATTAGGTTAAAAAAATATAGGCAATTAAACTTCATTTTAAAATGCTCTGATTTCCATATCCATAGGTTGTTCAATCACAAATATTCAAAAGTAAATACATATACATATGCATATACATATAACATACATGCACATATACAAGAGCCATATTCTGGTTGCCAATGGAATTTTCGTTTGTCTTGTAAATCTTAGATATAGTTGATTCTACCCAGCATATTTTCATAAAGTAAAATTGATACAATATATTACAAATCACAATATAAATTAAAAAAGAAAATCTCTAATGTTAGTTACAACCAAGTACCAGAGGCTCATGATGGGTGAAGATCTCCAATTGAGTCTACTTTACTCTGGCAAAGATTGATTCATTTAAAATAACTTATAACTTTTCTCAGTACATTTGAGTTTTCTTCAACTTCCTATCAGAAGAAATGATCATTTTCATGTTTTTTTCCATTCATTTATGACTTGATAGTCTTTCTTAGATAATAATGCAAAGCTTACATGAATAAAATTTTGAGCAAAAGATCATTTGATCAGCTTGTTATAGAAAATAAATATTGTTCATACAGCTTTCAGCCCACAAATAATCTTTTAGTATTAATGTGTAATAGAATGTTTTTGCTCTGAAAGTGGTAGCAAACCCAATTTGTTATTTCTTCTTATTGTAAGAAATTAGATAAGTGCACCTAGATATGGACACTTAAACATATTCCCTTAGAGTTTGTGATTTAACATAATTAATGGTTTTTTATTGCATAAGGGAAGGTAGATGTTTCTTTATTAGTAATTTTCTAAGTGGTTTGGATATAAAAAGCAGCATTGTGGATTGTTTGTTTTGTTAATAATTTTTTATAACACATCCCTGAGTTAACAACAGTGTCAGTGTCCCTAAGGAAATAGGAAAATAATAAAGCAGAGATAGAATGAGAGTGTGGTGCCAATCTCAGCTAACTTTTCCAAGTCTAGTTCTGTGGTCATCAGGTTAAGAAGTAGTGATTACTGTTGCCCTCATCTGCCTTATGAGTAGAATTTCCTTGCTAAAGAACTGAGAAAACACATCTAGGTTTGATAACATTAGAAGAGAACTGAACTTGGAGGCCCAAGATGATTCAGATGCTTTTGGGTCTTTCATTTACACATCCTGGTGATTACAAGAATACACAGATCCAAAAAGTGTCATTCAGTTGTATAGGTTAATCTGAGCTCTAGGCAATTGAGTAAGAAATCAGATACATATAAAGCCCTCTGCCTTTCTTCTGTCTGCCTAAAAGTAGGCCATAAATTTCCCCTAGACGTTAAACTTGCTCCCACCTACTTCTTTCTCAGGAAAGAAGAACATTTGCCAGTAAATGTTGAGACAACACCAAAATGAGTTTATATACCTAAAACCTTACTAAATTCCCATGTCTTCCATCATTTCCCCCTTATTTTTATCTACTCACAATTTACCATTCTTGAGAGATAAAACTTGTTTTCTCATTTCTTCACAAAATGTTGCCTTTTCTTCGCCCCCAGATTTATATGCTTCTTGTCCACAAAGAGCTCTACACAGAGAAATAAAACAATTCTGTGTAATAAAATTTATGGACCTTCTGTCATTTGCTGCTTTAACTCATAGGCCCTCTTCACTAAATCTAAGGGGACAAATTGCTTTGTATATTTACTCCTCCTACTTGTAACATTAATTTAACTTTCTGCCAGGACCACTGACATGTCTCAGAAAAACATACAAAGTCTTTCTTAGCACTGTTTTCAGTCATCCATAACTATAGCTATTGACTTTGTGTAACCCCAGACATTCTCTTTTCAATACCATTGATATAAAACTCTAGAAAGGTAAGAACAATAAGCTTTTGCTGTTGCTGCCACGATAACAGGTAGTTCTAAACAAACAGACAGCAATGCTTCATAGCTAAAGACAACAGCCATACAATTCATTAAGCATAGAGCGGTAGAGCTGGTGCCTACATAGAACCTTCCACTCCTATGGTATAGTGGCTATGATAAGGAAAAGTATTCTGCAAGCTACCAAAAGAGAAACATATGCACAAAACAAACCAAAAAACCTTTGGTTTATAATCAGTCCTGCATGGAAAATATGTCAGAGTAATGGTGGAACAAAACCTTGTGGCAATAACTGACCAATGCTTGATTTGACTTAAGTCTAATTACAAGAAATGTACTCTATATCCCATACTGCTAGGATGAACAAGAACATGACACAAACCTTGAGGTAAACTAATGATCCTGGTTTAAAAAAAATGACTCTTAGTATTATTCTATTATACTCATATATCAGAGACCATATTAAGCTATCTTATTTGGCCACCAACAGACATTTTTTTATGCTATAGATTAGAACAAATACAGAGACCTGCAGTTAGAAATTACACATAGAGGAGAAATCTTGGAACACACTGCTCTAAACAAGTTGTCTCAACCAAGCCCTTTCCCTAGGAACTCAAGGACCATCCCTCCCATGGTAGAGGTGGCAAAAGGAGTTGGGGAGATAGAAAAGACAATTGATAACAGATAAAGACTCTGAAACAATTGAGCAAAGTCATATGAACTCACAGAGACTGAAGCAGCAAGGGCAGGGCTAGCACCAGTCTGTACCAGTTCCTCTTTGTATATTCTGTAGCTTTCAAATTAGTACTTTTGATAACTAACTATATATCATCCTAAAACCTTCACCTAGCAGCTCTTGGAAACAGAAGCAGACACCCACAGCTTAACACTGAGTAGAACTCCTGGAATCCAGTTGCAGAGAGGGAGAGGAGTAATGAACAAATGGGTCAAAACCAGGCTAAAAAAACCTACAGAAATAGATGCCCTCATCTGGGGGGGTGCTCATGGACCCAGACTGTAGCTTAGAAACCAGTATAGGACCAACCCAGACACTCTCCGCTTGGGTGTCAGTTAGAACTGGACAGACTATGGGACCTCTAGTAGTGGATCAGAATTTATCCCTAGTAAACAAATGGTGTTTGGATGCCCATTCCACATAGAGGGATATTCTTCCTACATAGACACATTTGGGGCATAGGCCCTGTTCCAAATGAAGTGACAGATTTTGGTAATCCCTCCTGGAAGACCTCACCTTCTCTGTGGAGAGGGTAAAATTGGTGTGGGGGGTTGGGCATGGTCATGTGAGGAGGGGAGTGAGACGGAACAGGCAAAAATCGATACAAAGACAGAATTCATCCTTCTACTGCATACAAGAAACACACCTAAGATTCAAAGATAAACATTACCTCAGGGTACAGGGCTGGGAAGAGAACTTCAAATCAAATGCAGGTGTGGCTATCCTAATATCTAACAAATTAAAATTTAAACCAAAATTAATCAAAATAGATGACAATGGTTATTTCATATTCATTGCAGGAGAAATCCATCAACAAAAAGTCCCGATTCTGAACATCTATGCCCCAAATACAAAGGCACCTACATTCGTAAAAGAAACGGTACTGAAACTCAAAGCTCACATAAAACCTCACAACTTATAGTGGCAGACTTCAACACACTACTCTCACCACTAGATAGGACCAACAATCAGAAACTCAACAAAGACACAAAAGAACTAACAGAAGTTATGTCTCCACTGGGTTTAACAGACATCTATAGAACATTCCATCCAAACACAAAAGAATATACCTTCTTCTCTGCTCCACATGGAACCGTCTCTAAAATCAACCACATACTAGGTGGCATATCAAACCTCAAAAGATACAAAAGAATTGGAATATTCCCAAGTATTTTATCAGACCACCATGCTTTAAAATTGTAATTCAACAACAACACAAATCACAGAATCCCTACAAACTCATGGAAACTGAACAATGTGCGATTGCACCACACCTGCGTCAAGTAGAAATAAAAAAAAAAAATTAAGGAATTCCTAAAATTCAATGAAAATTGGGACAAGACATATCTGAACTTATGGGACATCTTGAAAGCAGTGTTACAGGGGAAATTGATTGCACTGAGTGTCCATATGAAGAAAACAGAGGATAGTCACATTAGAGAATTAACAGCGCAAATGAAAGCCTTAGAACACAAAGAAGCAAACTCACCACAAAGGAGTAGATGCCAGGAAATAATAAATTTGAGGGTTGAAATAAATAAAATAGAAACCAGGGAAACAATGCAACAAAGAGTTGGTTTTTTCGAGATAATCAACAAGATAGACAAACCTTTATCCAAACTAATGAAAAAGCAGAGAGAGATCATGCAAATTAACAAAATCAGAAATGAAAAGGTGGACAAAACAATTGATATAGAGGAAATCCAGACAACTTTCAGGTCATACTTTGAAAACCTGTACTCTGTAAAATTTGAAAATTCAAAGGAAATGGACAAATTTCTGGATAACTATCACTTACTAAAATTAAACCAAGAACAGACAAACAACTTAAATAGACCTATAAACCCCAATGAAATTGAAACAATCACCGAAAGCCATCCAAAAAAAAAAAAAAAAAGCTACCAGAAATTCATGGAAGAGCTAATTCCAATACTCCTCAAATTGTTCCACACATTAGAGACAGAAGACACATTACCAAACTCTTTCTACAAGGCCACAATCTCCTTGGTCCCCAAGCCTCACAAAGATACAACTAAGAAAGAAAACTACAGACCAATATTCCTGATGAACATTAATGCAAAAATACTCAATAAAATACAAGGACACTGAATCCAAGAATACATCAGAGAAATCATCCACCATGACCAAGTAGGCTTCATCCCTGGGTTGCAGAGATAATTTAACATATGAAAATCTATCAGCGTGGTCCACCATATAAACAAACTGAAAAAGAAAAACCATATGACCATCTCCCTAGATGCTGAAAAAGCCTTCGACAAAATCAACACACTTTCATAATAAAGGTCTTGGAAAGATATAAGGGATAACAGGAACATACCTAAACATAATAAGAGCAATATACAGTAAACAAACAGCCAACATCAAGCTGAATGGAGAGAAGCTTAAGGCAATTTCTCTAAAATCAGGAACAGGACAAGGCTGTCCTCTCTCTCCATAGCTCTTCAATATTGTACTTGAAGTTCTAGCTAAAGGTATAAGACAAGAAAAGGAGATGAAAGTGATCCAAATTGGAAAGGAAGAAGTCAAACTGTCTGTATTTGAAGATGATATGATAGTTTATATAAGTGATCAAATAAACTCTACCAGGGAACCCTACAGCTGATAAACACCTTCAGCAAACTAGCAGGATACAAGATAAACTCAAAAAAATCAGTAGCTCTACTTTATTCAGATGACAAAGAGGCTGAGAAAGAAATCAGAGAAACATCACCCTTTACAATAGCCACAAACAACATAAAATATCTCAGGGTAATGTTTAACAAACATGTGAAAGACCTATACAATAAGAACTTTGTGTCTTTAAAGAAAGATATAAATAAGGTACCAGAAAACGGAAATATCTCCCATGCTCTTGGATTAGAAGGATAAATATAGTAAAAATGGCAATCTTGCCAAAAGCAATCTACAGATTCAATGCAATCCCCATTAAATCCCAGCATAATTCTTCACTGACCTTGAAAGGATAATACTCAACTTTGTATGGAAAAACAAAAGATGCAGGATAGCCAAAACAGCCCTGTACAATAAAAGAACTTCAAGAGGCATCACCATCCCCGACTTTAAGCTCTACTACACAGCTGTAGTTCTGAAAACAGCCTGGTACTGGCACAAAAATAGACATGTAGACCAATGGAATGAAATTGAAAATCCCGATATTAATCCACATACCTATGAACACCGGATTTTTGACAAAACAGCTAAAAAATATACAATGGGGGGAGGAAAGCATCTTCAACAACTGGTGCTGGCACAATTGGATGATGGTGTGTTGAAGACTGCAGATAGACCCATGTCTATCGCCATGCATAAAACTCAAGTCCAAATGGATCAAAGACCTCAACATAAATCCAGCCACACTGAACCTTTTAGAAGAGAAAGTAGAAGGTACCCTTGAACAAATTAGCATAGGAGACCACTTCCTTAACATAACTCTAGTAGCATAGACAATGAGATCAACAATAAGTGGGACTTCCTCAAACTTAGAAGCTTCTCTATGGCAAAGGACACAGTTAAGACCAAATGGCAGCCCACAGACTGGGAAAAAAATGTTTATCAGTCCTACATCTGACAAAGGGCTGATCTCCATATATACAAAGAACTCAAGACACTAGTCAACAAAACACCAAAATACTTTATTAAAAAAATGGAGTACAGAATTAAAGAAAGAATTCTCAATAGAAGAAATTAAAGAGCCTGAAAGACACTTAAGAAAGTGTTCAACATCCTTAGCTATCAGGGAAATGCAAATGAAAACAACGTTGAGATACCATTGTATTCCTGCCAGAATGGCTAAATTTAGAAACACCAATGACAACTTATGGTGGAGAGGATGTGGAGAAAGGGGAACACTCCTTCACTGCTTGTAGGAGTGCAAACTCATACAGCCATTTTGGAGATTAGGAAAATGGAAATTAGCTTACCACAGGACCCAGCAATTCCAGTTTAGTTATATATCCAAATGACCCACATCATGCAGCAAAGACATGTGCTCAACTATGTTCATAGCAGCATTATTTGTGATAACAAGAACCTGGAAGCAACCTAGATGCCCCTCAACTGAAGAATGGATAAAGAAGATGTGGCACATCTACACATTGGAATACTAATCTGCAGAAAAAAAAGTAACAGAATCTTGAAATTCTTGCAGGCAAGTGGATGGAACTTGAAGAAACCATACTGAATGAGGTAACCCAGTAACAAAAAGAGGAACAGGGTATGTACTCTCTAATATATGGATTTTAGACCTAGAGCAAAGTATCACCATCCTATAATACACACCACCAGAAGAACTGGGATACAAGGTGTATTCTAAGAGATTGACATATGGTCTCTCACAAAAGGGGGAAGGGACAAGTCCTCCAGAGCACATAGGAAATGGGTGGGCAGTGAATGGAGAGAGAACTAGGAGAAAGAGAAGAAGAGATGAGGAAAACACATGTGACTAGATAGATTGAGTCAGAGTGGGAGGGGGGACATAAAAGAGGGAGCCAATATTGGTTTGAAGAGAAAACTGAACCTAAAGAAGAATCTACAGAACTACAAGACTGACTCCAACTAACAATTTGAGCAACTTTGGAATGGCTACCATACATGCCCTTCCCTGATAATGAGATCCTCAACTAACTTATCCACCATCATGGAGCCCTTATCTAGTACGTGTTGGAAACAGAAACAAACACCCATAACCAAATATTGAATCAAACTAGAATCCAGATATAAAGAGAGGTGATAAGACCAGGTAGCAGGAACACAAATAGACAGCTGACCTGAACAAGAAAGAGCTAAGGCCCCCCCAGACTGATAGCTGGGAATCCAGCAGGGGTCTGACTCAAACCCCCTGAATATGGGTCTCAGCTAGAAGTATGGGCAGTCTGGGGGAACCTCAGACAGTAGAAACAGGATGTATTCCTGGTGCACAAAAGGGCCTTGTGGATACATCCCCATGGAGGGTTACCCACTTAACCTAGAGACAGGAGAGAAGTCCTAGTCCCTACTTCAAGTGATTTGAAAATTTATATGACCCAACCTGGAAAGCATAGACCTACAAGTGGAATGGCGGTGGGGAGATGGGAGGGGAGGGTGGCCAGGGTGCATGTCACAGGGGAAAGAGGGTAAGAGGGAGGGAGCGAGGGAGGGAGGGAGGGAGGGAGGGAGGGAAGGAGAAGGGAGGGAGGGAGAGAGAGTTGGAGGGTGCAAAGGAGAGAAAACTGAGATCCACATGTAAAATTTATAAATTATTTTATTAATTAAAAAAGAAGGAAAAATGTTTAATCTGCAAGAAGAAATTGAGAAATACTTATATAGGGATTGTGTCAGACAAAAGTAAGAATACATGAATAAGTCTTATGGGAATCTCATAGTCTGTAAATGAGTTTTTGGGAAGTTTAATATTTAAAAATGATATTTGTACAGATATGCTCTATGTGAGTACTCAGCCTAGAGTGCATATGTCATTAAATGAAAGTTTTAGTGTTATGTATGGGATACTTTCTTATTAGTTAGTGGTAACTGAAGCTCAGTTTTACAGAAACCACACAGAGTCCTTGTCATTGTTGTTAGCTATACACCATTAGTAGATGATAACTATTGCTAAAGATATTATTCACTTTGGATATTTAAAGACACCACCATCAAAACTACCAGGAAACTATCCCCACTGGCTAATTAAATAAATTCCTGATGGTTATTCCTAAGTTGTTGAAGGATAAAAATATCAACAGTCTTACCCAGCATTGAACACTGCATACTATAGTACCAGATTACATGGCAAATTTACCTACTAGTGCAATGCTGGAATGATGAAAACATCTGCTAATAGAAATAAGGCTTGTTACAATCAAGGCAATTTAAACCTGTTACTGTAAACTTGATCAAAGCCCATGGTTGTGGAGATCATAGTCCCTAGTGGGGATACTACTGTTGCTATTTTAATAAATGGCCATGCTGCCAAACTTCATATATATATATATATATATATATATATATATATATATATATATTGTCCTCATCTTTGGTCAAGTGGTCAAAGGGCTCGGTCTACATAATTATGAATGCTCAATTCTAGATGGGTCATTACTATTAATGTCTCTTCATTCAATTCTCAGGGGAATTTGATGAAGTGTGGGAAGAGAGAATGAAAGAGCCTATGATGAGGTGTAGAGCCTTGGGAAGTTGACATAACTTTTATTATCAATTAAAAACAACTGTGTTTACTTTCACAAACTTGAGCCAAGTAAAGTAACATGTCTTGGGGTGGGCTACTGTAGCCCTACCCTATCAGAGGAGCTTCTGAGAGCTGATGGATACTTAGAGAGCATTACTCAGCATTGGAGATAAGATTGCATGTGAGTTGTTCATGACCCAATTCATGGCCACATTTCCTTGGGGCATATGGGTATCATTAACTGGATTTGGGTATATTAATAACAAGAAATGGGGGGACATGGGTTTTTCAATGAGAGAGTAGGGGCAGGAACATTAGGGGGAGGAAGAAGGCAACAACAAAGGATGAATACTATTGGCATGCATTGTATACATGTATAAATTTTTCAATTAAAAATGAAAAAGATACACATACACTATGTTTTAGTTACACAAACAGAAAACTTTTCTGGTAGTTTCTTTTTCTTACTGTATCATGATATAGATGATAAACTTTATTGGTGAGCACTCCCTGAAATTTGTCTCCTGTTCTCTCCACTCTGATACTGGTCTTTAACTATCAGATCATATACAATCACACCTTTTATTTTCATTTGTATCTTCTACTTATCTAATATTGATGATAATTACACTACAATGAAACCTATGTATTATAATTAGTGATATACAGTGTAACATTCATATGTTTATCTTTAGTATATTTTTGCCCCTTATGATTAGAAGGTTATTTCTGTTTCTATCATCATACCACTGTATCCCAAGAGAGATTAGAAAACTAGTAAGCTCATCGTTCTTTACAAGTTAGTGCACCTGTTCACCAAGATAGTGCCTGCCCCACCTAGTAGAAAGTATTAAAAGTTGTATTAGTATTTGATTTCAATTATGTACTTATGGAGTCTTATCCCTTATATAATACTTGGTATTAAAGATGTATATTGATTAACTTTGTGAGTGAGCATATAAACACTTTCTTGACTGATAATGCATTCAAATGAATAATAATAGGTAGACTTCTCTTGATGTTGTAGCCCACTTTCAGTTTTTTAAAAAGACATGGGTACTTAATTTCCAAATAGAGAGCCTTGAACTGTTTAAGTGATAAACATGAAAGATAATATACCAAATATAGTATTACTCTTTAAAGAGATGTAAGCTTGTTTGCTGAAAACTTCTGTAAATACTATTATAAAATTTCTATAATTTTTATGGTAAGGCTTTCATGTAAAATCTGTTGAAGATTATTTTGACAATTAAAGTTCCAGTTTTTATGCTAGTTATGGTTTTAAGCAGAAAGGCATGTTTAATTGCTGTGTGGAACATCTATCAATGTATAGATAGGAGAGATCTCAAAAAGATAAGCATCATTTATAAATGAAACCACTTTAATGAATGACCAGCTATTATCTTTGCTGACAAAGCAGCAGTCATAAATGACATATCAGTGATGACATCTAAATTTCTCATTTGAGGCTTTCTCATATTCTCTTGGGGTACAGTGATATGACAGAGTCTTACACTTTACTGGCAGAGACCTGCAGTGAGGAAGTCCTCTACATTTATCTCATGGACATGTTATTCTTATAGATAACTGCTTTTTATTATGTCAGAAGTCCATTTCTACAATTTAGTTATAACCAACCCTGTAGATTGGAAAGTGCCTTGGTTGCTAATCTTCAATATTGTGACCCACATAGATAGCACAGAATAGCTCTGAAAGCCTGAAGAGAAATCTTGACAGTGAACATTTAATGGTGATGTTGCTTAATGAGGAAGTAAGAACCCTCTTTCAAATTGGATTCTAGTGTCTTCAGTCAATCAAGGAAAATCACAATGCTTGTATTTCAAGATACAGGAAGCAAAGTATTCCTCAGACAGAGGAACATTTTTGGTAGAGAGAAATAAATCATTGATGCAATAATGATTCTGTAAAACTTCTGATTTTCCAAATGGTTTAAGATTCTCCTTACAAACATTTGTGTGTATGTGTGTTTGTCTATGTAATCATATATACATACACATGTATATATGTATATACATATTATTATTCTTGTGAATATTGTATCTCCCATCTCATTTATTGTAGTTCTATTTTTCAACATTTTAATCTTTTGTTTAGTTTCTATAGTCAGCAATGTTAAGATCAAATAAAACAATCTCAATCAATTACTAATTGTAAGACACTGGCAGAATTATACCTCCTGAAATTTAATTTTCTGTCCTCTTTCTATATTTTTTTAATTCTGTTATTTTCTTTTATTTGTTTTTTCCTTTCAACAGTGTTGAGGGTGGAACCAAGATTATTGTCTGGCTATGCAGGAGCTCTACCTACCTCAGCCTTAATTTCCCCATTTCTAATGACAGGAGTTTTACTTTAACAGCCTTCTTAATATGCCACCTTCTCAGATATCCCCAGGAGAAGAGCTAACTGATTTAAGGAATGCATTCAAAGCAATTAGTTCTATGAAGATTGTAGGTTTTTCTTCTTTTTTTCTTAATGACATAATAAATGTGCCTAAATTAAAAAGTACTACTGATACCATGAGTTATGGAATATTTGTTGGTCTTCAAATTTTCCATTTTACAAATTCATGATCTTGCCACTATCTTTAGCATACTAGTACAATGTATGTCTCAGAAGATATTTTGGAAAATTAAACACCTCAACATAAAAGAAAATGTACGTAAGCCATGATAATAATGCATTAAACTGCCAGGAAGAAAATAGATTTACCTATACTGAGTTGCTGTCAGAAAAATAACTGATTTTGACATTGAGACATCTTGTTTAAGAAACTGAAAATGTTCATATTCAGAAGAGGAGATAGTTCACAGTCTGATTAGACAGAATCAGAAAAACACACTGAAGATCTGTGAGAATACAAAGGAGACACATCAATACTTTTGAAAAAACCTTCCAGATGGAGGTTACCATTCAGAATGCATATACAACTGTACTTTGAAGACTGATAATTCTGTGAAAAAGAATAAATAGAAATTGGATTAAGCCCATGTAGTTGGGCTGCAAAACATCTCGAAGAGAGGTTAAACTCAGAGGGAATTCTGGGGATGGTGCCATTGCTTTTTTCACTGTTGGTGTGAGGCTATTTGCTGTTTTGAGGTATACATACATACATACATACATACATACATACATATATATATATATATATATATATAGTCAAACATGTATGTCTGCCTGCATTTGAGTTGTTGTTTTGTTTTTATTTATTTTTTTCTTTCTCCTCTGAAGTAATTTCATCTGATAAATAAAAATGGTAGGTTTTTATTATAATGTCTTCATGTACCTTTGACATAATTTAGATTATGCAAATATGAAGTGGGTAGTGAGTAAAACCAAAGGTCATGGATAAATACTACATTTATAACTATATTGGGACACTTTGGCATAACTATGTTTATAACCAAGAACAACTGCACAAACTTGCTTTTGTGTTGGCATAACTGTTTCTCAGTCTAATACCTCATTTTTCTCTAAATGTACTTTGTAATAAAATAAAAGTCCTATCAATCAATCAATGGTAGAAAATAAACTCCCAGTGAGCTTTGTAATAAAAGTTCCTGGGTATTTTTACCTACTATTGATGGGAAACAGGACTGTAAAGGAGGCATGCCTCAACACAGTTCATCAAAGAGTCTCCTACACTCTTTCACCACATTTCTCTATGATTAGCACACAGTTGATATGTGGAGCTCCTTCATTAACTTGAGGTTAGCCAACAACCATTCATGTGGCACTTATTGAACACAGGAAGTAGTACACTTCATTAAAACACCTGCACTTAATGCTGTCAGACAAAATATTGTTTGTAACTGACACTAACATAACTTAATTAGACACCAAAAAATGACCTCATCCTTAAGATAACCCAGGGCAAAGACCTGAATAAACACAGGAGCATTGTACAACAGATTTCTAAGACTGGAGAGCAAGGGATTGGAACCTCTAGCTTAGTGCAAAGACACTAATGAATATAAAGTAGGTTTTTACTTTTCTGAGTGGGCAAAAATAAATATTAACACAGTTGTCTTTAAAGATTGATAAACTGTATTCCCCTAAAAACCTCAGTGATTTTAAACCTTCTCACCTCATGACAAGACTATAAAAGCTATTTTATAATTATGTCTATAGTCACTGTTCAAATTTTTGTGAAGAGACACCATGACCATGACAACTCTCATAAAGGAAAACATTTAATTGGGGACTTGGACACAGTTTCAGAGGCTTAGTCCATTATCATCATTGCAGGAAGCAATGCAGAAGGAATGACATGCATATTGCTGAAGAAGTACTTGAGAGTTCTACATCCTGATCCATGGGCCAAGAGAAAGAAAGAGAAACAGTGGGCCAGGTGTGAGCTTTTGAAAACACTCCCAGTGGCCCACTTCCTTCAATATGGCCACATCTCTTAATCCTTCTAATCCCATCAAAGAGTATCACTTCTGCTGACTAAGCATTCAAAGTTTATGGAGGCCATACTCGTTTAAACCACCCCAATTAGTATTAGTTATTGTCATTAGGAAACGGTGATATAAGGCATAAACACCATAATTGGTGTTTCCAGTCCTTACCAGTGTTCTATTATTTGGACCTGAGAAACTGAGCTGAAAGAAAAGTTTTTAACTTGTCTAAGGCCCATCCAAGATGATATTATTTTCAGATATCTATGTCTATATCTATATCTATATCTATCTAATCTATCATCTATATCTATCTATGTGTATGTGCCTTGATTATTTATTACTCCCTTTGACATGTTTTTTGTCACTATGAACTCTGAAAAAAATGTTTTCAATGCAATTGGAAAGGGTTCTATGCATGATCCATCAATCTTATTACAATTACAGGTGCCTAGTGTCCAGGGCACCAGTAAAACATTTGAAAGCATTTAATGTATTCCTGAAAATGTGTATGTATAGATTGGTTGGGTTTTTGTGTGTGCATGTATGTGTTTCTGTTAAGGTGTCTATTGCTATAATAAAACAGCAGGACCTAAAGCAATACAGAGAAAAAAAGGTTTATTTCATTCTACACTACCAAACCACAGTTTGTCACTGAGGAAAGTTAGGACAGGAAATCAAATTAGTAATAACCTGAAAAAGGAACGAACACAGAACCAAGGAGGAATGCTGCTTACTAACTTGATCTGTCTGGTTTTCTCAGGCTTCTCTCTCTCTCTCCCTCCCTCTTCCTCCCTCTCTCTCTATTTCTCTCTGTCTCTGCCACCATTTCCCTCTCTCCCCCCTCCTCCCCTCACTCTCTCCTTCCTTACATTCTTCCTTTCTTTCTTTTGGTTTTTCAAGGAGACAGGGTTTCTCTATATACCTTTGAAGCCTGTCCTGGAACTCACTCTATAGACTAGGCTGGCCTCGAACTCACAGAAATCTGTCTGCCTATACCTTCTGACTACTGGAATTAAAGACATGCCTCACCTGTGACAGGCTGTTCAATCTGCCTTCTTATATCACCAAGTATCACCACGCCGGGGTGGCACAACATGCAGTGGTAACTTCCAGACTCATTTCTAATAAAGAAAACACATTATGGCTTGAATATATGGAGTGCTGACCTGAGGTCATAGAAGCACATGGAATCTGAACCAATATTGAGGGAGCCAGTAGGGGACTGACCTAGGCCCACTGCATGTGTATGATAGTTGTATAACTTGGGCTGTTTGTAAGGCTCCTATCAATGAGATCAGGATCAGTCCCTGGCAAATAATTTGCTTTTGGGAACTTGTTCTCCATGCTGGATTACCTTTCCCAGCTAATATGCAGAGGGAGTAGCATGGGCCTACATCATCTTACTAAACCATTCTTTCTTCAAACTCATGGAAGGCCTGCCCCTTTCTGAATTTAGAAGAGGAAGAGTGAATGGGAAGTGGGGTAAATAGGAGTTTAGGGAGTGAACAGGAGGAGAAGGGGGAGGAGAAAACTGTGGTCAGAATAAAAAATAAATGAAAAACATTTTAATTAAATAACATAAAAAATTTTAAAGATACATAATTGTACCAAAAAGAGTTATTTTGAGATCAACAGGAATGAATAATTGTGTGTTACTATTCAAATTTAATAAATAGCTGTAGATAAGTCTTCCAATATTTTTCCTTCTATATTATTAAATGCTGCTAACGATGGGACCCAGGGCCATGACAATGATAAGAAGGTATTCTATTGATGAACTTACTCCTAATACATCTACTATTTCTTTTTCTTTTTTTCTTTTTTCTTATTATTTAACATTTACATCTATGAATATTTTATGCGATTGTTCATCTGTGCACTACACACATGCAAAACTCATAGAAGTCAATAGAGGGGTGTCAGTTACTCAGGAACTGGAGTTAGAGATAGCTTTGAGTAACCATAGATTTTGTCTGAATTAGATCCAAGTTTCCTGGAAAGGCTTTGAGTGTTCTTAACCACTGAGCCATCTTCTTGGTGCCTCACTTCAGTGTTTCTTAGGAAACAATTAAATTGATCTTTGATGACTGATCTTATCTACAGATCATATATGAAGTTTGTATTTATGCTCAGTATGTGGTAATTATGATTTTGCTTTAATTCTTATCTTGATAGTATTTATGTATTGTCGATGCTTTTGACATCAGAAAAGTATGTGAGAGGTTCTTTCAGAAAGTTAACAAGAACATGTAAAGCCATCACAATTGTTTCATGGCATTGCTGATTAATCTTTCTGGAAACAGTGATATTTACAGAACTGAGACCTCCCTAGAGAAAGTGTGAATTACAGCCCAGGCCAGGAAAGAGACACAGTAAGGTGAAATACTGTTTGATGTTGTCTCCTTCACCTTCTCTTTCACTTTCTTAATAGAGGCTACCTAGTTCAGGAACACTATTTAGGTGTGGAAGGGATTAACCAATACATCATTGAGATTCTCTATTTTGTACTTATAACCTGCAGAGGGGAAAGGACAGAGTAAGAAAATTACTTATGGGAAGCATAAATAAAACCATTAGACTTTGACTTAGGAAGAATTAAAATGCAATCATTGCTAATGGATAATTATAGTACCGTTAAAGTAATGAGTTAATTATTGTATTAATTGGCAGGTTAATGGAACTCCAATATGGGTTTTAAAGTCTGCATTTAAATAACAGGGAAATATATTACATTAAGAATGTTCTCCAGATACCATATCTATAAGGAAACAGCTTATTTCTGCCAAAAAAGAATTTCTGATTAAATATTAACTGCCCTTAAACCTACACCTTGGAAGTATATAATTGAAAAATGTGGGAAACCTAAAAATCTATTGGTATTTTCATGTAAGCACATGATGTAGGGTAAAATTTCAGATATGCTTCAAATTGGTATGATTTATGTGAAGAAATAATGTAATATGTTGACACCTTCATTTAAATATTTTCACATTTTGCAATTTTTATTTTGAACAAGGCATCAGTCATTCTAATATTGATAGCATTTTCTCTCCACTTTCAAGTTGATTTACCAAAGACTGAACCATGAATAAACAAACAATCCTGAAATAATTCTGTGTTGAAAGTTATTATAATTTGTTAAAAAAAAAAAAAAACAAAGATGTTGGTTTCAGACCCTAACTTTTGTGGTGTCCTCCAACTTAGGAAATTTTAGAAGCCACATATTTCTTTCATTTGATTTTCATCTACAGAACAATATCCTACCAGAGCTTCCATCACAGTTACAACTATTCTAGGTGTTAGAAGCCTCAAGAAGAGGAATGTGTTTTATAAGGGGATAGATAGATGGCATATAGATATATGATTGGTAGTTCACAGATAGATATATAGATGGATAGACACATGATAGATAGGCAGAAGGACAGATGGACAGATAGCTAGATGATAGTGATAAGAGAATAAAGTTGGTTGTTAATGTCATAGAAGCATGAACATACATATATAATGTCAATTTTAATAGGAAGATCTAATTAATGAGAAAAATATTCTTCCTAATTACATGTCAATATAGTCTATCACATAATACCATTTGAAATCTTATCTGTGCTTCTTGTTTTTATCAGTAAGCTTTAAACTTCCTTTGATTTTTTTCTTTATGGAAGAAACATATTTGTTGCCATAATAAGGTACTGTTGACATGACCATAGAGAGTTTGAGGATGTAGACTTATTGACATAAAGATTAAAAAAACAATCAGAAGGCAGAAACTTCCAGTCTCATCAACTCTTCACTCATCAACTCTTCAGCCATGACACTAAGTAGAATATTGGAGATTGAGTGAAGTCATCTGGCCAAAAATTTCATCAATTACAACAAAGTAATGAAGTCACAGTTTTGAATTCTGACAGAGGCTCAGAATGCTGGCTGGTGAAAATACTGTGAAGCCTGCATAGAGGAACACTTAAACTGTAGTAAGAATCTATCTATACTCAGGATTCTTCCTATCCATATTACTTGCAATATATGAATAATTTGCATCTCATTCCTTGTAATATTAGTATATACTATCACATACATATTAAATTTTCACATTCAGTCCTTAGAACAGAGGTCTCTAAGTCCTCATGATTTCCTGAGAAGTATGTTTGACAACATGCACTTTTGAATATCACATTTGGTCTTTGTTTCTGAATTTGTCAACAAATGGTTTGAAACTCAAAGAAAGAACGAAATGAGATGTTCTTATTCATAAGATGCCCCTTTAAAATATGCTGACCAGGTAAATCTCAGTCGGTTTCTACATAGCTTCAAAATACTATTTCCTGGGAATAAAATCCATCAAGTGATTACAAGTTTGAGAATTTCTGTTCTACCATACCTTTGAATCTCTACAAGGATAGAGAAGTTGAATAGCAGAACAAACAATGGTGAGGAAAGGTATAGTCAATTGTCTCTATACAATGGAACTCATTCAAACAGTAATTAAAAGGGTTCAGAGTGTATGTAGTGATGAATATACCAGATGACATACAGTGCAGCCTGATCTCACAGCTTCAGAAACTTCTTCAGCCTTTGTGCTGAATTACATACCTGATTCCTCTAATAAGCAGATTAAGATGTCAGGTACATTAAAAAGTAAAAGTAATATCAGGAAGGAAGGAAACATGAAATCCCAAGTAACAGACCTTTGGTAGATGTACTGGAATTCTAGGACTTGTGACTGGCCTCTGAAGTGAACAGGGTTTATATAGAACTGAGCTCTTAAACCTCTGTGGTTTGGTGATCACACCCAGTTGTTATGGCCAAAATATTGGTTGAATTTTTGAATACTAGCTAGTGTTAGAAAATAGGAAATTTTCCATTACATATTTTCTTTTATGAATTTTTTGCTTGCCTGTTTTGAGAGTATTTAACCATGCTTCTCAAGAAGTCTTAGAACTCACAGTTTTCCAAGAGCTATGGTAACTGCCGAATTTTGGATGAAAAAAATAATAATTGAGTAGTAGTACCACTCAACCTACATATATTGAAACCATAGTCTTTGTGTGATACTGGAAGCTGGGCCCTTTAAGATAAATTTGAAATTTATTTCCGCAGGAGAAAAACCTGGAGATCTGGCTAATTATTTTTCTATCACATGACATTTAAAAGAATCTATGAACTACAGATCAAGAAGTATGTTCTCAACAACACTGTATCTGCCAATATCTTACACTTGGATGACCCAGGCTCTCGAACTCTAAAACTACATTAGCTTTTTTAAGCCACCGGACATTGTATCTCCCTTTGGCTCTTCATTGGGTTCAGTAGTTATGAAATGGCTAATCCTGAGTAGAGAATTTTCCTGAGACCCACATTATGTTAGTGAATTAAGAAACCTTAAGTTCATTTTGGGAATCCCTGAATTTGTGACCCTGCTGAGCAATTAAACTTTAGAAGTAGTTTAAATATGAATTCTGAAGCTATTACAGAATTGTATGTCACTATGTTCAATTGATTCGGTGTTGTTAGTGATTTTAGATGACATTTTAAGCTCAGAACTCCACAATTAGCCTTTTATTAATCATGCTAAATTGAGATTAAAGATAACAATTGATTCTCAGTTTAAAGAATCTTAAAATATGTCACTGTCCTACTATTGCTCCTTATTTTCTTAGGATACCACTGTGCCTTAGACATATTAATAGCTTCTCAAAGCTTGTCTTGATTGGTGACTTTTTCTCCAGTTTTACACTGGTAATATTAGAGAAAATGAGTATCTACTCTAATATTCATACTTGCAGCATTAGATAGCTACAGAGACCCCAAGAAATGGGCAGAATGGAGATAAGGATAGAGGCAATGCTTTTATCTGAAGCCAAAGAACAAAGTCTTTCACTGAAGTACCATGCATCACTCATCCTATAACTTGACACTGTTGCAAAATTGAACATACCTGTTTACTTACCACTTGATTTCACCCTCAATATCTTGTCAGTTGGTACACAGAGAAGTGAGATTGACAATTAAGAAGGATAGAAACAGGAGAAGCAGAAATGAATTCAGTGAGTGAGAAACAGATGCTAAACATCACAAGCATCTCTTCTTGTGTAAAATTCTCATGCAGTAGTTCCTACTCCAAGCACATCTGGTAAAATAAGCATTCATATACTGTTGATTTGAGTAAAGTGTTGTTGCTATCTCCACTGGTATAGCGAATCCCTCCCTAGACCTTTTTTGCATTTCTTATGTTCATCAGTGGAGAAGGGAAAAGTGGACTATTTGGTTGTTATTCGAGAAATGCCTGATATAAACTTTGGGCATTGTGTGTAAGGTATTATTTCAAGATCAATGCCCCTCTGCATTCTCTGATTTCTGAGTCCTATCACTAATTTCCTCAGCATTTTGGACACTCTGTGACTTCACACGCTGAATAATTTCCTGAAAATGGGTATCACAAGGTTTGGCAATCTTTCTGGAAGTCAGACCCCAGGAAATAAATTGCAAAGCAATCTTCCTTAACGAACTCCGCAAACATCAGTCAAGCCTGTTTTCTCTCATTTCTCAGTATAGCCAAGAAACTTATGAAAGCCCAGAGAACACTTCCTGACACAGACACTGAGAGAGAGACACAAAGATAATGGTTTCTGTCACAGAGCAGAACAGCCTGAGATGGCTTTTCTGCAGGAGTTACAAAAGTGAGGCCAACGCTCTGTGTGAGGTCGGCTGCTGCCTCTGTGAGAGAGACACAGAAAAGCTCATGAATACTGTTTCCAGCAGCTGCTGCAGCTGCCCACTCCACAGAGAGGAGATGCCACATGCTTCTTCAGTGAACTCACAGGGAAGAACAAAATACATACACGTCCTTGTGCATCCTGGTCGCCTATCTCCAAGTGACCCTTCCAAGTTCCCTTAGTCAATATCATGCATGCCAGTCTCTTTGCTTGGTCTGTTTTTATTTTTCTGTTTAAGTCACTGACTACTTTTAGTTGCTTTTAAATTCTTCTGCCTGGCTCCACTGAATGCTTATTAACTGATTCAAAAAATATATTTTTTTTGGAATGTAGTAGGTTATTTCTAAATTATCATCTAAAAATAAGAGTAATATCTACAAATTCCAGACATGAAGATATACACCTCTGGCCCAGCTTTCCCACAGTGAACTCCTTCAACATGGACGCTTTGGGGTTTGCAGAACCTGTGACCTCTCTAATCTTTTTTTTATTTCTGCCTTTACACTTTTTTCACTAGATTTGACAAATTATCCTGAATTTTAATGTTAGACCCTTGGCTTACCTCCTAGAATGCAATTTCTTATTTTCTTAAGACTGTTAAGAATCTTGCTGTATTAATAGATCGACAACAAAGGATGTATTAGAATTGGAGATCTTATGACCTTACCCTTCTGCCTCTAAATTTATTAAGACATTTTGAAGGTAGACACAGCGATCTGGCCTTCTACCAACCCCTGCAGATGACATTGTTGAGAATTAATAACCTTGAATAATTTGAATTTTGAGATGGATAGTTTTATGTCAACTTGGCACATGGTAGGGTCATCAGAAAGGAGGGAAACTCAACTGAGAAAATGCATCCATAAGATCAGGTTTTAGGCAAACCAGCAGGGCATTTTCTCAGTTTGTGATTGATCTAAGAGAGCCCAGTTTGGTGGTCCTGGAAGTTATAAGAAGGCAAGGTGACCAAGCCCTGATTTGCACAACACTAAGCAGCATGTGTCCATGACCTCTCTATCAGCTCCTGCCTCTAGGTTCCTACCCTGACTTCTCTCCATGCTGACTAACTGTCACCTTAAGTTTAAAGTGAAATTAACCCTTCTCCCCAACTTGCTTTTGATCATAGTGTTATTTCTCAGCAGTAAAATCTCTAAGACAAAAAAAAAAAAAAAAAAAAAAAAGAAAAATAGTTCCAGGACTGTGACTCCTTACTTCTTTGACACACATAACCTTATGTTTTCTGGAGGAATGTATATGGAAATAGGAAATTTGGGATGCAAAATTATTAGATGCTTAGAGCTCATTGTGCTGTTCTTTGAGATATTGGAAGATAAGAATACAGAGAAAAATTCAGATAATGTAAGCTTGTCTTTGTGAAGACTGAGAACAAAGTTTAAACACTTTATCAAGACCACTGTTATTATGATCTAAAGATCCATGATGCCTGGTCAGCTGAGTCTTGAAGAGTCAGTCCTTAATAATGAAATAACAGAATAACTGTAGTTTAACCTTTGCTTTATTTGGTCAATTGATGCTAGTTAGCTACAGCTGAAGAGTCATCTGTTATTAAGAGGATACCAGCATCACTGATGTGAAATTTCTGGGAAGTGTTTCCTTAGGGTAAACACATGGAAACTCTGGTCCAGAGTTTCAGAATGCTGCATCTCTTCCCACTAGCAAAACATGATAATGCGTAAGAGTCACCCATGGGGTTCTGATATTGAAGGCATGGAATGTAGCTGATATTTGGCAATGAGTGGTAGGGCTCTAGTTCCTCGTTAGAGCTTAGGAAAGCTGTTAGTGTATGTACAGCCTAGTTGTAGCAGAGATTTCAGCAATTTTGAGATGCATTGGAAGACCACCCAAAACCACACTAGACATTGAATTGAGACAACCTTAGTCTAGGAGACACACTGTATGAACTGAAGAATGTAGATCCAGATATATACATATATATATATATATATATATATATATATATATATCAAGGAATTTGATGGAGTACATTAAATCAGAAGTGAATTCTAGATATTGGACAATGAGTTGGTTTTGCTTTGTTCAAATTATGACAGTGCTTCTTCCCTCTTGAAATAAAGTATTTGGCTGATGTTTTTATTATTATTATTATTATTATTATTATTTTATAAGATCCCACAGTTGAGATATTTTGAACTTTTAAAAAGATTTTGTATTTTTAGAGAATTTCAAATTTTAAAAAGACTGGATTTTTAAGTGTTTGAAATTTTATAAACTATTCATCTTACTTAAAGTTTTATTGTTGTGAGAGGTACTATGACCAAGGAAACTCTTTTAAAGGAAGAATTTAATTGGGGTTGCCTTACAGTTCAGAGTTTAATCCATTACCATCATGATGGGAAGCATGGTGATGTGTAGGCAGACATGGTGATGTAGAAGTAGCTGAGGGTTCTACATCCAGATCTTTAGGCAGCAAGAAGAGATGGTGACTGGGCTTGGCTTGAGTATTTAAAAGTACATTGGTTGATGGTTCTGGATTCTAAAAGAAATGAGGCAGATCAAGTAAAGAGTATTAAGCAAATAAATGTCACTCCTCCTTATCTTCTACATCTGTTTCTGCCTCAAGGTACCTCCCCAGTTAGATTTCTTGCCTTAGGCTGATTTAGGATATGTAATCCAAATAAACCCTTTCCTCTTGAGGTTGAATTTGGTCACAGGTTTTATCACAGAAATAGAAAAACTAGCTCAGGAATTTGAGGAAATTTGTTTTAATCATTGTTATGTCCTGAATACGACCATTCTTTACTACTCCAACATCAGCTCCACTTTTTTAAGTAATGAGGACAAAAAAGAGTGTAGACCAATACCACGATTTTGGAGTAAGTGTCTATGATCAATAAATAAAAGAACAAGCATATAAAATGATGCTGATCTAGCAAATGCAGTACTTATCATAATGGATGCTTATTTCTACTTGAAAATGACATATATATATATATGTATATATATATATATATATATATTAAAGAAGAAAGATTAAATGAGGGAAAATATGATAAAAATCAATAGTCACTTTAATAAGAAAACTTCAATAGCATTTTTATAAAGAAAATTCAAGACTTTCTAGCTCTTTCAAAAGGAAGGATCTTAGTAGACAGGAGAATTAAAACCATTGTCCTGCTGCTGATAATTACAGATTAATGTAATGATCTTAAACTCATATATATGAATGTTTAGTCACTGGGGAATAGCTCTTTTTAAAATGGATTAAAACTATTAGGAGGTGTGGCCTTTGGAGGAAGTGTATCACTGAGGGTGGGCTTTGATGTTTCAAAGTCCATGCCAAGCCTAGCTTTTTTCTCTTTATCATGCAGATAAGGATGTAAAATTCTATGCTACTTTTCTAGTATTATATCTGCTTTCTTGCTGCCATGTTCCCCACTATGATGACAATGAACTAACATATGAAATTGTTAGCAAGCTTTCTTTAATGAGAGTTGCCTTGGCCATGGTGCCTTTTCACAGCCCTAGAAAGAACAGATATAAATTATACAGAAGTGATTTTAATTATATTCCAAGAGAAATTTTATCTCATATGTACAACTTTGCTACATATTGTTTGTAGAACGACTGAAATATAACTAAGAAAACCTGTGCTTATAAGCAATAATATGTTTAAAATCCTCCCATTAATATTTATAACAAACTTAATCTATTGTAAAATAATTATGTCTTTAAGAAACACACAAATTAATCATCTTGTTAAAAGCAATTTGAATTGATGAAATACTAAGAATTTATACATTGTTATGATTTAATAATTGGGAAACAGAATTTGAAGGTGTCTGGTACTAGGAATGGAACTCTGTAGTGATTGCCTAGTAAGCAAGTGATATATTAAGATCAATGCCAATTGCTCCCAAATAAATGTCCATTGCTGATAAACAATAATAAATAAATTTCTTTTCCATAAAACTTATTTATATTTGATGTTAGAGAATGTTGATCAAGTCACATTAATTTAAAACATTTCAAAATTAACAGACAATAATTGCTAGAGATAAATGAGTATTTAAAGTTAGAAGAGAATGCAGTCTCATGAGAATAAATGTGTGTGTCTGTGTGTGTGAGTAAGAAAGGGCAAGTTATGGGAAGGAAGCAAGAAAAGAATGAACATTCTAAGACTCAAACATTAAGACTGGCTGTTGAGGCTGGGCAGTCTGTGGGCCCCGCCTCTGATGGGCAGGACGTATAATCACTAAGTCAGGCCTTACCTGGCTGGGCGGAGACTGGGTTATGCAAGCCCCACTGCCCAAGCTACCTGGCCTCAGAGACTGGGTTATGCATGCCCGCAAGCTCCCCTTTTAAAGCAAGCCCGCCAAGTGTCCCTCTCTCTCTTGCTCTCTCTTGCTCTCTCTTGCTCTCTCTTGCTTCTCTTGCTTCTCTTGCTCTCTCTTGTCCCTCTCATCTCCCTCTCTCTTGCTTCCCTCTCTCGCTCTCTCTGGGGCCCCCTTTATCTCTCTCTCTCCCCGCTTTCGGTTGGCCACCAGCTACCCCCTCTTTCCTCTTCCCTCTCTCAATAAACTCCACGTGGGCGCTCAATCTCGTGTTTGTGTTTCTTAGGCCATAGCAGCTGCATCACAGGAGCTGTATCAAAAGAACAACATTGGTGCCGTGACTCGGTCAGGCTCTCCTCAAGGACTCCGCAGCTGTCTGCTAGTGGGCAGCTAGCCAGAGACACTTGGGGACCCTGATTTTGAACCAGAGGCCCGCTTCCATCCACCCATTCGCTGGAAATACCATCCCACACCGGCTTCAATTTCGTAAAGTACTCTTTTCATTGTAACTTGTTTCCCTAGGGTCTGGGACATTTCCCACTGGTGAGTTAAGATTCCGGCTTCAAGCCTTCCTGCCTTCGGACTGCTGAGTCCTTATCGGGCACTTTGCCCTTGGCCACATACTTGGGCTGATGAGTTCCAAAAATGATTGGCCAGTTTTTACTTCACCCATGGGAAATAAACCAGCCTACCCTACAAAATAAGTCAAATTGGCCAAAATTACTGCCAGCGAACAGGTAGATGGAAGGAGTTACCCTATGCCCAAGCTTTTTTCTACCTCTCTGCTACACAATCTCTTTCCGTAAACTTGTTTTTGTTCTCTTCCCGCCACTCTAAAACTCTCCTGCCCGCCACAGTTGCAGCCCATCTCAGCAGTGAGCGGGGCTGAGGGAGCATCTGCTCAAGATACTCTGAGAGTTTTTCATTTTTCCCCACGAATGAGGCTTTTGGAATTTGTGCTGGGCCTAGCACCACTCATGCTGACTGGTGCATTCGTTTCCTTTCTCAGACCCATGAGGGGTCTCTCGGGTTTTATACCCTAGCACTGCCCTTAGACTGGTACATACTTTGCTCAGACCTACGGTGGTCTCTTTGGAAGTTGTACCCCTTGGACTCCGGTGTCCTTTTAGTTTCACAAAGCCGTCTGCCTCACTCGTGGAGAGAAAAAGCCAACAACATTATATCTCAAAACTTTGTAATTTCTGCCAGCTGTTGGGAAGGGATTTATGGAAGCCGCCATCTTGACCATGTGGCCTGCTAAGCCCTCCCCCCTCCGTGGTTCTTTAATCTGCTACACCTGTAATTCATTTACCTGTTGCCTTTTATTCTTTGTCTCTAATTTCTTTTTTCACTATGTTATATCTGTACATGTAATTTAATTTTAACTTTATACAAAAATGAGCTAAACTCTACAACTTAAATTCAACTGTATTAAGTCAAATATTTCTAAATTATTATGTCTTTAAATGATGGTAAACATTTAAGGTTATAAATGTCTATTTCAAACTAACGAAATATTTATGCCACCCAGTCCTTCCTCTAAGCTGTTTATAAAGGTTAAGCCTCCATTATCAAAGGGAGATATTCTCTACCTCTTTGTCCTTTACAAGTGTATGTCTAATCTACTAAGTTAAAACCAGTTAGAGTAAGGCTGGATGGCTCTGAGTGTAACATCTCTCCACAGCCTCTCAGCTTGGATCCAGTTTTCCAGACAGGGATAAAGCCTTACCTAGCCACCTATATGCTTAAGGCAGGTAACTAAAGGCAAATTTTGTATACTAAGGTATACTAAACAGACAGCCCTCAAATGCTCAGAGATCTAGAGAATATGGCATTTAACATGTTTCATTAAAAAGCTTTTATGACAGAGAGACAGGCCAGCTGCTGGCACCACCCATTTCCTCCAAGAAGACTGATGGACACCGAAGAAGCTCTACCCACGAAAGTGGCAACGGTAGCCACTGAGCAATCCTGCCTTTCATCTCAACTGCTGCAAAGGGCTCTAAGGACCGTGCAAAAGGGCAGTGGAATCGACTTTCTCCACGTTGCTTGGGCCAACGGTAGGTAAGTCTTCCAAAAGCTCCTAATCCACAGGTCGTGTGCCATCAGCAGAAGGCAGATGTCCTTAAAGCCTCTAACCTCAACAACTGTGGAGGACCTGGGGGTGGCTGTCCATGCTGCCAGCTAGTGAGTCTCTGTTACTCTCTCATCATTCAGGTAGAATTTTATCCTTCTCAAGAACTCTGATGCTTTTGACGACTGGTAGTTTTGTCTGCTTAAAGGAGCAGCCACGGTTCCAACTATTTCAAAACATATTTCAGAAATGGATATTTTAAGGTTGCTACTGTTTATAGTCTTAACATCAATCAATAAAGTTTTAATGAGCTACTAATCCAATCCTGACAGAGTACTAAACACCATACTATGCCAGTATACGATCATAATTGTAATTATTAGCTCAAAATTAAGGTGCTTTTCATTGTGCTAAAAATTTCTCGGTTGTATTTGTTAATTCTTTCAGCCAAACCATTTCTAACATGAGTATGCTGCTAATGTGTCTTAATATTTATGTTTTCACAAACTCAAAGGATTCTTTAAGTTCCAGGGAGCTGAAAAGGATCCATTCAAACAGGTCAGATTCACTCCAAATAAATTACTCTACTTCTTCCTGGCCTCGGGACTTCCTTCCCTTGTCCTGGGACCCCCTTGGGAACTCCTCCCCCACCTTACATTTCTCCTATTTAAGTACTAAGACCTAAAAAGAAAAACCTAACCTTGTCCTCTGCTCTGCTAACATCTCGCCAGGTCTCAGAGTTCCATACAGTCAGGACTGCAATGAAACAACCAGCTACCAGGACGTGGCAGCACCCCAGCTTTCTCAATTCCCCAAAAGATAATCAACGCCCCAAGTCAGCAGGAAGCAGTCTTGAGAACTCAACGCCCTTATTCCCTGACCTGCCACGCCCAACCCCCATTTTTTAATAACAACAAGAGGTGGGAATGTTAGAAACCTGCAGTCTCACCCTGTTGGGCCATGCCCAACCCCCACCTTTTTAATAGTAATAAGAGGTGGGAATGTTGAGGCTGGGCAGTCTGTGGGCCCCGCCTCTGATGGGCAGGACGTATAATCACTAAGTCAGGCCTTACCTGGCTGGGCGGAGACTGGGTTATGCAAGCCCCACTGCCCAAGCTACCTGGCCTCAGAGACTGGGTTATGCATGCCCGCAAGCTCCCCTTTTAAAGCAAGCGCGCCAAGTGTCCCTCTCTCTCTTGCTCTCTCTTGCTCTCTCTTGCTCTCTCTTGCTCTCTCTTGCTCTCTCTTGCTCTCCCTTGCTTCTCTTGCTTCTCTTGCTTCTCTTGCTCTCTCTTGTCCCTCTCATCTCCCTCTCTCTTGCTTCCCTCTCTCGCTCTCTCTGGGGCCCCCTTTATCTCTCTCTCTCCCCGCTTTCGGTTGGCCACCAGCTACCCCCTCTTTCCTCTCCCCTCTCTCAATAAACTCCACGTGGGCACTCAATCTCATGTTTGTGTTTCTTAGGCCATAGCAGCTGCATCACAGGAGCTGTATCAAAATAACAACACTGGCCACTTATTAACTAAAAGCTATATGTTAATTCAGTTAGTTTGTATAAATGTAGACATTATCTATCCATGAGACGTGAATGGCCTCATTCTTTCCTATCCAAATTTAAAAGTTACCAAACCAAAAAGCCAACAGAAGAGCTGTAATTTAGATTTTATAGGAATATTTTCTAATTATTGCAAAATAGATTGTGTCTTAGGCTCTGTCCACCTGCTGTTATCAACTGGGGAAGATAGAGAAATAAAATAAATGACATTCCAAAGTTTCCTTGAGGAGATAGATTATGTTTAAAATTTTCTAAAAATGCTGCTTTAAACCTTGATTTAAAAAGCTTGTTGTTAAGGATAGGTGCTAAAACACTTAACTGATCAAAGTACTTAGAGTAAGTTATTATTGAGTGCCCCATCCAAGTCTATAACATCTCTGTTAAGGCTAGAGCACACCCCAGAAGAGAGGGTGGAAAAGTTACAAGGTCAGAAAACCAGGAAGGATTCCTGTGAGATACTGTTTATCAAATATAACTTAGGCATGGCAATCCTGAGCACACAGTGGCAGTGGTTATTACATAAGTTCTATCCAAAATTAAGATAAAAAAGCAGGGAGGGGACTTGAGTGGAATGTGATTAGCAGGTGTAGACAGATGCAGAGGAAGGATGAGGAAGGATAGTGACAGGTAATCATGGTCACATAACAATAATCTGAATAAGTGACAAAAATGCATATTTTAGATATTATGATGATTTGGGAGGTAAACGTCTTCAAACCTGGAAAGTTATTCCATGCATAAAATGCTAGCTGAACAAAAATGTGGACGTGATTTTGCATCATGAGAAGGAACATAAACCTGTCTGTGGAAGCATACATCAGTAACTCAGTGATCCCATGGCAAAATGAGAGGCAGAGAGAGAGAGAGAGAGAGAGAGAGAGAGAGAGAGAGAGAGAGAGAGAGAGAGAGACAGAGAGAGAGAGAGAGAGAGCGAGAGAAAGAGAAGGGGGGAGGAAGGGAGAGTTTCTATGTGATCCAACTCTGATACAAAAATTTGTTTTCCCATTTGGCCATAACCTAATCATCTGAAGATTATAATTATATCTTATATATGAGTAATTGGAAAAAGCAATGGACTTCACAGGTAAAGGAGAGTGAAACTGGACTTTGCTGCCTTTTGAGCTTAGCCCACAGACTTTCTGACTCACAAATATTAATTTCCTGTATATTAGGAAGAAAGGATTTAGTGCCTATATTATACAAGAATTATCAAAAACATCCATACATTTTCATATTCTATGTTGCAGGATTGCCTATAATACTTAATATCGCCTTCCACTGAAAATGTTTTCAGAAACAAAATTGCATTGAGCAAGAGTTTGTTGGACAAAAAAAGGGAGTATATGGTGCAGACATATTATTTGTTCTTATGGTTCATGGTATCTAGCTAGGAGAATTCAGTTTCATTCTTTTTGTGGTTTTTCGAGACTGGGTTTCTCTCTGTGACTTTAGAGTCTGTCCTGGCTCTCAATCTCTATACCAGGCTAGCCTCAAATTCACCTAGATCCACCTGCCTGTGCATCCCAAATGCTGGGATTTAATGGTGTGCACCAACACCACCCAGCAGATTTATTCTTTTACATAAAAATTATCATGAAATGAGATTGAAAGTTGTGTGATGCTTTGTTTAAGTCAGTGACCAACTGACTTAAATTGGAATAGGGACTGCCTGAATTGTCACCTTTGATTTTTCTTTTTCGTTTTCTTTCCTTGAGCAATACTTCTCCAATTAATATGCTGTGTGAAATTTTGCTTCACATGCTAGCTACACTAACTCTTAGATTATAACCTTGAAAAATATAACTTACAAAATTTATGTATCTTCAATATGAATTATCTTTAGTAATCCAAGCCTATCTCATATGTTTATTTTAGATAATTGGGAAAATAGCCACTGACATATCATCTTAGGGATTAGTGATCTCAGAATTTAGAGGTTAAATTACTATGAAAAATCATATAATCATTCCCAGCTGCAGGACTGCATATTTGAGCACATGTGTAGTAAAATCCATCTTAACCACTACACAATAGGAGAAGCTACTAGGGCACCAAAAGACATCTTTCATTGCCGAGAATGGAGTCAAAAGCGCTGCTTCTTCTACATTCTTCCCACTGGTATGACAAAGGTTAGTGATTGAGAGAATGTTCTATAATTGGCATGTTCCCCAATGAGAGCCATCATTTCATTATTGTTGGACATCAGTGTTTACATGTTTACATACTAAAAGTTCTTACATTGTGCTATTCTCTACTGATGTTTTGTTCCCACAGTTAGAAGTAGTTTACTCTTCTAAATAGACAATAAACCATCTATTTGAAATATATCTGATATTCTATTTTAGCTTGACGTAAACTCCATTTTGTACAGGTTAACACTGACATGTTAACCCACAAAAATCCAGTGATTTTCCTGTCCCTTCACATTGCTCATTTCATTGAAAAAGATGGTGGTTCTTTCCTAGAAAACACAATGTGCTTCTTCTAAATATACTTATCATTTTTTTTGTATAATGTTTGGCCATGGGTTTCTGGACCCACTCAGATGGGTCCTGGTGACAGCCTCTATGATGCTCACTATATGATGCTGTCTACACTAGATCCTCTGCATATGTGTAAGTGCTTTTAGCTTGGTGTTTTTGTGGGACTCCTAGAAGCAGGAGTGAGTCTATCAGTGGCTCTTTTGCCTGTTCTTGTGGCTTTGTTCCTATTGGTTTGCCTTGTCTAGTCGTGATATGAGGGCTTTTGCCTGTACTTATTGTATCTGCTTCTTCAAGTTAGGTTGTTGTCTCTTGCAGGCCTACTTTTTATCTGAAGGGGAAAGTATATATATATATATATAGTGGATCTGGGAATGAGGGGAAATGGAAAAAATCTGGGAGGAGGGCAGGGAGAGAAAACTGTGGTCAAATCTATTGTATGAGAGAAGAATCTACTTTAAAAAAAGACAGAAAAAAACAAAAAATTTTGCCATTGATGGCAGGTATGGTGCCATTTTTTTTTGTAAACTCAGGATTTAAGAGCCACAGGCAGGAAAATAAAGAATTTGATGGCAGTCTGTGCTAGCTACATAACATAATTCTGTCTCAACACAATAATAATGACTCCAACTGAATTGTGTAAGAAAAAATTCTTTCCAATTTTGAAGCTTAAGTTCTATCTGACTCCTGTACTTGAAACAATTTTCTTTCTGATTTCTTTCTGCTTCTTGTATAGTTGTCCATGACCTGGGTGCACTGGGATATTTTGGAGGACATATTCTATTTTACAAAACCATATCCTTGCATACACCTGAAAAATTCCTGCTTAGATCCTGAGTACGGCAGAGAAAGTTCATGATTATATCTTTCAAATATGACAAATGACATTCAAATGATGATAGTTTCAACTGAGTTAATTAAAAATAAATAACCTATGCTAAGAAGCTATCTCAGTAGATAAGGTGATATGATTATGAGTTCACAACTTGTCAATAAAAGCTAGAATGATATAATTGTCAGTAGCCCTAGTGCTAGTAACTAAGGAGATAAAGGTATATTCCAAGAGCTCATTGGCCAGCCACTGTAGCTAAAAAGGTAAGCTTATGTTTCAGTGAAGAGAACTTATCTCAAAAATAAATCAGACAACAATAGAGAAAGATACCCTGCTGTCAACTTTTGGTTTCTGTAAGTACATGCGTGGGAACATACCTGCAAACATACATGCATATACCACACACACCAAGTAAATATGTGAGTAATCTGAACAACTATATTTTTGGACATTTTTCCTTCTCATATCTTTTTAGCATGTTTTTAATATATTTTGACCTTCACTTAATTATCTACAAGAACAGACAAATTAGCCACACCTCGTAGGAGTCAGGCAGATGCAGGATTTTAAATGAAATAGGTTGATGTTTACCCCCTGCATATATGTGTGACACATACACACATATCTTCTGATCTATATCAACTTGTGCATCATTGCAAATTTCTGTTAATTTTACAAGAATTAAGCATTATTTCTTAACCCATGCAAATTGGCCTCCAATTTCTGTAATTCAGTATTAAATATTTGGCATTTTCATCTTTAGAAATCGATTCACAACCAGTCATTTGTTAAATATGGAAACTGTTCATTTTCTTGGCAAGTTTCTCCCAATCAGAATGTGTATACATTGCAAATTGTTGCACCAGGAAGTTTTAATATATATATATATACATATATATATATATATATATATATATATATATATATATATATAATCTCTACAGGATTGTAGAGAGCTAAACTTGCAATCCAGGTGGCCAAGCAAATAAATTTTCCTTGTATCCCAGTTTCTGCAATGACAGGATATCTTATTGATCTCACACTCCTTGTTCACCTGCATGGCCATTATGTGCTAGCCAAACATTTCCTGAATCCTTAGCAGACTTTCCTTCCCCCGATCTACAAAAGCACCACACACCCTGCCACTCAATATATCTTTACAAGGGGTTATCTATTTCAAGGTGTGAATGAGACTGTATAGAGGAAAGAAAAGAAACTTCTCTTAACAGAAATATTACATTCTATTATAATGTGCCCCTGTCAAGCAAGCTGTCCTGTGGCTACTAGATCTCTCAAAGATACACACACTTTAATGCTCTACAAATCAGCCTGTTTCCTCTGTGACTAATTTAGTTAAACATATTTTGGGACTGCTGCTAATCCACACCAATCATCATCCTGACATCATTTTGCAGACTACACACGACAAATTTTTCTATTCTTTATCACTCTTCAATGTGTACCCTTATTTTTTTGTCCTGCATTTGTATCAGTGAGTTCTTGTAAGTAAGATTTCCACCTTTACTCTCCACATGCTATTTATAGTATGGTGTACTACAGTTTAATAAAGCATGTACACCTGCTTTCCTTGGGAGTTCAGTTTTTTGCTTCTTTGCCAAAACTCAAGCTGTTTCCTTTATATGTAGTCATAAGTTATTGTTAATGTAGCTTTGTATTTGTTTTTGTCCAGACTGCTGCAATCATATTCAATTTCTTGTAAGTATTTAAAAATTTCCCTACCAGTTGTTGTACAACTGCTTTGGGGAGTTACTATGCAATATTATCTGTAGACAGAACACTGAACTATCTGAACCTTCCTATACATTAGGTGAATATTGCTTCTTTGTATCCTCCAGAAAAAAAACTGTCTGAGCTATGATATCTTTTTTTAATATCTTATAAATTTATAAAAAGGTTAAGCAAATTGTTTTCTGTAATGTACCTAATAAGCTACCATGTATGTCCTTCAGGCCATATCCAAGTCTCATATCAAGCCCGCAGAAAGATATGGAAAATGAGACAAGGCAAAGTGATTTTGTGCATAGATTGATGATTTTGAAATATTTAGTTGTGTTTTTTTATACTTCCTTTAATCAGCAAATTGTCAAAATGAATAATTTCATTTTCAGTTATGTTAGTACTGTACTTTGATAGGAATGAATGAATTTATCTAAATGCCACTTTACTGCTCTTCTAACTTTTTCTTACTTAATTTTTAAAAAGAGGTAGCATGTTGAGAATTTAACATACACATATAAATTACTATATCCTATATCCTATAACCATATTCATTCATCAAAACCTACTTCTCCTAAACTCCATTTTCTTCACAATTAGTTACCCACCTACCTTCATGTCTTTAATTATTTTTTACTCAGTGAGTATAATTAGGGTTGCCTTCATTTGCATAGAGTTATAATCAAAAGCACAAACAATATAGAAATTCCTATACCAGCACAAAAAAAAAAAAAAAACACTACCACCCCCAGCAACTATGTATAGCTAAAATGAGAGTGATGCATGCCATTCGCTGGAATACTCATGATTCTCTGAGCTATGTTACCTATGGTTTAAACATTATACAAATATATGTAATGTACACATACACATCTTCTTCGGAGAGTAGCCTTTTATCCCCATGGAACCAGTGGGGAATGTAACAGGTCCCATTCCTTAGTAGGACCCCAGATCTTAGCATAAATGAAGGCTGGGAGATGTTTCTCATACTGGTTAATGAATAAAGCACTGTTTGGCCACTGGGAAAGCAAGATAGGCAGGACTAGGAGACAAGGAGGAAAGAGGAAGTAGTTAGAAGGAGTCAGCATGTAGAGTGTAGAGAAAGCAAGATGCCGGTCAGCAGCTCTCTGGTAAGATGAGCTACATAGAAATACTTAGATTAGTAGAAAAGGGTTAATTATTAAGAAAGAGTTAGCCGGTAAGAAATTAGGAACTGGCCAACAGCATTGTATCAAATACAGAGTCTCAGCATGTTATTGGGGGCTGGCACAGTAGCGGGGTGGCAGGTCCAGACCGGTGACGGGTAAAACCTGCCCGTAACAAATGAGGCTGTCATGGAAATGCCATTCTCTTGGAACCAAGTATCTAGGAAACAATACCTGTCAAAATGAAAGCAAAGACACAATCTATCAAAGTCTATAATTCTGGGAAAATCCTTAAATATACTAACCTTAATATGTTTGGCTGATGTAGTTCTGCTTCTTGCAAACTGTTTTTGGTAACTGTGTTGCATCAACACATGATGTATTTTTGTGCTTAAAAGCTCACCCTGAGGAAGGCTTATGACTACACTCAGGTCAAAACTACCCAATGCAGTTCGAGGCATTCTATTTTCTTGAAACCATGTCTGAGTGGACGTCTCTGAGGCATACCTCATGACTAAAGTAACATGTGTTCTTAATCATTCGACTGTCATTCCAGCTTCAAGGTTATTTTAAATAACCAATTTTAATAACCTGACTTAGATTTTTACTGATACTAGTATAAACATCACTGTAATTGTTTCCTTATTTTTTTTTAAAGGAAAGTACTTTGGTTTATGTATAAAAATTATGGCCATATAAGATTAAATGGAGGTAGAGCTGCAAATGCTATAATTGAAGAATAGGGTGAAGCAACCACAGGCTAAAATATCTTAGCTGTCAAGATAAATTAAAGGAGGCAAAAACAGGTTTTCTTCTACAGTTTTAGTGAGGTTCTGTGAACTGAAGGCCATGCCTACTCCTAGTTTTTGATGTTATAGCAACATCAAAAATGGTAATAGCACTAGTGTGTGTTGTTTTCAGCTACTCATTTATGAAGCAACTTCAGTAATTACATGTAGTCATATAGTGTAACCTAAAGTATTTACATATAGTCATATAAGCAAAACCCATCACAGGAATATTTGCCTAACAAACTGAACAAACATTGATTCCCATGTGAGTGATTACAGATTTTTTAATTAATTAATTTTTTTTTCTTATTTTACATATCAACCCCAATTCCCTCAGATTTTGTGTGATATTTGGTAAGCGACATGATCACTCAGAAACTTCTTTAACTATAAAATGGTAGTGGGATGGGAATCTTGCTCAGTTAGATTAAACTATATTAAAAAATCAAACCATATAAAAATCATGCAAAATGTTCATACAACAGTACTTTTCGTAATTTCAGATGATGCTAAGTGTTTTTAACCTCCTTCCTTGAAATAAAAAAAAAAAGCTGACTTTTTGATGTACCATTGATGAATTTTCCTGGAAGGTACATGGGAATTCAGTGCATAACTGTAAGTGTTTAAACACTGGTGTTTAATATTTGAATCCCAATATATAAAATTCTAGTGGAAATCGGGAGGTTATCATCCTTGATCTTCTCCCTGTAAGGAGAAGATCACAAATCTTTGTTAATATGACGATAACAACATTTCTTAAAGAAGCATACAAACATGTAAGTCATCTTGAGTACTGCAATGTTTTAAAGTAATAAAATCAAAGCATAAGGTGCAAAGATGATACATTAGATTTAACACATTAAATATGTAGTTCTGTAAAAGACACTGTAGACAAATAACCATGCAGGATGCAATCAAGACAAAACTGGAATGAGAACTACATGTAGCAAGGAATGTGTGTCCAAAAATGACTTCAGGTTATAACAATCATAAAATATCTGATTAATTATTTAATGACAGGACTTAAGAAACAATTTACCAGAGAATTTGTTGAATGCACATGGACTGGTCAGGAACAGAAATGTAGCATTATTCGCTGGTGAAATGAAAAGTCAAGTCTACAATTTCCTACCTATTAGGAAACTTAAAGACTTATAATTCACATTTAGGCAAAACAACTGAACATCTTTTCCATACATTGCTGATGGTAACAAAAAGCAGTACAAAATGCTTGGAATATAATGTGGTTGTCTATGAGAAAGCTAACATATACTCAACAATTCTCCACAAGCAATTATATGCTTAGGTATGAAAATAGGAGCAAAAATATGAATACCCACATTTTAATATCAATGTTGTCTCTGTTTAAAATAGCAAAACACTATATAGATTGTAAATTTCCATCAACTATAAAATGGACAGAAATATAGGAATATAAGCAACAAAGATAAACCACAACAAAACAGCATTGCTATTAAAAATGCATACCTACAGGGATTGATATCAAGATATTTTGGTGGCCCATACATGAAAAAAAAACAAGTACTACTAAAGATTGATTTATAATAAGTTCTGCAGACCAAGAAATGATTGTGATATCAAAATAAGTATTTTTGATAATTTAATAAGTTTACAAAGAGGATTGGTTTGTGAATGGGAGATGCTGAGATGCTCTTGACATTGGTTTGCATTATTAGACAAAGACAGAGCTGAAATCCAGAGTCTCTGCTCCTTGGTGACTATTTCAAAGCACTTTCCTCCTACTCACATGGAAAGGCACAGGATTCAGGGAAGTGTTCTCTGCTGTGAGGGATTGTTTTTCATGAGAAAGAAATCAATGTTCAATGCAAGCAACACAAATGCTTCAGACATTTGTTGATTTGAGGTTACTTGGCCAAATATTAATCTTCATTTTCATTAAAGATTTGATGTTTGGCATTGGCATTGCCAATAAATCTAATGGATTAAATTATGTGGAAGAAATCACAAACTATTGATCGTCATTTCAAGGCTGAGATGGAAATTACTTATATCAAGATCTGAAAGACTGTACCAAAGTTGTTGGCTTTAGAGGGAGTTTCATAAGCAGAAAGGAAATATTGCTGTTATAGGGCACACTATTTCCCTTAGGGAACTAGAAGACTACATAGTCACAATTCCTATTTCCAGCCAAATACCTGAGGTTTAACTGGTATTTTCCCCTGAAAGTAAAAAAATAAAGATAAAATAAAATAAAATAAAATAAATTGGGATAAAGTCTACTAGATGTTTAAGTACAGAAAACCCTGAGAAAATTTAAGTATTGTTGTTCTATTACGGACTATTTTATTTTCTGAATTGAATCTTATTAGAATTTCCACAAGATAAACTGACTAACTTCCTGAGGAGAGGACAGAAAGGAAAAAGAGATGAGAAATCAAAACGCCTCACTTCTATTGATGAACTCAGTCTGCATCCCTAAAACATGTTTGAATAATATCCGTGTTGTCAAATGCTGTCCTGAGGTTGTACTGGAAAGTGATTTCTCAACTTGCACAAGTTTCAGTGATAACTCCTTGACCATCATCAGTGTTTGAAAAACAGTGGTCCTCAGTATCAAATGATTACAGCTAATGGATCCCAGAGGTTTGTCACTGAAACGGTACAAAGGCTAAGACCAGCCATGGTTCAGAATCCATTTTTTAATCACTATATAATGTTCTGGTTCATAGATATCACTAAACAACAGCTGCACAGCCAGAGGCAGAGTAACCCCAAGGAGTGACAAACACCTCAGTTAGTGATTGGGAATCTGGGTTTGCCTCAGGCCTTGAACAAAGAACTGGCTATAAAAGGAGGGCTAGTGGACTGTTTCCTTGAATCCTCTGCAAAATGTTTGACTGATCACAGCAAACTGCAGCAGAACCAAGCTTTCCTGGATATCTGTTATCACATCTGCATTTGTCTTTCTACAAATGAAGTTTGTGAGCAAGCAGCATCATTTGTTTCTTTCACAGCAATGATGTTGAAAATCACCCTTTTTTTGTAAACCTTTCTTCAAAGTCTCCAATCCCTATTTTGTCTAATAAACTTGTATCCTGCATTCTGGTCTCTCTCCCTAGCCCCATACCCATGCAGCATATCTGCTTAAAATGTAGATGTTGCCTTTCCTGTTATCCTAATTAACAGGTGACTCAGCTTCAATCTCCAGATGTTGGAGAATGAATTTCCCATAAGTTTTCTGCATGTAATTATTCCAAATAGTTATGAAAATTTTAATGGATCACCTAATTCAAATTAACTATGAGTCATAGAGTGTATGAGCATTACTTTTTTTTCATGGATACAATGAAACAATGCTCTGAGACAGAGGAAAGAATATATATCACAATAATATTGTGTATAGGACCATTATTTGTATTGAAGATTGCTATTACAAATTTATGATCATTGATTATACACTAGGATTTATAATTAATTCTAAGAAAGAATTCCTATGTATGTTAGAATTATTTTAGATTTGTGATTGTTACATCAAAATTGTTTATTTCAGCCTTTTATTATCTGGTGTGGTGTAGATAGTTTCTGTTGTCAGTGTGATTTTTATTCTCTATCAGTAAAATGTTTAAGTGCTTCCAATATTAGAAATTTTTACATTAGGGAGAAAGTGTGGTGACTTCAAGCTAGCTAATCTGTTTGTCTTCATGTATATATAACACCCAGATTGCTGGTAACACAATAAATGTGTCTATGTATGCCAGCAGCTGTTTCATTCCCAGTGTAGAGTATCAGTTGCTGTATTCTCAAAGATGCCACCTGCACAAACAAATGTAATTGTAATGGATGAAAGTCTTTGGTTCTTTTACAGCAAATGCCAGAAATGGCTAAATTAGAGGGCTCTTTTAGTCCATTTACATAAAAATAGGCACGCGCACCCATGTGTGTGGACAATGCGTGCACACACACACACACACACGCGCACACACACACACACACACACACAGAGAGAGAGAGAGAGAGAGAGAGAGAGAGAGAGAGAGAGAGAGAGAGAGAGAGAGAGAGAGAGAGAGAGAGAATCACAGTTTTAGGTCTTAGAAGTAATAAGTATCAATTACCAAACAATTAGACTAAAGTACATTACTTTATGGTATAGTCTTAGAATCAAGAAACATTTAAAATAAAATGAGAGGAATTAAAGTGAAATGAGCAAACAAGACAGAAAGAGCTATGACTTTAGACCAGTTGTTCTCACCCTGTGAGTTGTGATCCCATTTTTGGAGTTAAATGACTCTTTCACAGGGATCATATTTCAAAAATCCTAAATTGTTGATATTTACATTATTTAAAACAGCAGCAAAATTATAGTTATGAAACACAAATGAAAATAATTTTATGATTGTTGGTCACCATAACATGAGGAAATATATTAAAGGGTCATAGCATTCGGGAAGTTGAGAACTACCACTATGGAGCTACAAGGCAGTGGAGAGGACCTCTAGGATAGAATTTCCTCTCTAATCAATAGACATGTGGTCATAGTGACCTAATGTTCCAGAAATCCCAAGAAAGCTGACTGCTAAATGTTCTCCAGTCAGGCTAGGTGCAATGATTTGGTTTAACTGTATATGTCTATGTGAGAAGAAATGCACACCGTGTATTGATGATACAAAAGACAGAATGCCAGATAAAGGTTGAAATGCACTACAAAGAGAGACATAAATGAAACCTGGGACACAATTGGTATTTTTTTTCAGCATCACTACATTCAGTACATGTTTCCATGTTGATTCCAACATTGAAATGAAATACTCATCAAATTAATTTAAAAAGGATAGTTGTACTGAAACAACCATTCAGCTCTGTCAGCAAGCTAAGATCCAAGTATGGCACGGTGGTGGTCACCTCAGTTATAGTACTCTGGAGGTACATGCAGAAGGATCAGAAGTTTAAGATCATTCTGGGATACATAGGAAGATTGACAACAGACTTGATTGTATAAATCTGTATCAAAGAAGCAAAAAGGAGAGTGCTGAGAAGGCTCAGTGGCTAAGATCACATATTTCTCATGCATATTACTGAGTTTGATTCTGATCCTAGGTCAGGAGGATCCCATACCTATGCTTGCTAAGGATCCTCTCACATGTATAACTACCTTTATAACCAAAACACTTACACAACATATAAACAATTAAACATAAACTACTTTAAAAATAAGACTTGTGCAGGTGCAGTTGGCATGTGCTAAAATGCTTACAGTCCCTATCATCCCCTTTGCCTCATAAAACACCAACCATATACTGCTACTATCATTTAATTGTGGAACCAGTAATAAGGACAAAGATGTAATCCAAAAATATGGTTCATTTTTGGATAATCTCTAGTTAACTTATTTCTTTGGAATGAATTCTTCACAGCAGCTAGTTAATTAATGAGTCTAAAGACATAGGAATGAAGCATTTGGCCTTACAGCATTCCCTCTTTAATAGAAAATACATCTTGAACATTCAGTGTGCTTGATTAGCCTCCTCAGTTAGAAAACCGTATTTCCAGCCACATGTGGTGAGGTTTAAATACTTTTTCCTTGCCCTTAGGGGTTTGATATTCTTAATGACTAATTGTTCTTCTAGAAAAGAAAAGGGAATGTAATGTTTTTGCAGTAGGGCATACAATTTAGGTTACAATTTGAAATCTAATTTGGAGACCTAATGTAGAAATCAGTTTTCTTTTAATCCAGTGTGTTAATAATGTGATCAAGACTTTCCACACATTCAATGCAGTAGAAAAATATACAGAATCATCTTCTGTAGTCTTTGCCTACCCCAAACATTTGCCATGTCACTTAGGAGATAGCCCCAAGGGGAAAACATTCATAACAGTATTTGAAAATCGATTATGTTAAATACAAAAATTGTTGAGTTTTGGGTATGAATAGGTAGGAGGTTGTAAGCAGGCATTCTACTATTCAGTTGACATAGGACAAACATCCATACACAACAGTGATGAATAAGTAAGGGCACTCATTTTATTTATAGGAAATCACACTTTAACTTCCAAATAAGTAAAACAAGTTAATTATTTAAAGGCTAACTCACAGCTTATAAATTTTCAAAAGAAAAGAAAAAGAATTTTTTTTTAAAAAGGAGAAGAGGAATATCATTTTCAAGGACTTTTAGAATAACCCTGACAACAAAGGGCTGGTTGTCTAACCAAAGTATTTTTCACTAAATCTTTTTGTAATAATTATAAGTATGTCTCACATGGCATCTGTACCTTGGGACCTATCATGGTTATGCATTTTAACAAATGAAAATGATCATGTTCTTTTCTTTATCCATATCCCAGGAATAGATCCTTTGAAACTTGACATATAAGTTGGTTTTGATCTAAGGTGATTTTTCAAATCTAAAAAGAACAGTAGAATATACACAGATAAATCTGAAGTTTTCCACATACCATGTGCAGGGCTGTAGAGAAGCTTACAAGGACTGTTATATAGCATATCAAAAAGAAAAAAAAAATAAGCAGGGTAAAATGAGAAGAGAGGTCTTGATGCAGCAACTAAGATATGTTTCTTCTATTTAAGAAATATCATGAGAGAATCTCTTGCTATCTCCAAAGCTATTTGTTGTACTTTGTAGTCACAGAGTGTCATTTGTTTCTTTAAATACATACAAATGTAACATACGTTATAGAGGAAGCAGTTAATGGAAGTTAAATTTAATAAGAATTTGAATACTATGATATTTAATTTGATTACTGACTTGGTTACACACAAACATGATGAGTCTACCCCCCACCCCGAGTATATGTGTGTGTGTGTGTGTGTGTGTGTGTGTGTGTGTGTGTGGTTCCCAGTAAAATATTACAGAGAAAGAGGACCTACCCTAAAAGAAGTTATTATCATATCATGGGTTTGTATCTAGGGCTGAATAAAACAATACAACATGAGATGAGCACCATCATGTGACTCTCTGTAATATATATATATATATATATATATATATATATATATTTTATTTTACATATTGCTTCCAGTTCCCTCTTCCACCCTCATTCTCATGCCCCTGACCCCCCTTTCTTCACACCACCCCCACTTCACAGGGAGGGTGAGGTATTCCAGGAGGGATAATCAAAATCTGTCAAGTGTTTTGGAGTAGGGTCTAGGCCCTCCATCCTGTCTCTAGGCTAAGGGCGTATCCCTCCATGGGGAATGTGGTCCCATAATTCTTTCATGTACCAGGGATACATCCTGGTTCCACTGTCAGAGGTCCCTTAGACTGCCCAGCCTTTCAACTGAGATCCACATTCAGGGGTTCTGAGTCAATATACTTCTGGTTTACCAGCTATCAGTCTGGGGGTCCATGAGATTCACCCTGTTCAGGTCAGCTGTCTCTGAGGATTCTGTAGCTTGGCCTTTATCCCTTTTCTTATCGCTCTCCCCTCTCTGCAACTGTATTCCAGGAGCTTAGCTCAGTATTTAGCTGTGGGTGGATGCATCTGTTTCCATCAACTAGTAGATGAGGGTTCTATGATAGCATATAACTTAGTTATCAATCTCATTATCAGGGAATTGCTTTTAAGCTAGCCTTTCCACTGTTGCTCAGATTGTTATTTGGAAGATATTGTGAAGGGAATAATAGAGGAGAGTGGAAAAAAGAGGTACCATAATAGAGGGATCCATTATAGACTTGAAGAGAAAACTGACTCTAGATAAATGTCCAGAGACCTACCAGAATGACCCCAAATAACAAAGATGAAATGTTGTGACTCAAATCAAGTAGGTAGATTTTCTATTTTACATCTTTTAAAGGAATTAAAAACTAAAATTAAGAGGTTGTGGAACACAATTGTTAAAATAGCAAAATAAATATGTCTTCTTCTAACTTAAAAAACTGTTGTCAGGAATCCCAAATCACAAGGGCTCATATCCTATTGAGAAAAAGCTTCCATAAGGTGTAGGTGGTGGCAGAAAATGAAAAGCTGTGGATTCCTTCCAGACTAATGTGGTTTGATCGAGCAAGGTCCCCTGAAGCAACATGAATGGGAAAATGCAGCCTTGCAGACCACTACAGCCAGGATTTCTGTGTCTTCTTAGGATTTCCCCATGACAGTGCCCCCTACCAGCAGGAAGCAGTTTGGAAAGAATGACGCCCAAATTCCCAAATATTGTTTATAATTGTTTGTTTTCATTTAAAAAAAAAGGGCATGTATAATTAAAAAAAAAAAAAGATGTAGGTGAAGGACATTTTCTTTGCTACAGATTGATTACAGAGATACAATTCCACTGTGGGTTGTGCCACACTTGGGCTAGTGATCCTGGGTTGTATAAGGAAACAGGTTGAGCAAGTCATGAGTACCAAGCTGGTAGGTAGCACCCCTCCATGACCCTGTCTCCCATGACATCAGGCCCTGTCTCCCATTTCTCATTCTGCTGAGTTACTGTCCTGGTTCCTTCAACGATGGACTACAATGTGGAAATGCACTTCAAATAAACCCTTTTTTCCCCAAGTTGCTTTTGACCATAGTATTTCATCATAGCAAAAGATAACTGACAGCTCGTTAAAGTAACTCAGGAGCTCCAAAACCAAGTTCTGGTTCTGTAGTTGTAAGGATTTGCAGGTCATAACTTTTTAAACAGGCTTTTGTAACTCTCTTTTGCCTTCACGCTTAGAGCTTAGCATAGTCTTCAATTTTGAAACTGATTCCAGAAGATTTCAGTTATTATAAAGTGACACCCAGATGAGGACAGTGTAATGGGCAGTTTTAGTATTTAAAGTAAACATTTGGGGTGTTCTGTTGAGCTGTAGTCTAAGTCATGATATATTCTTTTCAGAAGCCATTGTTTCATTTCCATCATCTTCCTTCCTTATTCTCGTTAGGGAGTAAGCAACAGAACAAAAACAAAAACAAAAAACAAAAACACCCAATTAAGCAAACATTTCTGTTTATCTCTTTTGTTCTCTACCCTAGAATCAAAAGATAAAAATTCATTTTATGAGAACATAAGCTGAGGGTGGAATGTCAAGGGCTTGAGTAATTTTGAGTTCTGCAAAATCCCATCACACCCTTGAGGAGCAAAGTAGTTCTGTTATACATTCTTATGGCCCAAAAGTTTGATTCTCGTATTTCTTATCAACCTTGCTACATGCTGATATGAAAATAAAAACGTGGTTTCCAAGTGCCAGGCCTTGGCAAGAAGTGAGTCTGGGTCTAGTTCCAGTGAAGTGGGTTCTTCCCCAGGAAATCCCTGGGTGTGTTCTGGAACTTGCTGTCCCTGTGTCCTGTACACATCTGGAGTGCTCTTGGAGCTCTAATACATTCCAACCCACCCCCAATAAGAGCCTGCCCTCCCTCTACCCTCTGACCTAAACTGCCCACTGTACCAATGCTCTGATTGAGCATGGAGAAAGAGGGTAGGGCCACTAATCCAGTCACCTTCAGGGAAATTCCTGGAGCAGATCTGAGCAAAATAGATGTGCGGGACCACCCATAATTTCTACATGCCTGGTCTCTGACCCCCAACACAGATCTTCTACTGGAGTTCTGGGCCCCTCCCAGAGATCTGCCTATCTCTGCTGGACCACTCTGAGAGAGTAAACTCACCAGGGAATGCGTACAGATGACAAATGCCTTCAGCAAACTATCAGGATACAAGATAAACTCAAAAAAATCAGTAACCCTAATTATTCAGATGATAAAGAGGCTGAGAAAGATATCAGAGAAAGGTCACCTTTTACACTAGCCACAATCAACATAAAGTATCTTGGGGTAACACTTACCAACATGTGAGAGAACTATACAATAATAACTTTGTGGCTTTAAAGAAAGAAATTAAAGAAGATACCAGAAAAGGTAAAGATCCTCCATGCTCATGGATAGGAAGGATAAATATAGTAAAAATGGCAATCCTGCCAAAAGCAATCTACAGATTCAATGCAATCCTCATTAAAATCCCAGCACAATTCTTCACTGATCTTGAAAGGATAATAATCAACATTATATGGGGAAAAAAAGTCCCAAGATAGCCAAAACAGGCCTCTACAATAGAAGAACTTCAGGAGGCATCACCATCCCTGACTTTAAGCTCTACTACAAAACTATAGTTCTGAAAACAGTCTGGTATTGAAACAAAAATAGACAAGTAGACCAATAAAAGTGAATTGAAAATCCTGATATTAACCCATACACCTATGAACACCTGATTTTCCACAAAACAGTTAAAAGAATACAATGGGGGGAGGAAAGCATCTTCAACAAATGGTGCTGGCACAATTGGATGATGGTGAGTAGATGACTCCAGATAGACCCATGTCTATCACCATGCACAAAACTCAAGTCCAAATGGATCAAAGACCTCAATATAAATCCAGGCACACTGAATCTCTTAGATGAGAACGTAGGAGGTACCTTTGAACAAATTGGTATAGGAGACTGCTTCCTGAACATAGCTCCAGTAGCACAGACACTGTGATAAATAATTAATAAATGGGACCTCCTCAAACTTAGGAGCTTCTGTAAAGCAAAGCACACTGTTCACAAGACCAAATGTCAGCCCACAGACTGGGAAAAGATTTTTACCAACACTACATCTGACAAAGGGCTTATCTCCAAAATTTACAAAGAACTGAAGAAACTACTCAACAAAATACCAAATAACCCTATTAAAAATGGGGTAAAGAACTGAATAGAGACCTCTCAATAGAGGAAATCAAAATTGCTGAAAGACACTTAAGAAAGTTCTCAACATCCTTAGCTATCAGGGAAATGCAAATCAAAACAACTTTGAGATACCGTCTTACTCCTACCATAATGGCTAAAATTTCAAACACCAATGAAAACTTACTGGAGATAATGTGGAGAAAGGGGAACACTCCTCCACTGCTAGTGGAAGTGCAAACTTGTACAACCATTTTTGTGATCAGTATGGTGGTTCCTCAGGAAAATGGGAATTAGTTTATCACAGGACCCAGCAATTCCCCTCTTTGATATATACCCAAATGATCCACATCCATTCAACAAAGACATGCTCAACTATGTTCATAGCAGCACTATTTGTAATAGCAAGAACCTGGAAGCAACCTAGATGCCCCTCAATTGAAGAATGGATAGAGAAGATATGGCACATTTACACAATGGAATACAACTCTAAAGAGAAGAAAAATGGAATCTTGAAATTCACAGGCAAGTGGATGGAACTTGAAGACCATCTTGAATGTGGTAACCCAGTCACAAAAAGAAGAATATGGCATGTACTCACTCATATATGGACTTTAGATCTAGAGAAGAGGATCACAATCCTATAAGTCTCACTACCAGAGGAACTAGGATACAAGGTGTATTCTAAGTGGTTCATATATGGGCCCTCACAAAAGGGGGAAGTAACAAGTCCCCCAGAGCATATGGGAAGTGGGGGGTTCAGTGAATGGAGAGAGAGAACTAGTAAGATTGAGTCAGGGTAGGAATAGAAGACAGAAAAGGAAGAGAGAGAGAGAGAGAGAGAGAGAGAGAGAGAGAGAGAGAGAGAGAGAGAGAAAGAGAGAGAGATAACATAAAAGAGGGAGCCATTATGGATTTGAAGAGAAAACTGAACCTAAACAAAGGTCTAGTGACCTAGAAGACTGACTCCAATTAACAATTTGAGCAAGCATGGAAAGGCTACCATAAATGCCTTTACCTGATAATGAGATCATCAAGTAAATCCACCATCATTGAGCCTTCATCTATTACCTGTTGGAAACAGAAGCAAACACCCTTAACTAAACACTGAGTCGAACTAGAATCCAGATGCAGAGAGGACAAGACCAGGTTGCAGAAACACACAAAGACAGCTGACCTGAACCAGGAGGAGCTAATGGGCCCCTCAGACTGAAAGCTGGAAATCCAGCATGGGACAGACTCAGACCCCTGAATATGGGTCTCAGCTAGAAGGACTGAACAGTCTAAGGGACCTCAGACAGTAGAACCAGGATATATTCCTGATGCACAAAAGGACCTTGGAGAAACTTCCCCCATGGAGGGATACTCCTTTAACCAATAGATAGGAGAGAAGTCCTAGTCCCTACTTCAAATGACTTGACAGATTTACGTGAGCCCACCTGGATAGCATAGTCCTACAAGTGGAATGGGAGTGGGAGAATGGAAGTGGAGTGCGGTCAGGGTGCATGTGAGGGGGGAAAGGGTAAGTGTGTGGGAGAGAGGGAGGGAAAATTGGGATCGACGTGTAAAATTTTAAAATTATATTATTAATATAAAGGAAAATGAAAATGTGTGATTATTCTAAATATACATAAAGAAATCACTTGTGTCTATGACTCACATAATATTAAAGCCTTTGTGGAAGAATGGTGCCATAAGTCTCATCCAATTATAAGTTACTCTTCAAATTTCAAAAATAAGGTCTACCAGCATGTTGTACACATATGCATATCACCACTGGTAGCCTTTTATTTTATGTTCTTATTCAATTATTTATGAGCATTAAAATGAATTAAACAATTCATTTTTATTTCTGAGACACTGTCTCATGTCACACAAAAGCCTTGCCCTTAGCAGATACTCAGAAATAACATTTATCCTACCAGTATCTCTCTCTTTTTTTAAATTGTATTCACTTTTTAAAAATTTTTAACATTGAGCTATACATTTACCCACTCCCCTTCCCTGTTCCCTTCTCCCTTTTCTATCCCCCCTTACTTCCAATTTAATGAAGAGATCTTGTCATTTTCCCTTTTTTAGGCTTATCCATGTGGCCTATATGTTGGTTTACCTTTGTTTTATATCTGATATCCACCTATGAGTAATTATGTATTATATTTGTCTTTCTAGGTCTGATTTAACTTACTCAGGATAGTGTTCTCTAGTTCACTCCATTTGCCTGAAAATTTCAAGATGTCATTTTTCCCCCCACTGAGGTGTACTCCACTGTGTTAATGTACCTCATTTTCCTCATCCATTCTTTGGTTAGGGGCATCTAGCTTGTATTCAGGTCCTGGCTATTATGAATAATGCTTCTATGAAAATAGTTGCGAAAAAGTTCTTGTAGTAAGAGTGAACATCCTTTGGTTATATGCCCAAAAATGGTAATGCTGAGTGAGTCTTGAGGTAGTTGATTCCCATTTTTCTGTGAAGCCACCATACTGATTTCCAAAGTGGTTGTACAAGTTTGTACTGCTACCATTAACAGAGGAGTTTTTCACATACTCTTCAGCATAAACTGTCATCAGAATTTTCTATTGTGGTCATTCTGACAGTTGTAAGATAGTATCTCAGAGTTGTTTTCATTTGCATTTCTCTGAAGTTTAAGAATGTTCAGCATTTCCTTAAGTGTCTTCAGTCTTTTGAGATTCCTTTGTTGGGAGTTCTCTGTTTAGCTCTGTACTCCTTTTTTAAAATAGATTATTTGAAGTTTTGAATAAATGAACTTCTGAATGCATCACCATACTTGATTTCAAACTCTACTATAGTGCTACAGTAATGAAAACAGCTTGATGTTGGCATAAAAACAGACAGGTAGAACCCTAGAATTAAATCGATAACCCTGACATTAGTCTACTCACCTGTGAACACCTGGTTGTAGACAAAGAAGCTAAAATCATAAAATGAAAAAGAGGAAGTATCTTCAATAAATGGTACTGGCCTAACTGGATGCTGACATGTAGAAGAATGCTAATAGATCTATATATATATTGCCATGCTCAAAATTCAAGTTCAAGTGGATCATAGACATCACAATAAAACCAACTACATTGAATCTCATAGAAGACAAAGTTGGAATTAGCCTTAGTGGATTGGCACAGGAGACCTCTTTCTAAATATAACATCAGGGCTACAGACACTTAAGATGACAGTTAATAAATGTGACATCCTGAAACTGAGAAGCTTCAAAACAAGGCAACAAGACAAAACAGCAGTCCAAAGAATGGAAAAAAGATCTTTAGCAACCCCACATCTGACAGAGGACTGATCTTCAAAATATACCAATCTCCAACTCTGAAATGCCTAGATTATTGTCTTACATCACTGTGCATGGATTATGCCATACTTGAGATCAAACCCAGAGACTTGTGCATGGTAGACACACACTATATCAACTGAGCTACATGCTCTACCTCATCAACACAATTTTCACAAATGTCCAAATGCCAATTTTATTTTCAGATATGATTAAATTGAAATGACTTTAGGAATTATAAAAGTATTCACAAGCTATTTCTGTGTAAGACTCCTCAAGGTCATAAGACAGAAAGAAAATATAATGGATTTTATTAATTTAATTTAGGAGATGAGGGCAATGAGGCATGGGAAATAGTAGTTATCCTCTCTTATTTTTCTATTTTGTATAGTTTTATAAGATGCAAAATACCAAATAATGCACCTTGTCGACAAGCACTTAAGAGATTATGCTCTGTAGAAGCATAGTTTGAGGGGATCTTAAAAAGGTCCTAAATAAGTTTGGAAGACTCTAGTTTGAATATAATTAAGCTCTAAAGTGGGGGTCCTAAAAAAGATATGCTAGACTAAATTGATTTTTATCTTTCTTAGCTAGAGGAATTGGCAAAGCTTCACAGATGAGCAAGGACACAAAATAACCTTGAAATAGAGTTCTTGTTTTCCAGTTTGTGCAAATAAAAAAAGTTGGAAGCTATTTTAAAAAATAAGACAAAATGTATTTCTTTTGCTTACTAAAATTAATGTTTTAAAACTAATTTTTTAAAGTTGGTTGTCAGCATAATGGAAAGTTGAATCCAGTGTTAAAGAATTTGGTCAGCATGGAACAATAAATGCATGAGTAGATATATGGTCTCTTCATTCTGTGAATTGTCTGAGTTTGAAGACTGAGATGTATTCTCAGAAATATCTGGTTGTTTCACAATTAGTTTTATGTGTGAAATCAATTGTTCAAATGTAACAAGCTATTCTATTTAAAGTTACACAAAATCAATTTTAATTAAAAATATAAAGAAATATATTATATATTCTTTTCCTTCCTCCCATCCATTAGATCTTGCCCATCTCTATGAACACTAAACTTCATGTCCTCCCTTCTAAATCCCCCCGCCATGGACAGAGAACATTGTTGTTTCATAATCATTTATTATCCACCTTCAAGAATAAGCTCACATATTGCTCAAACATTCATTTCTTAACAGGAAAAAATATCTAACGGAGTCTATCTCTTTTCACTTGAATGAGAACCCTGTTTGTTCCAGTACAGATTTTCAGTATACCTGGCTTTTTGAGCTCTCTGTTTCAGAGTGAGATTTCTTTATTTAAAAAAATAAATGGTTCAATTTTCTCTTCAAACCTACAATGGCTCCCTCTTTTATGCTCTCTCTCTCTCTCTCTCTCTCTCTCTCTCTCTCTCTCTCTCTCTCTCTCTTTCTCTTCTCTCTTCTATTCCTCCCCTGAGACAATCTTCCTAGTCCATGTGCTTTCCTCTCCTCCCATTCTCTTTCTCCTAGTTCCCTCTTCACTCACTGCCCCAACCCAGCCCCTATACGCTCTATAGAATTTGTTCCTTCCCCCTTCTGTGAGGGATTGTACATGAATATTTTTGAATCCCCCTTGTATCTTAATTCATCTGGCAGTGTGAATTATAGACTGGTGATAATTTGCTCTATATCTAAAATTCATACATGAGTGAGTACATACCATTTTTCTCCTTTTGTAACTGGGTTACCTCATTCAGGGTGTTTTCTTCAAGTTCCATCCACTTGCCTGCGAATTTCAAGATTCCATTGCTTTTTGTTTTTGTTTTGTTTTTTTGTTTTTTTGGTTTTTTTTGCAGAGTAGTATTCCATTGTGTAAATGTGCCACATCTTCTTTATCCATTCTTCAGTTGAGGGGCATCTAGGTTGCTTCCAGGTTCTTGCTATTACAAACAGTGCTGCTATGAACATACTTGAGCACATGTCTTTGTTGCATGATGTGGATCATTTGGGGATATGCCTAAGAGGGCGGTTGCCGAGTCCTGTGGTAGACTGATTCTCATTTTCCAGAGGAACCACCATATTGATCTCCAAAATGGCTGTACAAGTTTGCACTCCATCTAGCAGTGGAGGAGTGTTCACTTTTCTCCACATCCTCTCCAGCATAAGTTGTCATTGGTGTTTGTAATTTTAGCCATTCTGGCAGGAGTACAATAGTATCTCAAAGTTTCTTTGATTTGCATTTCCCTGATAGCTAAAGATGTTGAGAGCTTACTTAAGTGTCTTTCAGCATTTTTGATTTCCTCTATTGAGAGTTCTCTATGCAGTTCTGTACTCCATTTTTTAATAGGGTTATTTGGTGTTTTGTTGACTAGTTTCTTGAGTGCTTTGTTTATTTTGGAGATCAGCCCTCTATGAGATGTAGGATTGGTGAAGATCTTTTTCCAGGCTGTGGGCTGCCATTTGGTCTTGTGAACAGTGTGCTTTGCCTTACAGAAGCTTCTAAGTTTGAGGAGGTCCCATTTATTAATTGCCAATCTCAACATCTGCGCTACTGGAGTTATGTTGAGGAAGCAGTCTCTTGCAACAATTTGTTCAACAGTACTTTCCACTTTGTCAAAGATGTTCAATGTGGCTGGATTTATGTTGAGGTCTTTGATACATTTGAACTTGAGTTCTTTGCATGGCGATAGACATTGTTCATCTTCAGTCTTTTACTCACCATCATCCAATTGTGCCAGCACCATTTGTTGCAGATGCTTTCTTCCTCCCATTGTTTAACTGTTTTGTCAAAAATCAGCTGTTCTTAGGTGTGTGGGTTAATATCAGGACTTTCCATTTGATTCCATTGGTCTACTTGTCAATTTTTGTGCCAATACAAAGCTGTTTTCAAGACTATAGCTCTGTAGTTGAGCTAAAGAAATGTTCAGGGACCTACAAGACTGACCATAACTAACAATTTGAGCAACATTGGAAATGCTACCATAAATGCCCTTCCTTTATAATGAGATCAGCGACTAACTTATCCACCATCATTGAACTGTCATCTAGTACCTGTTGGAAATAGAAGCAAACACCCATAACTAAACACTGAGCTGAACTAGAATCCAGATGCATAGAGGGAAGACAAGACCAGGCAGCAGAAACACATAGAGTCAGCTTACCTGAACAAGGAGGAGCTAATGGTCCCCCAGACTTATAGTTGGGAATCCAGCATGGGACTGACTCGGACCCACTGAGCATGGGTCTCAGCTAGGAGGCCCCAGCAGTTTAAGGGACCTCATACAGTGGAACAAGGATATATTCCTTGTACACAAAAGGACTTTGCGGGCACATTCCCCATGGAGGTATACTCCCTTAACCTAGAGACAGGAAAGAAGTCCTAGTCCCTACTCCAAATGGCTTGATAGAATTAAATGACCCCTCCTGGAGGGCATCTCCCTTATATGTGAAGTTAGGGGAGATGAGAGGGGAGGAGGGTGGTCATGGTGCATGTTAGGTGGGAGAGAGTGAAAGTGGGAGGGAAGGAGGGAGGAAGAGGAAACTGGGATCGATATGTAAAATAAAAAAATATTTAATATAAAAAGGAAAGAAAAACTATTTTATTTGTGAATTAAGAAAAGGTGAAAGGGAGAAGAGAAAGGGAAAGGAGGATATGAGAGAACAGGAACATTGAGATGGGGGAAAAATACTGGAAGGAGAAAAAAGAGATACTATAATAGAGGGAGTAAGTATATGTATACAAAGAAATCTGTCACTAAGGAAATATCCAGAGCTCTAGAATGATGATCTGTCAAGAATGTAAACAATAGTGGAGAGGCTGCTGTAAATGTCCTTCCCCTATAATGAGATTGATAACTACCTTATATGCCATCTAGAGCCTTCATTCTGTAGCTGAAGGAAGCAGAAGCAGATACCGACAGGTAAACACTGAGCCGAACTCATGCAATCCAGTTACAGGGAGGGAGGAGTGATTAACAAAGGTGTCAAGACCAGCCTGAAGAAATCCGTAGAAACAGCTGATCTGATCAAGGGGGAGCTTATGGATCCAGACTTATGCCATTTCACATAGAGGGATACTCTCTCAACCTAGACACATGTAAGAGGGCCTAGGCCCTGCTCTAAATGATGTGACAGAGTTTGAAGATCCCCCATGGAAGGCTTCACCCTTTCTAGGGAGCAGAGAGGGAATGAGATAGGGAACTGGGATTGACAAGTAAAACAAGATTGTCTGTAACAATAATAAAAAAAACATGTTTCATTTTACTTACAAACCCACGTTCCCACTTCCTTCCCCTTTTCTCATCTCTGCAAGCTTCCTAACCTACCTGCCCTAATCCACTCCTCAGAGAGGGAAGGCCTTCTTTGTGGAGTCAACAAAGTCTGTCATGACAATTTGAGGGAGAAACATCCCCTCTCCCAGAGTGAGGTTTTTAACATGCAGCAATATGTGCCTAGTACATAGCATCACCACAACATCACAATACCTTATAGATCATTATCATGCTATATTAGCAAATGGACCCTTAGAAAGAGTGATGGAAGGAAGAGTGAGAACCCAGTGTTTATTATTCTAAACACTGATGATTATATGCAATTTTAAAATTATATTGTGAATGTCACAAATAAACCTTCAATTTTTCTTTCATGTAAATTTCTCTCAATTCTTCAGACACACTAACTTGCTCTGCTGGTGTTGAAATATAAAGCATGCTCTTTTTCCAAATATTCCTTCACAACATTCTGTAATAGTTATAGACAACAACACATAGAAACCCAAGTAAGAACTCTCACAACAATGCTCTGGAGTAAATGCTTTGAAAACATAAAACACACACACAAAAAAACACACAATAACATCATTGTCAGGTATAGGTCAGAGGAACCTGTTGACAATTGCTTGAGTTATACATTCAGTAAACATTGTGGTTGTATATTTGAGTCATGGTCAGATCCATCTGAAGTCTGCATATGTTGTCAAGACATCTGGGTAATGGAGTTTGAAACAGTGACCATGAGTAGACTCAGTGGGCTTGGGTAAGATCAGGACAAGATGTTGCTTTCCAAGTCACTTCACTTTTCACTGTGAGAAGCATCTCAGGAGACATTATTTAGGAAGTGATGGCTTCATTATTTTCATGGAGTTCTCTGTAAGTCATTTGGAAAGTTATGCATACATAGTCTTTGTTGCAGTAACTTCCATGGCTTAAACTTAAAGTCATTCTTTCTCTGACTTCTTTTTGGCACCAAAGAGCTCTTTTCTCATTTTTACTTTTTTCCATAAAAGATCATATAATAAATTCATAATTAAATATACATATGGCATGTACACATTTTCCTGAACACCAAGGAATTGGTTAATTCTGTTATTAACACAAGCTCAGTGTTCCTTGATTCAGTTCATTCCTTCTGCTATCTACTTGAAAATACAGTCTGGTCTAACAGCTTGAGAACACAATCCATAAGACCTACCTTCATTCCCCCAACATCAAATCCAAATGTACTGAACTGGCTGTAAATTAGGCTTCTCACAATGTATTCATGGAGTCCAACTAATTAATGAAATAATCTCACAATACTCTTCAAGGTACACATACTTACCATTGATTATAAAATATAGAGACTGCAACACATATAACCAACCAGATGAAAAGATACATAGATTCAGAAATAGAAGAGCTCTCGAAAGACCTTTCACCCTGGAGGAGTTAGAATTTCCCATGCTCCCAGCACAGGCAGGTGCTCTCCACCAATAGGCAATGAGAATAGGCTTTGTGATTATCTTTTAAAAACATTTATTTGAAGTTTAAATTCCATAAGCAGTCTAGGGAATCATCACTTACTAGTAATCAAGTTTGTCTTTAATCATAATACCTTCTCTGCATGATAATCACAGCCTTCTAAGGATGGCATGGCCTTTTCAGTAGCAGCATCACTTCCAGACCAGACAATTTCTTTCCCAGAGGATACAATGGTTTATGGTGATACATACTGGGAAATTAGAATAAAAACGAAATACAAACATGTATGCCTAACAATCTCCCTCCTCCTCCTTCCCTTTCACTTTGCTCTTTTTGTAATTTCTTTTCTTCAAAGTAGTGTTTCTTAATGATGAGTTTCATCTCAGAAGCACTTTCTGTTCTTTCTATACTGGCACTTAAGTGTTGTAACACTTCCTATACTCATTTGAGTAAGAGATGTTTGATGAAATTATTGAGCCATTACCTAGCAATTTGGTATCTATTCTAAGATATTGCAAATATATCTTTAATAGATTTTGACGCATACATGTGTGTAGGCAGCTTTATATAAGTGTACCTGTGAATGTATAGGGATCTGTAGGTACATGTAGCATGTGGAAAATATGGGTTGATGAGCAGTGCCTTATTTTGTTTATTTGTACCATTTTTTTGAGACAGTGTCTCTCACTGAACCTAGGCTACTCTTTAGGCAAGACTTGGGAGTCATCAGTATTCCAGGATTCTCCTAACTGATTTTGCTCTATGATGGAATTACAGTTCTCATTGCATGCTAGTTTCTCTTGCTTGTACAGAAAATATTTAACCAACAAAGTGCTTATTCCCAGATCCTAAATATGTCTTCTTTAATTCTGACTACAAGTGAACAGAAATTGTGATGATTACATTTTCTGATGCAAAATTTAAGAATCAGTGAGATTATTTACTTTCTGAAAAGCACTTTGAGATAACATCACAACCCAGCATAAAGGCTATTATCATTAAAAAATCTGACAACAGCCAGGCAGTGGTGGTGCAAGCCTTTAATCTCAGTACTCAGGAGGCAGAGGCAGGAAGATCTCTGTGAGTTAGATGCAGCCTGGTCTACAGAGTGAGTTTCAGGACAGGCTACAAAGTTACACAGAGAAACCTAATAAGAAAAAGTGAGAGAGAGGAGAGAGAGAGAGAGAGAGAGAGAGAGAGAGAGAGAGAGAGAGAGAGAGAGAGAGAGAGAGAGAGAGAGAGAGAGAGAGAGAAATATCTGACAGCAAATGCAGGAGATGGTGTGGGTTAAGAGGAACACTAATTCACAGGACATAGCCATTACACTCCTGTACAGCTATCAAAAGACTCTATTCTATCACAGAGAAATGTGTACATCCATGTTTATTGTTACTATAGTCATACTGGCAAGTTAGTGGAATTAGATTAAATGGTCATCAACATATATTTGAATAATGAAAATGTGGTTCACACACACACAATGGAATTTTATTCAGCCACAAATTAAAGCAAAATTATGAACTTCACAGAAAGGATGGATTCAGAAATATATATTGAACAAGGTGATGCAAAATTAAGAAGACAAAACCACATGTTCTGTATTGTATATGGATCCTATGAAGTGCCTATTTGTGTATATACATATATGCATATATGTTTTCAATATGTGTGCATCCATTTCTCTGTGCGTGTGTATGTATGTGTATCAATATGAACAAAACCTAAAAAACTAACAGTAGACCAAGAGAGGGTAAAATAGGTGATGGAGTTGGACAAGGTACAGGAAAATGACCCAAAAGTTATGAAGAAGAAGTGAGATGGGGAAATTGAAGTTAAAAGTGGTAACAGTAGTAGCAGGGAAGTGAGAGATAAGAATCTACTGAAACACCTTTGTTCAAAGTGAAAAGTTCTTATATGCTGATTTGAAATATAAAACAATAAGTATTAAAGTAAGCTTAAAGAAGAAATAGAAACAATGGAAAATATATTTTAAAGCTCTAAAAATTATTAATCAAATTTATTTCTCATATTTCATTAAAAGACAAGTCAGTTATCTGAAGTAATGGGTCTCTAAAATTAATAAAGGTCATTTTGTTGGAAATTACTGCATTTTTCAAAAAATGTATTTTGCCTTATCTTATGAAGACTCTTGATTAAATTATTTATTAAGTATGCATTTTCAGGGTAAATTCAGGGGAAGAGAAATTGCACTAAGTTGGGCAAACAGGAAAAAAAGTTGGTGAAAGTGACCTGACAGTAGAATTTTAGTACTTGGCTGGTCTCATAAGGGTCTCTGATTATAAAATCTTCTATAGCTGTGCTCCATAAGAGCAGGGGATGAGCTGTTATTTATTATATTCGACAGTCATTTTCCAAGGCACATCCCAGGCAGAAGTTCGTATCAGCTAATATCATCTCTGAGTGCTTCCTACTAACCTCCAGATAAAGGTATAGATGGAAGCCATCTGAGCTGGAGACACTGGTACAGTAACTGGGTTATGTTGGATGGTATTATACCAGAGTGAATGACTTTAGTAAAATCAGTTTGACTGCCGGGTGGATCTATGTGAGATTGAGACCAGCATAATTACAAGAGCTAATTCCAGGATAGCCTCCAAAGCCACAAAGAAACCCTGTTTGATAAACAACAACAATAAAAGAATCAGTTTGACTAAAGCTTAACATGATATCCATGGAAGCATAAACACTGATAATTTGGTTACCACTAATATTACTCTTTAGAAAAATGTTCTGGTTCCTTTATTTTTCCATTTTCTAGTTCTTTAGTGAGGATATTTTTGCCCTTTGTGACTGTTTCACTGGCTTAATTTTACTTCTTAAATTTTGTTTTATTGCAAGTGACTTGAAATGATTTCGATAAGGAGATTGAGTGGATAGTAAGCCATTTTAAAATAAGAAATACACTTGTCTAATGGCATGAACCAAAAATGATAAAAGCCATACTTTTTGAAACTCAAATATTTATTTAATCATAAAACTGGACTTTTTAATGGAGAATACTCCATTAAAAGTCACACTTATAAGATAAAGTGTACTGCAGTGTTCATTTTATACAATGATATGTATTTTAGTTTTATCTTTAACATTTATCAAAGTAATAATTCTTTAATATATTTTATAAAAATTATGGAAATATTATCAAGTTCAAACACATTCTGAAAACCTTTTAATTTAATGAAAGCACCCATTGGCCTTCACAATGATTATTCTATCTAACCAGGCACTTAAAAATGACAAGGTCATCTTCTTCGCTGTGACATTAAACCCTTTAAATGCCCTAAAACAAATTATTCATTATTCACCAAACCAAAATAAAATAGCAAGGCCAGCAAAGTGCACCCCCACATTTACAATCTGAACAAATCATTAAGCTTCTATAATTATCTCAGTCTTATCAGAAATCATCCAACCTCCAGCCCAGCCACACTATGGTCATCCAGGTCATTGAGTCCTTTTGCCATTTTTCAGAAAAAAAAAATAAAACATAATAAAGAACTATTGCCCATTTTGGTCCTGGGAAGGAAAGAAAATAACAAATGCTCAAAAATCATTAAGAAAAGGAGCAGGCTGAACTCTGGGCAACATTATGAGTCAGTTCTTATTTGCTTCAATTCTGCTCTTTCCACAATTGAAATCTAAGATCAGAAAAACAAAATGTGGTCTGCATTATTCACATAAGATAGGGCCTCAGCTGTGTTGACTGTAGGATTCTAATATGTTTGTGTGGACAGCTTTTGAAGCAAGGAGACCACACATAAATGACCTAAAGTACTTCAACTCCTGAGCCTCATCATTGGCATTAATATGTAATTTTTAGTGGTCCATAAATCTTTGACATTTACTATAAGAAGTTTGTTAATCTATATTTCTGAGGATCTTTTGATATAGATTCCCCTCTATTGTTACTACACTGGAGACTAGCTTAACTTTTAGCTTTTAGAAACTACTCTCCTATCACACACACACACACACACACACACACACACACACACACACACACACACACACACACAAACTCGCGCAAAGGGAGGGAGGGAGAGAAATGTAATTGTCTTCTTTTTTTCTTTATAGTACAATTAATACTAAATCGTGTGGGTGAAAGAACTTCACTAAAGACTTGGTTTTATAATGGTAATTAATACATAATTAAGAACTAGGTAAAATATTGATACTGAAATATTTTAAACTCCCCCAGCTCTTTTCACCTCCATGGTTGCCCATATTATAAAAATGAATGATAAATAACAATGTGGATAATAAACAATGACTTTGTGCAACAAAAGTTTATGAGGAATTTTTTTTAGAAATTGCTTAATTTAACACAAGCCCAAAGCCTTGGGAGTTACTATCATGCTCCTCTGAACAATAAGGTAAGCTTCCTATTTGTTATAAAATTCATCCTAGAATATACTCACAGTAATTATAGGGGTACACAGCAAACACAGATCTTTGAACATTAGTTCAAACTAGTTCCACCTACCCTGATGTATAGGCAAGTTAGGAACCTTAATTTTGATCAGTATCAGTAAGAAATTACTACAAATTTTGTGACAGCCATGCTACTATATGCATCAAGAAATAGATTTTGCCATACAACTTTGGTTCTAACACTATTTATATAACAAATATTTATGATTATAAGATAAAAGAAAGCATATGAGGCAACTTTAATGTGATTATAAATTAATGGTATTATTATTTTGTTATTTTGTTGGTATCTAAGCCACAGTCAGTGAGAATGAAGCTTGTTGCTGAATTATGAGTTATGAACAGTTATCTCCAATCTGGCAAAAGACTCTTCATGAATAAGGAAATTGGTTTGAGGTTTGTTGGTGGGGGTAAGGTGGGGTCTGTTATGTATACTCGCAATTTCCACATATTTTCCCCTGTAGTCAATCCTAAGCTATTGGTATGGCATTACTATAAGCAGAATACAGAAGAAATGCAAAAAGTCAGCAGGAAGGAACCCACAGGAGAATTTTCAACCACAGTGGATGAGCCTGAGAAAGAAGTGATCTATTCAAGATTTTGCTTCTATTAGCCTGAAATTAGAACCAAGCTGGCATAGATTTGGAGCCCATGGTGCAAAATATTTGTGTCGTCATTCCTATGTATCTATTTATCCTATATATGAAAATGTGGTCCTAACAGAGTAGGTACAATGGAAAGAGAGAAAGGAAGTTATGTCCAAACTTAGGGGTTTAGCTATGGTCCAGGGTTGTATCTTTTGTTTATCTCACTAAGTCCTTCATGTATAAGATAATTAATTAGTTGTTTTCTTTGATAAAGGGTATCAGTACTGAGTCAGTTTTTCATCATGAAAACCAATTCATAATTAATAAGGGTGGCTAGAAAGGCTGGGGATTTAGCTCAGTTATCAGTTTTTATCCAACATGCACAATGCCCTGGGTTTAGTGCTCCATACTGGGGAGAAAAGCCCATGAGTTCATTTGGGGCTAGAGAGACATGGCTCAGAGGTTAATAGCATGAGTTGAGCATGCCAAAGACCCTGGTTTTTTTCCCATCACCAATGTGGTGGAATACAACTATTCATAATGGTAGCCTCATGGTATACCAAAGGCCAACTTCTGTTACATGTACATATATATGGAGGCAAAGTATTCATACACATAAGATAAAATAAATTAATGTAAAAATAAATTTAAGGATTGCCGGACAAAATTATAAAATATAGCACAGGCTTTGGAGCTGATCTAAAGTGACACATACCTAATTTCACTACTAATTTGGACTACAAATTTTGAAAGTATAATCTTTCAATGTTATGTAATAATATCATAATTTATGTTACATACTGTGAGTCATATTATTTTATGTAAACATAAACCTAAGCAAATTACCTGATTTGTAACAAATGCTCAATAAATGCAGGAATTAGTAATACTTGTATATTATTACAATCTTTTTGTATTTTTTAAAATCAATAGGGGAGGGGAACTATAATGAGACTACACTGTATTTAGAGATTTATTTTCTGTTAAAATGTATAAAAGAGGATAAAAACAAAAGAGAAGCAGACATTAAATTCTTATGAGTAGAACTGTGGTAAAAATTTTTCAAGTACAGTTCCAGAGGAATAAAGTTAGTTATCAAGTTGATCATTTATTTTCTTAAAATAGTCTGTCAACCACACTCTTTCTAGATCTGATATATTTTACTTGAAAATTCTCTTATCAGAAGGCCAAAGAGGCAAAGCTTTAGTTTGAGTTCAGAAATCACACCTTACTTTAGGAGATTTATTTTTATGTTATGTTTATGGGTGTTTTGACTGCAGGTATTTCTGATCACCATATATGTGCAGTGCTTCTAGAGACTAGAGGGTTGGGTTCCTTGGAACTCCCTGGAACTGGAAATAGAGATGTTTGTGTGCTGCCATGTGGTGCTAGGAGCAGGGCTCTGGCCTTCTGCAGAACCAAACAATACTCTTAAAGACTGAGCATCTCTCCAGCCCTCACTTATCTTCATTTAAAGGCTCTTACTTCATTACATAATGCACAGTACCAGGTGACATCAAGTAAAATTATCTAAAATTTTGTTTCATTTACTTCTAACAGTTTCATCATCATAATAGAATGCACTCCTTAAGCTATTTGATTAATTAAAACTTGCAGGCATATTTACAAGGGGTATTGTAGATTTTATCCTTTTACAGAACACTCATACATATTCAAAGTAATTATTTCAGTGTCCTGGTTGATAGATTCCAATATGCACCATTGGAACAACAACAAACACATGCAGTGTTTGTTGGAATCATTAAGATTGCCATTTTCTTTTATTTTACCATTACCAGTTGGTAAATTAGAAAAAAAATACATCCTGGAGACAATGTTATCTAGATTCTAAAATCTTTTTTTTTTTCTAACAGACTGTGATGATAGGCCTAATTATTTTTCTCTATTTAAAAATGTCCAAGCATGTTTTGAATGTAGCTAAGTGATTCTGATTTTACTATTAGCATAATACGAGAAGCATGCTAGGCATTAGAATGATGAGCCATGCATGTTGGGCTGCAAATGTAATTGCCTTGATTGGGAGATTTTTGGCAAAAGCCACAAGCTAGATAGAAATAATAGTGTATGTGGAAAAATTTGACGAAGATATGGTTGTTTCCTTCTCTTCATCTCTCTATGCTTTAAGTACTTGAGAACCAATTTTAAAGTGGCAATGATAGAAATATTCTGTGCAATATGCTAATTCAACTGGTCCTGTGACAGTATGTCTTATGTTATAGTTGTAAGGTTTGGAGTTTGGCTCTCACTTACAAGCTGCACGGGTAGCTAAAATTTTCTCATTTCCTCCATTGCTTCTTCTGGCAGATATGATCAAGCTCACTAATTTGCAAGTAAATTAGAATCTATTGAGCACTGACTAACTACAAAAGGACAGTTATAATTGGCAAGGCAATGAAACTCCTTTATTCTGGTATTGTAATGAAATTGATTCTAGAAATGACATGATTTCTACATCTGAGTGCCTTATCTCTTCTGTCAGCACTACTCACATCTTTTTATCTCTCTTAGGGCTGGAAGCAACTTGAAGTTCGAAACTGAGTCATGGTGTTCTTTGTGTCACTAAAGATTCTGTAGTGATAAAAATGTATTATCATACAATAAATAACTTATTTTGCCATGGTGTAAGAATGTATGTTTTATGTCCTTCTGGTGATAGTGTTGGTCTCAGAAGATACACCTCTTCTGAATACTTTCTAGTGAGACAAGGTGTGTTTGTACTCGTGTGTACATGTATGTGCACATGTGTGCGTGCATGCGTGTGTGTGTGTGTGTGTGTGTGTGTGTGTGTGTGTGTGTGTAAATGTTCTTGACAGGGAGAACATGAGAACCTCAGAGGAGTCATACCTCTGTATCTCTTAGTTAACCTTGCTGTAAAAGCTGGTTCAACTTACTTTATTTCTATGCAGGTGTCTCCAGTTTCCATTCACATACAGTGTTAATCCTTTGACAAGATGCAAATAGACAACAGCTGACTAAGAATAAAGATACATTAGAAGGGCAATACACACAAATAATGCTCATTTGTTCTTAATTTAGAGATATTCTGTCTCTATAATAGTGAATAACGATATTCGGCAGTGGTGGCACATGTCTTTAGTACCCGCATTCAGGGGGCAGAAGCAAACGGATCTCTATGATTTCAAAGCCAGCCTCGTCTACAAAGTATGTTCAAGGACAGGCTCTAGAGATACATGGAGAATCTCTGTCTTGGAAAACCAAACCAAACCAAACGAAACAAACAAAAATTGGGTAAAAGACACAGACTAAATTTGGGAAAATAACTCAGTTATCAATCCACGTGATGACATTATATTTCACTCTTATCCTGCTATTTTTCTGTAGTCCTAGGGCATCGCTGTCATCCTCTTTTTATTCATTACATTTTATTTTTTGATGGGGCACAGATTTTAAAAATGACAGCAGCTAAAACATAGCATCTGATTATTGGTTACATGTTGCCGATGTGCCTATATATTCTGAGAATTCTGCCTCTAAAATTGGCTCCTTCATTTCGGCAGTTCCCACCAGACATCGGATCCTGTTTTGTTTATCCTCTTCTGTTTTAAAAAAAGCAACAGCCCTCTCAGAGAGCAGCAGTGGTTGTGATTCTCGGCCGAGGCCTTGCTTCCTCGGGCTGCAGGTGGTTGTGGTTCTCACCTGCAGAGCACTCAGGCGAACATCTGCCCTGATATGTCACAGTGAGGGGGGTTCCACCCTGACCTCATTCCAACAGAATGTTATGGAGTACAGCAGCATATTAATACCTACATGAGAGGAAAGCTTGCAGGTCTGAGCCAGCAGGAGCAGTTTCAGCCCCACCCCAGCATTTTACCTGACCAGATTTTTTAAAATATAGTTAATCTATGCTAATATGCTAGTGCACTTATCCTTAACATTAATCAAACAGCTTGAGACACTTAAATGATCTTTTAACTCATCAAAAGAAATTCTTGCCTGTATTCAAAATCTCAGTGGTTCACACGCAAGGTGAACAAGAGAAGCTATGTCCTCACCTATAACAGAATTTGAAATTTTTGTCCAACTCAGAGAACTGTTTGCATTTTCTGATAAGATTTCTTTAGTTATTTAAGAATTATTTATTAAGTTCAGAGGGTCAGTAAGCTCATGGCTAAAGAATACCCAGCGGGTATATTAGTTAATATTAATTATGATTATTTTCCCTCTAAAACATAGATAGATAGACAGGTAGGTAGGTAGATTTTGTGTGGTGTGTATATGTGTGTCTCCAGGGCAAATAATTTACAAGCACTTGGATTCCTCTTTTTTATTTTTGGCAGATAAACAAATGCTTTGTGAACAAATATAATAATAGTCCAAGTTATGGCCCTAAAGCAATGTATATATTAAAACATCTTTAACACAAAAGACAATCATATTCATAATATTAACTCTTTCATCTTCCTTGGAGCTTGTCTATCATCTGCCTAATCTGGAAATGAATGTCACAAAGCCAAACTTCCCATCCTAGACGTGGTATTTCTGGTCCCTTAGCTGTCACTCAATTCACACCCTCTATATAGATGCAGGTTGTTTACAAATTCTCCAGTCTGACTTCATTGATTCAAGTTCCACTTTCTCTCTCTTTCTCCTTTTCCCTCTCTTTGCAGCACAAAAGACATAATGTTTTCTTATTATTCAGGAAAAAGGAGAGAAATTGAATGTTACTTTAATGCTCAAAATATTCTATGTATGTCCTCTCTCAGTTACAATGATACAAAAGTAGCATGCATTCAGATTCCCAGTGTCTGCTATTCGTGCCAGTACTCCTGTATTCAATTTTTCTTTCAGCTAAATTCAAGTATTCTTAATTTTTAACAATTCAACTATCACAAACATATGTGTCTAAGTCTGTCACCTAGTAAACTGAAGTGTGTGGCATTAATAAAATTGGTAGCAAATCAATAGAAGATAACCATATGTTTAGGTATAATAGTGTTTCTTATGGCATATGCTAAGCACAAACAAATTAGTAAAAAAATAGTATTTTGTTATACATCAGCAGAAAATTGCTATGGAAAAAATCTTATTAGTTTACACCTACCACTTTTTCTTGCAATCCACTTTTTACAAAGAACTTAAATGTGGTCTTTCAGCCAAATAGAATATACTGTACAGTTTTTATTGCTTAAGAGCATAATTTTGTTTATGTTGATTACCACTTATAGTATTTAACTTAAATTTTACCACACAGGTTCTGAAGCCTAACTGGTAGTGGTAGATAAACAACTTGAAAGTGGCTAAGGAATTATTAAAAGTAATAAATGGGAGCCTAATTTGGGACCAATGAGCAGAACGAGACTGGTCACTGAGAGAAAACATAAGGTTATTGTCAGATTAAAAAACAAAACAAAACAAAACGAAAAACCCAAGATCTGAAAAAAAAAAATAAAACAAGAGAAATGGTTAGAAAAACCAAGCAATGAACAATGGCTATGGTTTGAAGAAAGCCCTAATTTTACTATTCCAGATTTTCCATTTATAATATTTTCTTGACATACTTTGTGTCTTTTGAAGTTTAAACTTTTCTTTCTTTGAAGCTGTTAAAATGTAGATGGTTTCAAATGAATCTACTATATGTTAATACATGTTCAGAAGAAAACATGTATTAAGAGATGGTATATTATCAGGGAGAATTAAAGGATCCAAATATAAGAAGTAGTATAGACCCTTCAATTCAGAAGCTATGAGGGTAGAGGAATGACCAGTAAGACTTGGAAATGGAGAGGATATATGCTTGTACTACCAAGGGTTCTTTCAACAGAGTCCACAGTTAGCTCTCACGTGGTGAGGGTGGAATAATGATCCCCAGAGACCTAGAAGCCTGCTACTAAGCAAGCCATGGTATAACTATGTGAAAGCCTGTGCTTAAGGTATACACCCTGGACCTAGCACTTGAGAGGTGATGACAGGATGCTAAGGAGTTCAGGACCTCCCTCAATGCAAAAGGGTTTGAGGCTAATCTAGGCTATGTGAGATCTTTTATCAGCTATGAAACAATACAAAATAGTTATATTACAGCAACAGTATATTTTGAAAACAAACAAACTTACATTTTTAAAATGTTTCCTTTTTGGTTTAGAATATTACTGTCTTTGTATTTTTCACCCCATAACTTTTCCAATGTGAACATTTGTTTTGTTTTATTATAGTCAACTAAATAGCCATGCTACAAAGTTGCATGTTTTCCCCTCATCTTCCGTGAGAGAAGTATAATGTCTTCCTTATTGAAATTTGAATCCAGCAGATAAATTGCATCTTCTACTGAATGAATATGAAAATTCTTGTGTGTAGATTCCCAATGTAGCCACTAGGAAGCAATGAGTGTTCCTCTTGTGCTTTAGAGTGAAACCCATGTGCATCAGAGCAGATATTAATCCTGTTACCTGTTCACTCTTAAGGCACTGAGAAGCAACATGTGCAACATAACTGAATTTAATTCTTGAGAATAAAATCTAGCTATAAGAGCTCAACCACTGACCTATTGCTCTAGTCCTAGCAAACCTAGAATTCCCTCATAGCCTAACTTGAAACCTCAGCTGACACTCAGGCCATGATTGATCTACTTACCACTCTGGGCTACCAACAATGGCTGTAGGTCAAGCAGCAAACATAATATTTGAACTTTTAAAACTTTTTAAGAGATTGTATTTTTTTTTAATTTTTACCATGTTAGTGGCTTTTGGGGGTGGATGTTATATGCACATGAATGCAGGTATTTCTAAAGGTCAGAGACATCAGGTCCTGCAAGAACTGGGGTATCAGAAGAGCCTGAGATGCTTGTCATTTGTTATGTGAAGGGAACTCAAGTCCTCTTCAAGAACATCAAAATCTCTTATCTAGAGAGACATCTCTCCAGTCCCAGAATGTGTAAATAGTAAAAATGACTGGCACTACATTATTAGATGAAATAAACTCTCAAATCAGACCAACACAGTTGACAGCTTCAGATGACAATAGTACCATTCATTGCAGAAGAAAATAGTATAAAACATCCAAATATACAACAATTCCTGGCTTTTTCTTCATCCTGGGCTTTATTCTTTATTCTTTTTCTTTTCTTTGTCAAAACTCTGAAATACTTAAAATTGTTTAACTCTCTCAACTGCCTTAACTGAACTTATATGTTAAACTGTACAACAAAGGTTTCAATAATTAGAGAGATCTGTGATTTAATTTAGCAAACTTTACCAAAAAAAGAGAGAATTAAATATTCAATGAAATCCCCAACAAAATCCCAACACAATTCTTCACTAACCTTGAAAGGATAATACTCAGATTTATATGGAAAAACAAAAGACCCAGGATAGCCAAAACAACCCTGTACAATAAAGAAACTTCAGGAGGCATCACCACCCCTGATTTCAAGCTCTACTATATAGATATAGTCCTGAAAACAGCTTGGTATTGGCACAAAAATAGACAGACCAATGGAATGGAATCGAAAATCCTGATATTAAGCCACATATCTACACACAACTGTTTTTGACAAAATAATGGAAGGATGAAAACATTTTCAACAAATGGTGCTGGAACAACTTGATGATGGTGTTTAGAAGACTGCAGATAGACCCATGTCTATCGCCATGCAAAAAACTCAAGTCCAAATGGATCAAAGACCTCAACATAAATCCAACCACACTGACCTTTTAGAAGAGAAGTTGGAAGGTACCCTTGAACAACTTGGTACAGGAGAACACTTCCTGAACATAACACCAGTAGCATAGACACTGAGTTTGGCAATTAATAAATGGGCCCTCCCAAAACTGAGAAGTTTCTGTAAGGCAAAGGACACAGTTCGCAAGACCAAACAGCAGCCCACAGATTGGGAAAAGATCTTCACCAACCCCACATCTGACAGAAGGATGATCTCCAAAATATATAAAGAACTCAAGAAACTAGTCACACAAGCACGTAAAAATGCTATTTAAAAAAGTGCAGTACAGAACTGAAGAGAGAATTCTCAATAGAGGAATTCAAAATGGCTGAAAGACACTTAAGAAAGTGCTCAACATCCTTAGCTATCAGGAAAATGCAAATCACAGCAACTTTGAGATACCATCTTACTCCTGTCAGAATGGCTAAAATTAGAAACACCAATAACAGCTTATGCTGGAGAGGATGTGGAGAAAGGGGAACACTCCTCTTCAGTTGGTGGGAGTGCAAACTTGTACAGCCATTTTGGAAATCAGTATGGCTGTTCCTCAGGAAAATGGGAATCAGTCTACCACAGGACACAGCAATTCCATTCTTAGGCATATACCCAATTGATCCACAACCCTGCAACAAAGAAATCTGTTCAACTATGTTCATAGCAGCATTATTTGTAATAGCAAAAACCTGGAAGCAGCCTATATGTCCCTCAACTGAAGAGTGGATAAAGATAAAGAAGATGTTGCACAACTACAAAATGGAATACTACTGTTCAAGAAAAAAAATACTGGAATCTTGAAATTTGTAGGCAAATGTATGGAACTTGAAGAAACTATCCAGAGTGAGGTAACCCCAGTCACATGAAGAGGACCATAGTATGTACTCACTCATATATGGATTTAGACATAGAGTAGAGCAAAGGATCACCAGCCTATCATTCACACCACTAGAGAACAAGGACACAAGAAGGAATCTAAGAGATTCATACAAGATCCCTCACAGAAGAGGAAAGGAACAAGATCTCCTGAGCATATTGGGAGTGGGTGGACAGTGAGTGGAGATGGAGTTAGGAAAAAGACAAGGGGAGGAGATGACAACATTTTGGACAAGGAAGATTGAGTCTAGAGCAAATAGACAAGACAAACAAACAAACAAACAAAGAAACAAACAAACAAAAACCAAATAAGAACCAGAAAGACAAAGAAAAAAGAGATACCATAATAGAGGGAACTATTATAGGTTTGACAAGAAAACTGACTCTAGAAAAATATTCATAGACCCACAAGGATGTCCCCTACTAACAATCTGAACAACAATGGAAAGGCTACCTTAAAAGTTCTTCCCTGATAATGAGATTGATAACTAATTTATATGTACCATAGATCCCTCATTTAGTAGCTGACAGATACAGAAGCAGACACCTACATCTAAACACTAAGCCAATCTCCTGGAATCCAGTTGTAGAGAAGGAAGAGTGATAAGAAAAGTGGTCAAGACAAGGCTACAGAAATCCACAGAAACAGCTGACCTAAACATTGGGAAAACTCATGGACCCCCCTGAACGATAGCTGGGAAACCAGCATTGTACTAACTCAGACCTCCTGAACATAAGTCTCAGTTAGAAGGCCTGGACAGTCTAAGGGACCTCTGACAGTGCAACCAGGATGTATTTTTGGTGAAAGAATAGACTTTGGGTGTACATTCCCCATGGAGGAATACTACCTTAGCCTAGAAGTAGGAGGAAGGTCCTAGTCCCTACTCCAAATGACTTGACAGATGCCTCCTCCTAAGGGCATCACCCTTACATGAAGTGGGTGGGATAAATAGATGGGAGGGTGTTCGGGGAAAATGGGAGGGATGAAGAGGCAACTGGGATCAATATGTAAAATATGAAAAAATTTAGATATAGATATAGATATAGATATAGATATAGATATAGATATAGATATAGATATAGATATAGATATAGATATAGATAGAGAGAGTTAACTAATCAGGGAGTGGGATCACATTCCCATCCCTGATCTTTCTTTAGCAATAAATAATTTTTAAAGTGTGAGATAAATGAAATAGCTTTCTGCTACTATAATCAATAATAGAGATAATCAATTTAAAAAGTGAAATACTTATATTGGTCAACATTTTATAAATTGCAATCAGTGATTATTTGGCCTCATGATGAGGAACAGGTGAGATACCATGTCAAGGTTGGAACAATATACAAAAACCTATGACCTCATCCTTGAATATTTAATACAGAGAGTCCTGGGGAATGTGCCCATTCAATGGCATGTGTACTCCCATAATGACCTACAGTTTCTTGTTCATCCTTACACTTGAATGCTTCTACCTCTCTCCAAAGGTATTGACTTGGTGACTGAGTTTGCACACAGAGAGTTCTGGGTACAAAAACACAATAACAGAGTAACTTTTATCACTAAAAATATTAGCCCAAATACCTTCTATTTCACTCTGAATTGGCCTCTTTTCTTGTTTCTTCCCCTCCATTTTTGCTCTATGTGTCTATATATGCATCTATATGTGTGTGTGTGTGTGTGTGTGTGTATGTATGTATGTATGCGTGTATCTATCATGTCTAGTTAAAACCTGTATATCTATATATGAATGTGTATCAATATCAATGTGTGTGTGTGTATATATATATATACATATATATATATGTATATATATATATGTTGATATGTTTCTAGAAACATTCTTGTGAATATCTTCAGAAATGGTAATTAGCATTAGAGGAAGTAATTTGCACGCTTGTTATCTATCCGAATTTAAAGAAAAATATATATTCTGGTCTTTATGCAAAGTTATGATGCTTGCCAATTACAGATTCTGACTCTTCCTACTATCTCAGAGCTTTGATCTAGAAACAATTATATGTTTTTGTTGATTGTGTCAACAAAATAGGTTTGGAAACCATTATAAAGGACAGTTATGTCCAAATTATATAAAATCTTCACTGAAAAAATTTCAATGTTATTTTGTCTTCTTCATTGAGCTATTAAAGTAAAATAAAAGCAATTACAAAAGTTAAATCATGATTCTGATGCACTCCCTATATCCTTACTGGATGTTGGAATAGAATTATAGCACCCCAGAAACACACTAAACTGCAAAGTAATTGTTATTTTTATTGGAAGATACAAATGCATAATTACCAGCATAAAAACCAATGTCCTTATATTTATTTGTTCATTACTCATTCACTTATGTAGCAGGTTATATTAGTTTTTGAATATGCACTTTAGCCTATCCCTGAGTGGAGTTATCAACTTTCCATCAAGCCAGCAATATTTCTGAAAGTGTGACATAAAGAAGAGGAGGGATTTTGCATAGTAGCTTCAGAGGTTTTGGTTCAAACTTGTATAAGAGAGAAATATCCTATTGTAAAAGAGTGGTGGAGAAAATTTGTTCACATCATGGTAGCCAGGAAGCAGAGAGAGAAAAAAGAGAAATAAGACAAGTTATGACCTTCTAGGTCTAGTAACTTATTTTATTCAAGCTTGTCCTGAGGTTTTTACTTCTTCCCAATAATGCTACCAGAATGTAAAAGTAGACCAGGTACATTAATGAAGTCAGGGTCTTAAGAGTGACCTCCTTCTATAGCCCTTCAACTGGCAACTAAGCCTTTAGCGTGCAAACACACACCATGTGGATGTCATTGAATGTCATTCACAATTTTAAGGAAAGCATCTTAGGTATTCCTGTTCATCTGTACAATGTAGAAGAGTTGTTATCTCCTCTATCTTGTAGTCAACTCAGATACCATGTGAGAAAAACTGTATATGGTATTCATTTGAAAAATACAATACAGTTGTCTTACCTGTCAAAATGTCTGTCAATGTTTCTTTATAGATAATTCTGTAAATAGTAAATGTTTGATTAAATTGAAATCTCTAAAAACTTGAACTTAACATGAAAGTATCTGTCACTTTCTTCATTGCCTAATGAAGTAACTGCTTACAGCAGTACATAAAGCCATTGTTATTATGTTTTAAGGCATGTATCAGAGGGGTTTTACTGTTGCTTTCTCTCTCTCTCTCTCTCTCTCTCTCTCTCTCTCTCTCTCTCTCTCTCTCTCTCTCTCTCTCTCCCTCTCTCTGTGTGTGTGAGAGAAGTGATATATATGTACAGAATATGTGCACAGCACATATACATGCAGTAATATACATACATACACACATACATACAAAGGCACAGAGCCTGGAGGCTTTCACAGGGTGTCCTGTTCTGACATTCTCTACCAATTCCCTTAGGCCAGAATCTCCAAAGGGCTCTGGAGCTAGGGTAGGATCCTTTAAGCTCTGTAATCTTTCTGACTACATGGCTCAACTCCAGCAGTTATGGTTACAGTGTGGCCATGTTCATCTTTTATTAAAACTTCTGGAGATTTGTATTAGAGATATCATTCTTTCTCAGCAAGCATACTATCTGCTCTGACATCTCCTTAGCCAACCCAGGCATTTATTATATGTTTGTTTTGTTTAAATTTTATTTTTATTACATTCATCTGTGTATTAGTACAATGCCCAGTGAAGACAGAAGGAAATTTTTTGTGTTAGATTTAGAGAGAATTTGAGCCAGCCTATGTGATTTGGAGAATAGAATCCCTAAGCAACATTCCCAATTCTTCATCCTCAGAGTTCTAATGCTGATTGTTATAACACTGTAACATCATCTGATTGGTTCTGTGAGGGTATGGTCAGGTTTTCTATGTTATTTTAATGGATTTTATTACCTTTTAGGATTTTTAAAACCTATTTGTCTTAGATGGACAGTGTGTCTTCCTTGTTTGTTGTAGAAGGTCAACTTTCCTACGGACAAACTCTGAGGCAAAATTAGTATGCAGAGCATTTTGGAATTTGTTTTCTCAGTTCATCACAAACTTAACTAGGACTGGGAGGAAGATGGGGCTTAAATGCTACATTAGATAAAGGTTAAATGTATCCTATGGGAAATCTCCAACTAAGGCATGTCTGTAGAACAATCCTAAATTGAGCCAAAGGGAGCAGGGCCTCCACAAAGCCTATAAATAAATGGAGGTAAATGGTCTCCACAAAGGGGCCTGTTTGGGGGAAGATAGCCACATATCAAGGTGGGTAGGCTCTGCTCAGCTTGGAGTATCTTCAAAAAATACTCTACCATAAACCATCAGTTGATAGCACCAGCTGTAGTTACTGCTTCTGTGATGAGGGGAAAATCAACGCATTTCCAAAGTCTTTTCAGATTTGCAACACTAAAAAATGACCCTGTGATTGAGGTAAACAATATATAAAAAAAAAGGGAAAATCGTTCATCAACTTTTAATATTTGCAGACTCATCGATATCAGGGCTTGGAAACTGTTTACATCTCAGAATGTCAAAGAATCTCAGGTAGTTAATTATGCTGCAGGTGGCCAGATGTAAGGAGGAGGAGATATTTGCAGATGCAAATCATGAATTTTGCATGTGTGAAGGTAAATAGCTAAGATGATTATTAAAGCACAGTGGGAAAAATAAAATGATATACATAATGTAAATGGTGGTGACACTCACAAGAAGGCTCTTAGCTTGTGAATTTTGACCTTAGTCTGTCAAATGCCAAGAAACTTGCCCTGTTACTTGCCACAATGAGACTGAGTTTCAGAGGGCAGCCTCCATGCCCTGCAAAAGACATTTGCTTGTCTAGCTTTCAAAGTTAACACTTTATGAACCACCACTTCAAAGTAAGAGTCACCATCAGCAATCAACAGGACTGAGGCCAGTGTCAGGTATTAGCATCATCAGTAATTTTTTATTGTCCCATTTCAGATTCTATTAAATTTAGGCTTTCCATGTAAATATCAGAGGCTTTATTAAAGAAGAAAAATAAGTTCTATAAAAATAATGTCTTGGAAGGGGTTTGGACCTGTCTCAACTTGGTATCCCAGACTTTAGTGATTCCCCAAGGGAAGCCATATACCCTCTGAAGAGTAGATAGTGGTAGAGGAGGAGGTGGGGAGGAGGAAGAAGTGGAGGGTGGAAGTACTGGGTATGAAAGGTAAAAATAATAAAGAATAAAAATTATAATGAATTGAGTGTTTATAGTCATCTGATCTGTTTTGTTTTGTTTTGTTTGCTCTGGGACATAATACACTGATCCTATATAATTTCTGTAATGCAAATTCCAGAGAAAATCATAATTTTGTATCTTAAGGTTTTCCACAATTGCCTAATAATATCTGTACATGAAATCAGTCTATCAGTGTTACTTCTCCCACTAAATCATTCCCACTGACATTTCTTTTTTCCTGTTTTCAATGTCACTCATGTATATAATCATTCACTCCCTTATCTATATTTACTCATTGAAAACATTGTCATTACAGGTATATTTTCTCCCAGGAAATAAGGTGATACTAGAATAAAAATAAAAAAACAAAAACAGAAACAAAAAAAAACACAAACAAACAAAATCAAGTCTCTCACATGTTGTAGAAAGTGGTCTTTCTATTGAATTAGATATATAATCTGTGTTTGGAGTTCTGTTAAGCACAGAAATAGTATTGTATCAGAAAGAGAAATAAACAGGAAGATTCCATGTTCTTAATTATTTGTAATCATGGAACTCGAAATGTATAGAGTGGAAGCAAAAGGAAGCCCACATGAAAGAGGAAATAGGGAGGAGTAGCCCTCTGCTGTGGGATCTTTCTTGAAGAAATTAAAGAAAATACAGCTTGTTATTGTACATCTCTACAGGAATGCATATAGCTATTAATATATGTGTAAATCTTATCTGTATTTTTATAACACTGACTATATAAATATTATACTATTATAGTATAACATCTCTGCTATAATTTATGTGCAATTTATATCTTCACTCCAGATATATATATATATATATATACATATATACATATATATAATGGAATATTCTTTTAATTTTAAGAAAATATCTCAATTGAGATCAGAAATGTCTGATTTCTTCACTGAAAAGCTAGAGTTGCCCTTAAAGTAGACACAAAGTCAACTTCACTTGCTTTTGAAATTGATCATTTTCATTTATCTTTGCATGAGTGAACATCACAGAGCAGGATGAGAGAATATGGATTCCCAAGAAAATATTTCACCTACAGAAGCTTGGGTGCATTGGAAGATTAAAATTAGAATGGTTATTTTCTCAACACATTCTGCACACCAGAAGGAAAGGAAACTACTCCTTTGGGTCACTGGTAAGTAGACTATCACACAAGATTCTTTGTGGATAGTTTTAGCATTATAACTGCAAACATTTTAAATTCCCTTTAAAATCCATGATCTTTATTGTGAATTTCATTGTCTTTAACTAAACGTGTGTGTGTGTGTGTGTGTGTGTATTTATTACCTAGAATAAAAGCTCCTCAGGTTGCTTAGGACTGTCCATTTACATTTGCAAAGTTAATTGGGTGTTAACAGACTATATTGCTATGCAGGCATGTAGTTGAAATCCTTCTATAGATGGTAAGCCTGCTTTCTCTTAGGTTGAATAAAATGTGATCACAGAAAGAGTCCAAAAGCAGTGATTTAGAAACTTTAAAAGTGATTGGGAATTAAATAAAATGTTGAAGTTTTTCAGTTTAGCATATTAAATGGAGTATAATAAAGTGCCATTGGATACATTAATTAAGTTTCAAATTTGAAAAGTAACTAACAACATTTAATCAGCCCTTACTTTTCGATTAGGAAATGGAACTTTTACAAAACAAAATAGCTTGCCAATGGTCATATGACTTCCAACTACAACTCTATTTAAATGATTTCTCTTTTTGTTTTTACTATGGATATGTATGTGAGTGGGTTTGCTACATCCACCAATGCAAATATTTGCAGAAACCTTCTCTTGAAACAATATACCTTTTAATAATAAAAGTAACCTTGAGATAAAATTGAAAATTTTATTACAAGGATGTAGTCCATCAGTAAATCATTAGATTTTATGTTATGCTCATTGGTGTGGCACATGATAGAAATTGTATTTTAGGTGTGGCTCCTAAAATACTATCCAGATGGATATTAGTATGAGCTTTGTTGTTGGAGAAAATTTTGGCCTATAGAGTTAGGTAGTTTGTTCAGGTCTTCAGAGCTACCAAATGGTAGAGATAAATCTCAAAATTAGGTTGGGGTCCTAACCATAGAATCTCTACAAAAAAATCGATTTGGTAAAACATGAGACAGCTCTGTGAAAGGGTAAGTATGTAAGAATTCAGGCATCATGCTGGCCTGTCCTTGTCACCTGGCAGAATTCACTCAGGCAGAACTCTGGTCAGCCCAGGGTTCCATGAGTATTAGTCTGCAGGCAGGTGTAAAAGACATCTTTAAAAGTGTCTGTTACTCTCTTTCCCCTAGGGAGGGGTTGGAGGTTGGAAGGGAGAAGAAACTGGGATCCACATGTAAATTTTTTAAATTATATTATTAATAAAATAAAAGAAAGAATAAATGATACTTGATTGCTTGATTAATTCAACATATATATATATATGTATATGTATATATATATATATATATATACATACATATATATATATATATATGTTTAAAATGCTTTGACTTCAAAATTTAAGCCTAAGGACAAGTTACTGGGGAAAAAGATTTTCAATTTTGTTTCCAAAGAAAATGAAAAGCTGTGGATTTCTTCCAGACTAATGTGGTTTGATCGAACAAGACCACCTGAAGCAATGTCAATGGGACAAGGTAACCTTGCAGACCACTACATCCAGGATTTCGGCATCTTCTTAGGATTCAGCCATGACAGCGCCCCCTACCAGCAGTATGAAGTTTGGAAAGAACAACGCCCAAATTCCCAAATATTGTTTATAAATGTTTGTTTTCATTTAAAAAAAGGCATGTATAATTTTGTCCAGCATAAAATAAATAAATGTTTAAAAAAAAAAAAACTAAGACCCCTGCCCACTTACTCTATTTTTTGCTTTCTCTCTTCTCTCTCTTTATCTCCTGTTTTCAGTTGGCCAACAACTGTTCTTTTCTCCCCCTCCTCCTCTCTCTCTTTTGTTCCTGGTGCCTCTATGTCTCTTCATTTCTTCCTCACTCCCCTTTCTAAATAAACGCCCCATTTAAGTTCTATCTGCCTGGCCATGTTATTCTCTCCCGCCTTGGTCACTCTCACCTGCTATGGAACCTGTTATGCTCTCCCATGTGTTGCCTCACCTTGGGACCCCAACCACTTGGGACCCTCATTCAGGAACCCCACCCCCTTATCCAGCTTTTTTCTTATAACTGTAACAAGGAACAACAAAGTAAATAACAAACAAAGCCACAAATAACACAATTAAAAGTGGCATTTAGACATCAGTATAATTGCTCAGAATTCATTCTTACTTTAGCAGAAACAGAATGAAAGGTAGGCAAGCCCTAGGTTAAAAAGATCTAGATGACTTCAATTTCACTCCAAATTCTACAATAGCTGTTCAGTAGCTTTATCCAGTTGTGTTACACCTGATAGTATCTAAAGGAGATCATTACAAAAATTGTGTAGAAAGGAGAATGGAAGAATAATTAGGGGAAGTAATCATCACAAACAGTCACCACATAGTACAGTCTCTCATTTGTGATGCAAAGTTTGGGGCCAGGGAGTTTCTCATTATCATATGTCAAAATCAACTTATGTGGTCCATGCTCTTCAGTATGTCTGAAATTTTGCTACTTTAGACACCCCTAAGATATTGACTTAATGTGAGGGATTTCTGACTCAACAGAAAACATGCCATCAAATTCAATTTTTTATTGGAGTTTACTAGAAATTGTATTAGGAAACAACTATCCAGTATTATGACTTGAATTTTCACAGGAAAAAAAAGATATTGTTAAGTATTATCATGCAATGGGACATATCAAATTGCAAATGACAAGTAATGTTTGTTACAGTTTCTCTCCTTGGCATGTTGTGGTCTGTATATCTTTCATCTATGTAATTAGTCATTCACCCTAAAAACAGAGATAATTCATCAAATTGCATCCAGTCTGAACTTTTGTTGTTGATAAGGCAAAGCCTATCGTGGGAAAAGGGAAAAGTCTAATTTTCTGGGAGAGAACAGAATATAAAAATAACATTATTCATTCAGTTGGATTGAAATCTTGGCAGCTGCTCTTCAAAAATGTTGCTGATATGGTTTATATTATATTAAAATTCAGAATTACTGCATTTTCATCAGTTTCTCTGTCTGCAGCTGGCGTATCAGGTTGTCAGCATCTTGTGATTTTTACAAGCTTCCTCTGTTGTAAGAATTTTTCTTCAAATGGGCATTTTCTATGCATATTTGTTCACTGACAGGCAATGGTTGTATAAAGTATAAACATTTGCTATGAAAACAGTAATGTTTCAAAATGCAAATGATCAGTTAATAAATTGAATTTTTGACTGAAAATTTGATAAGATTTTCTGTTAAGTAAGTTTATGTGGAGGGATTTTTCATATTTTATTTTTACTTTCAAAGTCATTGATTATTTTAAAAATGAAAATTCTTTTAAGATTGAATGATGGATAAATCAAAATTGTGGATGAAGAAATTTGATGCTCAGAATAAAATAATTCCTAAGAATGCAATTGCGACTTATAATACAATATTAACATTCTGTGTTATTTAATGTAATTACTGGTCTCACACATTAAATGCACATACTTCAACTATTTTCACAATAAAATAGTTTAAAGAATGTTGAATTTCAGTGTATTGTTAGTATATTACATGCGAAGTATATTACATAAGAAGAATTAAGAGTTCTTTAGTCAAGCCTAACAACTTAACAATTTTGTAAGACTTTTGATAATGTTAAAATATGTATGTCTACACATGAATTCTGCAGATATTTATAAGCACTTATGTGGTTATGATGATAAAACTAAATTAACATAATCATATCGACTTTAGAGGATTCTGAAAAATTGGATTTGAGGCTAAATAAAGCTGACTTTCTTTGTAGATTGAAAATGCTTGAAGCATGTTTGTACCTGAAGAGCATAGCAGATGAATATTTGGGTTTGAAAATAATCATTTTGACTTTTCATAATGCCCATTTAGAATGTACACAGATTGATCTAGAAACATGGGGGAATTGATTGCTGTTTCCTACGGAATGGAGGCCCAGGCTAAACATAAACAGAGATGTTCAAAGTTAATTATCTAAACAGGAATGACCTGGCTGTTCCACTTGGACATTTGTGTCAAAGTGGTGATTCTCATCCGTAACAAACTACAGGAATGGGTGCACATCATGTTTGGCTCATCCTTGCATTATAACCTAAGGGTGTAAGATGTTCAATTGATTATGATTTTGATCAATAAAAATTGTTCATAATCTTTATTGATTATGCAAACTAGTAGATGCCAAATAATGACTCCAGAATTGTCTATGAATCTACAACAGGTGACCAAAACTAAAGATGAACTAGAAAAAATGAGTGTCCAATTATGTTTGTACAAGAGATCTATTCACAGCATGCATACACACAGCTTTATGGAACTGAGATGTTGACTAAAATTTTGCTAATGCTGAATTATTTTTTCCTACCCTCAGTGAAGCTGCAATAACAGCATTTTGATAGAATTAATATCATTAATTTATAATTATTACTTTCTTTAGTTAGAAAATATTAACGTAAAAGCTTTGGCTCAAATGCAATCTCAAGAATGAAATTAGAACCTTCATGATCAATAGCAGCAGGGCATAGTGAATCTCTCCCATCTTTTCATTAGCTGAACCACAGTGCATTTAAAGGAATGCTAACAAGTATTGATATTTAAATTTGATTTATCAGTGCTACTTAAATGTATATCTGCACAGATCCGAATTTATTTCTTTTAAAGATTATTCAGTGACATCTCCTGGGTTCAGACAATTTCTAAACAAGAGAAAGCACCAAGTGAATTAATTCATTTCAAAAAGAAAAACAAGAAAACACAATTTGATGCTTCTTTTCAATATATTATTCTGTTGTGTATCGATTTAACAGGAACCAAAAACTTATTTACCTAAAGAAACAAAACACAGATTTAGTATTCTGTCATCCTGGGGACACATTTCTGCAGAAAAAAAATGGGGGCAAATAAGAGCTCATAGGAAGAGCATATTTGCACTTGATTCTTTTTTTATGGTATTATGTGTACTAGTTATAAGAGAAAAGCACTATTTAGTTTCACAGCTAGTGAACAGTGCAAGCTGCCTCTTTTCATTTTGATTGCATTCTACATAAACAATAAAATTATTGTGATTATGTTATCAAATGAAAATAGACAGTTTACACAATCATTTGGAACAAAAACAATTGCAAAACCCCGAGGTACCACCTGAGACCTCCAGATAACTGTGATTCCCTTCAAGTCTTTTCCATCAGTAACTGAATCAGGTATCAGAGAATTTTAGAACTGACAAAAACTTAACATATTTCATAGAAACTAATTTCTTGTAAGTGAAGTTTGTGTGTATGTGTATATGAAATGTTGTTATTCATCAGTTAATTTTAATCTGCACAGAATACATGTAAATTACTATTTACTTGGGAAGTGTTTACCTTGTGAACCTGAAGAGGTGAATGGTTATTAAATCTAGTCTCTTAAGAGTAGTTACATTTCTGATGATAGCATGGAGATTGAGCTTGTATAAGCTATCATTATGTGGTGAAAAACTGCCCTCTGTAATTAACTTCCAAAATTATACATAGGGCTCCAGTTACAGTAAAATCCAATTTTCCATAGTATACACACAAGGCAGCTTTGCTGAACATTAGATTTTAATGAGATTTATGACCTTATCTATAATTTATTTCTTAAGTTTGAAAAGTTTTGACTAAAGTTCAAAGTGGTATTGTGAATTGTGCAAATAGAAATCCAAAATAGCCTCTTGTCTCAGACATTTGTGAGTGAATTTTGAAAACAGAAAACAGCTTACTTGGTTCTAAGAACAGTTTGCCAAAACAATTCCAGCTTCGAAATGGAAAATTCTGCTCTCCAAATATGATGTGAAATATTCACTTGTTTGGGAACTGAGGATTTGACACTGTTGGTCTTACTAGTTATGAGGCAGCTTGGATTCATGTCATTATCTAATCCAGTAAGTCCTAAATGATCCTGACAATTCACCCAATGATGTCAGCAAACTTCAGAAGTTCATTAAGCATGAACAATACTCATTGGTTTGAGTGAAAGTAGTAATGTTGTTTATTACTCATGCCAGTACTTGACAGGGGTCAATATTGTTGTTCAGACATGTTTGTTCTTCTTTTGAAAAAACTAAGACTCAAAGAAATCCAAAAGTGCCTGTCTTCGAATTAGTGGTTCTTATTTGGAGTTGATGATGTATTTAATGCATGAGATATCAGACTTGATTCTTACATCAATAAAAGTCAGAATTCCTGGGGATAATGGTGATTGTTTTTAATAATTTCTTTATACGATGAAGTTTTTTGTGTAAATACAAATACACAGTCACAGAGACACACAGACACAAACACACCTATACAAATCTGGTCTCACATCAAAGCATGCAAGGGCTAAAACACAGGGTAGACTGACTGATTGATAGACTGATTTAATTATAATGGATTCCTGTTTCCCCTAGGTACACTTTGTTGAAGTATATTGGAGATGCAATCAGATTCTTTTAATAAACCCAGTCCTCATTATAGTTATGTCTCAGAAATAATATCTCCTTACAAAGACCTTTTCTAATGTAATGAAGACCTTTGTGTTAAACACACACATAAACAACACACAGATACACACAAACAAATCAGGTCTCACAGCTAAAGTGTACAAGGATTGAAAGTCCTTTTAGGACAAAAATGTTCTAAAATTATAAGCCAAACTACTGCTTCTGCCTGCTCACTCCATATGGTCTTATTCAGTTAATATAGAATTTGTTATTACTTTCTGAAACTAAATTATTTGTTCATTTTTATCACTTTGTGTATTAGGCTGTAACTTTCCTCAAAAGAGAGACTTTCTTTCCCACCTGTGACAACATGTTTTATTTATATATCCCAGAATGAGTTCTTGTTAACTAGGTTTAAATTGAAGCATTCCAAAAGAACAGCAGCATCTTAATAAGCTGTATCAGGGCAAATGCTCTGACTTTTGATGGACATCGCACTAACATTCCACTTGACTTATCCCATTGTACATATTGGCCTCTATCAGCTTCATAGACTTATTGTGGTAAAGAGATGTCTGGTCCCTAATTTTTAACTCAGTGCATGCTGCATGAAATACTCAGTGAGCAGCACCACTGCAATCTCCCTGAATGACTACCAAATGTTTAAAACTTGTGACAGTTTTACCTTTTATCATGGTCAAAACATCTGAAATCAAAAATATAGTAGGAAGAAAGGTTTGCCTTGGCTTCTGGTTTACCTTCATAGTTTCTTTGTCTTGTTTCTTCGGGCCAGTGCTGAACTAGGGCATCAGGAGCATGTGTAAAAAAAAAAAACAATACCTTCATGGTAGATGATAAGCAAAGGAGGATAGTCAATGGACCAAATACCCATTTCAAGGGCACAGTTGCTATAGCTTAACGTCCTTCATATTATGTCACATTTTCTGTTGAGTTCCACCATATCTCCATAGCCCCAATACCAAAAACATTTAATTATTTATTTTTTTAAATTTCATTTTACATTTCAACCTGTTCTACTCCCCACCCCTTATACGCCCCTGCATTACCCAAGCCCATTCCCCATCCTCTTCTTCCAAAAGCATAAGGACTCCCATGAAGAATCAATAATGACTGGTACAATAAATTGGGGCAGGGCCAAGCCCCTCTCCCACTGTGCATTAAGGCAGACACCACAGGGTGTGAGCTCCAACAAGCTAGCTCATATACCAGGTTTGTATCATGATCCTACTTCCAGGAACACCTCAGACAGTCCAAGGTTCACTACTGTCAAGTTCGATCCCCTGGAGTCTCCACAGAAGTAGTTCTAGAGTTCATGAGTTTTCATGAGCGTAGTTCAGATGTCTCTATAGGTTTCTCCATCATGATCTTGACCACACTTTCTCATATATTCTTTCCTATCTTTGACTGGATACCCAGAGCTTGGTCTGGTGCTTGGTTGTTGATTTCTGTTTCAGGTTCCATCAATTACTGGATGAAGATTCTATGACAATAGTTAGTGTATTTACCAATCTGATCACAAGGGAAGAACAGTTTAGGCACTTGCTCCACTATTGCTAGGAGCCTTAGCTGGGGTCATCCTTGCAGATTCTTGGGGATTTTCCTAGCACCAGGATTCTCCTTAAGCCGATAGTGGTTCTCTGTATTATAATATATCTTTGAAGAGGAAAGTTGTCAAGATGATGTTGGGGAAAACAACAGAAATAGCTGACTTAATGAGGTGGAAGCTCACAGACTCTGGAGAGACTTGGGGGGTATCGTTGGGTCTTGCCCCAAATGATGTGACACACTTTAGTGATCCCCCATAGGAGGACTCACCCTCTCTGAGGAGTAGATAGGGGTGGGATAGTGAGATGGTTGGAGGAATGGGAGAATGAGAGGGAGAGGAAAATTGGATTGGTATGTAAAATAAGATTGTTTTTCATTTAAATAAAAAATTAATAAAATACAGCAGAAAAATAAAGAATTAAAAAAATATAACTTTCATTGTATCCTACCTTGTCACTCCCACCCACTTGGCAATCCTGTTCCCTCATGTTCTCTTCCCACCTCACCTTCCCTTTACCATGCCATCATGTCCTCAATTTACCCATGAGATCTCATGTAATTTCCCTTCCAAGGATAATACATTCTTAGGGCCCTAGTTGTTACCTGGCTTCTCTGGATCTATGAATTGAAATCTCGTTATTCTTGGATTTACATTTAATATCCACATATGAGTGAGTACATACCTTGTTTGTCTTTCTGAGTCTGAGTTACCTCATTCAGAATGGGATTTTCCAGTTCTGTCCATTTGCCTGAAATTTTCATGTTGTTGTTGTTTCTTACAGCTGAGTAAAAATAAATCATGTAAATGTGCAATAATTAATTTATTCATTTTTCAGTTGAGGGGCATCTAGATTGTTTCCAAGTCCTGACTATTACAAATAGTGTTGCTATGACGATTATTGTTTCCTAGTGGTATGATTGAGCATCTTTTGGGTATATGCTCCAGTGGTATTGCTGGGTCTTGAGGTACATGGATTCCCAATTATCTTAGAAACCACCATACGATTTTCCAAAGAGTCTGTACAGGTTTGCACTTCCTCCAACAGCGGAAGAGTGTTCTTGTGACTCCATATTCTCTCTAATATAAGGTGCCCTCAGTATTTTTGATATAGGCCATTCTGACAGGTGAAAGATGGTATCTCAGAGTCATTTTGATTTTCACTTCCCTGATGATTAAAGATGTTGAGCACTTCCTTAGACGTGCTTTGGCCATTTGATTTTCTTCTGACAAGAATTTTCTGTATAGCTCTTTACCACATTTTTAATATGATTATTTTGCATTTTGTTGTGTAGTTTCTTGAGTTCTTCATATATTTTGGAGAACAGCCATCTGTCAGATGTGGGATTGGTGAAGACTTTTTCCATTCTGTAGCCTGTTTTTTGTCTTATTTACCATGCCATTTGTCTTACAGAGTTCCTCATGTATAAAAAGGTCTCATTTATTCATTGTTGCTCTCAGTGTCTGTGCTACTATTGTTACATTTTGGAAGTGATCTCCTATGCCAATGCTTTCAGGGCTATTTTGCCCTTTCTATTTTATCAGGTTCAATGGAACTGTATTTTTGTTGAGGTCCCTGAGTTTTGTACATGTTGACACATATGGATATATTTTCCCTTTTCTACATGTTTACTCCCAGTTATGCCAACACTATTTGTTAAAAGATGCTTTTCATTTTTCATTGTATCATTTTGGTATATTTGTCAGAAATCAGGAGTTCATGGGAATGTGGATAAATGTTAGAATCTTCAATTTAATTCCATTTGTCCACTTGTTTGTTTTTGTGCCAATACCAATCAATTTTTATTACTATATCTCTATAGTAGTGCATATGGTCAGGTATGTTTATACCTCTAGAAGTTCTTTTCTTGTATAGGATTGTTTTAGCTAATCTGTGTTTTCTATTTTTTCATATGAATTTGAGTATTATTCTCTCAAGGTCTGTGAATAATTGTTTTGGGATTTTGATGGGCATTGTTAGGAATATGTACATTGCTTTTGGCAAGATTACCATTTTTATAATGTTAAACCTACCCATCCAAAAGCATAGGAGATCTTTGCATTTTCAGATATCCTCTTCAGTTTCTTTCTTTAGGGACTTAAAGTTCTTGCCATATAGGTCTTTTACTTGGTTGGTTAAAGTTATCTCAAAATATTTTATGCTGTTTGTGGGTATTGCAAAGGATGATGTTCTCTGATTTCTTTCCTTGACAGTTTATCAATTGTATATTTTTGCTGGAGACACTTTTCTCGATAGTCCTACCACTTCAGCCACAAATAAACACACAGAGATGCTATGTTAATTATAGAACTGTTGACCAATGGCTAGGGTTTTTTATTAGCTAGCTCTGCCTTAATGATTAACCCATAACTATTAATCCATGCATTTCTACATGTCCTTATCTTACCAGTGTAGTGAGATATCCACTTTGTCTGCATCTGTGGCACTGATCATGCTCATTGGGGTGGAGACAGGAGTGAAATTTGTGTGGAAGAATTTGGTCTGAGGAGGAGCCTGGGAGCACTCTCTTGCTTGCAGAATGGGGACAGGAGAGCATCTGGAGGCATCCTTGGGACCAGGAAACTGCTGGTGTTCATCTATCTATGTTGTAAGTTATTTTTCCCTGAATAAACATCTACTCAGCGTATTTGTTTCTCTTGGTCTTTATTCAAGAACGACATACCAGAGAATGTTTCGCATGCCCTATCCTCCCAGTTGTTCCATGGCATTTCATCTGTAGCTTCTCTGCCTACCTTTCCCAGAATTTTTCTATTAGGCCAGCCTATCTTCCTGCCTCTACTGGCTATTGGTCAGTGTTTTATTCATCAACCAATAAAACATATTCATATATACATATATATGTATATATGAACACCCTATCATCTGTCAAAAGAGTCCTTAATTGGTCTAGATAATAAAAAGCCAGACTCACATATAAAGGGAAATTCTAAGAGATCAGAAAAAAAGTGCAAGTCACAGCACAAATTAACCCCTAAGCATCCCAGCAGAGAAGAGAGTGATTTCTTGTTTCTCTTTGGCTTATATCTTGTTTCTGCCCAGCTATATTACTTCCTATTTATCTGTACCGACCTCCAGAATGTCATAGTTAGCTAGTGGCAAGCTCCATTCTCTGAACCCCAGTCAGGCTTTATTTGTGCAAGACAGAGATCACCATATTGTTTTATTGTTTTTGTTTTTAGTTAGTCTTGTAAGCAGATACATTACTGAAGGTGTTTATCAGTGTAGGGGTTCTTTTGTAGAGTTTTGGGGATCACTTATGTATACTATCATATTATGTGTGAATATTGATAGATTAACTTCTTTCTTTTCAATTTGTGTCCACTTGATCTCCTTCTGTTATGTTATTGTTCTTGCTAGAATCTTGAGTACTATATTGAAATGATATGGAAAGCGTGGGCAGCCTTGACTTGTTTCAGATTTTAGTGGAATTGTTTTCAGTGTCTCTCCATTTAATTTGATATTGTAAATTGCTTTTATTGTATTTAGATGTGTTCCGTTTGTCTCTGTATGTCCAAGGCCTTTATCATGCAGGGGTGTTGGATTTTAGCCAGTGCTTTTTAAGAATATAATGAGATAAATATGTTTTTTCCTTCAGTATTTTTATATGGTGGATTAAATTGACAGATTTTCATTTGTTGAACCACCCCTGCATCTCTTGGGTGAATCCTACTTGGTCATGGTGGATGTATTTTTTGATGTGTTCTTGGATTCTGTTTGGGATATCATTCTGTTTATATGCGTCACTTATTGGTTGATGAATAAAACACTGATTGGCCAGTAGCCAGGCAGGAAGTATAGGCAGAGCTACCAGATGAGAAGATTTCTGGAGAGCAGAGACAGAGAGGACCTGCAAGGGAGACCCCATGTTACCAAAGGAGTAACATGCTGCATTATGGGTAAGACACAGCCTCGTGGCATTATATTGTTTAATAGAAATGGGTTAATAATTAAGAGAGAGCTAACAAATAGGAAGCCTAAGCCATTGGCTAAATAATTTATATTTAATATAAGTCTCTGTGTCTTTGGGGGGTATGACTATGGCAGGTAACTATTGCCTCATAATAGGAGTTTGACAATATTTCTTCTTTTTCTGTTTATGAGATAATTTGAGGAATATTGGAATTAGCTCATCTTTAAATTTCTGGTAGAATTCTGTGCTTAAGCCATCTGGTCCTTGGTTGTTTTTCTTTTTCTTTTTTTTTGGGGGGGGTGGTGGACTTTTAATGACTGCTTCTATTTCCTTAGGGATTATAGGTCTATTTAAGTTGTTTATCTGGTCTTGATTTAATTTTGGTAGTGGAACCTATCCACAAAACTTTTTATTTATTTTAAATTTTCCTGTTTTAAGGAGTACATATTTTTGAAGAATGGCCTGACAATTCTCTGGATTTCCTCATGACTCTTGTTATATCACCCTTTCTTTTTTTGATTTTGAGTATTTGATTGTTCTTTCTCTGCCTTTTTGGTTAATTTCAATAAGAGTTTGTCTACATTGTTGCTTTCCTTGAAGAACCAACTTTATTTTATTGAATCTTTGCATTTTTGTTGATTTTATCTCCAATTTGATTATTTCCTGAAGTCTACTTCTGGATGAATTTGCTTTTTTTTTTGTTCTAGAGCTTTCAAGTGTTCTTTTAACTCAGATGTGTGGGATTGCACCATTTTTTATTATTAATTTAATTTTTACATTTCAATCCCAGTTTTCTATCAATCCTCTCCTCCCACTCCCCCTCCCCCATTTCTCCCACCACTTCCCATGTACTCATCGGAAAGTGTAAGGACTCCCCTAGGAAGTCTACTGAGTCTTTTCCAACTTCTTTACATAGGCATTTACTACTATGAACTTTTCTCTTGGTACTGCTTTCACGGGTATGGTGTATATTACTTTTGATTGAATTCTAAGAAGTCTTTAATTTCTTTCTTTCTTCCTTGACCCAAGGGTGATTCAGTTGAGTATTAGTCAGTTTCAATGAGTTTGTAGGCTTTCTGGGATTCGTGTTGTTGTTCTAAGTATAAGTCATTGTAATCTGACAAGATACAGATGTATTCTATCTGTTGAGATTTGCTTTTTGGATGAGTATATGGTCAAATTTAGAGAATGTTCCATCATGAGGTGCTGAGAAGTTATATTCTTTTTTGTTTGGGTGGAATGTTCTATAGATATCTGTGACACCCATTTGAACAATAACATCTGGTAATTCCCTTATTTCTATGTTAATTTTCTGTCAGGCATATCTGTCCATTGGTGAGAGTGGGTAATTGAAGTTTCTTACTATTAATGTGTGCACAAATTATTTAACATGTGGGCCTTGAGTGGTATTCATGATTCAAGCTCTAAAAATTAAGTATATTTAATATTATTTGCAAGTGGCAACTTTACAAAAATAACAAAATACATTTTGGAGTAAGACAGGGCTAAATGTAGCAGCTTATGGTATAAAGTCATTTACAAAGTTCCTTAACCCACGTTAAATTATACAATTATCTTTTGAGTCCCAATACAGTGTTCTCCATACTTCTCCTTTATTCAGCTTGATTGACAGTATAGAGTTTAACACACCTTTATCTGCTATTATTATTATTATTATTATTATTATTATTATTATTATTATGTCATCAAATATGAGATCTCAGATCAAAGTGTTGAGCCAGTCAGGTAATTACAGAAAATAATCACAAATAAAACTAGAATTAGTAGCTATCAGTAATAAAATACAGTAGGAAATAACATGGAGTCATTGTACTTGAATGAAGCATATGGTTCACTTTCCTTGATTTGTCTAATACACTGTAACTTCTATTTGTCCAGATATTATAAAGGAATTATCCTATTTTCATAATGTTGGTTTCTATGCTTTACCTTACTAAACATGGCTCTTCAGAAAAGAAAAGGACAAGGGAGATTCAACAAAAGACTTGAAATTTCTTCAAGTATTTTATACACATATTTATACTTATATATACAGTATATGTATTCATACATACATGTGTATAGGTATGTTTATGTAGGTATATATACATATTGACATACATATATACATACATGTGCATATGTATATATATTTATGGTCTTTATTCTATTTTCATACATATACTATATATGTGCATATTATTTTTATATTTAGTTCACACTAAAGCATGAATTCCATGAATTCAATATAGATATTGAAGAACCATACATTTATATTTCTGCAAAATTGATTGTATGACTGAACTTTCATTGAAAAGTATCCCATTTGAAAATGAGCAGATATGTCCTCTAACTGGGAATGACACAGGTAATGTTAGTTGTCCAAAGTCATGAAACAGTTTAAGTATTTCTCCCAAAAGTGAGGTTTAGCTATATTTTAATTTTGCAATAGGTAAAACTTACTTTAAAAATATCCTCATATGCAAGACCAGAATGTGTGAATCTCAGCACACAAGAGTTTGATGCATTTGGGGAAAGGCAAAACATAGTTTGTGGCTGGGACTGAGGGTACAGAACTTCATACATAATAATGAAAGAAAACAGGCTTCCATTCAGAACATTGTTATTTTGATTCAAAATTCTTCTCCACTGAAAAATTATGAAATGATACCTCTACTCTTTTTCAGTCACTGAACAGCAGGAAGGGATGACAAAAATATCTTTAAGAACTCTGCCAACATAGGTTTCTGTTACTCCACAGAGTAACGCAAGAGCTGCTAATATCGCAACATTTTAGAATGTCTTAAAAGATAATTTTAAAATTTATTTTTCATATGTAAGGGATTGACATTTTCCTTTTCTCTTTGCTTTTTTGCTTGCTACGCTGTCAGTATTTACCTGGCACACTTACCAGTGGGAAGAGTCAGTTTACTTATGCAAAAAAAGAAAAAAAAAAAGAAAGGAAAAAGAAAAAAAGAAAAGAAAGAAAACCACCAAGATTCATAACATTCCACAAAGAGAATGTAAATTACTCCCTTGCCCCTGCCCTAGAAATTCAGAAAGTCTTCACTTGTGGAGCTTCTTTGTGTCCCCCAGCTCAGAACTGAACCCCATTCTGAAAATGAGTTTCTACAATAAAGCCTATATTCATACCTATAAGACCTACAAAGGACAACACAGGCATATTACAGGAATTTGGATTTCCTGGAGTGACTTATTTACATTTTTCTTTCCAACTTAAGATGATGTGCTTTAATATCAGAAAAATTAAGCATTTAATCATAGCCTTCACTTTTTTTTTTTTTTTTTTTTTTGTTCTGAGTGAACTCAAGAAGGCTGATTAACCACTCTGGACTGTGATTTCATTATCTACTCTCAATTATAATATTATTATATTTCATACAAGATTATTCAGAAGACCAACTGATAGATGTGAAGTGCCTAACACAGTCTAAGAAGAATAAGGTACTCAATTAATGGTAATTAAAATGAGGCTATGTTGATGATAATGAGAGGGAGGGAGGAACAAGGGAAATGAAGAGATGGAAATAGACAAAAGATGAGTGTTTTCCAGAGTGGTGCTGGGAAATGAACCTGAACTTCATTGATGCATGTATAATTTGGGGCTTTGTATTGGTTTCAGAGTACCACTTTAAACTATGAATTATGACCAGAAAAATAAAATATGGCATATCCCTCTATTCTATGGCCTCTGACAATATTAGAAGTCTAACATAGGGAATGAAACTGTAATTCCTTGGTGAATAAAACTATTTGTGTAAATATATTCTTGTTAAAAAGGCTGCTAAATAGAACAAATCACTGATCAAACTATCTTACATAGAGGTAGTTATCTATGCCCGTCTCACAAAGGAAAGTTTAACTACAAAAAATTATATCCACACTATCTACCATCCGAGAAAAACAGAGGAATTGCTTAGTACACACTGAACCTGAGAAATTAGCTTCCATTCATGTTATTGATCTTGAACCTTCTATCTCTTTCTATTGCCTGTTCCTATTTTTTTTTATAGTTTCTCAATAATTACTGATTTTTTCACACTTGTATATGTATTTATATGTAAATTATTCTCATTATATATGTGTTACAAATACTTACATCTTTCTAAAAAATCAATTAATATGATACAGTGACTAGTCACCTGAATTTCAAGACTGGAGGAAATATTTAAACCCATTGTGATGTCCTTTGGAAGTTACTGGCCAATCTTCTTCACCCTTATATTGTGTGTGTATGTGTGTGTGCATGTGTGCCTGTCTGTGTGTACACAGAGTGATGCATAGTGAAGTTGTATGGTTGTGTGTGTGCAAAAGCACTAATAGGTGTGCTTTCTCTAATAATTTTTAGTTTCTGAGGTAAAGTTTCTCACTGAGTATGAAAGTCATTGGTTTTGTTAAATGAACAGACAATACTCTTTAGTGATATAACTATCTTTTTCATGATTCTGATGCTGGGTGTACAGAACCTATGACCAGGTTTTTGTATAGATTCTAATATTGTGACCTGAGGTATTTACTCTTGAACTATCAGTTTACCAACTGGGCCATCTCTTCAGCACCCTAACCTCATCTTAGTGTCCTTAGTGCCTCTGTGCTATGCTGTTTCAGAGATCACTGGGAAGTCAGGACACCTCCTAAAAGCTAAAATAGCAATAACAGTAATAGTATTGTCATCAACAAAAATAATAATGTATTTAGTTAAGAAGAAAAAAACAAAATACCATAAGTCCTGAAAGTAGTATGAGGTACTATCTCTGTTAATAATGGAAACCAGGCAAATAAAGTAGTTTTTTCTGATAAAATTTTTGTTTGGAATTAAGGCATGAGGGGGCAATAGAAAATTTTATTCTCAAATGTCAGTGTCATTCATAGAGACTGCTTCAAATTCTAATTTTTTTATTTTTAAATTTATTTTACTAGTGATTTTAATACCATATGCCTTTCATTATTATAGAAGTTTTGTAAAGAATATGTAAATGTAAAGACACTTGTAGTATTACCACCTGTAGGTAATCACTGTGAAACTTGCTGACATTTGGTATGTATGCAGTTGTTTTTTTATTTAATTTTTTAAACAAGTAAAATGCAGTTCATAATGATCTGCTGCAATAAAAGCAAAACCATAAAACTCTTGAGGACTCCCTGTACTTTCATGGTGATGGCTAATGGGGCAGGCATGGTGAGAGATTAGGGAATAGATTATCCAATATAGCACACCATACAGTCTAAACAGCTCAGTTTATGGTTTCCCCTGTGATCGCTTCAACTGTTATGGAAGTTTTTCTGCCCCAAAGCTCCATTTTAGTATATTACATAACTGTCTGCTTGCTGAAGGAGCATCCTTTTCTAGCAACCAAACCCATGATGCACAGAGCTCAAATTGGTAGATAAGTTTATGGAGTCCCATTGGTATTCTAAGGAGGCATGATAAGAATTAATTTCAACCAGCATAAAGCACCACATCAAAATGGCTAGTCCAGAAACCATTTGGCAACAGGATCCATTTGTGGGACAACAGGGAAGAAAATAATTTTAATTCAGAGGTGCCCTTGAGAAACAGTGATGCCTATGAGAAATAGTGATTCAGTACTTTTAGTACGGAGGGGGAGAAATCCACTCATCACCGGGAGATGGCCCTCCCACTGATTTTGATACTTCTAAGATCTGAAAAATAAGAGGACTCTTTTCACATCTCTTTGACAGTTGCCCACTTCACAGAAACCTGTGTTCACTAAGAGTGGGTGGCTTTCAGTTCAACCCATAATTAAGTTACCTTAAGAAAACACATTAGTAAGGAAAATAGTGACTTTATTTTAGTTTCAAGTTATTGTACCTTAGTGCTATATTTCTTTTTGTTCTCTTCAATTTTCAGGAAACCCTGAGACTGACTGAGACAACACCCCAATAACTAAAAACAGTACTTAGATGACACACTTCTAGTGTCTTTGGGAGCCAAACATAGGCATTTGTTCTGTTGCAATTGGCTTCAGGGATGCTTATATCTGAGTACATAAATTCGTTTTGTCACTTATATCCCACATATATGAATATACACAAACAGAACACACATGCACAAACACACACACACACACACACACACACACACACACACACACAAATTATATGAACAACATAAAATTTTGTCTCCTTTTTATGACTACCAAAAATCTTGGCTAATAAGTAGAAACTTTTTGAAGTATCTATATAATATGTTATTTGTCAAATTATCTTTTGTAAAACTATGTTTATGGAAATAATTCACAAATTTACAAGTCCTTGAAAGATCTTTGTGGATATACGAGAGTTAAAAATTAAGTCAATTAAGGTATCACTTGTCACTTACGAATAGTAATTGACAGCATGCATTTTGAGTTAGTGAATGGTATAGAAAACCAATCAATTGCAGCTTTAGTTATATTTACCCTAAAAAATAACCTATCTCACATTATTCTATGCAAGCTTTATCTGATACTATTGTCATAAAATGATGTTTTTACTTGAGAGAATGATTACAAATTTGAATTTACAGAATTCAGTTTCTAAAGACAACCATGGATTCCAACATGTACCACAAAGTCAAGTATATCCTTGGGTTTTTAATGCTCTTCCTTTTGTCATGAAGGGCACTGTTGTGCTAGGACTGATTTGTGACGACATGTATGAACTACATCCAACCAGGACATTCAACTTAACCTTAATTTCTAGTATTGACAGAGGCGAGAATTGTGAAGACAGCACTGACATATTCCAGCTGCAACATTTTTAAAGCTGAAGCTAAATTTCTGGATCAAAATCCCTAGGAATTCTATTATTGTCCCAACATGTTATAATTCTCTGGTTTTAGATCAAGGCTCTTAGGCTATGAGACAGATGATTTCAGGGCACGGCTGTCCATCAACCTACACATTATGTCTCAGAAAGCAAAGATGTAGGTTAGATCTCTTTGGAATAGAGTTAAATTACTTACTGTGTAAAACAAATTGTGCTTAATCTGACTTGGATTAATGTCAGATATTCTCTCCAAATGAAATAAAATGACTTTGTATTTTGAAAGTAAATAACCACGCTATATTACTAAAGGAAACATTCAATTTTAAGTATATACTATTGACTTACTTATATTGTGCTAAAACACCATGGCCAAAGCAGTTTAGGGAAGAAAGGGTTTGTTTCACTCAACAACTCTCTATACCAGTTCATCATCAACAGTATTGAGCACAAGACCCTGGAGTCAAGAGCTGATGCAGAAGCTACAGATGGATGATGCTGGATGGCTTGATCAGCCTGCTTTCTTATAGAACACAGGACCACCAGCCCAAGAGTGCTACCACCCACAACAGACTAGACCTTCTCCCATGAATCACTCAAAGCCTTACAAAGCAATCATATGAAGGCATTTTCTTAATGGAATTTTTTTTCTTCTCAGCTTACTATAGTTTGGGTCAAGTTGACAAAACTATTTGGCACAACTGTATGATACAAAGTGACTATTTACTACAAAAGTTTGGCAGATCCTCAGTGTTCAGAAAATATTCTGTATAAATCAGTAGTAATATGAACAATATTTCAAGTATTGGGAAAGTAATTATATCAAGATAAAAAAGGCCTGTTTATTCTAATTAACCAATACTTTGCAAATGAATAATATATGATGTTTTAAGCCACACAATGATAAAAGGACAATTCAAAGTGTTATATAGCCTAACAAATGTTCAGATATCAGTGGAGGAAAGATCACTGCACTAATGTTTAGGTTCAAATAGTAACTTAAAATTAAAGAAACTATCATTTATACTCAAAGAGTATGACAGCAAACACAAGTCCTGCACAGGATCAAAGAGACAAAATTCTAACATTGAAAAGGGGTTGTAGGCACAAAGTCCAATATAAACCAAAAAGTTATTTGTAATTGGTATCTCCTGGAATGGAAAAAATTAATTTTCTCCAATGCAGTTTTACTAGGTTTATCAACCACACATCCCATGCTCAAGAATAGTTGGATGATGCAAACGTAACTTCTTATTTTTTTGCATGAACATCAAAATTTATTATTTTACTTGATCTATTTTATAGAAACACTTTACTTTATGATTGATTATGCTTTAGATTATTGCTAGTTACTTGGTAGGGAAAATAGGAAGAAAACAGGACATACTGTGAAACCGACATACACTGCCTTTAGAAAAACAGCCTTGGGACTAAACAGTTATTGATGTCAGAAAGGGGGTATTAAGTCCCTATTATCATTGTGAGTCATGCAAGTATTTAAATGTAATTGAGATGGAAAATTCCAAGTCCTAAAGAGTATGAAGCCTAGTGTGTGTAATTTATCAAATTGTGATACAGTTTTTGATTTTTTGAAAAAGTACTTTTAGTTTTTGCATTTTTTGAGATGGAGAAAACACATGAAGTTGGGGTGGGTAGGGAGGAATGGAGGATCTAGAAAGATCTGAGGGAGTAGTAAGAATACGATCAAACTAAATTGAACAAAAATTTTTGAAGAAAATATTAGTTATATTAAAAAGCTAAAACATGAGTATCTGAAATTAGCTGACAAAATGCTGAAATACTTTTTGAAACATCTATCAACTAAAGATTATGACATATGCTATACTTAAGACATTTTGAACACAAAATATAAACAATACCCAGCTGTATCCTATTAAACCAAAAGTTAAAGTATTTACTGAAAAGTGTAAGCCAACTTCTCTTATTAGGAACTATTTTTTGTTAACTTTTTCCTTAAAATTATGTCATTGATATTTATATGAATTTTCATTCAACCAAATTAACATATATTGTATAGCTTTATACATTTCATTTACACTCTTAAATTTATTAGAATAAATGCTGAGATTTAAGAACTACATAAAAGCACACTTGGAGGCCAGGGAACAATTCATACAGGGCAGCCCATCCAGGCAGACCTGCCAGTCCAGACCCTACCAGCATCCTGGACCCTTTTTCACCCATGAGAGGAGCTCACCTTCCAATGCCCTGCTCAAAGCCTCCTGTGGACTGGGTACTGCTTGCAGGGGAGCCTGTCCAGGCAGATTGTCACATTCAGAGTCTGCCAGCTTCCTGGTCCCATATCCACCCACAGGAAGAGTCGCACTGCCACCTACTGGAAGAGGAGAGCTATTGGAGTATTGGACCTGTTTGCACACACAGGAAGAGTACCTTGGTCCTATATCCACCAGGAGAGGGAGAGCCCCCACTGTTACACACACAGGAAGAGTCGCACTGCCACCTACTGGAAGAGGAGAGCCATTGGAGTATTGGACCTGTGTGCACACACAGGAAGAGTACCTTGGTCCAGGAGAGGGAGAGCCCCCACTGTTACACACTGGAAGAAGAGATGAGTAGAACTGCAGTATATGACACAGTCAAGAACAGAAAGATCAATATGATGCCACCAGAGTCTAGCGACTCCACTCCAGCAAGAACTGAACATCTGAACACAAATAAAGCAGATAAGACCAACCATAAAAATCAACTTTATGATGATGATAGAAACACACAAAGAGGAAATGAGAAAATCCCTTAAGGAAATGGAGGAAAAAATTTAAAGAGATGGAGGAAAAGACAAACCAAATATTACAAATATTGCAATAAACAATTCAAACAGTGCAAAGCTTAAAAGCTAAAAGAGAGATAAAAAACAGTTTGAGGAAAAAGCTGGAAAAAGGAAAAGCTAGGCAAATGATCAGGAATTACAGATGCAAACGTAACCAACAGAAGACAAGAGAGAAAAGAGAGATTCTCAGGCACTGAAGATACAATAAGAGAAATAGATTCATAGACCAGGGAAAATCTTAAGTCCAACAAGTCCATGACACAAACAATTCAGGAAATACTGGACAGTGTGAAAAGGCCAAACCTAAGAATAATAGGTATAAAAGAAGGTGAATAACTCCAACTCAAAGGTACAGAAAATGTATTCAACAAAATCACAGAAGAAAACTTTCCCAACCTAAAGGAAGGCATGCCAATAAAAATACAAGAAGCTTTCAGAGCATCAAATAGAATAGAGCAAAAAAAAGTGCCCTTGACACATAATAATCAAAAACCAAACATACAGAATGAAGAAAATATATTAAGAGCAGCAAAGGAAAAAGGTCAAGTAACATATAAAAGCAAACCTATCAGAATTATACCTGACTTTTCTATGGAAACTCTGAAGGCCAGTTGGTCCTGGAGAAATATTCTACCAACCCTATGAAAACACAGATGTCATCCCAGATTACTATACCTACCAAAGCTTTCAATAACTATAGAAGGAGAAATGAAGGTATTCCGTGACAAAACCTTATTTATATAATGCATATGATACATATCAACTAACCTAGTCCTACAGAAAATTATGGAAGGAAAACTCCAATGCAAAGAAGTTAACTACAACTATGAAAACACAGGCAATAGATATCCCAACTTTAGAAGTTGCCAAAAGAAAACTGGAGTGAAATCCATAAAAAATACCAGCACCAAGAACAAATGCAAAACAACAAGAATGAACAATCAATGATCATTAATATTCCTTAATATTAATGATATTAACATACCTATAAAACACACAGGATAATGGAATGGATGCAAAGACAGAATCCATACTTCTGCAGCATACAAGAAACACACCTCAACTTCAAAGACAGTAATTATCTCAGAGTTGAGGGAAAAGGATCTTCTAATTAAATAGAGCCAAGAAGCAAGAAGGTGTAGCTATCCTAATATCTAACAAGTTAGATTTGAACCAAAATCAATCAAAAGAGATGAAGAAGGTCATTTCTTACTCATCACAGGAGAAATCCATCAAGACACAGTGTCAATTCAAAACATCTATATCCCAAATAAAAATTACCCACATTCTTAAAACAAACATTACTAACACTCAAATCTCACATACAACCTACACATTTAGAGTGGGAGAATTCAGTACCCCACTCTCAACAGTGGACAGGACCACCAGAGAGAAAATTAACAAAGGAACAAATGAACTAACAGAAAGTATGTTTAATTAGGTCTAACAGACATTTGTAGAACATTCGATCCAATCGTAAAAGAAAATACCTTCTTTTCAGCACCACAGGTAACCTTCTCTAAAATTGATTACATACTCGGTAATATAACAAACCTTAATAGCCACAATAAAATTTGGAATAATGTCCTGTATCTTATCAGCCCACCATGCCTTAAAGTTATAATAATACAACACAAATTTCAGAAACCTCAAAATGTGTGGAAACTGAAAAATGCAAAATTGCACCATTCCTGTGTCAAGAGATAAATAAAGAAATTAAATACTTCCTAGAATTCAAGATGAATAAACACACAACATCACCATACTTATAGGACACTTTGGAAGTAGTACTAAGAATGAATTGCCTACATGTAGAAACTGGAGAATATTAATATCACAATGAAAGTTCTAGAACAAAAAGAATCAAACTAACCACAGAGGAGAATATGACAGGAAATAGTCAAATTGAGGGCTGAAATCAATAAGGTAGAAATCAGGAAAACAATACAAAGAATCAACATTACAAAATTTGGTTCTTCAAAACTTCAACAAAATATAAAAACTGTTATCTAAACTAACCAAAACACAGAAAGTGAACATGCAAATTGACAAAATCAGAAATGAAAAGGGGGACTGTAGTGAGATATTCACCTTGTCTGCACCTGTGGCATAGACCACGCCCATTGGGGGTAGAGACAGAGCCTGACTTGACCTAGGGGAACTAAGGCTGAGGATGGGGCTTGGAGATCTCTCTTGCTTGCAGCATGGGGACAGGAGTACATCCGGAGGCATTCTTGGGTCCAGGAACCTGCTGGTGTTCATCTGTCTATGTTGTGAGTTATTTCTTCCTGAATAAACATCTATTTGGCCTATTTGTTTCTCCTGATCCTTATTAAACATCAATAGGGGACATAACAATGGACATTGAGGAAATCCAGAGAATATTCAGATCATATTTTGATAACCTGTACTCCACAAAATTTGAAAATTTAACAGAAATGGTCAATTTTCTGGATAGATATAACTTAACAAAATTATACTTAGAACAGATAAAGCAATATAATAGGCCTATAACCTCTACTGAAATTGAAAGTCATCAAAATTCTCCCCCCAAAAAAAGTCCAGGGCCAGATTTTCTTCAGTGCAGAATTCTACCAGTAATTCACAGAACAGCTAATACTAGTACTCCTCAAAATATTCCACACAATAGAAGCAGAATGTCAATGCCAAACTCTTTTTACAAGGCTACAATTACCTTGGTACACAAGCCATACAAAGACACAACTAATAAAGAGTACGACAGACCACCAATATCCCTCGTGAATATTTATGCAAAAATACTCGATAAAATATTAGCAAATGGAACCCAAGAACACATCAGAGAAATCCACCATGACCAAGTAGGCTTCATCCCAGGGATGCAAGGATGGTTCAACATATGAAAATCTTTCAATATGAACCACCATATAAACAAAGTGAAAAGGATAAGCCATATGATTATCTCACTAGATGCTGAAAATGCCTTTGAAAAAATGCAACACCCCTACATGATAAATGTCTTGGAGAGATCAGGGCTAACAGGAACATACCTAAACATAATAAAAGCAATATACAGTAAACCAACAGCCAGCATCAAACTTAATGGAGAGAAGCTTAAGGTGATGCCTCTAAAATCAGGAACAAGACAAGGTTGCCCACTCTCTCCATATCTCTTCAATATTGTTCCTAAATACTACTTAAGAATAAGAAATCAAAAGGAGATTAAGGTGATACAAATTAGAAAGGAAGAAGTCAAATTTTCACTATTTGCAGATAATATGATAGTTTACATAAGTGACATGAAAACCTATCCCAGGGATCTCTTATAGCTGATAAACTTCTTTAGCAAAGTGACAGGATATAAGATTAATACAAAAACAAAACAAAACACAAAAAAAACCCCAAAAATCATATACCCTACCATATACAGAGTATCAATAAAGAAACAGAGAAAAACATCATCCTTTATAATTGCCACAAATAACATAAACTCTCTTGGGGTACTGCTAACCAAACAAGTGAAAGATCTATATAATTAGGCCTTTGAGTATTTAAAGAAATTAAAGAACATATGAGAAAATGGAAAACTCTCCCATGCTCTTGGATAGGTGGATAAACATAGTAAAAAAGTAAAAATGGCAATTGTGCCAAAAAGTATCTACAGCTTCAAATCAAATCCCATAAAAATCCCAGCACAATACTTCACATACTTTGAAAGACCAATACTGAACCTTATATGGAAAAACAGAGGACCCAAGATAGCCAAAACAAAACAGTGAAATAAAGCAACGTTTAAGTTTGGTAGTGGAGAAAAAAGAAGACCAATAGAAATGAATTAAAAACACTAATATTAACCCTCACACCTACTGACACCTGATTTTTGACAAAGAAGCTAAAATTATACAACAGAAAAAAATGCTTCAAAAATGATGCTGGCATAACTTTCCTAGAAGTAACAGAGATACTACAGGATACAATATTTACATATACATATAAGGAGAAATCTTTTGCATATATGGAAAACCACCTGAATTTCTTAAAATGGGGAATAAAATGGGGGTGATGTCATTATATTCTTTTAGGCATTTTAGTTTTAACATGAACATTAACAGTCATTTTATGATTAAAATATTCAAATATGATGAAAGACCAAGAAAATAAAAATTTCTACCTAACATATCAATAAACCACTAAAACTGACAACAGCCACAATCTAGTAGCATACTTATTCTATGTTAAAAATATCAGTATTTGTTTAGATACACAAGAGAAATCCACTGCAAATTGCTGATGTGAAAGTGATGCAGCTTTACTCTTGGTTAATGCTAGAATTATAATCAAGTTGTCCATAATTTATACAATTTAATCCATATATTCTCCAAGTGTTAATTGGTGAAAAATAAATAAAAAGAATAAAAGAGCTACAGGAGTGTGAAAAGGCACATACAGGAGTTACAAATGATGCACAATTATTTGCCACAAGACCTTGAAAGTGACTTAGGAAACTGAGGATAATGAAGCATGAGAGAACTGCATGCTCACAGCATCTGTGAGGAAAGAGGCGGCCAAGGATTGCCTGGGAGTTGTGCTTAATTTATGGGCTGGACTGAAAATGAATGATCCTGATGTTTGAAGACTTGAGAAATGACTTCACAGTTTATAAAGGAGAATTAAGTAAGGATTACCTTGTCATTACAGCCACCTGTACTTTACTACATAAGCTGACTGCATCAATATCACCACCGCCATCATTCTATTTTTGTTCTAGGCCAAATATATATATATTTGTGTGTATATATACATATACATGTATATACATATTCATATGTATGTATATATACACATATATGTATATACATACATTATTGTGTATATATAATGTATGTATCTATATATGGATACATATACATGATTGTATATATAGAGATATATTCTGTGTTCAGTATGTGTTAAATCTTATCACTAATCTGAAAGCATATCTTCAAGCTGACAAAGGATATATACCATAAATTTATATTAATGTAATTTCTACTCTATGTAATTAATTTTCCTTTTCATCTTAAGCATGAAAAATGACAATTATTTGACTTCTCCTAATGTTAAATAGAGAAGATTATTAATTTTTATGTACTCTATTGGATTCAGGCAGAGGAAAGCAGAATATATTGGAGATACATGGGAGCCCATCCTACCTAGTAAGAATAGAAACCACTTCTAACCTTACTTACCTAAATTTTGTCATGTTTTATATCATAAAAATATCCTAGTGGAGGCCATTCAGCCTGTTACATAGACATGAATGTCTAAAGTGGTTCTACAGGTTCACTCAAAGGAATTATAGCACAAGGTACTAGCTAGCCAGCCCCAGTGTACCATGATTTTAATGAACTAGAATGTGAGCTTAACAGAGGTAGAGCTTAACAGAGGTCTGTATATGGAATGAGATATACAGACCAAATGAAATGTGCAGAAGTTGTACTGATGTATGATCAATAAGTAGGGCACAACCATGTAATAACAATGAAAGAAAGAATTAAGAATCTCAGTTCAGAGTCCCATTTAATAATAGTGATATGACAGAATAATTTTCAACACATATGACAAATAGTCTCTTGAATACATACATTGTTAGATAATATGAATTACAGACCTTGGACTGATACATACTATCTCCTCATGCCATGCTTGCATTTCCTATAGCCAGTTAAACATTCCTTTACAATTTAAAGAATGAAGATATTTGTACTAGACCGGTACAAAGATTTGCCCTGTCAACAGTCAGTTATAGGTAAAAAAGGGGCCATGCGACAGATACCTAGCACTCTCTGTTATACTGTTGGCTACTTAATGATTCTAGGAGAGGAGAGTCCTTATCTTCAGTTGCTGCCACTCATGAGCAAATTTTGAAACCAAAAGCCTTATAAGAATGTGTAGGTCGAAGAATTTGGACACCTATGTGAGAATGCCAAAGGACAAAAGGACAACACATCTAAAGAGTGGATAGGTGGAAGGGTTTAGAAAGGGAGCAGCAGATCTCACGATCAGCTATTACAAGTTCTACAGCACTGACTCACACAGGGTGATGTGAACACATAAAAGATGTTTTCTTGCTGACCTTGAGGGCAGACATGTTTCTTGTTGTTGATGTTTGTTTGATCATTGTATCGTTAGAATAAGCCCTACTGGCCTCTCTATACCCTTGCAACCAGTGCTTTCATGGGATTTAAAGACAATCTATGCTGTTGAGACAAAACATTAGCATAAGAAACCATCTAAATGGTTTGACCTTTGCTTCTCTTTAGTAACCTTGAATTAGGAACATCACCACTGTCTGAGTGGTATATATAAGATGTAGAGGGAATTCTGCTGGAATTAGCTTTCTAATTTCCATATCATGGGATTTGTCACAGCTGTTTCCTTAATCAACTGTTTTTTGTTTGTTTGTTTGTTGGTTTGTTTGACTGAACTCAAACTGCAAAATTTAGAAAATATTAATAAATTCTTTTAAAAATAACTATTAAGCTCTTTCTATAAAAACTATAAAATCCTACTTCTTTCTTTTTTTCTCTTAGATGTTTGCTATATAATATCAGGGATAACTTCTCTGCTACATAATGAATCTTTCACTCACAGGAAAAATGAAAAGTGGTGATATGTTCATCATTTTATTTCAACAGTTCGAGAATATTTTTTCCCCTTTCTACATTAGCTACATGGCATCAATATCACTTTTTTTCCCCTAAAGGAACCAATCTTACAAATTATTCCTGAGTTTTGGACACATATTATAGTGAACAATACTGCTAGGGAGACACTTGCCTCTAGGGAATATTTATTGTCAACCAGTTTATGGAGTGGCAAAAAAACATTGTTTTACTCAAATAATACTACCCTTCACATCATCTTTGGAAATATAAGTGTGAACAGGAGAGAACCAGAAGGCTAAATATTTTTTATTTTGTTTCATTCTTCTAATTTTGTGTGGACTTGTTCATGTTTGAATTCAAGCCTGGGGAATGAGTTTATGGCTCTCCTACCCTTTAAGTTAATGTAGGTTAAACAAGAACACTCATGATCATGTTAAAACAATAGCACTAAAATCAAGTCTGCATGAGCATAAGAAGGCTTGACTCTTAAGGAAGAACCTAACACAGAATCATTTATTTCATGTGGTGCACCTATAACCAGTCAGACAACAAGGTCATCACATTTACTATGCAATATTTGTTGAAAGACAATATTTTAATTTAATTTAATAAAACATAAAGATGATAGGAATTATCAGTTAGGCCACACAGGTGGTAAATAAGCAAGATTGGAATTTTAATTCAGATTGGTTTGATTCTAATTTCCATATTCCATTTTAACACCTGTATTTCTAAATCTAAGCACGTGCTAATATTGTATATGTATGAAAAACATAAGGCATTTTATATAAAATCTAAATTAATTATCTTCATGACTTCTAAATAGAGTGATATAAAAATGTTTAACACTTAATGTTGTCCCCAAGTTCCCTTTTTTAAAAAGATGTGGAATTGGCAGCAGACCTTTGAATGTTTGTTATCATTGACTTTTTATAGAACTAAAGAAAAACAATAATAAATACTGACCTGTTATTCAGTAAAGCTCTTGACCTTCTAAATGTACACAGGGAGATAGGATTGATAAGTAGCCATTCTTATTTTCAATATCAATTTGTATTTTCAATAAGCAGTATCTTAACCAACTGTAAGATTCTCAATAAAATCTATAAAATTGGGTGACATGACAGTCAATTTTCCTAAGATCTGAGGCAGAAATTATGAAGTAGTGGTGTTAACATGATTGACTTCTGTTGAGGGCATCCTTTCAGATTTGTACATATTCATTACCTCATGTGTATACAGTGGTTTTCTTTACTATGCATTCAGAGAAGTATGTATGTGGGGAAGAGGATCTGGAGAAGCAAGGGGAAGAGGAAAAGGAAAGAGGCTTACAGGAATATTTAACTCATAATGATACTAATCCTACCATAAAATTATTTGCATATATCTGACAGGACATAGACCCACACAAATGACAAACCTCTGGGCATGTCTCTAAAGGACATTGTGTATTAGATTAATAGAGCCTGGAAGATCCACCTTAATTTTGGGTAGCACCATTCCATGGGCTGAACAGTCCCGGACTGAACATACAGGAGAAATCACTAAGGCTGGAGAAATGACTCAGTTAGTAAATACTTTCACAAGCATTCAGACATGAGTTCAGATCAGCACTCTGTCTCTCTCTCTCTCTTTCTCTCTCTCTCTCTCTCTCTCTCTCTCCATATATATACACATACATACAATATATATATATATATATATATATATATATATATATATATACCAGTATGTATATATATATATACCAGTATAGTGGAGAACATGTGGAAACTCAGATCAGGGAATAATGGAGACAAAGATATATCTGAGATCACTGGCAGCAGGCCAGACAATGCCTGACTTCAAAGTCAGTGAGAATTCTTGTCCCAAAAATTAAGGTTTGGAGCAATCATAGAATTGAGGGCACCTAGTGTGAACCTGTAGTCTCCACATGTACACAAACATATTCATACCCATATTCTCATGAACACATATGCAAACCAAGAATATGGATAGACACCACACACACACACACACAGAGAGAGAGAGAGAGAGAGAGAGAGAGAGAGAGAGAGGAAGAGAGAGAGACAGAGACAGAGAGAGAGCATGATAATGAAAAATTAACTAACACATATACTGATGAAAAATTAATGTCAAGACAAACCATTGTTTAAAAATTAAGAGGCAAAAGAGATATTGGATACCTTAATGTAGTTTTCAGAATCAGTGAAGCAAATCATAGAAATTCCATTAACTGGGATGTACAGCATCTACTGAAATTTTGGATAACCAATATTTAGTTTTGAGTTCTTAATTCCATGGTATTATGACCTACCCTTTCTTTTTCCACATTGAATTTTAGAATCACTTTATCTTGTGACAAATAGATCTATATTTATGAACAAGAATTAGGCTGCTGTCAATACTAAATGATAATTATTTACCTATGGAGTCAAAAAAAGAGAAACAAAACAAAAAACAACAACAATTATAAAAATCCCAGTCACATACAATTATATCAGAAGAAATTCAGAAATAAAACTAAAGTTACAATTGATCACCCATTCTTTATCTTTTGCTTAATAGGTACACTTTGTACATTGACTAACAGTACATTGGAGTTTATATTGTGTTTAATAGCACATGTTTGAATTTCAAATATATTTTTAAATAAGTCCTTGTACATAGTTAATATTTGGTTAGATGCTCAGCATATACTAGTTTCCGTACACAGTATATTAGACTGAAAAGGAAGCACTTATGTGTATATCATATAAGCTCATGTCTGTCTCAGTGATGCCTGTAGTTACATGACAGTAGACTTATCAATGCTTAGGGATGCCACGACAGAGTCTACTCAGCAATTCTACCAAAGTGTTTTGCTGCATAATGGAGAAAATACAAATACATAATATAAATATATTTCCACATATAAAATCTGTACTTGTGTACATTCAATAGAACAATACCAATTTGAAGGCAAAATTATGACCTTATTATTAAAATACAAGACCTATTATTTGACAATGTTACACTGGATTCCTGATCTTGTGTTAAATTTCTGTTATTAGTCATCTCATATTATTGAATTTCTGAGGCTACACTCTTTTTTAATTTAAAAATTTTATAGTTATAACACATTACACAGAAGAGCCTTCAAAGTATATTCTTTTAGTTAAGGAATGAGAGAAGAATGTATTTCCATAGTTTTGTGTATTTCTAAAATAGACATTTTATTTTTTTCCTTTCTATAATGGTGGTAGTACCTCATTGTCTTGGATGTATAAGAGTTCTCATACTTTAAATTGTTAAAGTTAAAATTTGCATTTTAATGAAACTGGTAACTGTCCTATGTCTTATTCTGAACCACAGAGTTCAAGTATCCTAGCTTCAGGGACAAGAAGTTAAATGTTTAACCTAAGATAAAGAGTAGAGAAAAATCATAAAATGTAAATGTCTTTTATTATAATTTTAAAAATAGATCTATTTCACATTTCCTTATTTCTTCATTGTCTTCATTTATGTAAGCCATGACATAAATTTTAATAAATGATTTATGGTTACAAATTAATTTTTTCATTCTCATTTATTATAGGGTGTCACATTTTATCATGCCTGCATTTAATCATCTCCTGTCTGCATATTAATGGTTACAAATATGATACCTGAATAGACTCAAGAAGCCAGGAGTTTAGCTGTCTTATACAGTAACGGTTGATTGACTTGAAAAGTGGGTTTGGGGAAAAATTTATAAAAATACATGAACCTTCATAAGTCTCTACATGCATATGCATTTAAAATAGCTCATATAGTAAGGAAGGTTTTCTACCCTGTAGTATCAGTATGTGTAATTTAATTTTTCATAAGCCCCCTCAAATTGTACATCTATAACTGCATTGAACATGTAATAAGCCTTATGTCAAAATCATCTGGCATCATAAAGAAAGCATTGCTAGGTTTTAGTGTAAACTTTGGACCACAGGGAAATGCACTAACATCTCTTGGTAACCTACATTCTTGTTGGCAGGTTTGTTCTATAATAGTTAAAAATGTAAATGAAAAAGCATAATTTGATAAAGTCTTAATCTAAACTGAAGGCCAGGTTATATGGTCTGGCTAGAGAATTTGTATGTAAAGATTAGAAAAGGAAATACACCATTATTAGAACATGATTGATTAATAGAAAGTGTGTTCTAAATAGTTATCCTTCAGAGTTCTGAAACATTTGTTCCAGAATTTTTTTCACTCTCTCTCAATGAATTGCAATATCAGAGTATATACAGTTCCCTCGTATCAGTTGGCATAGAAATTGCCTACAACCTGTACACATCTTTTCAGATGCTTTCAACAGGTTATAGATAATATTTTAAATTCCAAACACTAGATAAATTAATGTTGTCATGTTAATTAGAGAACAATAACAAGGGAAAGGTATCTGTATGTGTTCAGTAAAGACAGGTTTATCCTGGATTTCTGATATGTGGTTGGTTGAATCTTAATATACAGAACCTACAGTGTAGACAATACACGTTAGTTTAATTCTTACTTTTTTCCAAAAAGTGAAATAAATTAAATAAATGAGTGCATGCCTGGTGTTAAAGCAAAGAGTTGAACTATTATTTATGAAAATAATATGGTAGAGTAGGTGTGAGGGAATGATCAGACTGAATTCTTGAAATTACCTACCACAAAGAGGGGTAAAAAACAATTGCAAACAACATGAAGTTCAAAACTTAAATATTAATCTACTATTCTCAAACACATAGAAGTAATTCCAGAATAAGTTTGGAAGGAAATGTAGTTTGAGAAGTAAAGTACAGAGAGTTATTATAACTGTGATCAGTGGCACAGAGAGTGCTACTACTTATGCAAACTGATGTAATGTCTGAGTACTTTAAGAACCCATGAAGAGAGAGCACCTGATTGACAGAAACTGAATGCAAAATTGGAAGGAAGTTTAGTAGACAAAGAGAAAGAAGGTGTGGCATCATCTGTGTCCTTCATGGTAGCCACAGTGAAGCTCTGCCTTACTGCAAAGGCCCAAATTGGGGTGGGGGAATGAAGACTCCCTTCAATACTAAGAAATAAGGAGAGGGTAATGAACACTGTGAACATCCCGGTAACTGCAACCACCCAAGAAGAATAAAGGCAGATGTTCATAGGCCTATTTTCAAAATGAATTTTGCTCTACCAATGACCCATACAAGGCACCCAATTTTTTCTTACACTATTTTTGAAGGATATACTCTTTTATCAAGGAGAAATACATCCAAAGATATTTCATTGTTTAAAACCGAGTTACCTCCTTAAACTTTCATGGATTCTGTTTTGTCCATTTAGTCAAAACTGTATGGTGAAAAACTCAATATAATAAAAACATGTCTGTGAATTTAATGAAGTCATTCCACTGACAGAGACAGAGACTTATGTGGAAAGAGAAACCATGCTTACCTTCCTCAGTAGTTTTTTGTAATTATTTCTGTCTTTTCATACATGATCAAGTCCCCATGAGCAATAACCACCATGGCTTTTAACAAAATTGACAATCATTTTCCAAGGCTATAAATTTTTCAATTAGAATATTTCAACAGCTTTGAGAAGCATGGCAGCACCACTGTCTGAATGAATAGGCCTTATGGGCCTATGTGGTTTGTGGATTTTCTTTTGTCTTGTATTTAATGTCTCTTGCAGCATCCCATTCAGGAACATGTGCTGTTGTGCAGTTCCACAAGTGATTGACGTATTGGCAACTTCAATATGTCATAGGGTATGAACTTCAATGAACTTTTGTTTAAAATCCATTGCTTATGATGGCATGGTAAAGGTTATCTTAACACCTGACAATGCTACATTTTCTCTTTCCCCAAGGAAGTAATTGGATAAAAATATCAAGTCTTTTTATTTATATGATTAATACAGGAGCTAAGGCTTATTTTTTATTATTGATTATACTGTTATGTGTGTGTGTGTGTGTAAGCATGCCTTTTTTGTTTCTTTTAAGAAGTAAAAGGGAGAGAGTTAATGAGTTAATTAGGTAATTTAACAATAAAGCGATTCTTAAATTTACTTGCCTTGCAACAGGGTTAAATATATATTGTGAGCAAAGTGATGACATTATTATTTTTAAATGTTGATGGTGGAGCCTGAATTCTGTATCTCATTCAGTCTTCTTTAGTAAATGAATCAGCGAGGGATCATTCTAGGCTTCTTTTGACAACTGATACAGGTTATAACTTGTTCCCAAAGCTAAATCTATCTCTATTTCCAGAAAGACTTTTCCTCATTTTTTTAAATTTAAATTAGAAACAATTTTATTTGACATATCAATCCAAGTTTCTTTCAAGTCCCATCCTTCCTTTCTCTCCATAGATCCCCCCATCCCATTCCATTTCTGCTCCCCAGTGAGGGTGAGGCCTTCCATGGTGGATCATCAAAGTCAATCCCATCTTTTGGGGGGGCATGGTCTAAGTCCCCACCATGTGTTTAGACTGAGAGAATATCCCTCTATGAGGAACGGGCTGCTAAAGTCCATTCATATAGAAGGGATTAATACTGACCCACTAACAGAGACTCCATAGACTGCAAAGGACTCCTAACTAACACCCACATTCAGGGGTCCTATTTCCTTCCTATGCTGGTTTCCCATCTATCAGTCTGGGATCCATGGGTTACCCCTTGTTCAAGTCAGCTGTTTCTGTGGGTTACCCCTTAATGCACTTGACCCCTTTTCTCATCATTTCCCCCCTCTCTGAAACTGGATTCCAGAAGTTTGACTCAGTACTTAGCTGTGCATGTTTGCTTCTGCTTCCATCAGCTACTGGATGAAGGTTCTAGGATGTCATATAGGGTAGTCAGTCATCAAACTCATTATAGGGGAAGAACATTTAAGATAGCATCTTCACTATTGCTTAGATTCTTAGTTGTGGTCATTCTTGCAGATCTCTGAAAATTTTCCTAGTACCAGATTTTTCTTTAAACCTATAATGGCTCCCTCTATTATGGTAGCTGTTTTCTTGCCCTCTTCTATTCTTCCCCTGACTCATCTTCCTGCTCTCTCAATTCCTCCTCTCCCATCCTCCAATTCTCTTTCTCCTAACTCCTTCTCCCCACCCCATGCTCTCAATTTTCTCAGGATATCTTGACCTTTTCTCTTCTCTGGGGACCATGTTTGTCTCTCTTAGGTTCTTCCTTGCTTACTAGATTCTCTGGTGGATTGTAGACTGGCAGTCCTTTGCTCTACCTATGAAAGGTATTTCCTCTTGACAAGGTAATGTTGGGTGTTTTATCCTCTCCTCACAAAACACACATATTGTTTTAACTCTAGGAAATTCAAGTACAAAGTTAAACACACAGACACACACACACACACACACACACACACACACACACACGCACGCACACACAAAAAGATACATCTGTGTCTTAAAACACAGCTGTTTCCTTTTGCTCAGTTTTCCACAGTCTTGTCAGTACCCTATTCAGTTTGGCTAGATTAAAGTGTTTACATGTCTCATTCTTTATATGGGGACCGGGGACTGTATTGGTTTTATGTTTTCCACATGACAGAAAAGATAGAAGGTAAGATATCCTAAGTACCTATCACAAAAATATCCAATGACATCATTGGCTACCATAGGCCATACATAGTCTGAGACCTTCAGAAAGTTGGAGATTTGAAAACAGATGTGCCTGATATTTGCAAGATAACCTCTCAGTTTCTTCCTCTTGAAAGTGATGATAATAGTAATAACATCCCTGGAAGATTGTTTGGGAAATCAACTGTGAAAAAGACACAGAAAATGTTTAATGAACCATTATTCACAACATGCTGTTCCATTAGATCCAACAACTTTTCCCTTATGTTAATGACAATATTTTACATGCTTAGCTAAAAATTTCATTTTCCTCTGCCTTATTATCTACCAGTTGATACTACAACATGCCCTCCGCAAGACAAACTTCCTGAAATCAAACAGTCATCTCTCTGAACTCTACTAGTATTGTTTACTGGTTGTGAGATCCTGCTCAATAATTAACTGTGGGCCTTGAAGATAGATCCTTGCAATAGTAAGAAAATAAAGTATATTTCATAAATACTTTAATTTTCAGAAGGGACAATATTGCACTTGAAGTAAAAAGCAGCTATCTCAGCTCCTGACACATAAGTTATATAAAATATTAATATTCTTCACCTGCAGTTTAAAGCATTTGCCACTGTAGAAATGATTCATTGGTTTTGTTCAAGTTAGAGAAAATCAATGACATCCTTAGATTTGTATACACTAATTCAATTCTTTTAAGGAGTGTCTACTAGAATATTCAGTTGCTAACAGAATTGCAAAATGATTTTAACAATGTGTTTTCTCATTCAGGTGTTTATCAGAAAGCTTCATAAAGTCTATTGGTCTTTTTTTTCCCCAAAATGTGCTATGCCTGTAGGAATGACTGACAAGACTTTTTTGGGAGGTGACAGAGATTCAGAGGAGGATTGTCATATGAAAATGAGAGACAAAAGCAAATATAAAGTAAGATAAAATTCTAATTTCATGTGATGCAACATTGTGCAGAACAATGTTTTATTGGTAGCAATTTAACTGAGGTTTGTGTCAAATTATACTCTGGACAATTCAGAGATGGTGATAGCCATATGTTAAATTCCACAAGGCATAGTAAGAGGGGCTTGCATGTTTGTTAAGGATATTTGAGGCCATCAACAACATATGTACTGTATGGCTTTATAAGACACCAAATGCTTTCCAGTGGGACTGAATTGGAACATCATAGTCTGAAAGAGGAATTTACATCCCTTTTGTACAATTATGGTGGTTATAGTTTTGTGTTAAAACTCAATAAAGCTTCCAACACTTACTCTTGAAATATATGGAGTTTTGTGGATCCTTTTTTTAGAATCCTTCAAACATTGTTTTAATCTTGTTTTTTATATAATTTGTTCATATTTGTAATAGACATAAAAAGTCTGGTAAGTTGTATATGTTTCTCTGAAGTCCCCATCAGCCTCAACATTAGTGACATTTTCAAGGAACCTATGAATTTAGCCTAACACTATTTTATAAACAAAATTATATTGAATTCTTAAATCACCACTATAGTTTTTTTAAGCTTTATTATGTATCAGAAGGATAATGCTCAAGAAGTAAAAGTTACCTCAAAATCAAACAATGACAAGAGGATGAAATCTAGATTTTGATCTCATGATAAGATGGGCTCCTGTCTTTTATGTGAATAAAGAGATATATGTTTTCAGGAATATTAGAAATATGTGATAAAAATTGAATACAGCAATATCATGATTTCATATTAGACTATGAGTTTGATCCCACTGGTAAATATAGTGAGAATGATCACTGAGATTTTAAAGGTTCAGTTGTCTCAGCACTCAAATGGAAAGTAGACACTTTAAGCACTTGCCAAAAATGAGTTTTGGTTTTTAATCTGAACTTTATTAACTGAAAATTTTATGTACTCATCTGTGGTATTATAACTGTTTATTAAAACTTCCTTACTAATTTGACATCTATTGCATAAATTTATAGTAAAATAACTTTAAATCAGCACATCTTCTATAGAACTGGTTCTTTCTACATGCCTTATTCTGTGCCCTATTCCAATTTCTAAAGCAGTCACTTAATGGTCATAACCACTTGGACCTGTGGATTCATATCAGGCTCCATGACAATCAGACCCATTCACTTGCCAATAGGTTGGATGATTTCTGGTTTAAGATTAATTGACACTTTCTATTCAATTCCCCCTTTTCAGCATCCATCATTTCCTTCTGTGCCCCCTGGGCACTTGTATCATTGATCATAAAGATTTAATGCCAGTACTTTTGATTACTCATTTTGAACACTTGTGAAATATAGGATATCTGGACATTTCATAAGAGTGAATGATGGACTGATGAAACAATCATATGAACACATGACCCATGAGATCCTGTGTATATGGAGATGAGCTAGACAGACATCACTTTCTGCTTGACAACTCATTTTAGCTTTAACCCCAATGTTACAACCATGAGGAGTTTTGATTAGTTTACTGGCTCTTTGCTGCCTGATTCCAGTAACTTAGTGAGGTATAGTACAAAAAGGCACCCCTTTGACATATTGAAGGACAGTTTGGGGTTAGTTGAGGCCTTGTGGACCTTGCATTGCATTTTCTCATCTCATTTATTGCTTTGTCTCACCTCCTTTCACTGATCCATAAAAACTAACTTATGCCCCACAATGAATCTCAGAATCTGTTCTTGGGAACCAGAACGTTAACCAGGAAGAATTACTATGTTGCAGGTGCTATGTTTTAGCCCTCACCCCTCACCTTTCACCCTGATGCACAAATAATGTTCTTAGAATCTCTTTAATTATTTGATAGTATGTTTTCACTAAGTAGATGTATCATATACCTTCTCTGCATAAAGTTAATGAGAAAATGTTTACTTAGTTCAAGTCACAGATATGGTAAATAATAAAGACAAAAGATACTTATGACTTTAAACCTAGTATTTTATTCATTAATTTTTCAGGATATTTTAAAATTGATTTAATTAATATTTAATTAAGATCAGACATAATATTAAATATCAGACACAATGCTAAACATAAAGTATGAACACACTGCAAATATGATCAGAATATAAAAGATGCCCTTTACTGCCCATGAGAGACTTATGACCTAATGGGAAAGCAGACAAAGTCATTACAGTATCCATTACCTAAAAGGGCATACTCATGGTTAGGAGAACTTATAAAGCAACATTTTGAACAATATCAGGAAATTATTTATGGTGTTCATACAGAAATATTTCAAATGGCCCAATGTGTGGATGGAGTACTCACCTTGAAAGAAAGTGGACTGAAGCACAGTTCTTCAAACTGCACATAACTTGTCAGTTCCTTTTCAGAAGCCACATGTTATTCCAGAATAAAGAAGCAGAGAAACAGACCTGACACAAGAATTTTAAGGAAACTGCCATATCATTGAGCTCTGAGAGTGACTGAGTGGACTTGCCTCCAAAATTATGTTGATAAGGAATTGAGAAAGATTTCTTCATTGACTTTGAAACTTTATAGGCACATGACATATACAACACACAAATGCAAATGAAAAGAACCATCATTGTATCTTAAAGGTTAAGTTTTTGTTAAAAGGTAAGTTTTTGTTCTCTCTTTCCCTGAGATAGGGTTTCTCTGCATTACTTTGGAGCCTGTCCTGGAACTAGCTGTGTACACCAGGCTGGCCTTGAACTCAGACTGCCTCCACCTCCCAAGGAATGTACCACCAATGCCCTGTAAAAGGTAAATTTTATCTAAGCAATAAAATAATAATTAAGACAGAACACTGAAATTCCATCTTAATATTTAAGACATAACACTTTGGTCATATGTCAGGAGTTGCCATTTTAGTAGGGATGATTCAGAGCACAAAAAAAAAGAGGGAATCAAGTGAAATATGAAAGATTTGGGGTAATAAAGACAAAATTTGTCTTCATTTTGAAGAATGGTGAGCAGATATTAAATCATTACTGATTTTCATTATGAAGTCATTACCTCTTCCTTTTCAATTTCCAGTCCCTCCCTTCTATTCATTCTGTTCTTCCTTCTTCATGTTGTCTTTCTCTTGCCTCTCTTCCTACAACCCGTTGCCTTAGGAGAGAGTTAACATGTCTGAAACAGTCTAGGAAGTCCAATCCAGAGTCATCAAGAATTTAATGTGGATAGAGTGGGAAAGGATTAATACAAGCAAGACACAAGACATATATCAATACACAATTGGATTGTGTTTGGGAGACAAATAAAAGCCTTTGATTCTCCAAATACACGGGGCAGAGAATCTTGTGGTTTGAGCAGTGCTATAAATCAGAAATAAATCCAAGTTAACCAACCCATCTTACAAATTCTGAAGGCAGTGAATTCAGAAAAGCAAGCAGTCTGAGGAGAGTGGTTAATGGCAATCAATAACCCTTATCATTGGTTAAACATAAAAATACACTCCTACTGTACATGATTTTTCACAGAAATCTAAATAGTCACTCTGTTTTAGTAACTTAGCTGCCTCCTTTATTAATGAAACTTCAAATTCATAAATATGGTCTGATTTTATAATCTTACTTATCTTTGACCACAAATTTCATAGCAGATTAATGTGTTTACACTGTTGGCTTTTGCTAAATTATCTTGGTGACGAAGCTCCCAACAGATCATCCCTAAACTTTAAATGTGATTCAGTCTATTTATGAACCTTCTCTAGATATTATTCATTTTAGTTTCTGTATTCTGCTTATAGATTTATCTACTGTGTTCACCAATAATTTTCAAGTATTCTAACAATTATTTATTCTTATTAATTAGATTTTATCTCATTAAAAGTGATAACAAGCTAGCTAAAAAGCCTTCCATTTCCAAATCACTGTTCATCTATTAACTAACACAAACAGTGTTGAGAGCTACAAGATAGGGCTTAGGGAGATAAATCAATATTTTACCTGATAAAAAAGGTACTTTGTTTTCAAGAAGAGATCTTGACTATATTTTATTCTTCCTCATTTTTTTTATTTTGATCCATTCTCCACTTCATGATAGGTGTGCATTTACAAATCAATCTAATCATGACTGGGTCATGCTGGAAAACTTGTGATTGCTGTCTATTCTTCTGCAGAATACAGTATATGTAGCATACCCTGGAGTTTAAGGTTCTTCAAACTTTGAGGATAGCCTATGATTCAACTTTATCTCTTAACATCCATATCAGCATGAACATCATGTTGTTCTTGCAGAATTACTAGTGTTTTCATGAAAATACGTGTTCCTTCTTGGTTTTCATATGTTCCTTCTCCCATATCAAATTCACCCCTTTTCTTGCAATTTACTAGATTAGAATTTATTATCCATTTCAAATTGCATCCTAGAGTATTCTTTTCTCCTAATTTACAAAACCTGTAAATATTACTATTATATCACTAATACTTAAATATGAGATATTCCTGCTCTCTTACAGAAAGTATTAAAGTGGTTTTGAAACATCTACATTTAGAAGGCATGATTCATATTTATGTGAGAACTGTGATAATGTTTCTATGCCTATTGGTTAGTAGGCAATATAGTCAAACGGACGTTGATGAGGGGGAAGTGGGGTCTTCTTGTTCAGGTTTTTGAAATCACATTGTTTTTATTTTTAGCAGCAGAATTCCTTTTCTATGAAAGCCAACAAAAAACTTTACTTAGGGGCTGGAGAGATGTCTCATTATTTATGTGAACTTGCTGCTTTTCCACAGGACCAGATTCTGGATCCCAAAACCCACAGGACTGCTCATTAACATATATATTAACATAACATATATATATATATATGTATATATGTATATATATATATATATATATATATATATATCCAGTTTCTGGAGACCCAAGACCCAATACCACCTTTCTGGTTTCATAAGCAATAGGCTTCCATGTAGTGCACAGGTATACCTGTGATAGGAACAACTATACAAATTAATAATAATAATAATAATAATAATAATAATAATAATAATGATAATTATTTTACAGAGCAAAGGAAATTGAAATGTATAATAAGTGGCAGAAGAGCTTCTGTATTAACTCTCCCACTAATCCTCTAAGGAACTGTAGTCACAGAAGTGTCCAAAGCTAACTGTTGAATACATGGCTTGTCTCCAAACACAATGTGGAAACTTGCAGTGTGTTGAGAGAAGCAAAGAGTTCAAAATTATAGTTTCTCTCATTCTGTAAGGGTCACATATCAGCTGTCCTTACTGTATATTACTGTATATGGTAACCCTTTCTGTTCCTGCTTTCTGTTTACTTTCTTATAGAATTTGAATTAGAGAAAACATTATAAAAGTGTATCAACAATTGTATTATAATACAAAATTTGATGATAGGTAACCTCGGTGTGTAAGTCAAACAAAGCAACTCTCTTTAGTTTATACCAAGGGGCATTTCTGTTAATTCCTAGGAGGATCATACTTAATTTTGTCTTCTCATTTTGACCTGCTTTGTCATGTAATTATATGCTTGTCAATTTTTTAAAGAACAACTCATATCCAGTATTTGTGAGCATCAGAGTTTACATGTCTGTGGAACCTCACTAACATCTTTCTCTGAACCCAAACAAACCCATGAATCTACATCATTCTCACTGAATGACAATCCTGCCAATAATTTTGTGTAAAATAAATAAAATAAATGATTATCATATCACTGTATTGTGAACATAATACCCAAAATCACATATTTAATTATCTTGATTCAATGTCGCATTTTTTTGAAAAAAGTCACTTTAGTGATAATTAAATGACTTATAAATATGGTAAGTGCAATACAGGTATATATTTTATTCATTTCAATAACAATATCCCACTTGAGAAAAGTCAACTTTTCTTTTTACAGAAACGTTGTCACTAAGAAGAAATTTTAAGGCAGAATCATGTGGCAAAATTGAGGTCATATCTGTGTATGCTGCATGTAGCCTACTTCTCATTTGTCTCTGATGTAATGGATTCTGACTCATAGGATTCTGTGTACAGCATGTTTCTAGGTTGCATCACATATTTTCTATTTCTGTTCCTACATATGTAGTAGCTCATTTCTAGATCATCTAGTCATAGGCTTCATTTAAAAGTGTCTATTTTACAAAACTCTATGTGAGCTTTCACTTCAGTTTCACTGACATGAGAAACAGCATTCATTTACCCATGAGGCCTCAAGCCAGGACTCCCCTCACTACGATCATAGAAGAGATAACAGATAGGTCAAATTAAAACCACAGTTTCCCCCTGTGGTCCTGGGCTTGGCTCGCATTGTGCAGTTTTCAGGGTAACCAGTGAGGCATCTTCAACAAAAATATGTGAGTCTGAGGATATCTTCTAAGAGGTTGTTTTTGAAAGCATGTGCAGGGAATCACCTTAATTTTAGGTTAGCTGAAGACATTGCTTTTTATTTGTCTTTGTTACCTCTCTACTCTTCCTTGATTTCTTCTCTATCTTTGCTTCATTTCTTCTCCCACCCTGCCGCACCTTCTGTCATTTTCACCCCATATCACTTTTCTACCAACGTTATTTAATATCAGTCACTTAAATTAATTTGCATATATCAGACACCATTATATCAGTGTTTTTGTTCTATATCTCACTTTCTCCTTTTTGAAGACAAATTTAGACAGATACTTCCAAACCAAATCCTGCAGCTTGAGAACCTCAAATTGTAGTGAAACTTCTCATCCCTGCATAATGTATGGTTCATTTTATTCACCCATAACTCTTACCCAGCACTTCCAGGGAGACATATGTCCCCTCACATAGGTTGTCTCTATTCACCAGATTAAGTAGGTTGCCAGATCACTTTTATTCTCTCATATTCCATACCTAGGTATTTGAGTGCAATCTATTTACTGCTCTTTGATAAGTAAATCCTTTTGCTTCCAAAGCAACAAATCTTTAAACTTAACTTCATCAATACCACTGACTGGCAAAACCCTTTCTTTCATTGTGGCTCCAAGCAGAATTGAAAGCTATTTGTATTGTTTTTTTGTTTGTTTGTTTGTTTGATTTTTTCACTTCTGTAACCCACACAGGAGCATTCAGCATAGTTTTCACAGAGCTCACCACAATCCCACCCTTAGTTGATCAGGACATCGATAGATTTCTCTTGTTAGTTTTGGCATTCTTTATACATAGGAGTTGGTATCTCTCTATGCTGTCATCAAAAAGAGTGAATCCCTCAAATATTTCAAATTGCAGGTTTGCAGCGCAGTTCTTCAAAACAGCTCCTCTGCCATTGTGACTAAGGGTACATGGCAGAGATAGGCATCTTGGAAGAGACAATCTTTTATATCTGTCACAAAAGCATTGAGGGTAAATGGGGGATGGAAGAACCATGTGCAAGGGAGTATGAAATGCCAGGAAAACCAGCTCATAATCGCCAGTGAATGGATTGTGGACAAATTACCAACTTGAGATTCAAATTACATTTATTGCAGGTGTCTTTCCTGTAAAAGGCATACTCCCAAACTAATTACATCCAAATGGCTACTTAATAGTGCCAGGTGGCTCTCTGGTATTTTTTTCAGTCCTATATTTAAATGGTCACCTTTTAAAGAATATGACCATGCCCAAAAATGCAATATGTTCCTTTTCACGCAGCTACACAATAGGCTTTCAGGATAACACTCTTTGTTATGTGGTTAATGAGAATGTCTAATGAGAAAGTTAAGCATGGCTGCAATGCCACATTTTCCTTTGTTTTTAATGAACACTGACGTTTGTGCTCAATTAAGATGACACATATAATCATGCAAGCCTTTGCTCTAATTCCAACACAGTAAGGCCAGACCATAAGGAGGTCTCCCTGTGTGATCAGATCAAAATGTCTATGCAGCATATCTGTTCAGAGCATGGCCAAGGCAAATTAATCATATCTCACTAATTTTAAGTAACATGGCCAAAGAGCCACTGGGAAAAGTCATGGCAGGACATAGGTTCATTCAATGAAAGAGACAAGGTGCCATGCCTGACAGTATCTGTTTGCAGTTTTTTGCTTTGCAATTTTGCTCATGGGCATATAAATTAAATTAGCTCCCTCCATTTTTAGTAAGGGATAAAAAATATACTTTGGTCATGATTTCTAGCACATTATCTGTAATTATGTCAATATGTCTTTTTCTTTCTCTTTATGCAGGATTTTTTTCCCTCCCACCCTACTTTGGTGAGCCCTTTGAGCAACTTTAACTGATAATTGATAATGAAAATATTGTCCTAAGGGGATTGTTTTGAATTGATTATGCAGTTCAAAGAAATCATCAGTTTTGAATTCTAATCAACAAAATTTGTATCCTAATGTTAAGTAATTACAGTGGCCCATCACAACTGGACTGATTAATATGTAAATGAAACTAATTTGTCTCCAAAAGTCAATATAAAACAATGTGTAGATATGGTTTCATAGAAAGCAAGATTACTGTGATTGAGAATTTTCCATTTTCTGTGATAACAGGAAATAACAGGACTAGTGCAACATAGGAAATAAAGGCTTCATTTAAACTCATTATTGAAAAGTGAAATCCCTCATTGAAGAGAAGGCATGGCTGTAGGAGCCTGAAGCAACTCCTCACATTGTCTCCACAATAGGGAAGCAGAAAGCAAAGAGTCCTTATGCTTATTAGCTCATTTAGTCCTTTGTACATGGCCCTACCATTCCTGCAATGGAAATGGTGCCACCCACAGTAAGTGCATCTTGCCATCAACCGAATAAAGAGAATTTCTTGTAAGTATTTCCAGGAGCCCCTTTCCTGGGGGACTCTAGATCTCATCAATTGTAATGTCTGTTATATCTTATGTCAACAATAAAACTATTACACTTTATCATAATGTCCCTTTTTATACTATTATATTCACTTAAAATGTTCTTCATATTGCCCTTTCAAGAGATTTTCTAAATACATTGCCCAGAATTTGTTCTTATTTAATATCTTACTTTATCTGTTCTTAGACAAAGGAAATTGGTAATTGCTTTAATTGTCTTATCCCTTTACTGATTTACAGGAGGCATAGCTACTTAGGCATTGATCATACAGGCTGTACAAGATCTTTGCATGGTAAATACAGAGATAAGAATGTGGTACACTATGTGTCATTAAAACATAAACCCTGTCAAGGAGTAACATCCAGCATCAAGAATAATAGATTAAGGGAGCATTACATTGAGTGTGAATAATCCTCTGGAAACCTCTGAGGATGCGTTGAAGGAAGTTGAAGCCCATGAATATTTAAATCTGTATATCATGAAAGAGGCAATTTACATTGAATTTCTTTCATCCTTTTCAGTAATAGATTTCCCTTAGACATTTCTGTACATATGTCACTTATTTTTTAAGATTAACAAATAAAACTTTGTATCTTTGTATTATATTGGAATTTGTTCAATGTAACATTTTTATCATATACTTTGAATAAGGTATTTGGGAATATTTATGTATTTGTGTATTCTTAAAATGAAACTTTCAAAGTAATTGTTAAAATGTTCAAATTCTTTTTGTTTTTATTTGATGATGTTTCATATAAAATTATATGTAAAAATCGTATGTTTAATAAACTGTCAAAAATCTTCTAGTAATGATTAAAACTACTTATAACTTACAAATTTCCTTTCTGTCTTTGATATCTTTAGTCTTATTGGTATCAATTTACTTAAAAAAAAGACAACTTTTTTCACTTTCAAGGTTAAGCCCACAGCACATGATATAACCATTATTTAATCTGCAGTATTTTAGAACCTATTTTTCATTATAATTCCTCACTTGTTTGGCTTAAAAGAATTATGTCAATCACAATTTTTCTAACAATTATCTGAATGTAATATAAACAAAAAGTATGTTGCCTATAGTTTACATACAAATACATGGTAGTAAGATGAAAAGAAGTTCCAGATTTTTGTTTAATACAAATGAAAATAAAAACACCTGACACTTTATCTACCTATTCACCATGCCAGTTTGTTCATTTTTCATCTGGTAAATAACTCTGGTAACCTTGTTCAACAATGATAATGCAGAAAACACATAACTTGTAAATATCCATTAAGTCTCTTGCTAAAAGTTTATGCCAATAGACAAATATACATAGTCCATTTTCAAGTGATCCTCAAGCTTCTTGACTTATAATCTCTCTTACCTAAAACGTTGATAGAAAAAGGGATTTTTTAAAGTCTTTTTTGCATGGACTATATTTTAATTATTTCCGTACATACATATGGTACCCAGTTTATTAGTAGTTGTTAAGGATAGGCAAACATATGTTCAACCAAAAACACAGACCAAAATGAAGGCAGACAGATAAAAACCATGAACTCTCACTCAACTGATGCTAATAAACCTTGCAGATTATTTTTAAGAAAACATTTCTTCATAGCCTTTCAGAATATCTGGGATTCAGATTCTGCTAATTGGCTTAGTTCCATTAATGATCACTATTGCCAAGTCTTTTATTGTGGCCTACTTAGATAGTATTGGTCTTGCTGTGCTTCTGTGTAATGCCCTCTGCTTATGAGGCCTTCTCTCTTTATTTCAATTAGTCACATACTTTTCATTCTATGTCACCTGAGAAGATGCTCTCATCCAGTCATGCTCTGTAAACAACATGTTTAGGACCCTGCTTCCAACACCCTGAACTTTGAGCACTTGATGCATTGTATCTTTTACCTACTAGACATAACTGTCTCTTTTTACTGACTGATCTACTATTTTTTTTTTTGGAATAAGAACAGTGTTTTTTTGTCATCTCTATATCCCTAGTTTTTTATTCCACTAGCTTATTCTGTCTGGTGAAGGAACAAATGAACCTAACATGTAAATCTACAAACCTGCTGCAACAGATCTAGATGCAATGAAGCTTATTAGTTATGACTATGAGACCACTTCAGGATTTTACTCCTAAGCTTGCAGTCCTAGTTCAGTAATGTCTGAAAGGATTTCATGTATTATTTTACATAGGAAACTAAAAATGATAAAGCATTTCTGAAGGCCTTTGTGACTGGAGAGGCAAGACAAGAAATGAAGCTACCTTGCCATAAAGAAAGAAATAGAATGAAATTGACCCAAAATCAACAGATAAGAAAGCAATTTTGCCCCTTCAAGACAGTAATAGCTATATTAAATCATAAAGATCTAAAAATCAGAGGTAGCAGTGGTAGTGTACTTATTTACAATATGAAATAATGGTCTTTATGACTCTGTATATTATGACTCTGTATGGTATATATAGCATGTCACTGTTTGGTATTCTACATATAATAAAACAAAGTGCAATTGAAACACACACAAATATTCTTAATAATAGTAATTATCATTAACCAAAGAAAAATATTTCTTAAATATGAATATTCTTCTCTGTATATACTAAAGAAAAACTGGGAAGGAAAGGTGGCACAGGTCTTTTATCCCAGTGTTATAGGAATTAATAAGTTTTGAGGCTATGGAAGGTAGATTTCTCCCTCTTTGTTAACTATGATAGCACTACAGAGGGAATCCTCTCCTTAGAATTTGATTCACTGTACAAAATGTTGGAAGAGCTAGCTTTTGGGAGGCTCATTGAAGAGAGGATGAAGAAAAAAGAAAAACATAGGATCTATTTATTTCTATCTCTGGCTCTGGGTCAACAGGACATTTTAATCCATCCAAAACATTACATATTATCCTCTCCTCTTTTAAAGAGTTAAACAAAATGTGTTTGTCAATCATCTGCCCAGCAGCACACACTTTAGAGAAACTGATTCACCAAAGACAAGCTAGGAAAGGAAAAGACTAATGAATTATACCTCATATGAGATGATATAGTTGCCTTTTTCAGGGCTCCCTCCCTCAAGGTGGCTTCTTATAGTGATTCCAAGATGTAGCCTGGCAAAGGCTATTTTCCTGAGTATTAAATGAATTGAGTTTATTTCCCTAATAGAAATATAAAAGAGTGTTTTAGCTCTAATGAAAATAAAATTTTAAGAATTATGTAGAAAAAAGTTACATTTAAATTAACAAAAATTATCTTCGTTCATGAATGAGTCAAAAAATTCGGAAAACATGCAATTAATTGTACTTGTAGGAGCAGATCACTCCTCTCTGTCATGGCCATAAGTCAACTGGAAATGAATCAATCTGTAATAGAAATATTTGAAACTCTGTCAGTATTTCAGCTTATACAAGTTAGAGCTTTAAATAAAACTTTTCATTGAAATGACACAAAAGAGTTAAAGATAGACTAGTGAGAAACAATGTTTCTAACCATTTCAACCTCATTTTCTTGCAGTGCCTTCTGAACCTTGCACATTTTATTTCTTTCATATATTGAGTGACTTTTCAAGTGGTCCTGCCGTGAGCCAGTAGAATTACTAAGAGGGTTATGATTTCATAGCTATTTTTTATTATATTTGGAAGCTGGTCTTAAGTAGAGCTAAAACTCCAGGGCCACTATTTTAGAGTAGTAAAGATTGACATCTAAATTATGATCCTAAGAAAGTATGAGGCCATAACCTTCACTGAATGTAAGAGAGAGAGAGAGAGAGAGAGAGAGAGAGAGAGAGAGAGAGATTTGTCTCTGAAAATGTTGGCTATTTGACATCTTTGAGAAAATTTCAAGCATGTTACATTTCAAATCTCAGCAATGAAAATGTAATAGACATTTGGCTTCCATCTACTATTCTTGTTTAATTCTGAGTTAAAATGCCTTAAATATGGTACTAAATTGCTCTCCCCTTTCTTGGGGAAAATATGGTTGTATATGATTTAAGAGTATAAAGTGGATATTTTGATATTAGTAATAATCAATGGTAAGGCTTACTACTGAAACATATTTTGTTGCAAAAGGAAAAGAGAGATGAATGTTATGATGTGATTTAGTTCCAGTTGTAGCCACAACACCAGGAAATTTACATTTTTACAATAAAATCTATGCAAGTTGGTATAAGATGAATGTTCTATCTTCCATTAGTCATAAGAACAAAGTCCCGAGAAATTAGGGAAACCATCTAAATATACTTGGATGAAAATTCAATGCAACTAGAGTGAGTTTCTATTCTACTCATCAAATGATTTTTAAATAATACATCTAAAGTTATTCATTACCTTAATACTCTTACATGACAGAGATGTTTAGGATTTGTGTTATCATTGCCTCTTCAATGTAAAACAGAATAATAGGAAGAAGCCTGAGCAATACTCTACTGCCTGGTTCACAACCCAAGTAGTTAACTGATGATGCAGTGGGTGTTGTCACATAGGACACTTCTTTCCCTTGGCTCAGAACAAGCTTTAGATAAGTATGTATGCAAAACTTGTTATCCAAGAAGATATCTTGTGTCTTATGAAGACAGAGATGGACATGTGTTTCTTTTTTACTTCCAAAATCACTACAACATCACACCAATTTTATTATTTATTTGGGGTAAGGTGGTAGAGAGAGATTGATGCCCCTCCAAGTGAGAGATCCTGGAGAAATTAAAAATGAAAAATTCAAACGTTCTCCCACCATTATTGCTCAAATCTGGACTCTTACCTTACATCTTCAATTTAGATTAAAAAGCTATATAGACATAATGGGATTTTCATATATATTAAAAGACCTGTGTTTTGTTCAAATCATTTTAGCATGTGTTGTGAACTCCTAATTTGCTGAAAATCTGCCCAAATGTCTTATGAAGGAGAAGCTCTGAAGCTGAATCACAAGCTACAACAAAGCACATTTCAGAAGAATCTGAATTATATATGACTTAGACCAAAGATAAGACTGTGGATACAGCTTTCACCCTCTTTTGATGAGATGCTGACTGTGTGTTCAAGAACAAAGGAATGATGGAGACAAGTATACAATCTTCACAGTGGAACATGTCCAGAATAAAGATTTCTGACTGCTAATGTCTAGGGTTTAATGTGCTGATTAATATCTGTAGTCATACCTTGCTTGTACCATTGAAGCCTGTCTGAAGATCAGAGTATGGATCTTGCCACAGGTTAACCATCATGACATGGAGGACTGTACAGATAGGCAGGATGTAAGATAGCTGGGCAGAAACTGGATAAAAGAAGGGAGAAACAGAAAATCCCTATGTTGTCTGCTGAGACACTAAGGATTTAAGATGTGTCAGTGGTTTATGTTTTTGTTTGTTTGCTTTTTCCTTCTCTCTGATCTCTCAGCCATTTTATTTATACCGGATTCTAGGTTTTCATTAGTTAAACAGATTAAGAACTCCATATACAGATATCTTAGAATGTTCATACCACATTACATGTTGTGAAACTGTATGTCCAATTGTAGCATAGAGACGGGGGCAGAGAGTTTAGGATATACATTCTAGTAATAAGCCTAACCAGAGCATCAATATTCTAGGATATACATTTTATAGTGCCATTTGTCAGAAATTTTTATTATAGGCATTATATTGTTTTTCTAATACATGCCATATCCAAAGTAGTTTAAGTTGATTTCCTAAGCTGACAACAATAATGTGGAATACAATTCAAGCTGAAAATATGTCTGTTTTTGAGTCCAAAGTTAGGACGCTAATTTAGTACTCATGGTTTTATTTTGCTTACTACCTACAACATGATCATCTTATGAGGAGCAGGATTTCATGGGCTGAACTAAAATGGCATACATGTCATTAATACCTCATCCAAGTTCTTGCACAATATATAAACTAGGAACAACAAAATTATGGTACAAATATCTCCGTGGGGAGGTGGTGATTGTTTATTATAGATTTTCAACTAACCAACACAGATAGTCTAATATTTTTAAAATAGAAAAAGAACTATTGGAGGAAAAGGAGGGACTTAAGCAAAGAAGATAGAATTAAAAATAAGAAAGTGTATAATGAGGACATGTGGCATGAAAGCCAAAGAAAAAAAAATTAGGGAGAAAAGAAGGGGACAAACCATAGAAAGGGTCATGAAAGAATGCTGGAGAAGGCAGTGGGCTAGGATGATTAATAAGAAAATTGTATAATGACAAATATGTGTGAAAGTGTTTTAATAAATACCATGGCTTGTATAATTTAAAGTTTTTCATTCAATCTCTCCCTACCTCTCTCTCACCCTCCTTTCCTCCCTCCCTTCCTTTCCTCCTTTCCTTTTTTTGTTTCAACATGTAGCTCAAGCTGGCTTCAGGCATGTGGGTCTCTTGCCTCTTCCTCTTCTGCGTATCCTGCTGTTACGTGTCGCTGAGTTAGTCAGGAGTAATATTGTTGTCATGAAACACCATGACCAAAAGCAACTTAGGAAGTTTAGGGTTCATTTCTCTTACATTTCCATATCACAATTCATCATCAAAAGGATTCAGGAAAGGAACTCAAGCAAATTAGAAACCTGACACAAAAGCCATGAACAAGTATTCAATACTGGCTTGCTTATCCTAGCTTGTTCTGCTTTCTTTCTTTCTTTTTTTTTTTTCTTTTTTTAAACTATTTATTTATTTATTTATTTATTTACATATTGATCCCAGTTTCCTCTCCTTCCCTCCCTTCTTTTATTCCTCCCTCCCCCTTCCTCCCTCTTTCCCTCTCTCCCCCTTCACATGTACCCCGACCACCCTCCCCTCCCATCCCCCCCACCACTCTATACGTAGGGTGATGTCATCCGGGAGTTCTCTTCTAAATCTGTCAAGTCATTTGAAGCAGGGACTGGGACTTCTCTCCTGTCTCTAGGCTAAGGGAGTATACCTCCATGGGGAATGTGCACACAAGGTCATTTTGAGAAATACATCCTAGTCCCATAGTCCGAGGTTCCTTAGACTTCCAAGGCCTTCTAGCTGAGACCCAAGTTCATGCATCTGGGTCAGTCCCATGCTGGATTCTCAGCTATTAGTCTAGGGGCCCATTAGCTCCTCCTTGCTCAGGTATGCTGTGTCTATGTGTTTCTCCATCTCTGCATCTGGATTTTACTTTGGCTCAGTGTTTAAGTGTGGTGTTTGCTTCTGTTTCCAACAGGTACTAGATGAGGGCTCCATAATTGTTGGATAAGTTAGTCATTGATCTTATTATCAGGGAAGGGCATTTATGGTAGCCTTTGCACTGTTGCTCAAATTGTTAGTTGGAGTCAGTCTTGTAGGTATCTGGATATTTCTTTAGGTTCAGTTTTCTCTTCAGACCTATAATTGCTCCATTTTTATGTTCTCTCTCTTTCTCTCCTTCTCTCTCTATTTTCTGTCTTCTATTCCTATCCTGACTCAATCTTCCTATTCCCATGTTCTTCCCTCTCCTCCCATTCTCTTTCTCTTAGTTCCCCTCTCCACTCACTGTCTCCCCCACTCCCCATGAGCTCTGGAGAACTTGTCCTTTCCCCCTTCTGTGAGGGACCTTATATGAATCCCTAATTCCTTTGGTGGTGTGAATTATAGGCTTGTGATCTTTTGATCTAGGTCTAAAATCCATATATGAGTGAGTACATACCATGTTGCTCTTTTTGTGACTGGGTTACCTCATTTGGGATGGTTTCTTTAAGTTCCATCCACTTGCCTGTGAATTTCAAGATTTCATTGTTATTTTTTTCCACAGAGTAATATTCCATTGTACAGATGTGCCACATTATTTTTATCCATTTTTCAGGTGAGGGGCATCTAGTTTGCTTCCAAATTCTTGCTATTACAAATAATGCTGCTATGAACATAGTTGAGCACATGTCTTTGTTGCATGGATATGGATCAATTGAGATGTGCCTAAGAGGGGGATTGCCGGGTTTTATGGAAGACTGATTCCCATTTTTCTGAGGAACCACCTAAAGGCTCTGACTTAGGATGCTCTATGCACTAATAGGCAGATCTAGCCTGGACCTGGCTGTCTACAGCTGAGGCCTCTTTAGCAGAATCTGGGTGATGGGGGTCAAGGATCCAGTCTGCAGTGTGTCAGGGTGGCCCTCGGGGAATAGGCAGATCTCTGGAAATGGCCAAGAACTCTGGTAGAGGACCAGAGGTGGGGGTCAGAGTCCAGGGAGGTGTGAATTCCGGGTGGTCCCGCGTGGGAAGGCAGGTCTAGTGTGCTCAGAACAGGTCCATGAAGACCCCAGAAGGTGGCAGAATTGTTGGATCTGCCCTCTGTCCCGGTATTCAACCAGAGTAGTGGGACAGTGGGCATGGAGGGCACCAGATAGGGGGAGAGTAACTCTTGGTGGGGTTAGGTGAGGGAGAGCATCAGGCTTGCTCTCAATGGGGACAGAACACAGGCAGAACGAGATCTGGGGCAAAACCAGGGAGTTCCCAGGGAAGGGGGGTGGATTCCACCTGAATCCGTCCCAGGCTCACCTATAACAGAGGCCTGGCAATGTGGATCAAAGGCGGTGGGGGTCAAAGACTAGGCTGAGATACAAAATGATTTGCACTGATAGGCAGATCTAGCTGGGGCCTGGCACTCTCCAGATGGGGCCTCTTAAGGGGAGAACCAGTGGTAGTGGTAAAGGATCTAGCAACAGGGACAGAGAGTGGCCCAGCAGGGAAAGGCAGATCTCAGGGAGGGGTCTGGAACTCTATTAGAGGACCAGTGGTGGGGGTCAGAGTCCAGGCAAGTGAGAATTCCGGGTGGTCTAATGTGGATAAGCAGGTCTAGTGCGCTCAGAAAAGCTCCAGGAAGTTCCCCAAAAGTGGCAGGATTGTTGGCTCCACCCTCTGTCCTCTGCTTGCTTTCTTATAGATCTTAGAACTACCCCTACTTGTGGGAAGATGGAACTTCCAACAAGGGCTGAGTCCTCCACATCAAGCACTAATAAAGAAAATGCCCTCTGTCAAATGTGGAGTTGGTTAAGACCTTTAACCATTTGGTGACCAGCTGTTTTGTCCTACTGAATGTGTCCTTTGCCTTATAGAAGCCTTTAATTTCCAGGAGGTCACATTCATTAATTGTCAATCTCTGTAGAGAGCTGCGAAGTGCAGTGCTTTAAAGATGGCACTGGCTTCACCTTCCACTTCCCCAAGGGTGAGTGCTCTCTGTCATAAACAAGCCCTTATTTGGTTTAGTCTGTTCAGCCTATCTGCTTCTGTGTTAGAGTAGCCTATCTGCAGGGTCCACGTAGCTCACTGGGGTTGGTTAGTGCAAGTGTATTTAAGCCTGTGCAAGGGTCTCCCAGGCTCTCGTGGGTTAGAAGAACATGTTTCAAGGATCCTGATTAAAACTGCATGAAGAAGATCCTCCTGGAGTCGCATCTTCTTTGCTGGCGAGGGTTAGGCACGGTACAAATGGTGGCCCTCACCAGGAATTTTTCAGATCAGAACTTCTTGCATTCATGGCAGCGCTGGCAAGTTCCCAAGGTAAGTTGTGACCAAATTTAAGGCCCTCGGTAACGAGGTAATAAGGTCTCCAGTAAGGAGCAATAAAGTCCCAGGTAAGTTGGGACAAAGTTAAAGACCACGGAAATAAGCAGCAATAAAGACTCAGGCATTGAGCAAGAGGTTGTAATGAACCGAAAATAAAATTTTTAAAATGGGGACTTCTCAGTCTCATCCAATTTTTCTGGCTCTTCAGGAGCTGCTTTTGTCAAAGAAACTTAAAAAAGAAAAGCACACTAGAGAGATTCCTGAGTGAATGCAATGCCATTGCACCTTCCTTCACAGTTTTGGGAGACCTCACAGTAGCATGCTGGGACAAGTTAGGAAGGAATCTTGATTTTGCTTGGGAACAAGAGACACTAAAGTCTGGAATCTGACCTGTTTGGAAGTTAGTGCATAGCTGTATTGAAGACCAGAGGTACTGTAAAGAGGCAATGGAAAAAGGGAAAGCTGTGCTAGAAATGTTACAAGAAGAAAGATCAGAACAGGTTGAGAGCACTGGAGAGTCAGGTACAGATGAAACAGATTCTGAGGAAGAAATGCAAGTTCTCGAAGAAAAGGTTCATAAAAAATACCTTAAGGAAAGAGGGGGAAGGGAGAGGAGAAATGGCAAAGTGGGGAGGAAGAGACCCTCCTGGAACAATGCCTTCAGGGCCTTCTCCTTATCAGAGTGAGGAAGGGCAGGACCCAGGTACAGGGCATTCCATTAGCCCTGAGGTCTGTAAAGCCTTATGAAATGACTTGAGTCTTGAACAAGTAAATCAGATTGCCATAAAAGCATGGAAGTCATTACCCAATAAGGGAGAGGTGAGTGGTAACCTCAATATGATACTGCAAGGCCCAATGGAACCATTTTCAGATTTTATGGCCTGCTTGGTAGAGGCTGCAGGGAGAGTATTTGGCATTACATCAGCCATAGTTGCAGCTATCTCTTTTGCAGTTGTGGGTTCAGTCATGGCTGTTGCGGCTATGAGCACATCAGTGCAGACAGACTCTAAGCTAAATGAGTTGTCTAAGAATGTGGCTAGCGCCTTGGATGCTCAATCCACAACTGGTGCTCAACAAAAAGGAGGTTTAATGATTGTAAATCAAAGAATTGAACCTTGTGGCAGCTGGCCCAATTGGGATGTGAAATGAAGTATCCAGGTTTGTGTGTTACTAGCACTCAGTATGAGAACTTTACACATGCTGCTAATTTGTCACAACAGTTGTCTAACTATCTTTTAGGAAATTGGTCTGATGACTTTGATGATCTGATGGTACAGCTGCAAATGGCGATCATTGCAGTAAATTCAACATATGTGGATGCGGGACTGGCTGCTGGATTGTCATCATGGTTCCCGTTGCCATGGATCATCTGAAAGAGTGGGTAGGAATGGGAGCCATGGCTATCCTCTTGTTGCTTATCTCCTTCGTGGGCCTGTGGTGCCTTTGCAAATGAAGTTTGCTCAGAAGCGGTATGCAGCTCTGATTGTCTAGGCATTTACAGCCATTGAGGCAGGACAGTCTCCCCAAGTATGGCTCACAGTCATGAACAAGAATTGATACTTCATGCTCAGGTTGTATGGCTTAGCATCACACTCTGTGTTATCTCTGGAAGTGAGCAACTCCAAGAAGGGCAAATCTGGTTGCATGTGGGTTGGTGTCCGAGGCCCCACCTACATGAAAAAGATACTAAACGGGTGTGGCACTGACATGGCTGACTACCATGATTCACGGTCATTACATTGTCCACTGCTTTATTGGAGACCAGACCACTACCCTTGCCTGTTTCCTTATTAAAACAAAAAGGGGGAACTGTAGAGAGCTGCGAAGTGCTACGCCTTAAAGATGGTGCTGGCTTCTGCTTTGCACCTCCCCAAGGGTGAGCGCTCTCTGGCGTAAACAAGCTCTTATTTTGTTAAGTCTGTTCAGCCTGTCTGCTTCCGTGTTAGAGTAGCCTATCTGCAGGGTCCACGTAGCTCACTGGGGTTGGTTAGTGCAAGGGTATTTAAGCCTGTGCAAGGGTCTCCCGGGCTCTTGCAGGTCATAAGAACATGTTCGAAGGATCCTGCTTAAAACTGCATGATGAAGATATTCCTGGAGTCGTGTCCTCCTTGCTGGTGAGGGTTAGGTGCGGTACAAATCTCAGTGTTTGTGCTACCAGTATTATGTTCAGGAATTGGTCTCCTGTATTACTGCATTCAAGGGTGCTTCCAACTTTCTCTTCTAAGAGAGGTTGAGGGTGGCTGGATTTATGTTGAGGTCTTTTATCCATTTGGACTTAAGTTTTAAGTTTTGTGCATAGAAATAGATATGGATCTATTTGCAGTCTTCTATATGCCAGATTTAAGTTAGTCCAGCACCATGTATTAAAAAGGTTTTTTTTTTATCGTTGTATTATTTTGGCTTTTTTGTCAAAAATCTGGTATTCATAGATGTGTGGGTTAATATGAGAATCTTTAATTTGATTTCACTGACCTTACTGTGTTTTTATTTCAATATCAAGCTGATTTTTAATACTCTAGCTTTATAGTAGAGCTTAAAGTCAGAGATGTTGATGCTTCCAGAAATTCTTTTATTATATGGGGTAGTTTTGACTATCCTGTTTTTTCCCCTATAAAATTGATTATCATTATTTCAAATAATGTGCTGGTATTTTGATGGAGATTATACTGAATTTGTAGATTGCTTTTGGTAAGATGGCTGCTTTTACTATATTGATCCTACCTATCCAAAAGCATGGAAGATCTTCCAAAATATCTAAAGTACTTAAGAAGCTAGTCACCAAAACACCAAATAATCCAATTGAAAAGTGGGATACAGAAATAAACAGAGAATTCCCAATAGAATAATCCAAAATAGTTGAAAGACACTTAAAATATTCCTCAATGTCCTTAACCATGAGGAAAATGCAAATCAAAACAACTCTTAGACACCTTCATACACCTATCAGAATGACTAAAATAAAAACACCAATGACAGTATATGCTGAAGAGGATATGGAGAAAGAGTATCACCCCTCCATTTATGATGGCAATGCAAACTTATACAGCCACTTTGGAAATTCGTATTGTGGTTTCTCAGCAAAATGGGATTCAATCTACCTCAAGATTCCACTTTTCCACTCTTAGGCATGTATCCAAAAGATGAACATTCATACCATGAGGACATCTGTTCAAGTATGTTCATAGCAGCATTATTTGTAGTAGCCAGAAATTGAAAGTCAGCTAGATGCCCATCAATCAAAGAATGGATAAGGAAAATGTGATTCATTTATACATTTATATATTCAGTGGAAAAAACAATGACATCTTGAAAGTCACAATAAATGGATGGCCCTAGAAGAAACCATCCTGAGTGAGATGATCCAAACACAGAAAATCTAGGAAACAAGAAGGACCCTAAGAGAGAAATACATGAACTTTTAAGAAGGGGAAAGGGACAAGGTCTCCTCAATAAATTGGAAATATGGGGGGGTTGAAGTAGAAGAAAGAGGATGGGAGAAGTGGATGGGGGAAGATAACATGAGGAATCAGGAAGGTAGAGTTGGGGGAAGAATAGAGATTTTCTGGGGTTGTGGATTGAAGGTAGGTTACCCTTTGATCCATGACTAACATCCTCTTTGAGTGAATACATACCATATTGTCTTTTTGTGTTTGGATCATCTCACTCAGGATGGTTTTAGTTTTAATCTTTATCTTACAATCCCATTTCTCTACCTTTCTCAAATTGAGTCATCCAATGTTGATCTTGATTAGATTTTGCAGAAACCCATAAAAATGAGAGATTCTGAGACAGTTTTGCAGTGTTCATTCTTAAGTATATCTCTGTTTCATGCAGGACAACACAATAATATTCAGGTTTCCTGTGAACTTTACACATAGTGCTCTTCCCTGTTAGCAGTGTCTCCCATTGCTTCTATTATTTCTATCACAATATACATACCTTAGACATCATCATTGTAAAGTGTAATACAGTATATGCACAGCCACCAAGCTAACCATTTGACAATGTAACCACAGCACATTCTGAAAGATTCATCTTGTGAAGTTAAACAAATAACAATAACAACAACAACAGCAACAACAAAAAAAAAAAACACCACCACCACCAACAACAACAACAACAAAATACCCAGCAGATATCAAATGGACACATGTAAAATTGTCTCTGGCACTCTGTTTGCAAATAAAATGCTGCTAAATATACCCAGCACATTGCATCCAATTACCAAAAGAAGAGTAATTGGTAGAATTTATTTCCTATAAATAGGTATTCATTTAGTGTTTTAATTCCCTAGAGCCTACAGTTATAGTTCATTTCTATAGTTTGCCCCAGTTTATATGGTTTGTCTCTATTCATAACATATGCCCTTTAATTAAGTATATTAGAACTTTATAAAAAAAATTCAAGTATGAACCTATTCCATGATCCTTTTCTTTAAATTTTGTGTTTTAGCTTTCTCTAAAATACAGGTCCAACTGCACACAGATATTTTGGAGTTGTTATGGAATTTTCATTTTGACCAAGACTCTGTCCTTTTATGTTGATTAAAATATGTCTTTATTACTGAAACCGCAGCAAAATGAAAAGAGTGCCAAGTGATGAGGATGGGTTTATAAACTGAAATATCTGGCAATCAATCAGTTAAACAGTTTATTATTTTATAATGAAAAGATGCTATCACTAATAGGTTAAACAAGCCTTTCATTCTACTGCTATTTTCTTAGTTTTGTCATGGTAAATACGGTGCTGTTATCTCTGTACAGGATGACAGCTTCAGGCAAGAGATACAACTCTGGGGACTAGACTTTAATTTAAAAATCCATGAGGAGAAAGCACAGGAGGAAATCAAGCAGGACAGGTGTGGAGACAAAAAGCTGCATTTCATGATCCAAAGCCCTGCTGGACCTGAAGCCAGCTCCAGTGGCTGGACTTTTAACATACATCAGAATCAGATAAAATGGGAAACAGTAGAAGGCTCTTTGATGAGAATGTGGAGATGGACATTCAACATAAAATTGTTACCCACTCTGAGACTGAGGCAGAAGAAAAAGACAGGAGACATTAAGGGAACATGAGAAAGGAAAGGAATCCCTCCTTCTGGAGTCTCTCACCAGCTAAAAGTAAAGATTTCCAGGACAATTACTAAATTCCCTTTGAATATCACTTACCTGGAAACAATATTCTTTTTATAAAGAGATTTTAAATGAGGGTGTTAAAATAGCAATGCTTATGGCCTCTATGCATATAAGACCTTTCTCCTTTCCTAGATGAAAACCTACAACTTCCTGAAAATTTCATAAACAAAACTATAAATTTCATTAATGGGAAAAAAAGTATTTTAAGTCCCTCTTATATTCCCTTTGACCAATGGTTTTACCTTGCCAGCAGCAATTCTAAACAGTGTGTCTTAGGACCAGCTATATGATTTCATTTCTGCGGGGGATGGGAGGCTAGCTGTATTTTCTGAAGATCTGAGAACCTTCCTCAGTTAGCATTTCCAATGCTGTTAAAAAGCACCGCAACCAAAAGCAACTTAGTGAGGAAATGGTACATTTTGCTTATACTTCCATCTAATAGTCCATCACTCAGGGAAGTCTGGGAAAGAATTCATGTAAGGCAGGAACCTGGAGGCAGGAGCTGATACAGAGACCATGGAGAAGTACTACATATTTGTTTGCTCACCATGGCTTGCTCAGCCTTCTTTCTTAAACCATCCATGACCACCAGCTCAGTGGTGGCACTGCCCGATTGAGCTATGCTATTCTATATAGACCATTAATCAGAACATTCACTATAGAGTTTACAAGTTATTATCATGGGTACATTTTCTCATTTGAGAATCTCTCCTCCCAAATGACTAGCATGAGTCAACTAGGCATGAAGCTAACACAATGGCTGGATAGATAGGTCAGTAATTGTAGACACTGACAACTCTTGTAGAGGACTGGGATTGAGTCTTAGCCACTCACATGGTGGCTTGCAACCACGTGTAACTTGAGCTAAGTAATAAAAGCTTGCAAAATATATATATTACTTAGCAACCATTTAAACAATATAAATTTAGAGGTCACCAAAATAACATCTTCAGATGCTAGTACTTGAACATCTATATGCAACTCTCTCTGAAGAAGCCAGACCTATACCTGCGTGTCTACTCATCTTTCCTTGAGTGTCTTTTTATGCTAACACATCCACTTAAACCTATGTTGAAGCCTTCTCTCAATAAACTTGAATTCTACTTCCTACTGACTTTTGCTGAAAGGAGATGGGATGGGGGTTTGTGTTGGGGGGAACAGGGGAGGACGGGAGGGTGTTGGAACTGGGACTGACAGGTAAAGCAAGTTTGTGTCAAATTTAAATAAAATAAATATAAAAAAAACAAAACCCAAACCAAAACAATAACCAAAATAACATGAGATGATTTCCTTTAGTGGACTTGTTGTGGGTTCTGGTACACCTTTTGTATAAAAAATAAAAGATTTTCTTGTTGAGTTATTTTCACTTTGTTTCTCACTGTGATACCATGATTATTCATTTCCAACAGTAATATTGAAGCATGGACTATTACAAATAAATGTTAATCTGTATTATCTTTCATCTGGATTGTCTCAGTATCTGTCAACAACTGACAATATGTCTTAAGAGGAAATATGAGATACATTTTTGCTGCTGGCCCCAGTTAAAACCTAAGCAAATATTTTGGGGGTCTCTATTTAGGTAATGACATGATTCTTGATCCTACTATACAAAAGAACTTCAGGATAAGTTAGTATGAATCCAAGCCAGAATTTAAGTACAAAAAAATAATATAAATATAAACATAAGACTTGATACAAGTCTAATGTAGAGCCATGAAGAGAGGATGGTACTTCTGAGAATGAGAATACATTTAAAAGTGGATATGAACTTTTCAAGACAGAGTACGTTTGGGTGTTTTAACAACAGCCAAAGAAATTTAGAAACTTCAGAAGTATATTATTCAAAAAGTTGAATTTATAGAAGGCAGATACAAACTCCATAAAGGTTAAAAGCAATCTACTATATGTAAATTACAAGGAAGTCAAGATAGTTCATAATCTTGTTTATAAGAACCTCAAAATATATATTAAAACTGATAAGTGAATAGTTTTAGATTTAACGGCCGTACCTTCCTTTATTGCTATGATAAGAGTATTATTTAAAATAACCTATCTTAAAAGAGAAATTTTGTCTTTTTGCAGATCACCTTTACAGTGAACTCTCTAGTTGAATTGAAATTCTTGTGTTTTAGGCAGCAAAGAGCAACTTTTCCTTCCCCCTTAACTTGCCGCCTTTCTAATTTACCTCACATAAGTTGATTTGACCAATGGAAATATATGAGAACTAGAAATATGGTCCTCTCAGAGCACTAAGGACCTACAGGGAAACACTGTAAAAGGAAAGTGACATTTAGTTCAGTCTTAAGAAGTAGATATTACTAAGTCTGTAAGGAAAGTTATTCAGGTTTCTGGAGACACAGAGCAGTGAGCAAAGCTATAGGGTACATATCCTATGTACAATTGTAATAGCAACACAGATAAAAGAAAGTAGTGAGTGTTGATAGTGAAGAAAAGGTGTTTTTTTTTGTTTTATTTATTTGTGGTGGCATTGTAATATACACAAAAGTCCCCAAATTTAAAATTCTTATTGTTTTCATTGACTGTATTAAACTTTTCACAAACTTTGCTATGATCCATTAATCATCATAAAAATCTGATAAGGTTAATGTAATTCTCAGGACAAACTGTCAGTATTTTTAAAAGTCTAGAGGAGAAACTTAATAAAGTTACACAAGTTAAATAAAATAACATCTTTCATATTTGCAAGGAAGAAATTACAACAATAGTATGGTAACGCTGGCTGTCTATCTCATGGTAATGAAATGTACAGAGTGATATATGTACATGACTTTGAAAAATAAGAATGGATAAAATAGACATTGATTTAAAATGCCATTTATTTGCTAGACAAAGATAAAACTTGGTTTTATAAAAAAAGGTAATAAAAAGATCTTTATTTGTGTTTCAAAAACCAGTAAGATATAAATTATTTTGCAACGTTGTATTTACTTTATAAATTCCAAACCTTAAATGAAATAAAATGTGGCATATATGGACATGTTACAAGTCTAAATTGTCTTTTGTCATCAAAGTCTTATTACCTATGTATTGTACAAACAGAAGTTATAGTATTTCCTCTCTTTGATCTTAAATTAACTGCTTGTAGCTAAGTCATTGTTTATGAGCAAGTCAGGTAAGTTAGTTTTTAGTTAGTATCTGATATGAGAATTTCTTTTTTTGTTTAAGCTTTTCCCACAAATTAGCAATCTATCAGGGAGCCCCTGACATACACTCAACATATTTACTTTGAAATACAACACTGTCCCCTTCTTTGCAAAATATTGATTCTTCTTTAGCTATGTGTGGTTCCAATCATAAAGATTTACCCTTTATCTCTAACACTTTTGCCTTATTGCCTTAGTGTGATGAAATGCTAGCTAATGCCATTTGCATTTTAATTAATTAATTTGAAATCATCAGAGCATTTCCCACAGAGTGAACAAATGATTTAGCGTGCTTATAGTATCTTTGTCACCTTTTTTCCAATGACCAATATCGTTAATTAGTGTAGTAAAATTACTAAACTTCAAGAAAAATATTGACTCATTATTGTTTACTTAGGTCCACAGCTTATAAGAAGATTGATACATGATCTTGATACTGTCAAAAAGACAACAATATGTATATAACATTATATTACAATGTAGAAACTCTTAGTCATTAATCCATTATCTAAGTATAAAAAACTGTGGAGTAATTGACATAAGATAAAATAATAAAAAATACTCTTATTTTTCCATCTTTCCTATCAACCAATTCTTGGTAACCGCTCATCTCTTACATCTCTATATTTTTACATCCCACATAACTCCATCTACTTCACATGAGCATTACATTGGATTCTTGGATTTTTTTCTCTCATTTGCAATGTGCAGTTGAGAATATTCCATATTTTTTCTTGGTTTAAAGGTAATTTCACTGTCTTACTGGGTAAAATATTCCATTGAATGGATGTATCATGATTTTTTGTGGCACTGATCTATTAAGTTACCACTTGTGTGTTTATATTTTCTGTCTATTAAGAACAATGTAACATTAAATGTTAATGTGCAGGTTTTTGTGTGGGTACAAATTTTCAATACCAGTGAAGTTATCATTATATTTTGTGTAAGATATATTTAGTTTTGTATAAGTGGTGGCAATTTTTTCCATTATCTCCAGCAAAAGAGGATGCCTGCTACACAGTACCCTTGTTAATATCTATGTTTGGGAGTTGTGCAGTGAAATATTATTGTATGAATTTGAAGTACTTTATGGATATATAATATTGAATATTTTCTCAAAAACTTCTGTGAACATCTTAGAACACTTTTGACTAGATGCTTTTACATGTATGTTGTTCATTGTTAATTAGATTATTTTTTTCTGTTAAATATTAACAATTTCTTCTAGCTAGAACTTGTAATCTGTACTTGACACCTTAGAACTCACTCAGGTGACTGAAAAAGAAGGATTAAAAATTCAAGGATACCATGCATTATCTAGTAAGATTTAGTCTCGTTAACACTTTTTTTTAAATGTTTCTTTTTTTATTTTAAATTTTCTACTCAGTGTACATACGAACCACAGTTCCTCTTCCTTCACCTCTTCTCATCAACCATCCCATACTTCCCATCCACTTTTAAGACTGAATAATAATTTTTAATCCAAGTCATTTATGAAACATAAACTTAAATATTTGACTCACCATAAAACATTAAAATTACTGCCTGATTTTCTATCTTTTAAGTTTCATTATCATTTTATCATTTTATAGATTTGAGTAAACAAATCATGCACATGTTTGCTGAATTTACATAGAATACTTTTTTTTAGTATTTTGGTTGTGACAAATTATATTTCTTTATATTTCTGGGGTATATATCCCATTGCCTTATTAGCATAATTACTTATCATATTTTTAGTTATTTACCAGAATTTTTTACTTATATCAACCCTGCAACTGCTAATACATTCAAGTTTCTTCATTTCCACTCGGTATAACCTTAATTTCTATTTTCTGTTACCATCATTGGTTGTAATTTCTAGCATTTTATTACATGGTAGCAAAAGGATGTGCTTGTATTATTCCTTAACACTACTAGACATGTTAATTAAGGTGTTTTGTATATGCTTTTTATCAGGTTGTAAAGGTACTCTTTATTTTGTTTCTGCCATTTTTAACTGTAATCAGTATTGAAGTTCATCAAACATTATCTCTACATTGATTCATCTAATCACACTTTTATTTTTCATTTTTAGCATGTGAAACATTGAGACTGACATACAACCAGGGAATACATCTCACAACCATTGTGTGCAATTTTATACATTTATGCACTATATTTTCTAATATTTCAATATTTTACCTTTTAATTGAGGATATAGGTAGCTCAGTGATAGAGTGGTTACCTAGCATTCACAGAATCCTGTATTCAGTCCCAGCACCACAAAGTCAGGAGTGGTACATTCCTGTAATTTCAACACACAAGAGTAGACTCAAGGGAACAAAAAGTTCAATGTCATTGTCCACTATATGAGGCTAGCCTGGGAATCATACCACCCAATCTTTCAATCTTCTAATTAGTTTCCTGTTTATGTAGATCTACACAAAGAGTAGCATCTAGTTTTATAAATACTTAGGAATTGTTTCTTTCTGTTTCCTGGAAAATCATGTGTAAAGCCAGTGCTAATTTGTTTTTAAAACTTGTAAGAATTTTCCAGTGAAACATTCTGGGCATGGAGATTTCTATTTTGGGAAATTTAATTTTATATCCTATGTCCTTAATAGGTATAACATTATTCAAATTATCTATTTCAGATTGGGGGAGTTATGTTAGTGTTTTTTTTAAGACTTGGTACATTTCATACAAGTTGTCAAATACATGCATATGAATATTTCAGAATGGTCTTTCCATTCTTCCTTCCATGCTGGGCAGAAATAAGAGAAAAATCCTTTGTTATTTAACATGTAAGTTATTTTTCCTGTATCAGGCTTTAAAGAGCTGATCAGTTTTGGGGAATTTTCCAAAATACTTGTCTGTATTCTATTGATTCTTTCATAATAATATTTTTAGGTATTTATTTTAGTCATAATTATGATTTTCTCCTTTCCTTTGTGTTTATTTGGTTATTATTTGGTTTGTGGGTCATTAAGTATGAGATTAATTAACTGGCTTATGTCCCCTGTTCTCTAATGTTTAAATTTAAATTTCCTCTCAGTAATACTTTGTGATCCACATATTATGGTATATTGTATTTTCAAATTCATTCAGTCGAAATCTACCTATTTTCTTGTTTATCTATTTATTTATATATTCATTTATTTAAGGTTTATTATGTATGGTTATATTAACAACATCTTATAAAGAAGATCTTAGAACATTAAAGTTACTAGTTACTGAATAGCATTCTTTACTGACAGATATGGCAAATCTAGCAGAAAGACACAGTAGTCCTAATCATTTGGTAACCAAATATGAGAGCAGCACAACATAGTAAAGAAACAAAAATGAATAGAACGAAGAAAGTAAAAAAATCCACAATCATAATTCATAGTTTTATCATTGCCAACAATAGCAAACATAAAAAAATATAAAACTATTATACTTAGCTGACATTTATAGATCATTGCATACAACAACAGAAATTACAGTGTACTAAATTACCAATAACATATATCATAATTGTACTTCAGTCAAATAATGTAATAGTGTTTCCACCAAGTTTTAACTGAAGAGGGAAGAACTGTTATGAATGGTGGAACCATTCATGACATAACGTCTTCAACTGAAGAAAATAATCAAAAGGAGAAAGAGAGCTAAGCATCAGTATTCTTTAATCAGCAATGCTTAACTGTAGCCACAATATGACCAGTAGCCTTATACTTCCACCACAGAGCTTAATTTCCGTGATGGGGTGTTCCTTAGAACCATGAGCTAAATAAACACTTCATCCCATAAGATGCTGTTTATTTAATTCAGTTATTTGGTCATAATGATGAGAAAAAATAACCCATACTGTGACATTTCTTCACAGGTGCACAACCTCTTTGCTTTTGAGATAAACAAAGATAAAATATCTTTTATTTCCGAACCCAACCCATGCACAAAAACTCTAATTCTCATATTTCTTTATCTACCAAATCTTAATTTCCAATCTTTCCACGCAGTGAATTAAGTTGTGTTTGCATTTTGGAAGGAAATGGACATACAGAGAAATAGGGTAGGGTCATTCCCTTATCATCAATTGCTAGCTGATATGTTTCCTCGGGGACTAGTGTGTGTGCGTGTGTGTGTGTGTGTGTGTGTGTGTGTGTGTGTGTGTGTGTATTCTTTAATGCACATCTTGCCCAATGAAATAGTTCCTATGACAAGTGAAGCAGCACCGAGTCTCTAAAAAACCATATTCTGGAGCCACTATCATAAGCAAAACTTTTTAAACAAATTAAAGGATAAATCTATAGGCATTAAGTTGGAGCAGCCTTCTTCTAGCAGGAAGAACGTAAGTTATAATGTTGTACAAAATTATGTCATGAGGGAGTTTAACAGTTAGTAGAAATGGATGCAACATAATTATTAGAATTGTAGAAATTTTATTTATGGAACAATCATATGAACTAATGTAAAACAGATCCAATATATGTGTCTCAGCCTTTGAAATGAAAGTGGGATTATTTTAAGTGTATTGAAGGAAACAAGAGTACTGGTAATGTTTCAATTAATTAAGGAACTCTGAAAATGTTAACACAACACTAAATGTGCCTTCTCTACACATGCTAGACAAGCATTACTTCACAGTTACACCCAATTTCAATATTCTATTCAACATAAGGATTATAGGCAAGCTTGTAGGAAATAAGAGTTTTTATTTTATTTGTTTTGTTTTTTATGTCTAAAATGCATAGTCAAAAGTAAAGTTAGTAACTGGATGAAGTCTAGATTTTAGAACGTAGTTTCGGAACACAGGTAATTAAACTGGATTATAAAAGTATTTCTGATGGCTGGAAGAATAGTTTCTTCAAACATATGATTAGTAGTTAAGGAAAAGAAAATGAAGATTTGTTCCACTGTGTCTTACAAGAATATGAAGAAACAGTCATCAAGAGCATGAGCACCTATGTTATCTCCTTTTATATCTAAAATGTTTCTGTGATGAATTAAACAAGTTGAATAACATTAATATTTAAAAGGTGGGAGGGGAAGTGGCATGGCTTCCATTTCTTTGAAGCTAATGGATTTACTCAAATAAATATAGATCAGAAATATTCGATAATTCTTTCAAGTTATATGAAAGGAATAGAATGTTAACATGATGAAATGCTTTGTAAAACTCAAGAAATCACTGATATTTTATTAAACATGGCACAATAAAATTCCACATGAATATAGAGTAGCTATCAGGGTAAGCAATAAAATCTAATTATTTTTATAATATATGTTGATCTCTTCAATATCAATTTTTGTTTTATTTATATTAGACCTTTGAAATTACACATTAGTCATACTGGCTCCTATTTAAATTGACAGATTTATATCTAGTCTTATGGTTACATAATTGCTTTTATTTTTATTATACTACATACTTGCTGAAGTTCTTTTCTTTATCATTCACTTTATTTTTATCATGTATTATGTGGTCTTAAAATCAGTTTTGTTATCTAAAATAATAGAGGTGCACACACAAGAAAAAAGCTAAAAATTATATTTTTTTATTTTCTATATTGTGTTTTGTTCAATATTTTGTCAGGTTCAGAGACAGCTCCCATTGATTATTTTGAAAGATTTCCAAAAGTCTAGTAATAAGAATATTGAAATTAGGCAAGGCTGTCAACCTAGGCCCTATGTGAGCTTTTGCAAGAAAATCTGAGAAATATCACATTCAAGCCCACTGAAGATTTGATACTAAACAAATTGTGGGGAGAACTATATGAATAAAACTTCAAATGAAAAAATGAAAGCCAGGGCAACATCATTTTAGCATCCTAGGACACACACTAAGCACTTCCTCAAAGAGACAGACAGAGAGAGAGAGAGAGAGAGAGAGAGAGAGAGAGAGAGAGAGAGAGAGAGAGGAGAGGAGAGGAGAGGAGAGGAGAGGAGAGGAGATAGAATGGTGCAAATGCATATGGAGTAGAGGTCAGGTAATGTTAAGTGTCATCTTGTTTGTGATCCTCCTTTTCTTGCTAAGTCCATCCCACACTGAACCTGAAACCCCTTAGTTCAGAAATAGTGATTACCTAATAAGTTCTGGGGATGTGTCTGTCTGATTGACAGGTTTTAGATGTATGCCACCACCTGATTATTTTGTGGGTTCAAAGGATCTGAAGCCATGTCATCATGAACAGCAGACATTTAATCAACTGCTCCATCTACTGAGTCCCTCAATGGGATTTTGTCAATCTAATTACAAAGATGGTGGTTATAATATGTGCATTTCCTTTTGGAACCAGAAGGGTCTGAGTCTGATGGCCATCCATGAAGTGTAAGTTTAGCATAAACCTAAGCACTTCATCTGAGGTGGAGGGAGATAATACCAATGTGCTGAATAATCTGTGAAAATTTTTCAAGTCAGAAGCAAGGAAAGTGTACTAGGAAGATCACAAAAGTCAGATGTGATATTCCATAACAGAATACGTAATTCTATGGCTTCTCCTAAATAATACCAATATTTCCTTCTATTTTATTACCTGGCCTTCATTTCCTTCCGTAAGTAGTCTACATGCTTCTGAGCTCTACTTCTGAGTCTTATGTATTCAGTTTTTGTGAAAAACACACAAGGGCATTACTTCCTCCAAGCCTTTTATTAGGATTTCACCACACAACAACTGTGCCAAATTTCTAGTACAACACACTAATTTGCCAAAATCATAATATGGGATTTTTCTCTTACAGAAGAATTAATACAAGTAAACACTAGAGAGAAATTAAAATCAATACAAAAGTATCAGTTCTGTATTCACATTCACATTTATCTGATTTCAAGTCTGTGTTTTTATGATTTTCATTGTCTATTGTTACATGTCTCAAAACAAAATCAAATTACAGAAGTTATGTGATGGAATTGTCAGCTTGACTGGATTTTCCATCATCTAGGAGACATATCTCTGGGTATGTTTCCAGAATGGGTTAAACTGAGACAGAAGAAGCACCTAATGTGTGGGTAACATTGTATGTAACACTGCCCATGTGGGGTGACAGATGGAATATTTAAAAAAGAGAATGACAGGTAAGGAACAGCAATTATTTATTTTTTCCTCCCAACTAAAGATGCAATGAGACCCTATATCTCATGCAGCTGCTACATGCCTTCCCTGCCACAATGGCCCATCTTCTTTTAGATCATGAGCCAAAATCTTTTTTCTTTAAGTTGCTTTTGTTATAAGGTTGAAAAAATTAAATAATATGTTATAAGTAATGTAAAACTCAAAAGCTATATACCTACATGCATGTCTTAGTACTTCTCTAAATTTCTTTTCCTTTTTAGTGCCACTATTAATAAATATATTTATTTATCTGAACAACAATTTGTCTAATGGCAGTCAATAACTTGATCTTTCATTTTATTAAAAGAAGGTCTTTGATAACAATGTTTTACCATTGCCTGCCAAGATCCAATGTAACATTATCATGTGTACAGTTTAACAAAGCATGAAGCATTGGAAAAGACAATTTAACAAAGCTTGATGCATTGGAAGGAACATTAGAAATAAAATATATTTATAAAATTGTTTGTTTACTTGGTTAAAATTGGTTATAGTATATTTGTTGTATCGATCATGTGACTTTATTTACTTTCCATCATCTTTTGATTATATTTAGCTACATTAGTGTTTATCACACACAATACACACGTGCACACAGACTTACACACATGTATATATGTGTAAACAAATCTTTATACATGCATATGTATATATGACATACATGCTACTACTCCACTATTTTGTTTATTTTTCCTAAATTTGCCTTTAGTTTCCTTCTAGGATATTTACAGGGGTACAATGCAGTCCTCATTTTCCCAGACACAGAATACTGCATGTGAAATTTTCCTAGAGTTGAAATGTGTACGATTTAGAACTATGTGAAAAAAGAAACACAGTAAAAAGCTAAAGAGGAAACATGAATTAGAAGTTAATAACATGATGTGAATTGAGCACATGAATACAAAAGAACAAGGCTGCACTGTTTTCTTTGACCTTCAAAAGTGAAAATAAAAGACACGTTCCAGTCATCTGATCAGTTGGTGACATCATCAAAGCTCACTGTAGCAATTACTTTTTTACTCTTGTTCTCAATCTGTCCTTTAGATGTCAGCTGTAATAGAAAGTGACAACAACTGGTAGAAAGGGTAAAGTAAAAATTTCAAAGCCACTTGTGAATTATAAATAAAGTATAACACCATATATTGAATTGTCACTTCAAATCCCGCACTCAGTGATGATAAGAAGGTATGAACCTGTTTTAAAGTTTAATATGACCATCACTCAGTAAAGTAAAGTGAACTTGCTTCATAAAGTGATTCACACACCCATATTGGTACACTTTCCTTAACCATTTTCAGAAATCGTTGTCCCTCTACCTTCACCTGATACAAACACTTATTCACAGATTTGAGAAATGAATTTTCAACTGTCATTTTCATGGAATGAATATCATTTATTTGGGTTGTGGTACACTTGTCATGAACAGTATGACTTAGCATTATGAATTTGACTGCATTAATGTGCGCTAAACTTAAGCATATGTGTGTGCATATTTGTGCCTGTGCATGTGAGCATAAATTCATGCAACAACTGTAATGTGAGTGTGTGTAAATGGAGTCCTTAATTGGTCTAAATAATAAAAAACAAGAGTCAGACACAGAGGGAAATGCTAAGAGATCAGAGAGAAAGTGTAAGCCACAGCACATAACTCCTTAGTGTCTCAGTAGACAAGAGAGCAATTTCTTCTTTTACCCTGCTTATATCCTGTTTCTGCCCAGCTGCCTCACTAACTGTCTATCTGTACAGACCTCCAGACCTCCATGGTTATCTAGTGGCAAGATCCACTCTCTGATCCCTAGACAGGCTTAATACATACAAGCAATATATCACCACAAGTGTCCACAAGTGTGTGTGTAAGTGTTTGTGTGTGTGTGTGTGTGTGTGTGTGTGTGTGTGTGTGTGTGTGCGTGTGTGTCTGTTTGTGTAACTTCATCTTCCATGTAGAAATATTCTGGTCAAAGTAATAAATTTGAAGTTCATTTGAAGGTAACATTGAGAATTTACACCATCTTTCCTTATGCACAGACCAAATTAGTTCATTTTTCCTGCTTAAGTGTTCACAATTTTTCATTTTATTTTAATGCATTTCTTAGAATAAATAATGTGAATGTATTCTGACTAGAGTAATTTCTATCAAAATAACAGAAAAACAATATTAGCAAATGAAATTGTCTGCTTATTCATAGAATTTTAAGCCTCTCCTTTGCCTGCATTTTCATCAGTCTGCACCTGTGAAAATGAATAATCTAGGGCTTCACCATCCATATTTTTCTTTTAAATATAGTAAACTGTTGTAAATGGCAAAACAAGTTAGCCACTGGAACTTTAATAGGCCCATATTCTAGTCCTAATTCTTTCTTCTTTAACACTAAGTGATGGGAGATTTCTTGATCTGAGGAAATGCATGTAGTTTTCTAATGAATGTTCTTTAACTCACCATTTGTTTCTTATACATTCTTGATTATACATGTATCTATAGGAACTAGAAGTTCAAGGAAATGCTTACTATGCCACATACCATGGTTTAATATTGCATAATATTAATATCTTAGGAACCTTGATAAAAATGATAGAGATGTTTCCTGTTAGTCATTTATGAGACTACAAATATGATAAGAATGTTTATTTCTGCTGTAGTTAAAAATTTCTACAATTTCCAAGTCTATAATTAGTCTTAATTCATTTTAAGAAAAGGCTTGACAGATATGATTTGGAAATATGTGAGGAACATTTTATCTAATTTCTAAACATGCTTTCTATTTTTTTTCTATGTAAAACTTACTGTTTCATATGCCCCAAGCTTATTGAGCCATTTGTAAATGGCACAGCATATCATCGAAGTGAAAAGTTGCCATTTCCAAGGCTAGACTGTAAAAGTCTACCTAACATATTGACTCACATCTTGTGTAGGTCCATGACACTTGTTCAGTAGAACGATATTAAGAACAAATTTGCCAATAGGCCCAGGTTCTATACTTTGGACAACATTTTGCTAGTGTTCAGTTTAACAGAATATGAAGAACTGACTCCTTCCAGAAATCACATGAATGATCATGTATACTCCCCAATCTTTTTATTCTAATTCAAGTCAAGATAGTCAACAAACTTCTGAAAAGACTAGAGAACACAATGCCTGTAAAAGGCTTAATATCCCACAAAATGATCAATGAAAAGAACACTGTTTATTTCACTACAGTTTAGGACTTTTTTCCATGACAATGCATAATGAATACACTTCTCCATTAACACAAAATGTGACTATCCACACAGGAGTTTAGGCTAAGAGATAACTTGTTAGGGGAGCAAATGAGTCAGAATATTTATTCTAAGTAATGAATATAAGAGTGATGGTTAGGTTCCTTTTTTATAAAAATTTAATTTCTTAGATGTAAAAAAGAAAAAAATCTGGAAAAGGAATTCTAGCATTATCAAAACTGAAGTGAATAAATTTAGAAATCGTCTCCACCTGTATTTAAAAATTTGTTTAATAGCTCACTGTATGGAGACCCATAATCTCAAGGTGATGATATTGTTTAATTCTCAGCTTGATATGACCTAGAATCAGCTGGCATGAAAGTCTCAAAGTGGGACCATCTGGGTTATCTGCATTGCCTTGCTTGCTGTGGGAAGACCTAGTCAGATTGTGAATATCATGATTCATTGTTTTGGAGCCTTGAACTCTACTAGAATATGGAAAGCTAGCTGAATACTAGTCATTTATACATTTATAAATTTCTGCTTTTGCCTGTGTCTGTTACCTACTCCAAACTGACAGCTATTACTTTCCCACAATGATGGATTATAATGTAAAGTTGTACAATAAGTAAAATCTTTCTTTCCTAAGACATCTATCACTACATTTTTATCACAATGACAAAAATGAACAGAAAATAAGTAGTGAGTCATACAAGTATAAGGAATAGTTGAATAAGCTGGGACCCCACTTGGCTTGGGCTATACACACAGTATTCTCTGAAAATTGCATTTGACTTCTAGATAACAGTCTAGGACCCCAGTGTATCTAGATTCAAATACACTTGCTTTAAACAATGGGAGTGTGGTAATATTCTTTGAAACCCCTTGATAATGCCCATTTCTACACCATGAAATATAATTCCTGAACTACAAAATAAGCTGATCCATCCTAGAATGGGTTTGTGTGAATTCACAATAAGGCAAACTGTGCTTGGAAATCAACTTTTAGTGAGAATCTCTTATCTACCATCTTGTACCTAAACAGAATTGTGCATGCATATGAGTAAATTAATATACTTTATGGGAAGAGACACACCCTATAGAAAAGAGTTTTTTTTATAACTCACTCTGTCAATCAAGATAAAGGACTACCTACACTATACCCTTTAAGTAATCAAACTTCTTCTTATCTTTAATCCCATAATATGAACCTATAAACATAAATTTTTATGTGAGATGTTAATATATATATATATATATATATATATGTTTATATAATTGGCTGATTGTCCAAGCAAGAAGTATGGGCAGGGCTAGGAGATGAGAATTCTGGAAAATGTAGGCCGACTCATTATGTAGAGCCTGGAACAGAGAATGCACAAGACATTGTTGCATAAGCCGAGACCATGTGGAAATAGATAGATTATTGGAAATGGGGTAATAATTAAGACAGAGATAGCCAATCAGAATCCCAAACTACCAGCCAAAAGTTTTATACTAACATTGCATCCATTTGTTCATTTGGGAATGAAGGGCAGCGGGACCACCCAGGACAAAGAGCCTCTCATTATAAGATTTGACCATTAATTATTCATTCATGTGGTCCTCTGTCATTCTTGACAGTGTATTTCTTTATAAAAGTAATCATATTTTTAAAGGATTTACATTGCAAAATCAATGTGGAACAAATGAGGCTACCCATTTGCACTTTTTCTCTCAAAGATTTATGTTATTTTGAGTTATGGGGAGTGGATATGTGCAGCTCAGTACAGGTGCCTTCTCAGGTCAGGAAAAGATGCCAGATCCCCTGATCCCACAGGTACTTTCAGGTATCAGTCATGTGGCATTATTACTGTGAACTGAACTTGGACTCATTACAAGAGCAGGAAGTACTCTTAACTATTTAATTTAATAAAATTACCTAATCCAGAAGGTAACTTGTAAGGTATGGGCTACATAAAAGAAAAGTTAGGATAAAAGTGAAAATATAATTTAACAAGCTATTGATGGTTGGAGATTAAATTATTCAGGGGCATATAAAAGTTTTTTATAGGTTTACATGTTGTGGTAGCTTTCAGGTCATAATACAAAAATCAAAGAACATGTGAGCCGTCACTTTTTTTGTAGATATTTGTTATAGTTAGACAAAAATACAAATACAAAGAGAGACTTTCCAAGCATTAACTCACTTCGTTCACGCAAAAGTTGCAAAATGGAATAAGTAAAATGAACATTTAGAGAAAGTAAAGGTTTTCATCCTCAGAAATGCATACTTATTCTTTGCCAGACATGGGGATAAGAATCTGAAATGAATTACATATTTTATTTCACTATTAAATGATAAAGCCTTACATTATTCCTTTGTGTTTTTTTTTTTTCATGAGAGAAGAATAATGATTTGAGCAACAAACTTGACCAAATGATAAAATTCAAAAGATTTTAATTTATGTTATCCAATTCAAATAACTGCTTTCAAAAATCACTTACTAAGATGGGTGACATGTTTCAAGGGCTTGCTTGGTTCTAGCATTGAAATTTAAAATTTGTATCTATTTTAGCAAGTAGATTGAAATACAATGGTTTTTGTAAAGGCTTAATGGAGATCATTAACTTGCTCATTTTAAAATAGAGCTGAATAGTGAACTGTGTTTCTTAAGCTCAATGTTAGTGTCAATAGGGAGCTTTATAAAAGCATTAAGATGACAACAAACATGCAGGTAAATAAAAACATTTGCTTTATTACCCAGCAGTCTCAGAGACCATATAAGCAACTGAATGTATTTGTTTTTATGACTATTCATAATAGGGCAATTTCTTCTCTGTCTTCTTCAAAACACCATTGTTAAAAACCAATCATTCTTACAGCAACAACTCTATGGAGACAAAAGCCAGAGATGAGCTAAACATGCTACATATAAGAATGCAATATTTAATAATAGTATATTTGAATTAGGCATGAAAGAATATTTGAAATCTAATGTGCCATACAAATGTAATATTACATATTATTTTAGATAGGAAAGGTGTTATTAGGAAGCTAAGGGATAATGTAAAAGAAAAGAGATACTCACTTGTCTATTCTGAGAATTCTACAATATATTGTAGAGCTAATCACAGCTACAATCTTTCCATCTATTCTTTGTATAGCTGATCCACTAGTCTGAACCCTGTCTAATATATCCCATCTGAAGCTCCATGGGAGAAACTTGAAAAATGACATGTTCCTTTCTTGTCTTTGTGAGATGGCATTGATGCAAAGAAGTTGATCAAATTAGACAAATTTTAGTTTTACACTAGCTAAAAGATTCAAGTGTTGTGATGGTTTGGATTTAAATAAAGATCTGTACCATGTTTAATTTATGAATTCTCTGTACCTGTTATGTTATTCATACAAAATAGAAATTCTTAAGTACTGATAGCTACAAAAATATTAATAACTCAAATATTATATGGTCTTATATGGAAAAGCAAATCCACAGGTCATATGATGTATATGTTTAAACCTCAATATGACTAACAGAACTATTTCCAATATCACTTCAATTTACCTTTTGAGCACTGATACCCACTGTTTCCATCAAATAAGACTTAGGTTAAGGAATTAATAAATGGTAATTGTATGCCAGGTTCATTTATCAACTCCCATATATCTCTGCTCATTGCATTTTGCATTTGTATAAAATCACCAAAAATACTAGTTCATATATATATATGTATATGATATATATATATATATATATATATATATATATATATATATATAACTTTTTCCATAGACAAATGATTATGGAAAATAGAATGAGGAAGTGAATCCAGGTTAATTGGATTTCAAAGTCCATTTCATTCTATTAAGCCAGATTGCCTTAGTTATTTTTATAGCAAAACAAATATTCAAAGTAGTTTAAAATTAGTTTGGAACTTATCTTAAAGCTTGTATATACTCACTGTTGCCAAAGACTTTTCATCTTTATGTAAAAAACGATGTTATAATGCATATAAATTAACTTGCACTCAATAAGAACTAGTTCCTCCCCCACTCTTCCTCTAGCATCTGTGATATAGTTGAAGATGGATGTTTGGAAGGTCGCATGACAGATGGGGGCCAACATGTCTAGATGCAAATTAAGAATTTAAAATTGGAGATTAAAATCAAGTACCCTAACAGGAAGGATTGGAAATCTTAAATTCTGGGTGATACCCTGATTCTCATCGAGATTCTATCTGAAAAAGTAAAAGTCTTTAAATTTTAATTAGCACCATTTGGGGCTAGAAGTATCACTGTACCATTCATCTAGATGATGAGTGGAAGATGATTTTAATGATAATAATGAGATGATTTTTTGGCCATCAACATGGCCTCCAAAAGCCATCTGTTCACCAAGTCGGTGAGCAATAAGGATTTATGAGAGACTCCCAATAACTCTGTGTGCAACAGAGAAGGGTGAATACAGCTGCTGCTTATTTTCATCAAACATCTTGATCTGTTCTTCAAACATTGCAAATTTGATGAAACCCAAACTGTCAACTACTTTCTTCTCTAATTGGGAAAATGATCTGAATGTTAAGAGCAATTGCAAAAGATGTTTCTGAATCATTCCTATTTAGATAAAGTCACCCATGTTGTAGATCTTATCAATGCCCATCCTTCCAGTGTCTACCACAACAAACAAGCAGAGCAAGAACATGTACAAATTCCCACATACTAAGGCAAGCATAAATGTATCATTCCTTCTGACATGTGTCAAATTTTAGGGTTTACCTCCTTAATAAATATGCTCACGGAGAATGCTCCTGAGTGAATACAAATATGATTGCTAATAATTTTCTTTACATTTTTTTCAGCATCTTAAAATTTTTTTTCAGATTTTACCTAATTTAAAAGGGCACAGGGTGAAGGTAAAAGCTATCTTAATATCACAAGGCCAACCCTATAATTAAAAAGAGAAAGGTAACTCTAGTGAGGAATACTTTACATACATTGAAGTTTATTGTTTTAGAAAGTAGTAAGGGATCTGTAAACTTTGACAAGCATTATATTGTAAATATCATAAAATTGAAATATTTCTATTACTATGAAAGTCTCTGCTATATCCTTTTCCAAGTTATCCAACCATCTCTAGCCAAGGTAATCTTTGGCATTTTATACTTTAGACAAATTTAGACTTATTTGGGTGTGGTTACATATCTGTAATCCCAGTGTTTAGGATATGAATGTAGTAATATCAACATTCAAAGTCATCCTTATCTATAAAATTGAATTAAGGCCAATCCTATGATATTACACTTTCTGTCAGAAACAAACAGAACAGTAACTACTGTGGTTTGAATTTGAACAGTTTCCTGTAGGATCATATGTTTGAACACTTTATTCCCAACTGATGATGCTGTTATGGAAACTAACTGGTAATAAGTTGTGGAACCAGTTTGTAATTCAGGGAAAAAAAAGAGTTATCTTTTGCTAAATTGTTACTATTTGACTTTCTCCCACTTATCCATTTATTTTAACTTTTGGCTTGTTGTATAAGAAAATTAATTATTTGTAGTTATTGTTTTTAACATTGTAATAAGAATTAGAGAAGTTCCCTTATCATGTTAAAATGTATGTTAAATTATTTTAGGCATTATGGAAATCTGGAGGAGTGGATGGGGAAGAGGTTAGATGGGAAGCAAGGGGCAGCAGGCAGGAGAGAGGAATGAGAGGACAGAAAAGAGGGGAAAGATGGAAAACTGTGACTGGTAAGTAAAATGAATGAAAATTATGTCACTTAAATAAAATTTAAAAAAAACATTAAAACATTGTTGTAGTTAATTTCACCTACACTTTTTGCTCTCATGTATATTCTCCTTACTGCCATGTTACAAACTCTTTAACATACAAAATTTTACATAATCATTAGCTGTTTAACAAAAATCAACAAACCAAATAAATGGGTTAGAGAGATTGCTCGGTGGTAAGTACACCAGTTTCTTTTCTAGAGAACCCAGGGTGATTCCCCATACCCATAATGAGACTTGCAATAGTGCCTGCATTTCCTGAGTATTGAATGTCATCCCCTGACCCTTGTAGTCCTTGGACACTTATGGTTCACAGACATACATACAAGCAAAACATTCACATGTAAAAAGAAACTAAACAAATCTTAAAAAGTAAAACCAAGTGAACTTTCATCTGGTATAAATGCCAGGTGTAAGGGATTTGCTTTAACACATCTTGACAATTCATAAAAGTTTAGTTTTATTCTCTTTTGGAGTCTTTAGAAGTACTTTTCTTAGTAGGTTTCATAGAAAAACATTGTTTTTAAATTGTCTGTTTCCCTTTGGTAATAGCAAAGGAGCAATGGGCTTTTATGACTACTCACAAAGGAGCTAAAAAGGAGGTTAGAATCTTAAATTCTTATGTGAACTTGAATTGTAGAGACTATATAGTTTTGAATGCAGTAGAGACTAAGAAAAATATTGACAAAAACAGCATGTGAATTAGTGAAGTTATTACATTCTAAATAAATTTCGTGTCATAATCACAAGACTTTAGGGCAGATAAAGCTATGGGCAAAGAACAGTTATGAAGGCGCATAAAGATAGCCCAATATAAATTACCTTCAGGCCCTGGACCTGCAGCATTCCAAACTTACATACAGAAGTTCTACTCAATCAGCCTTTGTAGAATACACTTCCTTCCACGGATTCCAGCTCATATTGCGCTGTCACAGAGAAGATGGCCTTATGTCTCTGGATTTGGCTATCAGACTGTTGTGACCATGGATCCCAGGACCCTAGAATTTACTCAGGTTTATCATCCTGGGAGCAGAGAAAAGAACAAACTTGGTGCCCACAAGAGAGATTTCTCTCCTAGAAAACAAATTCACCCAGTTCTGACCAGTTTTCAGGCCACCTTGCAGGAGAGACTGCAGCCAAGACAATTATGGGTGAGTGATAGGTCTTTGACAGGGACTGGTTCATTAGTACATGCCTCTTGCCAGGATTTAAACCTAAACTTCACAGTCAGACTACAAAGATGGACTTTGGAGTGAGAAACCCTGAACCTTTATATTTGTTCCTTTTATGATTGTGGCCACATTGATTATGTCTCCATTCTCTGATTTTTCTCTACGATTTTTCCCTTTAATTAGTCTATTGAAGACAGCTGACCAATCCTAGCTTGTTAGGGCTGCTGAAGCCCACAATCTGACCCTAATGCTTCTGGTAACAAGGTTGGTCATTTTTATTCGGGCTGTGCTTCAATTTAAGATCTTAGCAGTCTCTAGAAAGAGTAAATTCATGATGCACTTTTTTTTTCCTTTGCACTCCCAAAGCAAGGCCTAAAAAGGAGACAAGATATGACACTGGCAGTTCAGCCCAGCAGTCTGAAGGCTCCTATACCAGTGGATAACTACACTGCCTTCACTCAAAGATCACTTGCAGGTCTGTTCTATCTTTTTCACTTAATGTGTAAAGGCAAAGTATGAGGATTTTGTTTTGTTTTATGAATTGGACTGCACCATCTAGAACTATTCCTATAAAAGGAGGACAGAGATCTTTTGTGAGTGTTAAAAGTGTTGAAAAATTGTTTTGCTGTTGCAGTTGCAAAATTTTGTAAATGTATTTAAAATATGTTCATGTGAATCATGCCTTAATTATGTTGAATTTTACAAATATAAAATAAGAGAAGTTAAAATAAAGAGTTTTCAAAGAGGATGGAATAAGAAGATGTTGTGTGAGAAACAGTAGCCAAATAAGGAATTTTGTGCAAATTAGATTGAAAGCATGTTGCTTTTTAGAGGAATTCTCTCTGAATATTCCCTCAGCAAGGCATAAAGCATATGAATAATAGACATTTGGTGTGTGTTATGTGGTCTACTCATAGAAGACCATAGAGGAACAGGCATTGTACTTCCAGATATGGAAGGTCTCAGACTCATCTTGGCTGTGAAAGTTTAGAGATCAATATTGTCTGTGTTAAAATGCATCCTCATCAGGGAAAAGTATCAGCACTACTAGGAAGACATAGGGCTTGATCTGTTTATTATAGATGACTTTGTAGAACTTCATGTTCTGAGTCATTTATTTTAAAAGAATCTGGTAAGCAGTCAGAGAACATAAACAAATTTGATGTTTAGTGGATTGAAATATTTCAATACCTAGTGAGATCCTTAATATATTTGTACATTCCAGGGCTTCTCAACCTGAACCACTTAGGCATTCTGATCCGAGTAATTCATCATTCCAGACATGTGGTAGAAGTGGACAGTTGTGTTGTCCTACACACCATAGGATGTTTAGAAGACTGCTGGCCTTGATTTTTGCGACAATACTCAAAAAGTTTTGGCAATAAAAACTGCTTCCTCTAAGCATTGCCACACGGCATTTCTTCAATTGAGGACTACTGTTCTAAATAAAGGCGTTTGATTAGTTTGCTTGCTAAAATACTTCATTAGGAAATTCACCATGAAACAAATAAGTATGCATCTAGTTCCATCAATAAAAATAAATTAGAATTCTAGGTAATATTTCAAATGTGCTCAGATAGGCTAAAATGTATATAAGGATGGTTAATTTTGATTGTCTAATTAAGAAGATCTAGAATCACCTGGTATACCAGGAAACAATTATTTAATTAGATTAATTGAGGCAGAAGACAGGCCTAAAATTTGAACAGTATAATTTCCTGGCCTTGGGTCCTGGGCTGTACAAAAAAGGAGAAAGAGTAGGCATAATAAATCATAAAAACAAAGGCATTTACCCATGTTAATAATTCTTTGTCCAATCATGTGAAGGAGTGGCTGAGAATATGATAAACAAAGGATAAGGAGATGTGCTCTCTCCCGAAAGGGAAGTATAAGAGAGATTCCTTCAATGTAATAAAGAAAAAGCTGATATGGTATAAGGGAGACAGAGACATCTGGGTTTCCATCAAACTTGGAAACACATGGGTACTCAACTCTTCTCCACTGGTGAGGGGTTAGAAGAAGTTATATAACAAGTTACAGCTTTTAAAGATTGGCCAGAGGCAATGACATAATACCTTACCCTCTGCTACCTGGAGAACAAATACATCAGCAATAAGGAAATCCTAGCAAAAAGTCATATGTGAATGCATGGAGACTTACAATGCCACATATCTCTGTGATCTTCCCAAGAACTCTTAAATGTCCTTAAAATATGCTTTGTGGGGATGTGCCAATGACTAATTAAAAATACACCTGAGAAAAGAAACATTGATGTTATAGTTCAGAGGCTCAGTGTTTGAACTGATACACAAGACTCAGGCTTCAGACCACAACAAAAGTATAAATAAATAAATCAGTATGTCTCTTCAAGAAAAATCTTCAAAGTAAAGAACAGATATAAATTAAATGAAACTTCTAAAAGTAGGAAACAACATATTCATCAATACACTAAACCTCAGTAATTACAACAACAACAACAAAAATAGAATAACCCCATGTGTCTTATCAGACCACCATGCTATAACATTAGAATTCAACAACACAAATTGCAGAAGCTCTACAAACTCATGGAAATTGAACAATGCAAAATTGCACCATTCCTGGGTTAAAGGAGAAATAAAGAAACAAAAGATTTCCTAGAATGCAATAAGAATGAAGACATAACATACAAAAACATATGGGACACTTTGAAAGCAGTACTAAGAAAAAAGTTCAAAGCATTAAGTTCCCACTTGTAGAAACCTGAGAATTATCACATTAGACAATTAACAGCTCAACTGAAAGCTCTAGAACAAAGAGAGGCAAACTCACCATAGAGGAGTAGATGCCAGGAAATAATCAAATAGCAGGAGGGCTGAAATCAATAAAGTATAAACTAGGAAACAATACAAAGAATCAATGTAACAAAGAGTTGGTTCTTCCAGAAAATCAACAAGACAGATAAAACTTTATCCAAAGTAACCAAGAGGCAGAGAGAGAAGACGAAAATTAACAAGGTCAGAAATGAAACAGGGGACATAAAAACAGACACTGAGGAAATCCAGAGAAAGTTCAGGTCATATTTTGAAAGCCTGTAAGTTCAAAAATTCAATGTAAATGGGCAATTTTCTGGATAGATATTACTTACCAAAATTAAATAAAGAACAGATAAGCAAGGTAAATAGACCAATACACCTAATGAAATACAATCAGTTATCTGTAGCCACCAAAGCAAAAAGAAAAAGAAAAAAAGGCCTAAGTGCAAAATTCTACCAGAATTTCAAAGATCTGCTAATAGAAATACTCCTCAAAATGTTCCACACAATGGGAGCAGAAAGGTCATTGCCAAACTCTTTTCACAAGGCTACAATTACCTTAGTTCCCAAGTAACATGTAGAAAAACCTCAGAAAGAGAACTGTAGACCAATATCCCTCATGAATATTGATGCAAAAATACTCAATAGGATACAGGGAAATTGAATTTAAGAACGAATCAGAGAACTTACTCACCATGACCAAGTAGGCTTCATTCTGGGGATGCAGGGATGGTTCAACATTCAAAAATCCATATATGTAATCAACCATTTAAAGAAGCTGAAAGAAAAACTGTAGGAATATTTCACTAGATGATGATAAAACCTTTGACAGAATCTAGCACCCCTTCATGATTAAGGTATTGGAGAGATAAGTGATAAAAGAAGCAACTAAACATAATAAAAGCTATATATATATATATATATATATATATATATATATATATATAATCAAACCAACAGCCTACATAAAACTAAATGGAGTAAAACTCATGAGATTCCTCTAAAATCAGGAACAAGACAAGGATGTCCTCTCCATATTTCTTAAAAATTGTACTTGAAGTTTTAGCTAGAGTAATAAGAAAACAAAAGGAGATCAAGGGGATACAAATTGAAAAGGAAGAAGTCAAACCATCTCTATTTGCAGATGATACGATAGTTAACATAAGTGATCCAAAAAAACTCCACTAGAGAACTCCTAGAGCAGATAAACACCTTCAACAAACGGGAAGAATACAAGGTTAACTCAAAAAAAAATCAGTAGCCCTATTATACACAAGCAATAAAGGGTCTGAGAAGGAAATCGGAGAAAAAACAAAACAAAAAACCCCTCAACTTTTACCCTCAACAACATAAAATATATTGGGATGCTAACAAAACATGGGAAAGACCTGTATAGCAAGAAGTCTAAGTCAATAAAAAAGAATTAAAGATACCATCAGCTGGAAACATAACCCACACTCTTGGATAAGTAGGATCAACATGGCAAAAATGGCAATCTTGCCAAAGGCAATCAACAGATTAAATGTAATCCACATCAAAAAGCAAGCACAATTCTACACAGACCTTGACAGAACATTACTCATAGTCCTGAAAACAGTTTGGTATTGGCACAAAAATAGACAGATCAATGGAATGGAATTGAAAACCCTGATATTAAACCACACACCTATGAACACATGATTTTACAAAAAAGCTAGAATTGTACACTGGAAAAAAGAAAGCTTCTTCAACAAATGGTGATGGCACAACTGGATGCTGACCTGTAGAGGGATCCGTATCTATCCACATGCACAAAACTTAAGTACAAATGGATCAAAGACCTCAAAATTATTCTAGCCACACTGAACCTCTAGGAAGAGAAATTAGGAGGTACCCTGAATGACTTGGTACAGGAGAACCACTTCCTGAATATAATAACTGTAGCACAGACATTGATTTCAACAATTAATAAATGGGACTTCCTGAAATTAAAAAGACTCTGTAAAGTAAAGGACACAGTCAACAAGACCAAACAGTGGCCCACAGAATTAGGAAAAGGTATTCCCCAACCCCACATCTGAGAGAGGGTTGATCTGCAAAATATACAAAGAATACCAAATATTCCTATTGAAAAGTGGGGTATAGAATTAAATAGAAAATTCTCAATAGAGGAATGCAAAATGACTGAAAGACACTTAAGAATGTGCTAAATATCCTTAGACATCAGGGAAATGCAAATCAAAAAAACTCTGAGATAGTATCTTACTCCTATCAGAATGCCTAAAATGAAACACCAATGATAGTGTATGCTGGAGAGGATGTGAATAGTGATGGTGGGAATGCAATCTTGTACAACCATTTTGTACAAGAACAGTATGGTGGTTCCTCAGGAAAATGGAAAATAGTCTACTTCAAGATACATAATTCCACTCTTAGGCATATACTCAAAATGTGCACATTCATACAACAAGGACATCTGTTCAAGTATGTCCATAGCAGCAATAGTTGTTTTAGCCAGAATCTGGAGGCAACCTAAATGCCCGTCAATTGTTGAAAGGATGGTGAAAATGTGGTACATTTACACAATGGAAAACTATTCAGTGGGGGAAAAAGATTGGATCTTGAAATTTGCTGGGAAATGGATAGAACTAGAAGAAACCATCCTCAGTGAGGTGACCCACTCACAGAAAGAAAAGTATGGTATGCACTCATTCATATATGGTTTTTAGACATAGTGCAAAGAATTTTCAGTCTACAATCCACACCTCCAGAAAAGCTGGACAACAAGGAGGACCTTAATAGGGACATGTATGGTCCCACAGCAAAGGGGACAATATCTCCTGAGCAAATTGGGAGCATGGAGGACAAGGAGGGAATTATAGACAAGAGGAAGGAAGAGCTGGGCATAACAGAGTAGGCAGATTGAGTCAGGAAAAGGATAGAGGAGAGCAAGAAAGAGACACCACAGTAGAGGGAGCCATTATAAATTTTATTATCACAGAACCACTCATGGCTGTGCATCTCCACACACACACACACACACAAGAGAGAGAGAGAGAGAGAGAGAGAGAGAGAGAGAGAGAGAGAGAGAGAGAGAGAGAGAGAGAGAGAGAGAGAATTCTACCTTTTCACAAAACACATTGCCAGAACACAGTTCTGTTTCTTTGGGCCCCTAAAATTCATCTGAGATTGATTTGAACATTAAGGCTTCCTGCCCTTAGTGACTTGCTAGATTTCTGACCCTGTCTCCATGACTTCAGCAAAAGTGAAAGTGTTTGGCCCAGTGGCACATGTTCCTTCTGGCCTTGCTTTTCAGAAAGACTCTATTCTTCCTAAGAAGACCCTAGATGAATGACTGATTGAAGCATTCATTTTACAGTTGGGGCAAGCTTCCTTACAGTCGCAACTGGAACAGACATTTCAAGGCCTACATTGCTAAATACATGCATCTAGTCTCCATGCTGGAGGCTCAGACACATCATAGGCTGTAAGAACACATAAACTACATTTCCCAAGACTATAATTTCCTTCCTTCTGTTCTTTCTTTTTATCTTTCTCCTTTCCTTTCCTGATGCATTTTCTCATTTAAAAAAATTATAAGTAAAAAATACTTATACAATGAGTTATTTACTAGATCTTTTACCTGAATTATGTATTTAAAATGATCTTTCATATTTTACTGATGCACACTATGCATATGCATAAAGATACCCAAGGGAGTGCTATGGAACAAGATGGAAAGTCAATGGTTGCATTGTTCCCATAGAGCAATAACCACCTTAAAGAATGAAAACTTTGAGTTGTCATAATTTTTTCTCTTTAAACATTTAAATCATATAGCTGCCTTTCACACATAATGGTAGTGTTCACCTAGCAAGTCTGATGATTATTTTTACCCACATATTATTTGCCTATGGTAATGACTGAAAAATATAACACATAACAAGAGAGCAACATGTTCTAGTACAAGGAACTCTGAATTCTCAATAAATACTACTGCAATGGCAATTGGGTTATACAGGGAAACATGGAAATATATTATTTATACCCTGGAGACAGTCACCTTATGTTAAAAGATGGAGAGACAGTCCTTGCTCCTTCAAAATATGCTTTGCTATATAGATTCTTGGCAGTTTTTTTCTTTGGTATTAGAGGGAACTTCATCTTTTATCTCTAGAAATTAGTCTCAGTGGATAAAAAAAATAGCATAAGACATTATTAAAATATTACAAAATATTCTGCAAAGGTCTGATTCACACTAAGCCTAGTTATATTCTAAGTCATATCTTCCTTATTCAATAGCATTTAGATAAATTAATCACACGTTTAACTATTAGAGTAACAAAATAATTTTCAATTATTTTCCTTGGTGACAATGCCCAATATTTTTTGTTACTTACATATGCAGAATGCATCCTGTCTTATCTGCTATAATGTACATAATGTTAGAAGAGTTTTTGCTTTATCTCCCTACTCAGCACAGCATTCATAAGACTTTGTTTCTTCTCAAAACATAGTTCTAAATTCTGGTAGCAAAATATTTTGCTTAGTTTTTGTTCCCATGGTGATTTTTTAATTAATAAAAGAATAATGCCCTTCCTCATATGACACTGGTTTGCATCTTAGGAGGTTCACAAATGATATTGTATGTTACATTTGAAGCCATTTCATTTTAGAACTTAAGTTTGATGTAAAGCCACAAAACTTGATAGTAAAAAGACTTTTGGGTGTGGATTTTTGATGGTTACATTTGATCATTTTAAGTGGGTATTTGCCTGGTTTCTTCATTGATGTCTAATGCAAAGAGTGGCATCACTGTTTGAAAAGCCTGACATCATGTTTTTTGAATAGACTCTTTCTTTCTAATCTAATGTGCCTCAAGGAAGAGCTAATTCCAATACTCCTCAAATTGTTCCACATAGTAGAGACAGAAGGCACATTACCAAACTCTTTCTATGAGGCCAGAATCACCTTGGTACCCAAGCCTCACAAAGATACAACTAAGAAAGAAAACTACAGACCAATACCCCTGATAAACATTGATGCAAAAATACTCAATAAAATACAGGCAAACCAAATCCAAGAATATATCAGAGAAATCATCCACCATGACCAATTAGGCTTCATTCCTGGGTTGCAGGAATGGTTTAACATTCGAAAATCTATCAACGTGATCCACCATATAAACAAACTATTAAGAACAACCATATGATCATCTCCCTAGATGCTGAAAAATCCTTTACAAAATTCAACACACTTTCATGAAAAAAGTATTGGAGAGATCAGGGATAACAAGAAAATACCTAAACATAATAAGACAATATACAGTAAACCAACAGCCAACATCAATCTGAATGGAGAGAAACTTAAGGTAATTCCTCTAAAATCAGGAACAAGACAAGGCTGTCCTCTCTCTTCTCTCTTCAATATTGTACTTGAAGTTCTAGCTAAAGCTATAAGACAAAAAAGGAGAAAAAGGGAATCCAAATTGGAAAGGAAGAAGTCAAATGTCTCTATTTACAGATGATATGATAGTTTATATAAGCGACCCAATAAACCCTACCAGGCAACACCTGGTAGGGTTTATTGGCTGATAAACACCTTCATCAAACTAGCAGTATACAAGATAAAACTCAAAAAATCAGTAGCCCTACTTTATTCAGACAAAAAAGAGGCCGAGAAGAAATCAGAGAAAGATTGGCACAAGAGCCACAAACACTCAAAGTATCTTGGGGTAATGCTTACCAAACATGTGAAAGACCTATACAATAAGAACTTTGTGGCTTTAAAGAAAGAAATTAAATAAGATACCAGAAAATGGAAAGATCTTCCATGGTCTTGGATTGGAGAATAAATATAGTAAAAATGGCAATCTAGCCAAAAGCAATCTACAGTTTCAATGCAATTCCCATTAAAACCCAAGCACAATTCTTCACTGACCTTGAAAGGATAACAATCAACTTTGTATGGAAAAAGAAAAGACCCAGGATAGCCAAAACAACCCTGAAGCCAGGCATCACCATCCCTGACTTTAAGCTCTAATACAGCGCAATATTCTGAAAACAGCCTGGTATTGGCACAAAAATAAACAGGTAGACCAATGGAATCGAATTGAAAATAGCAATATTAACCCACACACAGATTAACACCTGATTTTTGACAAAACAGGTAAAAAATACAATGGGAGTGGGAAGCATCTTGAGCAAATGGTGCTGGCACAATTGGACGATGGTGTGTAGAAGACTGCAGATAGACTATTATCTATCTCCAAGCACAAAACACAAATCTTAATGGATCAAAGACCTCAACATAAATCCAGCCACACTGAACCTCCTAGAAGAGAAAGTGGGAGGTATCTTTGAACAAATTGGTATAGAAGAACACTTCCTGAACATAAATCCAGTAGCACAGACACTGAGATAACAATTAATAAGTGGAACCTCCTCAAACTTAGAAGCTTCTGTAAGGCAAAGGACACAGTGGACAACACTAAATGGCAGCCCACAGACTGGGATAAAATTTTTACCAACCCTGCATCTAACAAAGGGCTTATCTTCAATGTATACAAAGAACTGAAGACACTAGCCAACAAAACACCAAATAGCCCTATTAAAAAATGGGGTACAAAATTGAAGAAAGAATTCTCTATAGATGAAACAAAAGTGGCTGAAAGACATTTGAGAACGTGTTCAACATCCTTAGCTATCAGGAAAATTCAAATCAAAACAACTTTGACATACCATCTAACTCCTTCAAGAATGGCTAAAATTAGAAACACCAATGACAACTTATCCTGGAGAGAATGTGGATAAAGGGGAACACTTCTTCACTGCTGGTGGGAGTGCAAAATTGTACAGCCATTTTGGAGATCAGTATGGCAGTTGCTCAGGAAAATGGGAATTAGTTTATCACAGGACCCAGCAACTACATGCTTAGGTATATACCCAAATGACACATATCCCTGTAACAAAGGCATGTGCTCAACTATGTTCATAGCAGTATTATTTGAAAAAGGAAGGACCTGGAAGCAATATAGATGTGTCTCAACTGAAGAATGGATAAAGAAGATGTGGAACATCTACACAATGGGATACTACTATGCAGAAAAAAAAATAACGAGATCTTGAAATTTGCAGGCAAGTATATGGAACTTGAAGAAACCATCCTGTATGATGTAACCCAGTCACAAAAAGAGGAACAGGGTATGTACTTGCTCATATATGGATTTTAGACAAGATCAAAGGATCACCAGCCTATTATTAACACCACCAGATAACTGGGATACAAGGTGTCTTCTAAGATATATGGTGATATATGGTCCCTCACAAAAGAGGAAAGGTAGAAGTCCCCCAGAGACTGGGATATGGGGCACGCAGTGAATGAACAGAAAACTAGGAGAAAGAGAAGGGGAGGAGAGGAAAGCATGTGTGACTAGGTAGATTGAGTCAGGGTAGGAATAGAGGACAGAAAAGACATACACACACACACACACACACACGAGAGAGAGAGAGAGAGAGAGAGAGAGAGAGAGAGAGAGAGAGACAGAGACAGAGACAGAGACAGAGACAGAGACAGAGAGAGTCAGAGAACATAAAACAGGGAGCCATTATTGGTTTGAAGAGAAAACTGAACCTAAATAAAGGTCTAGAAACCTACAAGACTGCCTCCAACTAACAATTTGAGCAACTGTAGAAATTCTACCATAAATGTCCTTCCATGATAATGAGATCATCAACTAAATTATCCACCATCATGGATCCCTCATCTAGTACCTGTTGGAAACAGAAGCAAACACCTATACCTAAACACTGAGTCAAACTAGAATCCAGATGCAGAGATAGGGGACAAGAAAAGGTTGCAGAAACACAGAATGACAGCTGACCTGAAGAAGGAGGAGCTAATGGGCCCCCACAGACTGATAGATGTGAATCCAGCATGGGACTGACTCAGACCTCTCAATGTGTGTCTAAGCTAGAAGGACTGAGCAATCTGGGGGGACCTCAGACAGTAGAAACAGGATCTATTCCTGGTACACAAAAGGTCCTTGTGGACACATCCCCCATGGAGGGATATCTCTTTAATCTTGAGACAGGAGAGAAGCCCTAGTCTCTACTTGACTTGACAGATTTACATGCCCCAACCTGGATAGCATAGCCCTACAAGTGGAATAGGTGTGGGGGGGATGGGAGAGAAGGGTTGCCAGGGTGCATGTCACAGAGGAAAGAGGGTAAGAGCTAGGGAGGTAGGGAGGGAGGAAGGGAGGAAGAGAGGCAGGGAGGGATGGAGGGAGAGAACGCTGGAATGGACATGTAAAATTTTTAAATCATATCATTAATAATTATTGGAAGCCAAAGAAAAATTTTAGTTGCCTGAGTCACTCAAGAGAACAAAGAGTTTGAGAATAATTATACTGGGTGGAGGTGTGAAAAATTTCAGGATCAGGAGGAACATGGATGTCATTTTCAGCAGTTGATTATATGTACCATGGAATTTAGCATTCATCTAAACTACGATTTTCAGAAATGTATTTCATAATTACTGAGAAATGTGTACAAATCAAAGCACAGAATACAAAAAGAAGTGAAGAAATGGAGGGAAAATGGGCTAAAACTGATGCTTAAATTTTCCTCTACTCATAGTGAAGACATAGGATGTAAGGGAGAATTTATTGATTTATTTAAACAGTGGACATCAATCTTCAATGTTACAAAATTTTAAAACTGTTCCTCATTTTGTGGTGACCCCCAAACACATAATTATTTTCATTGCTGCTTCATAACTTTAATTTTCCTACTGTTATGAATCCGATATTTAGGATGGTCTTAGCTGAACCCTTTGAAATGGTCAGTTGAACCCCAAAAGTATGACAGCTTGAGAATTGCTGTTCTAAAGGATCATATTGTCCAAAAACTACTTTGTATGTATCTATGCTTATTTCCATAGTTGTGTGATACTCCTTATTTGATCAGTTGTGCCTCTGTTGATAAAATGATAACTGTTTTATTTTTGTTATTATGAATAAAGAAGCAATGAAAATACTGCAAGTATCCCTGTCATAAGATATAAAGCTCTTCAGGTATATAATAAGAAGTTGTATAGTTAGTCTGTATGGTTTTGAGAAAATGTTAGAGTGATACAGAAATTATTCAAGTTGGCACTGCCATCAGCACCTTATAAGTGTTACTCTCACCTTATATCAATATCAATAGTTGCCATTTGCATTTGTTATGTTGGCCAAAGTAACTAGAGTTATATGTACTCTTACTGTTTTTTTGTTTGTTTGTTTGTTTGTTTTTTGTATTTTTATCTAGCATAAGGTTTATTAAGAAAGAACTACATTTGGGTAAAATTATACAAATGTAATAAATCACAAATTCAAATGCACACACACACACACATTTACATAAAATCTCTCTTAAGAAATCCTATAATATTATCATACTCTTATGTTTTCCCTAGGCTCATGACTATCTAGACTAAGATCCTTGACTCTTTAGCAATGTCAGGTGCTGTAGTTTAATTTTAAAGGAAGTTTGATTCTAAATGGCTTACTCTATATTTCAGATCTAGTTATATCTTGTGGGCTTACTTTTACATTCCTGTAGTTTACTATAGCACATGCTACATTTTGTTGTCTTCTTTTCGAGTCATTTTCACCAACCAAGAGTATGGATACATCTTTTCCTGAAACTACCTAGAATTTTCAAATAGAGATATTTGTTATCTTTCCAATAGAAATTATTTGTTTCTAAGAAGAAGTGGAAAGAGATGTTGATTTAGCTTATAATATTAGAATTAAATGCAGTAAGGGATACTGAAGTGGAATTAGAAATTTGGTTTATGAGAATTCAAAATGACAATTTTTAAAGCTGACTGAGAACAATGTATGGAATTTACATCTGAAGTCAGAGCAGAATGTGCTAACATATTGCAAAGGGTAACAAATATGCAAAAAAAATGTAAATATATCTACACACACCCATACTTATAAGTGACTGTGCTGCAGAACTTATTCACCATGAGGACATTGACTAATATATGTACATGTACATTCTGGAATTGATATTTGATATATATATATATATATATATATATATATATATATATATATATAAGGAATTCAGGGGACAGAAAAACTGGAGAGTTGTCCAACTTTATGTATAAACTACTAAAGCACCAGAAGTAAAATTTCTTTCTCAAAACGCGTTCCATCTCTAAACTGCATGTGGAAAGTTCTAGAAAAGTTTTGCCCTTATTCAAAGAATAAGTCCTGTGGACTAACCAATTGTCATGTGTCCAGTGTTAGAATATACTTTATAAAATATGCTACAAAGTTTCCTAAGAAAATATGGAACAATTTCCTTTTTGCCTAAGTTATTTCACAATACTTAAGTGTTCAGTAGAGTTTCATGTTAATTTTACTATTGCATGAGCTACAAGAGCAGTATATTGTAATTTCCACTTTATTAGTGCCATAAGTTGAAACTTTGTCTCATTATAATTCAAATTAGAAAGAGCCATTTGTATTCATTGTCTAGCATTGATTTATTCTAAATCCTGTTTCTGTATAATTCTCTATTCTTTTCTTATTTGAAATATGCTTATTCCAGATAAAACATGTTTACCTCCAGAATCATAATTGTATCTTTTTATAGCAATATCAATATTATAATTCATTGGAAGCAAAGTTTTAAAAAAAGACAAACAAATACAGATATCATTAAACAATCATTTCATTATAAATAAAAAATATTGGCATAATTGTATGAATATTACATTGTGCTATAGAAATATTATAGAGTAGCACACAGACTACGTTCTTACTCATAACAAGTATGTTCTATTCCTGGAGTTGCTCCTACTGTCTGTACAACTAGTCACTGGGATTAGGACAAGGTTTCTTCAACTCTGAGGACATCAAAATATTCAGAGAGACCTGTTGGAAATATTTCTGGACATGTATTCCCAGGCAGTGGATAGAATGATGTATTTAAATTACATAGGAATGGAGGGAAGTACATACTTATCTAACAGCTGTACTTTTATTATGAATGTATTTCACAGGTTCTAGTTTTAAATGTGATGGTAAGTCCACCAGATATGATTACTCAGACAGGTTTTAACCAAATAAAAGTCACTATTCCAACTAGCTGGACCATCCCAGGGATTCAGAAACCTAAGTGTGGTTTTAGGTGTGTAGAACACAGGGTTCTTAAAGACAGAAACCATGTCCTACTATCTTGCTTGGCAGCTGCAAGGGTATCTTATAGAAGAAAACTGTTTTAACAGAAGGCAGCAGTTTAACATAAACTAAGATAAGTTAGCGAGAATATCTTGACCTTTGGTTCTAGAGAATAGAGTTAGATAATTTTCCAAGAGATTCTCCATCAAGAAGTTCAAATTCTAGTTAAACCGGGAATGGCCTCAGAAAGAAGACAATATGGAGAAACCTCGGAACTGATTTGCTGTGTCTCAAATTTTTTACATAGTAAAATCAAGGTCTTCTTAAGGATCAGAAAATATTTGATAGAAATAATGAGATGAATCCACCACTCAATTATGAGTTCTATATCCATGACCTAAACAAAGAGATGTAAATATGACCAATAGAGGGAGAAGATTTAGGCCAGTGCAGGCAATATATACTTTCTCATATGCTCATATTGTGATACTCAACAGAGTTTTGTTGTTGTGTTTTTTTTCCTCCTTTAGGCATAAGTTTTAATTTATCTCAGAAAGCTGCCATCTTACTCAATTTCTTCTCCAAGCATTTGACTAAGGAATATACTTTCCATAAAAGAGGGCTGCTATTTCTTTTAGAGGCACAATAAGAATGCAGAGACATAAAAGTCAGCCACACATTGAAAACTGACTAAAGTTTGAGCACTGTGTTGTCATTAGGCTTTAAAGAACCTGTTTTAGATTCATTTTGTTGCTGTGATAAAATATTCTGATAAAAGATTTATTTGGATTGCAACTGCAGGTTCTGATCCATTTGTTAAACATTATGTCTATATTAGTAGTGGAAGAAACACATGGATCCTTGCTTATGTTCTTCCCATTAACTAGTTTTCTCATTTCATGTTACTCAGGAACTCCTGCCTAGGAATTAGTGCCACCTGCAATGGCACCATAAATTAACAATGAATGTAACCTACAATAGGCATGCCTATATACCAAGCTAATCTAGATAATTTTCAGTGAGATTCTTTTCTAGGTTGTGATTTTAGGCTTTGTTTATTTTGTAGTTAAAACTAACCTGTGAGTAAATTTTTCATATAAGTGATTACAAATTAGAAAATATAAAACTTTTATCTCATTATCTAAAAATTAGACTGTGTTGCAGATCTATCTATCCATGATAATATATGTATACACATGTATTAATGAAATGCATTATAAAATTATACATCAGCAGTACATACTTGGATATTTTTTCATACTACATTATGATGAATAATACTACAATGAATATGGAAGTATAAAAACCTCCACCTATTACTGATTTAATTCCTTTTTATACATACTTGGAAGAGTTATTTTTTGGTAATAAGGTTGTGGTAGTTTTAATATGGGAGTAATATCACAGTGTTTCTAGTATAGTTGTCACCATTTAACATCATGACTGACAGTGAAAAAGGCTTTTTCTATTCTGCATAGTCACCAACACTTGCTATTTCTTGTCTTTTAATAAACTTGTCCTACAGGATGCACTGTGTCTTTCATCATGGTTGTGAGTTATATTTCCCTAATGATTAGTACACCTGATGATTTAGTACATGTTTTTATGTGCTGGCTGACTATTTTATGGCTACTTTAGGGAAATACTAAGATTTCTTCAATTAGGATTTTACATGTTCTGCTTATTGACTTAACTGAGTTTCTTATGTATTTGGATATTAATATCATCTTTAATTTTGTAGGCTATTGTTTCAGTTCATATTTTAATTGGATTCGATCACACTTTTTTATCATTATCTTTTGCCCAAAATTTTGATGAGACCTGAAAAATATTATTTTTATTATCAATATCAAAGAGAATGATTTCCCCCTGTTCTTTCTATATATTTGTACTGTTTCTGATAAGTTTTTGATGTTTTAATCCATAAAGAGTTTGGTTTTTTTTGTTTGCTTTTTTTTTGATGTTTTAATCCATAAAGAGTTTGGTTTTGACATCAGGGTCATTCCTTCCTCCATCCATGTGTACTCACTTTTCCTAGATTTGTTTAATGAATTCACACACCCCCCACCTGCTTTCTTCACTTTGTGTGTGACTGTTGCATTTGCAGAAAACAGAAGTGCTATCTACGGTTGAATTATTTCTTGTCTCTGTATTCTGGTACAATTTTATATGTTCTCTATGTAGATTGTGACTTTATAAGGTACACTTTGAAATAAGGACTTATTCAATCTAGGGAAAAACTAAACTTGATCACCGTTAACCAACTCTTATTCTGCTTTGGGATATAACAAACACTGAATTACATTCTATCTGTATGCTTTCACCTCAATTATTAAAAAGGTTTTAATATTATTTCATACATTTAAAAATAGAATTTAAATGCTTATCTTGCTTGACATTGTACAAATTTAACTAGAATTTTAAAAGCTATTTCTGGTTCAGAACATGACAAGCATGTTACAAATCTGTGTTTTATCAGTGAATTTTAGTCTCATGTTTTTTTTTTAACCTAGCCTGGTTGGAAAAATAGGCAATTGATAAATCACTTATGTACAGTCACCACATCATGTAAAAGAGAAATTGTGTCAACTTGTGGGTGGGGCTTACAGTTTTATCACTGGTAGTCTTCCTTTTAGTAAATGATTCACTGAGTGAGAGAGTTGTTCTCATATGTGTTGAATTTGAATACAGGTTTAAAGCTCTATTAAAATACAAGTGTACTATTATAACCTTTATTTCATAGATTTTTCAAATCAACTTCCCCAATTACCAAAGCATATATAATTATGCTGTTCATTATCAGCCTACTAAATCTGTTGTAGGTACTTCTCTTGAGGCTATGACAAGATACATGACCAAACCAGCTTAAGACAGGCAGGGTTTATATGGCTTACAGCTTGAAAGAACACAATTCAAAATGATAGGATAGGAATGGCAACTGGATCTTGAAGCAGCTTGTCACACTGATCTAGTAGTCATGTAAGAGAAAAAGAATTCACTGGGCCCATCTTACCTAGTTCAACAGTATATCCCACAGGATGGTGCCACCCACAGTTAAGGTAGGTCATTCTTATCTCTCTGAAAATACTATCTCAGACTCATAAGTAGACTTGTTTTCAAGGTGATTGGTCAAATTGGAAGTAAGATTAACCACCACAGAATGAAGACATTCCAACAGCACAGAGTTAGGAATTTCTTCTTTGCATACATACTTAGTTTTCAGGGTGAGATGGTTAGTTGTGGCTCCTGGAAATTGATCTGTTGCAGGAAGACAAAAAATTGAAGATGGGAACTTTGAGGATTATTAACACTCTGCATAGAAGATATAAATGTTGACATAGTTCTGTAATTCTCCAAAAGGATGTCCATGAATCATCTCTTACCTTGAGATCTAGTCTGCCACAGTGTCACATGTTTGTATGCACCCACCCTGGCCAGCAAGGAAGACGCGACTCTGGGAAGATGTTCTTCATGAAGTTTTAATCAGGATCCTTGAACATGCTTCTTCTGACTCCCAGGAGCCAGGGGACCTCTGCATAGGCTTAAATCCCCTTGCACTAACCCACCCCAGTGAGCTACATGGACACTGCAGATAGGCTAATCTAATGCAGAAGCAGACAGGCTGAACAGACTTTACCAAATAAGGGCTTGTTTACGCCAGAGAGTGCTTACCCTTGGGGAGGTGGAAGACAGAAGCCAGTGCCATCTTTAAGGTGCGGCACTTCGCAGCTCTCTACAGTTCCCCCTTTATGTTTTAATAACGCAACAGGAAAGGGTAGTAGTCTGGTCTCCAGTAAAGCAGTGGACATTGTAATGACGCTGAATCCTGGTAGTCAGCCAAGTCAGTGCCACACCTGTCCGGCATCTTTTTCCTGGAGGTGGGGCCTCGAACACCAAACCACATGCAACCAGACTTGCCCTTCTCAGAATTGCTCGCTTCCAGAGCTAACTCAGAGTGCAGTGCTAAGCCATACAACCTGAGCGTGAAGGATCAATACTTGTTCATGACTGCAAGCCATGCTTGGGTGACTGTCCTGTCTCAATGTCTGTAAATGCCTAGACAACCATAGCTGCATACCGTTTCTGAGGAAACCTCATCTTGCAAAGGCACCATAGGCCCATGAAGGAGAAAAGCAACAAGAGGACAGCCATGGCTCCCATTCCTGCCCACTCTTTCAGATGATCAATGGCAACGGGAACCATGATGACAATCCGGCAGCAATTCCCACATCCACACATGTCGAATTTACTGAAATGATGGCCACTCGCAACTGTATCATTCCCAAAATATAGCTAGACAACTGTTGTGACAAATTAGCAGCATGTGTAAAGTTCTCATACTGAATGCTGGTAACACACAAACCTGGGTATCTCATTTCATATCCCAATTGGGCCAGCTAGCACAAGGTATATATTCGCTCCTGCATCAGATCAATTCTTAGGTTTAGAATCATTAAACCTCTTTTTAGTTGAGCACCAATTGTGGATTGAGCATCCAAAGTGGTAGCCACATTCTTGGACAACTGATTTAGCTTAGAGGCTGTCTGCATCGATGTGCTCATAGCCAAGGCAGCCATGACTGAATCCACAACTGCAAAAGAGGTAGCTGCAACTATGGCTGCTGTAATGCCAAAATCTCTCCCTGCGGGCTCTAACAAATGGGCCACAAAATCTGAAAATGTTTCCATGGGGCCTTGCAGTATCTTAGTGAGATTAGCACTCCCCTCTCCCTTATTGGGTAATGACTTCCATGCTTTTATGGCAATCCAATTTACTTGTTCAAAAACGTGTAATGGATATCCTGTCTGTTGATTGGCAAAGCGTCCCTGTCCAAGCAACATGTTCCTGTCCCATGCTGTGTTTCTGGCTGCCAGATTAGCTGCAGCCTGTTCATTGGCATACTCAAATTAAAAAGGCTTTCCAATCCAGATACTGCATGGGGCTTAGACATGTTAGAACCAGTGCACCCCAATCACTAGGAGTCATGCTATACCTATTTAGGGCTTCAACTTGAGCTACAGTAAAAGAAGCTGAAATTCCATATGTTCTCACAGACTCAGCCAAAGCCTTGATGAACTTAAAGTCTAAAGGGTCCTCATATCTATTGCCTTGGGTATCCTGCAAAACTGGATAGGCCAGGCTTAAGTCATTTCGTATGGCTTTCCACACCTCAGGGCAAAAGGAACGCCCTGTACCTGGACCCTGCCCTTCCTCACTCTGATCAGGAGAAGGCCCTGAAGGCATTGTTCCAGGAGGGTCGCTCACTCCCCACATCACCATTTTTCCTCTCCCTTCCCCCTCTACCCCTTAAAGGATTGTTTCTGAACCTTTTCTATGAGGGCTTTCAATTCTTCCTCAGAATCTGTTTTGTCTGTACCTGACTCTCTTGTGTTCTCAACCTCTTCTGATCTTTCTTTTTGTATCATTTCTTGCACAGCTTTTCCTTTCTCCATCGCCTCTTTACAGTACCTCTGGTCTTCAATACAGCTATGCACGAACTTCCAAACAGGTCGTACTCTGGACTTTAGCGTCCGTTGTTACCAAGAAAAGTCAAGATCCCTGCCTAATTTGTCCCAGCATGCTACCATGAGGTCTCCCAAAACTGTGAGCCAAGGTGCAATGGCATCACATTCGCTCAGGAATCTTTGTAGTGTGCTTTTCTTTATTTTAAATTCCTTTGACAAAAGTAGCTCCTGAAGAGCCAGAAAAATTGGATGAGACTGAGAAGTCCCCATTTTGAAAACTTTACTTTCGGTTCATTACCACCTCTTGCTCAATGCCTGAGACTTTATTGCTGCTTATTTCTGAGGTTTTTAACTTAGTCCCAACTCACCTAAGACTTTATTGCCCCTTACCTGAGACCTTATCACCTTCTTACCGAGGGCCTTAATTTGGTCCCAACTTACCTTGGGAACTTACCAGCACTGCCCTGACTGCAAGAAGTTCTGATCTGAAAATTCCCCATACGGGCCACCATTTGTATGTGCCCACCATGGCCAGCAAGGAAGACACGACTCAGGGATGATCTTCTTCATGCAGTTTTAATCAGGATCCTTGAACATGCTTCTTCAGACCTGCGGGTGCCTGGGGAACCCCTGCACAGGCTTAAATCCCCTTGCACTAACCAACCCCAGTGAGCTATGTGGACCCTGCAGATAGGCTACTCTAACATTGAAGCAGACAGGCTGAACAGACTTAACCACATAAGGGCTTGTTTATGCCAGAGAGAGCTCATTCTTGGGGAAGTGGAAGGTGGAAGCCAGCACCATCTTTAAGGCACAGCACTTCACAGCTCTCTACACATGTTGATCTTTGTCTTCTCTCTTTCTCTCTCAGACATACATGGAACTACATATTATTCTTCAGGCCAATGTAGAAACATAAAAATTGTATGAACAATGCTAAAAATTTAGGAGAAAGTGCATTATTATTTATTCATCAAATAACAGTAGAGTATTTGAATTGTAATCTTGACTTCCAAAATGATAAGGAGAGTTCTGCATTCACCTGCAAGTGGATTTGCAAATAATCTGATATTGGGTTCATTAGAAAGAAAAAGTTTTGAATGTCCTAAACAAATAGAAATTGAACATTTTGAATTTACTACTTCCATAAAATAATCTGAGTAAGAAAGGGCTGGAGGCTAGGGTGGTTAGAGAAGGTTAGCAAATTAACATTTATTTCACATTTTTTCTTATTTAATTCCTAGAGCAAAGCAAAGTGATAAGCATCATTAGCATTTGTTTTATATTGAAGCAAACTCATGCTCTCAGAGGTTAAGGAACTTGATCCAAGTGACACAGCTGCTAGAGCATGTAGCAAGTTAAGATTTAAGATTTTCATTCCACTGAAAATTTAGCAAATGAATAATTTTGAATGCAGACTGATATTGTTTACATATTCCATAGCCTTGGCTTACCACAGTGTATCTCAAACTCTTTAAATATTAATTCACTTAGAAAGCCAAACAGTGTCTTTTACTCAGGAGGAAATCAATAATCATGAGTTACAGTAATATTTCTGAAAGTAGTTGGATAGGATGCTACTTCATCATTCATCCTTCACCTTACTGGGATTCAGTGCTTCTGCTTCATAGATTTATAGACTTGAGGAGAAAAAATAACTTTGCTTAGAGAAAAAAGAGGAGGCAGAGAAGGAAAGATAAAAGAGAAGGAGAAAGATAATTTTGGAAATCAGAACATTTAAGCCCAATATTATATGTGCTAAGGTTGATAAATAGATAAAGACCAATTATCTTTTGATTCTATTGATTCTTTCATGAAATTAAAATAGAGTAAGTGTGATGGTTGTATAGTAAAGCTTAGTATTTACCTAGATATTCTAGGACTATGGCAGTAACAGTCAAAAAGTGGGGGGTAGATCAATAAGTCACTCTAAAGTGATCATGTAAGCAATCTAAGTGGCTCATATCAGAACAAGTTGAAAACCAATCAGCACAGATAAAAGATAAGCAAGCAAAGAACAATTCATATCTACAGCAGATAGAGTGAACATTGCATTCCTTTTCAAAGTAGCGCCTTCCACAAACAAAGAAGCATGGAGTTTTCACTCATAAGGTTGATTTATTTTCATATTTTTTTCAAATACTTTAGAGTAGGCATATTATAATTTAAGGTTACAGTTTAAGAAGGCTGGAGGTAAACATGATTCTGAACAAAATGAGTTCAAAGTTATAGAGTACATGCTCAAAATCTACACATGCTTCTGGAGCAAGTTTAGATCTTCTCATGCAATTGGGGGTCAAGCATTCTTTCTTTTCTAGATGAATGAATCCCCGTTGATTCTGACTGCATTACCTTTCAATGTACTCTTTAAAACTGAGTCATATTTAAACTCTAAATCTTCAAACCAATGTGATTAACTTGACTTTACACAAGCAACTTAACCAGTCAATTTAAATGTAATGCTGGAAAGAAATGACCAGTAAATATATACTAATGACAATTGGCTCTCTCCAACATTTTATAAAAATCTAAATAAAAGTAAGCTGCAATTATTTATCTCTCATCTGAAATCAAAATGCTTATTTAGTTGGTTTTATATTCCACCTGCTCTTGATGTCAAAGGGAATTATAATTATTGTTGGGTAATGAATAAAAGTGATGTTTCCTAAATATAGCTATAACCAAGAACAAGGTAAATGACACAGGAGGAAAAAAAAGAAAAAAAAAGCTGTAGAATATCTTACAGCATTGTATGGTGATGAGATACCATGCTGAGTCTCCTCCTAGGAAAAAAATAGACTATAAAATATATTTTCTATTTGTGCATAATACACAGGGGATTAGCACTAAACATGCTTGGTTCTCAGGCAACTTCTAAGGCTCCCTGCAATTAATGAGAATAGATAGACCACTTGAAAACTTACTGCATAGACAAATCACTTAAATAGACCTATAACCCCCAAAGAAATAAAAGCAGTCATCGAAAGCCTTCCAACCAAAAAAAGCCCAGGGCCAGAAGCTTCAGTGGAGAATTCTACCAGAAATTGAAAGAAGAGCTAACTCCAATACTCCTCAAATTGTTCCACACAATAGGGACAGAAGGCACATTACCAAACTCTTTCTACGAGGCCACAATCACCTTGGTACCCAAGCCTCACAAAGATACATCTAAGAAAGAAAACTACAGACCAATATCCCTGATGACCATCAATGCAAAAATACTCAATAAAATACAGGCAAACTGAATCCATGAATACATTAAAGAAATCATCCACCATGACCAAGTAGGCTTTATCCCTGGTTTGCAGGGATGGTTTAACATTTGAAAATCTATCAACGTGGTCCACCATATAAACAAACTGAAAAAGAAAAACCACATGATCATCTCCATAGATGCTGAAAAAGCCTTCAACAAAATTCAACACACTTTCATGATAAAGGTCTTGCAGAAACCAGGGATAACAGGACATACCTAAACATGATAAGAACAATATACCGTAAACCAACAGCCAACATCAAACTGAATGGAGAGAAGGTTATGGCAATTACTCTAAAATCAGGAACAAAAAAGACTGCCCTTTCTCTCCATATCTCTTCAATATTGTACTTAAGTTCTAGCTAAAGCTATAAGAAAAGACAAGGTGATCAAGGAAATCCAAATTGGAAAGGAAGAAGTCAAATTGTCTCTATTTACAGATGATATGATACTTTACATAAGCAATCCAATAAACTCTACCAGGGAACTCCTAGAGCTGATAAACACCTTAGGCAAACTAGAAGAATACATGATAAACTCAAAAAAATCAGAAGCCCTACTTTATTCAGATGACAAAGAGGCTGAGAAAGAAATCAGAGAAAGGTCACCCTTTAAAATAGCCACAAACAACAAAAAGTATCTTGGGGTAATGCTTACCAAACATGTGAAAGGCCTATACAATAAGAACTCTGTGGCTTTAAAGAGAGAAATTAAATTACATACCAGAAAATGGAAAGCTCTCCCATGCCCTTGGATTAGAAAGATAAATATAGTAAAAATGGAAATCTTGCCAAAAGCAATCTACAGATTCATTGCAAACCCCATTAAAACCACAGCACATTTCTTCACTGAGCTTGAAAGGATAATAATCAACTTTGTATAAAAACAAAAAACCCAGGATAGCCAAAACAACCCTGTACAATAAAAGAACTTCAGGAAACATCACCATCCCTGACTGTAAGCTCTACTACAGAGCAATAGTTCTGAATATAGCCTGGTATTGGCACAAAAATAGACAGGTAGACCAATGGAATCGAATTGATAATAGCAATATTAACCCACACACCAATTAACACCTGATTTTTGACAAAACAGCTAAAAAAATACAATGTGGGGAGGAAAGCATCTTCAACAAATGGTGCTGGCACAATTGGACGATGGTGTGTAGAAGACTGCAGATATACCCATGTCTATTGCCATGCACAAAACTCAAGTCCTAATGGATCAAAGACCTCAACATAAATCCAGACACACTGAACCTCTTAGAAGAGAAAGTGGGAGGTATCCTTGAACAAATTGGTATAGGCGAACACTTCCTGAACATAACTCCGGTAGCACAGACAGTGAGATCAACAATTAATAAGTGGGACTTCCTCAAACATAGAAGTTTCAGTAAGGCAAGGGGCATAGTTGACAAGACCAAATGACAGCCCAAAGACTGGAACAAAATTTTTACCAACCCAGCATCTGACAAAGGGCTGATCTCCAATGTATACAAAGAACTCAAGACACTAGTCAACAAAACACCAAATAGCCCTATTAAAAAATGGGGTACAGAATTGAAGAAAGAATATTCTATAGAGGAAATCAAAGTGGCTGAAAGACATTTGAGAAAGTGTTCAACATCCTTAGCTATCAGGGAAATGCAAATCAAAACAACTTTGACATACCATCTAACTCCTTCAAGAATGCCTAAAATTAGAAACACCAATGTCAACTTATGCTGGAGAGGATGTGGATAAAGGGGAACACTCCTTCACTGCTGGTGGGAGTGCAAAATCATACAGCCATTTTGGAGATCAGTATGGCAATTAGTTTATCACAGGACCCAGCAACTACACTCTTAGGAATATACCCAAAAGACACACATACATGTAACAAAGGCATGTACTCAACTATGTTCATAGCAGTATTATTTGAAATGGTAAGGACCTGAAAGCAATATAGATGTGTCTCAACTGAAGAATGGATAAAGAAGATGTGGCACATCTATACAATGGGATACTACTCTGCAGAAAAAATAACAGAATCTTGAAATTCATAGGCAAGTGGATGGAACTTAAAGAAACCATCCTGAATGATGTAACCCAGTCACAAAAAGAGGAACAGGGTATGCACTTGCTCATATATGGATTTTAGACCAGATCAAAGGATCACCAGCCTATAATTAATACCACCAGATGAACTGGGATACAAGGTGTCTTCTAAGAGATTCATATATGGTCCCTCACAAAAGAGGAAAGGGATAAGTCCCCCAGAGGACATGGGAAATGGGGCGGATAGTGAATGAAGAGAAAACTGGGAGAAAGAGAAGGGGAGGAGAGGAAAGCATGTGCGACTAGGTAGATTGAGTCAGGGTAGGAATACAGGACAGAAAAGGGAGACACACACACAGAAAGAGAGAGAGAGAGAGAGAGAGAGAATATAAAATAGGGAGCCAATATTGGTTTGCATTGAAAACTGAACCTAAATAAAGTTCTAGAAACCTACAAGACTGCCTCCAACTAACAATTTGAGCAACTGTGGAAAGGCTACCATAAATATCCTTCATGATAGTGAGATCATCAATTCAATTATCCACAATCATGGAGCCCTCATCTAATACCTGTTGGAAACAGAAGAAATCACCCATAACTAAACACTGAGTCGAATTAGAATCCAGATGCAGAGAGAGGGGACAAGACCAGGTTTCAGAAACACAGAATGACAGCTAACCTGAACAAGGAGGAGCTAAAGGGCCCCCACAGACTGATAGCTGTGAATCCAGCATGGGACTGATTCAGACCCTATGAATATAGGTCTCAGCTAAAAGGACTGAGCAGTCCGGGGGTTCTCAGACAGTAGAAACAGGATCTATTCCTGGTGCACAAAATGACATTGCAGACACATCCCCCATGGAGGGATAACCCCTAAACCTAGAGACAGGAGAGAAGTCCTAGTCTCTACTTCAAATGACTTGACAGATTTACATGCTCCAACCTGGATAGCATAGCCCTACAAGTGGAATGGGGGTGGGGAATGGGAGGGGAGGGAGGCCAGGGTGCATGTTACTAGGGAATGAGGGTAAGAGTGGGGGGAGGGAGGGGTTGAGGAACAGATGGGGGATAGGAAAGGAAACTGGGATCAATGTGTAAAATTTTTAAATTATATTATTAATAATAATAAAAAATAATAATATCAGAGCCCCAAATGTTGTTCCTGGGATGAGAAAGGCATCAGTTTTGGTTGGCCTCTAACTTGCCATCAATTGGGGCATATTTCACAGAAATCTCAAAGTTTGTATGTCTCCTTCTTCCAAGAGGATTATTGGCAAGTACTCCTCAATGATGTAGTGATCAGGGGAGGTTAGCAGGATTGAGACAGCATTGTTATGAAAGAATTAGTGCTCCAGAGGACAGTTTCCATGTTACAGCTCAAGTTCAATTTTGAATGCGGGTAAATATGTAAGACATACACAGTGGTTGGACCCAATTTGCATTTCCCAGCAAGATTCTACCATGGACAACAGTGGGAGGAAAGCATCTGAAGTGATTTGTGTCAAAGGTCCCACTTTATGTCGGGCATCAATTCTTAAGGACAGCCTCCAGAGAAGTTTAGCCTCAAATCCTAAATGCACTATCCAGGCAGGATAAATCCTTGGTGAAAGGGAGTTCTCCACTTTGTGCTGATCTCAGAGAGCTATCTGGACATGATGGGCATGGTGGACTGCAATCTTAATTACAGGATACTTTAACAGAAATAAAAGGTAGGACTATAAACACAGAATATCAGGACCTCCTGCACTGTTCTTAACCACTTATTTCAGACATTTGGCCTTCAGCTCTTGCCAGTTAATATGAATGGGACTCCATGGCTAAAAGTTTATTGTGTCATAAACTCGCTATAAAATAATTAATTTCTCTCTTATACTTTGTTCTAGTAATGTCCTCTCCAACTTTTGAACAAAATACAATTGATAAAACAACTACCCCAAAGATTTTATATCTCCTCATGAAAGGCAAGTGGGAACCAGGACCTTTATTATAGTCAGCACATTAATAATCTTAAAAACTTGAATTTTCAAACTGTAAGAACATGAAAGGTTACTTTTGGCTCCTCCTTTTTTGAAGCATCATGCTTGTCTATCTGAGTTTATTTCTAGCTAGTCTTTTGTTCATGTTTTCTGATGTGCAAGATTAACTCTTATCTTTTATTTGGGCCTACATCTTTAATCCAAACAAGACAACTCATGGGTCTTTGACTTTTCCCCTTGTCCTGTACTTCTGTAATCAAATAAAAAGTATCTTATGTTCAGGACAATGGAATAAACTATAAACAATGTATATTATTGAAGCCAGTCCTATGTCTTTGACACTGAATCTTGTTGCCAGGTTGATAGTTTATTGATAATTCTTCTAGTGTCTCATCTGCTTTATGCAATCTAAAGTTTTAAGTTCTAACAATGCCAGACATCATCACTCAGTTCAGAATGGCTTTCAGGATTACCATGGTAGTATCCAGCAGTTAAGCCCATTATAATCCTTGTATAATCTTGTGATGATGTTAGTCTTTATATATTATATACCAAGTGGCTATTTTAATGTTCTATCATTTATAGAAGTCCTTCCCTCAGGTGGTCCTAGAGCAGTTTAAAACCATCTACCATGTCCTGCAAAATTCTCACCTCAGACAATAAGTCAATGGGATTGTAGACTCTAAATCCTTATATGACCCATTTGAGCAGGATGCAACTCAATTCACTTAATGATTTTAGAGTCTCAACTCTTGATTGTGGGTTATTAGGAATATATTTAGAATTTAATATTACTGGGACTACAAATCTACTTAAATATTAGTCCCTAGAATCAAAATGTTAAGTCTTTGATTACTGATCAAAAGAATAGAATATGAGTTCATGTCTGAACCTGGTTAGAGATGTAGCATTCAGAATGGCCTGAGGGTCAGTAATAGATAACTATCTAAACCTTCTAAGATTCCTGTTTAACTAGAGGTTTCTCTAGTAAAGATTTAAAACCCTCATATAAGAGACCTGACAATTATCTGGACAGGAAAATCTACACCAGAAATAGCAGCCACTTCTGGAGACTATAGACATAGCTTAGAGCCTACCTAAATTATAGGCTGGCATATCCTAATTTTTAGACATTGTCTACTTGCACTTCTCTAGAGTATTTCATTTCACTCTGTAATAAACCACAGCTATTTTGTAAGCAAAAGAAACTACCCCTCCAAAGAAAAAAAAAAAAAAAGATGGACTGACATGCTTCTGGACATGTCCATGTTGGCAAAAAAGTATGTAGTGGAAACTAAAGTAAAGAACTGCTAATGTTTCATCAATATAGAAAATTGCCTCTAACACATGGACCTTATCTTAAAAGATAACAAGAGAAAGCAAAAGTTTCTGGGAGTATACTTTCAATTATATTTGCACTCTAAATTTCACACTTTACGTGTGCTAGTCCAGATTCAGTAGTATTTATGTTTTTTACTCATAGTATTTTCTTCCTCATTACCTGTCATTCATTCATCTTGGTACTTTATTAACATTATTTTCTTTAAAATCCCTTGTCAATTTAATTTATTTTTTTCAGTTTGCATTTTTTTCAAATAATGCAAACTTCTTGAAACACCTTCCAGTGGAACAAATACATATATGTATAACCTTGCTAGTTCAATGTCAAATCTCAGTTAATTTCTGTAAAATTAATGCTATCTTTTATCTTGTGCATATGGATTTAAACCCAAATTGACTATAGATTCAAATACAATGTTACTTTCTAAGATGTATTCTCTATGTAGACATTTTAGGAACAATTGAAAGGTGATGATGTAAAATGTACATACATTTCTTCGAGTGAAAAGTCATTAAAAGGAACTACTTTCAGTTTCAGATTTTTGAAAATGGTAATACTTAGTTCATTGAGTTATTGGGAGGTAGTTTTTTTTAAGGTTTGGTTTCAAAAGTTTGATTTTTTTATGGTTCTTGTGTATGTCAGGCTAACTTTAAACTCACTATGGGTAGAGGATATTCTTGAATTTCTCACTCTCCTGATTCTACTTCCTGAGTGCTGAGATTACAAGTATACACTACCACACTCACTGTATTTGGTACCTGTCAAAGGACTCAGAATTTCCTACATGTTAAACAGGGCCAAGCTCAGGGTATCCTGCTGAAAACAGGGAGGGAAGAATTTTAGGAGCCAGAGGTGCCAAGGGCATCACAAGAAAATACACAGCAACAACTTATTTGGCTCACAGATATTCAGAGTATCTGAATTAAAAGCCAGGGAGTCTGAATGGGATGAAACTTGTCCCTTTACATATATGTGACAGTTGTATAGCTTGGTCTACTTCTAGGACACTTAACAGGGTGAGCAGGGGCCGTTCCTAATATTTTGCCTGGCTCTTGGGAACCTATCTTACTGCACTTGAAACTCTATGCCTTGAAGATACCCATGGTATCCCTGTACCTTTATGAATAAAAACAGAAAAAGAGTTGATTGAGGGGAGCAGAGGAGGTATGGAGAGAGGGCATAGGAGGAGATGTGTAAAAGGAATCCGTGATCAGGATGTAAAATAAATTTTTACAATGACAAAAGCTAAGAAAGTATGGGCTGTATGGTAGAAGTTTAAAGAAGAGCAGTGTTTGATCAGAATGTATTGTATGAAAACAAATTTTGTTTCAAAAATATTTAAGAGGGAAAAATAACTTTATCAACAGAGTGTGAAAGACAACTCTGTAAAGAAGTTCTGCCCTTATTTTTTGATTGACTGATGACATGTGGAGATGTACCTGAGTTCCGTGGATAGGTTGTAATGATCCAGAGCCTAATTACAATTAATCTTGTGCTATTATTAATGCCCATGTCTTGCCTACCTCTGTTGGCTCTAACATTTCATGACTAACAGATTCAAGTACTTTGGATGTATTAGCTAATGAAATCCTAGGATCTGTTAAACAAAGGCTAAGAGTCAACGGATAGCATCTCAGATCCAAAGAGACGTCTATGCTCTACTACATCCTCTGTAAACTTCCCACCAACATATTTCAAAGATTACTTGAGTACAGCATTCTTTTTTAGCAGCATAAAAACTTCACAAAACTGCATTTACATCAGAACATGGAATTTTGGTTAACTTGAATCTGTTTTGCCAGGCCACGTTCATGCCTATTTGACTCCAGAAAACATTGATTTCCCCTTTGAGGTGGGAATTTTGTTTTTGTACTGACATGATATATATATATATATATATATATATATATATATATATATATATATTGCCAGGTTAAGACAGATTGATGGGAGATGTCATTTTGTAAATATGTTTCTCTTATTGGTTAATGAATAAAGCCCTGTTAGACAACAGGAAAGCAAGATAAGCGAAACTAAGAGTCAAGGAGAATTCTTGGAAACGTAATCATGAGAGAAGAGGTCCAGACCCTCTCTGGTAAGATAAGACAATGTGGAAAATTAGATTGATAGAAATTAGTTAATATTTAAGATTGAGTTAGCCAATAAGAAGCTCTAGCCATAGGCCAACAGCTTTATAACAAAGAGAGTCTCTGTGAATTATTTTTGGACCGACTCAGGTGTAAAACCAGGCTGGTGGGTAATTGCTCATAACAACAGCTATTTTTAAGAATTGTTAATTTTTGTGGTAGATATTTTATGCAGTTATTTTTCTGTGTATATTACCAGACATGTGTAAAGATACTGAAGAGTTATGATATTTAGTTGACACAAAAAAATAATATTCTAGTGGCATTATATCAGTGTCAGCTAAATAGGAAGCCTTTAATTTGTAACAAAATGTAATTCAAGATATATCAGTGTTTTCTACTGCTACACACATACACACACACACACACACACACACACACACACACACACATATATATATATATACACACACACACATATATATATATACATATATATATACACACACATGTATATGTATACATAATAAAAACAGAAAACAAACCTTAAGAAGTATATCATATCTAGATTTTCTCTAGTGACCTTGAACGATTACATATACAGGAAGGACCCTGATCCTGAGACAGAAACTCAGAATAGATGACTTTCATTGCTAAAATGGTTAAATGAGTGGCTTGATACCAAGGAGATAAAACTTTTGATTGGAATGAAACTCCAATTTTACAGACACATTGTGTCCTGAAGAGGTGGTTTGTATACCTGCTGCTGTTGCCTTTAATACTGGCAATGGTTGCCATTCAGTTGGGGTAGTTAGAATTGAGTGGAGTATAATTTATAATGCAAAATGCAGCAAAAAACAATCAGAAGCAGACCAGATCTCACCAGCCTGCTCTGTGTGACATGAGAACATGTGGAGGAATGAAGTGTTCATAATTATGAATAGCAACTATATTACCATAACTACATTATTCATGGCTTCAAATGGAAATGCTGGCTTAAAATTCCATGCCACTGACTTTTTTATGTTAAATAATAATAATTTCTCTCACTCATTGTTTAACAGCTCAACAGCCTCAAACCTCTATAATGAGGGAGCTCTTCCCTTTTGACTTCTAAATATGACATGCTAGTTTGGCAATAAACAATAGGTACAATGAAATGAGACTTGTGAGAGGGTCTAGGCAGTGGGGTAGAGCCTATCAGACAATTAACATCTCCCGTCCACAGAAGAGTGAGAAAATGGGATGCTGATTGCTGCTCTCAAGTGCTCTTTCACCCTTGGGTGCCAGGGCAAGATTGGGTCAGCAAAACTGCACTCTGTCAACAAGACTTGCTCTCCACTGCCTGAAATGTAGCTTTAATTCATTGCCTTTGGAATATCTTGGGGGAAAGCAGTATCTCAAAATAGCAGGCTTTGATTCTGAATAAATTATAAGTTAAGCATAAAGGAAGAAAGAGAAAGGGGAAGGACCTCCCCTTGCTCTCTGGAGTTTAATGGGTAAAAAAGGGAGTTATTGCATTATTTTACTTCATCCTAAACATCGTGGTGAAGTATATGAAGTAGACAGTACTTTTACCAAAGAAAATAAAATGGCGTAGTTCAGTTTATAATGTTGCCTAAGGCACAGTGAAAAGTTTCATTGTTAATATAGGTCCAAGGGCATAGAGGCAGGCCCTCTTTAATAGTCTTAAAAGACCTTGTGAAAAATCTACTGTGTATGAATAAATATGGCAGTTTAAGTTACTTTATTCATATTAAACTCATTTGCAGACTTGATTCATGATGCCAGTAAAATTCTTCTTATCTATACCAGAAATTCTCAGTAGGCCATTAATATATATATATACATATATATATACATATATATATATGTATATATATAATACATATCTATTCCTAGTCCCTCTCCCTCCTTCCCTCCCTCCCATGCCCTCCAATACCTCCTCTAGTCCCACTCACCCCCCTCCACAGGGAGGGTGATACCTTCTAGGATGGATCATCAAAATCTGTCAATTCATTTGGAGTAAGATCTAGGCCCTCCTTCCTGCCTCTAGGCTAAATGAGTATCCCACCAAAGTTCTTTTGTGTACCAGGGATACATCCTATTTCTACTGTTACAGGTCCCTTAGACTGCCCAGGCCTTCTAATTGAGGCTACCTTAAATGCCCTTCCCTGATATTGAGATTAATAACTAGCTTATGTGCCACAATAGGCCATTATTTTAATAATAAAAAAGGGTGATATAGTTGAAAACAGAAAGACAGACAGACAGGTAGAGAAATGCCAGTGTCAAAAGTCTTATTTACCATCTCCCAATGTTAATAGGCTGTTTTTGCCAATCATGTGGCAAACCCCTCATGAATGAAGGAAAAATAGTAACTCCTGAAAATAGTGCTCTGACCTTCCTGTTGCCACAGTAACTGTATGCCCTTCCACACACATTCAAATCACTAGAAGTTTATTATTATTATTATTATTATTATTATTATTATTATTATTATTATTATTATTATTGCAAATGGTCTTTTTTGTTTGCATTTTTTCCCTCAAGACTGGGTTTGTCTGTATTGCTTTGGTGTCTGGCTTGAAACTAGCTCTGTAGAGCAGTTTGTCCTTAAACTCACAGAGATCTCCCCTGCCTATGCCTCCAACACCTGGCTAAGGCAAATGATTATAGTGAAGTCTTCAAAAGATAATGTTTTAAAACGTATAATGGCTCCCTATATTATGATATTTCTTTTCTTGGTCTCCACTATTTTTTCCCTTACTCAATTTTCCCTTATGCCCTTATGCCCACCTCTCCTCTCCTCTTCCTCCTAACTCCCTCTCCCCTCTCCCCATGTCCAAAAATTGCTTGGGAGATCTTGTCCCTTTCCCTTTCTCCAGGGGGAACAGGGGAGGACTGGAGAGTGAGGTAACTGGGATTGATATGTAAAACAAGCTTGTTTCAAATATAAATAAAAAATTATTAAAAAAGTTTGAGACTTCACATGATTTTGATATAAAAAAAATTCTGTCTGTTAAGTTCCAATGGAAATGACACATCTGGACTAACTTCTATTTGCTAATAGCTCCTTATTGCATATGAATAACTATGAACATATCAGACGACTGCTTGTTCAATAGTTCCTGTTTATTATGTCAAAAATAAGAAGCTTATATCTTTAATATCAAATAGAAATCATAAGCTCTGTAGAAAACTGAGCTAATAATAGTAATAATATTAATGAAAAATATTTCAGAATCTCACCCATCCATAGATAATTGCAGTTAATTTCTTTTCAGATACTCTCCATGAAATAATTATAGAGACAAACTACATGTAAATCATACTGTGTTCGGAATACAAGAGATTAAAAGATAAATTTATAGCCTGTATTTCTTTGACTTCTCAATGAAAAAATATTATCTGCCCCTGACAGAAGATAGACTTAGAAGTACACCCTGGAGCATGTCTGTAGGGTTCCACTTACTTTTGCAAATTTATGCCAGGCTGACCTCTGCCTCAGAGGGAATACACAAAGGAATGTTTGTGTGGTTATGAAATCTCTTTATCATATTGAAATGTGAATAGCAACAATAATTTTCAAAAATTGGGGAAAGGAAGTGGTAGAGTCAGAGCTGTATTCTTCCCCCAAATAAGGACTCAGATCTAAAAGTATTTGACTAACACAAAACAAGATTTCAAAATGCTGAGAAAATGGCAACAATAAGGGTTGAAGGCAGAAGCCTTATTGGGCCATGACTGGTGTAAATACACAGGGCAGTGTTCAAACAGGGGCTAGTAGTTGCTTCTGTGTGCTATTCTTCTGCTCTTGAAAGCTTCTGTGGTTTCTAACATGCTGCCATTCTTTTGATTTGGGCCATACAAATTAATTACTTAGTTAGTTTGGAAAGGGAAAGAAATCAGTGGGCAGGTGACAGCAAGGGAAAAGACAAGAGCTATGTTAGTCAGAGTTCATATGTAGGAAATAAAAACAGACTTTCTATTGGCAACTTGCTCCCTTGAATGTGACTGTGTGTGTGTGTGTGTGTGTGTGTGTGTGTGTGTGTGTGTAGGTGATGAGAGGAGTGGTCTGTAATGGAATAAATCATTATGTACAGAGGAGGTGCCCACATATAAACAGCACCACTTTATTGAAAAGAACATGATATTTTGCCTTTCTTTTTCTTTAAAGATTTTAGGAAATAAGATACAAATCTCTACAGCAAGGTCTACTAGGTCTTAATAATAAGAGCCTGAAGACAGACAAAGGAGAAAATGCTAGGAGATCAGAGAGATGAAAGAGCAAGCCACAGTCATATTACCTATTCAACTTGGCAGACAAAAAAAGAGACTGAGCTCCTGTCTGTCTCCTCCTGCTTTATCACTTCCTCTCTCCACCCAGCCTTATCACCTCCTGTCTGCCTAAACAGATGTTCAGAAATCTATGGTTAACTAGTGACTAGCTCAACCCTTTGGTCTTTATTTGTTAGAGTATAAATATCATCCCATTTTCTTTTTTATCTAAAATAAAACAGGTAGATGATACAAAAGATATTAACTAATAAAAAAACCTATATACAGTAAGTACAATAACTACATATAACATATAGAATCAATAAATACATACATATCTAGTGATAAACAAATGAGCAATTCAGAGAAAATATTCCATTATCTGTCCTATCTTGATGAGTCCAAAAGGTTGTACCTAATCTTTCTATTATAACTTGCATTACTCAAACTAACTTTTTTTATGTCTCTCAACTATACACACTTTACCTTTCTTAGTGAATTTCTTTTCTGACTCTGGTAACAAGGAAAACTATAAATATAACTCTAAAGTATTCAACTCTATCAGAGACCTAAAAAGGAAATAATATTACTTGAGTAAACAGGAAGTGCAAGCAAGTGACTTAAAAAAATGTGAAAATTGATAAGAACAGCTGGCTGCCTGGACAGTCAACCAAGGTTCCTCTGTAATGCAGGGACACACATTTTCAGACCATAGGCCTTTTCTGTTAAGCAGGGTATTCTGAAGGGCTATCCTACCTTGTCTTGGCAAAGTCCTTCAGTCTTTTCTTTTGTGTTTTGCTTGTCCAATTTAGACATCATACAGTCAGCAGTCAAGGCAAAGACACTTTCTTGTCCAGTGGATAATTTTGCCATAAGAAGGTAAAATCCATGTGAAGTTTCTTCAATGTCCATCATCTTCTCTCAAGTAGATTGGTGCAGCCAGGAACAGACATGTCTTACTGTAATAAAACAAACAAATGAAAAACAAAAACAAACAAAAAAAGACCAACACAACCAAAAACTCCACATATACCTATGTTAATAAAACATTTTAAATTCCACATACTATAGATCTCTAAAGTGTTTGAAGATAACCTGTCTATGTAAAATAGATCTCTGTTTGACTTTGAAAACATACCTATCACTACAAGTTTGATTATAATAGGTGACTAATTGCTGACCTACATTTCCTTATTATCCTAAATAGTTGGTAACGATATCTTTCAAAGGCTAGAAATTTGCATTACCTTTTTAAATTAGTTGCATAGGTACAATAACTCAAACAGGATTAGAAATATGTGTATAGTATGTTATAAGATAAATAGTCTCAACATTGTAGAAAAAAATAAATACACTGTAAAATATTTAATTCTAGTAGTTGCTGTTTTGTTTTTAAAGGAGATTCAAAATTCTTCCTTTTTATCTTATTTCTTTATCCCCCCTTATTTCTTTTCAGAATAGATTCAGTAATCTACCCTTATATCTTATTACATCTCTATTGGAAATTGGGGCCCTAAGTCTCTTCACTCTATAAATAAAATAATTCATTATATTCAGTTCAAATTCCCACAGTTCCAAAAATATTCCTGTATTTCAATGAATGATGGAATCTATTTAAAGAGGAAAATAGATGAATAGAATGCATTCTTATAATTTTAATTGTGGTATATTATTATAATTGTTCTGCTCTATTATTAGCTGTAATTATTAATTTCTCATTATGACTAATTACAAGTTGAATTTTGTGATGGGTTTTAAAGGACAAAAATCCAACAATACAGTGACAGCACCATTTTTTAATCTTCTAGCATCTTCTTTGACCCTTGACCTATGTCCTAAACTGTCAAAGATGGATAGAGGAATAGTAGACAAACATACTTCTTTCTAGACTTCCTTTTGATTTTATTTGTAGATTTTGACATGTAGAATCTAATCTTAGCAGCTGGCCTTATCTCTTTTTCCTGTTATCCATAATGTTTAAAACATTGCACCCTATTATAAGACTAACACCCAGGATTCTATGGAAATAGAAAATAAAGAAATAAAAGTTATTTTGTTTTTAGGAATACTCTGTAGCACTTTAAGTACATGTATCTGTAGCTAAAACACTGAAATAAATATGAGCAAGAATGAGTTTGTCCCCAATTTAAAGAAAGATTACACATGTTGCTTACAGGAAAATGGAAGGGTCCAAAGGGCAAGGAACAGGGGGAAGTTCAAAGCTACACTGGATTTCTGTTATGCATTCTGGATCACCTGAAGACAGATAATTTATAGTTCATACTTTCTCACATCAATTAAGGCTACCACAGAAATATAATATCCACAAAAAACAATAAAATATTGTAATATGCATATATCTCTATACTTTGCTTAAAAACAACTAACTATATTGTGTGTTATTTGCATATCCCTGAATCACATCTGTATTTAACTATTTACCCACACATATACTTTTCTAACTTGTGGCAATATGATTATTTTCACTGTTAGCCTTTTGTGACATGCCCTGTGTTCCAGTATTTTTCCAGATTCAATGCATGTTTATTTTGCCTCACTGTGGCATACTGAGGTAGACACTGGAGAAATGAGGCACTTTTTCTAAAGTGACAAATTCATGAATACTGAGGTGCTCTCTCTATAGATATTAGTGTTTAATGATACTTATTGGATGACTACATATAGGAGAAGTGAGTAGAGTGGTTTCTTCTGATGAAGGTTTATTAAGTTTTCTCAAAAGGCCAAAAAAATTCCAATACTCACCCTCTGTTCTTGTCCAAATGATAGTGTTGTAAGTGAGATGAAAACTAAGCCAATCATTAGGTCTAAAAGGAAGTCATCAAAGACCCTATAGCATTTGAATATAATCTATTGTCCTGATATGCAAAACTCTGAAAAGATGAACTTGGATTTTGGATTTTATAAGAAAAATGATAAGGAATGTGTGATTAAGGTCTTTGAATAAGCCTTGACTTGAAGTTGGATTTTGAGTCCTTTGTCAACAGCACCATGACATAGAGTGCATCTTTCATATTTGCTTCACCACTGTGATGGCACTCAGCCCATGTAAATCAAACAAAGCAAGATAAAATAAACTGTAAATGTTTTCTCACCTTTGTTATAATAACATTTGCTTTTGAGGACACGAGGCAGTTAGTATTTTTGCAAATAAAGTTTCTCGAACCATTTCACTACCACAAAGAGAAAATCACATGATTTTTATAGGCTATAAAAATTAAGGAGGACATAGTTGCGTTTTAAACTCAACTTTGATAGACAGTTTTGGTTGAATATACTTAATTCTCATTTGCTCAAATAACTGTGAAATTAAATGGATGGATGTGGCAGAAATAACACCATCCCAAGAACCACAGAATCATGATGGGAGATGTCATTCTGTAAATATATCTCTTGTATTGGTTAATGAATAAAACACTGTTGGCCAATAGGATAGCAAGAAAGGTGGGACTGGAATTCAAGGAGGATTGGAGGAAGTAGTAGGGAGGAGTCACCATGTAGAGACTTGAGAGAACAGAGGTCCAGGCCCTCTCTCCGGTAAGATAAGACAATGTGGAAATACTTAGATTAATAGAAATGGGTTAATGTTTAAGACAGAGGTAAGAAATAAGAAATCCTAGTAACAAGCTAACAGCTTTATATCTAATATAAGAAATCCTAGTAACAAGCTAACAGCTTTATATCTAATTCAGAGTCTCTGTGTGTTATTTGGGGCTGGCATGGCTCTGGGACCAGGCAGACGAAAAACCTACTCAGAATCAGACTTCAGAAATGGGCAAGTGCAAGCAGGTCAGAAGAAAGGCAAATAGTGTTGGTTTGTTTGTATTTTAATGGAATGTTTTTCTTGATAATGTGTATGTAAGGTATTATGATTATATATCTCTTCTACCTTCTTTCATTGCTTTCCCTCCTTCATTAATCTGCTTTTCCTTTTAAAACTTCCTCCCACTTTCATATCATTTTGTCATGGTTTTGCTTATGTTTGTGTTTAGTGACTCACTGAGTTTCACTACCACCCTCTGTGGACACCTGGTTTTAGAGTCATTCACTAGATGATGCCATAAGTTCTACACTATGATTTATGGTTTTCCTCACCAAGATCATAGTACCTCTTTTACAGTACCAGGCATAACTTCTCTTCTATGTAGTTTGCTTCAAGTCCACAGAGAGATCAATTACACCCATAACACTTTTGTGACTCTTTCCCAGAAAGCATAGCTTGCCCGGCAAGTGAGCATTATACAATGCAAAGACCTCTGCTGGTAAGACTGTTGACCACTTTTACCCCAAAGCTCTTTGCAAAGGACCTCTGGCATAATGAAAGGAAGAAAGCATGAAATAAGAAATAACTGAGTTTAGCTTCAACCTGAGTTCTTTATGTACTACAAGAAAGCATGTTGTGTGTTCATAGCCAGGGTTTTACCATCTAGATTCGGTGGGAAACAAAGAGCAATGACACTGTCCAGTGGCATTTCATAGAGTTACTAGACCTACAAACAATTCACAGCAAAGTGTTCCATAAATAGCCCTGGTAATAATTGCAAGGATTTGTCCTGCTTCTGCTCTTATAATTAAGGTGACATTGCACTCTGAATGTGGGTAGAATGTGGGTAGAATACTTCCTCAGGAAAACAAAACAACAAAGAACAGCAGAGATCATATATCCATGTTATTTTCATGAGGCATTTTAGAATATCAGCTTGCTATATTTTGTAATACATTTATTAAAACAATATATGAATCTGGATTTTTGAATATTGCTGACATTTACTGTTTAGATAATTCTTTACTATTATTAATTTGTAGAAAATCCTGAATATTTTTAGTGTTTATTGAGTTTGTTCTTTGAAAATTTCATATGCATAGATGCACAGGTACTTGTCGTGCTGAGAATAAGTGATAGCTGAGTGTCCTGAATACAACATTAATACCACTTCCTCTAAGGATCAAGGACTGTTGTGAACAAGATGTAGTGAAAATCAGTTCAGGTACCTTTCATACTTCTGAAAGGTTTTATTTACCCTAATAGAGCAGAAAAGTCATCAGTAGTCTTACACTGGATGTGAACCCAGGATGCTTCACTAATGATAATAATCTTGGTGAGGTTTGCTCCTTGGTACAATAGTGGCATGGATGTTATGGAAGTAATAACTTCCTTTCTGGACAGATGCAAAAAATGCTCTACCAAATATCACCCATGTCTAATACATTAAATTGGCCAAAAAATCTTGTACCTAAGTAAGTTTTAGGCCCTATGGAAGATGCTATTATTATTATTATTATTATTATTATTATTATAGTCATTATTATAAATAGAGATACTAAAAACCTGCCCTCAAGTTCTTATAAGCATAGAGTAGTGCATCTCTCAGCCCCCCTTAGAGAAGCTCCTTTTGCAACAGATAATAATATAAAGATACACCACTGGTCAAGATCTAAAAGTAAGAAAATGTGGTAAACTCACCTTTAAATGTAACATTTATTATATCACACCCCTCATTCCAAGTCTCAGGAGTCTCTGTGGAAAAGTGCTAGGGAGACTAGACATGTGTAGCAAAAATAATATTTGCAAGACATGACAGCATATATGCAAACATGGACTCAGTGTTTGAAGCTGAGTGAAGGAGACTTTCTCAACATAGAATGCACCAAGATTTCAGCATGGAAGAATCAGTGGCTTATGGAAACCATCCATTATCTGAAAATCTAAAGGAAATTGATGCCTGTTGAGATAGGGAAAGTCAGTATTCTGCATGGATGCTGGTGCTCAGATATACCCACCCTCTAGTAAATGGTACCATATGCATGTACATACATAAAGCACTGAATAGGCAGCACTAAATAGACTCTGTGGGTATTTAACATACACCCCCACAAATGCATGCTTGGGCATTACCAAGTAAAAACAAAATAAACGATCATGACCTGATTTTACTTAAACTCAGTTACAATAAGATGAGTAGTTTTACTTTTGTTATAACTAATACAACAATAAATAGTATTTGTTATTTTTCTTAGTCAATATAAACCGTCAAAGTTACCTAAAGGGAAGGTTATTATGACCCACAATTCAAGGGTGCCATCTACCTTGATGTAAAAATATAGAAGTAGAACCAGAAGTGGCAAGTCACATTGTATCTGTAATGAGAAAATAGATTTGGGGAGGGGCAGGGGACTGGGAAAAGGGAGAGAGGAAGAGGAAGATTAATAGCAATTCTATAGGATATATGATGCTTTGGCTTGTAAAGCTATGCTTTAAAATGTGTTCTTACTATCTGAGAAGTGAATGATCCCATAAAGACAAAATTGACAAAACAACAATTATTTTCATTAACTGTATAGGCAAAGGATAGATACCATGTGTGCATGATCTGTGGAGAGTTGAGAAAGCCTTAAGACTAGGCCGTATAGTTATTTACTATTTTCTTCAGTCTGAAACTCTAGTCCTTGAACTCATTTTGTTAACATTGAGGATAAATCTTCTGAACTCGATATTATATTTACTTTGAAATTGCTGTCACAAGGCACCATGACAAGACACCAGGGCCAAGGAGAAAACATTCCTTAGATCCTACAGTTTCAAGGGGTGAATCTATTTCCACCATGGCAGGGAACATGACAGCTGACAAGCATGCATGCCAGGGAAGCTTTGCATGGTGATTTATGAATAGGATTTAACTTGGAACAGTGTGGGTGTGGGCTTCTGAAACCTCAACCCAGATACCAGTGACATAACTTCTCCAAGAATGCCACATCTCCTAAGCCTTTTCAGACAGCTCTATCACCTGGGGACCAACTTTTCAAATATATGAGCCTATGTGTCAACATTACCCTTTGTAGAGAGCTGCGAAGTACCATGCCTTAAAGATGGTGCTGGCTTCTGCCTTCCACCTTTCAATGGTGAACGCTCTCTGACGTAAACAAATTCTTATTTGGTTAGGCCTGTTCAGCCTGTTTGCTTCCTTGTTAGAGTAGCCTATCTTCAGGGTTCACGTGGCTCACTGGGATTGGTTGGCACAAGGGTATTTAAGCCTGTGCGGGGTGTTTCCCCAGGGTCAGAAGAAGTATGTTCAAGGATCCTGATTAAAACTGCATGAAGATCTTCCTGGAGTTGTGTCTTCCTTGCTGGTCGAGGTTGGATGCATAGAACCTTAACCTACCACATTCAGTTAAACCAATCCAGAAACTCTCTTAGAGACATCCCCTGTATATTTTCTATTCCCTGATAGGATAACGCTTTGAACTACTGCAGATGACAAATTATTTCTTTAAAGATTTTAAGATAGGTTCTTATTCTATTTTTGAGATAGGTTCTTACTTTAAGACTAAGGCAGTGGTTCTCAACCTACCAAATGCTGTGACAATTTAATACAGTTCTTCATGTTGTGGTGACCTCCAATCATAAAAATATTCTTTTGCTACTTAAAAATGTAAGCTCACTAATGTTATGAATATGTAAATATCTGTTATGTAGATATCTGAAGGTAGATAAACACTAGTCTAGAGGAACTTGACCTCTCTATATATAATCCAGACTCTAAATTGTACTGCTTCAGCCTCTATGGTGCTATGAAAGACAGCAATTTACCACCAGATCTCAACATTATCATTAATATTATCCCTTAATGTGATTACATGGAGAAACATGTAGGAAAGTAGTACATCCATTTCTGGATCTATATGGGATGGGTTTTTTTTTTTTTTTACTAAAAATTAAAATAAGAGATGAAAGATGCCCTCAATGCTTCCATCACTATCCAGGCCTAGAGGAGACAAATGAGAACTAGAATATGCCAGAGAAGACATATCTTTTTTCTGCTTCTTGGCTTGTGGAGGTGAACAAATGCCTCTGTTCGGTTCTTCCAATGCCTTGCTTTTCTGCCTGGCCTCAAAATCCAAACAATATGCATCTTCTCATCCTATAAGTTATTTCTCTCATGTATTTATCATAACCTTGCAAATTCTGACCAAGGTAGGTGTTGGTCAAGCACACCTTTAATGCCATTTCTCAGGGACAGTCGTAGAAGGATCTCTGAGTTCAAAGACAGACTGGTCTACAAAGTACCAGGACTAACAGCAAGTGCTGTTACACAGAGAAACATTGTCTCAAAAACAAACAAAAAAATACTGATCAATATAATTTCATGCTTATGTACTGGTTGCAAGAAAGCTGTTAGATGACTTTGACTGCTTTGAATTTTAATAGGAAAAAATAGTTGATTTTCACAAAATAAAAGATATAACCAGAGTAAGAAAATGAAAAGGAGGAGGATCTGCAGGAAGCATGCAATGGGAGGATGAAGAGAAGGATGAGTAGTACTATAGAGGAGTGGAGGAAGAAGAGGAGTCAGAGAGTGATGTCCAACTTGGGAGTTAAGAATCTATATCCCAAATCTAGTCCCAAGATGGTCATACATCTTCTATTAGCCAAGAAAAAAAAAGCCAGCTTAAACATAGAAAACAGAAAAAGAGACATTTATTCAATAGAACTAAATTGGGAAGAAGGTCAATAAGATATAGTGAATGTCACAAGTTCTACTTTGGGTTTCTGAACTGATATCAGAGCTTAAATAGAAGACCAAGGGTTTGTATATCTAAGCAGTTCCAGTTCAGATGTAGTCCTGGCCACCATACTGTCTGGGTTAAGGCTCATCCTGTAAAGTGGTCCTCCAAGCTTTGTGAAATCTGCTTTATCCAGACAAGCTTGGCTCAGACTGGAGCTTTTCCTTTTCTCATCATGTAATTCCTAATGAAATTTACATCTGTTTCAAGTCTACTCTTACAATGTTCATATGCCCATTTAGAACATCTCCACTTCTGGCCATCCTATAAAGGAACAGGATGTATAAAAGGAGGAGGAGGAGGAAGAAAAAGAGAAGATAGAGGAGGAAGAGGAGGAAAAAATGGAGTAGCAGCAGGAGATTGTGCCAAAAGATGATGAAAATCAATTAGTATAAAGATGTGAGATATGATCCAGTCTCCAATTCTATGCTTCTACAACTTCTAAGAACAGTGTAGAATAAAGATCATGTACACTGATTAAAGTAGCATGTGAAGAAATACTTCTATTTAGTTAGCACACACACACACACATTTTCAGTGGTAATACCCATAGCTGATGGTTTTAAATAGTTTGGTACTTGCAAAGAAATAATAAAATACCCAAAACCCACATTGGTCCATCTGGGCATATTGATGACTCTATCATTCAGCTTTATTATCATGTCTATGGCTTATGTAATGTACTCACAATTAATTGATTTTCTGCTTAAAATGGATTCTGTGATGCACTGGTTTTGCTCTTCAGCCCTCCTACTAATATTTTCCATGAAAAACTCAATTCCTCCTTCAGATGTGGCTCCTGGGTTGATACTGCTTTTATTGTTTTTGTTCCTGTGTTGATTTAAATCTTCATTTTATTCCTCCGCTGTCAAAGTAATTTTACCATTCCCACTACTAATGTTCATGTTGGGTTCTCTCTGCACCTCCACAGTGAAGAACCCCCTGCCCGGCCTATCTTTATATATTAACCAATAGGATTGGCCAAGATGACAATGAATACTTGCAGAATCTAAGGAAGGCTATGAATTTATTTGTCTCCAAAGCCAGATGTGGTGATTAGCACACCAGGGTTTGGGTGTTACAAATATTTATTGGTTGAACAGAATAGAAGGTAATGCCTTTAAACTGTGACAAAAAGTCATTCTCATCTTTCCATCAGCATATATCTACCTTTTCACCATCCTTTGCCTTAGGGAAATAACAAAAATAACTATTGGCTTCTGCATCTTTTCTTGTGTAAGCATCTACTTCTTGGATATGGAGAATGCATTTTAAAGCAGAGATTTGCCCTGAAAAGCATAATACATCCTGTGTAGTTGCTATAAATGTTAATGGGATCTAATTTAATAGCTGTCAGAATTTGAAGTTCATGAATTTTCTATCTTAGAGAATTAAAGACATACCACAGAACACATGAAAATCTCTCCTTTGTAATCCTGTAATTCCTGCTTAGGGCTGTACATATACAGTTTTGGCAATTACACGGCTGTACATGGCAACCAGCTTATTCTTTCTTTCATTTTTAAATAAAGATGTCTTTATCCCTATTTAGCACTTTTGAAGTGAATATTTACAGGAAAATACAAAAACTTTGATCAAAGAAAGAACAAAGGCACTACATTTTTTTGAAAATATGCTCAAACATAATTCATTTTAAACACAAAAGAAAATAACAGTTATAAAATTATTTTTCTTATTACGTCTAAATGCTAGACAACAGAATTATCAAGAACATCAGACTGTCCCCCAAAATATAGCATTCGTTTTTGTGTAAGAAAATTTTCAATAATGGAAAGATAAAAGGAAAATAATTTTAACAAAACTATCTTTGCAAATTATTTTAACATATATAGAAAGAAGGATGAAGGCATCTCATATCTTCAGAACTCAACAGTGAATAATACCCGAGTTTCACAAATAAGCTGTTCACTAAGAATTGATCTCAAATCATTGAAAAAATGTCATGTTTGAGGTTTTCATTGTTTGCTTAAAATACAAATTGTAAAATATAATATTTCTTTAACTTACTTCACCTCTGCTGTTACTGGGTGACATTCCAAATTATATATTTATCACCCTTGTCTTTGCCATTATTTTAAAACATAGATTGAATAAAATAAAGAAATTCCTCTAAATCCAAGACATTTCTTTAAAAAAGATTTTCATAATATTTGTCATTGAATTTTAATTTGTAGTAAGAGCAGATATGAATAAAACATTCACCAATGAATAGGACATACAGTTAAATTCCACCTCAATCTTTCTCTGTCTTCCTTCTCACGGTCTCTTCCAGATACAGTCATTTCCAATGTTGTCAGAAGATGGATGGTCTCATGGGATAATTTGTCATAAAATGGTAAGAACAAGCCAATAGGAAAAAAAAAGCAGTATAATGTGTCTGTGCACTGATCAAAGTAAGGCTCAATGATTGTTTTCATAACGTTATGCAGGAGGCTTCATTTGTCCCCTTTGTTGAGTGAGAAATGGTCTTCATGTCAAGACTTGCCACCATGTTGTCACCTCTGCTTCACTACTGCCTTCCGAGGACACCAGTGATGATGGAGAGTATCTAGGGTTATTTCAAAGTGAACCTGACTCTTAGGTGCTTCTAAAATGTGATGCTTCTCTGTTCAGATCTCTGCCAAAGAGCTGTCACTTTCTTGGAAAGTTAAATTTGTCACAAGGAAAGAAAATTCTACCATTGCCTGTTTAAATAAGTTAGGGAATAGAATCTTCTCCCCAATGCTTTTTCCATGGCAGCCAAATGTATCAATCATTTTATTCTCTGGAATAACAATTTATTATCCATGCAGGGGGCCTAAGATTCAATATGCACAGTGTTCTGCCTGTCACCTCAGATACGAAGACCTGTCATCAGTCTTTATCAAGGTAATCACTCTGCACTTGTCATCAGATTTTAATAATAAAACTATTTATTACCTCAATAATTATTTATGACAAGAAGTATACCATTGGCATCATGAGTAAATATTGATAAATCACTTGTTTAATAAACTGGTACTACCTAAGTGGCTTAGAGAATTGGAAATGAAAGTGACATTACAAAGTGTTATTACAAAGAATGGCAAAATGTTTATCTTTTATTGAAAAGATTATGTTTGTTCAACAGGAACTCTGAGAAAAGAAAGTAAGAAATCTAATTTGTAAAAGGACAAAGATTCTCTATGACTGAGGAACTAATATTAATCCCCTCAAATATTTCCAGGCACGTTCATTTTATCTATAAGCTAAGTTAAATCCAACTAATAGGATTCAGTTTTAGGTTGCCTGCAGAGTGTGTGTGTGTGTGTGTGTGTGTGTGTGTGTGTGTGTGTGTGTGTGTTTCAAGTAGAAATAAATATCTGGTAACTACAGTAAATATTTGCTTTTTATCAAGATCAGTTCCCAAGAACTACAGAATTTTTAAGTACTTTGATGACATGAAATTCATGGAAACATGAATTTCAAGTGGAAGTTGGAAATGACATAAACTCTCCCCCTCTGATGAACTGCTGTTGAAAACACATAGATATAATCTTTACTTACAAAGACTATCTCCCTTAGGCAAGTTTCTGGAAGCTATGACTAACAGTTAGTTATCTGGCCAGTGAAGCTGGGTAATAAGGACAACCAACTCAAATGTAAAATTTGCTATAAAGCTGTTTCTCTGACAGTGAATCAGTACAGACCTCACACTTACACTGGCTGCATATCATAGTGGATCAAAAAGTAAAATAGGCAGTGGCGGAGAGACAATTATGGGATACTGGATAATGTTCTATCAAAAAAAAAAAAAGGCAAATCTGAAGTCTATGGGGATGGGGATGTCTTCATAAATTCCATACTAACCATGTTTGAGTTAAGGTTCTGAGGCAGAAGGTAGGAAGAAAAGGGGAGGGCCAGTAGTGTAAAGTAATTTTTTAGTGAGTTTTCCAAAGGCCAACTCTAAAACAAGAGTTTATTTGACCAACATTTGTCATTTAGGGAAGAGATTGAGAAAGATATTGAGGAAGCATCAAACGGACTTTTACAAAGGGCCCCAGGTTCTCAGAGTTCATGAGTGGACTGTAACACTCAAACACTCCTGGTGTACAGCATGAAGTTGCCAAGTACTACATTGATACATAGGGTTGGTGTAAAAAATGTATAGAGCTAGTTAGTGAAAGGCAACTTTTGCAAAGTATTGATGTTCTTTACAGCAGAGCACCTGATTAAATTTTCTGATAAAGAATTTGTCTCATGGGAGGCACAACTGATCAACTCTTAGTACCAAATGAAGCTCACATTATAGGCAAATGGTACATCCAGCTGAGTTCTTAGCCAAAGAGGTCCTATGGAAATCTCCAAACAATCCAGGTGGCTACCCAGGCTATAGGCTGCTTTCAACAAACTGACACCAAAGCCTCATTGCTGAAGACAGGATATACACAACTTATTGAACATGAACAGGTCTAAGGTCTAGCGGGTGCCTATATAGAACCTTCAGAGATCTAGGATAAAACCAAATACTCCTGATGTAAAAAAAAATATTAATAAATAACACACACACATACACACACCTGAGAGAGAGAGAGAGAGAGAGAGAGAGAGAGAGATTGAGAGAAAGAGAGAGAGAGAGATGGAGAGAGAAATGGAGAGAAAGACACTTTGGTAGACACTGCTCTAAATCTCTAAATGACACTACTCCATTCTCCATCAAATACTTCCACTTAGAGCTCAGGGGACCCTGTGGAAGATAGAGCAGAAAGAGTGTGAGATCAAATAGGATTGAGGACACCAAGACGACAAGGCCCCATGAATCAACAAATCAAAGCTCATATGAACTCTCAGAAAGTGAAGCAGCAAGCCCAGGGCCTGCACAGGTCCATAGAAGTTTGTCTGCATATATTATAGCTTTCAGTTTAGTACTTCTACAGGAAAATCTTAAGTATGTTTTAAAATAACATCTCTGATACTTGTGCCTTCTCTTAGGCACTTTTACTTCTGTTGGATTACCTTGTTCAACTTCCAAGTAATTGTTTTTGTTTTATTTTATATTTTGTTTTGTTATCTCTCAGAAGCCTGTTTTATTGATACAGATATAGCAAGTAGATATGAATGGGAGGGAAGAAAGAGAAAAAATGTGAAGAGTAGATGGATAGGAAACTGTAATCAGGATACTTTTCTTTTGAGACAAGAATATATTTTCAAAAAATGAGAAAAAAAAACAAATAAAATACCTTTCTCTCAAACACAAAAGATATGATTGAAGTAATGATGAAAAGCACTATAAAATGAAACTTAATTTTGTGGGTCTTTTCTTTCTTTATTCCTTTCCTTTCTTTATTCCTTTCTTTCTTTATTCCTTTCTTTATTCCTTTCTTTCTTTCTGTCTTTGGGCAAAAGGAGAAGATTTTAGTTGGTGAAGGAAAACATCATCCAGAAGAGACCAGGTAGGCAAGGTGCTGTATATGGGATGATAGGAGGCACCACATAGACTTCACACTCTGGCAAAAGCACAGCTGATGATATGGAAATGTCATCAGCAATTCAGTATCATCCAGACAAGCTCTTCATAGTTGAACAACAACCGTTGCTGTTCTCATGTGCAGCCACCAGCATCTCCTCCTCTTCCTCTGTCTTCTTCTCCCCCAGTGTAACAAGGACATGGCTGATTTCTGCACCCATGATGGTATGGTTCTTTTCCTTGTCAAACCCACAAAGGCCTTCAACATAATCCTTCCAAATTCCCTGGTCATTGTTCTTGGACAAAGTCTGCATAATGGGCAGGAAGTGGTCAAAGTCCAGTACTTTCACACTCCTCTCATCACTCTTGGGGTTCGTCAAGACCTTGAACACCTCGGCATTGGTAGGGTTCTGGCCCAGGGCCCTCATCATGTCCCCACACTGGCTATACAGGATGTTTCCATGACTGGTTCAGTCAAACAGCTGGAAAACTTCCTTCAATTCTGCCATTTGGTCCTCAGTGAAGTCACATCTTGGACACTTAGCTCTGCAGGACATTTTCTGACAATAATTTTGTGTATAGTTTGAGTTGAAAAGATGTTTGTGCCCCAAGAATTGAATATGTATTTAAAGGTCAGGTGTAGGTGAGAAACAAATGGTAACTAAATGTGTCCAGGAAATTAGAGTGACCAGGAACTCATATGAACTTCTCTTACCTTGTTTCATTTCTCATTTAAAGTTAGATATCTGAATTATCAACCGAATTGTACTGTGCCTACCCCTGCCAGCAAGGACGACGTGACTCTGGGAATATCTTCTTCATGCAGTTTTAATCATTGATCCTTGAAACATGTTCTTCTGACCCGCGGGAGCCCAGGGGACCACTGCACAGGCTTAAATATCCTTGCGCTAACCAACCCCAGTGAGCTACCTTGACCCTGCAGATAGACTACTCTAATGCAGAAGCAGACAGGCTGAACTGACTTAACCAAATAAGGGCTTGTTTACACCAGAGAGCACTCACCCTTGGGGAGGTGAAAGATGGAAGCCAGCGCCATCTCTAAGGTGCTGCACTTCGCGGCTTTCTACACCAAATTATTATTCTCACATAGATTATGGAGTGGAAGAAAATAATCCATGAAAAATAAAATGATCAAAACCTAGTACATAATATTTACTCAATAATATATCCTATTGTTTTATTATAACTAACTGTTTCTTGAAAGGTCCAAGCATGGACATGGCAAAACTATAACATACCCTCCCACATCTCAGGTGGTATACATTCTAAAGTATCCCAGTTGATGTTTCAAATCATAGGTAGTATACTATTTTCCCCTATACATTCACATCTTAGATGGTAGTTTACTTAATAATTAAGCACAGCAAGAGAGATAGATGTAGAGGGAACTGGATGGATATGTAAAATAAGAAAAAAATAAATAAATCTGATAAAGAAAAAAATCACTCTAAATAAACTTCAATTTCCTTTTTTATAATTTCTTAAATTATACTACCATGCCCCAACTTTTGGTTAAGATCAAACATATACTATTCATCTTAATGTAGATTTTGCAACCTTTCTGTACAATATGTTTTACTTGTCCATTAAATCAAGAACTTTTATTTTTTTTACTGAAAGAACATAATTGAAAGTTGACCAATATGATTTGTCCATATCAACATCCTTGCACTTTTGGAACATTGGCCAGTAACATAATACATTGGGACGCAAGTACTAAGGCACCTTGATGGAGGATTGAGATAATAACTGAGATGGCAGTTAGGTGACTAACGAATGATTTGTTGTCGAGCAAGGGGTCTTATACAAAACATTGATTCACACTCTTTATGACATGGATTGGGATGGTAGATGACTTTGTCATTATTAATTGTGTAAAATTTACAAATCACATTTATGTTTTGTAGTTTTCCAGTTAGTACTTTTATACTGCAATTGTCTATGAGTAACTAAAATTGTAAGAAAAAAACATTGTAGTAAAGAAAGATTACTGTATTTAATTACTTACGGATATTAATCTATGAGGTTTGATGGGCAATGTTCTATAATGTATAAATGATGTGGAGAAAAAAACCACTCCTTGATTTATTCTTCATGTGGTCACTGATATTAAAATGGAGATTGCGTATGGACTGAGAGATGTTTTGTAGTATTATTTATTATTATTTGTAGTAATTATACTGGATACTTAAAAATGGATTGATGTGAATAGTCTTTACTTGAAGACTCACATTAATGTTATTTATATCTAACTCTCTACTTTCTCACTTTTATTGTCTCTCACAGATTTGGGATGAAGAAGAAAACTGGAGATACAACAGATAAATCTTCTTTCCTCAAATATTGCATTGGTACAAGTGAGACAACAAAACATTAATTATGATATAGAAAAGAGCAGACAAAATGTTGGCAAGCAGAGGACAAAATTTATTCAACAAAACTATGAAGAATAGTTAGCCATCTTAGAAACAATTGCCCTTTTTTAACATCTAACATGTTTAAAGTAGTGTGCTAAGTACAAAATATATTAATAAGAAAATAAAATCATGAAAAACCAGCAATAATAAATGATAAGGATTAGGAAAAGAGTAAGTAAGACAAAATATCACATAAGCCATGTTATAGATAATATCTCAAGGGAGATGAGAATGTTACTTGACAAAGAATGGTTTAGACATGAGTAAGAGTGTTCAAAGACAGTAGATGACAGAGGGAAATAAGCTGTTAAAACTTTTATCCCCTTTTTCTTAGTTGAAAAAATTCATACAATATATTTTGATCATGATTTTCCCCTGACCAAATTCGTTGATCATGTTTTTTTCTTCCTCATTTCCTCCCATTTTCCCAAATTCTCTACACACTCAATTTTTTTCTCTTTCTTCCAAATGAACAATTCAAACAAAAACCAATAAAATTTTATTTTAAAACAAACACACAGGATGACCCCAACTAACAATCTCAGCAACAGTGGAAAGGCTACCTTAAATGCCCTTCCCTGATAATGTGACTGATAACTAACTTACCTACCATCATAGAGCCCTCATCTAGTAGCAGATGGAAACAGAAGCAGATACCCACAGCTAAACAATGAGCCAAACTCCTGGAATCCAGTTTCAGAGAGGGAGGAGTGATAAGAAAATGCGGACAAGACTAGTCTAAAGAAACCGACAGAGACATCTGACCTGAACAAAGGGGAGCTAATGGACCACCAGACTGATAGCTGGGAAACCAGCCTTGGACTGACTCAGACTCCCTGAACATAGGTCTCAGTTAGAAGGCCTGGGTAGTCTAAGGGACCTCTGACAGTAAACCATGATGTATTCATGGTTCACAGAAGGACTTTGGGAGTGCATTCTCCATGGAAGGATACTCCCTTAATTTAGAGGCAGGAGGGAGGACCTAGTCCTTACTCCAAATGACTACACAGATTTTTTTTTGATCCCTCCTGAAAGGCATCACTTTCACTGTGGCATGTGTGTGTGTGTGTGGGGGGGGAGCGGGGATGGAATGGCAGGGAGGGAAAGAGGGAGGGAGAGGGATATCAATCAATATGTAAAATAAGAAAAAAATAAAAATAAACAAAAATAAAAATGAAATAAATATAATTTGCCAATTATTTAAAAAAGAAGAAAAGAAACACACACACACACACACACACACATACAATTACACACACACACACACACACACACACACACCTCCCACACACAAACCACAAAAATGAACATCAAGACAAACAAGAAAATGATCAAAAACACAAAAAGTACCTAAAGTAAAATAAAACAAAAGTTTACAAAAACACCATTGACGTCTGCTGCTTGGCATGGGGCTTATTCTGACATGATGTTAATTGCAGACAAAGAATAACTCCATTGGAGAAAACTGAATTTCCCTTTAGTCAAGGATATCATTTGCAGTTATCTTTTGTATAGGAGTGAGACATAGTGTTCATTTTCCCTTCCCATTACTGGCACCTCATCTATCTTGAATCTGTAGGTATTGTGCATGTTGCCACAGTATGCAAGTGCATATATGTATAGGTTTTCTTTAGTCTGAATGATCCTGTTTCCTTGGAGTCACTCATCACTTCTGGATTTTACAATATTTTTCACTCCTCTTCTATGTACATCCCCAAAAGGAGGGTTTTGATAAAGAGATCCCATTTAGGACTGAAAGTTCCAATGTTATTAATTCATTTTTATCACATTGCCCAGTGGTAGGCCTCTGTGTAATTTCTTGTCTAATGCAAGAATAATCTTTTCTAATGCTGCTTGAGTGAAACATTGATTACATGTACATCAGCAATATGTCATTATAGGTCATTTTATTGATATGTTTCTACAGAAGTATATTGCTATTATCCATTCCCTTAGTGTTATGTCCTATGTAATCTCAGGTTCTTGGTCACATTAGCAGTCCCAGATATAGATTGTATGTCATGAATAGGTTTGTAATCACATTTTTATAAAGGTGATTCATTACTCTCATAACATTTATGCCACTAATGCATCTGTATATTTTCCAGGTAGGACACTATTATAGGTAAGAAGATTTCTGTTGGAGTAATACTGATATTTACATTTCCATGATAGCATATGAATCACTTTCCAGTAAAATGAAGACTAATCAGAAGAGATGACTTTCTAGAGCAAAGATCAACTTCCCAGCATTCAAAGATTCAAGTAACTGTTGTCTTCACCAATAGGACCTGTCAGGTTTGGAGATCAACTCATAGCCTTTGAAATAGTCTGTGATGTTTTAGGCATTTTTTAAGGAGGGCTTGTGCAAGCAGAATCCAGAAAGAAAAATTTTAGTAAATAACAAATCCAAAAAGTGCTTGGAGTACAACTCCAGATTATGTTTTATCTTTAGAACCATTGGAAATACATGAAGGTTTTAAAAACCAGTAAAATTTGCACCCAGGTACAATCGAAAGACAATATCTTTAGGGGCATGGCAAAAAGCTGCCATTAACTTGGAGTAATAATCTATGTGAGGACTGATTAAAGTAAGGTTTAAAATGAGGATTAAATGAAGGTTAGAAAAGGACACTGAAGAACAACAGGTCTAGACAGTATATGATGACTAAACAGGAAGCAAAAATATAATCTACTGTTTGCCAAATAATGAGTTTTAAAAGGAGAAAGTGGTATTGAAGGCAATGTTTCCAGCAGTATTTCAAAGGCCTATAGTTTTAAGGAGCAGACTTCAATCTTTAGTACTATGAGTTTGTTTTACTAATGAATTTTGAAAGATCACCAGCTTAAGTGAGTTATGAAAATAACTTTATTTTTTGACAGCGGAGGATAGTACAACTATAGATAACACTGTCAGTTACTTTTTAAAGTGTAGTCATTCTGGAAGATGTAACTAGTGCAGTATAATTAGTCAGCATATCTGAGATTATAGTACCTGCCACCAAGTGAGTTGTCTGAAAAAGAACACATTTGCAGTTATTGTTAATTGATATAGACCTCGTTATGCCCAAACTGGCCCTGCCAGTTTACATGTTTCAATGCATTTACCAGTCTTGGGATTTATGTCATCATTATGTAAGTGAAGTCAAGTGTGAGAAAAAGGCCCAAGCTTGGCTTAATCAATCACAACTGCCATTTTGAATATACATTTACAAGTATGCAAATTGTACTTTCATAAACAGTTCTAAATGAATTGGATAATCATCAACTTGAATTTAAAAAAAAAAAAACACACAACTCACAACTCCACATAGTTTTGTAAATCTCTTCCATGATTTTCCTTTGGTTGGTTAGAAGATTGCTATTTTTGTTTAATGTTGTTTTATTTTTTTTAAGTAGGATTCAATGTTTCCTGTCCCAATCACAGTCTGATTTCTCAAGTGTGTAAATGGCTAAGATATCTGCATCAGAGTAAAATTCTGTACACAATTCTAATACTAATACAGGTACAGATTTGTCAGCTCCTCAGCAATATATTATACTTTTAATTAAACTGTAACATGTGAAAGTCCTTAGTAGTTTGTTACTACTCTAGCATGCATTAAGGACATTGTTAGCTGCAACTATTATAGTAGTTGAACTAGAAAGATGTATATCCACAAAAAAATAATTTAGTTGAACACAAAACACAAGGGAATGCGCATTTAGAGATTTGGCAAAGGAGAGCTGTGGGGGAGGACATGTCTGAGTGATGGGAGGAAAATGAGCAAATAGTCTGTCAAATACTTAATAATAATTACAGGACTTTAACATCTCTCTATTTAAAAAAATAACATTTCTGATTTTATCACTACTTAGCCAAAATGTTCATAAACATTGTGAAATGGATCCAATTTACATATTCTGCCAATTATATGTATTTATGCATAACTACTCAGAGGTTTTCCCCCATTACCCCGAATAATTGAGAATTGGCTATAGAAACCATTTCCTTTCCCTGCTGAATGGATGTGCTGTATTTATATTACCCATTACCAGGTGGCAGACGTAATGTTCAGTGATGTGTGTTACTTATCTGAAACTTGAAACTCCTTTCAAGGTTCAAGCTCACCAGTTAATAGAAGATAATCTGTATGAAGCATAAATTCCAAAGACATGTTACATTAAATCCTTCGTGCATCTCCCATTTTCCAAGATGGTTCTTGCCAGAGTTTACTTTATTAGTGGTAAGAACCATTTACACTAGATCTTGTGGCAGTGATAAAGCATTTGCATTATATTAATTATAGTGGACATATTCTGTTTTTCCACATTCATTTGTTTACTAACAGATCTTAAGATAGAAAGCATTCCAATCATTTGGCAAAATATAATTAAGAATCACTGAGACATGTAATTTAATCAGGAGAATAGGAAATACATAAAAGTTATAAATGATTTCACAAATGACTTTCGAATTCTTATTCACACTAATTCTTTTATGATGCAGATTAGGGAAGTGAGTTAGATGAGTTTTAAATGTTTGGTTTTCATAATATTTTAATTAATTAAAGTAAAATTTCATGTGGTTATCCTAAATATACAAAGAAAACAATTAAAGCTCAAACATCTTTATTTTCCCGGCTTCTATCTTTCTATGTAGTGTTAGGAGTACAATTTTCCCCTGCCACTGGTCTGGTCCCACTGCCACGCCAGCCCCCAATAACACACAAGACTCTGTATTTGATACAATGTTGTTGGCCAGGTACTAGTTTGTTACCTGCTAGCTCTGTCTTAATGATTAACCCAGTTCTACTTATTTAAGTATTTTCATGTGGTCATCTTATCAGAGAGCAGTGGACTGGCATCTTGCTCTCTTTCGGCTCTCCATGTTGACTCCTCCTTCCTACTTCCTCTTTCCTCCTTGTCTCCTAGACCCACCTATCTTGCTTTCCCATTGGCCGACAGTGCTTTATTTATTAATGAGTATGAGAAACATATTTATAGAATAACATCTCCCATCATCTCCTCTTTTGTGTCTAGAATAAAAAGAATGGTTTTAGCCTTAACAGAACAAAATATATCATACAACAGTTATCAAATAAGAATTACAGTTAACAATATTTAGTTCATTAACATTTAGTAAGACATAAAGAAAATATCGTCTATTCTATCTAAAGTCCTATATGTAACTTATTTTAATCCTAACTAAGGAAAATTATAACCATAACTATCTGTCTTCAACTCCTTCAAAGACTACAGAAAGATAATATATAAACTCTAGAAATGACAGACACAACTCACTGCCTGGTCAGTCATTTGAAGTTCTTCTGTAATGTTCTGTCTTCGGCCTATAGGCCATAGTGTGTCTGGCAGACTCTTTCATGAAGCAGGAATCCTGTAGTAATGTCCAACTTCCATCAGCAGTCACTTTCTTGTGGAACCTGCATGTCCAGTTTATATAGCATAAAGTCAAACAGTCCAGACAAGAGCAGTACCTTGCCCAAATGGCTAGTCTTCCATATTGGAAGCAAACTTTGTAACAAGATTCTTCAATGTTCATCTTCCTTTCTGACGCAGGTGGTGTTGCCAGGAGCAGTTATGTCTCACTGTCAAGAAAATCCATGAACCATTTTAAATGCCATATTCTGTAGGTCTTTGAAAGGTTTGAAGAATGCCTATTCATCTTAAATACATTTCCGCATATCTAGAAATCCTAACTAACTCCAAGTTTTACTATCATAGGTAACTCTCTATAATCTGTACTAAATTATACATTATATTTTTCAATGAGCTATATAAACACAATAACTCAACAAGGAGGAGGAATATACATATCACAAAATTGACCTTAAATTTGTATCAATAAATGAAAATCCATTCCAAGGCAAAGTATTTATATCTATACCATAATTCCCTTTTTACCTTTAAAAAGAGATTGGTTGTGATCATTAACCATTTAAAACCAACACCATTTAAATTAAAACAATATTTATAAAAAATATTTGGGAATTTGGGCTTCATTCTTTCCAAACTACTTCCTGCTAGTAGGGGGTGCTGTCATGGGAATCCTAAGGAGATGCAGAAATCTTGGCTGTAGTGGTCTGCAAGGCTACATTGTCCCATTGACAATGCTTCAGGGGGGTCTTCCTTGATCAAACCACGTTGGTCTGGAAGGAATCCACAACTTTTCATTTTCTGGGGAAACAAAAATAGAAATCCTTTTTCCCAGTAACTTGTCCTTAGACTTAAATTTTGGAGTCAAAGCATTTTTAAAATATATAAATTGAATTAATCCAGCAGCATTTGTTTTAACAGTTGTTATTTTCTTAGCAGTCAAACAATTTAAACATAACAGAACAGCATACAATATCCAAAATTTCTCTGTGCTTTCCATCTTAACGTGGTTTATTTATTATTCTTTTTTTTTTTTTTTTACTTTTATGTTTATATACTTTGAGATGGGGTTTCTCTGTGTAACTTTTACCTGTCCTGGAATTCACTTTGCATACCAGGACTACTTTAAAACCACAGAGAGCTGCTTGCCTCTGTCTCCTGAGTGCTGGGATTAAAGGTGTGTGCTACCACATCCAGTTACTCTACTTCCTTTATCTTTTTTAAACCATTGTAGCCTGTTTCTTTTTCTCTCCCAACCCAACATATTTTTTAAAACACTATAAACCTTCATTGCCAGTTCTTCCACACACCAATTAATTGTTATCAGAGCTCTTTAAAAGCAATGTGTTTTTTTGCTGCTTATGCTAATTTTTGAAATCTCCATTAAAGGAGCCATGCAAATATTTACTTGTCTCTCACAAAACAGAGTCCAACCCAGAAAAATGCTGCTACCAAGAAGCCTTGCTTGTCTCTGTTCTTTTGTTTCTCAAAACTATTTTTTAAGCTTTTTTTATGTTCTAAGTGAAAGTTCCCAGTTCCACTTCTGACACCATTATGTTCAGAGCATGTTTTTCCCCCTGCCGCAGGTCTGGTCCTGCAGCCAAATTTCATGTAGTTATCCTAAATATACAAAGAAAACTGTTAAAGCTAAAACATCTTTATTTTCCAGGCTTCTAAATTAAGTCTCACCTACTTTGAATGTAAGGGAGTTTCACACTGAGATGATAATGGCATTAGTAGATGGGAATGTCTTTGTGGGACTGCTTTATTATTACCTTTGTTTCCCCAAATCTCAATTTGAATGACTATCTTTCTATGTAGAATTTGAGTTTATGGACAGTCTTACTTATTTCTTTGTCATGTTCCTCAGATTATGAGACCATAGGCCAATGCATTCTAATTGTCTTTTCAGATGAAAGTAACTATATTCAAATATTCTTCCTGTGATGTAAAACTGGTTTTGATATATGAATCTTTTCTATGAAATTAATCAAATATAAACTCTGAAACAAGCAAACAGTTCTCATGTGTATAGGAAACAACTCTAAATTTACATATGTAATTAGAGTAGAAAAATTATCTTTAGAAATAAAACCTAGAGTGACAGGCTGTGACTGTAGTTGTGATGGTAAAACATTCAGCAAACATTTCTGAATCCATCAGCTCAGCCTCTGTCAAACATATCCATACCATCTGTCTCTATGTTTCATGGAGAGAGTCCAATATGACAAAGATATTTGTGTAGACACCACAATGTTCAACATGACCCATATTTTCCATCGATGACATGTTGTATTGATGCTGTTGCAATTTGCTTTGGTTTGGAAGGAACATGGACCTCTTAAATGACATGAATCTCTTTCCTTGGGAGACTCTCTCTAACAAATTTGCACTTGATATACATAGTGATTTTATAGAGAGAATAAAATCTTATATTTGATTTTAAGCTCTATTAAAGTGTTTTATTGATCAATTATTTTACTAACTTCTTCATACCATTAGGTTTTCATTTGTTAAATCCAGATAGCAAGTTGAATGTTAGAAGTTGAGCCAGTTGAGATAGACTTCAGCCTTTTAAGTGGTCTTTTATATAGATAGAGGGGTGTATTGTGGTAGTTAGAGGTAATTTATCTACTAATTTAGTAAGTGTTTGCTGAGCATCTGCCAGGCTTAAAGATGATACAGGTGTTTGTTAACTCACCAGTATTGTCAATCAGAATATAATTTGGCAGTAGGTCTGAATTATAACAATACTAATAAAGCAAGTATGCTAGAGTAATTCTCAACAGAGAAGCAATAGATATAGAGGAGAAAGGTCATCTCTCTTTTTGATTATGGAAAAAAAAATATCAATCTGGTGGTTTTTAGATGGCTATGGAAGAATTACCAGAATTTTACCAGATGGAGTTAGATTTCAAGGTTTCCCTACAGAGTAAAAAAATCAAATTAACAATGACATTAGCTCAGGAATACCTGGAATTATTTCACTTTGATTTTCTTACTCTTTTTTACTTTGTGTTCAAATTATCTCTGTAACTCAATGAAGGATTTCCCCTAAAACATGGTTAGTGAGATTTAATTCAATTCCTCAAAAGGCACCTGATTCTGTTATCTAAAATTTCATGTAACTAGTAATTTATTTTGTAATTCCACCTGAAATACAAGTATTTCTAATTTATGATTTATTGTTTTTCTCCAGTGAACTAGAATATCTGAATATACACAATATATACTTGCTTAACTCAATGTTTTCCTTCATTATTTTACATAGTCCATATGGTTCTCACAATGATTTGTTATGTATTTAAATCTAATAACCATCTAACTGGGATAAACATTTTTTGTTGCTACTTTTGTGGTGCCTATATGAAAGTATTTTGACTATGTAAATCTTCAAAGGCAAAGAAGGGTGAAGTAGTTTTTACCTATACACCTATAGTTTCTAGTTATTAAGGAAAAGAAGTTGCCATTACTAATCCATGCTGTAAATCTAAAATTTTCTGTATTTGTATACTAATTCTTAAATATTATTGATGATATTCCAACTCCTTAGTAATTTATTGTGAATATTTTTAATTAAAAACTTGCTTCTTATAGGATCAAATTATTTAGAAAATGTCAGGGAAGAAAACTTAAACTCTAGGACACTAGTAGACATTTCTAGGTAATTAAAACACAGCTGCTGATACATTGACAGGTCAATACAGACACATTTTGACATATACTATCTTTTGTCTAATAATCCAACGATATGTTGGTCTCATTGATGTTCTATGATAAAATACCCTGACAAAAGCAACTTAGGAAGAAAAAAGTTTCATTTTGGTTCAGTCCTCCAGGAAAGTCACACTGGCAGGGTTTTGAAACAGTGGGTCATATGGCATCCTTGAAGAAGCATCAAGTAACGAAGTGATACAGGCCTGACGGTTTTTAGCTCTCTTTCTCTAGTCTCTTACAGTTCAGAATTCCCTTTTTAGAGAATGGTGCCACTTTCAGTGGGTGTATGTTCCTACCATAAATAACATTCAGAAGCATGATCCACAAACATCTCAACAAAACCCGCTTCATCTAGAAAATCTCTAGTTGAGACTCTTAGCCCCTGTAATTCTTCATTGTGTCAAACTGATAGTTAAAACTCTCTATAATGCATATTTACGGGGATAGAAAGAACCAAAGTAACTTATTTTTAAAGAATGAACAATATTGAATTGGTAAAATCTTGCAACATAGTTTCAATCATGAGACCCTAAAAATAAATGATAAATCTTAAGTTTTTATGAAGTGTTGTAGGTCAAAAAGACTTGGCTTTATGATGTGTTATTTTTTACATAAAGGTACTTGAACACAGAAACTAAATTACCTTAGTATCTGATCTGAAAAGAAAGAAGACTAGCCAGTACAATCAGTGTGGACCACAGGATGAAGTTATAATTCATGCTCCAGGTATTCTTATTGGTTAAAAATCTTGAAAACTTTGAGTCTAAGATCTATCATCAATATCTCAGTATGTAGATTGGTCACTTAAAATTGTAGTAAATTATTTATTTTAATCAAGTAGTGAGTATGTTAGATACATGATGAATTCTCAATACAGGTTGATATTCTGAAACATAAAATATTGAGAACCTTCTAAAGAATATGTATTTTATATATACTTATATTTTTATTAAATTAATACATTAAAAACAAGGATTTTGCCACTAAATTTTCTTAAGTAGTTAACATACTACATCTAAATTTAATTACAGTGTTATTATTTACATGGAGATCAGATATATTTCTTAGTTTTAAAATATTTGTGTGTACATGTTTTAATTATTGTATATCCATGGTTTCATTTTCAGTTATATCTCGTTATATGAGGGACAAAATATTGATTAAAATTGAAGAAAGCAGAAGTATTAAGTGGTTCATTTTTCTGAGCAGCAGCATCAGGTTCTGTGCATCCTCATGCCACATCTTTTTATTCTTGGGATGTGACTCATTACTTAGTTCTGTGCATCCATACTGTGTGTACTACTTAGTATGTGTTAGTCTTTTTTGTTAAGATCAGCTTTTGAGGTATCTTGTTCTTTTTCATTTTGTTTTGTTTTTATTTTACATAACAACCCAAATTCCCTCTCTATTCCTTTCTCCCCACCTTCTCCAAAGTCACTCCATCTACTCTACACAATGCTTATGTTCATGTAACCCCCCCCTTTATTTTTTCACCATCACTGATTTTTCCTTTAATATGGAGTTGTAGTAATAAAAACAGCTTCTAGGTATTTGTGCAAAGATACAGTGGATGACCAATGAAATCAAATTGAATACCTTGATATTGATCTACATATCTATGACCACCTGATTTTGACAAGAAATCTAAAATTATGAAGTATAAAATGAATGCATTTTTTAAATTATTAATATAATTTAAAAATTTTACATGTCGATCCCATTCTCCTCTCCCTTTCTCCCTCTTTTCCCTCCCTCCCTCCTTCTTACACTCTTTGCCCTGTGACATGCAACCTGTCCACACTCCCCTCCCTTCCCCCCACCCCAATTCCACTTGTAGGGCTATGCTATCCAGGTTGGGTCATGTAAATATGTCAAGTCATTTGAAGTAGGGACTAGGACTTCTATCCTGTCTCTAGGTTAAGGGAGTATCCCTCCATGTGGGATGTGTCTGCAAGGTCCTTTTGTACACCAGGAATACATCCTGTTTCTGCTATCTGAGGTCCCTCAGACTGCTCAGTTCTTCTAGCTGAGACCCATATTCAGGAAATCCCATGCTGGATTTCCAGCTAAGTCTGGGTGGGGGGGAGGTGAGATTAGCTCCACCTTGTTCAGGTCAGCTGTCTTTGTGTGTTTCTGCAACCTGGTCTTGTACTCTCTCTCTACATCTGGATTCTTGTTTGACTCAGTGTTTAATTTGGGTGTTTGCTGCTGTTTCCAACATGTACCAGATGAGGGCTCCATGATGGTGGATAATTTAGTTGATGATCTCACTATCAGGGAAGGGCATTTATGGTAGCCTTTCTGTGGTTGCTGGAATTGTTAGTTGGAGTCAGTCTTGTAGGTCTCTAGACCTTTCTTTAGGTTCAGTTTTCTCTTCAAACCAATAATGGCTCCCTCTTTTAGGCTCTCTCTCTCTCTCTCTCTCTCTCTCTCTCTCTCTCTCTCTCTCTCTCTCTCTTTCTCTTCCTCTCTTTCTGTCTTTTGTTCCTACCCTGACTCCATCTTCCAAGACACACATGGTTTCCTCTCCTCCCCTTCACTTTCTCCTGGTTCTCTCTCCACTCCCTGCCCCCTCCACTTCCCATGTGCTCTGGGGGACTTGTCTTTTCCCTTTTGTGAGGGACCATATATGAATCTCTTAGAATACATGTCGTATCCTAGTTCCTCTGGTGGTGTGATTTATAGGCTGCTGATCCTTTGCCTTAGGTCTAAAACCCTTTTTTAAGTAGCAATTGTTTTGGACTTTCTTTTGGGCCATTAGTTCACAAATATAAACACAGCTACTCCTTATTAATTATAAATGCTTGACCTTTGTTTAGGCTTGTCACACTTGTTTCTAAAACTTAAATTAACCTGCTTTTATTAAGCCACATTTTAACATGTGTTTTGTTTTGTTTTGTTTTGTTTTTTTTTTTTTTTTTTGCATTTCCTTCATTATGTATGTCAAACTCCTTTCGTGTTTCTTTGGTATCTTCTCTGTGCCTAGACTATCTCTTTTTACTTCCTCTTCCTACCTAGAAGTACCACCTATATCTCCTGCCTAGCTATCGGACACTAAGCTTTTATTAAAGCAATTGGCCCAAAATATCTTTATGTAGTGTTCAAATATCCCACAATAAGTAATGGCTACTATACTCATAAGTAGCAATGCCTGAAATTCAGATATGCTCAAGAAAAGCTATTATGGTAGTTTAAACTTGACATAAGTATGAATTCATATGAAAATGCAGTACATTATGTCAATCTCCTTGATCTCTATGGTTGTAGATGTCTACAGGAGTTCTTGCAAGTTGTTTCTTAAGGATTGTGAGAGACTTCTATGAAGGGATGATATAGTGCGATATGCTAATATATTATGGGAAATGGTGAAGATAGCTATTGAGTCATTTATATTTTGTTCATACCCAAGGTTTTTATAGCCACTGAGCCATTTATATTTTCCTCATACACAGTTTGTTTTGTTTTGTATGATTTTGGAGAAAGCATCACTTTACAGGTCAAGCTGACTCTGAATTCAGAGCATTCGTTCCATAGCTTGCCAAGTACTAGAACTAAAATCATGTGTCCCATTCCTGGTTTTTCAACAGTAGTTACTACAGAAATACTGTCAGAAATGTTTCTCAGTTTTTAATTACTCCTCCAAATAATAATTCTTTAATTTCATACTCACCCTTTTAATCTTGCTTATGTACAAGAGTTTGGGTGCAAAGAACATATAATTCCTGGAAGAACAATCTTTGATTCTTCTGACCCATCACATCCACAGGTGCTGGGGGACCACTATGAGGAGTTTCCAGCAACTCCTGAAAGTCTATTGAGATATGGAACTTTACATTTTGTTCTCTTCAAGATGGGTCTGCCACCTACATATCTGCCTACGTATATGCTTAGAATTAGTTTCTTAACTTATTGTGCTGTACTGAAACATGCTTTCTACTCTAAATATTATTTTTTATGGCTAGGACAATAACTACTGAAAACTGGCTTTTTGACTATGTTTCCTTTATTATGTGGATGATGGTGGATCTAAATAATAGTTATAAGTTAGGTAAATAAGTTTAATAGGGTTATGGATTTTTCTGTTCCGTAATGTGGATTGTAGCAAAGTAATAGTGTAGCTATCTTCAGTTACCATCATTGCAAAAACAAAATATCATGAAAGACATATATTTGTAGTAGTGATAAGAAATATTGATAGAGATAGGTATATAAACTTGGTTGGCTGGTCTTATAATTTTTCTCTCTTTAAATCTAGGATTTGGTGTTCTCTGTTTTGCCTTACTATTTTTTAACTTGGTTTATATTTTCACATACATATAGTGTCACCCTTCATCACCCATTTTGTTTTATTCTTATTTTTCCTTTTACTGATTTTCATCTTGAGGTTAAATATGTCAAGATAAATGGGGCATTCACTGAGTCATACCTAAGGAGAGTACTAACACATACTGATAAAATATAAAAGTACATTGTAAATAGAGATGGGATTATGATTTTTGTATGGGCAAGAGCTAGAACTATTTTAACAAATTAGAAACATTTGCAAAAACAGGAAGGATTATTTTTCAACCCAAAATAGGATGAGAAAGAGAGAAATTGCATAAGTGTTTGAGAATGAGGCATTACTGTGAAAATTATTGTATAAATGAAGTATTCAAAGAAAGTTCTTTTGGACTGGAAGGACTATGATTCTCTATATCCATGGAAACCAGAGAATATGAAATGATAATTTTATACTTCGAATAACAATTGTCAAAGAATTATAAAAAAAAAATAAAAGAGGGAAATAGAGGTACAGAAAATAAGAAAAAGTCTGTTGATGATACCAGGAGTGAATGGAGTTCTGTCAGGTCAGCAGCACAAGTCTCAATCTTCAAGAAATAATTGTGCAATCATAGAAGTCTTAAAAAATAAAATGTCTCTCTGTCACACTTAACATATTTCTCCTGATTTATTCAATGCCTCTTCTTTTACTTTGTTCCACAAATGATCTCCTTCCCTGGACCTTGCAGGGGACTACTCTATTCTATTTCAGGGTTGTATGCATATATGTTACTTTATTATATTAAGGTAATTATTATGTGATAAGAAGAAGATATGTTAGTATCTTAGAGATTTGCTTTTCCTATTATCTACCTCTTAAATGCTTGTAATTGTAGCTGGTACTGAATTATTTGACATAGTCATTGAAATGTTTTCCCTGTCCATGATTCCAGATGGCCCAAACAGCTTTTCATTTCCTATTGAAAAGTGGGACACTGGGGGCAAGTTTATGTTGAAATAAAATCTCATTGGTGAATATTTCAGAATTCAGATAACTTATTAAATTAATTAGGCTTTTAATGTATATTGCTTTATGCAAATAATTCTGTTTATTTTTTTTGAAATGGATATTTAAAAGCAAAACATTGTTGCTTTCCTCATAAAAGTCATTAATTTTCTCAGACATAACTAATTAACTAACAAAGTGTCATAAGTTATGAAAACCAGATTTGTGAAACTTTACACTGTTGTTGGTCAATGTTAATCAGATATTTATTATTCCCAGTAAGCCACCCACTTTCTATCCTAAGCATAACTCTAATGGCTATGTTTTAAGTATTTTAAGATTTTGTGAAATTATATGAGCTTTACTTAGGGTAATTATTTATAAATCAAAATCCCATCATACTTGAATTCATACTCACTAAAAGATTAGAGATTTAGATTAGTTTTAGTTCTCTTGAGGTGCATCTGTATCCACAGAACAATTTTTTAAAATTGCTAATAATTCACAATGGGTGATTTAGACATCTGGTAAACCTCAGCACAGGTTTGGAAATGTTCTTCCCAACATCTGTGATACTTTGATCTAATTATGTCAAAACAGCACATGAATAGATGAAAATGAAAGCCTTCTAGGAATTAAGGTCATGAGGGAAAACATTATAAGGTGTTGGGGATTTTTTTTTAATTAAAAGTATTTGATTACTTTCATAACAGTTGTTCTCTTGGCAGGCAGCCTTTCCTAAGGAGAGATATATTAGAAACACAGTTTTGTAAAGTGATGCTGAAAGAATGGATGACAAATGTGCATAAATCTGAGATCCCCTTAACTATCATATGTTATTTCTTTAATAACTTACATTGGATAAAAGAGGGTCAAAACTAGAATTTACAAATAAAACATGCTACAGGTTTAAGTCCTTCAGCACAAAAAAGAAAAGATTTCACAATATTGATTCTCATTGATAAATATATAGGAATGAGTTTTAGGCTAGTGTTCTCTAAGCATGATTGTCACCGTTTAGTAACATTAGACTATGACATGGGCTAATTGTGCAAATGAGAGCATCTATATTGATTGAATATGAAGAAACTATGATTATCATGATATCTACAAATTTCCAACCTTGAGGTAAAATGGAGGAAAGGCAATGTGACTGCTAATAATCTCAAAAGATTTAAAACACAGTAACCTTGCTCTACTGTTTTTGAGAACATAATGAAGAAGAACCTGATGATGTAAATGTGTGGTAGACTATAGCTGCTCATGTTAAGGGATCAGAGAAGAAGGAAAATAGTGAGGACTCAGTGAACATTCCAGTATTATGGGAGATGTCATTCTTTAAATATGTTTCTCTTATTGGTTAATTAATAAAGCACTGTGGGCTAATAAGAAAGTAAGAAAGGCGGGACTAGGAGAGGAGGAGAGAGGAAGTTGTAAGGAGTAGTCGGCATGGAGAGACTGGAGAGAGCAGAACACCAGCCCCTCTCTCTGATAAGATGAGACTACATGGCAGTACTTAGATTAATAGAAATGGGTTAATAATATTTAAGACAACGCTAGCCAATAAGAAACTAGTAACTGGCCAACAGAATTGTATCTAATACAGTCTTCATGTGTTATTTGGGGCTGGCACAGCTGTGTGATGGGCGGAAAACTACTCATAACACCGTAACTCACTTTGACTGTGTAGATTTTGCCTTCTGTTAACAATGCCATCAAAGTATATATACCCCTTTATTGGAATTGATTCTTTTATCATACAATATATCATTAGAATTTTCCTTCCATTTATTTTTTCCAATTCTTCTCCACCTCCCCCTTCAACCAAATATACTTCTTTTCCTCCCATCTTTAGATAAGAACAGATTTCTAATAGGTAACAATAAAACATAACAAACTAACATATAACAAAACAAATCCATCACATTTAAGTTGGACAAGGCAAACCAACAGAATGAAAGGAGTCCAAGAGAAATCATTTATTCACAAACAGGATTTTCCCATACATATGTATATATATTTATCCCTAGTTTATGAACTGGTTTTATGGAAACTGTTAGCTATGGAGGGATAACTTGCTCAGACTAAATACAAGGGGAAGAGAAGTGGTCCTGCCCCAAGTGATGTGAAAGACCTTTATGAATCCCTAAGGGAGGCTTCACCCTCTCTGAGGAGTGGATGAAAGGGGTGGAGAGATGGTGGCAGTGTGGGAGAGAGAGGAAACTGAATTTTGTATATAAAATAAGATTGTCTTAAAAATTAAAAATAAAAGCTAAACTGAAAGCTATAATATATTGAGATAAACTGGTAGTGACCTGTGCAGGCCCTGTATTTACTGCTTAAGTGGCACTCCTCAACTCTCTCTCTCTCTCTCTCTCTCTCTCTCTCTCTCTCTCTCTCTCTCTCTGTTCATCTTATTCAAATTCTCCTAGTCTGTTAGCCTTGGTTATATTTTCTGACTGACTATGTCCTGCCTGTCCATAGGTTGAAACAGCTCTATTCATCAACCAATAAGAGAAACATATATTCACAGCATACAGAAGAACATCCTTCATAATTTCATTATGTCATTTATTAATAGCTAAGTAATACCATGTTGTGTAAATAGGGTATTTCGTTTATCCATTCTTCTGTTGAGCCATTTCTAGCTTTTCAAAAGTTTTCTCTACCCTTATTAACATATAACACATTGTTTTTATGCAAAATTATGACTGTTATTGAAAATGTAAGTATTTTATTTAAATTGTTTCAATTATAGAACTTGAATGAATACAGGAAAATATTAAGCATATATTAAGTTCATTAATAATTCAATACATTATTTTATTTCATTAGTTAGTTTGTAGCATTGTGAATATACTTTTCTGTGTGTGCACATGTGCATGTATGTATGTGTATATGTGTACATATTTATAAAGACACAAATAGATGCTAGTTAAATATCAATCTTCGATTTATTCCTCTATCATGATCCACCTTATATTGAAATACAGCCTCTCAAATAACCTCAGTTTACTGATTTGGCTATAGTGAGTATCAGCAAACTCAAGGTATCTTTTTCTCTCTGAATTTCCAACCCTGTAGTTGTGTGTGCTACTATCTTCTGTTTTCATGAGGATGCTAGAGATTCAGATCCTCAGCCTTAAACAAGAAAAAAAAAAGTTGACTGAGCATTTAAAATGGTTTAGGCTTTTTCTTAACATTGAGGCACAACTACTCCTGGCAACACTACCAGTGTCAGAAAGGAAGATAGACATAAAAGAATCTCAATATGGAGTTTATTTTGAAAATGTCAAGATTGCCATTTGGGCAAGATACTGCTCTTGTCTGGATTATTTGAATTTGTGCTTTATAAACTGGACATATAGGACTAACAGGAAAATGACTGTTGATACAAGATGGACATTACTACAAGATTTCTGCATCATGGAAGAGTCTGCGAGATAGTATGCAGGGCACAGAGAAAAGTTACTGATAACTGCAAATACACATGGACAGTTTAAAGGTTCCTGCTTTGCTGAGTAGTCTGCCAGACACTCTATGGTCTATGTGCTAAAGATAAAACATTAAAAAAGAATTTCAGATGTCTGACAAGGTAGCAAAATGTCTTGGTCACTTGTAGAGTTTATATAATATCCTTCTGTGGTCCTTGAAGGAGTTGAAGACACATAATTATGGTTATAGTTTTCCTTAATCAGAATTGAAAATAAGTTACGTATAGGACTTTAGACTCACAAAGACAGGATAGATGATGGAATATTTTCTTTATTCTTGCTAAATGTTTTTGAACTAAATATTGTTAACTGTGGTTCTTATTAACTGCTTTGTTATATATTTTACTATGCTAAAGTTAAATTTTTTTTTATTTAGACAGAAAATAGGAGATGATGAAATATGTCATTCTGTAAATATGTTTTTCATATTGGTTAAGGAATAAAGCACTGTTGGCCAATAGATAAGACCACATGGAAATACTTAGGTTGGTAGAAATGGGTTAATATTTAAGAGAGAACTAGCCAATAAGACATGTTAGTAACAGGTCAAAGCTTCATATCTAATACAGTGTCTCTGTGTGTTATTTGGGTCTGGCATGGAGGTGGAACCAGACCAGTGGGAAAAACTACCCATAACAAAGGACAAATTGAAGCATGAGCTTTAAAGACATGTATATGCCAATTATGAATATAATTTAAGATTTGTTAGAGAGAACAAATGCTGTTTGTCATAAGACATTCTTTCACTAAGAGGGAGAATATGTTTTAGGTGGAGAGAAGGCAAGTGCTTTTGTTAAATTGACAGAAAAGAGTCTCTATAGAAAAGAGGTTCTGAGGATACCTATAGGGGATTTTTTGTGATTGTTTTAGTTATTATAGGAGAAACCTTTTCAATTGTCAAAAAGACTATACATTAGGTATGGCATCCTAGATTGTATATGAAGGAGAAATCAAGACTAACATGAATCTCTTACTCTCTGTTTCTTGATCATAGATGCAGTATGCAGTGTGACCAACTTTCTCAAGCTCTGCAACTATGGCCTCCCTGTGGAATTGACTATGATTGGGAATGGTGAATGGGGTATTTCCTTTTCCTCTATAAGGATGTTTTCTCTGCAGCATTCTAAGATAGTAACAGTAAAACGAATTCAAGAAACTTAGGCTTTTCAGGAAGAATATGGTACAGAATAAAAAGTCAAGTTGTGGTTGTGCATGCCTTTAATTCCAGCACTTAGGAGGCAGAGGCCAGAGCATATATGGGAATTCGTTTGAGCACAGCCTGGTCTACAATCAAGTTCCCAGGTAGGCTCTAAATCCACACATCAAAGAAAAATTTTGTCTCAAAAAGCTAAACAAAGCAAAGCAAAGCCAAAAAAAATAGCCAAACTTTCTGAATAAAATAATAGTTAAATATCATTCACTGTTCATGACATGGAGAGATGGCTCAGCTGTTAAAGGCTAGGCTCACAACCAAAAATATCATTGTTCAAAACTGTTTCTGGAATGGGGAAAAATAGTTGCACATATTCTCACAGAAAGCAGGTCACCATATGTTTTTATTACTTCTTCCATGGGACATATTTTCCTTCTTTCCTGGGTTGCCAACTTTTTCCTTTCCTTCTTCCCAGTTTTCTACTTTGTTTTCTCTTTCTCTTTTTCCTTCCGTTTCTCTTATGTCTTTCCTTGCATTTCTTACTCCAGTTCTACTTGTCAGCCTGACTTGTATTTTTATTGTTGTATAGAAATTATTGCCATGCCACTACTGTTTCTATGTGTTTTCAATTCTCAATTTAGTATGTAATTCTTTCCTTTTCCTCAATCTTACTAGTACCGAAACTAATTCATCAGAAGTAATTTTGAATCCTCATAAATTCTTCCAAATGCTTGTAGCTAACAAGAAAGTCCAAATGTTTACCTCAAATTTGCAACTCTTTCTAAATTTTGTTCAGGGTGTTTTAGAAGCCAGATAGACTTTCCAGATGTAAGTGAGTTTATCACATTCTCACAGCCAAGAACACTTGTGATATGTGTTTTGTTTTCAACACTCTGGGCAAATACAACAGTGGAAACAATACAAACCAAATAAAGAACACAAAAAGACCTTGCAGGCCCTTTCTTTCATCACCTGGGAAAGTTGGAAATAATGTTATTTGTTCTAGTTTCTTCTTAATCTTTTTACAAAATCTCATTTTTGCTAACACACATTTTTTTTTTAAATCTGTCCTCAAAGTAGGCATGAGGATAACATGCAACTGTCAGGCAAAATAAGGCTATTTAATTCTTCTTTCTAGAAAAATAGGATATAATTTCCCCTATCTTATTCTGTGCACATATCTGGTTGTATAATGATGTATCTATCTGACTGCTAAACAGAGAGAGTAGACCATTCATTAAGCCAACAGTGGTTTGTTAAACACTTTTATGTATTAGGCACAATGAAATGGATTTTGGTGCCAAAACGTACACTTCAATAAAAGATTGTTTGTAGACAGAAGTTTCTGCCTCTCCTGGTCCTGAAGCAATTCAATCCCAAAAAACACACAGAGGCTTATGTGAATTATAAACTGTTTATCCAATGACTCCAGCTTCTTATTAGCTAGCACTCTCTTAATTATTAACCCATTTCTATTAAACTATGTATTGCCACAAGCCTATGGCTTACCCATAATGTGCAGGTATGGTAGACCTTTAATACCTAAATGGTGTCTCTTTGGCCACTACACTCTGTTTTCCTCTTTCTAACATTCTCCTAGTCTAGTAATCCCACCTTTACTACCTGCCTAGCTACTGGCCAATCAGCATTTATTTGTCAACCAATAAGGAAAATATATATTCACAACATATAAAAGCACATTCTCCACAAATTTTTTATTTAAAAAAAAAAGAAATTGTGAAGCAAATGTAAGACAAATCTTTAATATTACTATATTGGGGCTAAAGCAGGATGATTATGAATTTGAGACCAGTTATTTAGTGAATCTCTGTCTCCAAAAAGTCTTCTGTCTGATGTCTTCTGGAAGAAAAAATGTCTATATTTCTTGTTGTTGTCTTTGAGATGTATGGACCATGATTGTCCATTAAGAATCCTTCAGGGACTGGAGATAGAGGCAGGGGCTATTTTAGTAGTCAGCTAGTACCTTGGGTACCAAAGATCTTTAGAGAGTTTAAAATGTGGTTTGCTACCAGTTGTGACTTTAAAACATTTGACAAAGATTCAAAAGTCCTTTTTTTCTTTTCTTCTCTTTTTATGGGGGTTAGTGATTTTAAAAACTATCTTGCCAGGGTGACTATAAATTTATTTTGTAGCTCAGTTAATCTCAAATTCCCAGAGTCAACCAAAACAGAATTTAGGCAGGTACATTTGTTTTCATAAACCTCTATTCATTCAGTCAGCAAGATACACATATTTTGGTTTTGAACAGATGGAGAGTGACTAAATGTCCCACATTTTAATCTGTAGTAATTGTTCATCATCATAGCTGACACAAAATAAGACATTTATAAAAATAAAAACAGATAAATCCAGACAAAGAATGTATAATACCCCCCCAAAAAAAGATCTAGATAACATAATTTGAGTTTTGGACAACGTGTACAGACACTTTCCTCTTTTAAAAAGTGTCTAGAAGACACAAAACTTTACTCTTGACCAGGAGCACAAAGAGATTGAACGCAGAAAGACTGGAGGTGCACAGGGGTTTTACTGTAATTCGGGTGGTGACTATGTTTGCAACAGTGGTTGAGGTATGTCTTCATATTTTTATTTGATTTGCATGGGAAATGAAGAAAGAAGGAGAAAAAGAAACGGGCACTGCTGCAAGAGGAAAAGCTCATTGCCTCATGTTTCCAAATTCCCAGAATGCAGCCAGTTTGTTATTGTTTGTTTTATTTTGTTGTTGTTGTTGTTGTTGTGTGTGTGTTTGTGTGTGTAAACAAAACCTTAACTTGTTGTGGAGGATTAAAACATTTACATGTTAGTCATACAAGATGGGGAAGTAAAAATATTTGATTGGTTCTAGATATTAGTTTGCAATATTTGATAGAAAAGATTCATCCTTATAATTTCTTCTGAATCTGTCCTTTTTCTGTTAAATATTTTTTCTTCAGACACATTATCCATTGCAAGGTGGTGGCATGCACCTTTAATTCTAGAGGTTGGTGGATCTCTATGATTTGAAGCCAACCTGGTCTACAGAGTGAGTTCCAGGACAGTCAAGGCTATAGAGAGAAACTCTGATTCCAAAAACAAAACAAAAAAAGCAATCAAAAAAATCTTTTTTGCAAAGACATTAAGATGCCAGTCTTTACTGCCCTACCTGGGCATTCTGAAGAAGCAGTAATAGGGAAGTGTGTGCTCAGTAATAGTCGACTGAATAAGCTTGATTTCACCCTTGGTACAAAGAATCAATTATTTCACTAATGTGGTTGGTTTCGGTTGAGCCTTCCTTCTGGGGGCTTTCTATTGGCCAGGAGATCAGCTGAAACCCATTATAATGTTAGGTCTTTACTCAACCCAAAGATACTATTGTCTTACCTGGGAAGGGTTTTCCCTTAACAGACCTTCATTGAGTCTTTCCCATTTTGTCTCCCTAAAAAGGTAACCTAGAATCATTTATGGATCAGACCAGAGATCAGGGATCCCAAAACACTTTTGATATCTTGATCTCTGGCAATGAAGACAATGCCAAGTATCTCAATAACAATTTAGTTTAGGCTGAAAAGAATTGGTTACATTTCCTTGGGCTCTTTTTACCCTAAACTGCCCAGACATTTTTATGCTCTGTTTTTATCATTGCCCCTCCCTCTGAAAGATAACTCCAATCATCATTACCAGAATGCTACAATCACCATTCAAGCTACTTATATCTGAATTTGGGGAGGTACACTTTTGATAATTTATTTTCTCAGTAATAAAATTTCTTGTTTACTAATGCTTTATTAGATTTTTTCCTCTTAAACATAATCACAGTACATCATTTTCTCAATTACTTTACTTCCTTTATCTACAGCAAGAGTCTCAGTGGGCTAGAGCTGTGGGAAAAGATTATAATGAAAACAAGAAAAAATGTAGGAAAGAGAAACAATGCCCTTGTAGCAATTCAACATGTTTAATATATTTTAAAAGATGTACTGGGTTAAGTATTGATAAATAAACATTCTTTTAATATATGGTTTTCAGGATAGAGAGGGCATTTAGTGGTTAAAAGTACTTTTCCTTACAGAGGACTAAGGTTCAGATTTAGGCAACAACATTTTGTGGCTCACAACCAGCTATCTGCCTCTTGTTAATAATGAAGTAAGCCTTTTTTGTTCAATTGTGCCCTTCTAGCTATGATGTTCTGCTCTACCATGGAAGATAGAGCAGAGGCTAACATACAAACTAATCACAAACTCAAGGGTCTGAGATTGTGGCCCAAATAAATTTTTATTACAAATTGTATGGCAGCTATTTTATATCATAAACAAAAACATAGCTAGTATAAAAAAGTAGTTTTCAGAAAACTTATGTGGGAAACTTGACAATCATTATCACCTTAATAGTGTTGTCTTATTGCCAAGCTTTTTTCTTCCCCCCAACATATTATCTCTCTTGATTCTTTAAGAATTTTCTAAAATGCATCCTGATCACACTCCCTTCCTATCCCTTCCAGGTCGAGGCTGTCATTCTTGCATCCTTCAAAATATAGAAGAAAAAAATGTACCAAGGCTGTGTTGCCCATATGCTCTTTGGCTTCTAGTACCCAGCCATTAAAAATAAGGAAACCTTTCCTACCCTCCTACCCCTTGCCAGAATCCATCAACACTGAAGAAATACATGTTAGCATCTTTGTCACAAATCCAAAGGACTCTTTGTTAGTTTTCTGTCTGAACTGTTTTCTTTGGGGAGGAGGGTGCTGGCACAGAAGGCTTCAAAGTCTCTCGATCTCAATTACGCATCAGCAGTCATCACTGCCACCACAAAAAGAAGCGTCTTTGCCCATATCAGCATGATTTCATGGACTTCCACCTGGTTTCTGACATCAGCACAGACCACAGACATCAGTAAGACCACAGACATTGACATAGCCTCAAGCAGAGCAAGGGATCAAATATCAACATGATGGCTCCACAGGCAGCTTGGACATTAACATGGTCTCTGGTGGCAACACAGACCATGGGCGTCTTTCAAGGAGGCTTAATCCAGTAAATAAATGGTTCCGTATTTTACATATCTTGTTGCAGAAGTCGGGGTGTTCCAGTGGCTGGACAATACCTTTGGGACAGAGTCTGGGCAAGGTCCACACTGCTACATACCACTGGCCAGCCCTACTCTGCAACGACATGCCCATTTTCTGATACAGCCGGGTTCCCATACCTGTGTCACGGCCGCATCTCTAGTTGTGCCTCTCTGCATTACATGCACCGCTGTGTTCTTTTTGGTCCAAACAGCTTTACAGGCAAATACTTACTAAAATGAGTAATTGGTGTGATTCAAGATTTCTGGTAAACACTGGACTATCATCAAATCTGACTTAGAATATTCTGTTGTTGCCCAGACTCAGGGTGATCTCAGGGCTGAAAAATACAACCAGGGACAGGATCCTACTGAGCTCATGGTCACTATATACCTCCATGCATTAGGCACTGGCCACTCTCCCTCTTTATTGGGCACAAGCAGCAAATGTGCCTTGCCATGGGCTGGGCCTTGTTGAGTGAGCTACCCAGTGGGTGGAGGACCAGCCCTCCTCACAGAGAACATGTTCCTCTGTCACAACCCTGTTTCCACTCCCTTGCTTTCTTTTCTATAGTCTCACTTCACACAGCCATCTTTTTTTTTTTTTTTTTCCAATTCCACGAAACTACTTTTTAAATGTATTTTCCCATAAGACCTGCCTCTTTCAGTTGTTCCAGAAATTCTACTCGACTTCGAGCCTCTTGCTCCATTGCTGAATCTCCGGTCAAAGCCTCCTGGGTTTCTCAGGCTCCTTGGTTAGGTGGTGGAAAAAACTGTCCTCTAAACTCCTTTTATTCTTGACAAATTCTTAAGATGAGTAGGCAATGAGAGAGATAGGCCAAATTTTTGTCTTTAAGGGGAAAAATAAGTAAAAGTTCACCTATTTGTTTATTTGTTTTATTATTATTATTATTATTATTATTATTATTATTATTATTTATTTTACATGTCGATCCTAGTTCCTCCTCCCTCCATCTCTTCTTCCCTCCCTCCCTCTTACTCTTTCTCCCCCCATCACATGCACCCTGACCGCCTTCCTCTCCCATTCCCCCACCCCCATTCCACATGTAGGGCTATGCTACCCAGGTGGGGTCATGTAAATAGGTCAAGTCATTTGAAGTAGGGATTAGGACTTCTCTCCTGTCTCTAGGTTAAGGGAGTATCCCTCCAAGGGGGATATGTCCGCAAGGTCCTTTTGTGCACCAGGAATACATCTTGGTTCGACTGTCTGATGTTCTTTAGATTGCTCAGTCCTTCTAGCTGAGACCCATGTTCAGGAGGTCTGAGTCAGTCCCATGCTGGATTCACAGCTATCAGTCTGGGTGGCCCATTATCTCCTTCTTGATCAGGTCAGCTATTTTTATGTGTTTCTGCAATCTGTTCTTGTCCTCTCTCTCTGCATCTGGATTATAGTTCAACTCAATGTTTAGGTATGGGTGTTTGCTTCTATTTCTAACAGGTACTAGATGAGGGCTCCATGATGGTGGATAAGTTAGTTGTTTATTTCACTGTCTGGGAAGGGCATTTATGGTAGTCTTTCCATGGTTGCTCAAATTGTTAGTTGGAGTCAGTCTTGTAGGGCTCTAGACCTTTCTTTAGGTTCAGGTTTCTCTTCAAACCAATAATGTCAGGATGGCTGAGCAGTCTAAGGCGCCACATTCAGTTCACCTATTTATTAAACGCTGTTTATGGAATAAGTAGGATATAGATTTTAAAAAAAAGTGTTCCTGTTAATAGAAAAACAGACCTGAATTGTGAATGTACAAAAGATATTAGGAAAACAAAAAATAAAAATAAAAGAGAGAGAGAGAGAGAGAGAGAGAGAGAGAGAGAGAGAGATCAGCAATCCACAGTCAAGTATTTGACCCCTTCATAGAGGGCAACATATGCTCAGTTAAGAAAGAAAACTGGGAGCTAAAATAATAGGTGACAGCCCTTGTTTCTTACAAACAATTACATTTACCAGAAATAGGAATGCAGGTTTCTGTACAAAGATAAGAGTATATTAGTCTTGTTAGTTTTGTGGGTCTTTGTTTCCTTGAAAAAGATTTTAAACTAAAAAATTATGTAATATTTACAGTCGGTCATAACAATAGATTTGGCATATTCTGCTCTTCCACCTTACTTATTAACATTTTGCAACAACATATTGGATTTCTGCAATTAATGAATACATGTTATACATATGTATGTATCTATGTTTATAAATATACACACATATGCTGGAGATTGAACCCAGGGGTTGGTCCCATACTTGGCAATTGCATTACCACTGAGATGAAATCCCAAATTTATGAAGTATTATTAATTATATTTTCTAACTTACTCAGCTTTCTCTCCTTTTGTCCTAATATCCCCTTTCTGCTCTTAGAACCTATCTTTGGTTCTAATTCATGTAGCCCTCACATCTTTAACTCTTGTTCATTTTTTTTCTTTTTAATCGTTTTTATGACCTTGAAACCATTGAGAAGTGCTGCAGTCACTTAATATCTGTTCCTGTACTAAGATTTATTTGTTATTTGTCTCATGATTAGATTCTGGATCTGATTTTTGGAGATTCAGTGACATTTTTTATGAGATCATGTAAAGGAAATACAGAACAATGTTAACTATAACTATTTACCAAAATCTCTGTCACTTTACTAAGGTGGCAATTGCCAGATTTCAGCAAGGTCAAGTCACTTTTGCTTCCATTTCTATCCTGTACTATTTGGAAGGATATTAGTATACACCATTCATACATATAAGCTTGAAGAAATTTTGTACTTTTTTGATGGTAAAGGAACTTTGCAAGGTTTTTTTCTGATATTTTCTTCATGGAAAATGTATCAGTCTTTAGTAGCAAATCTTTCATTTATTAAACTTATTGTGTGTCAGTATGACTCACAAATATTTTATGTTATGTTGAACTCATCATAGTAAATCATGCAATCTGGAGAAGCTTCCAGTGTGATTGTTAAGACAGAACCCAAATCGTGCTGATTTCTTCTCTTGAATTTTATTTCAGTTATGTGTTTATTGATTTCCTTCTGTGCGTGTCTATACATTGCACATGTCTGTAGTCATGAACATCCCATAATTCACCTATGCATGTCAAAAAAAAAAAACAACAACAGTGCTTGGATTTTTCCTTCTACCATTTTGGTCCTGACATTGAACTTGGGTTTCCACACTTGGAACCATTTGACTATAAACTACACTACTCGATTTTAATATTCAAGTGTGTCAGCATGAGTTTTGCTTTTATGCTTTATCACTACTCAATTTTTCTTTATCCATATAAATTTGTTAAATAGCGCGCATGTGTGTGTGTGTGTGTGTGTGTGTGTGTGTGTGTTTGTATAATCCATAGCCTAGCTCTACTAAAGTTTATGTAGTTCCTGAAGCCCAACTAAGGGGCAAGCATTTAGTTGGATGCCTAGCAATAATGAAAGATAAGTGAGAAGCCCTGCTTTTACTTTATTTTTGAAGAGAGTCAAATGAAATTCTTCAGGAATAAATTTAATGTAGGCCCCACCCATTTTAGAGAGATGATCTTCTGTTCTTACTAATCTGAAAAGCAATTAGCTAAGCAGGAAACCTTTTGGACTTTGAAGGTGGTGCCCAGCACTTCTGTTTTCTACAAAAGTAATTTTACCACCACAACCCCACACTATTCTTCCTAGTTATACATTTATGCAATAGTATTTTTTCTGCTATAAATTTTGAAGTTATTGTTTCTTTGTTAATCATGTTTTACACTTTGTATTTATTACACTCCCACCTCAAACAGTGCACTAAAACTATCAGATTTTCTACAGACAGTTTCTGAATATATGATGGATAATATTAGCCATGACTGAAATATCATCCCTGGAATAGTGATTGTTAACTTTCAGAGATCATAGAATCAACTTCAGTTGAATGCTCACTGGGGTCATGAGAACTTGATAGCTTAATCTAGAAAAGAACACAGGGTAAAGTGAAGCAACTGATTCAAGTCAATTCTTGTTTGCCAGTATTAGATCTCTTGCCAAACTGACACCTTCTTCTTTGAAGAGACTGAATTAGAAAGAACCATTTAGATCACTTCCAAAGCATACCAGAAGTAGAGAGTTAGAGACCTACTTATTTAGGAAATGGGCCTCTCTGATGGCTCTCTTCTTTTCATGGTATTGGACATAAGGATCCTAGCAAGTTGTCTCCAGCTTTCTGACTCCCCTTCATAAGTGTCAAAGTGGAAGATAAGTCCATTATTAATTGCCAGCTCTTTTCAGTTAGACTGAAATGCTGACCAGGGCTGCTTGGCATGTCTAGAAGTATATCGTACTGCAGAATCTATGTCTCATCTGATTTGCACATGTCCCTATTACTGTACTGTGTATACAGAAGTGTTTTTTGTTTGTTTGTTTGTTTGTTTGAGACAGGATTTCTCAGTGTAACTTTAAAGCCTGTCCTGGAACTTGATTTGTAGAACAGGCTTGCCTTGAACTCACAAAGATCCTCTTGCCTCTGTCTATGGAGTGCTGGGATTAAAGGTGTACATGGCCAGATGAGAATTTTATGTTTATTTTTAAATGAGTATCAACTTGTTATGTGTTTCAATATACTTTAAAAAAATCAATGATGTAGCTATCTACAAAGTAGCTCTAAGTCCTTTAACTCTCCAAGCGAGGCAGGTCTCCTCCACTATCTTGATAGAGCGGAAACTTTGAGGATAGGATACTTACAGAGTTAATGTTCTTCCTGATTATCATTAGGGGAAAGAAAATGTTATGTATCACTGACCAGTGCACATACATGTGTTAGGATGTGTACCGCATTCTCTGCCTGCAATGACCCCACTGATAGTACAGGGGCCTCACTCACCATTTGCACCTACTGAGTGTGAAAGTTACATTGTAAACTTTGAATTTCATCTCAGAAGGAAGATCAGGCTCATCTCAGCCCTCCTCACTGGCCAGTATTACTTATTGGCAGTAATATTCATTGGTATTATGCTGTCACATAATGTGTAACAAGATGGTGCCACCATCTTAGTTTCTTTGTGGTTGCTGTGGGAATTTACCAAATTATAGATGATTTGTAGTGAAAAGGAATTTGTTGACTTGTATTTATGAAGACCAGTAATCCAATATTATGAAATTGAGATCTAATGAGAGCCTTTTTGCTGCATCCTTCCATGGGTAAAAAAAAAAAAAAAAAAAGATAAGACTTAGTGTTTCCAGTAACTTTCAATGCATGAAGATGGAGTTCTTATGTTCTATTTACCTTTTAAGAGCTCCAACTCTTCCTGTGTTCCAGTACAATCAAATTTCAGAGTGTGCTTTGAAAGACAGAACAGTCAGACCTCAGAAGTTCTGTGCTACTTTATGATCCAAAGCATATTCTGCCTTTAGCATTAGGAAGATGAATGATCAAAATTTTTTTCATGAGTTTATGGGAACTTTGCAATGTAATAATCAAGGCAAGTTGTAGACTCTAACTAGTGTTTCTGAAAGACATCTCATTTTTTTCTCTTTTAAGAGAACACTATTCTGAAGTGTTGACTGTATGATGCCAGTCATTTCAGAAGGCCACACATGGTGTTAAGTAGAATCATGTGGGAGTCTGGAAGTATTGTTACAATTATAATGTTTACAGCAGCCCTTTGCTGATTCCCTTAATATGGGATGCCAATCAACCCAGGAAATTTTTTAACATTAAATATTCAAGGACAGCAGGAAACCCTCAATCAAAGTGGAAAAGATCATTTGTCATTCAGCTGTAATATCTGCAAGTGCTTTGTGTGTGGTAGGCAGGACCATGAATTGGCAGTAGAAGTCAAAAATTAAGTTTGAAATTCTTCCTTGTTGCTGAGTAACTAGTGCTATAATCTTACAAAATCATGGCTTAAACTTTTGTAACTCTATATGTATAAGGTGGACAAAATATTTATCAATAGGTTTCTACAAATGCATTGCTATACTTTGTTTTCTACTGTACTTATATAATCTCTAATTATCCTGTATTTTGGCCAAGCTTTTCTTCTCCCATACATATTTTTCATAAGTCATGGATTGGTTTTGTGTCAACATGACCCAAGCCAGAGTCATTTGGGGTAGGGGAATCTCACAAGATGTTTCGCTGAGATTGGCCTGTTAGCAAATCAGTTGTGCATATTCTTAATTAGTGATTGATATGCTAGGGCCAAAGCTACTGTGGGTGATTCCACTCCTGGACATGTGGTCCTGAGTGCTGTAACAAACTAAGTTGAGCAAGTCATGAGGAGAAAGTCTGTAAGCAGCACTCTCTCATGGTCTCTGTGCTAGTTCCTACCTTCAGGTACCTGCTTTGAGTCCCTGCATGTCTTCTCTGGATGGTGGGTTACAAGCTGTGAACTGAAATAAACCCTTTACTCCCCAAGTTGGTTTCATGGTGCTTTATCACAGCAACAAAATCCTTAAATAAGGTAATGTCCTTTCATTTTTCCTTTAGTCTTTATGTGACTTTGTAGACAATCACATTTACACAATTGTCTTCACTTGTTTCGTACAGTTGCCAAATATAAACAAAGCCTGATACAGATACTAGGCAAATATTTTACTCAATGGCATATTGCCATAATAGAGAAAAACATAGGATGCAAGGAACTCACCTTCAGTGGGTACATGGATGACTGTATATTTTAAGGAAATAATGGAGAAGTATCTCATGTTAGAAATCAGAAAGTAAATAAAATATAAGCAGGAAGAGTGGATCGATTTGAAATTTAACCAAGTTTTAGCTGTCACTTTTGGAAATCTCTAATTTCCTACAACAGGAATCTTTACCTGAGGTTTTGCCCAAATCAATCAATAAATTATTTTAGTAGCTGATAATTTCTCAAGCAAGGACCTTGGGGAGATCTAGCATCATTGCAGGGATGTGGTCTTCTTGAGCAGTTAGAATTTCTGCTTGAGTTTGTGATTTATAAAAGCTTCTATAGGCAAAGTTTGAGGCTGTTTGAAAAAATGCTCAGAGGTTAGTCAGGGAGGAAATGTTTGTCTTACAGCTTTTTACCTGAACACTATCAGTATTTGGCAGAGACAATTCTTTCCAGTTTCAAAATGGAAAATGTCTATTGTAGAATGTCATCAAATGAAAATTTCTTCCAGTTGAGAATCACGAAGTAGAGATCATAGTAGATGAGTTCTAGCACCCTCAGTCTTCTCAGTGATGTGCTGAAGCACATGAAACTCAGTGCAGAGCAAATTGAATTCACTATCCTTTGTACCACTCAAGTTAGTGCTATCTTTGCAATTCTAATATCTACTAGTGATGCAATTGTATACTGTTCAATTTAGACAAAACATTGGGATGCATTCACAATTATATTTTCAATAATTTCTTACTGCTCATGTACACACACACACACACACACACACACACACACACACACACACTCACCCCACACACTTCAAATACTCTCCCGCCTCTTGATCCTAACCTTCTAAATTTCAACTATGTTTGCAGAAGAAAGACCATGTCTAAGACACATTTACTTCACCATACATATAATTATATATAAAATAAATATATTCATTGATGAAGGCAAAATAAAAAATACTAAGTGCTAAATGTTAATTTTTGAATGAATTTAAGCAAGCAAATTGATTAGGTAACTCATTGGAATAAAAAAAAAATTGTTCTTTTTCTCTTGGCTAAATCTGTCATCTTTTTTGCAACATAAATTCAATGGCATACCCAACACAGTGAATGATTGAACAAAAACATCTTAAAACACATTGGGATTTAATTTCAATTGTGGCAGTGTAGTGTTAAGAGATGGTTTTTGTAGTATAGATCATTAAATCATAAGGACTCCATCACAATTGTTAGATCATGCCATTGCCCATGAGAATGGGTTTTAGCAATCTGAACCCCTTTTTCTTAATTATCTCCTTATCAAAAGCAGCCAATCATTGCTCAGCAAGGAATTTTCCATCAGATATTCTTCCTAATGTCTACAACCAAAAGCCATATTAGCTGTTATTGTTTGTAGGACATGTAATCGGTGGTATTCTGTCTTAGCAATAGGAAATAGACAAAAGAAGTGCTTTATTATGATGTGATTAAAATTTGTGCATCTATATGAATGATTTCTATGGAAACAGAAAGAATAAAAAATAAAGAGATATACATACAAATATTGCCATATTTTCCTAAATAAAGACTTGCCATGTATGTGAGGAGGTATAGGTTTTTTCTCCCATTTCTCTGTTTATTTGCTACAATACTCAGATAATCTGTCCTGACAGTCCTCAAACTTATAATAAAGCCCCTGCTTCAACTTTCTAAGAGCTAAGATTATTACACTTAGCTTACTTTTGTTTTTCTTTTTAACTTTATTTTTTGTTCAATTTTTATTTGGAACAAACAGGTAAAATAGATTTGGGCTGACAATTTGAAATCACAGCCCATCACAGATGGTGGCTGTCTCCTCACATACACACACCTGGCTCTTTCCAAACAAATTTGTATTTGATTCTTTAATTCTGGAAAATTTCTAATCAAAGCTTGGAAAATTGACTCCATTATATACCCTTTGTGTCCATCCCCAGTCCAAGGTATGCAAAGACAAAAATAGAAGAAACTATGACCTTGAAATGTGAGGTTGTCCTCAGTTCCTACTGTACAGTATAGAACCTTAGTTCAATAGAACAGATGGCAGAATGATTACAGATGTGCAGTTTGTTTTATGCTATCAAATTCTCAATGGGGAAGGCTGAGGTGATTGTTATGTAAAAACCTAAAAAGAATTTTTTCCCACCAAACACATTTAATGAAAACACTAGATATCTAAATTTGTTAGAGGTAGAGACACTTGAAATTTGACTATATCTTTTTTTACATTAAGAAGTAACAGTTATTAGTGAAAATCATATCAATCAAATATTAGCATAATAGAAGCTTCCCAGCAATAAAGAACTTCCATTCTATTGCTATGTGGCCTTATTTCTCTGAGACTTTATTAGCAATGAATATCAAGCAGTCCAAGAGATATGATATATTACTAAATGTGATATTGTGGAATGGAAAACATACTCCATGAATATGCAAACTCTATTTTCATATATATATATATATATATATATATATATATATATATATTAATAGTGCCATAAATATGTGTCCAGTAATACCAACATGGTAGCTGCTACCTTAATTTTCTTAGCATATTTTGTATCATATATATTTAACTATTCTATATTTAAAATTTATCTTTGTTTTTAAGGAAATGAAATGAAAAATTGTACACTGGACACATTTTGTAGGCAGAATCATAGGAAAGACATCTTGGAGAAGATGGTAGGGGAAATAGGAAAAAGAAAGAAAGAAAAATGAGGCATTGAGAAATGAAGAACCCTAGAAAGGAAAATAGCAAATCTACAGCTGGCTACAAACTTCAAATCTTCAAGCAATTCATTAATTTGGCATATGACATCCTTTCAGTGATCACTGAAGATACAGGTGAGCAACCTAAATAAAGGGAGGTGTCTAGTAGTTTCTATTGTCCCAATTTGCTTCTCTTTTGCTGTGATAACCATTATCCTACAACATGGAGGTAGGAAAAGGCTTAATTATCAGAACTATGACCTACATACTAGCTATATGTTTCCTTTAAACTTTTCTCCAAACTGTGACATCTAATAGCATTTAAAGTTTATTACAAAGCTCATCAACACAGAGTTTCATATCCCATTTTAGTTTCTAATGACACAAAAAGAAGGAAATAGAGATAATATCTCAGGAAATAAAGTCAAGCAGTTTTCCTTGCACCAGAGGGTAAAGTGTCTTATCAGTCCAATCACTTTGTGCTGCTCAGTATAGGAAATTAGAGAGTTGATGAGATGCCACAAGATTCTACATTCTGTCCCCCTGCACTGAGAGCCAAGTATCCACTTTTAATTAGGTAATCTTCTGTTGATGGCATTCCAAATTCAGCAAGGGGCAATACTTAACATTATGTGTGCCAGAATTTCTAGAACTATTTCAAAATTAATTTAGTGCAATAACTTATATTGTATTATACATTTTCTAGATTTTGTATGTTTGCAATCTAGTTGTCAAAGATTATTCTCATAAAGATCAAAGCACAGTACAGATGTGAAAATAAGAGATGAGCTAGAACTATAAGACTGGAGAGTGACGCCTCCTTTCTCTAATATATGCTGTGTGGAGCATCATAAATGCACTGTTTTGTGATCTGAGAAGTTCAGTAATGTAGAATGTTTAATAAGCACATATGTACACATACATATACATTCATGACTTGTTGAGAAAGTGTCAGTTTTTGTTGACATGAAGACCAGGTTCTATTTCAAGGGAAGACAAGGAACTTGCATTAAAGGACAGCTTTATAAAAAATATGATGAAATAAATGGCATGAAAGTTATGCTTGCTTACCTGAGTACAGAAGAGATTATCAAAGAAGAAACACACATAGCACTTGTCCTTCACATGTGACTGTCACTCTTCACAACTGCTTATTCCATTTGCTTCACCCACTTGAAAGCTGGTACTCTGATTCGTATTGTAGAGGTAAAGTCATGGTGCCAGAGAAACAGTATCTGTCTTCTCCATTTTACACTAATTTTGGTTTTACACTTCTTACATGCATTTGGATAAATCCTCACATCCATATATTTAATGGCATTTTGACAAAACTATGATTGTCATTAAATTGTTGAAAGAAAAGTGACTGAATTTATAGATTATATGAGATATCCCATATTTTAATCTACAATTTTATACTTGTTATTGTTGTCATGTAAAAACAATTATTTTTGATAAGTTTATAGAAGAAAATAATACATAAAAGACTTTGTTATCCTCTCATTTATCAGTTCTTTTTGTCCAGCCTATGCTGATTCCCTTCTTCTACTAATAGCCCAATTGCAGCAGAAAATCTCAGCATTTGGAGATGCCAGTATCATGGGATGATCAAAGACATCAGCAGTGGTGGAGTGAAACCAGACTTAACCTATAAGATACATTGTGTGTGCAACAACGGATGGCAGAGTATGAGAAAAGACCCTGGCACTATGGAAGAGTAGGAAAGACAGTTGGTGAATCTCAGACATGGGTCACTAATATATTTTCACTTTTGAGTTCAATTTTTCTTTGATCTGACAGTGACTATTCTCTGACCTTCCTTCTTAGAATAAGAAAGTAATTTAACTTATTTTCTTTTTATTTACAGGAATCCCTAGTAAAGAGACATTGACTTTTAATGAAATTTTTAAAAGAAACATTATTTTATTATTATTATTATTATTATTATTATTATTATTATTATTTTACATGTAGATCCCAGTTTCCTCTAACCCAGAAACCACCCCTTCAATGTACATTTTCTTTTTATAATCTTTTTTTATTTTTTAAGTATTATTTTTTATTTTACATAATGATCCCAGTTCCCCCTCCCTCCCTCGTTCCCTCCCTCTCTCTTACCCTTTCTCCCCCCTCACATGCACCCTTATCACCGTCCCATTCCATTCCCCCACCTCCATTCCACATGCATGGCTATGCTATCCAGGTGGGGTCATGTAAATAGGTCAAGTCATTTGATGTAGGGACTAAGACTTTCTCCTGTCTCTAGGTTAAAGGAGTATCCCTCCATGGGGGATGTTTCCACAAGGTCCTATTGTGCACCAGGAATACATCCTTGGTCCACTGTCTGAGGTCCTTTAGACTGCTCAGTCCTTCTAGCTGAGACCCATGTTCAGGGGGTCTGAGTCATTCCCATGCTGGATTCCCAGCTATCAGTCTGGGGGGGAGCATTAGCTCCTCCTTGTTCAGGTCAGCTGTCTTTGAACTGGTCTTCTTTCTCTCTCTCTCTCTCTCTCTCTCTCTCTCTCTCTCTCTCTCTCTGCATCTGGATCCTAGTTCAACTCAGTGTTTAGATATGGTTGTTTGTTTCTGTTTCCAACAGGTACTAGATGATAAGTTAGTTGATGATCTCACTATCAGGGAAGGGCATTTATGGTAGCCTTTCCACTGTTGCTCAAATTGTTAGTTGGATAGTTGGAGTCAGTCTTATAGGTCTCTAGACCTTTCTTTTTTGTTCAGTTTTCTCTTCAAACCAATAATGGCTCCTTCTTTTATATTTCTCTCTCTCTCTCTCTCTCTCTCTCTCTCTCTCTCTCTCTCTCTCTCTCTCTCTCTCTCTCTCTCTCTGTCTCCTGTCTTCTATTCCTATCCTGATTCAATCTTCCTAGTTGCATGCACTTTCCTCTCCTCCCATCTCTTTCTCCTAGTTCTCTCTCCATTCACTGCCCCCCCACTTCCCATGTGCTCATGGGGACTTGACCCTTCCCCCTTTTGTGAGGGATCTTATATAACATTATTTTTTAGGAAAACTGAAATCTAAAAATTTTTGAATTTGTGAAACAATGGGATTTCTTTAGGTTTATATTTTTTTTTTACTTTGGTGTTAATATTTCTCTGCATCCTTAGAGATGAACCAGAAAGGACTGGTTATTATTTAATAGCAATGTTGACAAGGGGCCAATTCTACTGTCTACTGTTATGTCAACTTGACACAAGCTGTAGTCATTTGAGTGAGGTGAAGGAAACTCAATTGTGAAGATGCCTCAATAAGACCCAGATCTAAGCAAGGTTCTAGAGCATTTTCTTAATCAGTGTTTTATAGGTGAGGGCTCATGCCATTGTGGGTGGTGCTGTCCCTGGGCTGGTGGTACTGGATGCTATGAGAAAATAGGCTAACCAAGCCATAAGGATAGCCTCCTCATCAGTTTCTATTCTCAGATTCCTACCTGAGTAGTGTTGCTGCCTTAATTTCTCTCTGTTGCCTATTTCAGGATATATAAGACACCCAATTCCTGTTCTTCCTATGTTGCTTTTGGTCATGGTCTTTCATCACTGCAAAAGATACCATATTGGTACCACGGTTTAAGGAATTGTTATAACACACCTAACAATACTGTTTGGGGTGGTGGAGGGGTAGAGGACTTTGGCATTTTAGATTAGGAAAGTTTAGGAAAGTAGTGGAATATTGTAAGCATTAATTAATAGACTGTCCTGGTAGGAACCTAGAAGAGAGTACTGCTGAGAGCAATACATTGAAGGCCTAGCTCAAGAAGTTACAGATAGAAACAGTATCAGTGACTAGATTAGAGAGAATTCTTGTGATTATTTTGGCAAGGAATATGGCTTTTTTGCCATTTTCTTAAAGAAAATCTGTCTGAGGCTAAATTTTAGTCTTGGACTAATATAATTTATAAAGGAAATTTCAAGACAGCTAAATGTTGATTTGTCCATGTCTTATGTAGTTATTGGTGACCAATCTTAGACAAGTCTACAAGCAAAGGGAGCAAGTTGGAGAAAAAATTGCAAATTGCAATTTGAATAGAAAAGGAGCACTAGGAAATTTAATACTGGAGCCTTGGCTTGCTTGTGCTGGAAGAGATGAGAAATGAAATAAAGGGAATATTGTACTTAAGGTAAGACCCCACTCTCAGCACCAACTTCTAACTTAGTTACCTTCTATTGTTGTGAAGAGACAACATTGCCAGGAAACTTACAAAGAATAGCTTTAATTAAGAGCTTGTCTATAGTTTCAAAGGTTCAGTCCATGGTCATTCTCATTCACACCACCATTTCTTGCATGGTCATTGTAGTGTTCTTTCCTTGATGTTGTCCACCACCACTGATTCTTACAAGCTTTATGCCTCCTCTTTTACATGGATATATGATATTGAGGGGAGAGATATGGTAAATTGAGTAAGTGTTCTAAACTCACTTATTCTCCGCATATTATCTTGTAGGTTTTTGAGTTTGTACGTCTCTAATGAGGGTTGATTAATACACTGATCTATGGGTATAGCATTATGCCATTAGGAAATATTTTATCACTATATTTATTTAACAATATTAGTCAAATTTCCCCTAGAGCTATGACCTATCTAGTCTCACGTTCTTGGCTCATTGACAGTGCCAGGATTGAATTTCATCCTATGGAACAGAATGGAATTAACAGGACTTAAATCCAATTTGCATAACTGAATGGTTATTCCCATAACCCCATAACATTTGGGTCACTATTGCACCAATGGGTTTGTCTTTCAGAATGATTGCTAGTACAGCTTACAGAGTTTATAGCTGGGTTAGATTGGTAATATATTATCAATTAGTATGCATAGGGTTTTCTAGTACTATGAAGCCCAGCCAGTAGGAGCGAACCTTCCAGGAGAAAACCATCTAAAATTCCTCTATGTTCTATGATATAGGTATATGATATCTTTGGTGATACATTCTTATTATTAAGTTATGACATATCATCAACTTATGGGGGGTAAGCAATAGCATTGACAAGAGCACATAATGTTTGTGGAGTGTATAAGATTCCATTGATCATCAACTCAAAAAGATGTGCTGTATTGCAGGTTCTATGAATTTTATTTGGTAGCTTCTCTCTGGTTGGTGCTTAGTTTGATTTTTTAACATTCAAATGCAAATGTGATTGTTCAATATTTTTCTCTGGAATCCAACATCTTTGACTAAAATACTCGAGTTCCATTCACATTGTCACAACTAGCAGATTTTCCTTCTTAAAACACTGAATAATATTCCTGTGGTGTGTGTGTGTGTGTGTACTTATATGTAGTGTGTATGCATCATATCTTTCTTATGTATTAATATATGTAAGGATAGTTTTATTCTTTGTAATTGAGGAAAACACCTATTATTTTCTTCTTAATAATATAGAGTTGTTATTTATGAAATGGCTTGTTCTCTTTCTAACATGTTTCTTGGGAGAATGCAAGAGTGTAGCTCATGACTACCTAGAAAATATGGACATAACTTGAAATACATTTTATAGGTGATGTAGCTGATGATGGGAATTGTTATTAAAATCATAATGGATAAGAGACAATGAATGTAGAGATTTTAAAAAGTAAGCATGTGATGTTTATTTTTTTTCATTCAATATGGTAAAAATTTTTGAAATACACATTCTGAAGCCAATGGTTTAAATTTGAAGTTTTATTGAATGATGATGAATGGAGGAAACCTATTGAGGAAAAAGAGAAATATTTCAGTAGAGAGAGGGGAAGCACACACACACACACAAATACAAACACACACACACAAAACACACACACACACACACACACACACACACACACACACCAGTGAGAAGTAGATGCTAAAAGAACTAAAGAACTGTTAGAATAACAGTGGACATGAATATGAAGATTTTAAAAGGTAGCTCTTTTATGTCAATTTTGTGAATTTTTATATAGATCTTTAAGAGTGGTCTCTGAAATTGCAAAGTGTTGCAACATGTGTTAAATTTATTTTTTAAAAAATCTTAATTTTATATAATTTATCTTATCTTCATTAAAATAATAATAGCTCAGAGGTCCAAGAACTATTTATTTTTTAAAACTCTTGTGTATACAAATGGCCATATAAAACTTGTGCAATACTCTAATCATAATTCAATCTGAAGTATGCTTTATTTGAAAGGTGGAACAGCTGTACTCTCTGATCTTCTCTTATGAAGGGGAGTTCTTCATTTTCTAGGGTCTGTATTTAGCCTTAACTCTCATAGGAAAGTGACAGTGTTAGTGTGGCTATGATCTCCAGAAGTACACATGCTCCTAAAGGGTAAAGTGCATTCTGCAGTATGACTTAGAGACAACTGCCATGTTTCTGAGTAAATTAGTACATTTTCAGACTTGATCTGCTTATTTTGCAAAACACCAATTTAATCGATTCAGCTAAGCGATAGCTTCAAAATAATGATGGCACTGAATCTACCGGCTGCCTGTCACTGACAATACCTGAAATGGGGCACTGTAAACATTACAGCTGGGAGATTCATGAAACAGCTGCTGGGCCATACTGTAAATCTCTAGCTCCCAGGGGAGGGCTTCCTGTCTGACAGTTTTACAATGCTTCTGTCTTCAGGGGCAGAGACCAGATTTCCTTAGAAAATCGCAACAGGAATAATTGTGGTTCTCTGGCAGTAGTATAAATTATATGCATACTTTCAATTTACATTCAACTTTGAAATGAAAGGCATTCTTTCTTTGAAATGCATTATTTCAGCAGGACCACTACCAAGTAAATGCCAAGTGATATTTTTCTGTTTATATACAGCATCCAAACTTGCACCTGATGTATAATGACTGTGCTCTACCCTGCGGGATAAGTAAAATCTGACTACATATCTTTTGTCTTTAAGCATCATGTCTGAATTACACTTAGTAATTTCTACAGGATGTGACTACCATATTAACCTTTCTAATTGTCTTTCCCACAAATTATTTATGAAGAATCACAACTGTGTTTATGGGGGAACAACGCAACATATTTTCCCATAATCTTATTAGAGTCAAGGTCTACTGAAGTCTCCTGGTCTTTAGTGCTCAACACAGAAGCCTCTTTAAAACATTGTGAATATAACTGTGATTTTGGTGCAGTAGTGCTTAATAAAAGAAGCCACAGTTGATAAATAGAAGTGATGTGGCAAGGGATTGGAAAGTCAATGGGAAACAAGGATTGTATAGCCAGAAAATGGTTTTTCTTAAATACTAGAAAGAGCACTTGTTTAAAGCACAGTATTCTCTCCATTGCCCATGTATTTGTAGGTGTACTTTTTGTGATATCTGACCAGCTCAAAACTGTGAGGTTTTTATCTGTAGATATTTCTCACCTGGATATCTTTGTTAAGAGCAGTTTCCTAAGAAAACATTGGTACTGGGTGCATCAAACCATTGGGTACAATGTACTGCTTAAGTAAAGACAGTCTTAGTTTTGTTCTTGAAAAAAATTTCAAATTGGGGCACAAAGAAATCACAGCTACTCTCTGGTGCGTGAGGATAGTAACATACACATAACTTCAGAAATTGTGTTTCTTTAAGAACAGAATCTTCTCAATGTCTAAATATCCCTGAAAAATAATTATTGACATCTTATGAAAATGTCTGTAAAATGCCCTCAGTTCACCTGGAGGCTTGATTGGACCACTTGTGACTGTATCCCAAGACTGTCCTTTACTCACGGGACCATTCTTTCACTGAAAACCTACTGACATCTGAATAAGCTGAAAAGGAGGTTTTAATTTATCTCCCTAATTGAGGTATATCATGGCAGGAAAGGTACGGTGGCAGGACATGCTGGTGGTGCTATATCTGCAGTCAAGATACCAAAAGTGATGGAAGCTACTCAGTTTGCTTTCTAATCTACCTGGTAGTCCAACATGGAATGCTGCCTCACTCTCAGAGAAAGTCTTCATGCTTCAGTAAAACCTTTCTAGGAATGATATCACTGATACTCTTGGAAGTATGTTTCCTAGATGATTCTCAATCTTGTCAAACTGACAATTATGAACAAACATCATGCCTCCTGAAAAAAAGCTATCTTCTACTCTCCATCTACCCATTGAACTGTATTTGAAAACTGAATAATTTGTTCTTTAATCTTTCTCTATTAAAAAGAGAATAAAGTCAATTCCCACACATTGTGCTTTACATGAAATGCCTTTTAGAGCTCCTGTAAGAAAGTCTTGCATATTTCATACTCTCAGATTCCTCAAGGCAAAAGTCTTCCTAAATCTTCTGTAACCCTCTAGAGTATTTTCATCCCCATATGTTTCTAACCCTCTTTTCTTCTTTTAAGTCTTAGCCAGTCAATGCCCTGCTAACTTCTGAAAATATCTCCAAAAGGCTTTTCTTTGTGCTATGTGCAACAAAATGCATGATAGACATTGTAAGTTTTATTATATTAAACTTGATTTCACATAGTACTACACACAACATATGACAGCATGTATACTTGTACATTAAAGTTCTAAATTTTTATTTACTTGCTACTTTTGCCCAAACAAATAGTCCCATAATCTGTAACACAAGCCAACCTCCTTAGGATTAACATCAATTTTGTAGATTGTGAATTTTTGATAGTATACAATGTGGGACCACTCAATTTTTATCTCAAAATATCTGTAATCTCAAATACTAATCCTTGCCATTGAAGCAGGAGAGAAAGGTGAGATGCTATTACTCAAATGTGTTTGGCCATTACCTGGGAACTCAGGTAAGCATGTAAACTAGAGTACTTGCAAATGTATTGTGGACATCTTAGGAAAGATGGATTTCTTGGTGGGTTCTAAGAGCAAGTTACTTAGAAGTTTTATAAAGCTTTTGTATTTCAGCCCATTGAATTTCTATAGTATTGTCTCCAATGTAAACTGTTTACCAAGGAAAAAAATAAAACTGAACAATACCAAAATGACAATCTCTATCTTTGTAGTATACAGTTAACTAATTAACTACCAATATACCATGTTATCTGATAGTACATTTTTATTTTTAAATGTGTCTAATGTATTATCAAGTGATATATCCAAATATCTTCATAAATTTTGTATGAAATATAATTTAAAATTCCTCTTCTAGAATAACTACCTATATTTCTAACATAGCGTACTGTTCTAGATCAAAGTAATTATTGTAAAATTGATTAATGTGAGTTTCAGTGAAGTTAAGTTTAGCCCCTGGCCAAATCTATATTTTATGAAGTGCTAAGATTAAAATGCATCTTTTAACTATATTCAGGGTTCCTTCTGTTCATGTAAATAGCTTTTCATCTGTGCTACTTATTAGGATATTTTCTTAGAAAAATAGATTTCATAAACACTGAGTAAATGAGTGATTTCATATGAATACATAAAATTGAACTATAAGCCATTAAAATGAAGCAAATTATATTGAATAAGTAATATATTAAACAGCTTTCTTACAGGGTATAAAACAACATAGACACCACCAAAAAAGGAGAAAATGGTTTTCTGTATCATGGTTTTAGAGATTTTGCTTCATGACCAGCTTGTTCAATTGTATTTGAGTATATGACCAGGAAAAGCATCATGAAGGGTAGGAGATGGAGCAAAGCCTTTCACATCCTTTTGTCTAGGATCTAAATAAGAGAGTTGAGGCACTGGAGAGATCAAAGTGGGCCATAATCCCAACATGTTCTTAATGGCCACACAGAATAAATTTACTTTCTTTTGCTATGCTCCATCTCCTGAAGGTTGTACTAATTCCTCAGAGTATTGTCTACTAGTGAATGTATCTTCATCCCATGACCAATAGAGCAAGCTTATTAACCAAATCCAAAGAATTTCAGTGTTATTTTCCAAAGAAGTCCTTGGATGTATAATGATTCAGATAGTGCTGGTCTCTATAACTTTGATAAAGAATTTTATAACACATTTTATAAAGTTAACTAGAAATTAAAAATCCAGGTGACAGTGCCCCCTACCAGCAGGAAGCAATTTAGAAAGAATGACACCCAAATTCCCAAATATTGGTTATAAATGTTTGTTTTCATTAAAAAAAGTCATGTATAATTATGTCCAGCATAAAATAAATAAATGTTTAAAAAAAATCCAGGTATGACAGATATTCCAGTGAGATAGTGAATGTCTTCTTAGATATTTACAATAGCAACAACAAAATCAAGATGCCTTGTTTGATTTTTCTCAATTTTTAAAAAATTATTTCTTTATAATATCCATTTTTTTTTCTTATTTTACATATCAATCCTAGTTCCATTTCCCTCCCTCCCTCTTTCTCTCCCTCTGTCCCTCCCATGTCCAACGACCACCTTCCTATCCCACCACACCCCCACTCCTCAGGAAGGGTGATGCCTCCCTGGAGGGATCAACAAAATCTGTCAAGTCATTTAGAGTAGGGACTAGGCCTTCCCTTCTCTCTCTAGGTTAAGGAATTATCCCTTCATGGAATGTGCTTCCAAAGTCCTTTCGTGACCAGCGATACATACTGTTCACTGTCAGATGTCCCTTAGTCTGCCCAGGCCTTCTAACTGAGACCCATGTTCAGGGGGTCTTAGTCAGTCCAATGCTGGTTTCCCAGCTATCAGTCTGGTGGTCTATTAGCTCCCCGTTGTTCAGGTCAGCTTCTCTGTGGATTTCTGTAGCTTGGTGGTGTTCTCATTTTCTTACCACTCCTCCTTCTCTGATGACTAAGTTATCTACCATTATAGAGCCCTTATCTAGTAGCTGATGGAAACAGAAGAAGACACCCACAGGTAAACATTGAGCCAAACTATAGGAATTATGTATGAAGAATATTTTTAATATGCCTCACTCAATAGTCTGTGTATATAAATATAAAAACATAAAGGAATAGCTAATGAATCATGTAGTGTAACTATGGGGTGAAGAAACTTATTTAAAAAAAAAAAACCTGAGTGTATGTAGAATTGAGTGTTCTTAAGTTGTATATAATGGTTAGGTATAATGTAGATGATAAATTTGCTTTCACTCTCTAATAGCAAATTTATTTATTTTTATTTTATGTATATTTTTTCACTGAAGGAATATTTGTGAACCTGTGTCTATGTGTTGTTTGCAGAGGTCAGATGACATTATTATATTTCCTACACTGGAGTTGGTTGTTAGTGACCATGTGGATACTGAGAACTGAACTTGGGTCTTCTATAAGAGCAACAATAGCTTTAAGTTGCTGAGCCATTTCTCCAATCCTTACTTCATTTATTAAATGTATTTCATGTTTAGTTATGTTGAGACATGTGTATCTTCATACAGGTATGTTCATGTGTGATTGCAAGTGCCTAAGTTGTCTAGACAAGGGAGTTAGACCTCATTGATCTAGCTTCAGGTAGTTGTGACACACAAACACAGGTGTTGTGATCCAAGTTTGGCTCCTCTGCTCTTAACTGCTTATCCATATTTACAGTCTGTTACTATTATTTTAATATAATTTTAAATACCTTTGTGCATTTTTATGAAAAATATCAGACCTTGAGCAAATACTATAATTCAGTTCTCTCTTTCTGCAAGGAAGTACTCACATATATCATAGGATCTTGAGGATCTTGAGTTATGTTCACATATAGCATGAAGATAAAATGCTAGATATTATATAGTGATACCTATATAACTACAGTGGCACATAGTTTTAGAAAGAAACTGTATTGTTGGTTTCTGTCACTATTTTAAAACTGTAGCAGCATACAAATGTAACTATATGTGGAATATTAAGTATATTTACAGAGGATTTTTGTGGATTTGATTTGTATGTATGAATAATTATTGACATCATACTATGTTCATAAAGATTCATAAAATTGAAATTAGGAAAATTGTTTCCTACTCCTGAGAATCTTAAGTAAGTTAGAGCTTGACATATCCCATATAATGCATTCAAAAATATGCTTGTCAGTCAATGATGACAGTAAGACATCAAAGAGGTTTCAAGCAAGATATCTAACAATTGATGTGTTCCATGCTTTTCTAAGTTACATGAGTTGTGGTTTTTAAGTTTATCAACCAAAAAGTATAAACTGCCTGACTGTCTACTTCAGTCTAGTTACTTCTAATTGTGAAGGACCTTCCTGTATTGTCTCTTGTACATTACTATTCTTCAAATGCAATCTCTGCTAATTTTCAGACATTTTTACTCTTTGTTGAATATAATTCTATTTATTTTTGGTCCTGGATTGTTGTTTTCTTTCTCAGTTTATCTCATATATTACCTCCACAGCAATTATAAAACCAAGCTCTATTTTGTGTTTATTTTAGTTAATTAAATACAATGTTGATTTGTAGGTTCTAGATCCAGAATTTCCATTTTTTTTTCTGACATATGAAGTTGGGGTTTAAATGGGTCTATCAGATTCAAGATAAATGATAATTAGGCACCAATTGTAGACTGAGGTTCAATCCCACCTGGTTCCATGGCTACTTAGCCCCAACACACAGAGATTTATGCTAATTATAAACTGTTTAGTTGATGACTTAAGTCTTTTTACTGGTTAGCTCTTTATTAAGATAAATATTTCTACATGGCTTTATCTTAGCAGAGAATGCCCAGCATCCTATCTTCCTATAGCTACATGGCATCTGTCTGGTATCTGTTCTCTACCTCCTTTCCCCAGAATTCTCCTCATCTGGTAGCCACACCTATACTCCCTACTTAGCAATTGGTCAATATGTGTTTTATTCATCAACCAATAACAGAAACATATATGCAGAAGGACATGCCCCCATTAGACATGGAGTGTGACTTAGGTTTAGGGACTCTGTTTGAAGAGCTAACAATCTGCTGGAATCACCTGCTTCAGATTTCTTCTGATTACGTTCTCTTCTGGAGTTGTAGACGCTTCACAACTGGAGGAAGTTTCTACTTTCAGATTAGGGAGTGACTTGGCAGGTTTCATCTTCTGAATGCCTCTGATTGAAATTATGCTTGGCAGACATATTAGCTCCATCCTCCAAGGCAATTTTATGTGCATAGACACACAATTAATTGTGTGAACATATCAGTACCCACATATATGAATACACAAATATTTGATTTTTTATAGTTACATATTGACGTTAATACATTCAAAGTAATTTTACCAAACATTCCAGACTCACAGTGGCATCTCTATTGCTTTAAAAATCAAGACACTTTTTGTCAAAATTTTATTTATTTATATTGTTTTTGTTGGAGGAACATATGTGCCATCAGTGGTTAACTTAAGTGTCCTCTTCATTACTAAGTGGATTCTAGGGATTGAGCTCAGGTCACCAGGTCTAATGGCAAGTTCCTTTTCCTATTGAACAATCTTGCCAGCCCTAAACATCTTTAGTATAAATGTTCACCACCTTTGGTCTAACAACTGTATCCATTGAGCTATGTTGGCCTGAAAATTATTTTGCACTTTCTTCTCATTCTGTTTGAGTTTTTTGAGTGTCCATAGCGGTCTTATTTTAAAAGCCTGGGATCCAGGGTAACAGGGCTATGAAATTCTGATGGCCTTTAAAGACAGGGCCTTAATTGAGGCTTGTTGGTCATTCAGGACATGTCTTCACATGAGAGTGTGAGGCTGTTTATCTCTACTTCCTGACTCATTAGGTGGGTCATTTTTTCTGTCCTGTGGTTCCACTATTATATGATATTATGTGAGATGCCTAGGACCAGAGGTCATAGACTCTTATAACTTTCAAAAATGTGGAACAAAATACCCTTTTTATTCTTTTATACTAATTAATTTCAGCATGCAGTGAAATAAAGCTGATTAGCATACTTACAATTTTAAGTCATGATCATATCTCCTTAATAACAAGATTTCTCTGTATTGCTTTGGAGCCTGTCCTGGAACTAGCTCTGTAGACCAGATTGGCCTCAAACTCACAGAGATCCTCCTGCCTATGCCTCCTGAGTGCTGGGATTAAAGGTGTGGTCCACCAAAGCCTGGCAAATGCATATCATTTATTAAAAATAGTATTGCCATTTCTAGACAATCATACCCACAACTTTTATGGCATCTATATTACCTTCCTTTCTCTGATATATGCATCTCAAATCTGCTTTTTTTATAGCTTACAAGTATCATTTTCTAATGAAAGAAAATAAAACAACAACCAAAAAAAAAAAAAACTAAATTTATTCTCATGATTTGAGGGTTCCTTGCTTTTCCCATAACATTTTCATAATCAAATTGAACCTGTTTCTTATATTTATATAATAGAGTTGATAATGGCTTAATTTTTAAAAATAACTTTAGCTTTTTTGATTTTTTCCCACATAAACATTTGTCCTGAGACACTCTTTCATGTCACAATATCTTCATAAGTTTGATTTGTTTTTCTAAAGTAACTTCTTTTCTCCTGTATATTTACAAATAAAATGAAGCACAGTAATTTTTGGAGTGATGACAGCTGTGGTCCCAAAGTTCTATTTGATGCTGTTTATGTCAGGAAAAGAAGTAGTCCTGCTCAGGCCTTTGATGACAGTGGAAGATTTATCACAGCTTGCTCAGAGCCAGGCACTATCCTGTCTACTATGCAGAGGGGAGGAGAGACCCTAGAAGAGCTGGCTACCAGATATTTAACCAGATCTAGGTCTGGGACCCTTAAGAACCAGTGGACTCTGTTCACTAGTTTCATGATCAAGTTTATGGCAGGCACTATATTATCCTCATTAAACCCAATTGGATCAAGGAACTTTTTCAAGCATAACAAGCTAGAGCCTACAGAACATACTGATAGGACACACCTATACACAGTGTACGCACATACTTTAACATAAAAACAGATATTTGTTCACATCTACATATATTCACATATGCACACATATATATGTACATACCACATGCACACACACACACAAACACTACACTCACTCACACATCTACATATACATATATGCATACACATGTAGACATACTCACATAAACACAAATACATACACACATGTACAAAGATATGCACACACATATACATTCAAACACATATATATACACACTCACTTATACATATATATACACACAGGCACACAGGCACATAAACACACAAAAACACATGCACATGTATTTAACCTAGAAATAAGCAAAACATCAATTTCATGCTTAATTTTTGACATCAGAATGCTATTTAGGTAACCATGCCTCCAGAGTCTTGCTTTTATATCTCATTTCTTTCATTTCTGTTTTCTTCACTATTTTGTTCTTGCTAACCTAATTATTCCTCACTTAAATATCCCCCCACTGGCTTCAATTAAACTTCTCTATATTCAGCTTGTATTCCAGGCAGGTTTCCTTTCATATTCAAATCCCAGCCCAAATTCTAGTGTCCAGGCTGTCAAGGTTACCAGGGAAGTTTGTCAGATCCCTCATCTGAGGGAGTTTCTCTCATCCTCACTCTGTGATTTCTGTGATTAGTCAATAAGAGTACAGCCCCAAGGAGACTCTCTGCTTTCTGAGATTAGAGAGGCTGCTGCTGTGCAACCACATTGTTCCTTGTCATTTTGTCTCCCCATTCTCCTCCTAATTGAAATGTAGTTCCTTTAGTTTTGTGTTCTCAAAATCTATTTCATCTCATATTAGGATCTGTGGTCTATGAGCTTGCATAGGAAATATCTGCAGCTAGCTCAGGTTTTCCAGAAAATGAGTTACTTTTTTTTTTTTTTTTTTGGCATAGTGCAGTTTTTCTACTTGTTTGTAGTAATTATAATGAAACAATCACAAAGCTATTGCCAAGGTCAAAAAGGTGCTCCATTATGAAAACTACATTCTTTGGTTTTATGTCCCTCATCAAGTGAAATATTTAAGGTTAAACTCTAATGGATATCTTCTTCTAAGTACTCGGGTTGTTTTTTTTTTTTTTTCATTCAGAGTGCTGAAGGTGAATATTATTGGGAGGAAATGATATTTTCCAAATAAGACTGAAACAAAGCATCTTTTGCAGTTTTGGAGGGATGTACTATTTAGCATGGAAGACAGTTAAATAGGACCGTAAAAATTCCTTTCCAGTGATAATATTTGAAAGAAGAAGGATGGAATGACCTAGACAATAGAACAAAACAATGCAAAAAGAGCTTGGTCAGATATGTTTATTCAAAAGGTGTTTTAATTAAAGAAACCCAAAGTCATTATCTCCCACTATTGCTTGAAATTTTCTCATCTCCAGTTACTAACAGTCAATATCTGTTTCATTTTTACTCTTTTCCCTGATTTTTTCTTGATGTTTTCTTCTCAGAAAAAATACAGTACATTAATTCTTAGATATTATGAATAATTTCTAAGACAAAAAATTTCAAGAGTTATTTGTTTTCAAATTGTTGAAATAGAATCATATTTACTCGATTTTGGCTAGAAGGTTATTCCTAGTTTAAAAATTGGAAAGGGGTCAGTCTTCTAGGTCTCTCGACCTTTCTTTATGTTCAGTTTTTTCTTCAAACTAATGATGACTCCCTTTTTTACTCTCTCTCTCTCTCTCTCTCTCTCTCTCTCTCTCTCTCTCTCTCTCTCTCTCTCTCTCTCTGTCTGTCTGTCTCTCTCTCTCTCTCCCTCTTTTCTGTCTTCTGTTCTTACCCTGACTCAATCTACCTGGTCACACGTGCTTTCTTTTCCTCCCCTTCTCTTTCTCCTAGTTCTCTCTCCATTCACTGTCCCTCCCCCATTTCCCATGTGCTCTGGGAGACTTGTCCCTTCCCCCTTTTGTGAGGGACCATATATGAATCTCTTTTAATACACCATGTATCCCAGTTCCCCTGGTGGTGTGAATTATAGGCTGGTGATTCTTTGCTCTAGGTCTAAAATCCATATACGACTAAGTACATACCCTGTTCCTCTTTTAGTGACTGGGTTACCTCATTCAGGATGGTTTCTTCAAGTTCCATCCACTTGCCTGCAAATTTCAAGATTCCGTTATTTTTTTCTGCAGAGTAGTATTTCATTGTGTATATGTGCCACATCTTCTTTATTCATTCTTCAGTTGAGGGGCATCTAGGTTTTCACTATTACCAATAATGCTGCTATGAATATAGTTGAGCACATGTCTTTGTTACATGGATGTGGGTCATTTGGGTATATACCTAAGAGCAGAATTGCTGGGTCCTGTGGTAAGCTAATTCCCATTTTCCTAAGGAACCACCATACTGATCTCCAAAATGGCTGTACAAGTTTGCACTCCCACCAGCAGTGGAGGAGCTTTCCCCTTTCTTCACATCCTCTCCAGCATAAGTTGTCATTGGTGTTCCTAATTTTGACTCCAACTAACAATTTGAGCAACCATGGAAAGGCTACCATAAATGCCCTTCCCTGATAGTGAGATCAACAACTAAATTATCCACCATAATGGAGCTCTCACCTAGTACCTGTTGGAAACACAAGCAAACACCCATACCTAAACATTGAGTCAAACTAAAATCCAGATGGAGAGAGAGAGGACAAGATCAGGTTGCAGAAACTCACAAAGACAGCTGATCTGAACAAGGAGGAGATAATGGGACCCCCATACTGATAGCTGGGAATGCAGCATGGGACTGACTCAGATCCCCTGAATATGGGTCTCAGCTACAAGGACTGAGCATTCTAAGGGACCTCAGACAGTAGAACCAGAATGTATACCTGATACACAAAAGGACCTTACGGACCCATACCCCATGGAGGGATACCCCCTTAACCTAGAGACAGGAGAGATGTCCTAGTCCCTACTTCAAATGACTAGACATATTTACATGACCCAATCTGGATAGCATAGCACTACAAGAGGAATGGGGTTGGGGGGCTGGGAGGGGAGAGTGGCCAGGGTGCATGCCACAGGGAAAAGAAGGTAAAAAGGAGGGAGGGAGGGAGGGAGGGAGGGAGGGAGGGAGGGAGGGAGGGAGGGAGGGAAACCTGGAATCAACATATAAATTTTTTTTATATTATTAATAAAAAAATTGTAATGGGCTCAGATGAGGAAGAATGGTATCTGCATGTAGGAGATACTCTGAGGGCAACAGTGAGAAGATCTATGCAGAATAGGTAAAAGGTTGACAACTGTGAATTTAGTTGACAATAGAATCAAAAGTAGAAGCAGCAAAACATCTTTATGCTGATTTTTCCCCAGTCTCCCAGTGTGAGATAGGGGCTGAAACCTTTGCTGAAAACTCCTAGGATTCATTAAGACTATAACTGGAAAAGCAATACCCATGAAATGTCTATGTTTCTAAAAGTTCAGAAGCAAATACCATGGACTTGTACTTGACCAGATAGAGGCTGATTATATTGAGGTAGTATAATCCTTGTTACTTCTCTTTAAATTTGAATTAGTTCATTTTTTACTACAATATTGGTGACAGGAGATAAATCCCAAAGGAAACCAAAACATAAATGCAAAACAGGTCTCAGAAGACTGCCTTTGCCCTTATCTTTTTCCATTAAGAATTCTTCCTCAGTTCTCTTTTCCCTCATTCTCAGTCTTAGAAATCTTTAAAGTACTGCTTTTCTAAATCATAGCTTATCAACTTTAATTTTTTCCTTTTACTGAAAATAGTTGATTTTTTTCTCACATAATATATCCTTATTATGACTCCTCTTCACTCTACTCATCCCAGTTCCTCTCTACCACATCTTTCCCTCAGATCCACCTTTTTTCTGTCTCTCATTGGAAAAGACACAGGCTGTTAACATGTAATAATAAAATAATATATATAATACAATGTGATAAGATAAAAGAAAAGCTAACATGTTGGAATAGGACAAAAGGAACATTCCCAAGGAACAAGTCACAAGAAACAACTATAGAGGCAGAGACCCTCTCATTCAAATACCCATGTAACCCATAAAAAGTACTAAACTTTAAACCATAATATATAAGCAAAGTATGGGTAGGGTACAAAAAGTGTGTGTGTGTGTGTGTGTGTGTGTGTGTGTGTGTGACAATTTTTCAAATTCAAATGTACCAACACAAGATTATGAATTTATTTTCTATTGGCTATCTACTGCTGAGCTTGTGTCCTGTTCTTAAGAGAATAGTAGCTTTTAGCTCAATGAAATTCCTTTGGAGAAAACTAGATCACTTTGCAAGTGATTATCTATTGGCAACACCATTAGGAATAAAGGCATGCTACTATGTCTTTCAGATCTATGATCCAATACTGTTCAAGTCCTGTGTATGTTGCACCAGTCTCTCTAAGCTCATATATGCATTGATCCAGTTGGTTTAGAGGTCCTTGTTTCCTTTGTGTCCTCCATCTCCCCCACACCCTTTGAATCTTACACACTTTCTGACTCCTCATTCACTGTGTTCCCTAAGTACTGAGGGGAGAAATTTGATGGAAACATCCCATTTAGGATTGAGTGATCTAAGGTCTCTCACAATCTGCATAATGTCTGGTTGGGGGTCTCTGCAATTGAACCCTTCTCCAGAGGGAAGCTTCTCTGATGATGGCTTAGCAAGTCTGTAAGTTATATATGTGTTTATTTGTATGTAAACATATGTCACTAGGAATCGTGTTATTGCTACTTTTTTATTAGTAGAACAGTGGTGTTTTATTTTACCCTAGGTGAATTATCAAATCCTTGGTCGTCCAAGCAGTGTTTCATGGAGTGGGCCTCATGTCAAATCAGATATTGATTGGTTACTCTCACAAGCATTGTACCTCTGCATTATGTATCAACATATTTAAATATTTCTATTCTAGTCAATTATTAACTCTTAAGTTAAAATATCAAACCCCTAACTCACTAATAAACATTCAATCTATGGTAATCCCCTTCAAAATACCATTGTTGAATGTTCAACAAAATTAGTACACCTATATAAAACTGTTTCATACATTGGCAATTATTATGACTGGAGAAGTCTCCTTTCTATTGTATCAAAGTCAACAGTGCTTGAAAACATTGTGAGCAATTCCTTTTCATGTGCAATGGTTACATATGAAATAGTATGATATATTACATTATATCTGCAACAGAAATGCATTTCTGAGAGAAGTTTGAGGAGTCTTTTCTATCATGCATAGTATAGTCATTACACATTCCTCTAAGACTTCTCTTGTTCCCCCAAATTTAATGGTGATAATTTCTCTGCAATTGATATGGTAATTTTTTTTATTTTAATATCCCCAATTACAATTGGGGTTCCCTTATGTTTGGTTTTGACAGAAGTTATGTTTATCAGCTCAAGAACCTTATCAATTCTGAGATTCTGTATTTCTTCCACAAACCCAATAGGTCACTATAGCAGACCCCTTAGCCCAATTTCATTTTTAATGTGGCATAACTTCATTACTCTATGATACATAAACAGAACATCATGTCAGAAAACATCAGCTGTTGCTCTTCTACAGATCTGGGTAACAGCTGTTTATCTCTTAACACAGACAACTGTGTGCCCTGTGTGACTCCAAAGCCTACAACAGCTTTTATCTTCTGCATGGAGTTGACTCTTTACACTCTGGAGATTCAAATGACAAAATCCCATAAGGTAGAACCAGTCAGGTTTCAGAAAAATGATAATTTTTAAGCATTGCATTTCCACTTTCCTGTCCTTTTACATTGAAACCATCTGGCTATCTGCTAGTTTCTGTTCTTGTTATAGATTATATTCAGACTTAGCTTCTGAGGGTGTACAGCTGATCAACTCTTTTCATTTCTTATTTACATCTCAGCACACAAATGGCTCTTCCTGTGTAATAGCTATATGATGTTGTGGACTCATTTACTAAAATGTTAGCAAGGATACAAATACATTTATTTTCCAATATCTTGTTGTCAAGGTCAGATAATTATTGAATATGAATACTGGAAAAAGGTTGCTACTTAACTAGATTCCTTTGGGAATTTGTCACATGAAATTCTGTGCTTAGAATTTGAAAATATAAAAACTGTTTTGAGTTAAAGGCAAAGCACAGTTAATATTTGCAACTTTTAAAATTGTAGAAGCAAATATCTACTAAAATCAAGTTAAGTAAGTAAAACCTTTGTTCATGAATTTTTCTCTTTATTTTCTGCAATTCATTTTTTAATCATCTTTCCTGGACTATCATTTTGGCAGCAAATTAGCATATATTTACAATAACTTAGTCAACACTTTATTAGAACTAATTGTAGTACAGGCTGACTTTGATTCCCTGAATCCTCTCTGTCTTGGCCACCAATTTGCAAGTATTATGGCATCTACTGAAGGATTTTGCCACACTAATTGACAGTGCTGGGATTTCTCTTCTACTCACCAAAATAAAGTATACTTGCATTTTAGAATTGTGTCTACCACCAATCCAGGTTTACTCATTGAAAATAAAAATACAAAAGTTTGTGCATTTGTATGTGTGTCTGGGTTCATGTAGAAACAAAAAACTGTGCAGGCAAGATTGACTAAGGATAATAAAATCATCAGGAGAAATTTGTTACTTGCCTCTAAGTTTTCTGCTCTAAAGGAAGAGATGACTAAAAACAAGTACCAAAAACCATGAAAATTTATATAAAGATTAATATACTATATATATACTTATAATATATATAAGATATTATGTACATTTGGTGGGGTGCTACTTAGCGCTAAGTATATACTTGGGGTCTGTCTTGATGAAGAAAGTTCCATGGCAGGTATCATAAAACAGAAAAAATATGCTAAATGAAACAAAATGAGATAAAAGTATACATACTATGAGCAAACATTAAGAATGAAAGATTAATGTAGAGCTATTAAATGGCAACAACAGTGAGAGACTTAGAAGGATGGGATCAGGTTTCATATTCAATAGGAAAATATTAGATAGTTGATCCACAGTTCGCCCTGCTTTACTTAATACCCAATTAATCTAATTGGTCAGATCATAAGCATTAGCCTTATGAGGCTGACAGTTGTGAATAGAATTGCAAAGACTGTCCAAACTAAAATATAGATGATTCTGGAACAGTTACAAAAACTTCAGAGTGTAATAAAGAGAGAAAAGAATTTAAGTAAATATTAGAATGATAAAGATGATGTGTACATCATAATTTGAGAAGTTTGATTTTGACAAAGAGCAGAGAACATGAACAAAGGGATTGGCATCAAACTAACTTCTAAATTTTCTGGTGACCTAATAAACTCTCAGATCATAGAAGGTAAGATGCTTAAAGTGTCAGAGAGATGAGAAGAATCCTTTGGAAAAATATTTAGCAATTTGTTTGATCAAAAAAGGAGATATGTAAGGACCTAAGGGTTGGCACATAGTTCAGATCCCTGGCTGATTTTACAAGGATGTAGAACCTATCTGGTATCTTACAACTATCTATAAGTCTAGTTAAAGAAACCAAAATCCCTTTACTGGCCTCCATAACCACTAAATGCCCATGGCATACACAGATAACATAACTCAAAACAGCCATACACATAAAATATTTCATTAAATAATTTAAGAAGTACACTTGTTTCTGGAAATGTGTGAAGATGAAGCATAAAATACTGTTTATATTTGATATTGCTAAGGGGTAAATTACCTATTTAACTATGATTATCCTACCCAATTTCTTGCTGTTTCCCAGCCATCTGTCTGTCTACCATCTATATTCATATGGTATTGATAAATCATATTAGCTGTAGCTGTGACAATTTACTTCAAATTGCACTCATATCCTGTTTTAAACTTAATTTTTATTTCTCTTTTAATTTAACTTAAAAACAATCCTATTTTATATAGAAATTTCCATTCCATCTTCTTCCCATCCTCCCATGCTCCCACCAACCCCCCATCCCTTATTCCTTTTATTCCCCAGAGAGGGTAAGGTTTCCCATGGAAGATCATCAAAGTCAGTCACATCATTTGGGGTGGGGCCTAGGCCCTTTCCATGTACCTAGGCTGAGAGAGTATCCCTCCAAAGGGAATGGGCGCCCAAAGTCCAGGAATCAGAAATAAAACTATTGGTCATGTTTATTTCTTTAAGAGTTTTTAATCTAGTGAACTTGTTCTTTCTCTTTTTCTCATGATCGTCTTTATGTTTCATCAAGAATGACATTAATAAAGCCACACGTAAAGAACTGATTGCAACTTCTACCTCTAACATCTTCAAGCTTTCAAAAATTAACCAACTTTCATTTCCTGGTGCCAAGACAGAATTTCTTTTCATAAGTCAGTCTTAAAGAGAAACTATCATTTTTTCTAGCTCCTTTGTAAATGCAATTCTTTACTTGAGGCAAATATTAGATACAATGTTGAAGGAATATCTATATGTTCCAGAAGAAAATATCTCTGGCCAATTGCAGCTATAGGCCCAAATAACTCTGGTCATTGTGAGAAGGGCCAGACAATATTTTTCAAAGGTTTATCAACTCTTCAAATTTCAGAATTGAAACACCTTTTACAGTGGTATTACATCAGACACTACAGAAATTCTAGTTAACTTTATCCTAGGCACAAGTGCAGTCAAGAATTAATACATACATAGAGATAAGCTTTTGTATGGCTAAACTTAATTATAGAGTTTGTGCAAGCATTCATTTTTATGAAGGTGAAAATAAGATACATAACAATAAAATGAACAATGGCATCAAATTGTTCAAATTTGCAGATTTACTGTACTTCAAACTAGCTTCATTTTATCATCATTCAACTGTAAAAAAAAATCATCTAGTAACTTGTATCTAGTCTAGGGAATGCCAACACAAAGCACGTTTTTTCTGCTTCAGAGGCATGGGGAATAAATGGGTATATGAATGATCCTGTGAGATTTATTTGATGACAGTTACCAGGAACTCCTGAAGTGGTCCTCAAAATGAATATACACACATCATCTATTGTGTGAGGTTGAGAGATTAGAGGTGCTATTTTTTTTTTTTTGGTGGTGTTGTTCTTTTTTGTTATTTATTTATTATTTCACTGTATTTTTATTAATAATATAATTTTAAAATTTTACATTTCGATCCCAATTTCCACTCCCTCCCTCCCTCCTTCCCTACTCCCTCCTTCCCTCCATCTTACTCTCTTTCTCCTGTGACATGCACCCTGGCCACCCTCCCCTCCCATCCTCCCACCCCCATTCCACTTATAGGGCTATGCTATCTAGGTTGGTTTATGTAAATCTGTCAAGTCATTTGAAGTAGGGACTAGGACTTCTCTCATGTCTCTAGGTTAAGGGGGTATCCCTCCATGGGGGATTGTCTGCAAAGTCTTTTTGTGCACCAGGAATAGATACTGTTTCTACTGTCTGAGGTCCCCCAGACTGCTCAATCCTTCTAGCTGAGACCCATATTCAGGGGGTCAGAGTGTCCCATGCTGGATTCCTAGCCATCAGTCTTGGGCGGGGTGCATTAGCTCCTTTTTGTTCAGGTCAGATGTGTTTGTGTGTTTCTGCAACCTGGTCTTGTTCTCTCTCTCTCTGCATCTGGATTCTAATTTGACTGAGTGTGACTAGATAGATTGAGTCAGGGAGAGAGAGTGAGGGGGGGGGGAGAGAGAGGGAGGGAGGAAGGGAGGGAAGGAGAGGGAACATAAAAGTGTTAGCCATTATTGGTTTAAAGAGAAAACCTAAAGAACCTAAAGAAAGGTCTAGAGAACTAAAGACTCCAACTAGCAATTTGAGCAACCGTGGAAAGCCTACCATAAATGCCCTTCCCTGATAGTAAGATCATCAACTAAATTATCCACCATCATGGAGGTGCTAATTTATAAAAACTGAAATTTGCATTCTAGGTCTCTGACCTTCCTTCTATCTCTTTTCTAATCTGTTGGTCTGATATCTGACATTATGATTTTGCTATCCTCAAAAGTGCATAAACTAATATTCAGAAAAAATAATTTTCAACCTTTATATGATCCAAAATATTATATGATAATAACTACATAAAATATCTCAGACATTATATGAAAATTTCATACCTGATTTGATAGGATAATTTAGTGATACACAGTTGAATGCAACTAACCATAGCTCAGGAAGATTTCTTGATTATCCATTATCTTTAATTGATGCAGACAGCAAAATCAAAGTCTCAGGCCAAATAAAATTTATATTGAAGCTTCATTGCATCACTGAAATTAAGAGGATTAACCAAATAATTGAATAACCATTCTTCTGTTTGGGTAGTATGAAGTGGACTTGAATGACACTCTTTTCCCAGGGGTGTAACAGACACAGCTGGCATGCCATCTGTGGGCTTTGTTGTATTGTTATTTGGGTTACAGATAGACCAACTTTCTATGTTTTTTTCTTTTCAAAACATGCACAGTATTATTTTTAAGCCTGTTTTCATTGGACTGTCCTACATTCCACTGATAATTTTGAGATATTTCCAATATTAACATGTTTTTACCTTAGTTTCCTAACCTATATAGATGAGAGGAGATGATATTTTTAACTTGTGGTGCTATTATGAGAAATAACTGTGTTAACATAAGGAAAGCACTTATATAATGATATGCATGTGGCCATTATCCAAGGTGCATTGTCATGTGAGTGGATTATTCCTTAAGGGTCATTTATGCACCTGTGAGCGGAGCTTTGCTATGGTTCCTAAAATCCTCATTGGATGGAAAATGGTGACTTGGGAGTAAATAAGGTGTTGGCCTATATTGAATCTTTTGTAGAACAGCATTTAGTTAGTGTAGAAAAATCAGTTAATGATAATTAAATGAAACTAAAACTTGCATTACAGAGCTTGGGCTCTTCACTGCTGAAGTACTAATCTTACAGATTTATCTATCATTTTCCTGTGGGAACCCATAGAACTGACTCTATTTCATTTTGACTTAAGGTCAGAGAGATTTTACCTTCTATTGTTCTTGAAGGTCAAACTGCAGAATAACTATAATATTTGGCCTCAGACATGGCTATTGTTTATCTTTACTTTGCTACTAAGATGTGTGGCCTAAGATGTGAATTCAACAGGATGTTTGGCATAGGATGTGATCCCTGCATGCCCTTCCTGAACAATAGAACATTTAAATCAGGATACAGTTAGTTGGCGTGGTGGCAACCTGGCCTGCCTTAACAACAAAATACTTAACTAAGAAGATATTTACTTGATGCTTGAGGTATTGAGAAGGTAATTACACTTATGCTCTGTATCTTGGTACAGAAGTCTTTTGCCTTCTCCCCTCTTTTGATGGGGGTATAAAAAGACTGTTAATGATAAACATGAATGGTTCAGTATTCATTGGCTGTCCTCCTGAATCTATTCTGTGTCTATCTTTTCTTTAGTATTTTACGTGCCATTCCTCAGTCCTATACACACCTCTTCTGAGTTACTAACACAAGCAATGGGAGATGTTTCTCAATGTGGGGCAATGACATTTTCTAATTTTTTTTATTTTGCTCTCGGAATTTTATCCTTTTCTGATATTTTAATAAACTTGTAGTGTAATTTTTATTGCCTTGAGAAATATATATATAAGCACGCAATGCAGTTCAAAGGATATACCTATATGCATATATGTGTATGTGCAAACATATGTACGTTGGGTATTTTTCATATGTACACATAATAGATACATGAACTTATACATCATAAATATATTCAAATGATGATTGATTCTGCAGTAATACATAGTCAATTTTTAACAGACATTACAAATACATTATCAGTCTCAACAGGACATACTATAGAAGAGATACTGATTGAATAATTATTTGCCTTTTCATTTTATTATCAGACTAGACAGCTGAGGCAAATATCTAATTTTATGATTGTTTTATATTTGCAGTGGTAATGATTGAACCTGGAATCATCCATATGGAAGAGAGTCATTGCACCAATGAACTAAATGTTAGGCATTCAGTCTAGAAAATCCAAAGAAGATCTTATCAATACCGTGACAAGAGCTCTTCCTTGAGTTGGTTTCATATTGACTGACAGGTCAATAGCTGTACTGGATACCGTTACTCAAAGAGCCAAAATGACAATGCCAGGAAGGAAGCTGTAGTCAGGAGGTGCAAGCAGATATAGAAGGAAGCAAGATGGGCCTGCTGTGTTGAGAAAAGTTTACCAAGACATGTGACAAAGAATACATAAGAATTGTGTTTTAAATAACAAGCCTTAGTTATTGGCTGAGCATTTAAATTAATATTAAGCCTCTATGTGATTATTTGGGGTAGGCTTGTCAGACAGAAACTTCTGCCTACACTTGAACATCTTCTGTTATTGTTTTCACTTACCCATAGGTATTTGACAGAGAGACATGAGTCATTCTGATCATTACTTTCAAGAATTACATACAGTCTTTCATGTTTGACTTGAGCTAATGCATAAAACAAAATCATCAATTGCCTTGATTACTATAAGGTCTTAATTTTAATTATTATTTTCTAATCTTAAGCCGTGAGGATAAAAATTGCTCATGATTTTCTGACCTACAGAGGATGAAAAACCATATTCATGAATCAACTGTGGAGATATTTCTTTCTTGAAACATTTCTCTGATTATCAATATTGTACTTTTCCATGCTGTGCTTTCACTGATTTGAGCTAATGAAAGGATTAGTGGTATTATTGTTGTTGTTATTATTATTATTTATTATAGTACTTCTGCCTTAGATTCTTCTTGGTTCACTCTACATTTTATGAGGAATCAAGATAAGACCTATGGGAAACCCAAACTTTTTATTTTTCACAGAGAATATACAAAACTTGGATTTCATTGGTTTTATTTTTTTAAACCATGGCTACTTATCTATGAGATGTATAAGTACCATGCACTAACAGATTGCACCACTGGATCACCCCTTATCTATGAAATGTATCCAGAAAACATGCATGGGTCTTCTGAAAGATTTCTACCCACATTTTCATGCTTATAGTGGATATTAATTAGTATATTAATTTATTTTTGGCTAATATTTTACCCAAATTGCGAAGCATTATGAAGAGTTTCTGTGGTTATATTAATCAACCAATAATATGGGATTTTTTAAAAAAAATCACATTTTGAATATAAAACTTGAATAATTATTTTTAAAATACCTACAAACTATTTAGTTTATAAACAAATACTTATAATTATAGAAACATGAATGTGAAATCCCAAGTATCCCTGAGTGGTAATGCTATTGACAATGTAACGCTAACCACAATGATTAATTGATATTAAAATTTGGGGAATAATAGGAGTGTAAAATTGTATCCTAAAAAAAAAATCACTGTTTTTCTTTCACAAAACAAAGAGTTCATGTCACAGAAACAGTGGATAAATATGTTGCACAGTACAGAGAATAATATATGATCTTTGTACATTAGGACCCTGGGGCTCAACTAAGGTCATGATTTTTACACAGAGTTCTATGTTTTAGAGCAAAGCTGGGTTTTGCATCTGTTTTATACTCCATGCTTAGTGAGGGGGGGGCTTATACTTATTTGCAATCTGTTAACTCATCACTTCTTATTACAATAAATAAAATTTCTGCATGAATCTGAGTTAAATAAATAAAGCTTGTAGTCATTAGGGTTTGCCTTTGCATGATTCAGAACAGTCTACTCATTGTTGCTGTCTATTTCATGGATCTATAACTCTTGCAAGGCCTGAGTGTAAAAGCCTCTGATAAACGAGCATTTCTGATTCCCTCAACATATCCATCTCAAATATTTAGATAGCTATGTGGTGCCATAGTTTATAGCTTGCAACTGGCATAAGGATGTGAAATTTGAGGGAATCAAGAAATAAAAAGAAGAAAATATAAGTGAAAGTACTATTCATGTATATTAACCATAATATCTGTAATGGTACAAAAATAAAAATTTGCCAGCAAGAATCAAATATACAGTAAAAAAAATGTATCTTTTATACTACTTTTAGGAAATGGAGAAAGTGAGAGTAGGTAGGTTTAAATTAATATAAACATCATAAAAATGGATTTCACAAAGTGTACTAGAGATAAATATTTTGTCCTACAAAGCAAAAGTACATGCAACAAAACATCAATCTTAGAACTTCGACAACACAATATGAACAATAGTCCCAAATAGCAAGTATTCATATCTCCATAAAAATAAAATGATAGTTTGTGATTTGGTTCTACCTTGAAATTCTAAATAAAATGAGGATGGACAATTGTGACACACAATTCTAATGAATCTTAGAGACAATGTAGAACTATCAGATAAGAGAAAAGTATCTCTAATCGTATTTATATAAATAAAATCCAAGAGTATGTACTTTTTCATGGGTTTAAAGGTCATGATAGTTTCACATGTGTAGTATGTGGGACAGAGGTATGGGAATAAATGGAAAAGACACGAATCGTTGTGATAACAAAAAGCCTTTTTCTTAAGAAATGGAGTGCTTCCTGAAAGTAGGATCTGTTGAGGAATTTTGCCAGTCATTATGATTTGCAGATTGAAATCAACACCCTCACATGTGTGTGAAGGCATCAGCTCTATTTTTTTTTTTAACTTTGTGAAGGAGACTTTGTTGAGTATTTATTTATTTTCTTATTTGTGTCTATGCCTGGAATTTAAAGGTTTAGCTCACTCTTGTATTTGCTTCCGATTCAAGTACAATTCTCTCTGATATGTGGTTTCATCTCTAACTGCATCTACTTCTCACAGCTCTCTGCTCCCAGGACTTTGGCCCTGTGGGCAGTCAGCCTACTTCTCCATTTTCCCACAATCACCAATCAGCACACCTCCAATTCTGTTTTTCTTTGTCATTTCAGAGTGCAGCTTACAGAGGGCAGCGTGCTGGCAGCCTTCAATGCTTCTCCCGCTGGGCTTAGCAGTCTCAGTTCTAAGACAGCCCCAGGGGCTGCCAAGCCTGGGTTTTTTCCAGCATGTCCCATGTGAGAGATACACCCCCCCCACACACACACACACATTGCCCAGAGGGTTTTTCTTATTATGACTGAGTAATGAGCTTTTCATCCATCAGGTGCCAAACGCTTATGCTACATTTTATTCCCACCGTCTCTTAATTTTCAATTTTTAACTGAAAGCAATACAAAACAAACAAGAGGTTATAATCACCTCAATTTAACATTTGGAATAAAAAAAAAAAAAAGGAAAAAAGAATTGGCAGTATCTGAGCACTTTAAAGCTCAGCCGCCTGTTGATTTTCCTCTTTTTCTATTTCCCACTTTACCCCCTTCCTCGGGTTGCCCTCCTCCTTCCATCTTTCTGCAGCCAGAGAACTATCCATGTGGTGATAGCTTTCAACCCCACTCACCCGTGCCATTTAACCACGGGTTTTAACCTCTGGTTTATAGCAGCTTGATGCACTATTAAATCAGTAGTCTTGCAGCAGCACCAGAGAAAGAGTTGGAGAGCTATTAAATTCAAAATAATTGTTTTGGAAATCATGATTGCATGCTGTACCCACTAGTGCAGTCATAGTTAAAGAGAACATTAATCTGGTTTTCCTCTGAAACCAACTGTTTTGCAAAACTTTGCAGCTTGGCATTTTCCATTACCCAGGCCTACTACTAAATAAGACATTCCAGTAAGAGAAGTTATAAAGTGTTCCACATACACAAAAATAACCAAGAAAATATGTATTCAAATGTATACTGAAATGGAGTCCTAAAACGGGATTCATGTGACTAGTTTGACTTCAGAAAATTATCAGAGGCTCCTTTTAATGGAAAATACCTAGGCAAGTGAAAAGAATTTTGGTAAAGGATACTTTAGAACTGAGAAAGAAGAATTTTTGTAACCAGCATCTAATATAATGCTGATATCCACTTCTTGGAATTTACTCCTTTGTGAATGTTACTAAATCTTAGTAAAATGTATCAAATATTCATGGATAACAATGATGATAATAATAATAATAATAATAATAATAATAATAATAATAAAAGTTGTAATGATTTCTTTCTTTCATAGCTTGTATATTAATACTCTTTTCAAAGTACATTATTTGATTTCATCCTCAAGCAATCATGGAATTTCCACCTGTTCTCAGATTTTAAAATAGTTAATAACAGAGGCTTGAATCACAAAGCAGATTGCCAGTCTGTCCTTAAATTACATGTAGTAGGCATGTTTGGTGTCAGAACTCTAAATGATAATGCTGAGCCTCATGTTATGCTAAAGAGGAAGTGCTTTGTAAACTGTAAAATGTATTACATATCTATGTTAGAAATGCCAAAAATACTGGAACTCCATTAACAGAGTTTTAAGTCTACAATATAATTCTGAAATCCTTGCTAATGCAAATTGCTTGAATTTTCATCAATTTCTGGACCCACAGCTAAGGGAACAGCTCATTTGAAGAGGTGAGTCAAGAGCAAAAAGAGCAGACAAAAGAGTCTGAAATGCGAATAAAGCCTCAAAAGTCTAAGAAGCTCAGGACACTACTCCCATATTAGTGACAGACAGACAGATATAAAACATTTCCTAGCAACAGCTCAACAGCAATGATGGCATGAATATTCAGAAATGACAATATGAATTAGTAAATGACTAAAATGACTTCTTATGAGGAAGAGATTTGAGGATAATCTTTTTTTATATACTATTGAAAAATTCTTTTCTCCTCTCTCTTTTATGCATATATACACATATACTCACTCAAAGCATAGTAACATAAAAAGTAAATGTTTATGTCAAAAGGTTATGAACTTGTAATGAACATAAGAATGTATTGCATTAATTTCTTTTATACAAAATGGCTCATATTCTTCTCAATAATACATTATGTAAATATAGTTTTAATAATCACCATGGTAAACAAAATTATAAATCTTCCTTTGTTTATCCTGTCCATATAGCATGTTAAATGCACTTAATCATTATAACCCACAGAGTTTTGATTATTTGAGTTTATGTCTTATTGTCTTAGACTTCTTTATGGAATGACATTCATTCTTCAGAGGTGGAGCATGAGAACAATACCATCTTCCATTTATCCAAAAGCAAATAACAATCAAACTTAGAGGGTGAAAAGAGCATATATTTTCATCTTATTCAAAAGATCTGAGGCCTAGAAAGTATCCACAAGGCTACCTTATTTCGGAAGCTCTTGGTATGAACTCTCTGATTGCCCAGGCTTCCAGTGACAACCTGCTCTTTTGACTGGGCAGTCATTTTGATCTTGACTTCTTTGAGTGTACTCAAATCTCTCCCATCCATGTTTATTTTTTATTTATTAGGTTTACTCTCTAGTTTCCTTTACCTAAAACCTTCTGAACTCATTAAGCTCAATATATAACCCAGGATCATTTTTCCATCTAACCCCATATCCTAATTATTATCTGCAAGGTCCCTTTTGTTATGGAAGTTTCTATATACTCAGATTATACTTTTGGGGATATATTTCATCTCCAAAGGACCTATTTTGGATTGGAGAAGGCCTGAAAAAACATGAACAAGAAAGAAGCCTAGTTATGCGCCAATCTGTAGGCATTTATTTGCCATAGCATGAAACCAACAATAAATACTGCTATAATATTTGTTACTATGATGACAGGGAAGTAATTAATTTAAACATTCTATACATGAGCACATGGTTCATATGTAAAACTAGCAGCACCTCCTCACACATATAATTTTATCCATGAATCATCACTACCAATTTATTAATTCAGTGATAAATAGGAATCCAGCCCTGCATGTTGCATCATCATCTGATGTAGAGAAGTGATTTCCCCAAACACCATCGTAAGGCCCCAGTTGTATTTCAAAAATTTTGCTGTTTTTGTCTTCTCTTAATATCCAAAGGACCATCTGGTAGTTGTTTCAAGGAATTCTTATAAGAAAATTAAGTTGACTTGTGTTATAAATGAAAAGACCAAGCAGGAAAGGGAATATTTTAATTCCAGGCTAGGAAACTGACTGAAATAAGAAGTTAGTAAGTGGTAGAAATAGCCAGTAGACTTTGTACATTTTACTATGAGTTTTCCCACTGTATAGCTTTGTGTGTAATTGGCCCATCGTAAATAATAGCAAAAGACTATATCTAAGCTCCATATTCTCTAAGGACAATAATGAGCTTGTGAATTGAGTGAATCCTCAAACAATTTAGATATTTTATTTTATCTTATTTTATTTCTTCTCCTTTCTTGTTTGCTTATTTATTTGTTTGCTTGTTTGTTTGACAAGGTTTCAGTGTGTAACCCTGGCTGTCTTGGAACTTACTCCTAGATTAGGCTGGTTTTGAACTCACAGAGATCTACCTCCTGGGATTAAAGGTATGCACCTTCACTGCCTTAATGACAATTTAGAATTCATTGACAAATTACTACTCACTACTGTGACAACATATTCACCATTTACAACTTAAGGGAGAAAATGTTTGTTTTGATTTCAGTCTCAAGTGTTCTAAAATTTCCCAGAACACTGCCAGAGGCACAGGACTAGATTTGTAAACACAGGACCCTGTGGGGAATATTACTTTCCTTCTTCTGCTCCCACCCTCTCTCTCTCCTTCCCTTCCTCCTTCCCTCCTTCTCTCCCTTCCTCCTTGCTTCCTTCTCTGCTTCCATCCTCCTTTCATCTCTCCTTTCTTTGTTTTTGATACTAAAATTCTCAGTGGCAGTAAGTTAGAAAAGAAGACTTAAAGAAATAAAAAGTGAAAAGAAGAATAATAAAGTACTGATATTTCCTCTGAGTGGCTTCATTGTTACAAATAAAACCTTAATAATGATATGTTAGATTCAAGGCAGAATAAAAGGGCCAGAAAAACATGACTCTCATTTTGATATTTTACAGTTAAGTATAGAAAAATCATAAAATCTAGTGGCTTCACATTCTGCCACTTACCTGCATGTTACTCAAAGCCAGCTAATAAATATCTGGAGACTTCATAATTTTCTTCTGTGCTGAAAATTTCAATTTCATCAGGAAATGCAGGTGACACACTCAGATTACTCCTTGGAGTGCTTTTGGCCAGAGTTCACACTGTTTAAAAACAACAACATGAAAAGTACCCACTCTGTCTTATTTCAAATTTAAATCAGAGAATGTTATTTTGATTATAGAATATTCTCATAAAGTTCTCTCTTTCTACTATTAAGATGAACAAATTTTATAGCTATTTAATCAGAGTTCTATTGACTGGTGGTAACACGAGGAAACACCTACTAAGTTCCGTGGGGATTAGGAAGACAGGTATGTGGGCTTGACATTAGAGAGTAACAACCAGTGAATATATATCAAATATTCTCACAAAACATGACATGTATTTAGAAGAAAATGGAAATTTTGGATTTAGTCACTTCTGAAGAGCAAAATTTTCTTACAGCTTCTCCCACAGGACAGATTACTATTTCTACGACCATCTACTGTAGTTGAAGGGCACATCCAAATCAAGCTATACAGCAGCTTACTATGGGATTCTTAAGTCTAGTCATTAGTTTGTCTTGTCCATTTATTTGCAAATGTTATCATATACCACATATTTTGTAACTTTTATTATTCATTAATGTATAGTTTTAATGTGGACAATTTGCTTCTGTCTCCTAAGCATAGCCACTTAATAGCATTAAGAAAGCAGAGTTGTCATATCTTCTGAACTGCATTGAGAATGACCAAAAGGAGACTTTGTATTATCATTTAGAAGCAAAAATGAAAGTTGGCTTGTTTGCTGAATTTTTCTAAATGAGCTCTGTGAAGAGAATATGACTTATTTTGAGCATTAATTCCTGGCATCCAGTATGGTACCTAGCACTGCATTTTTTATTTGACCATCTGCTTTTTAAAGTATTGATTGGCCCTTAAAATGTACTTACTATCATATCGTGAAGTATTTCATTTGAATATAAAAACTACATATTATTTAATAAGAATTACTCCATACTGATAATCATGCAACATGGAAAGCAGCAGAAACATGTATTTCATGTCGGTAATATTTCTACTTTGGTTGAAATACAGACTGGCAGCGGTGTACACAAAGATTTACTTACTAGGAGTCCTCTCAAAACTTAACTCATTCGTTTAGCTTGTTATGAGTGAGATGCCATTGCTGTTGGCAGTTATCTTTCACCTGCCATTTGGGTGAGGGATTTGAACCTGAGTCCCATGGAAAAAACGTAAGTGCTCTTAACTGCTGAACCACCTCTCTAGCTTCCTCATCCTGTGTAGTCAGTAACAAAAATACTCTGGGAAAGGAGAAGGCCAAAAAAAAAAAAAAAGACATTTGGATGGATTATTGCCATCTGTCAATAAAAGGGAATATATTAGTGTTTATTGATGGAGCAAAAATTATTCCCACAATGTGGCCATATAAGTATCAAATATTTTACAGTTGCCAAGTGGACTATTATGTTGGCTTAAACAACTGAATGAGCTGTTTCTATATTAAAGAAAATTCTAAAAAACAAAGGTGGCAATTCTAAAAATTGTCAAATTATGGGCATTGATAATCTTTAGTTCTTTTGAAAGAAAGCTAGTAACAGCAGTCATTCAATGTTCTGAACTATAAATAAATGACAAAAGATGTATAGGTATAGAGATGGTGCTTAGAAATTTGGGAACAATTATACTATGGAGAGAAATAGATGTACAAAGAAAAGTTAATGAAGATAGAGTACTAAGATACTCAGATCACACAATTACATCCATCAAAGATGATCTACATCAGAAAAGACACAAAATAACTTTTAGAATGTTGTGTGCCTTTATGTATGAATTTCTTTATCTTACAAAAACCCTTATTATAGCTAACCCTGAGAGAGTACTTCATAGCTATGGACTTTCACTCATCAAGGGAGACTTTTTTTTTAAAGCAAAAGTGTTAAAATAATTCATAATCCATTGATTATGAATTGTTCAGTGAAATATTAACCCATGTTGCATGAAATCCTTCAGACAGCTAGCTTAAGGCATAGATGGAGTCGTAGTTTGGTGGAGGGGGCTTGAGAATTTGAGAAATCATACTCCAGATGAGGATAAAGTGTGACTTTGAGGATAAAGTGTGACTTTGAGGATAAAGTGACTTTGAGTGACCCACTTGCCATCACATTCACTTACAACATTTTCCTTACATCTTTGACTTCTGAAACTAAAGGTCTTGGTTTTTCAAAGAGAAAATACTACTATGGTGATCATCAAATTTCTATTGAAATTTGTACTATTTTGGTACTTAGGTTTCATGACAAGGGACTATCATTAATTAAGCAATTCAAGCAACTTTGCAAGGATAAAGTTCTTATTTATCCAGGAAGGTGTAACTATAATAATCTTTGTGATTACCAAAGTTGGAGCAGAATTAGTAGAGACAACTGTTTTAAATGGGCAGTGATTTCGACTATATAGTCCAATTACAAACAGCAATTGTCCAATTAGGTTATTTCTGCCTACACAGAATATAATGTACATGAATTCAGCTCTCATGAAGATATGAATTTGGATAATGCCACTAGGTAAGCCAGGGAGGGCAGTGGAAATACTAAGATACTAAAGAAGGGAGACATTATTAATTGTAGCTCTCATGACAAATGTTGATCTTTGACCACTGTTTACCCTACACATTTAATTGTCAATCTGACTGAGTTAAGAAACACCTAGGGTAATGAAGGGATAGGCTTCTGGCATGCCTATGAGTTTCCCAAAGCAGTCTAATTGAGGAAGAAAAATCCTGCATGTGGGAGACACTATAATGTAGGCCAAGGTCTCAAGGTCAAGTGCAAAGGGATAAAGTAGAAAGTAAGCTACATTCTACTGTTTTATACTTTTAGCTGCCCAACCTACCAAGATATAAGTAGTATAAGGAAACAGACTTTTGTCACTATGCCTTACCTGCTATAATGACTTGAACCCTCAATTTTGGGGCTGCCCCTTGACTTCTTTTTTGTGAGTTAATTTGTAACAGTCACAGATAAGTGATACATCTGCTAGGCTTAACAATGTTTTCTTCTATAAGAACTCTGGATCATCTGTGTTTAGAAGTTTGTATAAAACATATAAATCTAATCACTTGTGTATACTAATCGGAGTATAAAGAGTAGTATATTTTGAAAACATGGATATTTCTGCAATTAAGTTATAGCTTTAAAAGTTGATGTCGCTTCTCAGTTCTTACCATTCTGTGGAGATTACCTCAGCTCAAGAATGTGTCTTTCCTTGATTCATACCTATTTTGGAGAATATGTATCTTAAATATTAGTCAGTGTAGAGGTATTAATGGTGTCTTCCCATCTGAAGTGGCAGTTCTGCTTTAGGACACTTCATTTAGTTCCCAAAACCCTGTAAATCATCCCACTTTAAACCATACCCACTCTTGCACTTTTCCCTTTCCTTTCACATGGGATCTTCCCATGAACATTTCTCTGTGAGTAGCCATAACATTGTTTTTTAAATATTCTGCTTCCTATGAAGCCCATCCATAATTCCTCCTCATACAGAATTACTTACTCTTATTCATCTCCACAGATTTTGTTCTTTAGAGTTAGCCTTTGAATTACATCACTTTTGAATGGAAATATCTGATACTTCTCTTTTGGGTGCCCCAGTATTGCTGTCATCAGATGTGACAAGGCTATATAGCAGAAAAGGCTCTAAGTGTTTACTATGAAGTCGTTCCTGTGACAATTTGCTAATCTTTGGTTCACACACATACAGACACACACACACACACACACACACACGCATGCACGCACACACACACGTATGTATGTATGTATGTATAATCAGCTCATATTTCCACAGATAGAAGTTTTGTCTCAACATTGTGCTTCTGCTGCTTATTCATTCTACTATTCTCTTTTTGTGTTTCTACCTCTGTAATTGAGTGAAAATCATCCATCAGATACCTTCTATCCCTGTAACCACAGAAACTACCTCTGTTACGTTTTATGCAGAATAACATATTAATTTAACATCAAATTCATAAACCCGAATAAAGCTATATCTATCTTGCCTGTCTCTCCTTCTTCCTCCAAATTTAGATACGTTAACAAAAATCAAAAAGACACAGGGAAAAAAATAATAAAAAAAGGCAACACGATTGCTTCCGAAACCTATTAACATAAACCATCAGGTTTGACTCTCTGTTTGTTAAACTGTTTTAGACAAGATAATTACATTAAAGTGCTTGGTATTTCCGATTTATTGCATAATGTCATGAGACTAAGAGGATTCAGTATGATTGCACTCTTGATACCAGAATCAATGACAATGTGCTGAAATTAAAGGGAAAGGTTTACAAAGAACAGTGTGTGAGGTTTGGACTAGGCTTCCTTTTGTTATGTAGTGGGGAAAAATTTATATGTTATTAAACAGAGAGAGAGAGGGGGTGGAGGGAGGGAGAAAAGGAGGGGAAGGGGGGAGGGAAAGAGAGAGAGAGAGAGGGCATGGGTAAAGTTCTAAATGTTGTTGATCCAGTGACAAGAGATGGATATTATGAAAAGCATGTATATGGTGTTTACTGTGAGGGTACTTGTCAGATGAGGAGTTCAAACAAAAGTGGGAATGAGAACCATGTTCTTTTCTCACCCCTGCTTTGTCAGTTGATAACTACCACCTATTGCTTCTTTTATACCTTAAACATGAATTTACTGTTTCATGTTTTTTTTTTATTCCATGGTTTTTGATTCATCATATCTAATATACCTAAAATTCTAATAATTCTTCATTCTTTTCTTTTAATGTGATTCACATTTCTTAGTTGTATTATTTGAGTTTCATTGTTATTGTTTTTATTTATGTATTTATTTATTGCTTTTATATCTGGACCTCCTGTTCTTATAACCCTTCCCCTCTCATCTCCCTTCTTCCCTCCCATCCACTCCTAGCCCTCTATTTCTCTTCAGAAAAGAGTGGGCTTCCTGTGGCTATCAGCCAGCTATGCTATATCACGTTGCAGTGAGACTAGGCACCATTTATTCTACTAGGGTTTGATGAGGCAATCCTGTAGAAGAAAAAGTTTCCAAAAGCAGGCAACAAAGTCAGAGACAGGCCCTGTTTGCACTGTTAGTAGCCCCACAAGAAGACCAAACTACACAACCTAATATGTGCAGAGGGCCTAAAACAGTCCCATGAAGGCTCTCTAGTAGATTGATTCCCAGGTTTCTGAGAAACTGCCATATTGATTTCCAAAGGTGCTTACAAGTTTGAACTCCTGCCAGAAATTCAGGAGTGTTTCCCTTAGGTCATATCCTCATCAACATAGCTGTCACTTGTATTTTTGATCTTAAATATTCTGACACATATAAATGAAATCTCAGTTTCATTTTGATTTGCAAAGGATACTGAAATTTTCTTTGAAGTCAGATTGTTTTTTAATGTTGAGTTTCTTGAATTCTTTATTTAATTTGGATATCAACCCTCTATCAGATGTGGTATTGGTGAAAGACTTTTCCCATGGTGTAAGCTGCTGTTTTATCCTATTGATGATGTCCTTAGCTGTAGCTTGTATGTTTTCCTCCACCTGCCTGCTGCCGTTCTGGGGTGCAGGCCCCAAATAACACTCAGAGACACTGTATATGATACAATCCTGTTGGCCAGTTACCATTATTTTTTATGGGCTAGCTCTGTCTTAATTATTAACCCATTTCTACTTATCTAAATATTCCCATGTGGCTCATCTTACCAAAGAGCGACAGGCCACATCTGATCTCTTTCAGTTCTCCATGGTGACTCCTCCTTACTACTTCCTCTTTCCTCCTTGTCTCCTAGCTCCGCCTATGTTGCTTTCTCATTGGCCCAACGGAGCTTTATTAATTAACAAGTATGAAAAACATATTTACACAATAACTTCTCCCATCATCTTCTCTTTTCTGTCTAAAATAAAAGAAGGGGTTTAACCTTCACATAGCAAAATATATCATACAAAAGTTATCAAATAAGAATCACAGATTACAATATTGAGTCCATTACCATTTTGTAAGACTTAAAGAAAATATTATCTATCCTAACTTTGTGAGTCTAAAGTCCTATATATAACTTATCTTTAATACTAATTAAGGAAAATTATAACCATAACTATGTCTTTAACTCCTTCAAAGACCACAGAAGGATAATATATAAACTCTAGAAATGACAGAGACAACTCACCTGAAGTTCTTCTGTAATGTTCCATCTTCAGCCCATAGGCCATAGTGTGTCTCCAGACTCCTCAGCAAAGCAGGACATTTTAAACTGTCCATCTGTATTGGCAGTTTGTCAGTTACTTTTCTCTGTGTCCTGCAGAATGTCTGCTTTTTCCATGAAGCAGGAATCCTGTAGCAATGTCCATCTTGAATCAGCAGTCACCTTTTTGTGAGTCCTACATGTCCAGTTTCTACAACATAAAGTCAAACAGTCCAGAAGAGCAGTACCTTGTCCAAATGGCTAGTCTTGCCATATTAGAAGCAAACTCCATAATGTGTTTCTTCGATGTCCAAGTTCCTTTCTGATGTAGGTTGGGTTACCAGGAGCAGTTGTGACTCATTGTCAAGAAAAACCCTAAACCATTTTAAATGTCATATTCTGTAGGTCTTTGAAAGTTTTGAAGAATGCCTATTCATCTCAAATAAATCTCTGCATATCTAAAAATCTTAACTAACTTAACTCCAAGTTTTAACTATCATAGGTAACTCTTTATAATCTGTACTAAATTATACATTACATTTTCCAATGAGCTATATAAACACAATACCTAAACAAGAGGAGAAATATACATATCACAAAATTGACCTTAAATTGTATCAATAAATGAAAATTCATTCCAAAACAAAGCATTCATATTTATACCATAATTCCCTTTTTACCTTTAAAAAGATTGTTTGTGGTCATTAGCTATTCATAACCAAGCGCTTTTAAATGAAAGCAAACATTTATAAACAATATTTTGGAATTTGGCCATTGTTCTTTCCAAACAATTTCCTGCTGGTAGGGGATGCTGTCATGGGGGTCCAAAGAAGATTCAGAAATCTTGGCTGTAGTTTGCAAGGCTTTGTCTCAACTGCTTTGAATGTTGGATCACCTGGGTGGCTGTTTCAGGGGGTCTGGCATGATCAAACCACATTAGTCTGGAAGGAATCCACAGCTTTTCATTTTCTTTAGAGACAAAAATAGAAATCCTTTTCCTCAGTAACTTGTCTTAGACTTAAATTTTGGAGTCAAAGCATTTTCAAAATATATAAATTGAATTAGTCCAGCAGCATTTCTTTTATCAGTAGTTGTTATTTTCTCAGCAATCAAATAATTTGAAGACAACAGAATCGTGTATAGTATCCAAAATTTCTCTGTGCTTTCAATCTTCACATGGCTTTTTTATTACTGTATTTCTTCTACTTCTATTTTTACATATTTTGAGACAGGGTTTCTCTGTGTAACTTTTATCTGTCCTGGAATTCCCTCTGTATACCAGGTTTTACTTTGAAATCACAGAGATCTTTTTGCCTCTGCCTCCTGAGTGCTGGGATTAATGTTGTGCGCCACCACACCCATCCATATTACTTTCTTTTTTCATTTTTAAACCATTGTATCCTGATTCTTTTTCTCTCCCAAGCCAGCTTATTTTTTTAAAACACAGTGTAAACCTCCATTGCAGCTCTCATACACACCAATGAATTGTTAGCAGAGCTCTTTAAAAGCAAGGTGGCTTTTTGCTTCTTATGCTAATATTGGAAGCCTCCCTTAAAGGAGCCATGCAAATCTCTGTCTACAGCAAAGCAAATCCAACTGAGAAAATGTTGATACCATGAAGTCTTGCTTGTCTCTGTTCCTTTGTTTCTAAAATCTCTTTTTAAGCTTTTATCAAGTTTTAAGTGAAAGTTTTTATAGCCACATTGGGCGCCATCTGTAGCTTGTATGTTTTCCGCCAGCCCGCCTGCTGCTGGTCTGGTGTGCAGGCCCCAAATAACACTCCAAGACTCTGTATTTGATACTATCCTGTGAGCTAGTGGCTATCATTGTTAATGGGCTAGCTCTGTCTTATATATTAAACAATTTCTACTTATCTAAGTATTTTCACGTGGTCATCTTATCGGGGAGCGGTGGCCCCAGCATTTTGCTTCCTCCATGCTCTACATCCTGACTCTTCAGTGTCCTGAGGTCCCATTTATTAATTATTGATTTTAGTGCCTCTGCTTTGGGTGTCCTATTCAGGAAGTTGTCTCCTGTACCAATGTATTAAAAGATATTTCCCTCTTTCTCTCAATCAGGTTCAGCATTTCTGGTTCTATGTTGAGGACTTTTCGCCATTTGGACTTGAGTTCTGTTCAGGGTGATAGACATGGACCTATTTACATTCTTCTACATGCTGACATCCAGTTAGACCAAAATATTTTTTGAAGATGCTTTCCTAATTCTGTTGTATAATTTTGGCTTCCTTGTCAAAAGTCAGTGTTCATAGGTGTATGGATTTACATCTGGGTCTTTGATTTGATTTGATTCCAGTGATATACCTGGTTTTATGCCAATAGCATGTTGTTTTTATTGCTGTAACCCTGTTCTATAGCTTAAAATCAGGGATTGTGATACCTCTGGAATTCTTTTATTATGCAGGTCTGTTTTAGCTCTCTTGCTTCTTTTGTTTTTCCATATGAAACTAACTAATATTTCCTTCAATGTCTATAAAAATTGTATAGGGGTTTAATGGGAATTGCATTGAATCTTTAGATTGCTTTTGGTAATATGGACATTATGGTAATTTTACAAATCCATAAGAACACAGTCAACAAGACAAAAGACAGCCCAAAGAGTGGGAAAAGATTTTTACCAACCCCTTATATGACAGAAGGCTGATTTTCAAAATATATGAAGAACTCAAGAAGCCAGTAACCAAAGCACCAAACAAATCCATTAAAAAGTGGGGTACAGAACTAAATTGAGAATTCTCAATAGAGGAATTGAAACTGGTTGAAAGACCTTTAAGAAATTGTTCAACATCTTTAACCATCAGGGAAATTTAAATCAAAACAACTCTGATATACCATCTTGCACTTGTCAGAATGGAAAAAAAAAACACCAAAGACAGTTTTTTTCTGGAGAGGATGTGGGGAAAGCAAAGCACTCCTCCACTGCTGGTCAGAGGACAAACTTGTACAGCCACTTGGACAGCAGTTTGGCAGTTCCTTGGGAATCTGGGGATCAGTCTACCTCATAATCTAGCAATTCTACCTTTAGGCATATACCCAAATGACACATATTCATATAATAAGGATATTTTTAACTGTGTTCATGGCAGAATTATTTCTAATAACCTGGATGCCCCTCAACAGAAGAACATATAAAGAAAACATTATACGTTTATAAATAGAATATTACACAGCAGAAAAAAAAATGGAATCTTGAAGATATCATCCTGACATCCTGAGTGAGGCAACCCAGTCACAGAAAGAAAAATATGGTATATACTCTTATATGAATATTAGACATAGAGCAAAGGATTACCAACCTATAATCCACACCTCCAAAGAAGCTAGGAAACAAGATAGACCCTAAGAGGGACATACATGATTCCCTGGAGAAGGGAAAAGGGACACTATCTCCTGAGCAAATTGGAGGCACAGGGTGAGGGGGAAGAGAATCAGGAGAAAGAGAAAGGAGAAGAGGAGGGATGAGAAAGACATGAGGGACCAGAAAAATTGAGTCAGAGTAGAATAGAGGAGAAAAAGAAAAGAGACACCTTAATAGAGGCAGTCATTATAGGCTTAAAGTGATATCAAGCAATAAGAAGATAAACAATAGTGGATTGAGATAGTTGGCTATCTTATATGCCATCCTACAGCCTTCATTCAGTAACTGATAGAAGCAGAAGCAGAGACCTACAGATAAGCACTGAGCTGGAAACCTGTAATCTAGTTGTAGAGAAGGAGGAGTGATGAGCAAAAGAGTCAAGACCAGGCAGGAGAAACCCACAGATACAGCTGACCTGAACAAGGAGGATATCATGGACCCCAGACTAACAGTTCAAAAACCAACATATGATAGAACCAGGTCCTTGAATGTGTTAGTTAAGAGGCCTGGGTAATCTATGGGGCCTCTGATAGTAGAACAGCATAAATCCCTAGAGTACAAATGGACATTGGGAGCCCATTCCCCATATAGGAATACACTTTCAGCTTAGACACACAGTGAAGAGACTAGTCCCTGCTCCAAATCATGTAACAAACTTTGATGATCAAACATTGAAGGCTTCACCCTTTCTATGGAGCAGAAGAGGGATGAGATGGAAGTCAATGGAGGATATGGGAGTATTGGAGGGAGAGGGACCTCGGATTGATAAATAAAATAATATTGTTTCTAATTTATATGAAAAAGATAGGAAATCTTTCTATTATCTTATATCTTCTACAAATTCTTCAAACTCTTGAAGAAGTTTTTATGAAGGCCTTTCACTTGCTTTCTTAGAGTTGTTCCAAGATTGTTAGACTATTTGAGGGTATTGTCAAAGGTGTTGTTTCTCTGATTTCTTTCCTAGATCATTTATCATTTGTATATAGAAAGGCAACTGATATTTTTCAGTCAGTCTTATGGTCAACCACTTGATTATAGGTGTTTTCATCTATAACAGTTTTCTAGTAGAGTTTTTGGCATGGCTTATATACACTAACATCATCTTCAGATAATCATACTTTGATTACTTCATTTCAGAATTTGCTTTTGCTTTATTTTTATCTTTGCTGAGGCATCATTTCATAATAGTAGGTATCAACTCTCTTCTGACCATTAGACCATCAGCTCCAATTTAGATCTGTTCAACTATCTATCATCACTGAACTAGGCAAATCAACTCTGGGTCTGTCTATGAGATACATATTACATCTAAACATAGTCCTTATGAAATAGTGTACCAAATATTTCTGAATCAACCAGGTTTTATATTATATTGATATCACACAGTAATACCTTACTTATTCTCTCTCACTCTTCTTAGTGCTTTTAATTAGTTAGACTTCATCAATTCTTGCCTATAAATTTTTCATCAGCATTTAGATTCATGTAATTACATATTCAACTTTATCATCTTCAAGTGAGTTAAAACCTGATATGGAATAATGCAGTTGTTCACTGTAGAGATTTTGCTTAAATACAACAGTGATTGGCCATTAGCCAGGAAGGAAGTATAGGTGGGCCTACCAGACTAGGAGAATTCTAGAAAGAGGAAAGGCAGAGACTGAGTTGCCAGCCAGGCAAAGAGGAAGCAACAATGGAATTCTATACTGATAAAAGTAACCACTTCATAAGGCTAAACATAGATAAGAGTTATAGGCTAATTTAAGTTGTAAAAGTTTGTTAGTAATAAGCCTGAACAATAGGCTAAAATGTTGATAATTAATATAAGCCATTGTGTGTTTATTTGGGACTGAAAGGTTGCAAGATTGGGTAGGACAGACACTTCTGTCTACAAAAACCTCAAGATTTCTTCATTAAGAGAATTTTTATTTTTTTGAGATTATAAACTATATAATTTTATATTCCCTTTCTTCCCCTTTAACTTCCTCATAAGTTCCCTCCTTTTGTTTTTCTTTAAATTCATGACCTCTTGTTCTTTAATTGTTGTTACCTAATTTTATTAAACCAAAATAAACCCAACAATACCTAAAAACTTTATAATACCTACAGACAAATGAACTCATGAAGTCTTATTAAAGAAAACTTCAACTGATCAAAGTACAAAGTTGTAGAGCCTATTCCCAAATGATGTACCTAACACAACTCCTGCACTTTAGGCTCTGTGATCATTGTGGAAGATGTGGAAAGACACAGAGTTTTCTTTGAGATTTTATCTCCAAGAAATGTCAAAGGCTACAAAAAGTCTTACTAACACTGCTATATAAAAATGACCTGAGTAAGGCTTATACCAATAGACATGATAATGTTGACAGTTGGGGGTGGGAGCTCTGCAGGCCTCAACCATGTGTAAACAATAACACTAAACTAAATAATTCTGAGAGCAGCAGAAACAGACTTCCCAAGGGAGAACATATTCATTGATTAGCCAACAACAAATGGTCATGCTGAAAACATACATTTTAGTATCTCATAGACTGAGCAGGCATAATTATGTATTCATTAAGATTTTATCATCAATGTGACCTTGGTTTTTTGTTTGTTGTTTTATTTTGTTTGTTTTTTATTTGTTTGGTTTTTTTTCCTTAAGATCTTTTTAGGAAAAAAAATTTGCATTGTTGGCAAGGATATAATGACTTTTCTTTTTTCATGGCAATGTCTTTGCCCTTTTCTTGTTGTGTCACCAATCTTCCCAGAATGCTAACTTCATTTCAAAACACAGGATTCCTATCCTTTCTCTCAAACCATGGCCACAATTTTTTGTCAAGCTCTGCATCTCAGTAATTTATGCTACACTGTGATCGTAATCTATTATTCCTCCTTTTTAGGTTAGAAAATCTTCTTGAATAAGGATGAGTTATTATTCTTCTGAAAGTTACACATTATGTGCTTTTAACTGCATACTGCATAATAAATTTAACTGCATACTGCATACTACATACTACATAACTGCATAATAAATTTTCAAACAATTATCAACTGAATAAATATCAACTTTGTGTATAAAGCCAGTTACTATAAAGGCTGAGTTCGGTTATCTCTGAGATACTAGGAAATGTCAATGTCATCAACATGTGTCTTGTTTGTTCTTTTGTTTGTTTGTTTGTTTGTTTTTGTTTTGTTTTATTGTTTTTCTGTATAGTCTGGAGTCTGTCCTGACACTTCCTCTGTAGACCAGGCTAGCCTCTGCCTCATAGAGATTCACACATCTCTGTCTCCTAAGTGCTGGGATTGGAGGTATATATTGCCATTGGCCAGATTTCTTTATATTGTTCCTTTTATCCTTTCTTTTGGTTTTTGACAGCATGTGTCTTAATTAGGGTTTTATTGCTGGGAAGCAACAATATGACCATAACAACTCTTTCTTATGTTTTCTTTCTTTGCTTCTATCCTTCCTCTCTATATTTCTTCTCTTTTATTTTCTTCTATCTCTGTCTCTCTCTGTCTCACTGTCTCTCTCTGTCTCCCTCTGTCCCCCTGTCTCTCTCTCTCTCTCTCTCTCTCTCTGTCTCTTTCTCTCTATTTTTTAGCTGTGGAACATATTCTGGACCTAGCTCAGTATACCAGGCTGAACTCTAAATCACATAGATAATCCTGCCTCTGCCTCCTGAGTGCTCAGATTAAAGGTATGCACTGCCTTCACCATGCTACCACCACCAGGCTATGAACACTCTTTCTAAAAGAAACATTTAACTGGAGCTAGCTAACACTTTCGCAGAGTTAGTTGATTATCGTCATGGCAGGAAGACACTGTGAAGGAGAGAGAGCTGAGAATTCTACATCTGGATTTGCAGGTAGCAGAAAGAGATTTGGCTTGAACTTCTGAAACCTCAAAGATTACCCCCTACTGACACAGCTTCTCCAACAAAGACATGCCTACTCCAAAGCCACACCAATTAATAGTGTCTTTACTTATGAGCCCATGGGGGCCATTTTTATTCAAACCATAGCAACATGAGGTGTACGCCCCTACCCTGACCAGCAAGGAAGATCTTCTTCATGCAGTTTTAATCAGGATCCTTGAAACATGTTTCCTCTGACCTGCGAGAGCCCAGGAGGGCCCTGCACAGGCTTAAATACACTTGAGCTAACCAATCCCAGTGAGCTACGTGGACCCTGCAGATAGGCTATTGTAACATGGAAGCAGACAGGCTGAAAAGACTTAACCAAATAAGGGCTTGTTTACACCAGAGATCCCTCGCCAACAGGAAGGTGTATAGCAGAAGCCAGCGACACTTTAAGACGTGGCACTTCGCAGCTCTCTACAGGTCTCCCTTTTTGTTTTAATAACGCAACAGGCAAGGGTAGTGGTCTGGTTTCCAGTAAAGCAGTAGACATTTTAATGACCCTGAATCCTGGTAGTCAGCAAAGTCAGTGCCACACCCGTCTAGCATCTTTTTCCTGGAGGTGGGTCCTCGGACACCAACCCACATGTAACTAAACTTGCCCTTCTCAGAGTTTCTCACTTCCAGAGCTAACTCAGAGTGCAGTGCTAAGCCATATAACCTGAGTGTGAAGGATCAATACTTGTTCATGACTGGGAGCCATGCTTGGGGAGACTGTCCTGCCCCAATGGCTGTAAATGCCTGGACAACCATAGCTGCATACTGCTTCTGAGCAAACCTCATCTTGCAAAGGCACCACAGGCCCACAAAGGAGATAAGCAACAAGAGGGCAGCCATGGCTCCCATTCCTGCCCACTCTTTCAGATGATCCATGGCAATGGGAACCATGATGACATCCTGGCAGCCAGTACTGCATCCACACATGTTGAATTTACAGCGATGATGGCCACTCGCAGCTGTACCATTAAGTCATCAAAGTCAGCAGACAAATTTCCTAAAAGATAGCTAGACAACTGTCATGACAAATTAGCAGCACATGTAAAGTTCTCATACTAAATGATGGTAACACACAAACCTGGTAATTTCATTTCACATCCCAATTGGGCCAGCTGCCAAAGGTATCTATTTGCTCCTGCACCAGATCAATTCTTTGGTTTACAATTCTTAAACCTCCTTTTAGTTGAGCACCAATTGTGGATAGAGCATCCAAGGTGGTAGTCACATTCTTGGACAACTCATTTAGCTTACAGGTTGTCTGCACTGATGTGCTCATAGCCACGGCAGCTGTGACTGAATCTACAACTGTAAAAGTGATAGCTGTAACTATGGCTGCGGTTATGCCAAACTCTCTCTCTGTAGCCTCTACCAAACAGGCCATAAAATCTGAAAATGATTCCATTGGGCCTTTCAGTAACTTAGTGAGGTTACCATTCACTTCTCCCCTATTAGGTAATGACTTCCATGCTTTTATGGCAATCTGATTTACTTGTTCAAGACTTAAGTAATTTCGTAAGGCTTTCCAGACCTCAGGGCAAAAGGAAAGCCCTGTACCTCAGACACGCCCTTCCTCACTGTGATCAGGAGAAGGCCCTGAAGGCATTGTTCCAGGAGGGTCTCTCCCCACATTGCCATTTCTCCTCTCCCTCCCCCCTCTGCCCCTTAAGGGATTGTTTCTGAACTCCTTTTACGAGGGCTTGTAATTCTTCCTCAGAATCTGTTTCATCCATACCTGACTCTCCTGTGCTCTCAACCTCTTCTGATCTTTCTTCTTGCAACATGTCTAGTGCAGCTTTCCCTTTTTCCATCGCCTCTTTACAATACCTTGTCTTCAATACAGCTATGTACTAACTTCCAAACAGGTCGGACTCCGGATTTTAGCATCCCTTTTTCCCAAGAAAAGTCAAGATCCCTGCCTAACTTGTCCCAGCACGCTACTGTGAGGTCTCCCAAAACTGCGAACCAAGGGGCAATGGCATCGCATTAGCCCAGGAATCTTTCTAGTGTGCTTTTCTTTATTTTAAGTTTCTTTGACAAAAGTAGTTCCTGAAGAGCCAGAAAATTTGGATGAGACTGAGAAGTCCCCATCTTAAGAATTTTACTTTCAGTTCGTTAGAACATCTTACTCAATGCCTGAGATTATTGCTGCTTTTTTCCCCAAGGTCTTTAACTTTGTCCCATCATACCTGGGACTTTATTGCTCCTTACAGGAGACCTTATCACCTCTTTACCGAGGGACTTAAATTTGGTCCCAACTTACCTTGGGGACTTGCCAAAGCTGCCTTGACTGCAAGAAGTTCTGATCAGAAAAATCTGCATATGGGCCACCATCTGTAAGTGCCTACCCCTTCCAGCAAGGAAGACACAACTCCAGGAAGATCTTCTTTATGCAGTTTTAATCAGGATCCTTGAAACATGTTCTTCTGACCTGCAGGGTGCCCGGGGACCCCTGCACAGGCTTAAGTACCCTTGAGCTAACCAACCCCAGTGAGCTAAGTGGACCCTGCAGATAGGCTATTCTAACACATAAGCAGACAAGCTGAACAGACTTAACCAAATAAGGGATTGTTTACGCCAGAGAGCCCTCACCAAGGGAAGGTATAAGGCTGAAGCCAGTGCCACTTTAAGGCATGGCAATTTGCGGCTCTCTACAATGAGCAAATTAATGAGATATTTTCTCAAACAAAATAGAATAAATTTAAAAGAAGGCTCATGGTCTAACTAAAGGTAGTGTGCTTGTCTAGTATGTGTGAAGTCACAGGATGAATTTCCAATTAGAAATAATAAAATAAGAAATTATTTGTTTTTCTTTTTCAACATAGTATATTGATATAACTCCTGACTTTATATCCCACAATTATTTCTATACATGTATACCACATGGTTATTACCACCTACTTTTGCTGTGGATATTATCAAAACATTTTTGCATAGAAATGTGGTAGTCTGTGTATTTACATCAAAAATATAATAATTTAAACAATTCCGTGGGCCTAACATTCTGAAAAGCTGACTGAATTATGTTTTATAGAATCAATTTACACAATGTTGTAGGAACAAGCCCTGGCTATTATGTAAATCTTAATTTCTCATACATATAATGAATAAATAAAAAGTCACTTATGTGCTTTGACAAAGTCAGCGACTAAACTAGATAATACTTCTCTAGGTCTGTAGGTGAAATTTTCTCAGAAATATCATTTTTCTAATTGGTCATAACCTCTCTTACGTGTAAAAACTCATTAGACATAGGACAGAAAATTTATACTAGGTTGTGACTGATCTTAGGAAATAGTTGTTGGAATATAGCTTGAATTCAAACTTCACAAATAAAATTTTTTATTAAAATATTTCCCTCAGTGAGGAAGAAAAACAAATGGCTGCTTCAATATTTTGTCAGCTTTGTATCATTAAATGCCTTCAAAAACTATAATTTAGTGCATGCTGAGAGGCCCATTCATGTTATTTCTTGTATTAAACTTTCCACCTTTGGTAAAGTGATGTTGTCACTTTCTTTGACATTACTTTAAAAAGTGATTCCTTCAAATAATCCATGGGCAGAAATAATGTCCATAAAATATTCTATAATATGAAGTTATTGAGCAATAATTAAATAAATCTATAATGTTATATAATTAGTATTTTATAGCAGTGTTTTTCAACTTCAGTGCAATAAAAATGTTGGGAATTTAAACTCAAACTTGAATTTGAAACTGTACATCCTGATTTTATTCATTTACATTTAATTACACTATTTTTTTTTTGTATTTCACATTTGAGTACTGTATTTACATCATTCTTCATTTCCTTCTTCAGAGTTGTCCTGTGTTACTCACACTCTTTCTCAAAATAATGGTTATTATTATTTAATAATAATTGTTGCGTGTTTATGTTATGTAAGTTTGTAAATATAATTTGATGAGATCATTTGTTGTTGTTCATAGGTATTTAAAGTTGACCTCTTGTCAACTTTCGGCTAACCTATTGGGGCACTTTTCCCTAGCTAAGACTGGCTCTTTCCCAGGAACCATCATTTATATGTAACTCTTCTACATGTGAGTCCTTTGAGAGATTCCTGGTCTGTAATGGCATGTCAATTGGTACAATCACGTTTTGTGTCTTGTTTAGGTAATTTAATTGTTGTTGTTTCCTGGGTATAAAAGATGCTATCTAGAAGCTAACATCCTGTCTTCCTGCTATGGCTCTTACCATTTTAATTCTCCATTTTAGAGAATTTTTCCTGAGCCTTGGTTTGAAAGGTTGTAAAATATACAAAATATATATTTGGATATTTTGGCACCCTACCTACTTTTCGGTGTTCTTTCCATTTTGATGAGTTGTAACTGTTTGGTTTCTGTTTACTGAAAAAACAAATGTATTTAATAATGGGAAGAAGCTTCAACTATGTAATTTTAATACAGTTAGAAATTATACTGGCTTAATGAGTTAGAAAGAGTAAGTTATTGAACATGTTTCATATATATTATTATATGTGAAAGGCCTTGAATATAAATATTTGACTATGAAAGAGCCATTTCCCTGCTCTTATTTATGTTGGTGTAGGTGATTTTTCTAACATCTATAATCCAGTCTTATTTCTGGTGATGTAGGTGAGTTGTCTATCCAGTTCCCAGTGACATGGTAGATAATTAATAGATAAGTAATAATGATAGAATTAACACTGAGAATGCTTATAGGAAGAAATAAATATATCAAGAGTAATGAAACACTCAGAAAATTTCATTCTGTTTATTATTAATATGCCATGCAGTTATTTAGAAACTTACAGATTTCACTTTTCATATACTTTTTAGTGCCCATAAAGAGTGGTCAATTTGATCTTTCCTCAAGATCAGAGAGTTCAAAACTGTCCTTAGACCGAATAGCCTAAAGTTTGGCTGCTACTTTGTTTGTTTCAGCCTTGGTAGTGGGTATCTTTATCTAAATAACAACAGACTTGGGTTCAAGTGTGTTTACCCTGGACCCTGAAGATTGGATGGCAGGTGTGGCTACCAAACACCATGAAGACTAAGGGAAGTAAATCTCTTTGTCCCTTGTACATGATAATAGGAGTCTTCTGCCATTATCCCCACTTTTGGTTGAATACTTAAGAATGCTGAAGAATAAACCCAGGGCATTTAGTATGGACTGAATTTGCCTTTCAAACACTATCTTGCATCTCTTAAAGTCTTTAGCTAGCCTTTCTCAATCCACACTACCCCTCTCAGATATGAACTTTGGTCAAGTTGGCTGGCTCTGACTGCAGGCCAGCAAAGATAGCTTTCTGACATAAGCTATCTTTACTTTTTCACATAAGCTCTTGCCCTGAATACCAGGATGAACTCCTGTTCATGGTCTCAAATGGATTATCTGGCCTCCAGAGTAGCTTAACCTACAGCTACAAGACACTATACGCATCTCTGTTACTTAATTTTACTTATATAAGTACTACAATTAAACCAAAATTATGGGATATGTCCAGCCAATCAAGTGGAAGCTGTTACATTTCAAATAGGCAGATGGCTTAGGATGCAACTGCTACTCAGGGATTATTTTATGTTAATTTATGCATTAGTCTTTTCCAAGGATACACTCAAAATATCAGAGTATTATCCATAAGCCAAAATTAGATTTAGGAATGTAAAAGCAGGGGCAGCTAAGGTAAAAGCAATGAACTCATGAATATGCATGTTTGAAATGAATATGTCTTAAGTCTCAAAACCTGAGAGGAAGCATTGCTTTCTTTATTCCTTAAGTGCTGAGTAGATATGATGTAACTATATTGCTTAACAAGGGTGTTTGTATCTTGGGGTTTTTAATGGGTTAATTGAAAGGCTCCATAGCTGGTTAGTTGAGTCAAACAGATTGAGCAAGTGTGGATATTGTCTAGTGTAGATGATGACCAAAGGGCAGCTACTCTTCTATCACTTGCTATTTCTAGTGCATGGACAGATGAATCATAAGAAATTACTGATATATGCACTGCTATCATTAGCCAATCTCTCACAACATTCTTTTAGTTCATAGTCCTGATACCATTACCTCAGAGATTAAATTTATAAATAATTTAATGATCAGAAATTGTGAAGCTCTTGAAGTAAATATCAGGAATTTTGCCAGAACACCGACAGAATTTTATTTTCTTTGACAAGGAAAGTTCATGCAAATAACTCATTTTCTTTGAGAAATTGAACTATAGACAAAATGAAATAAACTAAAATGTGTTCAAATCTTTTATTGATGTGTTTTCTTTTCAATAATTGCATCTTATAGTCTAAAGAACAAAAGAGAGTACATGAACTATTCAAAATCAATAGCACTAAAGATATGAAAGTAAACTGTTTGAGCTTTATGTTTTGTGAGGTGATAATTTTATTAAAGGGTAGTGTTAGTGGGTATGGTATAATATTAATATATCCTTTCTTAGGCAGGCAACTCAGAATATTATTTAAAAAAGATTATATCTCATTATAAGCCTTCATAAAACATGAATTTGCAAATATATAACAGGTGTGTACATACATAAAAACACGTTTATCATATATTGCTGCAGTATGTACTAGTTTGATAGATATAAATACACAAAATATTTGCACACATATAAATGTGTTCAATAAATTTTATTTTTTTGAAGAATTTATATTAATTTTCCAATTACTAGAATCAATAAACTAAACAGCAGTCACTCTATGGGTACTTTCTAAACTTTCTTATACCTAAGTACCCTGTTAAAACAGAACTAGTTTTCTTGCTCTCTTATGCCCATCTCTCCCCTCATCTTCTCCCCTTCTATGAAAGAGCAGGAAAATTGATACAGGGAAAGAATAGAGAACAAGAAAAGAGATACCATAATGGAGCCATTATAGATCTAAGGAGAAATCTGGCACTAGGGAAATACCCAGAGATCTACAAGGATGAACCCAACTAACAATCAAAGCAATAGTGGAAAGGTTTCTTTAAATGACCTTCCATGATAATGAGATTGATGTCTACCTTATATGCCATCCTAGAGCCTTCATCCAGTAACTGATGGAAGCAGCAGCAGACATCCACAGCCTAACATTCGTCAAATTTCTGTAATCCAGTTATAGAGAGGGAGGAGTGATGAGCAAAGGGGTCAAGAGCAGGATGGAGAAAGGTGTGCAGTATCAGCTGACCTGAACAAGGGGTAGCTCATGCACCCAGTCTGATAGCTGCAAAACCAGCACAGGACTGACCCAGACTCCCTGAATGTGGGTGTTGCTTAGGAGAACTAGGAAGTCTATGGAGCCCTAGTAATTGATCAGTATTTATCACTAGTATACACATGGACGTTGGGAGCTCATCCCACATAGAGTAATACTTTCTCAGCCTAGACACATGGGGAAGGGCCTAGGCCCTGTCCCAAATGGTATGATAGACTTTGAAGACTCCCTAGGGAAGGCCTCATCCTCCCTGGGGAGCAGAAAGGGGATGGGTTTGGTTGTGTTGATAGGGGAAGGATGGGAGGGGAGGGAACTGGTATTGACATGTAAAACAACCTTGTTTTAAATTTGAAAAAAAGGAAAAAAGAAGCCCAAAAAACACAATTAGTTTGATATTGAATTCAAGTTGAAAATTTGTTAATTATGTACTACTCATGTATACAATAAAACTTCTCTAATGTGTTTCTAATGCTGACTAGACATACTGGAAATATTTGATAATACTCAATTTTTAACAGAAAGTCAGCAAAAATAGAAAATATGTCTGAAAAAAAAATATGGTAAACAAGCCAGGCAGTGGTAGCACACACATTTAGTCCTGGTATACAGAAAGCCGAGAAAGGTAGATATGAGTGAGGTAGAGGACAGCCTGGTCTACAGAGTGAATTTCATGATGCCATAGTTACACAGAGAACTTTGTTTAAAAATCCAAAAAGAAAAAGAAAAAACAAAAGGAAGGAAAGAAGAAAAAAGAAAGAATGTGGTATGTGATACTCTTGAATACTCAAGATCACGAACATATGTTGCGATTCTGGGCTAAATTCATAAAGACCTATAAATATATGTGATAGACAGGAGTCATAAATTTCAATAGTGCTTTTGAGAAAATTGAAGCCTAGGTCTACCCACTAAACCTCCAATGATAATTATCCTATATAGTGACTAATTTCATACACTGCTAGAGGCGTTGTGCCTGAATGTCCTAAACTTAACGTGAGATATAGGAGTTCATATGCAGTGCTCATTACTGGGCTTCTATTCTCATGTCCAAAATGGTAAGAACGTTGACAGCTAGAGAAGTTCATCACTTTAGATTTTGAAATATTATTTCCTTCTTTGGAACATTGCCTCCAAGTCAATGGAGTCAGTTTGAACTGTAAGGAACTTTTGTCCTTACCTGGAGAATAATATAGTCTACAACTGACAAAGTCAACATACTCTCCCCTAGCACATCACCATAAGACTCGGCTGTGGTATGTCTTGTATCTAGAACTTCTCATGTGCTTATGTAGGTTGTAGTATTGTTCTAAGATCATTAACTATTTAGTAATCTTTTCACGTCACCTGCTTTCTTTCCTCAGACATTTCTCCTTCAATCATTCCCAAAATAATTTACTTAATAATTAGTATCTGGTTTTACAACTATGTGCTGAAGGTGCTCTGGCCTATGAGTCAGTATTATGAGCATGGCTGTAGATGAGTGAGAAAGATGGGTCCCAAGGAGATTTGAAAAAAAAAAAACATAATTGATTCTAGATTATGAACAAATTAAACATTCCTTCTATGCTTAAATGTGTGAATGATTAAAAACAATTGAAAGAAATTTTGGCAAAAGGAACTAGAAAGACATTGCATTGTATTAAACACATTCATGCATACTTGTCCAATTTGATTTTATGACATGATTGGTGTAAGTTAGATAACTAAGTGGGATCTAAATTAAAATGTACAAAAATAAAAAGACCAAAAAGTCCTACCTGTGATGTAGTTATACCTATGTTTGAGTTACCCTTACTACCTTTTGTGGAGGGCATAGTGAAGTCATCTATGCAAAGATTCTGCAATGATTTCTTCTGAATATCAGTGAAGTGGAGCTGGAGAGTTGGCCCTGGCTGTTCTTCCAGAGGTTCTGAATTCAATTCCCAGCAACTACATCATGGCTCCCAACCATCTATACTGGGATCTGATTCCCTCCTCTGGCATAAAGCTATACATGAAGATAGGACACTTATATGCATAAAACAAAAACAAAACAAAACAACAACCAAAACATTCATGTCAGTAAATACTTGGATGAGAATGTTTTCAGTATAAAATAATTTCAATGCCACTCAAAGTTATGTGTGACTCTATACCATCTGTCTTCTACTTGAGGAGCAGAGCCTGCATGAAAGTGTCTATGTGAATCTCATTCTACACTTGCATAGAAAATTAATTTCTCCCAATACAATCTTCCTTAGCTCTTATTCAGTCATCCATTCAATAATGTATTAATTAGCCAAATTTTTGTTTAAGACAACTAATGTATCATACATAGCTTATATTCAAAGGATCTACTCTAAATACTAAGACATATTACAGAGGGAAAAAGCCACAAAGTTCTTGCTATTATGGGACTTCATATTCTAGTATAGATGCCTTTTTAGGGATGTATCTTCTTATGACTTGCTAATATGTAGGGCAAACAGTTTGGCTCTTCCATCGGAACTAATGTGCCACAATAAATCTTAAGGCTCTTTGAGTTGCCTTGTTTTCTCAGTGTCAAGCACAATAATCCTAAAAGACAAGGAGAAGTTTGTGTGTGATGGCTACTGATGACCACTAAATATCAGTATCATGTTATAATATTTACTTGTAATGATATATTCCCTATAGTCTCTTTTGATCCATAAAATGTTTTGGTTTTATAGAATATAGTACAGAAGACCTTTCAAAAGCCATAAAACAACAGAAAATATATACAAACAGAAAGAGATCAAGAGACAGATTTTCAGAAGTAGATTTATTAATGTATTACATGTTAAATAGAAAACCTCTATAGCTTTTTGGTTTATGCAACAATAAGTTAAAATCTAATATTGATTAAATGCTTGCTCTATACTTCAGTGTTTAATTTGTTTTGCAATGTTTGTCAAAAAAGGAAAAAGAATAGAAATATGTTTTCCTAGGAGAAGAAACACAATTATAAGTGACATTTTCATAGTAAAGCATTAGAGCACATTAGTGTGCCCAATTACTATTAAATGCAGAGTTAACTAAATATTGTGTGGCCAGTTTTGTATTAATATTGCAGAGGCGAACCATATGTCTCCCAACATTTTATGCAGGGATTGCTTTCATTATATCCTTTCTATATGAAGCTAAGATACACAAGTCAAAATGATATGTACATGTATTTCAAAATGCTCAGGATATATTCTGGTTTTGTTTTCATGACTGTGCCCTATCTTACTAAAATTTTTTATGAATCAATTTCTAAAACATTTTGGGACAGTTCGTGTGTTTATGGAAACATCTTTACTTTTGGGACAAGGCATGTTTTTGTATAAACATCTTTACCAGTTTAGTTCCTTGGTTTAAATGTATTTTTGTGAATGGAAGTCATAAAATAAGAGTACAATCTTTTAGCAAATAACTATACTTGTACAAAAACTAGAGTTTAACAACCAGGAAAAAAATGAGAAATGATTGTCAGAACTAAATTATCCAACATCATGGAGCCTTCATATAGTACCTGTTGGAAACAGAAGCAAACACCCATAACCAAACACTGAGGCAAACTAGAGTCCAGATGCAGAGAGAGAGGACAAGAGCAGATTGCAGAAACACACAAAGACAGCTGACCTGAACAAGGAGGAGCTAATGGGCCCCCAGACTGGTAGCTGGGAATTAAGCATAGGACTGACTCAGATCCCCTGAATATGGGTCTCTGCTAGAAGGACTGAGCAGTCTAAGGGACCTCAGACAGTAGAGCCTGGATATATTCCTGATGCTCAAAAGGACCTTGAGGAAACATCCCACATGGAGGGATATTCCCTTAATCTAGAGACAGGAGAGAAGTCCTAGTCCCTACTTCAAATGACTTGACAGATTTACATGACCCCATCTGCATGGTATAGCCCTACATGTGGAATGGGGATGGGGGGATGGGTGGGGAGGATGGTCAGGTTGCATGTGAGGGGGCAAAGAGAGTAAGTGGGTGGAAGGGAGGGAGGGAGAGAGAGGAAACTGGGATCGACATGTAAAATTTTTAAATTATATTATTAATTAAAAAAGATCTTCAAGCAGCTATTATGAGGATTCTTTTGTATAAAAAGTTAGATGAGTGTTTTATGTACAATTTAAATTAGACAAACTTACAATAGTAATTTATTTCAGAATTCACAAAATCTATTGAGTAATAGATTATGATATATTTGAAAACAAAATGACTGATATTTTCCCAGGTGCATCTTCACTATTAAGTTTCTCTAGAAAACACTGAGAATCTAATTTATTTCCTTGTGTAACCATATATTCCCATATCCAGAGGAATGAAATATTATTACTAACTGTTCATAAAATCTGAGGATTATGTATACTAGCCAGGTTTTTATTCCAAGATGTCTAAATACTTCAGAATTCTGATTAATTTGCTCTTGAAGTTTACAAAAGATACAATAAGGGACTTCTTTCTTTTCCTTTAACAAAATACCACCTGTCTTAGTCCATTGATACAACTAACAGGAAATATCATAGATTCAATAAATTATACAAACAGAAGTTTATTTTCTCACAGTTCTGGAGGATAAATCCCAGAAGTCATGAGCATCATGATCAATTCTGTTACTTTCTATTGATATTATGACATATTACTCAATTGTTGGTTTTCTGACAAGGTCCACTTTGTACTCTCAAGATGGGTTTTGGTCTTCTTTGTTTACTTTTTTCTTAGTTTTCTCTTCCTCCACAAAGAAAGGATTCTTCCTGAAAATGTTAGAAATTGGAAGAACAAATGACTCGAATGTTGTATGACATCTTCTTTTACATATAACTGTGATGCCATTCCTGAAGGATATGTTGTCAAGAGTAATCCCCTCCAAATGCTGTACCACCACACTCTCATTCATCCTTAGAAATGGCTTATTCTTTTGGGAAACATTGTCATTGTTATCTATGATTGTTTCTGAGAGGAATCCATTGCATGAATGTAGCACCTAAGTATTCACAGGTAATTTTTTTTATATATTTAGTACATATCAAAAATTAAATGAGAGAATATAATATTGTAAATCATATTGCATGTTAGATACCATTGTCTCACATTTGAGAAATAAAAAATATAAAGATAGTTATTTCCTATATATGTGGAAAAACAAAGACACTGTGTATTTGATACAGTTGGCCCTCTTTATCTTTAAGTTCTGCAAAAACTTATTCAATATTAAATAAAAAATCAAATGACATACTTCTACCATCAAATAGTATAGGTGCACATTTCCATTCCAGAGAAATGTCTGGAATCATACAGGGAATACTGGACCAAAGGAAGGCCAAATTCAGCAAGGCAGATAGCAAACATGCAAAGAATTTTTTGTCATCATCCCAAAGTATAGATAACAACAATTTACATAAGTTTCACATTGCACAATATATTATGAATAATCTATAAATGATTTACAATATGAGTACATATCCATAGCAACCATATTCAACACTGTATCATTTTATATAAGGCACTGAGTACAAGTGAGTTTTGTTCTCTATGGGCAGTCCTTGTAGTCAAGCATGGATACTTAAGAATGACTAAATTTTTACATAAAGCAGTAGTTCAAATATATCTCATTTGGTTTTGAAATAAAGCCATAGTTTAGATTATGATTTCCACTGGGTTAGTTTTAGGAGCCAATATTTCTAGTGTGCCTCCTAGAAAGCTGAGCAATGAATCTGTAATGATAAGACAACTGAGCTAGGATGTGTTTGCCTCAGCTTACTGTCATTATTCATTCTGTACGCAAGCACACAAGAATGATATGAGGAAACAAATGACATTACATCTTTATTTTATTTATTCATTTATTTTTCTTATTTTACTTATCAATCCCAGTTCCCTTACCCTTCCTCCCTCCCTGTATTCCTCCCTCCCTTACACCTGAACACCCCGCATCCCATCTCCCCCCATTCCACAGGGAGGGTGATGCCTTCCAGGAGGGATCAACAAAATCTTTCAAGTCTTTTGGAGTAGGGCCTAGGTCCTCCCTCCTGCCTTTAGATTAAGGGAGTATCCCTCCATGAGGAATGTGTTCCTAAAGTCCTTTAATGCACATGGGATACATACTGGTTCTGCTGTCAGAGGTCCCTTAGATTGCCCTGACCTTCTAACTGAGACCCATGTTCAGAGGGTCTGGGCATTACATCTTTTATTGTGTTTTAGTTGTCCTCAGACTCCTTCTGCCCTTACCCAAAGCAATGTCTGATTGGAGTAGATTATGAATGGTAATGTGCTAAATTTTATGGTCTTCATAGCATCATAAATAGTAAGCAGCTTAGTCCTGGGTTTTCTCATTTGTAATCATTCCAACCAAGTGTTTGGGGAATATGAATGAAATTCTTCTTAACCTAGAAATATCCTAAAGCCCTTTAATGAATTGAGCCATTATGAATGTGACACATAGTAATTAACATCATGTTTTCTCAATGTATTTTTTATATTTTACAGTTCACTGAGCCTCAAATTCAAACTTTGTGAAAAACTTACTTTTTTTCCATTATTATAATTTTTTAAATCTTTTTACTTTCTGTGACAAAAATAATCTTTTTTTTTTTTAATATGTGCCACAAAGCTTCAATAGCAGTTTCTTACTTCTCAAGAAACAGAGACATCAAGAAGAGACTACAGTGTGGACAGCAAAGTCTTAAGCCCCAGAAAAACAAGAAAGCTTATTGCCCCAGCTATCTATAAATTCTATAAATTTTCAGTTTCTAGCCCTGGCAACTTGAAAGTGTGGCCTAGGAATTTGTAAAAGTTTTTTTTTTTTTTTTTTTTTTTTGCATAGAGGCAAATCCGTGTATGAAAAACATATAAGATACTTAGTTAGGTTTCTTTCCATCCATCCTTCCTCCCTTCCTCTCTCCTTTCTTTCTTTCATTCTTTCTTTCTTCTTTCCATCCTTCCTTCTTTCCTTCCTTCCTCCCTTCCTTCCTTTCCTCCCTCCCTCCTTTCCTCCCTTCCCCCTCCTCTCTCTCTCTCTCTCTCTCTCTCTCTCTCCCACCCTCTCCCTCCTCTCTCTCTCTCTCTCTCTCTCTCTCTCTCTCTCTCTCTCTCTCTCTGTTTCATTCTTTCCACTTTGGAGAAATAAAAGTATCATGGCAAAAACTATTCTCAATAGCTTCATGAGATCTGGGCTTATGGCTCAGTGGGTAGCATCCTTCCATTCATCTTATATGGGTAGAAGCAAAGTTCAGATCCCAAGAGCTCACATAACGTTAGACATAGTACACCATTTGTAAGGTTAATGATCCAAAGGCAAGCTAAATGTGGACAGGGTAATCCTTACAAGCTTATAGGCAGTGTAGAAACCAGTAAACAAGAGACTCCCTCAAATATGGTCAGGGACAAAGACTGACACTTAAGATTGTTGTATGTTTTCCATACATGTTCCTCAGCAAGTATATAATCACATTTATATACACATACATGCATACATGCAAACACAAGGGTGCATGTGGCATATACACAGACAGACACAGACACACACACACAGACACACAGACACACACACACACACACACACACACACACACCATAAACCATAAACCCATTAACAAACAGAAGAGTTTGAAAGGCTTGGGTAACTGTGGTCCTAAATAACATTATACTGAACCATAGTGTAGGATCGTGAAATCCCCTCAATCTAAAATATTCAGTCCCAAAATCTTGAAAACATGATCCTGAAAGGTTAAACTACTCAATGTGGAAATTGTAAAACATATCTCAAAACCCAAATACTCATTTGAACTGAAGTTTATAAGACAAGTAACTGTCAGCATTTGAAGGATGAAGTAGTACATGTTTGGTTATATAAAGGATACTGCTGTCATGGGAATCAGAACAAACGCCCAGGAACACCATGAAATATTATGGCTACACCTGTGAGTGTATTTCCCTAGGAGACTCCTGGTGGCTTAGGTAGGGAAGTTCTGCTTTAAATATGGGCGGATTATCCAAATGTCAAAAGAGAATAAGAGTCTCAAGAGAAGGACTATAGAAAGGAAACAAATAGGCATATCTCAGAAGCAGAATATAATTCTGCTTCCATGGCTATCAGAGCTACAGGCTCGGCAGCCTTCAGTCTACTGTATGTGCCCCCATCATTCCATAACTGTTACGTCTGTGCAGCTGATGTTAATGTAGCTTGCAATTCATGATTCAAAAAATATGTATTGTTTTATGCCCCTATTAATGAAGGGGACTTACAGAGCATTTTCACATTTTCCCATTTCTCATAGAAAAGCACTTTAAAACATAAATAAACTAGTCCCTCTAAAGGTGGATGATAGTTGTCTGGCTTGGGCAGTCTGTGGGGCCACTAACAGTGGGACCAGAATTTATCTCTAGTGTTTGAACTAACTTTTTGGAGCCAATTTCCTATGAAGGGATACCTTGTTCCACCTAGATATAGCAAAGAGGGCCTTGGTGCTATCTCAAAGTAAGGTATCAGAGTTTATTAACTCTCCATGGGAAGCCTTATCCTCTCTGAGCTGTGGATGGGGGTTCAGGTGGGAGGAAGTTTGGGAGAGCAGGATAAGTGTAGGGAATATGAATTGAAACTGTTATATTAAATGAAAAAAGATTGTTTTAAAATAAAAAAGATTAAAAAATAAACAAAAATATAAATAAACATTTTTTAAATGTGTTTCTAAGTTACATTTTTTTTCCAGGTTGACATTTTCAGTATTATAGTTTTTTCATGATCTTAGATTACATATATTTGATACTTTTTCCAGAATTTGATCTTTTGGGTTTTAAATTTGGAATATGATTGGAATTTTGTCTTTCATTATTAGGGTCCAAAACCACTAAAAATAGTAAAATGGTAAAACTAAAATAGGAATAAAAAGGAAAAGAAAAAAAATGGATTTGATTTAAATTCCTTACTGGGATTGAAACTAAATAAAGATGAGCTTCCTGCCACAGAGAGTAAAATGCAGCAACAGTCAGCTCAGGGGAACAAGCACTTGGAGGATGAGCAAAGTTGCTGTCATTGGCCTGGCTCAGGTGCTAACTTCAGTTTTCTGGAGGGAAAGCAGATTCACACCAAAGAAGGGACCTTTCCAAAATAGGGCAAGATAACCCCTTTAATTAATTAATTCATGATGTATACATGCAAGTGTGTGCTTTCTATCGAGGTCAGAGTTCACATTCAAGCATCTTTCCTTAGGGGCTATTTACCCTGTTTTCTGAGACAAGAACTCTCACTGGACTGAAACTCACCCATTAAGTAGGATGGGTGTCCAGAGAGTCCCAAAGACCTATCTGAATCCATCTTGCCAATGCTGGAATTGCCAACTCATGCTACCACTGTCTTCTTTTTTTTTTTTTTTTTTTTTTTTTTTTGAGTACTGAGGATGGAATGATGGTTACCATTTGAACTGTCTACTCGACTCCAACAACCACTTCTGCTGTGAGGTGCTCCACAGGATGTGAGGGAAAGGAGACCTATTTCCCTGAATGCGTGCACTGACTGGGTCGTGCTTATATCTCAAAGAGGCAGAAAAAAAGATTTATAATTGCTTCCTAAAGCAAATACTCTAAGGGATGATTGAGGTAGATTTTGGCACAACACACAGTAAATTCTGTTGACAGCATTGTGTTCCTTTCAGCAGGCATTTTAAGGGGTTTGAAGTTATTCTAGGGATAGTTCTTAGGGTAAAAACAGTCACATTACAGTTTAGTCAATCTCCTAAACCTAGGGATTGAATAGCATTTTTCATTTCAGAACAATTTATTAGTTCCTAGAAGCAAAATTTACACTAAATATGTTGTTTAAATAACATATCTGTAATCTTTTAAAGCCTGGAACTTTTATGTTTTTAAGATATGTGAATTTTTAACAAAACACCTTTAACCTTTTATTGTCTTTACTGCACCTTATATCAGCTGTTAATGTGCTGGGTCATGACCAAAATTGCTCTAAGATTAAGCTGATCTTACACTAATTCTTAATAATGCTGACTATGATCAAAGAAGTGAGTTGAGTCTGAGGATCCCTTAGCATTCATGTGCCAGGTCACAAATACTTAGGACAGATTTTCAGTCTCAAGGTACCAAAATTGCATTATGGGCATGAATCATAAAATGGATATTCTCTGCTGGCTGCGATGATACCCACTGCACACCTCTGCTTCTTACCTGGAAAGTCACAGTTGCAGAAGGGAGAATGTGCACTCAATCCTTATCTTAGTGACTGTCTTTTTTTTTGCTGTGCTTCCACACAGTTTGCAATATATAGTCTAAATTGAACAGTTAGTTCTTTTTCACATACTAGGTGACTGTCCCGTTGTTTACAGGTCCCCTTGAGGACGAGTTATTTAGCCTTCAAATCCCTGCTGAACTGCCAATGACCCTTTAAAGAGGCTGCCCTTCTAGGTATATCCATAGATATACCTAGTACATTCTTCTTTCTTCTTCTCTCTCTTATCTTCCTTTCTTCTCCTCACCCTTGCTCTTTCCATTCCCCCTGCTCTCTTCCTCTTGCCCTCTTCTTTCAGTCTCTGCCTCTAACCATCCATGTGTTTGTATCTATTACTTATTTAAACTTATTTCAAAGATCATTGCATTCTGATGTTCCTCAACCCCACTGCCTGTATGACACATTTGGACAAATGTCATATGTCTACCATTGTTCTTTTCATGTTCCAATAACAAGGGCTCACATTTGCTTTTAGAAATAAAATTTTTATTTCTATCATTTAAGAAAGCAATTTAAACTATGTAATTTTATATAATGATAGTTGTTACCACCTTATAAAGCATTTGAAATTCAAATCCTAGGAAAAGTAAGGAGCATATCTAAATCTATTTAAGCACAGTAGATTATAAATTCCCTACAATAAATGTTTCAAAATGATGAAGGATTAACATGTTTTATCAGAATTTATTGTGAGTGAATAAATAGATATTAGAACATAAGTTGGGTTTTTACTCATTTTATTTTAATAAGAGTTATTAGCAGATTCTAATTGTATAGTAAATTATGATTCGCTAGCCTCACTCTGACATATGCTAACTTCTTAGAACTTACTAATTTTTCTCTGAAAGTCTGTGCTTTCTGGTCATCTACCCTTCATTGACAGATAAGTGTCTGACTTCCAACTTCTACTTGTTTTTACTGTATAAGTGATTTCAAACAATATTCATGTATATTTTTTGGGGGGTGTTCCTTATTCCATGAAGAATAGTACTTTCACAAATGTCTTACATTCAGGGTAAAATTTCACTGAACATAGATGAAACTCTGAACTTGAACTTTATTTACCTATTGATGGACCTGGGATATTTTTCATAGCACAGCTTTTGAGAAACAGGCTGCAATGAGCTTGCAACATATTCAACTTTTTATAAACTTGTATCATGACAGTGATGTATTCAGTCAGCAAATTCCTGTACCTGTTTTGAGGATCATGTGACTGATGGGAGATGTTATTCTGTATATATGTTTCTCATACTGGTTAATAAAGCACTGAGGCCAATAGAAAACTAGATAGGTGGGGCTAGGAGACTAGGAGGAGGAATGAGGAAGTAGAAGGAAGAGTCAAGATGGAGACCAGGGAGGAAGGGAGACGCCCACTGCGGCAACCTGGTAAGATGACCACTTGGAAATACTTAGATAAGTAGAAATGGGTTAATAATTAAGACAGAGCTAGCCCATTAACAATGATAGTCATTGGCCAACAGAATTTTATCAAATACAGAGTCTCTGAGTGTTATTTGTGGCTCACATGGCGGCAGGACAATGGTGGCAGGACCAGCAGCAGCCAGCGGGAAATACCTGCTGTAACATAATGGTGTCAGAAGTGGAACTGAGAACTTTCACTTAAAACTTAACAAAAGCTTAAAAAATAGTTTTTAGAAACAAGGGAACAGAGACTAGCAAGACTTCTTGGTAGCACCATTTTCTCGGTTGAATTCATTTTGCTGTAGACAGAGATTTGCACAGCTCCTTTAAGGGAGGTTTTCAAAAATTAGCATATGCGGCAAAAAGCCGCCTTGCTTTTAAAGAGCTCTGCTAACAATTCATTGGCATGTACGAGAGCTGCAATGAAGGTTTACACTATGTTTTTAAAAAATACGCTGGCTTGGGAGAGAAAAAGAAACAGGATACAATGGTTTAAAAAAGAAAAAAGGAAATAGAATGGATGGTATGGTGGCGCACGCCATTAATCCCAGCACTTGGGAGGCAGAGGCAAAAAGATCTCTGTGATTTCAAAGCAAACCTGGTATGCAGTGAATTCCAGGACAGATAAAAATTACACAGAGAAACCCTGTCTCAAAATATGTAAAAATAGAAGTAGAATAAATAGAATAATAAAAACGCCACGTAAAGATGGAAAACACAGAGAAATTTTGGACACTATACGAGCTTCTGTTGTCTTTAAATTATTTGATTGCTAATAAAATAACAACTATTAATAAAAGAAATGCTGCTGGATTAATTCAATTTATATATTTTAAAAATACTTTGACTCCAAAATTTAAGCCTAAGGATATGTTACTGGGGGAAAGAATTTCTATTTTTGTCTCCACAGAATATGAAAAGCTAGGATTCTTTCCAGACTTATGTGGTTTGATCAAGCAAGACCCCTTGAAGCAATGTCTACAGCCAAGATTTGTGCATCTTCTTAGGATCCCCCATGACAGTGCCACCTACCAACAGGAAGTAGTTTAAAAAGAATGATGCCAAATTCCCAAATATTGTTTATAAATGTTTGTTCTCATTTAAATGGGGTTCGTTATAAATGGTTAATGACCACAAACAATCTTTTTAAAGGTAAAAAGGGAATTATGATATAGATATGAATGCTTTGCTTTGGAATGGATTTTCTTTTATTGATAACATTTAAGGTCAATTTTGTAATATGTATATTTCTCCTCTTGTTTAGGTATTGTGTTTATATAGCTCATTGGAAAATGTAATGTATAATTTAGTACAGATTATAGATTGTTACCTATGATAGTTAAAACTTAGAGTTAAGTGAGTTAGGATTTCTAGATATGCAGAGATGTATTTGAGATGAATAGGCATTCTTCGAACTTTTCGAAGACCTACAGAATATGGCATTTAAAATGGTTTAGGGATTTTCTTGACAATGAGGCACAACTGCTCCTGGTAACACCACCTGCATCAGAAAGAAAGATGGACATCAAAGAAACACATTATGGAGATTGCTTCTAATATGGCAAGAATAGCCATTTGGGCAAGACACTGCTCTTCTGGACTGTTTGACTTTATGTTGTAGAATCTGGACATGTAGGACCCACAAAAAGGTGACTGCCGATTCAAGATGGACATTGCTACAGGATTTCTGCTTCATAGAAGAAGCAGACATTCTGCAGGACACAGAGAAAAGTAACTGACAAACTGCCAATACAGATGGACAGTTTAAAATTTCCTGCTTTGTTGAGGAGTCTGGAGACATACTATGGCCTGTGGGCTGAAGATGGAACATTACAGAAGAACTTCATGTCACTGACCAGGCAATGAGTTGTCTCTGTCATTTCTAGAGTTTATATATTATCCTTCTGTGGCCTTTGAAGGAGTTGAAGACAGATAGTTATGGTTATAGTTTTCCTTAGTTAGGATTAAAGTTAAGTTACATATAGGACTTTAGACTCACAAAGATAGGATAGATGATATTTTCTTTAAGTCTTACAAAATGTTAATGGACTAAATGTTGTTAACTGTAATTCTTATTTGATAATTGTTGTGTGATATATTTTACTATGTTAAGGTTTAAACCCTTCCTTTTATTTTAGGCAGAAAAGAGGAGATGATGGGAGATGTTATTCTATATATATGTTTCTCATACTGGTTAATAAAGCACTGTGGCCAATAGAAAACTAGATAGGTGGGGCTAGGAGACTAGGAGGAGGAAAGAGGAAGTAGAAGGAAGAGTCAAGATGGAGACCAGGGAGGAAGGGAGATGCCCACAGCGGCTCCCTGAAAATACGATCACGTGGAAATACTTAGATAAGTAGAAATGGGCTAACAATTAAGACAGAGCTAGCCCATTAACAATAATAATCATTGGCCTACAGGATTTTATCAAATACAGAGTCTCTGAGTGTTATTTGTGGCTCACATGGCGGCAGGACCATGGTGGCAGGACCGGCGGTAGCTGGCGGTTAACTGCTGTAACATGTGACTTCATCTTTTACTCTGCTATATCACAGTTATTGACTTATGAGGTAAATGATTCCTTGTAGTATCTTCCAGATATATCACACTTATCCCTTACAATTTATCATTGGATTCCCTTTCTGGTGGCTCATGGAAGATTTTTAAACTCATTTTATCAAGGTTATTTTCAGGTATGATTTTCTTAAAGTGTCTATATTTTTGTTTTGTTTTAGAAAGGCAATAGTGCTTTAATAAAATCCAAGGAACTTTCTCCTTACTTTCCAAAAGTTTTGTAAAGGATTGGAATTGATGAATTCTTTTAAACCATCAGAACTTATGTTCTCCTATACTGGGCATGTCTTTGTTTACAGATTCAATCTGCTCTGCTCAACTCTTCATGAATTTAGATTGATGTATATTCATAATTCAGATGTGGTACTCTGTATATTTCTAAGGATTCATGCATGTCTTTCATTTTTCAGTTTTTTTATTTTTATCTTAAAATTTTAAATATTGAGATTATATTCAGGTTACAACATTTCTCACTTCCCCTTCTTGTCTCTAAACCTCTCCTCACTCTCCTTCAAATTCATGGCTTCCTTTTTCTTTTTATTAAGTAGTTGTTACTGCATACATATAAGTGTATGTATATTTATATATTCCTAAATATAACCTGTTCAGTACATATAATGCTACCTGGATGCATGTTTTCAGAATTAACTATTTGGCACTGGACAACCATTTGGTGTGATCTTCCCTGGTGAAGGTTGCCTCCTCCATTTCCACTTTTTCTGGTTCCCTGAAGTTCTTTTGTAGGTTTGAGGCTTCATAGGCTTTACTCTCTCCTCTTTGGCAAGTCTATTGATATCTTTTGTTGCTCTCTTTTTAGATTGTTGCTGCCTTTTACATCAAGGCCATCTAAGTAGCAATGGCAGCTCTTCACAGCAGTGGTTAGGCTGAAAAAGCTGGATTCTAAGGGAATTCTATTCCCTCAGGCACCAACTCTTTCACAGCTACAAAGGAAATTTATAAAAATCTGTCCCTTTAAAGAACTCAGTATTCAAAGGTTGAAGTAAAAATCTGCTCCTCAGAGAGGCTGAATAGCAAATAGCTCAGTTACTTTTCTTCTCTTGTCTCTCCAGAAGCCCTAATGCTTCTCCTTCCCCCTCCTTAAAAACCCTTCCCCTGCTGGCTCCTCCCTACCACTTCTTGCCATCTAGTGGTTGACCCAGCTTTCTCGTGGTGAATTTTATTTAATCAAACAAATCTTTGCAGCATTAATTAAAAGTTAAAGAGCATAAACAAAGTAACACCCCTTAAGATAATACTCAACACCAATCTTCCCTTCTTAGCTTGCATTTGGCATTCATGTTGATGAAATTTCCTGGGTATAGCTTCTGGTATTACTAGAAAACAGAATCACACAGCAAAGTTCCAGGTTGCTCTTACAATCCTTCCACCTACTCTTCCACAATATTTCATGAGCTATAAGTTTGGGAGGGTTTTGTGGGCACATCTCTTGGTTGTGGTTCTTTTTAATTTACCTTCATCAGTTGCTGATATAAATTTCTTTAATGAGCAGTATTATGCTTATCTGTTGGTGTTAAGCAAAACTGGTAAGGATTGTGCTGGTTTAGTAAATCAGTGGTTATCAATTCTTCTACAATTAACAAAAATTCAATAACATTGAAAAGTCAGCTAGTTTTTCAGCACTAGGCATAGGAACCCTTTGTTGAGCAGGCCTCAAATCCAATTATAGAGTAGCTACTTAAACCACCAAGGTATGTATGCCACTATGGCACCATTAGGGTTATTATGTTGTGCTGGTCATTGACATGGTTTAGCGATGTCACAGTTGAATATTACTGTTGGTTGCCTTCCTCCTTAGAAGCTTGCATGATATCATCTTGGACCATGTAAATTTTAATTCTCAAGCAGGGAACATTACAATCCAGTCAGTTCTCAGAAGAGGGAATATCCTGTACTGTAATTCTTAGTTGATAACTGTTGTGTGATATATTTTACTATATTAAGGTGAAAACCCTTCTTTTTATTTTAGACAGAAAAGAGGAGATGATGGGAGAAGTTATTCAGTAAATATGTTTCTCATAATGGTTAATGAATAAAGCACTGTTGGCCAATAGGAAAACAAGATAGGAGGGACTAGGAGACAAGGAAGAAAGAAGAAGTAGTAAGGAAGTGTCAGCGTGTAGAGACCGGAGAGAACAGTGGTCCAGGCCTGCTCCCCAGAAAGATGAGTCACGTAGAAATTCTTAGAGTAATAGAAATGGGTTAATCATTAAGAAAGAGCTAGCTGATAAGAAACACATAACAGGCCAACAGCATTGTATCAAATGAAGTGTCTCTGTGTTTTATTTAGGGCTGGCACAGCTGTGGGTCCAGGCAGGCTGGCAGAAAACAACTAGCTACAATATCTGGAACCTGTTTCTGAAGTCTATGCTATCTTCAGTAAAGCAATTTACCTTCCAACATTGGGAGATAATCAAAAGCAACAATAGGCTCTGTGTTTGGGAGTACTTTGGGTAACCATAGTCAACAACTCAAAAAGTAGCTTCTCATGTCTTAGATTGGGGATTTTGTTAGGTAGTCTTTGGATCTTGAGGAAAACACTATCAGCCCAGATGAAAAATGTTCTTAGGACTATATATGTATATTTTATAAAGAGTTATTTTTGTAAATTGTTAATGATACGATTCCCTGTGAATTTTCTAGACATTCTTATGGTTATTTTATTCACCTGCCTGTTTCTTTTATTTTTACATCTCTCTCCCTTCCCTAAAGAATCAGCTACTACTTTTCCCATTCCCCTTAGCAGATCCACTTTCTATCTTTTTTTCTATTCCTTTCATAGGATTTCAATCATATTATTTTTGATTGTGTGTTAACTTTTTAGTTATCATTTTGTGGTTTTTGATGTTTGGGTTTGGGTAGATTTTTTTGTAGTTTCTTTAAACATAAAATTGGGATACTTGAAAGTTTCCATTTTCATACCTATGCATTTATGATTATAAACAATACAGTAAAATTATTCAGAAATTTGGCATATAGTATTCCCCTCCTTAGTAGCCTTAAAGTATTTCCCAAGTTTTTTTGATTTTGTCTTTGACATTTTATTTTACATTATTTAGTGTTCACATATATTTAGATGTTCATTTTCTTTGTTCTATTATTTCTAATTTTATCTATCTCGTTTTAAAATATACCTATACAATTTTAATATCCTGAACATGTTGTTAATATTGTAGTCACCATTATGTCAAACTGGAAGAATTTTCTTACACACTTTGGAAATAAGTGTAGTAGATAGCTGTTAGATAGCTATTTCTGCATACTGCTGTAGGATTCATTTGTCTGAAAATAAAGTTTGCTGAACTAATTATCTTATATCTATATAATATTTCCAATATTAACATTAGTGTACTGAAGCTTCTGTTTATTATATTCTAGCCTGTTCTTCACATCTGTTAATATGTGCTTTACCTAGGTAGATTCTCTCATATGGAATACATATAGTTTCAACAATTACAACTCTTTTAATTAAATTACTGTCTTTTCATTAAGAAGTGATCATTATCATTTTTGTTATAGTTCTTTAAAATTTATTTTGTCTGATATGGATATAGCTTCAAGCTTTATTAAAGTTAGATATCTGTTCTTTGAAATGTGAAGAGAATCTCTTGTAGAATGCATATCATTTGACCTTTCTTTTTAACTTTGTTATATTACTATTGTGTGCATGATATATGTGAGTATGTGTGGAACAAGATGTGTGTATGTGTGTGTGAGAGTGCATGTAGTGGGCAAATGTTTGATCAGGTGTCTTTCTCAGTATCTTCTTCACTTTTTTTCATATTATTTTATTCATCTTTTAGAAGAGTGCACACTCCCACATATTGGGATTTGTCCAGAATAAATTTTCTTTTTTCATTACACACATGCACATACACACACACACACAACACACACAATTTTTTTTTTTAATTTTACATATTGATCCCTGTTTCCTCTCCCTCCCTCCCTCCCATGCCCCCAAACTCCCTTCCAACCCGTTTCTACCCCACTCCACAGGGAGGGTGATGCCTTCCAGGAGGGATCATCAAAATCTGTCAAGTCATTTGGAGTAGGGTCTAGGCCCTCCCTCCTGTCTCTAAGTTAAGGGAGTATCCCTCCATGGGGAATATGCTCCCAAAGTCCTTTCATGCATCAGGGATACATCATGGTTCCATTCTCAGTGGTCCCTTAGACTGCCCAGGTCTTCTAACTGAGACCCAACTTCAGGGAATCTGAATCAGTCCAATGCTAGTTTCCCAGATATCAGTCTGGGGATTCATCAGCTCCCCCTTGTTCAGGTTAGCTGTCTCTGGGTTTCTGTAGCCTGGTCTTGACTCCTTTTCTATCACTCCTCCCTCTCTGCAACTGGATTCCAGGAGTTCAGCTCAGTGTTTAGCTGAGGGTGTCTGCTTCTGTTTCCATCACCTACTAGATGAGGGCTCTATGATGGCATATGAGTTAGTTATCATTCTAATTGTCAGTGAAGGGCATTTTAGGTAGCCTTTCCACTGTTTCTCAGATTGTTAGTTGGGGTCATCCTTGTAAGTCTGGACATTTCTCTAGAGTCAGTTTCTATTCAAACCATTAATGACTCCCTCTATTATTCTCTCTCTCTGTCTCTCTCTCTCTCTCTCTCTCTCTCTCTCTCTCTCTCTCTCTCTCTCTCTCTCTCATCTAATTGTCCCCCTTTCAATGAACCAAGTGTTATCTGTTCAGGCTAGACTATGTGGCCATGCACTTTCTATTTGTCTCCCTGGCATTGTAGTTAGAACTGTGAACTTCCACACCTGAATTTCAATTTCTTCTGAATTGAAAGATTTCCTCCTGAAGGGAGAAGGGAAGCTTTAGGGATTCAGGAATTAAACAAGCTCAGAGAATCTAGAACTTAGAAGCTCACAGTGACTTTCTCAATATTAGAGAAGTTATTGTAAGGACCAGAAGACTTCCCAGTGACTTCATCTGCCACCAAGTTATACAGAGAACTCCTAGGTTGTGTGCTATGAGTTATTAATTAAGTTAGAGTGTACTTTTTAATGAGCCAAATTTAATGTATTATTAAATTTTGATAGAGAAAAAATATTGGTACCATTATTGTTAACTTATCTTCTAGCTTCTTTCTACTTTCCCTTCCCTCTCTTTTTGGGTGATTTCAATTTTGTAGTTTTGTGCATCTATGATTTCGTTTTGAATGCATTTGTTATACATTTTCCTTTTGTAATGACTATGAATTATATGTATACATATATACAAATATGTAAAATTATATGTATAAATATTTAAATACATTGTATATTTTGATGCTATATATTATCAAGTATATTTATATACTAAAAGTTCATAAAGATTAGAGTTTTGTTATCTTAGTATTTCTATATTTTTATTTTACCTTTCTTGAATCTTTATTATTTTTTCTCATTTTACATATTGATCCAAGATCCCTCTCCCTCGCATGCTCCCTGACCCACCTCCCCATCCCATTCCCCATCCACTCCACAGGTAGGATGAGGCCATCCAGGAAGGATCATTAAATCTGTCATTTGGAGTAGGGTCTAGCCCCTCTCCTGTCTCTAGGTTAAGGGAGTATCCCTCCATGGGGAATGTGCTGACAAGTCCTTTCATGCACCAGGAATTCATCCTGGTTCTATTGTCTGAGGTCCCGTAGAATTCCCAAGCCTTCCAATTAAGACCCCTATTCAGGAGATCTGGATCAGTCTGATGCTGATTTCCCAGCTATCAGTCTGGGATCCATGATCTCCCTGTTGTTCAGATCAGCTGTCTCTATGGGTTTCTGTAGGCTGGTCTTGACCCCTTTGCTTATCAGTCCTCCGTCTCTGAAAATGAATTCCTGGAGTTCAGCCCAGTGTTTAGCTGTGGGTGTCTGCTTTTTTTCCATCAGCTACTAGATGAAGGTTCTAGGATGGCATATAAGATATATATATATATATATATATATATATATATGTATGTATTTGTGTGTATATGTATATATATGTATATGTGTGTATATATGTATATACATATATATATGTGTGTGTGTGTGTGTGTGTGTATGTATGTATGTATGTGTATGTGTGTGCATGTGTGTGTGTCCACAGAAATTTGTGCTAGACAGTATAAGTTTATGCCTTAATCTCAGTACTCAGTGGCAGAGACAGGCAGATCTCTGAGTTGGAGACCTGGCTGGTCTTCAGATTTAGTTCTAGGACAGCTGGAGATCCACAGTGAAGTGCTGTTTCGAATAACAAACAACAATCAAACAAAAGAAATTTTTTGTCACCATCGTAGTAGAAAAATGTTCTGAATTTGAGCAACACCTGTGGTTTAGTGACACACATTACTGTTTTCATGTTGCAGTTAAACATTTTCTTTATCATTTCTTTTGTATCACATTTAGTTATGAAGTATTTTCAAAATTTTTCCTATTCAAAACATATTTATTTCTCTTTCACTTTTGGGAACATTTGTTTGGTGAAGCATTTCTAGCTCCATGTTTTTCTGCCTCCCTGACACTGAGATGATCACTCTAGTCTTTAGTGTCCTGAATGGTTCCTGCAGAAAACTGTGCTTGTTTTCCACCAAGTATCCCATTTGCAATTTATCTTTTTCCATTTGTTTCATAATACTGTGTTTCACTCAATTTTATTTCTGGAAAACAAGTGCAGCCATGTTTTATTCTTATGTACTAAGATTTCCATATTGTCCTAGAGTTTGACATGTTTAGCTCCTTTATTTTTGTATGAATCTTAACCTTTCTCCTCTCCTACTTGACTAACAGCCACAATGCAATTATTCTTCTTGATGACATCTGGTCTCGTTTAAAAGAGTTATTATTTCTTAGTTGTTTTTCTTCTTTATCTTAATTATCTCAAGAAAGTATTTATAGATTATCTACTTGTTTAAGTTTGTAGTTGAAGTTCTCCATCATATTTGTGAATTTTTTCACTTAACATAACATGTCCACAATTTTAATTTGGTTCTTAGAAAATATTCTTGGCTATTACCTTTATTCTTAGCTTACTTTCTTGATTTAATGAGGGATTTCTGTTCTCTTGCTATTTGCTAAATTTCCTTAAGTTTTTAATTATTTGACTACTTTCTCATTCACACAATTCATACATATCTATTTTTAGAAATTATTACCATATAATTATTGTGTTTCGTTGGTTTGGTCACATTTCCTTGGTTGTCCATATTCCTTGGTATCTGTGACATTTGTTTTTGTCATTCTAGAAGAGTTAAATAGTGCCATCTTCAGGAATTACGTTTGGATAAGAAAACACCTCCATCAACTAGCATAGATAATAATTCTTAGACTCCCACTTCCTTTCTATGATAATGTCCTCTCTTTGTATATCTCTTTGTGTGTGTGTGTGTGTGGAGCCTTAAGTCTACGTCATCTCAATTACATAAAACGACTTGAAATACTGAGACCTTTCCATGAAATTGGCTTGAAACACCTGTTTGTGAGTCTTTCCTTAACTCCAAGATATTGATCCAGCTCATTGTAAATGGAGATCTTCAGCTAAGGTTTATACATAGAGGTATGAGAGTCCCTGATGATTACAGAACTTTGGGGAATTCCATTGAGTATTTGAGGTGTTCCACAGTAGATATGCCCAGTTTTTGGACTGATCTCCCAGTGGAGAACGTGAAATATTTAATATAACATTAATCCCCTTTTGGGTTTTGAGACTTGATTTCTGCGTGTTCTCAGACTCTATCAGTTTCTCAGCTTTACATATCCCTCTGGTAGTCTTTGTTTAACAGTGTTGAGAAAGTCAATATAAATTTGTGCAGCATTTTGTGGAGTTGAGAATGCTACAGATTTACCTTGTATATTCTCACATTTCCCTATGGAGGAGTAAGAATCTGAACATGCTTCCAGGAGTTGAAGTGTTATATTTTTGGGGAAGTATGATGTGTGTAAAGTAAGACAGTTTTTTGATACTCTTCAACTAATGACTTCTTATAAGGCTTTCTTTCAGTCATGTCCTGGGACATCCCTGCCAGACACCTACTCTGCAAAGATACTTTCATCTGAGTGTTTGTCAGAATCACTACACTGGGAGTCTGATGCCATACAGTTTGTGTTCTGCTCTTTTTCTCATGCCGTTTAAAATAAGTTATACATCTAGTAACTGGTGGAAACAGAAGCAGACACCCACAACTAGACACTGGGCTGAACTGGAATCCAGATGCAAAGAAGGAGAACAAAACCAGGTTACAAGAAACACATAGAGACAGCTGACCTGAACAAGAAGGAGCTAATGATCTCAAATTTTAACAAATTTGACAAATTACATAGCAATGATATCTGACATTTTGGATTAAGAATAAGGCAAACTTTGATTTTTTTGTATATTTAAGAGAAGAGCTGAACACTGCTCATTTATAAGACAACCAAATAATCATTATTTTAAAATATTTATATTTTACTTTATATGAATTAATGTTTTGCATAAATGCATGTCTGTCCATCATTTCTGTGGCTGGTGACAAAAGGAAGCTAGAAGAGGGTGGAACCCCAAAACAGGGATTATAGACCATTATGAGGTACTGTGTGTGTGTGTGTGTGTGTGTGTGTGTGTGTGTGTGTGTGTGCTGGTTATCAAACCTGAGTCCCCTAGTAGAGCAGCCAGTATTCTTAACTACTAATCCATTTCTCCAGCTCATTTAATAATCATTTAGAAAACAAATCACTAGTTTATATTAAACAAGGTTAGCTAAAATAATAGCTTGGGTTACGGGAACTAACTTAGTTTCCTTACCATAAGTTGCAGCTGGTATGAGAAAAGGGACCTTTGTTTCTGATGTTCATGCACAAAGCAAAACAATGTACTTTTATTACTATTCTTGGTTTTTAACACCCAGTTTCTGGGGCTGGAGAGATGGTTTAGATGTTAAGATATCTTTCTTCCTTTCCAGACCTGTGAATTCATCCCTATTACCTAGCTTCCATTTTGTTGGCAGTTACTATGAAGTTACCAGAGAAGTAGTTATGAGTTTTAGCTACTTGTGATCAAAATAATAAGAAATTCTCAGGGAGTTAATAAAAATGTTCCTAAAGCAAAAGTTTAATGAAGAGGCCAGATGTCTTTGTTGTGCTATCTTGAAGATAGAGATAACAGTATTTTGCCATGAACCATCATTCTCACTGTCTTATAGAACAAGAAGTTTCTATATATCACAGTATGCTGGCTAGTTTTTATGTCAACTTGACATATTCTGTGGTTGTACAAAAATAGGGTACTTCAGTTAAGAAAATGTGCCTAAAAACATGGCCTATGTGCAAGACTGTTTGTTTTCTTAACTTATATTTCATGTGGAAGTGCTCAGCCCACTCTAGGCAGTGCCAAAACTGGGCATTTGGTGTGAGTTGTAATAGAAGAGAGAGCAGACTCTAAGAAACAGTAAGCCATTGGTCAGTATTTCTGTATGATTTCTGCTTCAGTTCCTGCTTTCAGGTTTATGCCTTGATATCCTCCACTGGCTTCTTTGATGATGGACAACAAGCTGTAAGATAAAATAAACCCTTCCCTCAAATTGATTTTGATCATGGTGTTTAACATACTTATACTGAATACTAGATTCCTCAAATATTATTTTTTCAAACAATTGAATTAATGATATGTATAATCATTCTTTCATTTTTGAAATTTACTTTTGGCTACCTTTATTCACCAGTTTTGCTTTACTATATTGATAAATTTGATCACATGTCATTAAGTTGAAATGTTTTACAAGGGTATGATAGGTATTGGTTGGTACTTTTGTGATTCATTGTGCATGATTTTGGTATTATCCTGGCTTTATGTAGTACACCAAAGAAATATTTTCCCTATTTAACAATTTGAGAAGAATTTTATTGATTCATATTATATTTGGCAGAGCACAAATATGATACATGATGTTTCATACACCGGCAGTCCTACACTGGCAGTTCCTGGTCGAGCCTGTGGCTGGAGGTGTCTCATTCTGCCTTCCAGTTCCTGAATATACTACATTCAAGGCCTTAATATCACTTATAATTGTTTGCCTAATTGCTCACAATTAAATTAGTCTATTTCTATTATTCTATATTTTATCACAATGCTCATGGATTATTACTTCATATCTTGCCTCTTTGGTGGCTACATGGAGTTCTCCTGATTCTTTCTTTTTTCTCTCTGTAAATCTGTTTGGATATCCTACCTAGCTATATTCTGCCTAGCCAGTTGTCAAAACGTCTTTGTTTATCAACCAATAAAATAAACACATATTTGCAGTGTACAGAAGGACATACCATATCACAAGTTCTCAAATTAAACATCATCAGTAAAATGCATGAATGTCTGGTCTCCTACCTTTTTGGTGTTTTGTGACAAATGTCACTCAATGAAATTGGGGGAAACATAAACAAGTCCATTACCTGTTGTCAGATCATGGAAATCAAAGAATAGTGAATACCACACCACAAAAGTGATATGGAAATTAAGGAACAGTAGGTTTGCCCTGAAAATGCTATTAGGAAATAGGGCATCTGTTGAAAAGTTAGTAAGCCCAAATAAATCATTTAATTTAATATTTGTCTTAGAGCTTATACTGCTGTGATGGAACACCATGACCAAAAAGAAAGTTGGGGAAGGAAGGCTTTATTTGACTTACACTTCCAGCCCATACTTGATCACTGGAGGAAGACAGAACAGGAATTCAAGCAGGGCTGGAACCCATAGGCAGGATCTGATGCAGAAGCTATGCAGAGGAGCTATTTACTGTCTTGCTTACCCTGGATTGTTCAGACAGCATTTGTATAGAACCAGGAACACCAGAACAGATATGGTGCCATTTCCAATGGTTGCAACTTTCCCACTTCCCCCATTGATCAATAAATTGAGAATTTTTTTTCTTTGTTTGTTTTTTTTCAGCTAGATCTCATGGAAGCATATCCCTCAACTGAGGCACCTTCATCTCTGATGACTCTAGCATGTGTTAAGTTGATACATAAAACCAACCAGTACAATATTATTGTTTTAAGATGGTGTCTTATATTTTCCAGTTATTCTATGGATATTTAGAGGACATGTATAAGGTGTAAGGAGATTTTGAATGGAGGCAAAATTTCTCTGTATACTTATTGCAACTTTATGTCTAAAACTTTCAAAATGTAGAAAGGTATTGCTTTTAAGCATAATGACTCAGGATTATATATTTTAATACTTTTCTAATTTAAAGAAAATTCTTATCCACTAGTTGTGTGAGTAATGCAAACAATTCACCATTAAAAATTCATGTTAAATGTCACACAAGAACTGAGAAGAGGGAAGTTAACTTAATGAATAAGTGAAAAGGGTATCAAAACAGGCTCCAAAGGCAGTGAGTTTGTGGTGTATGACAAAGACTCACATTTTGGGTTTATTCAATGGTAGAAAACTAATGATGAGCTTGGAATGTACAAGTTTACAGACAAGAAAATATGATGCAAATTTTCCTAAACCAAGTGCATGAAAAAACTGTATGTGAAATACACTCAGGATGTCCATTTGCAATAAAAAAAATCATGAGAGTCATCAAATACCTACAAATATAGGAAAAGCTAACCATTCAGACTGGACTTTTTGCACTAGAAAATTTTCTGCAACTAAAATAGTGAGTATAACTTCAGAAATTCTGGTTTCAATTGCTGAAATCAGAGATACTTCAATGCTTTAAGACTCAGTAAAAATGTAATTATTGTCAGTTGGTTTTATTCTGAAATATTGTGTATATCAACTGATATTATATGAATATTGAAAGATTTATGAAGGCATTGACATAGTCTTCTCTAATTCTCACTATTCTTGCTCTTCAATAAAGTCAATAAAGCATGGAGGTCAATGTGAAGGCTCTTAACATATTTATACTTTGTGTTCTCTTCAGCTTCATATTGTTTTGAGAAACTGATCATCTTAAATATTGTCACAAAAAATATTGTGTGGATTTTATTAGGAATGACACTTTTCCTGATATCATTGGGAATATTCTTTCTGTGGAATGTTCTTGCCTTTCATTTTCATTTTGGCATGTTACACAGACTGAATATTATCAATTAATTTTCTGAATCCAACAAATATAATAGCAATTTTAAGAAACATTTTTTCATGCATTTTCAGTATGAAGTATATGTATAGCTCCTGGTCAAGGCCTTTCTCAGCTTGAAACTGGTATTTGCTTGCCTGGGCTCTATTTAGTTTATGATATAGTTTGAAAGTTTCAGAAAATGTGCTGTGAAACTAAGCCCACAGATTCATAATTAAAAAGTCAGGGAAGGGAGGACTGTATTTCTGGTCAGAGAATAGTGAGTTTGAAGTGAAGTCTTTGCTAAATAAACAAGAAGATTGTGCCTCCATTAGTAACTCAGCCAATGAGAAATTAATGGGTCATAGAATGTGGTTGGAAATACAGAAACTTGGCTAATCTGTTGTTGTCCTGTGTCATTGAGATCCTGCCTCTTTTTATCTCTAGAGCTGATCCCCTTATGTGCCCCAGTAGATCACAGATGGGGTGGGTCAACTCATAACCCTTATTCTCAATCCAGGTAATTTCAAGGTTGGTCAGCCTGACAGCTCTCCCCTGTCTTCACCAGAAAGCTAAGCTCTCCTGCATTGCCCTGGCTAGTTCACTCCTGGCAGGGATGAGCAGGAGCCAGTTTTCCCCTGTTTTCACATCCTAAGGGTTCTTTCACACCTACACCTTCAGGGTCAGCTCTACTGTCATCCCCAGGCATGGCATAAGGGCCACTCTCCTGAGTATTGCAGCTGATGAGGGGTAGTAACAGCTGTCACACTATTATGACTGCTATCATAAACTCAGGGCCAGCACTCCCATCTACTTTAGGAGTTCCTGTGAGAGCACCTCATCAATAGTGTAGCAGAAACCAGAGGCCTTGAATCAAACCAATGAATCTTTGCAACAAACAAGAATATTTCATTTTCTTTCATTTGGAGGGAGAGTTTCCAAAGCCAGAGGGCAGATATAAAGGTATAGTTAAATGAATGGAATGGAGATGTCTGATATGAAAGGCACAAAGAATAAATAAAAAGTTTTAAAAAGAAATTCAGAAACCACCCTTATGCTCCAAATGGTTCCAGCTAATTCTGATTTTTCTATAAGCTAAGACACATCTTGGCAAATCATTTGCCAATGAATTCTGTTTTACAGTCTGTCTCCAGTACTCTTAGAGTGAAACAGGGAATTTTTTTCCAGTGATTTTAATAGCAAGTCTCCCTGTTGTTGCATCATGCATGGTCATCTCCTTCAAGTCCTTTGCACTCACAAGTGATATGTTCCTATTTTCACTGTAATGGCCTCCAGAAGACAATGCATTTCTGGGCACAGTAGAGAAAAAATCTGAGCCTCTTATTTTTTTTTAAACACGTTATTGGATACTTAATCACATGGCATAAATCATGTCTATTTTGTAAATTTAGATCAAGAGTATGGTGGAAGTCCAAAAAAAGTAGCAATTTAGATTAGTGCTTTCTACAGCTTCTAAAACACAGAAGATACAAGTGTGGATTTCTATGACAGCAGTGAAATAATATTCTTGTTTCTGAACAATGGAAACAGAGCCTGTTCTTGGAATACTGAAGCAGTAAGTTTATTTAAAAAAATCTTGTTATAGCTCAAAAAGAAATTTGAAGTCATAAACTGAATAAAAAAAATTGATGTATTGTCATGCAATGCAGTATGACAATGGAAACAGGAACTCACACTAAGAATGCATGAATATGGCTGAGTATTTAACACCCAAGATAGAGAATGACAAAAACATATTGCTATGTTTTGTATGATATGATTTATGTATACTAAATTTAAAAAAATCACGTGGGCATACATACAATGTGACTATGCAACATTCAATTGTCATATAAATGTAGTATTATCATTATTATATGAGTGGAATGATATATATGAATTTCTTTTGGTGAAATGAAAATTGATTTTATTGCAATTCTAAAAGACTCTCTTTTGTCAAATGTGGTCTCTATCTTCTTTAGTTGTATTTATAAATTCACAAATGATCTCTATATTTATTCCTTTCTCTCCCACATGTATTCTCACATCTACCAATTTCCTCTCAAATTTATAACCTATTTTATAATTGCTATTACTGTTGTTTTACATATGTGTGTGTTTGTTTGTGTTAAACACATAAAGAGTCCATTTTGTGATACTCTCACACATGTGTGTTCATGATTTGTCACTAAGATTGAATAACCTATCAGGGTATTCATTTCTAGATAAGACTGGTTGTCCATCACTCAGCAGCCATTGATTCCTGTATGTCTTCAACTAGGAGTTGGACTATGCAAAATTTTCCCAATTCACATTAGAATGTCACCTGGTGTGGCCATTATGTAAGTCTTGTTTTATAAATAAAGAATAGAATTTATTACTTTATTTATAAAATAATAATGTGTGGAGCATGTGAACATCAGGGATTGCGTTGGGTGGGTAGGGGCTGGGATGGATGGAGAGAATAAAGAAAGATATATCTTAATTTGGGGGTATGCATTTGAGGGTTAAGGAGAAGTAGCAGGAAAACTTACAGGAATCCACAAGGATGACCCCAGCTAAGACTTCTAGCAATATTGGAGACGGTACCTGAACTGGCCTTCTCCTGGAATTAAATTAGTGACTACCATAATTGCCATCAGAGATCATTTATCCTGTAACTGATGGAACCAGATGTTGAAATCCACAACCAAGCACTGAGCCAAGATCTGGGAGTGTTGTTAATAACAGAAAACCAAACCAAAACAAAACAAAAATTGTATGAGCCAAGTGTGTCAAGATCATGGCAGGAGTATAAGAGCCAGGTGACCTGAGGTCCTGGGAGCTCGCTGACACTGGACCAAAAGCTAGCCAGACTATATGAGACGAGCCTAGGTTCTCAGCATGTGTGTCACAGTTTATGTAACTTGGGCCTGTTTGTGGTACTGTTAGTACTAGGATTAGGATCTGTTCCAGGTGCTGGAGCTGGCTTTTCAGAATCTATTTCCCATGCTGGGTTGACTAGCCTAACCTTGTTGCAGGGGGAGGAACTTGGTCCTGCCTCAACTTGATGTGCTATGCTTTATTGACTCCAATGGGAGTCCTGACCCCTCTGAATGGAGAGAGAAGAGGAGTGCCTGTGTTGGGTGGGGTAGAATGGAGGTGGTAGGTGGGAACAGGATGAGAGGAGGGAGTAGAAATTGTAGTCAGTATCTAAAGTAATGGGAAAAAATAAAATACACCAAATTTTAAAATGTACAAATGATAAAATTATTTACATATTTTCTTTATATGTAAAGCTGTGTGTCTATATGTATAACTGTTTGTATATATGTGCAGGTGTGTGTGTGTGTGTGTGTGTGTGTGTGTGTGTGTGTGTGTGTAAATGTGCTTATGGAAAACAGTAGAGGGAATCAGATCCCCATGGCAGAGTTACAGATAGTTGTGAGACACAATGTGGTACTGGAAACCAAACCCCGTTTTTCTGTAAGAAAAGCCAGTGCTTTTCATATTTTCAAAAGGAAATATTGTCTCTCCATATCACTAAAGACAATATTTTTTTCTCAATTGGGAGTTTGTCTTTTGGGGTAGACTGGTTGTTGAGTAGTATCCCAGAACCCTCCCATTTTTATCCTGATGGGAGATGTTATTCTGTATATATGTTTCTCATACTGGTTAATAAAGCACTGTGACCAATAGAAAACTAGATAGGTGGGGCTGGAGACTAGGAGGAGGAAGAGGAAGTAGTAGATAGAGTCAAGATGTAGCCCAGGGAAGACGCAGGACGCCTGCAGCGCAGCTCCCCGATAAGACGACCACGTGGAAATACTTAGATAAGTAGAAATGGGTTAATAATCAAGACAGAGCTAGCCCATAAACAATAATGGTAATTGGCCAACAGGATTGTATCAAATACAGAGTCTCTGAGTGTTATTTGGGGCCGGCACGCCACACGTGGTTGTGGGACCATGGCGGCAGAACCAGCGGCAGCCTGCAGGGAAACCTGCTGTAACATAATGGTGTCAGAACTGGGACTGAGAACTTTCGCTTAAAACTTAACAAAAGCTTAAAAAATAGTTTTTAGAAACAAGGGAACAGAGACTAGCAAGACTTCTTAGTAGCAGTATTTTCTCCGTTGGATTTGTTTTGTTGTTGACAGAGATTTGCGCAGTTCCTTTAAGGGAGGTTTCCAAAATTAGCATGAGCAGCAAAAAAGCCGCCTTGCTTTTAAAGAGCTCTGCTAACAATTCAATGGTGTGTACTAGAGCTGCAATGAAGGTTTACACTGTGTTTTAAAAAATACGCTGGCTTGAGAGAGAAAAAGAAATGGGATACAATGGTTTAAAAAAGAAAAAAGGAAGTAGAATTAATCCTAGTACAGAGGCAAGCAAATCTCTGTGATTTCAAAGTAAACCTGGTATGGAGTGAATTCCAGGACAGATAAAAGTTACACAGAGAAACCCTGTCTCAAAATATGTAAAAATAGAAGTAGAATAAATAGAATAATAAAAAAGCCACGTAAAAATGGAAAACACAGAGAAATTTTGGATACTATACGCGAGTCTGTTGTCTTTAAATTATTTGATTGCTGAAAAAAATAATAACTACTGATAAAAGAAATGCTGCTGGATTAATTCAATTTATATATTTTAAAAATACTTTAACTCCAAAATTTAAGCCTAAGGAAAAGTTATTGGGGAAAAGGATTTCTATTTTTGTTTCCACAGAAAATGAAAAGCTGTGGATTTCTTCCAGATTTATGTGGTTTGATCAAGCCAGACCCCCTGAAACAGCTCCCCAGGTGATCCAACATTCAAAGCAGTTGAGACAAAGCCTTGCACACTACAGCCAGGATTTCTACGTCTTCTTTGGCCCCCCATGACAGTGCCATCTACCAGCAGGAAGTAGTTTGGAAAGAACGATGCCCAAATTCCCAAATATTGTTTATAAAGTTTGTTTTCATTTTAATGGACTTGGTTATAAATGGCTATAACCACAAACAATCTTTTTAAAGGTAAAAAGGGAATTATGGTATAGATATGAATACTTTGCTTTGAAATGGATTTTCTTTTATTGATACAATTTAAGGTCAATTTTATGATATGCATATTTCTCCTCTTGTTTAGGTATTGTGTTTATATAGCTCATTAGAAAATGTAATGTATAATTTAATACAGATTATAGAGTATTACCTATGATAGTTAAAACTTAGAGTTAAGTTAGTTTGGATTTCAAGATATGCAGAGATGTATTTGAGATGAATAGGCATTCTTCAAACCTTTCAAAGACCTACAGAATATGGCATTTAAAATGATTTAGGGATTTTCTTGACAGTGAGGCACAACTGCTCCTGGTAACACCACCTATGTCAGAAAAGAAGATGGACATCGAAGAAATGTGTTATGAAGTTTGCTTCTAATATGGCAAGACTAGCCATTTGGGCAAAGTACTGCTCTTCTGGACTGTTTGACTTTATGTTGTAGAAACTGGACATGCAGGACCCACAAAAAGGTGACTGCTGATTCAAGATGGACATTGCTACAGGATTCCTGCTTCATGGAAGAGGCTGCCAGACAGCCAGACAGTCTACAGGACACAGAGAAAAGTACCCTGCCTCGTTGAGGAGTCTGGACACACACTATGGCCTATGGGCTGAAGATGGAACATTATAGAAGAACTTCGGGTTACTGACCAGGCAATGAGTTGTCTCTGTCATTTCTAGAGTTTATATATTATCCTTCTGTGGTCTTTGATGGAGTTGAAGAAAGGTAGTTATGGTTATAGTTTTCCTTAGTTAGGATTAAAGATAAGTTACATATAAGACTTTAGAAATATTGTTAACTGTGATTCTTATTTGACAACTGTTATATGATATATTTTGCTATGTTAAGGTTAAACCCTTTCTTTTACTTTAGACAGAAAAGTGGAGATGATGGGAGATGTTATTCTGTTTATATGTTTCTCATACTGGTTAATAAAGCACTGTGGCCAATAGAAAACTAGATAGGCGGGGCTAGGAGACTAGGAGGAGGAAGAGGAAGTAGTAGGTAGAGTCAAGATGTAGCCCAGGGAAGACGCAGGACGCCTGCAGCGCAGCTCCCCGATAAGACGACCACGTGGAAATACTTAGATAAGTAGAAATGGGTTAATAATCAAGACAGAGCTAGCCCATAAACAATAATGGTAATTAGCCAACAGGATTGTATCAAATACAGAGTCTCTGAATGTTATTTGGGGCCGGCACGCCACACGTGGTTGTGGGACCATGGCGGCAGAACCAGCGGCAGCCTGCAGGGAAACCTGCTGTAACATTACCCCATCCCTATAGAGGCATTACAAGTAAATTCCATGGTGGTCAGATTTTATATGAATACTAGGATCCAAATCCAGGCCCTAATTCTTGCTGATCATGAGTTTTATCCACTGAACTATTTTCTTTTTTAATTAAATTTTCTTTAAATTAAAAACAATCATATTTTACATACCAATCCCAGTTCCCTCTCCCTTTAGTCCTCCTATTCCCGCCCCCAGCACCTCCCCATCCCACACCCCCACCCACTCCTCAGGGGGGGTAAGGCCTCCCATAGAGAGAATCATTGAAGTCTGTCCCATCATTTGGGTCAGGACCTAGGCCTTCTAAGACATATCTATTTTGACAGAGTATCCCTCCATAAGGAACTGTCTCCCAAAGCCTATTCATGCACTAGGTATAAATACTAGTTTCTCTACCACAGGCCCCATAAACTGCCCAAGCACCCTTATGGGGAAGTCCTTCTGTGTATATGTGTCTCTTTTTGGTTGATGAATAAAACACTGAGGAAAATAGAGGCAGGGAGATAGGCGGTATTATGAGATAAGAATTCTGGGAAGTGCAGGCTGAAAAGAGCAGATACCATGTGAGACCAGAAAGGAAGGACTCACTGGAGCCTTCTCCTGTAAGATAAGAACACGTGGAAATAATTAGATTAATAGTAATGGGTTAATAATTGAGACCTGGCTGGCCAATAAGGAGCCCTAGCCATTGGCGAACAGTATTATAATTAATATAAATCTGAATGTTTATCTGGGGCAAGGCGGATATGGAATCGGGCAGGAAATCCCTTAACAGAACACCAACAGACGCCAAATTCAGGCGGCCTGGTTCAGTCTTATGCAGCTTCTCCAGATGTCCACCTGGAGTCTTTGAGATTCCACTAGCTGTTTCTGTTGGTTTCCCCAGCAAGGTATTGACTCCTTTGCTTATTACTCTTTGCTTTCTACAACTGGATTCCAGAAGTTTGGCTCAGTGCTTAGCTATGAATCTCTACTTCTGTTTCCATTAGCTACTGGATGTAGGCTCTATAAGACATTTAAGGTAGTCATCAGTCTCATTATAGGGAAAGGTCATATAAGGTAGCCTCTCCACTATTAGATTCTTAGTTGAGGTCATCTTTGTGGCTTCCTGGAAGTTTCTCCAGTGCCAGGTTTCCCCTTAAGCCCACAATGGCTCTTTCTATTAAGGTATCTCTTTCCTTGCTCTCATTCACTGTTCTTCCCACAACCAAACTTCCTGATCCTTCATGTACTTCCCTCTCCTCCCCTTCTTCCCTGCTCTTTCTCCCACCTCCCTTCCTCTTCCACCATGCTCAAGAGATCTTTCCTCTGCTCCAGAGCTCCATGTATATCTCTCTTAGGGTTCTCCTTGTTTTCCAGCTCTCTGGTATTGTAAATTTGTAGGCTGGTTAATCTTTGCTCTATGTCTAATATCTACTTATGAGTGAAACATACCACATTTGTCTTTTTGCGTCTGGGTTACTTCACTCAGGATAGTTTCTTCTAGTTTCATCCATTTGCCAATTCATTAAAGTTGTCCTTGTTTTTTCTTTTAGTTGTCTCTTTTTTGTTTTCCACTGAGTAGTACTCCATTGTGTAAAGGTACCACATTTTCTTTATCCATTCTTCTAGTGAGGAGTATTTAGGTTGCTTCCAGGTTCTGGCTATTACAAGTAATGCTGTTCTGAACACAGTTGAACAGATGTCCTTGTGGTATGACTGTGCATCCTTTGAGTATATGACTAATAATGGAATTGCTGGGTCTTGAGGTAGACGGATTCCCATTTTCCTGAGAAACTGCCATGCTGATTTCCAAAGTGGCTGTACTAGTTTGCATTCCCACCATCAATGGAGGAATGTTTCTCTTTCTCCACATCCTCTCCACCATAAACTGTCATTGGCACAGACAGGTTGACCAATGGAATCAAATCAAAGACTCTGATATTAATCCACACTCTTATGAACACTTGAATTTTGACAAAGAAATTAAAACTACACAATGGAAAAAGAAAGCATCTTCATCAAATGGTCCTAGCATAAGTGGATGCTGACATGTAGAAAGTTGCAGATAGATCCATATCTATTTCCATGCACAAAACTTAAGTTCAAATTAATCAAAGTCCTCAGCATATATCCATCCATATTGAAACTCTTAGATGAGAAAATTGGAAGTACTCTTGATTGCATCAGCACAATAGACTGCTTCCTGAACATAACACCAGTAGCACAGAGACTGAGATCAACTATTAATAAATGGGACCTGCTGAAACTTAGACGCTTCTGAATGGCAAAGGACTCAGTCAACAAGAAAAAAACAGCAGCCCACAGATTGGGAAAAGATATTCACCAACTCCGCATATGACAGAGGGCTGATCTCCAAAATATACAAAGAACACAAGAAGCTAGTGACCACAACACCAAATAATCCAACTTAAAAATGTGGTAAAGATTTAAATAGAGAATTCTGGAGGAACCCCAAATGGCCAAAAGGCACTTAAGAAATTGCTCAACATCTTTAGCTATCAGAGATACCAAATCAAAGCAACTCTGAGATACCAACACACACCTGTCAGAATGGCTAATACCACTGAGCTATTTTCTCAGCTATGGTTTTCATTGTTTCTCTTATAAAAATAGAGGGTAATCTGATGGACACTTCCTTGTGTGATGACCAGCTTTCTATTTCTTCTTGCTTTTAAAATTCTACTTTTGGTTTTTGTACATTTAATTGTGACATATGTATATAATATTATACATTCTAGGTTTGAGTTTGAGGTGTTTTATCCAATTTAGAGTGATTTTGGTCTTCACAAGTCTCTCTGAACATCTGCTTCTCTATCCTTTGGCATCTTCCTCATAGATTACATGCATTTGTGTGTGTGTGTGTGTGTGTGAGAGAGAGAGAGAGAGAGAGAGAGAGACAGAGACACAGAGACACAGTGAGACAGAGACACAGAGAGAGACTGTATGTGCATATGAGTGGGTACTTTAGTGTGTATGTGTATTTGTGTTTGCATGCACGTGCATCTCTGTGTATATGTATATGTGCACCTGTGTCTATTTGTGTCCACATATGTATTTGTGTGTGAGTATTATTATATATGTATATATAATACACAATACATATATATTACATGTGTGTAGTAATACATTTCTATGTATGCATGTATGTACTGTGAGTTTGCATATGAGTACAAGTGTGTACATGTTACGGCAGGTTCTTCCCGCCGGCTGCAGCGGGTCCTGCTGCTATGGTCCCACCGCCACGTGAGCCCCAAATAACACTCAGAGACTCTGTATTTGATACAATCCTGTTGGCCAGTTACCATTATTGTTTATGGGCTAGCTCTGTCTTAATGATTAACCCATATCTACTTATCTAAGTATTTCCACGTGGTCATCTTATCCGGGAGCCGCCGCCTGCATCTTCTTTCTCTCAGGTCTCCATCTTGACTCCTCTCTACTACTTCCTATTTCCTCCTCCTGGTCTCCTAGCCCCACCTATCTTGTTTCCTATTGGCCACAGAGCTTTATTAACCGGTATGAGAAACATATATACAGAATAACATCTCCCACCATGTACAAGTATCTTCATGCATGTGTATGAATGTGTATGTGAGTATGTGTGTACATGTATGTGTATGTATTGTGTACATTTGTGTACTGTGTGTGTGTGTGTGTGTGCATGTGTGTGTGTGTATTTGTGTGTGGTGGCATGACATTTATATGTCAGATATGTTCAGTTTCATTATTCTTCCTTTGCTTTTCTTTTTCTTTTCATTTCCAGTTTTTTAAATATGTCTATAGTAGTATATTTGGTCAAATCTACACTTGAACCATGAAACTACTCTGAATTTTCTTTGTAGTGCTTTTCAGTTTTAAAGTTTCTGATTAAATTTAAAAAAAAAATCTTCCTTTCTTCTTATTGTCTTCTTTTTTGCCTTCCCCTATATGCCTTCTTTCTTATCCATGGTGCTCACTCATTCACAACTTTAAAATAATTTTTTCATCCATTTTTCAATGAAACCATGGTCAGGGTTTTCTCAGAGAAATCCTGCCATTTTCACTGTATTATATCTTCTTTTTTGTTTATATAAGAAGAATATTTTTCATTGAAAAATGAAAGTTCAAAAGCTATAAGATTGTAACTTTGGAACTGATATTGTTCCCTCCCTATGCTTATTTTTCCTGATTGGTGAAGGTTATAGACACCTTTACCATGTTTCCAAATTTTTTTATTCACTCTCATGTTTTGTATTTAAATGGTTTCCTTCACTCATATTCATATAGTATTTAAACATATTGCTACCTCCTTGAATACTAAAACAAAATAAGTCAGAACCAAACACAGAACTGACAAAACCCTTTTAGGGCTTGCAGCATGACTTTGCAGGAAGGGATTCATTTAAACTTAGTATTTATATGTATAGTTCTGAATCCTTTCCTTACACTTTCTCCTTGACAGCCCAGAGATCCCTGGTACTTAAATTTTAAGTTACAAAGAGTTCAATTTTTTTCTCAGCCATAATCTTTTCTCTTGGGGATCTAGGAGATTTTAATGTTGCTACAATTTCTTGAGAAATGCCCAACATCTTTTCTTTCATTTGAGCTTCAAGAAAGACAACAAGAGGTCATGGTCACTTCATGACAGTTGTTTGGAAAACTCCAGGCAGAACTGATGTACATGAAAGTCTGTGTAGAAGTCTGGTCTGTTCCCTCAAGAAATGTAGTAGAGACTCCAAGAATTAGATTCAATCTTGTGTTCCGAGAAAGGATGCGGTTTTGATGAGAAGGATCAAAGTAAGTCATCAAGCCACAAATATTTCTTGCTATTTTTAGGTTGTCTGTTATTTAATGTGACATTCATTTTATTACTTTAATTTCTGACTGTTTTGAAAAAAAAGTACTTCTAACTTTGTTAACTTTTCTGTGAAGTGAATGATTATTGTGGAATATTTTTCCTTTAGGTTTAATAAATCAGTTAAATATATTCATGTATACTTTCTCAATATCATTCTACATTTTCATGGACTGTTTGGCATTAACTGTATTTATCCTGTATTAACGTTATGGCTTTAGTTTTTATAGTAATTTTAGGGTCATTGCTAATGGAGTAGATGTACAGAGTGCTTCCTATCCTCCGTGCCTACACCTTTCCATTCTTTCTAGTTATCGGCAACCCTATCAGAGGTGGTGAGTTTGTTACAAATGATGAACCTACATTGACATATCATGGTCACACAAAGTTCATAGCTCGCATTAGTGTTCATTGTTGATGTTCTACATTCTACGAGTCTTGACAAATGTATAATTTATAATAATGTATCCACTATTATATTAACATACTGAGTACTTTCCCTGTCCTAAATGTCCTCTGTGCTCCAGCTATTCATTCTACATATCCATTTTTAATTAACTATACTTTAGCGACAAAAGATCAGGAGCCTGCTTTATGACCTGTGCATGTTAAATTACAGTTCTATAAACAATGCTGTTGCATTTGACCTCAAAGCTGATTTATTTTCTTGTGTATCTTAACTTAGCTATGACCATTTTATTTAATTTAAACACGTACCTTAAAATATTTTTACTCAACAAAATTTTATTGATTTAATTTAACTCTCTGTCAGGTAAGCTAATAGTGTTAGTGATAAAAAAATGAATGAGGCTTACTTTATGTTTTGCGATTTTATTTTCCCAAGAGGTTTATAGTCTTTCTGCCAATAATGACCTTACTTTCATAGGGTATGCAGAGCATTACAATATATTGTAGTAGGTCTTGTAATGGAATAAGGAGAAAACACCATGTTTAAAGGGCTCTTAGCACTTTATTAAATCTTGGGATTAAATAATAAATAATACCAATTGAAAGAGAAAACATGGTGGCAAGTTTATGATTATTGTATCTCTGGATACAAATATTATGAATCAAGACTATTATAACTTCATACTCACTATGCTTTTTAAAACATCACACATTTTAGCACCAGAAGATAACACTTTTTATATAATAATACAATGTTAAAAAAATTAGAGTACTTTTATCGGCCATGGCTTATGAATTGACTTATTTCGATAAAGCACATTAAAAACTAAAAGTTCTCTGAGCTTACACAAAAATGATATCTTTCTTTGTTTCTTTCTTTATCTTTGTCTGTCTTCTGATCATTACATTGGGAATAGTACATTTCTTCTTTAAAATAAACAAACAATTGGGATGGAGCTATGACTTAGTACTTAACAGCACTTGTAAACTACTAACCTGAGCTCATGGGAGTTCATGGACTTTATACCAACAGCTAGTGAACCTACATGGGACTGAGACAGGTCCGACAAATGTGGGTGACAGTTGAGTAGCTTGTTCTGCTTGTGGGGCCCCTAGCAATGAGACCAGGATTTGTCCCTAGTGCATGAACTGTTTTTTTTTTTTTTGGAATGTATTGCCTGTGGTGGGAAATCTCTCTCAGTCTTACAGTGGGGAGGAGCTTGGTCCTTCCTCAACTTGATATGCCATGCTTTGTTGATTACCATGGAAGGCCTTACATTTTTGATGAGTGGTTATCAGGGGTAGAAAGGAGGTTGGGGGAGGGGATGGAAGGATAGGAGGGAGGGTAACCTATTAACTATGGGTAACTCCAATCTCAGAAAATCTGATGCCTTCTTCTAGTCTACATGGGCCATGTGATTACATGGCATGCAGATAAAACACTTATACATATAACATAAATTTAATAAATAATTTAAAATATTTTCAAATAAAAATTCTTCAATTACTGATACTGCAATGCATATATAATAAAATTTCATTATAATTATCATGTGTAATTGATCCTTACATTTTCTTGTGAATCATTATTGCAAGGTATGCACATAAGTGAACATTAAAAGATATTCACAATACTGTCACTTAACAAAGAATGTGAGATGTTAATTGAATTGTCTAGTTGTTCTGCATACAGAAATATTCATTTTCTCAAGAAAGACTAGAGTAGTTCCTGTCTTAAATTGCTATGCTATTCAGTTCTTTAGATTAATTTGAAACTGGTAAATAAAAATAAAATTCCTTGTCTAAGTAGTGCATTTTAGATAAGTTTTCTGAAAACAAAGCTCATTACAGAGACTTTGATACATTTGTCTTGTATAATATTTTATGTTTTTCTAATATGAAACTAAAAACAGGAGTGACAGTTATGTTTTCTATATGCGTCCCCAGTTTTATACAGCTATGCCTAAGCTTTTACTCTGCCATCCAAAACCTAAGATTTTGTTTGATTTCTCATGTTCAAGCTATGTGACTCTACAAGTGACTGGTATGTGATTTACATCTACAGAGGGTGAACTTATATTCACTTCTTCAGGTTATAATAAATTAGAAATGGGATCAATAAAAAGTGCTTTCTAAGTGCACACCAGACAAGTATGAAAGATAATTACAAGAAGTCTGTGTTTAGAACTACACCTTAAACATATGTTTTACTTCTATGCTCAGAAAATGGTTTTAGTTTAATACTCACAGGAGAATTTTAGGAATGGACAGAATTTTTCTTTTAAGTCTATTATTCTAGTCTTGTGTATTACTTCGAGTCTGATCTACATTAACTGTGCTACTCAAATGTGTTTTTTTCTTTTACCATTATTGCCACGAAATGTTCAGCTTAGAAACATGGCTGTATTCATTAAAATATATATTTAAACTTTAGAAGTACACAAAAATGTTTCTAATTTCGACCTAATTCCTTAAAACCATTGAAATCCAAAAAAATAGTGTTTTGAAAAAAATTAGCAACTCTTTCAAAGTGGAGGTTAATTTTCTCAACATTTTAGGTTGAGAAATGCACAGATTTACATAGAATATGTCTGCTTGTGTCTGAGGGCATTTGCAGACTTCATTCCATCAAGAGTACTCTGGTGAGGTACCTCTAGATTGAGTCATGATATGGTGATGCTGTTTGGAGAGGGTGTATAGTAAGTAGTGGCATATACCAGGGGTAAGTTGGTCACTGGCTGTTGTATTGGGGGTAATATCTTGGCCTGACTCCATTTTGTATTTCCTTTTGCAATTCTCTGGTGACCTTGGTGTGAACTTCTCTATGCTACATCCTGTACACTCACATTGAAATAGATAGACACACTAAATCCACAAGGAAAAATACATCTTTCTTCCTGTTAAGTAGCTAAAAACAGATTTGTAGTCACAATGAAACAAAGTGGGACTCTTACATAAGAAAAAAATGGAATTCAGTTACCTGAAAACATTTATGAATTTAGACTACAATAGACTGTATATTTTGAACTTAATTGTGCACAATTACACAGTAACAGATATGTTTAAGTATAAATGTATACATGTTAATTTATTGTTGAGAATTTCATGTTTCATATAATCTAGTACATACCCCCTATGGTCAAACTTCCCCTAACCCCACCACCACTTTTTTTCCTTACTCACATACTTATTGCTGTTAGTATATGTATGATTTTTTAATTTTCCCCTGGTGATGGGCAGAGTATCTGGAGCAACACTCAAATATGAAATGACATTTCCTTTCCTTTCACCCCAGATAAAGCATTAGCTATTCAGGTAGTGATGGTGCTTAGTAAGAATCTGCAAAGTCCATGCTTGGGCTTTTGTTGCCTTGATCTTGTGTGTGTCTTGAGCATGCAATCTTAGACACTGTAAGCTCATGTGTACTGTAGCCCTGTTATGTTCAGAAAGTACTATTTAACTTCAATTTTTCTTGACTTGTGAATTTTAAAATCTTCCTGTCACTTCTCCTAAAATATCATTTCCTTGGTTGTAGAATCATAGAGATTTTATTTTCACTATTTTGATGTAAGAACGATGGCCAGTCTTGTCTTAAGTAGCTTATTTCTCTACATGTAGCATGTTACATTTCAAATTTATTGGGAAATATTTTAACAGTGGAGAGGAGTTTAATAGCATTATTGTGGGAGGATATATAAAAACAAACTTTGTTCAGTTTACAAATTTAATTGTGTTAGTATTGGCTCCCTACACTAGAGTGAAATACAGCAATATTTCTTCTCTGAGTCCTCTTTTCCTGTTTTATACATGTCTGTTGAATCCTTGTAAATTTTTGCATATCTACAACCTAACAAACTTTTTTCTCTCTAGCTGTATTTTTCATATAGTTTTTATTCATATCATTTGAGAAGTCTAAAACAATCTCTCCTCACCAACTTTCTCTCCTCTGTGTATGTGTGTGTGCGTGTGTTGATCATTAGAGGTAATGCAACATTATAAAGATTATGTTTGCTGTTTTCCTTTTTTAGGTACTTAGTAAATATTTACAGATTCTTTTTTCTTTTCATGTATCTGTTTAATCAAGTGACCTATCCAAACTGAAGGAGACATTTTTACCTGGGCATTATTGAAACAGACTAAAAATATTACAAGTGGTTATTCCTATAGAGAAAGAGTAAGTGTTGCTATCATAAAGTGAGGAGTGTGACATTTATTTAAAAAATGACAGTTAATTCCAAAGTGAAAGAATAAAGTTCAAGAACATTGGTATTGCCAGTTCTTATCCTGGAAATCCTCCTTCTCTCACTTAGGAACTGTGCTGTATCTAGTTTGTAATATAGAAGCTAGATATACTGAGAGTAAACTACCAGCAGTATGTTTTAATTTGACCAAAAGAAGTAAAAACATTTGCAAATCTTCCATGACAAGAGGCTTAATGTGAATTTGTGAAGTCAATTAATAATGCCTGTGTGCCTCAATGACTTATTTTTTGAAGAAGTAAATACTTTTCCATAAAATTCTAGTTAGAGCCATAGCCAAGCCAGTTATTATTTCCCCCCATGTCTTCCAAACTGCACATCAAGAGATTCTTTCCTTTCTGTGTACACTGGTCCTGTCCTGGTCCCTCCCTTCATTCTTACACAGGATGCTTTAAGTGAACTATCTATGCATGATTCTCTTCCAATGTTCTTCAGACTTCCTTTTTCCTTTCTTTTTCTTTTTTTCCCCATAGTTCTTTATTTCATTTGTTTCTGCTGTCTTTCTCAATAAACAAACAAACAAACAAACAAGAGGATGTCAAATCCCCCCCTCTCATTTTCACTGAGCCTATGTTAAGTAGTGGCATCATTCTCAACATGTCTCTGGACAATGACTCAAAAGAGTCAGAACTTTTACACCATGGTCACTTTTCCCTTTCTGGATTTTTTTTAGTTCTTTTACACACTGGGCCCCTATAGGCTCTTCAGTGTTCCTAACATACCTTAATCTAAGTGCACTTCAATGAGTCATCCACTATTTACTTGTTTTCCACACTATTTTTGTCCCATCTAGTTCTTTCTACAACAGTCTCCTTTCATTTAAAACATGTAATATTAAGTGTAACCCATATTTGTTTGTATTTGTTTAGCCACTTCTCCCACATTTGTCTTTTTAAAACTTAAATGGGCAACACTATGATAGGACAGGGATTTTTCAATTACACTCAACATCTAGAATATGGCCTAAAACGTATAATGGTCTTTAATATCTATTATTGCTATTATATTGGTATCCAAGAGGAAAGTTATAAAAATGCTGAAAACAGGCTACACTGGTTGGTCAGCAAGCCCCAAACAGTAGCTTGACCATGCACCCTCAATACTGCTATTTCAACCATGATCTCTGGCTTTATGCAGATACTAGGTTCTCCAGCTTGGACAGACATCTCTTCCAAGCCCCATATATACCTTATATATTTAAGAGTTATGACATGAAAAAGGGTAAAAATTTTCATCGCCCATCACCTACAAAGATATATGTAACAAACATATTAAAAATTGTACTCAATTATAGTTGTTATTTCTCACTTTTGGGATAAAGCTTTGGGTGTGGTTATTTGATTTTGGTGTAAATAGTCTTTGATTTTTGACATACTACTTACAAATGATATCTTCTTTATGAGGGTACTTGCCTCTATGAAATCACAACAATAAAAGGAGGTGATTTCCACACAAGATACCTCACAGACAAGATGCCTGATGAGCTCTGTTTCTTCAAATTGTTCTCACCACAAGGCTTTGTAGTAAGTCACAGATAAATTTCCAAGACAGCTCATATTTTTCTCTACATATAATTTAACAAAAGGAATTAAAATTATTTACCAAGGAACTTTCACTATATGATATCATGCAATCACACCATCTTTATGCAGAATTTAGCTACAGTTTAGAATATGGATGTTGCAGGCTGGAAGCATTACACTTTCATTATTATTCTGAGTATTTTTGAAAGCAGAAAGAAAACAAACATAGCTTTGGTGAAGCAGTCACCACAGAAACAATTGCTGCTTTCATTTATCTATTTTTATAGGGTATATTTTGGTTTTATTCAGATACATATATTTAATGCAGAACCTGGCTTTGCATTTATTTTCACAGATGGCATAAACTTCCTATTCCATCCTGCTGCTAGTCATTAAGTGACTAAATTGTGCTCATATGTAGTGATTTACAGAGGAAATAATTTTTGTTGATTTCTTGGTATCCTTTCTCATAATAAATATATATTTATGTGTACCACACAGATTCTTTCTTGGAAATTTTTGGATCATTTGGATGCTCTTATATGATAGGAAGCTGGGCAGTGGTGGTGCACACTATTAATCCCAACACTTAGGAGGCAAAGGCAGGAGACCTCTGTGAGTAGGAGGCCAACATGGTCCATAGAATCAGTTCCAGGACAGTCGGGGCTGCATAAAGAAACCCTGTATTGAAATGTCAGGAATAAGTAGGAAAAAAAGAAGGGAGGCTCACACTAATGGGATAGATTAAGTAATAGTCCCTGCAAGATCAAGTGGAGGGCCAATTAAAACATTGATTACTGGGGCCATTTGTATGGAAAACAAAAAAAGCTTGGAGATGGAACTCAAGTGAATTCAACTTATTGAGAAATATCTAATTTCCCTTCTTTCTTTTGAGGTTCCTGTGGAAAAGACACAAAAGAGGTTTCAAATAAAAGCAATATCTTATAATTAGTGGGGTATCTGTCCCAAATACTCATCCAGAACTACGGTGCAATTACTTTTATAACATTAAGGTTCTAATAAAAATCCACTCCCCTACACCAAAGCCTCAGCTTTGAATATGTTAGAAGGAAGGTATCTTCGTTCTTTAATCTCATTATTGCAACAGTAAAACCAAATAATATATGTGGCTCACCCAGGACAATGCTAGCCCAGTAAAGGAGAAAGGGGCATAGACTTTAAAGTTAAACATCTGTGCTCTCTTTTTGGATATCTTAAAATATAAAATTTACCAGAGAATCTAATATATTAGGTTCAAGCACCCATTATAGAGTAGGCTGGGTGCTGAAATATACTGCCACATTGAAGTATAATATGTTTATTTGAAATAGTCTGCTTCTTTTTTTCACAAACCACAATTTGGCTATTGAACATTTTCTATTTTAGCATCTCATCAAGACTACTCAAATAAATTTAATGCATAATCAAGGTGCCTGAATCTGAGCTGAGACTGTCTCCATTGGCCTGACTGCCTCAGCTGGAAGATGAATGCTGATAGTAGTTATTCTGGGAAATGATTAATTAAATCTCTTTCCTGGCAGTTCCATTAATATCAGCACAACATGGCAGAGATATTGATATAGTGAGAAAACACTGCTTTCAACAATAGGGCTTTGTTGACAAAACAGTGAAATGTCTAGACCATTAGCACTTATTCAGGAATCCATCTTCAACATCAATCTCGTTTAGTTTACACATACCACACACACACACTGAAATAAAAATTGGATCTACAAATTATTCACAAATGCTGGGTGATATTCTTTTTATAAACCAGAAGAACTGATTTAATTTCCTGATTGTATGCTGTGTGCAGGACACCCTACTGATATATACCATGTATGACCTTACTCAGTATTATGTGCAAGACACCCTACTGATATATACTATTTAAAGTCCTTATGGAGTCTTAGGAGTTAGTTATTGTTGCTCTTATATTCATCAGAGTTAAGTGTTTACTGGGAAATCATACCCTGGCAGAGAAAGAGAGAGACAGAGTTAAGTTCCAGAATTTAATTTTCTCATTCCCAAATCTTTAATATTTCCATATCAGATACTATCCCATTATCTTCTGCACAAATAAATAAATAAATAAATAAATAAATAAATAAATAAATAAATATAACCTTGAAAAATCCCCTCCCCAAAATTTTCATGGCTATACATCTGGGGTTCTGTTAAATCAGATTCTGTGATCCACAGAATATTTATTTCAGCTCCTCAATTAGCTGGTTATATTTCTATTTTAGTGGAGGATTTGGGTATGTGTGTGTAGGGGGTAAGAGTTTTTTCTTACCTGGTCTTACTACCACTTGGTAGTTTAGTTCATTGCTGGTTTGTAGAAGGAGTAGGAAAATGGTCCTAAAATCATCACATAAAAAATTATAAAAGAAGAAAAATATTAATATTCCTCATATTTAGACTATGGTTTGCATTTAGTGGTGTTTTCCAAATCTCTCACCCTGATCTCCAACTAGCCAAGAAACATTATCTTTGCACTTCTAGATATTTCTCTTATGAAGTCTGTTCATGAGTCTTTGCTTTCCTTCTCTTCACAATGTTACATTCATTCCTAACTTCCAAATATTTCTGTAGAAAGATCTACAATTCAACAGTTCAATTTTTTTGAGAAAATAAATAGTTATATGGGGTCATGATCCATGTAGTGTTATGGAAACATAGGGCACACCTCTATTTTTGAAAGTTTGGGAAAGACTTTGAGAGATATAATTAGAGAACCATCTAAGGCATAAGAGCCAATCAGGTGGCATATAGAGAAGTATAGGTGGGGCTGGTGGGTTTCAAGAATAAATTGAAGGATAAATTTAAGCTTGAAAAGAAGAGAAGGAAGAACAAGAAGAGGACATAATGAAGGACATATCAGAATGAGGGAGCCAGGCAGACATCAACCAGCCAGACATGGAGAAGCAGTAAAAATAAGCTATACAGAAGGAAAAAAAAAGTAATAAGCCAAGTCCTGACAGAAAATGAAGACAAAGATATAAAGAGAAACAGGTTATTTAAGTTAAAAGACCTAGCCAGAATGGTGCCTAAACTAGGCTGAGTATTCAAAAACTAATAATAAGTTTGTGTCACAATTTGAGAGCAGGTTGGTGGCCTAATAGTAAAAGCCTGGTACGCTTCTCTTTGCAGCATTGTCACAGTACAGAAAGCCATAGATATTTAGAGAGAGAGAGAGAGAGAGAGAGAGAGAGAGAGAGAGAGAGAGAGAGAGAGAGAGAGAGAAACCATGAGATGTACATCCACAATACAACTCTCACACACCTAAAGCTCAGGAAATGTAAAAGAAGAAGGTGCAAAGAAAGTAGAACCAGAAGACTAGGAAGTCTGCTGTAATACTGTATCTTCTATATCTTCTATAAATGACACAGAAACTATATTCATGAAATTTAATGATATAGCTGCTTAACCAAGTCCAGAAAAGTGACAACATAACTGTTGATGGGAGAAATTTCAATGGTATGGTGTCACCCATAGATGAACAGATACACCCATTTAAAATCTCCAAAGAGAGGGAGAAATAATATTCTCCAGGTATAAGGCCACCAATTGGTTATCAAACACCTAAAAATAAAACCATACACATAGGAAATATCAAAAAGATTAGGTGTTATATGTGGTTAGGTAACATGAAAAATGCTCAGATGTGGGATAGGAAGTGGAAAACTCTGAAATTATAGTGTATATGAATTGTAAAGAGGATATTTACTTAAAGCTCCATTTTATTGAAAGCTTTAAAAAAGACTTCATGGCCAACAACTGGTCACATTTTCTACAGTGGCTACAACTCATAAAATAGGGAGCCTTATTCTTATTTTTTGTTTCCCAACTTCTATTCCAAAGAATTTTATTATTTCAAATATTATTGGAAAAGTAGGTAAAGAATGAGAGATTTACAGCTATGATATCTGATCACTTCCAATGTAAGTGAGATATAGCAAGTGCATTTCATAAATATTCTGTTTTTGGCAATATATTGTTCCCATGGACTCTGAGCAATAGAATAGGATGTTTTGGATTGATGATATTTAAATTTTCTGAAGTAACACAACTGCTAATTTTTAGAAGTAGGTTTTGGCATTTTAGTATTTTACAATACTGTCTTCTGGTGTTGTAATCATTGATATGATCATAGTAAAATCTAAAGGATAGTTTAGTGGCAGAAGGGATTGTGATACAGGATAGTTGAGTATCACCTACTCTAATGCTGCCAGAATATAGTCCAAAGGTATTAGTTACAAAATCTCTACTCTGTTTGCATTCTCTTCCTTAAGCCTGGGTCATTCTTCCTAAAGCATGCCTGTAGTTCTATTGTTGTTTCTGTTTGCATTATTGCAGTGTTTTTAGTTTGTTCCATGTGTTGCTGCACTTCACTGAGCTGCTACTATGTGGATCACAGGCACCATGAATTATTAGGACTGTAACTTAATTGACTTTCACAGTGCATATTAAAAGAAGAAGGCATATTTGAGTAGTTGTCCCTTCATTGTGACAGGAAATGACTAACATCTGTGTGTAATGAGGAAACCCTCTTCAAAACTCACCCTCCTTCATTCTGGGGGAGAGAAGAAAATCTGCAAGTGAGTGTTGACAAATCTGTGGCAAAGGCATGCGCCAAGTGAGAAGTAGAAATAAAAAGCCCCTTACAACATCGTTAAACATCAAGCCTGATGAATTATTCATTTAATAGCTTCAAAGTTGGGCTTGGAAAAATGTAAATAAAACACACAGAGAACTTTCTACTTTCTGGAAATGATTTTACAGTCATGAACTAAATGCAAGGAGCACTTAAAGTGTCTAACTGCATTGTATATTTTATGTAAATTAGGAATATTGAACAAATTCTCCATTTGGTGTAAAAGAGGGAAAGAAAATATACCTCTCCTGATGATCAATGCCTTTGAGAAAATGAATTATCTTTATTTTCTCCATTATCTTTTATCACCATTTTACATACTCTATAAAATATCGACCCGCAAGGTATTCAAATAAAATGTGATGCAATTTGTCTGATTCATGGGTCTTTTGCTTTATATTTTCTAGGCATGACTATGACCTTCTCTGCAGACCTAATTACAACTCCTGGCTTTACTTTGACATAATGGAAAGTAGTTTAGCTATAGGAAAAAAGTCATATATGAAAGCAAATATAGTCCTTGGCACTCAGAGGTCAGGGTTTAAATCCTAATTCTGTGTTTAAATATAACATTTGGATTTATCAATTGTAATGGTTCACATAAGTTTTAAGTTGGATTAATATGGGTTAAATACACATACTTTTTATTTTAAAAAAGTTGGAAACTCATAATACTAGTGAATAAAATGTGTGCTAACAAAATTCTTTTAGTGACTGATTCTACTCTTCTCAAATTCACAGCCATAGCTTTTCCTGAGAACCTAACATTTATCAACCATATGCATTGTGCATCAGTTAAGGCAAGACAGACAGTGCCACTATTCTAGAATATGGTATAAATGACACATAGAAATCCAGCACTCCCAAATATCACTTAAGGCCAACATAAAATCTTCGGCAATTGTTCTCCCAGGCACCTGTCTGGCTTTACCTAAGTCTGATAGCCTACTTAAGCAAAGTAAATTACTACGTATACTGTATGAGTATAGACTCATTGGAAGGATAATCATAACTTCCATTTGTAATGCTCTAGATGTTTCTTGGTAAGGTAGTAATCCATTGGAGAGTTAAATAAACTTATTGTACCATCACATTTGTTAGTCAAGTCCCTATGTATATTTCTCTTTCATCTGCAAACCATGAAAGATGATCACACTCAATTATACCACAAGAACATTTGCTCAACTATGGTCATAGCAGCATTATTTCTAACAGCCAGTACCCGGAAACAACCTTGGTTCTCACTAATCAATGGATGAAGAAAACGTGGTACATTTACACAATATACTATTACACAACGGGATAAACAGAAAGAAAAGAAAAAGAAATGATATCTTGAAATTTCAGGTTAATGGCTTGAACTAGAAAAAAAATTATCCTAGGTGAATAACCCAAACTCAGAAAGATAAACATGATATATACTCAGTCATGGATATTAGCTGTAAAGCAAAGGATAAACAGGCTACAACACAAAGCCCCAGACAAGCTAGGTAAAAAGAGGGAACTTAAGGGGGATATATACACAAAGCTACAGGAAGAAAAGATGGTATTTCCTGGGTAAATTGAAATGGGGAATGAATGGAGGGGATGGGGGATGAGAACATGAGGGATCAAGAAGACAGAGTTGGGGTAGAGACAGTGGGAAACCAAAGAAAGAGATATCTTGACAGAGGGAGCTATTATGGGGTTAGGAAGAAACCTGGTGCTAGAGAAACTCTCAAGAATCTATAAAGATGACCCTAGCTAAAAATGCTAGCAAAAGTGGAGAGGGTGTAAGATTAATGATTACCCTAATTGTCCTTATAGAACCTATATTCACTAACTAATGGAAGCAGATGAACTGGACTGAGCTCCTGAAGTTCAGCTACAGAGAAGGAAGAGGGATCATATTAACATGGTGGGTAAAGAGCATGATGTGGAAAACCACAGGGATAACTGACTCAAGGTAGTGGGAGCTCATTGATTATGGACTGACAGATGGGGAACCTGTATGGAAGAGAACGTGGTCCTCTGAATGAGGATGACTGTAGCGCACACACACACACACACACACACACACACACACACACACACATGACCTAGAGACAAATATTGGGGATCCAACTTAAAGCTGGAGATCATAAAAGCAAAGCAGCTGGGTACTAGGTCCAACTGTACCTCAGAGTAAAATGAGATCCTGGCTCCACCAAGCCTCAGACTGAAGCCTCTCCTCAGCATGTCTGGAGAAAACTGAGACAGAAACTCTTCCTATCCTCAATGTGACTAGAGAATGAATGTCTGATGCTGAGACCTTGCTACTATCTCATATACCTCCCTAATGTTGGGATTAATGGAGTGTGATTCCGGGTGTTGAGATCCTCTTTGTGTGATCTGTTTCTCTGCAGGAATGAATCAGTCTTGTGTGTATAACTTTTGTAAATGATTCAGTTTTCTTTCCTGATTCTCTAATTCTGTCTCAAGCATTCATAGCTGCTATATGGCATAACCCCAAGAGATAATAATCATATTAACATTGCCTTTCTAAAGTAGCATAATCTCCTTGAAAAATTTGATCTTGGAAGATATCTATAAGTCTAGCTTTAGACATTTGTTCCACATTCTTAGCCTCATCTCTGAACCAGAAAGTCCATTAGAATTGAGGTCCAGGTTCTAGGTCAGCTTTAATAAAATCTATCCAATCTACAGGGATAACTCTATTACAAACAAATTCCATGTTTAATCAATTTCTTCACAAATGGTGAATGGGTGCCATTCGAGACAACAGCTTCCTTGAATTTCCCTAAAGCTAACATTGTTACACGTTTCTACATAGCTCTTATAGAATCTACTTCAATTGGCACTTCCTGTAAGGTTACTGGATATATTAAAGCTGGTTCTCTTAAGACCTTAGAGTATTCCTATTTTCCCTTAAAATACAATGCTGAATTTGGTTGTTCATGAAATTCCCACATCTGGATTTGAATGTTTCTATAATCTGCTTTAGGTGTTTCTAAGGCATGCATTTTAGAGATAAACCAAAAATTATCAAACCAATGACAAGGATTATAAAAATGATAATTAATAATAGGTCAATCCAAGTAAAGTAGATTATCACTTCATTTACTCTTATTCATTTTTAAATCATCCATTATGTAGGCATATATATATATATATATATAATTTTTCCATATTAATACTGTTTTCCATTTTGTAGTGTGGGGAATAAAACTCGTTTTTAAACTAATCCTTTACTTTAAGAATTCCCAGTAAGCTTAACAAATCTGTCCACAATGTCAGTGAACTTCAAGGCAAAGCACATCTGAATCAGAGAACTTGCTTGTGACCATGAGGTGAGAGTGTCAGCCCAAGGAGAGGGTCTCTAGGAAAACTCAAAAGTCTCCCAAGTTTTGGTGGCAACTGAACTGTTTAGAAAAGCTACAACCAAAAAAAATCCCACACTTTACTCAAAGATTTGAGGGGAAAACAAAAGCTGTTCTGAAGGGACTCAAGCAAGAGGGACTCGGGTGAGTCCTGCCTGCTACTCAGGCTTGGACCCGGGCTGGTAGCCTAAAAGGGGCTTTTTCTGGAATTTGTACTTTTAAAATTGGGTTCCAAATATAGTTAGAAAAATAAATGACCCAGAGATAGGAATTCAGGTTCAAACTTCAAGATGAAGATCACAAAAGTAAAGCAGCTAGGTACTAGCTCTCACTGTACCTCAGGCTAAAATGAGATCCTAGTTACACCAAAGCTCAGAATGAATCCTCTCCTCAGCAAGGCTGGAGAATCCTGAGACTTCAATGTCTTCCTACCCTCAATGTGACTGGAGAATGAATTCCTGATACTGACTACTGAAGACCTTGCTCCTATCTTTTGTATAGCTCTAGTTGCTGGGATTAATGGAATGTGATCCCAGGAGGTGAAATCCTTTGTGTGAGCTGTTTCTCTTTAGGACTAGAGCAAATCTGTGTGGCCTTGAACTCGCAGAGATCTACCTCTTAATCCTGAGTTTTAGGATTAAAGTTGTATACCACCACCTCCTAGTTTCGGGATGCTGGAAGTAAAGGTGTATGTTTGGCTTCTATGGCTTGTGGCTGCTTTGCTTTCTGAATCCTCAAGCAAGCTTTAATAAATTATAAATAATATATCACCACAGTTTACAGTTATTTTACTTGATCTGTTTGTGGGGAGGGGGCTTGGCAGTTGTACCAGGACCTATTCCATGTGCATTAACTGGATTTATGGGGCCCATTCCTATGGTGGGATACCTTAATCACTCCTGATACAGGACAGGGGCTTGGTCCTGCCTCACCATGGTATGGCAGACTTTCTTGACTCCCCAAGGGAGGCCTTATCCCCTGAGGAGTAGATATGGGGTGGGAATGAGAGAGGTATGGGGACAGGAGAAGGGGAAGGAGGGAAAGTTGGGTATTTATGTAAAATAAAATATGAATTTTAAAAAAGTAAACAAAAAACACTTAAAAAGAAGAAGCATTTATTGAATGAGTATAGAAGTTTAGAAAGAGGCATTGAAGTGACATAGATAGGTGATGACAGTTAAGATGGGTTTATATACACATGGAATATCACTGTGCCTTCCAAACAAGCTTGACCTCTCTGGAAATAACACATGTTGTGATCAAGCTTTCCCAGATCACAGGGAATGCAACTTGAAATATGTGATAATCTTGTAACATAACACCCAATTATCATATGTTATCGTATGTGTGAGACAAAGGAATGAAATTATAAATGGAAACTAATGGAAGGTATATAAGTCAACATCCTGCTACACACAGGCTCAGCCTCTGGATGTGTTTTTCTGAGCTAGTGCTGACATTAATGAATAAACATTTTTCCTACCAAGAATACTTGGTATCACATCTCTCTATTTGATGGAACTCCAACAATATTGATTGTGCCTTTGATTGCTTCTGTGTCTGCCCAGCCTGTGACAATAAAGAACAGTGGCCCACTCCACAGGGGTATTTAGTTTTCTTATCCATGAGGCCTGTCCCAGTATTCACAAGGGCTTAGCTTTCTCTAGAATTCTGAGGAGATCTCAGCTGAAAGGAAGGCTTTTACACCAAACTTATGTATGTTCCTGAGATGCCACAGATTAGCCTTATATAGCCCAAATAATTCTAGTATTATTGATCATGCCAGTTCATGAGGTTCTACACTTCATGTCTGCATCGGGATGTGGTACCCAACTCAAAAATCATTGGGATTCTGTGTAGTGAAGCCAGAGTGTTAAGTCGGAACATTTCTCTGAATTTGTGTGTCTTGACATCAGAAAATCCCTGAGGCAGAGCACAGAAGCTATCAGACAGAGAGCTCAATGGGAAACTTCTAGACTTCTGCAGCAGAGTGGTTACCTTAGTAGTGACTTGATGACAGGTCAGGTCAAAAAGTATGAAGCAGAGTATGAAAGGTGGAAGTTCATAACAATATAAAATTCATCAGTTTATATAAACACTTGTATCTTAAATCAATACATGCCTAAATTTCTATTGCTAAATAGTCCTTTATATGTGCCAACTTCTATAAAAGAGCAAAAATAAAGGAATTCTCAATTGGATACTGATTTTTATTTTTGAGACAGAGTTTCTCTGTGTAACATTCCTAGCTGCCCTGGAACTTGCTTTGTAGACCAGGCTAGCCTCAAACTCACAGAGATCTGCTCACCATTGCCTTGTGAGTGTTGCAATTAAAGACATGGGTCACCACTGCCCAGCTTGAATATTGATTATTTTATTTTTCTATTATCCAATATAGACATATATATATATATATATATATATATATATATATATATACAAAAACACAAAATCATATACATATCATGTAATTATAAAATGCATGAGTATGGGCTGATGTTACAGAGACAATTATAATAGTGAGTTTCATAAATGAGATGTCTTTGATTATGATTTTTAAAAATCATTTCTGACTTTTTATTCACTTATATATAAAATGGATATAATGAATTTACTACAAAAAATAATATGGGACAAACACACACACACATACAAACACACACACACACACACACACACACACACACACACATACACACACACACACACACACACACACGCTTGCCTGTGCATGCACCAGAAATTTCCTAGAAAGCTTTAGGAAAACCCTGCTTTTACTGAAACTGAACCCTGAACATTAAATATACCTGTGTACAAACACAGACATAATTTGTCCCTTTGGCTCCTATTTTGATGAGAACAGCAAAGAATGCTAGTGTTATCTTAGTGCCAGTCTGCCTCAGTCTATTGTTGTTTATTTCCTCTATCTTCCACAAATTACTGAATGATATCTATGGAGAGGCAGCATCTCAAAATCTCATTACAGTTTTCTCTTACAAGAGAATATTATGCATTTTCTAACTTGTTTTATTGTATTTATTTATTTACATATTTATTTATCTTTTTGATGTAAGTTATATGTCTTATAATGCTAAAAGAATATGATAAATTTCCAGTGGAAGAAAATAACTGTTTTAGTTTTCATTTAAAAGGAACTAGATGTTGGGTCACAACAAAAGATTGGTGTTTAAAAGGCATCATTTCCTTGCCTGTGAGTGTGAAATATCTTGGAAAATAAGGTTGATTCAAATTTTTTTAAAATTCTAGGGCAGTTGCAGTTGTAAAATTGTCTTTCAACTTTTCCATCTAAACCAATAATCAGACTTCCATGAATAGGCTTCATAGGTTATTCTTTACAGTGACATTGGGTACTACAGATGAAAAATGTATTTTGTAGCACAATCAAAATGATAATTTTTTTCAATATGCTTTTTGAAGCTACATTTGCCACAGAAGACAATAGCTTCAACAAACTATTGTGAAAAACCTGTAATGTGGACAAAATTCATTTTTCTAGTCATTTCTAACCTTTGTTCTTCTCATGTTTCTGAATTTCTAAATCTATCCAGAAGTTCGGTAAGCCTTTCCACTTCTGAGACAAATACAACATGGAAATTTAATTATTTTAACATGCATTTTATTTTTGTATTATATATACTAGAAAATATATAATCAATATGTTTTTTTTCTCAGTAAAAGAAGACAGAAATGCCAAAGTATTATGACTTTGGGCATGTCACTTCAATAAGAGACTTTGTTTTGTGTCTTAGCTTAGGCTCCGAAGTCCCTCAGAAACTGTTTGATTGAAGTTTGAACGAGACATTTTATCTATAATACTCAGTATAGGGTTACATAACAAAACGTCCATCAGTGGCTTTCATGTGTACTAATGTTGCTATTATCATAAGCATTCTGGTATATCTCTTTTACTTTTCTTCCTTAAAAGCAGAAAAGTCTCCAGGACTAAAATTGGCCACTAAAGTCAATATCAAAGACACTGCTTTTAGACAGTGTAATCAAGGTGATGAAGAAATTAAACATAATGATAAGGAGATGATGGTGTTCAGAATGCTTTTGGACAATATGTATGATTAAAATGATTGAAGATTTAAATATCATTACATAAAAGAAGAAGCAAATTTAAATTTTGTGATTCCAGATGGTATAATAGGGACACACAGAATGTGTGATTTGAAAAGCTTTACCAAGGCCTTTATCTAAGCAATGCAAATTGTACAAAAAACAATGTAAGTCATCCAGTTTTTTTGTACTTCACAAAGATCTAAAATAACTCTTACCTTGGTAGAACTACTACATACATCCACTCGATAACAACAAAGGTGAAACAGTACTTTCATTGCTTCCCTTCATCATAGCCTCTGAAGATCTACTGCAAGTTGGAGAATAAAAGATTATTTGTTTCTGTTTGTGGTCAATTTCCTGTTTGGTAAGTATCAAGAACAATAATTCTATATCTCAGAAGGTTTGGTTATTCATTTGGTCATTCAACATCATTTATTCAATGTCCCATGCTTGTTGTGGTTTCAGAAATGTCAAACATATATTGCTCCTGAGCCAAGTCAGTAGGGAAAGATGGAATTGTAAGCCATAATTGGAACACAGTGAGATAGGTACAAAATGCTATATGATCGGAAGCAAAAAAAAAAGAAGAGGAAGAAGAAGAAGAAGAAAGAAAGAAAGAAAGAAAGAAAGAAAGAAAGAAAGAAAGAAAGGAAAAGAAACACATACTGGTACTGGGAATTTATTCAGGGAACATAACAATAACAAAATGGATGATATTACATAATTCATAGTTTTCTTGGAGGGCCCAATGTAAATCAACAAACAAAAATATGGGAAGAATTGTAGTGTCTGTGGTTTAACAAGTAGTTTGGGAGCTGCAGAGGCCAGAGAATTCATGGAGTAATAGTCAAAGATTTTCCTACAAAGCAAGGTCTGTCTTTAACAGGAAAGGCCCTGTAAACTAAAACAAATAAATGAGCATATCATTCATGACTTGATACTTTGTGATTTTTACCCTGGAATGTGGTTGTTTACAATAGATGTAGAAAAAAAGAGGTAGACAAAGAATTTCAAGGGTTTTTATAAAGTATGGGTAATAGGTGAGGATGGGGTCATGCAACACCATTAGCAAACAATCCACAGTGTGAATCCTGCTTTCCTAAAAGACAACAGTAAATTTCATCAGGATGGGAGCAAAGTGATAGTGAGAGGGAAGAGGCACAAGTCAGGGCTTAAATCCTATGCCAATGTTTTATTTGTATGTAGACAGTGTCCTTGAATATCTTTTATTTCATACTATTTGGATTTAATTTTCTTGCAAAAGGTGTTATTTCTTAATAAACACTGCTTACTGAATTTTAATCATGAATGAGAAAGTCTTTTTATAAGTACATGACTTAGGATTTCATGTTATTTTGATCTTTCATAGCTTGCCTAATTTAGCCCCTTCGAGTAGATTCATTAAACCATTTTTGTTTTGGAAAGATACATTTTTTTTATTCCCTCTCTAACCCTTTCTAAATGGCTATTAAAAAGTTTATGTCTTGACTCTAATTAATAAACTACAAGTTTTCAATTAGCAAAATATATTTAAAAACAAAAACTTGGATCACTCTCAAAGAAAAACCTGCTGTACACAATTTCAACCCTCTGCCAGGAATTAGCAACTGATGTGCTGACATAGTACATGCATATTTACTTTTGTTATTCCCAAAATGCACTGTTACCATGGTAACTCATGGTACCAAGGAACAGATGCTCTTGGTAGCTATAAAGAACAAAAAATAAGGAAAAAACAGAGAGAAAATGTGGAATGACTGTAATACAAAACCATATTTATATATCATGATGTAACTGCTGCAAGATAATTCAGGAAAATATAGAGATGGACAAACACTACTAGAGAAAATCATCAGTTCAACACTCCACTCTTAGGGGTGCCTTTTCTTTGAAATATTTATCAGAGAAGCCTTACTGAGTGATCGATAAATCATTTGAGTAGCTTCTCTATTCTTCAGTTTATTAAAGGTTCTATTACCTTAACTATTTGCTTAATATTGTATGGTGAGTACTTCAACAACACTTTCAGGAACGTATGAAAACATTCATAAACCAAATGAATACTTGGATAGAAATTTAAGAAGATGCTTATGAAACAAATGATTGAAAGAGCACAAATTATTATTAGAAAAAGAATCAACACTTATTAATATATAACACATATGAATATATAAGAAGCTAAGAAAATGCTATTTTGAGGGCTTTTCCTCTAGATTATTTGGTCCAGTAAATCTGCAAAGGGCACTAGAGGTTATAGCATGTGCATGGAATAGGCTTTAGGTCAGGCTGGTGAATTTTTTCAAGAAGAATATTAGGCAAAATCTTAAATATTCTAATTTTTAAACTGCTGTGCAATTTTTCAAAACCTTGTATAGTGCTTAAACTAGTGTATTCATCTTGAAAAGAAAGAAGGTGGAATTTCAATATTTTTCAAAGTAGAATGTTCCTATTTCATCTTAAAATATCTCTGATTTCCATGTAACATCTGGATTTTACATAAGATTTATTTTTTTTCAAAAAAAGATTTCTGCTATTACCAATAATTTGCACATGATAACCTGAAACTAAAATCAAAACAACTCTGCCAGTCTCAGCAGTAAATATGTTCCAAAAGAGGCATCTATGTTTTAGAAATCATTCCGTGAACTTGGTCAATAAAAGAAGTCTTTAAGAATTTTCCAAAAAAAAAAAAAAATCAAAGCATTTGAGCTTTTGGTACTATTCACGATGCAACATATAGCATTAAGTTTATGTGGGAGTCATTAATATACATGAAAAATTGCATTTGCCAAGTAATTTCCCAATGCCTAATTTTTGTTTTATGTAGAAATTTAAAGAAACACATATTATCAAATAGTTGAATGTCTGTCTGTGTGTGTTTATGTGTGGGTGTGTTGATATAGAGTCTCATTCTATAGCAGAGAATGAACTGGAACTCCCAGCAATCATTACATCACAGCCTTTTAAATGCTTGAGGGAAAAAATGTAAGTCACTATACCTATCTAATAACCAATTTCCTTTGCAAAAGGATTTAACCATATAAGGAGCACTCCACCATCAACCCATTATAGAAATGTATAAATAACAACTTATCACAGGGCATATTGAGATGATCTGTGGCACTATGTAGAAATATTGAGAGTCTAATTTCTGATGGCCTTATTTCCTAGACTCCAATGTTGTGAGTGTGTGTGTGTGTGTGTGTGTGTGTGTGTGTGTGTGTGTGTGTGTGTGAATGAGAGAGAGAGAGAGAGAGAGAGAGAGAGAGAGAGAGAGAGAGAGAGAGAGAGAGAGAGAGAGAGACCCAGGATGAACAACTAACAAAATCAAAAGCAAAGTATACTTAGGACCACAATGTTCAGTCCACCATGGCTTGCAGTGATTTTTTAAAATACTTTAATATTTCTTTCTTTCTTTCTTTTATTATTTACAATATACATATCAATCTCAGTTCCCTCATTTTCTCCCGCCTTCCCATGCCCCACAAACATTCTCCCATCCCATTCTCCCCTCTACTCCACAGGGAGGGTGATGCTTTCCAGGAGTGATCAACAAAACCTGTCAAGTCATTTGGAGAAGGGACTAGGCCCTCCCTCCTGCCTTTAAGTTAAGGGAGTATCCCTCCATGGGGAATGCTCTCCGAAAGTCCTTCTGTACACCAGGGATACCCCCTGGTTCTACTATCAGAGGTCCCTTAGACTGGCCAGGTGTTCTAACTGAGACCCACCTTCAGGTGGTCTGAGTTGGTATAATGCTGGTTTCCAAACTATCAGTCTTGGGGTCCAATAACTCCCCCTTGTTCAGGTCAACTGTGTATGTGGGTTTCTGTAGCCTGGTCTTATCCTCCCTCTCTGCATCTGGATTCCAGTTCTGCTCAGTGTTTAGCTGTGGGTGTCTGCTTCTGTTTCCGTCAGTACTAGATGAGTGTTCTATGATGGTAGATAAGTTAGTCATCAATCTCATTATCAGGGAAGTGCATTTAAGGTAGCCTTTCCACTATTGCTCAAATTGTTACCTGGGGTCAGTGTTGTAGGTTTCTGGACATTTCTCTAGAGTCAGAGTTATCTTCAAACCTATAATGGCTCTCTCTTTTATGATCTCTCTCTCTCTCTCTCGCTCTCTCTCTCTCTCTCTCTCTCTCTGTGTGTGTGTGTGTGTGTGTGTGTGTGTGTGTCCTCTCTTTTGCCTACTCCTCTCCTGATTCAATCATCCTAGTTCCACATGCTTTCCTCTCCTCCCCTTCTCTTTCTCCTAGCTCCCACTTCCCCACACTTCCAATAAGCTCAGTTAATCTTGTCTTTTTCCCTTTCTCTGAGGGCCCTTTTATGAATCTCTTAGAATCTTCCTTGTATCCTAGATTCTGTGGTGGTGTGAATTATAGGCTGGTGATCATTTGCTCTATGTCTTACATCCGTTTATGAGTGAGTACATACCGTGTTCCTCTTTTTGTGACTAGGTTACCTCATTTAGGATGGTTGCTTCAAAATTCATCCATTTACCTGCGAATTTCAAGATTCCATTGTTGTTTCAGCAGAGTAGTATTCCATTGTGTAAATATGCCACATCTTCTTTATCCATTCTTCCGTTGAGGGGCATCTAGGTTGATTCCAGGTTCTTGCTATTACAAAAAATGCTGCTATGAACATAGTTGAGCACATGTCTTTGTTGCATGGATTTGAATCTTTTGGGTATATGCCTAAGAGTGGAGTTGCCGGGTCCTGTGGTAGACTGTTTACCGTTTTCCTGAGGAACCGCCATAGTGATCTCCAAAATGGCTGTACAAGTTTGCACTCCCACCAGCAATGGAGGAGAGTTCTGTTTTCTCTACATCATGTCCAGCATAAGTTGTCACTGGTGCTTCTAATGTTAGCCATTCTGGCAGGAGTTAGATGATATCTCAGAGTTGTTTTGATTTGCATTTCCCTGATAGCTAAGGATGTTGATTACTTCTTAAGTGTCTGCCTTTTTGATTTCTTATACTGAGAATTTTCTCTTCAGTTCTGTGCCCCATTTTTAATAGGGTTATTTCGTGTTTTGTTGACTAGTTTCTTAAGTTCTTTGTATGTTTTGGAGATCAAATGTGATGATTTGAATGCTGCAAATTTGGGCAAGAAGCAGCTGGTGGGGCAAAGCTGCTCATCTCATGGTAGCCTGTAACAAACCATGAAAAGAACCAGATTGCAATGTTCTACTGAAGACACATTTACAATTACCTAAATTCTTACCTTTAGACTATATGTTTCTACCACATCCTTAAAGTGTCATGGGTTGTTAACACTACCTTCCATGCCTGCTCTTTGGGGATGTTCAACATTTGAACTATTGGGTTTAATAGGAAGTATGCAAACATCTTGTATTCCATCGATACAAATAGAAAGAAAACAGCAGCCACAGTATCTGAAAAGCCCATCACTACAAGGTAATCTACTATTGCTTTTGTTTTCTTTCAAAGTAAGCTTTAATTTTAGGTCAAATTAATCTATCTGCCTAATTGACTGAAGTGTCTTTTTTTTATCTATTCCTATTCTCTTTCTCAATCCCATCATTGACCTTGAAGATCCTGTACCACTTTTTCATTATAAAGCATATTTGCAGTAATTGCACACATGCAGTCAGTAGTGACATAGAATGAATGAATACAAAAACTGAAATAGTTGCACATACTTGAAACTGATCAAACAACAAGACAGAATAAAATGTGAATTGCAAGTATAATTGATTGCATTACAATGAGAGTGGGTAATCCAATAAGTAGAACCAACTGCTTTTGAGTTGCCACATTGCTGTACTTGAAAGAAATGTTTCTATGAAGAATTCTAGATGCAAAAGCTATTTATGGTAAAAATATAATTATACTTGCTAATTATAATGAATGAAAATGATTTATTTAAATTTTTCAGGAATAACAAAGTGATAAATGAATTTTAATGCACCCTTGTTTCATGATGTATGTAGGTAATAATCAATTATTTAAAACTCTCTATGTTTAAGGAAATCCATGTGTCAAATGTTTGGTCCAGCCTGTGGTTATATGAGTAGGTGTTGAAATTATAAAGAAGCCTACATAGATGGCAGTCTTCTATTTGTACAGAAATATGTTACATAAGGGATAACAGGATTCCAGTTTCATTTCTTTTTTATTCTGACTGACAGGGAGTTCTAAGGTTCCTTTGCTCATTGTTTCTACAGGATGTTTGCTACTCAGCAGTTCAAACATAGTGGAGACAACTGACTGGAGATGAAAACTACAAAATTGTAATGTCAAAATATTTTTTGGTAAGCTTGTGCTTAAGATATTTTATCATAGTAACAGAAAGCCAAGTGGCACATACATATTTGGTCATCTACTAAATAATCCTTAAGAAACACAAGTAAATTGCTGTCGCATTACAGATTCAACAAAATGAAGCAAAGAAGAAAACAAAACTCCCCACAAACACAAGAGGAGCTAAAGAGTTAATTTAGAAAGAAATCCCTACTTCCCAAGGTGGAAGACAACAGAGCTTAGGTGGCCACTCAAATCTAATTGTCATTGACTTCCATGCCCACATTCAAGTTTTTACTTTGTAAAATGAGCCAAAAAATTATAATGATTAACTATGAATATGGGAGATGGGATTAGTTCTAAAAGTAATAATTTAATCCAGACTTAGTCAATGTAATCCAATCATTCTCTGTAGTCACTACTTCTTTCCAGGAGGTTTTATTCTATTATTTTGCTGAAAGAAATGCAGTAGATGGTTGGATTCATTCTCTATTCAAATCAAACATCTAGACAACAGTCAGAATGAGTAAAATTAACTATATTGTTGTTTCAATATATTGTTTATGATTTGATGAAGTGACTGGAGATCAAAATGCTAGGCTAGCCACAGGAATAGAACCAGGCAATGGTGATCCACCTCTTTAATTTCATCAGCTACACTATTTAGAAGCTGGGCAGTGGTGGCATACACCTTTAATACCAGGACTCAGAAGGTAAATGCAGATGGAGCTCTGTGAGTTCAGGACTAATCAAGGTTAGAGTGATTCAGTTTAAAAGAGAAAGAGCTCACACAAAGGAGACCTCAGCTCTTAGAATCCCATGCCTTTAATCCCAGAGTTACAGAGGTACATAAAATAGGAATAGGGCATTCAGTATTCAGTCTCAGCGATTTATTCTCCAGTCAACTGAGAAAAGACAGTTCTTTCAGCCTGAGGTAGAGGTAAGGGCTAGTGGCTGGTTGCTTTGCTCCTCTGATCTTCAGTTAAACCCCAATACCTGTCTCTGGGCACTTATTATTTTTTCTACATATTGTACATTGTATATAACTTTACTTATATAATACTATTTAAGTATATATTTTTACAGTATATTATTACTTATGTGAAGGACACATGAGCCAGTCAAAAATGGCGCCAAGGGGAATTTATGAGTGTGGATCCTGAGATGTTTACAAATGTGGGTGATTGGTTGCCAAGATCAAACCACATGAGGTTACTGCATGAATAGCTAGTGTTCACTAGCGCATCTAGGTGCATGATAGGTTAACCTTCAAAACCATTGGCTGGCTGTTTTCCCACCTTGCAGTTTTTTTGCTTTAAAAGATTCTTGATATGGGGTATTAAATGAGTTCCTGCTTGACTAGGATCTCCACTGTGTCTGATTGTCTCCGAAATCCTGAGAGGCTGGGGAACAGGAGAGCTGTGTACTTACCCTTCCTTGGACCCAGCTCAGCCTTCCATGGTTGAGCTAAGACTCTACACACACACAAACACACACACAAACACACACACACACACACACACACACATTATTATATACATATGACATAACTTATTATATTATAGAATATATAGTGCTATACTATCATTTATGTGTAGTGTTACTTAGATCTTTAAGTGATTTCATAAGGTGTTCTGTTGACTTAGTTATATAGAAAGCTAATACCTACACACACACACACACACACATACACACACACACACACACACACACACACACATATATAAATATATATATATATATGAGAGAGAGATCAACAGAGACTGAGACAGAGAATCAGAGGTTGATTCAAGAAGTTGGTTTGAATAAGAATGGGCACTGGAATATATCCAACTCCTGTCCTTCAGGTTGAGGACTTAAAAAGGATTTAATGTTACGTTCAGTCTGGAAACTAGATTCTCAGATTCTATTTCTGCAGTACTGAAGACTTCCAATTGCTTTAACAAGGCATATCCAGAGTATCACAAGTCATTTTCTTTAGTTAATATCAACTGATTTCATTTTAGTTAGGAACTAATTGACTCTCTCAGTATAATACCAAAGAGCCAGGCTCTCTAGGATAGGCCCTTATTGGCTTCTTCTGACATCAGAGACTCAAAATGCACAATTAGGTAGAACCATAAGAGTTTCTATACAATTTTTGTTCACATTTTTTTACCTTTTAAAATATATGGCACAGTTGAAACACTATATTGCTAGTCAATACATTAAATGGAGGTGATAAAATTGCTTATTGTAGTTAAAAATTAGAGAGTAATAGATTTAAGATTTCAATCTGTATCTACAGCATAAATTGGTCAAGTGTCTTTCTTTTTTAAGGTTGAAAGGGCTTTTGCTATGCACCCAAACCTAGGAAATCAACAGAACTCCAATGGCTTAGCACATGTTATTAACTTCAGAATGAATCAGTAGAATTAGAGGGTTTATTTAAAGCCCAAAGTATTATTTCTCTATTATATGATGCCTCTTAATATTATTTCAAAGGTTCATCTCTATTTGTATGGCTACTTGTAGATGCTTTTTTAGATATTTCAAAAAAAAAATTTCAGTGAAGATCTATTTTATTTGTGTGTGTGTGGGTGTGGTGGTGGTGGTGGTGGTAGTGGTGGTGGTGGTAGAGTACATGAGTACAAGTGACTGTGAATGCCACAGCAAGGTGTAAGTGACTCAGGAGCTAGAATAACAGGCAATTGGGAGTTTACTGATATATGTCCTGGAAACTGAGTACCTCTGGGAGAACAAATGATGTTCTTAACCACTAGACTGCTTTCCCAATACCTACATCAGATTTTCTCTTCTTTTCAAGGTAGTGTCATTGTCTAATGAGAAAGACAAGATTTTAGGGAAAGGCAAACAACTATTTCATCTAAACTCTTATGTATAGCTCAGGATGAATCGTAATTTTTTGAAAGGCTTTGCATGTATTTGTTTGATTCTTTTCTTTTTAAAAGATTGGCTGCATGGCTAATTTTTCTCTTGGAAAATTCCATAATGGCTTCATGTCTTGATTTTCTACAAGGAGAGAGTAGCATCTGCTAGTCTCTAATTTACTGCTTTCTTTTTGGCAGTGTGATAGAAGTATGAATTTTATGGTTTGGTTGGTAATGTCTAGGTTATAAACCAGGAAGATTACAAGCATCATCAGATCAGAGACTAATATAGTTACTCCAAAAGGGAATTAATACTCAGTATTTTACAATTTGTAGGCTGTATGTTCTCTGTCACAGGACTATACCCTTAATGTAGTGCTAATGGAGTGAGCCACAGCAAATATGGCCTAGAATAGGCCTGCCTTTTCATAACATGAATCTTGACCTATGAACATTTGCTTGAATTAAAAAAAAAACAAAATATAATACATTATTTTTGAAGTTATATAAAATATAAAGTATTACTAGGTATAAGCTGAATAAAAATAAAAGTAATAAAAGGAATTAACATCAATGAATCTAGCCCATGCATTAGGGACACTGGAACACACTTTGAAAGAGTCGTTGACATTTTAATGCACAGTTTTGTCTTGTTCTTGTTCTTTCAAGAGCTTAAGGTATATCATTAACTTGTTTATTTGAGAATGCTCACATCTTTTGATGTATGTATTAACATTATAAACTTTTTCTTTAGGACTGCTTTCATTGTGTCTAATAATTTTTGATAATTAGCATTTTAATTTTCATTCTATTACAATATTAGTTTCAAATATCCTTCTTTATTTCTTCAGTAATCCTTACATCATTCAATTATGTACTGTTTAATCTCCTAGTTTCTATTATTATGGATATTTGCATTTATACTTTTGTAATCAGATACATGCAGACTGTTATTTTGCTTTCTGTAGATTTGTTGAGACTTGCTTTATGTTCTAATATGCATCAGTTTGAGAATTTCATGCCTGGGAATATGCAAACAATGTCTACTCTCCTCTTCCAAGAACCCAATGAAAAGCCAAAGCAAGACTCCACCAAAATTCAATCTAAAGAGCTATTGCATTTCCTGGGCTTCTTTAGAACATAGATGAGAAGATGTTGAAATGATTGTTAATGAGCCCAGGATGGATGATGGCAACCCCAACCTTGCTGCTGCAGTTACAATTAGTCTTTACTATAATACCTGATGATACCTTTGACCATTTGTAATTAAATTGTGTAAAAATTTGTTGATAGAACACTGAATCTCAGATTATTGTCCATGTCCTTCTTCTAAATGGGAACATCAACAGACAACTTACCCCCATGAGAATGATTGCTTGCAAGTAGATATAGATGAATTTGAACTTTAATAACTGGTATGGGCTACAAGTTTTCTGACAGGATGTATGTGCCTTGAATGAAGAATGAATGTTCAGTAACAGCATACACAGTCTCTCCTCTCCCACTAACACTAACTGCTTTAGCTCTAGTCCTCACTCTGTTTGATATTGAGTCCATAAGTTTTGATTCCTGCCCTTTGGTCTGTGTAGGCTTTTTTGACACTAGCTTCTTCATAGTTTTACATCTGATGTACTAAACTTAGCCCCTGGTTTATTGGAGACAAACCATGAATGTGAGAATACCATCCCTTCATTCTTTTTACAAGAAACAAAATATAATAGAGTTTACTCCTTGCTGTTATGAAAGGGTCCTCAAAAAAAAAAAACACATTTGCTAACAGCTAAATACATAAAGTACTTTACAAAGAAAGGCAGTTGATTTAAAAAAGATGGCAGAAGTCAAATTAGAAAGTTGTCAACATAGATATGAAAAACAACTAACCTCCTCTATCAATTAATTTTGCACCTATTTTGTTACTTTTTAAAAAATGTATATTTCTTTTCCTCCAAAGATATCAGAAGATTCAGTTATATGTATAAGTATCCCAACTATGTATTCATGGAAGAAAAAGCATATGTTTCATGGCTTTATTGTATATCTTCATACTATTTTACATATTGGCTATTAGAGATAGTAAATCACTTGCTTTCAGAAAGAAAATGCCAACAAATAATCTCACATGTCTTTGAGATGTTATCCTCTTGTTTAAAAGCTTGGAGATGAGTATTTAATGATAATTATCAGGAGATCAAGTTAAAATTATATCTGTGTAGCAGTGAAATCCTAGCTATGTAAACCTCACAGACAGGATTTGTGTAGTATGGGATTTGGTGACTACATGGGACTTAACATATTAAGTCACCCAGGCATATAAAGTTTGCATTTCTATTCTTCAGATGATGGTAAGGTGGCTGACTTCTGAAATTTTCTTTCATGTTCAGTTTTCTTTAGGCTTTAATTATTTCCTGACTTGTATTTATTTTTTTCTTATATTTTTTACCCTCTTTTAATATTCAGCCACATTCATCACATCACTACAAGACGTAAATAAGTCATGTGGTTTGTCTCACCTTTATGGATACTCATTGATAGAAAAGTATAATAAAATATACAAAGAAAAAAACAAATAACATTTTCCCACTCTTGAAAAGAATGGGAGTTTCAATAACATATTCAAAGAAAAAAAAGGAACTGTTATTGTTGACATGCATCATTCTCCCATGAGTGAATGAGTGCTTAAACCTGGTTAATAATTAAACATAAATAACAAAAATAATTATGATCTAGGCTTTTATTATATGCAAGGGAGTTTCGTTTTACAAAAGTAAAACATTCTCACAATCTGAAGTGATAGTTATTTCCAAGAATAAAATATTAAAGGCAAGGAACATGCCACTGACAAAGAGTACAGTACACCAGGACTACAGAGTTGTTGCTTGACATTTGTGCAGTACCACTCCAACAAAAAATGTCTTACACTGCATTAATTTTGATCTTCATTTTGAAGACACAAATGTCTTTTAGAAAAGTGGAAAACTAGACGATGAACTTTACCATATTACAGTTTCTCAGAAAATTATTTCATTTTCTTATATCAGAAGTTGAGAATCTTATGAAATTAAAAATAATGCAGATAGCTTCCTAGTGACTTGTTCCACTTGAAGACATGACTTGGAAACCAGAAACCCTGTTACATTTGGTGAATGCTGGAATGTTCGCAGCTAATGCTAAGAATTAAAGAGCTGCCAAATTCTTTAATTACCATTAATATTCAATCCTCAAGTATAATGAATTCCATTTTCACACATATCTGAGAAAATTACATTGGAAAGTTAATATATTGCTTTTTGCTAGATTTCACTGAGTACCTCACTGTGAATGCTGGATTCAGCCAGAAGTCATAGCTGCCTAACATTTTTCCTCTTAGCATTTTGGTTACTTGTAAAACACACTCATGTCCCCTATTCTGCCACTTTAATTCCACAGGAAAATGGTGTATGTCTAATGTCACACTACAGTTACATGGATATACTGCTTTGCAACAAGGAGATATGAATGGAAATTGCAGAGTATTTCAACCATTTCTCCTCCCAGCTTTGTACTTAGGCAGGCAATATGTAGTGGCTAATGCTAATTGTCACCTTGACAGAAAGAAAACATTACCTGCACATGAGTGTTTGGGCATGTCTTAAGAGATGATATTGATAGCATTCGTTGAGGTGGGATAACCTACTCACTGTGACTGGCACCATTGAATCAACTGGAGTGCTATAGTGTGTAAAGGAAGAAAAGCAGCTCAGTAGCATTGCTCATTCTTTCATTTTCCTCAACTCCCTTGACTGCAGATGCTATATAACCATCAGCATCAAACTCCTGGCACCCCGATTTCTCCACTGGGATGGACAAAACAGTAGCCTTGAACCAGGGGTCTATGAGGTATTTTGCCATGAGAACAAGAAAAGTAATTACAACAGCAGGCATCAGGTCTGACAACTTGTGGGAAGAAGCTGTAGAAATACTTGTATCATTTTCCAATGTAGTGTGGAGCACATAAAACAAAGAAGTCTCCAGTCTACTACAGGACCTGGCAATCCCACTCTTAGGTGTATATACCCAAAAGATCCACATCCGTGTAGCAAAGACATATGTTCAAATATGTTCATAGCAGCATATGAACATTAGTTGTGACAGCTAGACCCTAGAAACAACTTAGATGCCCCACAACTGAAGAACTGATAATAAAGATGTGGTATATTTACACAATGGAATACTACACAGCGGGGGAAAAAAGCACAACAATGGAATCTTAAAATTCACAGGCAAATGGGTAGAACTTGAAGAAACCATCCTGCATGAGGTAACCCAGTCACAAAAAGAGGAACATGGTATGTACTCACTCATATACGGATTTTAGACTTAGAGCATAGGATCACCAGCCTACAGTTCACACTACCAGAAAAGGTAGGAAACAAGGAGGGCCCTTAGAGAGTCATACAAAGTCTCCCACAGAAGGAGAAAGGGACAAGATCTCCTGAGAATATTGAGAGCAGGGTGGGGGCAGTGAGTGCAGAAGGAGTTAGAAGAAAGAGAAGGGAAGATGAGGAAGGGAGAGGAAAACATGCAGGAACAAGAAGACTGAGTCGGGTGACAAATAGATGAGAGCAAGAAAAGAGATACCATAATAGTGGGAGCCATTGTAGGTTTGAAGAGAAATCTGACCCTAGAGAAATGTCCAGAGACCTACAAGGATGACACCAACTAGCAATCTGAGCAAAAGTGGAAAGGCTACCTTGAATTTCCTTCCCTTATAATGAGATTGGTAACTACCTTATATGCCATCCTAGAGTCCTTATCTACTAGCTGATGGAAACTAAAGCAGCTAAACACTGAGCTGAACTCCTGGAATCCAGTTGCATAGAGGGAGGTGTGATAAGAAAAGGGGTCAAGACAAGGCTACAGAAACCCACAGAGACAGCTGACCTAAACAAGGGGAAGCTCATGGACCTTTAGACTGATAGCTGGGAAACCAGCATTTTACTGACCCAGAATCCCTGAAGTTGGGTCTTAGTTAGAAGACCTGGACAGTCTAGGGGACCTCTGACATGTATCACTGGTGTATGAAAGGACTTTGGGAGAGCATTCCCCATGGAGGGATACTCCCGTAACCTAAAGACAAGAGCGAGGGCCTAGACCCTATTGCTCCAAATGACTTGACAGATTTTGATGATCCCTCCTGGAAGACCTCATGTTCCCTGTGGAATGGGTATATATATTGATGGGGGAGTATGGGAGGGAAACGGAACTGGGATGGATATGTAAAATAAGAAATAACAAGAAATGGATGGTATTTAAAAAATAAACAAGGGATTCTCAATATTTATGCTAGTGACAGAGAGAAACAGGTTGATCTGAGAAAGCACTAGATCAGAAGAGTGTTGTCCTATGGGAGCCATGTTTCTCACCAGTATCCACTAGAATTCTACATCACTCTCAGTAGTTGGGACTATAATAGTATCATCTGGTATCACTAACAGTTTCTTGAAAGGAAAATTTATCTCTATAGTTTGAGTTGCATTGAATTACATGTCAGTGATGCCTCTATGGACCTGGTTCTCTGGAAAAGGACTAGAGGTGTGTATATCAAACAGCCATAATGTGTGGTAAAAGAAAGGACTAATACATTCCCCTACCTACAAAGAAATATACATACAAAGAAAACACAAATGTCAACTGAAGAATTGTTTGTTAATGTTTTTTTGTTTGACAGGATAAATTGTTGGTTGAAAGTTATATGAATGGGTTGGTGTTTGAATCTTTTCACTGCAAGTCTTGTCTGGTTATAGGAGGTAGCCAGTCCAGGCTACTTTATCCCCATTGCTAGGAGTTCTGTATGGAGTCCCTTTTGTAGATTACTGGCAGTTTCCATTGCATTAGGGTTATACTTCACCCCTAAATGCTCCTTTTTCCTATCCATAGAATCAATTAAATTGGGCTCATAGGGGTTCACAGAAACTGAACCAACAGCCAGGGAGTCTGAACTAGGCCCTCTGCATTTATGTTACAGTTGTATAGCTTGGTCTTCATGAAGGACTCCTAACAGTGGAAGCAAGGGACATCTCTCACTATTTTTCTGGCTTTGGGGATCTTATTTCTTATACTGGGTTGCCTTATCTGGCCTTAATATGAAAAGATACCAAATATTAATTGCAACTTATTATCACAAGTTAGGTTGATATACATGGGAGGAGGCTTGACCCTTTTGAATAGAAACAGAGGAGGCATGAATGAGAGAGGGGAACTCAGAGAAGAAAAGGGAGAGAAACTGTTGTTGGGATGAAATAATAATAGTAATAATAATATAATAAAATGTTTTTAAAATATTTCAAAGTCATCATAAAGCATAACCAAGTCAACATGCATTTCTACTTTTTTATTTTTGTTAAATTTGCTTATACTCCTAATTTAATTACCCACTAATGATTGAGGTTTTTCATTTTATCCCCAATTCCTTCCCTATCATTCTTGATGTTATCAAACATTTTGACCCATCTAAATTGACACCATACGCATGGGATAATAAAGCCACCATAATTCTTGGGACATTCTGCACACACTTTTTCCCCTGTGGTGTAAGCAAATTTGGAATGCTAGCTTTCATCATATCCCTTTATCTTAGCTGTCAAAAATTGTCATGGATTTTGTATCAATAGCACTGTGCTAATCCACTCTCTTCTCTGTGTCTCCTTTTCCCTCTCTAATGTAAGTTACTGTTTCTAACCTAGTTCTGAGCAGCATTGGAACTTCAGAATTCACTTTTGTGGTCTGGAATATGACTTCATAGAACAAATAGAGTAGTCCTTTTAAAAGCAGATATGCTTACAATTTTTCTATGAGTAGAAAGAATTTTTGTGTTGTTTTTTAGGCTATAGATCAAAATCCTTAATATAAAATTTGATCTGGTCAGTGCTCACCCTCTGTTGTTTTATTTCACATCTGTTTTCCTGTATTCCTAACATTTTCCTTGAAGATTCCTTTCATAACTCAAAATGTGCCAAGCATTTTGACCTTCAGTACAACATGCAGTTATTTTCACTCTCAAGAGAACACTGACCACAGCATACGCTATTGTGGCACTTTGAATGTACCTACCCCCCAAAATCCCAAAGGAAGTGTCACTATTAGGAGGTACAGCCTTGTGGGAGGAAGTGTGTCACTGTGGGGGCAGGCTTTGGGGTCTCTTTTGCTTAAGCTTCAATTTGGGTCACAATCAACTTCCTCTTGACTGTAAGAGGTAGCACTCTGAGATTCAGCACCACATCTGCCTTCAAACTGCCATGCTCCCTACCATGACAATAATGGAATGAACCTCTGAGCTGTAGATAAGCCACCCTAAATGTTTTCCTTACAAAAGTTGTGATCAAAGTATCTCTTCACAACAATAGAAACAATAGCATCTATCCAGAAAATTTCTCAGCTCATCTAGGTGCCTTCTCTGAAAATCTCTCCACACTATATCACAATGTCATTCAAAGTATTATTTTCCATTTACTTGAATACAGTTGTATCAAATACCATGTATTATTTAAGAATTGTGTCCCTTAGCCATTTAAATGCCCATTAGCTATTCTTTAAATCAATCTAAGTGTTGTATTTAGATTCATGGGTGTGTATATATGCATATACATATATACACACACATATAGAATGTTAAAGGAAAGAAAGACTGAACTTGACTGACTAATGCATTAGGCAACAGGCAACATGTGAATTCCTGTACACAAATGAAAAATTACTATTTTTCAATCCATGTCTCTTTTTCTTTTACTAAAAGGAAAAAGCAAATTTAGAGTGTTAAGAAAACATTTTAAATTTATGAATACCAGAGGGTGAATTTGGCTGGTACTATAAAGGTAAATGTATTATTAGTGAAAAAAAACTCTGTTATGTAAACTTTGAAGATCATTCAAGTACATATCAAATTGTAGTTTTTGCATAAATATTTCACTTCCATTTTTATCTGCCCATATTTTTATGTCTCTGACTTTATATGAGATGGAAAGAAATAGAGGGAGGGAGAGGGAGGGAGAGAGACATTGCAATATGCGATGTGAGCACATTGCCAGTGATGTGAGCACTAGGTCCATGCTGAGTAATTGTGCATATCTAACACCAGCAAAGCACTTAACACCAATGTAATTTCCTGTCAAATCCACTGCATCTGTGTTTCATTTACTAAAATTCTAAATTTGGTGGAAAATAAGTGTGCTTTCTTATTACCACCACATTAGTATTTCTAGGGCAAACAAGAATAACAACTAAAGTGGTTATTAGGGAAATGGCATTTAGTGTGAATTTATGCTTACCAAATATAAGTCTCTTATTCAGCTGCCATTTATGTGATTGGGTCTATTTTGGGGAGAAGCATTTCAATATATGAATCTGCCCTTCAAACACAAAAATAAAGCAACAGCTTTCACTTAGAATCAGTTCTTTAGTCTTCAAATAAACTATGAATTTCTTAGCACTTAATATTAGTCATTTTAAAAAGCATGATGTCCTTCTGAGAAGGATTATCATAAATATGTAGGAATGAACATGTTTTGGGTTAACTCTGATGTTCTCACAGTTCTTCCCATGATCCTTTCTGTCCAGCTCTCTGCCCACAAAGGCCCTGCCCTTCACTTAGCAGTCCAGTTTAATGAGCTAGGTCTCACATGATCTCTTTGTAATGATGCCCTCTTATTTTCTGGCCAATAAGTAATTTATATATTGATTTCAAGCAGGAATTACAACAAGACAGATAACAAGCTTACTTATAAAATTATTCTTCTCTTTACACTGAAGTTAGTAATTTTTATGTCTTCTATTGAGGATTAAGGAGTATCCAAATTACATTTCAAAGTTAGCTATAATGTGTATGCAATTTAGGCCTTCAAGTGCTTACACTGTTCACAAGTCCTATTTTAGTTAAACAGAACATTGTTTTCTGACTTGTACAATGTAGAATGTAGTAGAATTCTATACTTGTACAATGTAGAATGGTGTCTTGTGAGATAATGTGTTTCTTGTATTTCTACCTTGCAATTTTTAATGCTTTTTCTCTGTATCACCTGATTGCTTCTACAATATCTTGTTGGAGTTGAGAGGAACCTTGAGTGCCTCTTGCTAAAGATATTACACCAAGACACATTGAAAGGGTATTGATTTGAAAGCAATTCTATTAACTCAGCATGGGAGTTAAACACTAGCTTGGAAACTAGATAAACACTATTCTTTCTTATTAAAAGAATTGATTTCATTTTGAATGCAAAACAGAATTATAACTATTTATTATTCTAGTATTATAAACTAAGTACACTCCAGCTTATGCACATCTGAAATTAACTGATATCCTTCATTTAGATTTTTCCTTTTGCGTCACTTTTCTGTAATGCATTTTGGATGTCATGTCTCAATAAATCCTTCCTTTCCCTTTCCTTGCCTTCCCTTCCTTTCTCTTCTCTTCCCTTCCCTTCCCTTGCTTTCAGTTGCCTTGCCTTCCCTTTTTTCCTTTCCCCTCCCCTTCCCCTTCTCCTTCCTTATATTCTTCCTTCCTTCCTTCCTTCCTTCCTTCCTTCCTTCCTACCTTCCTTCCTTTCTTTTCTCTCCTTCTTTCCTGTATTATTTTTAATCTCTGTGCTCATAGAGTCACTGTGTTATCATTACTAACCCCAGATCTCAATTTGTATTTATTCATTTATTTTTGTTACTATTCTCTGATCGTTACCTCTTTTATTGTTCTATTCCATAGGAGCTGGCAGTAGATCTGTTGTACACTCTCATTTTCTCATTGTATTTCTGCAGCTTAGTTGTGCATAAGATTTGACTGAATTGTTTTAATAGATGAGCAAATAATACAAATAAACACTTGATTTTAGGGTGTAAATTTGTCTTCACAGTGCCCCTTCAATTGTCACAAGCTGGCCTGCTTTGCTTTCTTTTTTAATTAGAATCATATAGATGACCATTGTTATTTTAGAGAACAATATATTTTGATGATAAAAATGAAAACATTAAAAATTAAGAAAAAAATCAGCTAACCCTTTCGGACAGTTTTAAAAGCTAATAGCAGCAACACTTGTGGCTTCTAAGCAGCTCTTAAATGGAGAAATTACTGTAAGAATAGAATGTAAATGATATAAATGGACAAAATCCCTATGTGATGAGAAATAACGACTGGGTTCATAGTAAACCTACAGTTACTCAGTTACTCATTTTCTCTTATGTTTCTTCTAAACTCTGCAGTAACTGTGTATTGCAATTTCAATGGTTTCCAGTGGAAATACTCTGATTTGAGAATGAATGACCTTTTAAAGATGTCTTCTGACTGATATGACCTTGATGTTTGTTACATTTCTTGTAGCAATAACACATACACTTTTAAATAATTGACCTTGTCAGTCTGGGCCCAAGGTTTCTCTCTCAAAAGTGAAAGTGAGAGATGACTGTGAAAATTTCTTCAAACACTGCTGTGATGTATATTTCTATACAATGTGAAAACTAGAAACCCACACATAAGCTACGTATGCCAATAAACCTGTATTATAAGCTTTGTTTATCAAAAAGTGCTTATTAAATTCCTGCAAAGTGCTACGTGTTGTGTCATGTATCACTTAAAAGGGCTACCAAAAATAACACCAAGAATAATGGCTGAATTAATTAGGATTAAGAAAGCTGAGGCTGGAGATATAATTTAGTTGATAAATTACCTGATTGTGTGTATGAGGACATGAATTTGCTTCCAGTCCCAAATGGGTGTGTTAGTCTACCTAGAATTCCACTTCTCTTCTGGAGGTATAATCAAGTGATCCTGGAGCAATAAGGCTACCTCTGATTTCAAATATTTCCAGTAAGTTCAAATTAGAGAACTTGTTTCAGTATATAGAGTGCAAAAAAACAAGACTCATATCATGTGTCCACCTCCAACCTCAAAATGCATACACACACACTTTTGAGCATATACATACATACATGCAACACAAATACATATACAAAAACAATGCTTTCTATGCATTGACATAACAAGAGAGACTTCATCTTGGTCATAGACTTTGTGAAGGTGCTGAGATGCAAAACATGTCTAAGTCACTAGGTACTTTGGATAATCTTAAATCTACATTAATGTTTACTTCAGGTCCCATTCTCCAATCTCCCTAGAAAGGAAATCTACCAACCTATATTTTTTCCTTTACCAAAAAGTTTAATTGCTCACTTTCATGGTAATTGACAATATGAAATATCCCTTCTATGTCATTAGGATCTGTTAGCAACCAGCACATCCTGGGAAAGACAGTGGCAAGGTGTTGTGTTATATATACAACTGGTAAGCTCACCAAGTTCTAAAGAATAATTCGAAGCTCAGGACCTCAGGGGTAGCTTAAGTAAACTCCATGGAACACTCTACTGCCTAGTTTTGTGTCTCAACTTGACACTAGTTAGAACCATAAGAAAGAGAGCCTCAATTGAGGAAATGCCTCTAAGAGACACAGTGATAAGGCATTTTCTCAATCAGTGATCAAAGAGGGAAGGGCCAGGCCATTTTGGGTGGTGCCATGCTCTGCTCTTCAGGTGAAAAAAACAATGAAATCTTGAAATTTAAAGGCAAACGGATAGAATTAAAAGAAACCATCCTGAGTGAGGTCATCCAGTCACAAAAAGATAAACATGGTATGTACTCACTAATAAATGGATTTTAGACATTGAGCAAAGGATCACCAGCCTACAATCCACACCGATAGAGAAGCTTTCTCTTCTAAGAGGTTCACTGTGGCTGGGTTTATGTTGAGGTCTTTGATACATTTGGACTTGAGTTTTCTGCATAGCAATAGATATGGATCTATCTGCAGTCTTCTGCATACCCATATCCAGTTATGCCAGCAACATTTGTTGAAGATGCTTTCTTTATGCTAATTGTATAAATTTAGCTTCTTTGTCAAAAATCAGTTGTTCTTAGGTTTGTGGGTTAACATCAGGGTTTTAATTTGATTCCATTTGTTTACCTGTCTATTTTTGTGCCAATACCAAGCAATTTCCAATATTATAGCTCTATAATAGAGTTTGAAGTCAGGAATGGTAATTTTCCTGGAAGTTCCTTTATTGTACAGGGTTGTTTTGGCTATCCTGGGTCTTTCATTTTTCCATATAAAGTTGAGTATTGTTCTTTCAAGGTCTTTGAATAATTGTGCCAGGATATTGATGGGGATTGCATTGAATTTGTACTTTGCTTTTGACAAGATTGTCATTTTGCTATGTTGATCCTATCTTTTTAAGAGCATGGGAGATCTTTCCATTTTCTGGTGTGTCCTTTAATTTCTTTAAAGACTCAAAGTTATTATACAGGTTTTTCACTTGTTTGGTAATCATTACCCCCAGATATTTTATCTTGTTTGTGGCTATTGTAAATGGCTATGTTTCTCTGATTTGTTTCTCAGTCCTTTTGTCGTCTGAATAAAGTAGGGCTAATGATTTTTTGAATTTATCTTGTATCCTGCTAGTATGCTGAAGGTGTTTATCAGCTTTAGGAGTTCCCTGGTAGAGTTTTTTAGGTCGCCTATGTAAACTTTCAAATTATCTGCAAATAGTGAAAGTTTAACTTCTTTCTTTCCAATTTGGATCCCCTTGATCTCCTTTGTCTTATTGATTTAGCTAGAACTTCAAGTACAATATTGAAGAGATATGGAGAGAGAGGGCAGCATTGTCTTGTTCCTGATTTTAGAGGAATCACCTTAAGTTTCTCTTCATTCAGTTTGATGTTGGCTGTTGGTTTACTGTATATTGCTTTTATTATGTTAAGTATGCTTCTGTTATCCCTGATCTCTCCAAGACCTTTATCATGAAAGGGTGTTCAATTTTGTCAAAGGAATTTTTAGCATCTAGGAAGATGATCATGGTTTTTTTCTTTTTCAGTTTGCTTAAATGGTGGATCATGTTGATTAAATTTTGTATGTTGAACCAGGGATGAAGCTTACTATGTCATGGTGGATGATTTCTCTGATGTATTCTTGGATTTGTTTTGCCAGTATTTTATTGAGTATTTTTGCAACAATGTTCATGAGGGATTCGTCTGTAAATATTAGGGCTACTGATTTTTTTTTATTTAATCTTGTATCCTGCCACTTTGCTGAAGGTGTTTATTTGCTGATAGAAGGAATGGATTAGAGCAAAACAAGGATATACCATAATGGAGGGTGCCAGTATAGGTTTGAAGAGAATTGTCCAGAGACTGACAAGGATGGCCCCAACTAACAATCTGAGAAATAGTGGAGAGGTTACATTCCCTGATAATGAGATTGATAACTACAATATATGCCATCCTAGAGCCTTCATCTTGTAGCTGATGGAAACAGAAGCAGGTATCCACAACTAAATACTGAGTCAAGCTTCTTTTGAACTCCTACAATCCATTTGCAGAGAGCAAGCAGTGATGAGGAAAGGAGTCAAAAACAGGTTGTAGAAACCCACAGAGACAGCTGACCTGAACATCGACTCCAGACTGATAGCTGGGATACTAGTATAGGACTGACCCAGAAGCCCTGAATGTATGTCTCAATTAGAAGGCAGTCTAAGGAATTTCTAACAGTGAAACCAGGATGTATCCCCTGTTGCATCAATGTTGCACATTCCCTAAGGAAGTAAATGGCCTTAGCCTAGAGGAAGGGGGAAGGGCCTAGACCCTACTCCAAATGACTTGATAGATTTTGATGATCCCTCCTGGAAGTCCTCACCCAGGTGTCGGTGGGGAATGGGTGTGTGTGGGGGGGTGTGGAGCATGGCAGGATGGGAGGGAGAGGACATTGGGATCCATATGTAAAATAAGAAAAAATAAATATAAACAAAGCAGGCTGAAAAAACCAGGAGAATCAAGCCAATAAGCACCTCCCCTCCATGGCCTCTTCTTCAGACCTTGCCTATAGAATCCTGCCCTATTTTATTTCCTTTCCTGACTTCTTTTAGCTATGAACAGAAATGTTGAAGAGTAAACCTAATAAATCCTATCCTCCCTAATTTTCTGTTTGGTCATGGTGTTTTGTCACAGCAAGAGAAACCCTAACTAAGGCAAATTGGTACCAGTGTAGTGCTGCAACAGTTGTAACCATGTTTGGGTGAGGATTGTAGAAGGACTTTGGTTCCTTTGCCTAGAATAACTATTGAGTGTTAAGAGCTCTCTGGGATGTTATGTGAGACCTTGGAAGATACAATGTTGAGAGAAGTGCAGAAGATGGAGGCCTGGCTTGTGAAATTTCAGAGGGAAACTTAAAGACTCTAGACTGGCTATTTGCTATTTTGATTTAAGTTTCTGTGGTTCTTGTTAGCTGGGGCTGAAACAAATCAGCTGTGATTTACAAGATACACAGAAGCACTAAAGTGAAATCTTTTAGTTTCTGGAACAATTGATGTTTGTTAGCTAGAGCTAAGAAATTAGTGGAGATTAAGAAGAAACCAGCATCACTGAATGAAAGCTTCTGGGAAGTATTTCCTGAAGAGCACAGAGAAGCTGTGTTTCAGAGGCAGCCAAGGTTGTATCTCTTACTGGCAGCAGGATTCAGTAATGTGATAGTATCACTCAGGTGCTACTGGTTTTGAAGGTGTGAAGAGGTCATGAAGCATAGCCATATGTCAGCTCTCTGAGAGCTCAGCAGAGGACTCAGTGGCAGTTGAAGGCCCAGGATTAAGGGGGTCATGCAAAGAAAGTTGAAGCTTGGCACCATCAGGAAAGCATACGAGAGATTATTGCCAAATACAGCAACAGAAGACCCCAGCATTTTGGAGATGCCAGTATCATGGGATGACCAACAATAACAGCAGTGAAGTGGAGTGGAGCCAAACAGAGACTAGAAGACAGCTGTGTGTGCTTCAGAGGGCAGAGCTGGGAGAACTGACTCTCGATTTTTACAGGAGTCCAAAAACGTCCTGAGTGAATACTTAGACATTGAGTTTATTTTATACTGTTGGTATTTGATTTTGCATGGTTTAGATTCGTTGGTGCCTTTGTTCTTTCCTCTTGAATAAGGAATATAATTTTTATTTTTAAAGTTGCCCACAGCTAAAACACTTAAAAAAGATTTTGGATTTTTAGAGGATTGGATATTTTAAAGAGAACAGAATTATAATGTCATTATTTTGTAAACCAGTGGGACTTTTAATACTATTAATGATTTTAATGTTAGATCTTGGGGATGAATGAGAAAGGAAGGGTTGTGGTTTAATAGTGATATGTTTATGTGTCAAAGTGACAAAGGGCCAGTTGTACTAGCTGGGTTTGTGTGTCAACCTTACACAGCTAGGGTCATCAGAGAGGAAATGCCTTCATGAAATTTTGCTGTAAGGCATTTTATCAATTAGTGGTCAATGAGGAGGGCCCAGCAAGTGGTAGGTGGTGCTATCCCTGGTCTTGTGATCTTGGCTTCTATAAACAACTAGGCTGAGCGAGCAAAGGGAACTATACCAGTAAGCATTTCCCTCTGTGGCCTCTGTATCAGCCCCTGACTTCAGGATCCTGTCTTGTCCTGACTTCCTACAGTGATGAACAGAAATGCTGAAGTACCAACCAAATAAACCTTTCCTCCACAACTTGCTTTTTGGTCATGTTATGTTGTTGCAGCAATAGAAATAGTAATTAAGATAGACACTAAACAAAATTCAAAGTACTAAATAGAGAAGTTTTACTAGGTGAAAGGCCAGATAGAAGAGATGTGAAGAGTTTGGATAAGAGAGGGTTAAAACTGTGTGCTGTACACACACTTTTATAGAATTGTAAAAACAGAATTTAGAAATTTTGTAGAAACAAATGTCTACACTGGAAAGAACCTCAGAATAACTTTGTGTAATCATTTGAGTACAGGGATGGACATGGAAATAGTGACCTGGAAAGTAGTATGTTCAGAAAGAAAATGAAACAAATATACAAGTCACTAAATTATTTTTTGCTTTATGTAAGCTAGTATTTCTGCTTATGGTATTTCTACTTGTATTTCTATTTGTAAGACTCAGTTATCACACAATTGTGAATGGGATTTAATATCCACAGTTATATATCTTTAGTTTTGATTATTTTTTGTGGATTTAAGTTTTTTAAATTATTATGATTAAGTCATGTCTGAACAAAAGGGCAAAATTCAATTTAACACCAGAGAACATACAAATCTGGAGTCTGCTTTGCCAAATCAAAGGATTACATTCCTGTTTTTAGACTGTAGAAAATAATGCACATACCTTCTCAAATAACATATATGATGGGCAAATTTAGCCAGATACCACATATTTATTTCCTTATGTGTTAGATATTTATGAAGAACAGAAGAACTAAATGAGAAATCTGCCAAGTTTAGAAATCCTTCTGTCATCTTCTTATGATTTTGCCTTTATCCAAAGGAACACTTTCTTTAGTCATTAAATCAGGCTATACATGGTTGCACAGGCCTATATTACCATCACTTAAGGGACAAATTCCTGTGAGTTTACCCAGGCTTGATCTGCATAGAAAATTCCAGGCTAGTTAGAGGCTCTGTTGAAAACTGTTCTAATAGCATCAGCAACACCATGTAAAACAACAACAAACAAAACTGCAACATAACTTAATGATAAACAAACAATCAGGAATTAAATTTGTGTACAAATGTACTAACTTCTACTCTGGAAGTATAATTATCTAATTAAGTCAGCCATTTCCCAGCAAAAGAGAGTTTATAAAACAACACTGTGCTATGAATAACCCTAATAGTTATATATCTTTACAAGTGACTAATTTCAAAATCTAGTATCCTGATAGATTTGTTCATATAAAATGGATGCATCTGCCCTATGCTTCCATTCTCTTTAAGGATATTTATATCAATTATATTTAACTATCTCAAGGGCTAATATTAAAAACACACTTCAAAAATGTATTTTTTATATTCATGTATGAGATGAGTGCAATATAAAGGAGTATTTTAACTCAGAGGTTTTTAATTTATTTTTTTCACATCTAAGAAATGAATCCTCTAAAATAAGCACATAGACTCTCCAGAGAAAAGCTAATTGCAAAAGCTTTCAGAATATTGCAAGGAGATTTTTTTTTCCCCATAAGCATGAAGAGGGTTAATTTCTCTCAAATTTACTCGTATTCAAGTTAATAGAGGCAATGTGGTAGCATCAATAAGATAATTTGACTCTTCATGTTTCCTGAAGTGTAAGAATACATTGTATGCCTAACAATTATAATAAAAGCATTGAAATTGCCAACATATAAGACCTGTTAGGTTCTCCTTCTTATTACTGGAACAATGTAAATTATTAATGTTCACTTGTACCCCTGGGGCTTTTCCTTACTTAAACTCTTTTTATTCTAAAAGATCCAAACATAAGGAAATGTGTCCTCGAGAAAACTATTCTAAAGACTAAAGAATAGTTGAATTGGTTCTTTCTTTCTTCCTTTCTTCCTTTCTTCCTTTCTTCCGTTCTTCCTTCCTTCCATCCTTCCTTTTTCCTTTCTTCCATTATTTCTATTTTTTCTTTCTTTCTCAGATGGTTGAGTGATTTTTTTCTTACCTTATTTTTTTCTCTGTATACCTCTCTCCCTTCCTTCCCTTCTTTATTTCTTAAAACTCATCTCTTTTGCCATTGAACACTCAGAATTATGCATTTGTGTTACCTACTGCCACTCATTCCTCCATACCTTACACTATAACTGGAAATGTTTCAAAAAGGCCCAGTAGTTGATAAAACCATTACCTGTTGATTTGTGAGTACTTAAGAGAACCACTGATCCAAGATTGGCATTGAACAGTCCTTTCTTGAACCAACACATGTATCAACATATCAGCTGTGTAAGGATGATGAAAATGAGGTTCAGCAACCAAAAGGACTTGAAAGAATAAAAGAAATGTGTTATCCAAGATTTTAGACAAAATCCTTCTCCTTCAAAGTTCTGATCAACTGCTTCTCAAGAAAACTTCAGTTACAGTTTTAATATCAATATATTCTCGAATAAAAAGATTCCACCAAAAACATGGTGTTTCTTTGAAAAAGGTATAGTAATGTCACCCTCTCTTAGGCCGTAAAGGGATAATTTGCAACTGAGAGCTATGACCTTCTCAATAGTTTCTTATTGGCTTTGTGTTTGATCCAATTATCAAAACTATATAAACACTGCTAAAAATAGCTTCCAAAGATCCACATCTATATTGGAATTAACAGGATACATTAAAAGATGCAAACCTATACAAGTAACTGTTTGCTACATGCAGAGAAAATGCACTCTTAAGTAATATTAAAGTCAATAGTGAGCATCTCTTCTTATTTGTTCAGTACATCCCTTGTAGACTATTTCATCTGTACACTGCTATCTTCACAAACTCACAAAATTTCCTATGTACAGATTGTTTCAACCATGTAGTTTTTCTCCCCAAGTTATTGTTTTTGTGCATTTTCCACTTTCTGTTTTCTTTGTTCAGAAAGAACTCTTCCCAGCTCCACAAATGGCTGACTTCTCAGCATTAAAGCATTTCTCAGAGAGGTTGTGCCCAATAGTTTGGGTCATGGTCCTTGGATCCAATTTATGGGATACTCAAACATTTCCCTATGCCAATTGTACTAAGTAAAATCACCAGTGAGTTGCTATATGTCTATTAGGAAAGAATATGTCTTGGGAGTTTGTTAGGGAAAGAGAAGATGAAAGATATTAAAGTAGGCAAGTGTGTAGTGGTTGCCCAAAGGTGAGCATGCAAGAGAACTATGACATACAAGTTATATTCTGATACTTAAAAGTGTTTAATTAATTAATTTTATTGTTTTACCATCAGAGGCAAAGGACTTGTTATAATGTTATAAGCTTCCATAATTCTTCATGTCCATCAAATACTCACAGGTGTCTTTATGGCAGTTGCCAGAATGTCAGACTTTAAAAGACTTCAGGATCTTTGACTTCTGAGAGTGGGGACTCAGCATTTTCTTCTGCCCAAAGGTAGATTTACATTTAATCATAGGTATGGATTTTTAGATGCAGAAGCTCATTGAAGCTGTTGGGGGTGCAATACATGTTCTTTTCCACACTCTTTGCCCATCCTCATTTACTTTGCACTCTCTGGCATTACTTTACTCAGAAAACTCTTTGATGTTCCCTATAAACTTCTGTATGTTATGCAACATATATCTGCTGTTGCATTGAAATGTATGCCTTCCAATTTCTTTATTTCTTTGTTGATTATTTTCTTTTTCTGGTTTCATGTCCAAAGGGACAGTGGTTTTATTTACATCATTCACCATTTATGTTTAAAATATACCCAATGAACACCAGAGAAAACAATGAACTAAACCATAATGTTACAGTCAAATGAGATAGCTAAATGTCCTAGTCTGCTCAGTCTCAGAGACATTGACATTTTCTCTTAATATCAATCTCTGCCAATTTCTTGTGCTTTTTTTCCTGTCAGGTTCCATTGTTAAAATACATTTTCTGCTCTGACAACCTTGAAATGCCATCTTCTCTCCTGTCAATTCATGATACTGGAGATACAGATGGGATGGTTGTCAGTCACCATGCTGTTTCTCAAAACTAAACCCAGGCCCTCTGCCAAAGCAACAAGTGATCTTAACTGCTCAGCTGTCTCTGTCCAACCCATAAGGTTAAAATATTAAAAGTGTAAGGTCTAGATCTGGGTTTTTCCAGTTGTTTTTGGATATTACAAATAAAGCTGCAATGAAGATAGTTCAGCAAATGTCCTTGTGGTATTGTAGAGACCTATTCTGTTATTACCACATAAGTGGTATATCTGGGTCTTAAGGTAGGTTGATTTCCCATTTTTCAAGAAACCACCATTCTGATTCCAAAATGACTGTACAAGTTTGCACTTTTACTAGCAATGGAGATGTGTTGCCCTTATTCCACATTCTTTTCCATAGCCAGCATAAAGTGTCACTTGTGATTTTAACCTTAGTCATTCTGACTGGTGTAAGATGGAATCTCAGTTTTGTTTTGATTTGCATTTCCCTGATAGCTAAAGATGCTGAACATTTCTTTAAGTGATTCTGGGCAATTTGAGATTCCTCTGTTGAGAATACTATTTAGATATGTACCATGCTATTTAATTGGATTATTGAGTTTGTTGGTGTCTAGTTTCTTGAGTTCTCTATTTTGGAAATTATCCTTCTGTCAGATGTCAGGTTGGTGAAGCTTTTTCCCATTTTGTAGGCAACTGTTTTGTCCTTTGCCTTACAGAAGCTTTACAGTTCCATGAGGTTATATGTGTCATCTGTGAGAGCAGGAGCTGTCTCTGACTCTGTTACCCTCTTTTGCACCCTTCCTTCCTCCTGGTTGCCTCATACAGCTTTAATATGAGAGGAGGTTCCTATTTTTTTCCATAACGTGATAAGACATGGCTGGCTGATATACATAAGAGCCCTGCCCTTTTCTGAAGAGAAAGGAGGAGGAATGGAGAGAGGAGGGAAGATGGCATGGGAATGGGAGGAGAGGGTGAAGAAGAAACTGATTCTGTGGTCAGTCTGGACAAAAATTAATTAATGAATAAAATATAAGATCTGGAGGCTGGTGTGCATGCTTTGCCACATTGTATAGTTATAGCATTGAGAAAAAAAAAATTTAAACCATCATCCATAAAACTGGAGACAGTTTGTGCAACTGGATGTACAACCAGAGGTGTTTGGATTATGTAAAGCCTTCAAGAAACATACTGTATGGCTAGGGAGGTGTTTCAGGGACAGGAGACCAAGTAAGTATTTACTCACTATCACCAAGGTCTTGTCATGGGTGGTATATGTTTATTATCAGAGCCACTTTAACATCAATCTAGACCACATGGTATCCCATTTCAAACACAAAAGTGAAGACGAAATACTTACTATCATTAGTTTTAAATTCAATTTTAGTGACCTCCCACACAGAAACTGAAAGTTTTTAATTTTGACTTACTTTTCGGCAGCTTTTAAGAAAGAAGGAAGATGAATTGCCCAGAGTATGTTGTTTGAAGCTTCAGTTTTAGCCATCTTCATAGATTTTATTGACGAAATAATTTTTCTCAGTAGGCATTAAATTGTTCTTACAAAAGTCATACCCATGAGCTCATGCATGCACATTCACTTGTACTACACACACACACACACACACACACACACACACACACACACACACACAATCTTATATTATGAAAATCTTTTTGCAGTTGACCATTTTCCTCAGAGGATATTGGTCATTGAAATCCCACTACACTTTCAAATGCATAAGTCAGACGAGCATTTCTCATTATTATGTTTTCTTAGGCACTTAAGATTTCCCTTGATGTTTTCCATAGTTAAGGTGATTTATCTATAATCTCAGAAATACATTGCTGAGATTCAACTGCTTTAACAAGTTCTGAAGACTGCATGAAATCTTGATCACTTTATTCATAGAGTGTTTTCAAATATTGTTTTGTATTCAATTTCATATGTATAGCCTTTTAATACAGAAGCATTACATTTACTATTTCTATGTTTGTTTCTATTTGAATATTAGATGAGTTGACTTAATACAAGTTAATATATCCATCACAAATGCAAAACAGTTTGGATATCAGATGCTTTGTAACTTATATTCATTTAAACACCCAGGCATTAAACATTTGAAAAGTTTTACTTTAGTGGTTATGGACACAGAACATGGAGAAAACAATTGTCTACCCCATTCTAACATTATCTGTTAGTTTGACAAACTGTATCTCTTTCATAACACCCTGTTTTCCATCAGTAAAAATTAATAATCCTAGTGTTTATTTTGATGTTGTTAAGAAAACAATGGGCGGAGCTGGAGAGATGTCTCAGAGGTTAACAGCACTGTTTGTTCTTCCAGAGGTCCTGAGTTCGGTTCCCAGAAACCACATGGAGGCTCACAATCATCTGAAATGAATCTGGTGCTCTCTTCTGATATGCAGCCATGCATGCAGGCAGGACAATGTATACACAATAAATAAATACATCTTTGAAAAAAATGAGAATATAATGGGCAATTTTGTAGAAAATACCAAAGTGGTTTAATATAACACTTTGGTAAATTGATATGAAATTTGTGTCTTACCTATAATTATTATTATATATCATATTATTCTAAAACTCATTTTGATCATTTAGTGCAAAACAGAAGAAATGTAATTATTCTTCTAAGCATATAATTGTAGCAAATGCAAACATTCTATTTCAAATTTAACAGTGTATTAAGATTATTGTTTATACTTGAGTAAGTGTCATTCATATCAGGAAGGGGCATGATATAGAAAATTCAATTAAGTATCTTATGTTTATTTAAATGCATATATATATACATACATATGTATGTATACATATACATATATATACATATATATATATATGCAAGAAACAACCTGCCTAAGGTCTGTTTTATAATCTGAAAGAGATAATGTTCTTATCTCTATAAAATAGTGATTATGAGAGTTTATCAGATAGACACTATGACAGTGAATATTTTCATAAACCCTTACAAATATAATAAATTCACAATTATTATAATTGGTAAAATGCATAATTTTTAATTTTTGTGTTTATCTTATATTTTTATTTGTTATTTTGTAGATTACATATGGTTTATGTTGTGGTTATATAGTATCTAAATGCTTTATAATTAGTAAATATTTCTCTCAATGGCAATTTAAATAGATTATATGGCTCAACATCAATCTTTTGGTAGTGATTTTCTGGCAATATCTCAATGCTAAGATTCAAGATTCTGAATGGAAGACAGGCTTCTTTGTCTCCACATTTTCTATGGATATAGGAAGATTCTGTATTTTTCCCCTAAATGGCAAAGCATAATTTGTCTGTCAATAGAGACCAGGAGAGAACTGTGTTCAAAGAGGGTCAGCAAGGACTTAACTTTTGTATATTTTATCCAAATAAATAAATAAATAAATATCATATCCAAAAGGACTTTTAAAAAAAATTGTTTGGTTAATTGGAAATAGATTCTTTTTTCATCAAGTATTTTCAACCACTAGTTTCCCTCCCCTCCACTCATCCCAGCTTCCTCCTACCTTCCCTTCCCCAAATCCACTTCCCCTCCCCTTGATTATCTCAGAAAAGAGCAGGCCTCCAAGAAACAACTACCAAACATGACAAAACGAGATACCACAAGACTAGGCAAAAGCTGTTATTCATGTGAGAGTGGCCAACTAATATTTGATTTAATTTGAGGTTCAGACCACAAGAAGGAGTCCATATCTGTGTTTTAAAATGTACCTATGACTGATTGAAGGAACCTGGAAACTTGAACGCAATCTGACTCCTCTTCACTTTGATGCTCTTGCTGAGCTCTGGTGTAACTTTCACTAGGCCCACAACAACAGAAAAACAACTTAATACTTTGTGAATCACTGTGGAACCAACTAATTCTGTGAGTGAACCCTTGGGTATTTTCATAAGTTTATGTTACTGCCAAATTATATTGTAATTAATTCCTTCTTGCTTTCCTTAAAATGTTTTGAGTGGGATGGCTGATGCTTTTAAAGTTCATCTACAAACAAATTAAAATTATATCTCAGAGAAAGTCCTCATTTGTTGATAATTTAAACTCAAAACTTCTATGTGGTGTTTAAAAACCTGGTAACTATATTCTGCATGAGTTTACAGCCAATTATATCTCTATGCCTTATTGATCAGCATGTGTGGAGTAGTTACAAGAATGTCAGCTGCTAATCTGTGTGTTGTAGTTTTCCAACCTTTTCTAAAGAGTTTTCTATATACCAGGATTGTGCCTTTCAGAGCATGTTTCAATCAACCAACACAATTTAAATATAGTTGTATGCTACACCAACCTCCACATTTATCTATACCCTTCTACCCATATTCCTCCACTTTTTATTGTTTAGAGCCAGGATGATATGATATTCTCATTCATAAAGATGAATACCCTTTTACTAAGAAAAAAAAGGTAGAAATCCAAAGTTAATTCTGTGAGATTAAAACAATGATTGATAGACTAGAAAGGCAGAAACAAGGTCTAGCACCAGAGGCAGAGAAGGAACCATTGACTACAGAGGCCACTGGGCTGAAAAGTACTTAGATGACTGATGTTTAAAAAGTATGTAAGTTAGATGTCTAGGTATGAATGGAAAGGCTATAGATGGAGTGTCCCTTAAGCCAGATGGATTATGACCAAGAAGATTTTGTAAGTGAGTGTTTAAAATGTGTTCATAAGGGGCTAGAACAATGGCTCACTGCTTAACAATATGGGCAGTCTCTTCCTAGATTCTATTACCAGCACCCACATGAAATCTCACAACTATCTGTAACTCCATTTCAGGGGATCCAACACCATCACACAGAAATATGCAGGCAAAGCACGAATGCACAGAAAAAAATTTAATTAAAATTTCTACAAGATTTGCATATGTACTGACATGTCTTGGGAAATGCAATTACATATAATACGAAATCAATTTGTTTCTTTTGTACCTTACATACATAGCTTTAAGGAAATTTTATACAATATTCTTGATTTTATATTGAAAGTGATTTCACAATATAAAATTTCACAGCCATGGAATCATAATAGCATATATTACACTGCAAGTTTGGAAATAATTGAAAGTTTGTAGTTTTGGATATTAATGTTAAACCTGTATGGATATTTTGGGATGGTGTACCTGAGAGGGACTTTTTTTAGATGTTATAGTCAGGAAGTGACTTATTTGTGAGCTATTGTGAATGGCAGGCTTTGTAATTACTATTTTATTTATTAATAAATTATTAGATTTTCATAAAAAGTGTTGGAAGTTTTAATTAAATTATTATCACTAACAACTTACAAAGAAGCTTAAGTTCATAAATGGCATGCACTACTTGTAAATCCTAGGCAAAAAAGACAGGCTAGGATGGTATCTTGTGTCAGAAACTTATGGAAGTCTCCTTGGCATGAAAACACACACAAAGACACACACACACACACACACACACGCATACACACACAAAGGCATATATACACACAATTGGGGTGGGATTGGGGATGGGGGTAAATGTTTGATAATTAAAATGTCTGTGCAGATTAGTTTCTTTCTTAGCTACTAATAAATTAAGATGAAACCAACTATACTTTTCAGAAGTAGAAAAGCTCTCAAGTTCTTTAATAACTTGCATTTTCAAAATTAGGTAATTTTTTCAAATCCTAGAAAAGGCTTACTGTTCCCTATATTTCATCCAGATGAGCTCCACAGGGCCTGCTGTGCTGTGGTGGTTCAAGAGATCAAGGCCCAGTTACTGCTTTTGACTTTATTACTTGCTAATTCAGAACTTTTGGAGTCCTAACCACTTTCAAGCATCTATTGTTTCACCCTCAAAACAAGGCAAATAATACCCTTTTCAATTATAAGAGGTGAAGAAACAATGTATTTAAAGCGTATAGTATTGCTTTAAGTAAATAATGTCCCTTATCTATTTATAAAATTATTTGCAATTCAGGAAGAAAGAAATGCATTCATTTCTTGGAGAAATCGTTGATCAATAAATTAGTTAAAATTAAATAATGATTCAGACAGAGAATTGACATTTTTAGCAGAAATACAGGATATTTTATTTCTTTTGGCACCTCTGCGTATCAAGTATAAAACATGAAAGTCAAGATAAGACCATCAAAATAGATATGTACCATTTTGGCCAAGGCACAGACAAAATATCAAAGTCTGTGTTTAATTATGTACTATTTCTTAAGTAAAGTAACTCCAAATATCATTTATAGCCATCAATGAAGGAAAGTCTTTACAATCTGATATCCTCAAGAATACACAATATAAAACTGAGTATCTATCAGTACTTTCTAAATCTACAGATAAATATATAATTTGTGTATTTTCTTACATAAATATGAAGTATAACTATTGAGCAGACTGAAAAACAAAGATTTTTATGGTTATATATGTATTGTATAATTGTACATTGTTTTTAGAAACATAATTACTGAAAGGTTGAAAATAATAAACTGTTTTTGCTTTATGGTAAATGTTTGTACTTTACAACTTGAACATTTTTATACAGCTTATTAATGTTTTTGAGTTTAACTCAGTACAATCTAATATACCTAAATTTTTAGCATTAGTGACATTCCTTCTCTAAATTATTCATGCTGTTAACATTAGGCCTGAGGTTATGCTTCTCAAAACTGATTGTGGTATAAAGCTACAGAAGCCCTGACAATAAAGTAAAAAATAACATTATGGCACCATCTAGTGACCTAATATTTCCTTTTCTTCTTTTGTTGTTCAGCTTGAATGAATGCATTTCTGTTGATCCCATAAAGCTATGTGAGCTTTTACTTGGGTGTAGCTAGAAGTCATTTATCAACGTCATTACCAATGGATAAAGCCAACTGGTGTCAACAAATGGAAATATAAAAAAACAATTTCCCACCTTGTAGAGCAGAAAATATTATATAAGAATGTAGGTCATTTCAGACCTAGCTTAGATCTGCTAGAGCCGTATGAAATTAGGATGGGTACTGGGATTATTAGACATTCATATTTGGAACTGAGTAAGGCACATCCACATCTAAAAGATGTTTGTATCCAAAAGTGAACTTATAAAGCTGTTCTTACTTTTCCTTCCAAGCGTTAGTCTTCATATATCACTTTAAAATTTCCTAATACAGGAGAACAGCTACAGAAAAAAATTACCTACAATGCATAAGCATATGTCCATCTGAATTCTCATTGCCAATACACACACAATAATAGACAAGGAAATATGCAGATGCCATATATGTCTCAATGTATTTGTCAAGTTGATGCTTTTAAATTAGACTACATTTTAAGAGTAACTTAAATGTAACTTAGACATTTACTTAATTTTTATAATTGTGTAAATATTTGTGTTATTGGATTAACTTATTATCCTTTGTGAAATATCCTTTAGGTTTGTTGGGAGACAGGGGATTTACAGAGTGTAACTTGGTAAACCACAATGAAGACCAGAGTGCTTAAGCTATGGTAGACTTGACTGACATCAACTGCATGTAAGTACACTGATACTCTTCTTTGCACCTGTACCATTAGCAATTGTTAGAAATTCTCAGAAAAGAGTGAACACTGCTTCTTTCTCTGTGAAATAAGTACATGGCTTTAATGGTACCAACAAGCACAATGAGTACTTTTAAAAATAATGCAAACTAAGGAAATGTTAGAAATTAGAAACATGTTTAAACTAAGAGTTTTAATTAATATGGAATGGAATTGTTTAATAGATAGTGGTATCTGATAATTAGTTGTTTCCTTTAACAAGCTAAAGATATCTTTCAGTAGCTTGGAAGAAGGTATGGTCCCCAACATGGAAGCTCCTTTACCCTCTTGCCATTGCATATGGTATACTTATCATATACACTGAACAGATGAAGAGATCTTTATTTACCATCACAGGACGTACTTGATCTTATTCTTTTTTTTTTCTTCTTTCTTTTTTTTGAGAAGACTTTGTGTGACTTCTATATGCTCTGGGAATTCCCAGTTGTTGAATTTAAATGCTAGTTCTAGGTATGCCTTCATAACTCTATTTAGCTAAAGGATGTGATATAAATCTATGATTCTAAAAGTCTATTTCTTGCTCAATGGTGATAACAATAGTGTTGGTGAAGGGAGAAATACTAGATCTATTATTTAACATAGAAAGAAGTAATTAGTTCAAATAAAAACATACTGTGAAGGAATGAGAGGGAGAATAAATCATAATGAGAAGTGAATGAAAAATCATATTAAAATCTTTTTAATAACCTAATTAAGTATACATATATCATAATTTAATAAGGATCAGAAAAAAACAGATAGGCTGAATAGATGTTTATTCAGGGAGAAATAACTTACAACAGAGACAGATGAACCCTCGCAGGTTCCTGGTTCCAAGGATGCCTCTGAATGCTCCTCTATTCCTGTGTTGCAAGCCAGAGAGCATTCCAGGGCCCCTTCCGCAGACCTAGTTCCCCCCAGTCATGTCCACCCTGTACCCATGCACAATGGATGTGGCCAGGTGATGACAAAGTGAGTATCCCATTACATACATAGATAAAAGAGTTAGAAGGGAGATATTATGCATAGAAAGACACTGCCTCTCCTAGGCTCTGGTGGGTTACTAAACAAAATACTAGTTTCCAATGTAGGATACCTCCTTTGAACTCTACAGAAATACAGAATCTTGCTGCTTCTTTTAATTGTTCACCAAAACTTGATGATAAAGCTCTATGCCAGAGACACCATATACCTTGTTTGTAACCTATTGAAAAAACAAATGAGAACTTCATGGGAAATTTCATAGCTACGCAGACAACTGAGGAAAATAAAAAGATTTCAGTGATTTTACCCAGATATGAATCATAGAAACTTCAATATCAATCTGCCAGAAAGATGTGTAAAAACTGCAAATCTACATCAGGTTATTTTTAGGGGGTGGTAACCAAACACTTTCCAAATTGTATTTGAAGTCCATTTCACAAGTTGCACTGTAAACCAAATTAAAACAAACAAACAAATAATAATAATAATAATAATAACAATAAAAACAAGGGTATAGAAGTCATAGAAGCTGTTGAGGAACTCAACAGTAAGTTAAACTGAGAGGACATTATACTGGTTTCCAAATTTCTATGTTGAAAGCCATAGACAAATATTACTCTCAGGCTTCATGAGAGGAAATTATATTCGAAGTGGGTATCAGTGAATGCAGAGACTCAGAACTGCAAATGTTGAAGGAAGGATGGCTGAGCCCCAAATCCTTAGTAGAACAGAGGGAAAAGGAGAAGCTGTGAGTGCCTGAGAGTACACAATTTGTTCACAGACCACACCCCACAGTAGTTCAGTTAATATGCCAACAAATCCAAGACAGCCCAGGCTTGAATCTGAAGTTGCACAATCAATAGTTATAAAAAAATCTGGCAAATATAATTCAATCCTGTAAATATTACTTTCTTTATCAATTGAAAATACTATTATAATAATATAAATCACTTACAGAACTGTGGTGAGAGTTTCAACACAGTAAAGCACTTGTCACAGACAAGAGAACCTAGCAATTGTACAATAAAATGTAACTAATATTAGAACCTGCTGGGCAGGTTACTAACACCTGTCAACACTGAGTGGATTGTGCCAACCAGCTGATATGAAGTTTCTGCTTCTTTAAAAGCAAACAATAAAAAACAATCTCCACATGAGTATCATAGTGTTCAGTGAAACTGTGGAGAAGAATCTGAATGTGATGTTATCAGTGTTGAGCCTAAGGAACACCTAGAGCTACTCGCTCTTAGCTTTGTCATTGGTTCTTTTTCTTTTCTTTAGACATGAATGAAGAATAGAAAGAAAGATACTGTACAAATGCTGCTGACAAAAAGTTCTGTTAAAAGGAGGACATTCAAAGACTATCTTATAAGCCACTACTAAAGAACCACAAGATAATAAGAACCAAGTAAATTTTTAGCTGTACAATGAAACAACTAAACTTAGAAGAAGGAGGTAGAACAAGAGACATATGTTAGCAAAAATGAGTTAACTTCTTGTTTCCATTTTAGGGAATACCTCTTATGAGAGTAATTGAAGTGAAAAAGAACATAGACTATGACAACCTGGTTGAAAGTTTGTCAGAATCTTTGGGGAAAATAACAGGGCCCACAGTCAGGAGCAAGGTGAAATCTGAACAATTCTAGGGGATAAATAGTACATAAAAAACAAGCTCATGTCTCAAAATTCTAACCAGGGTAGGTCAGGGTACAAGTAGCAACAGGTCCTGATAAGATCTGCTCACAATTTCTGGCAATACACCATCTATTCTTATATTGTGTATTGTGCCTTCCTTCAAGGAAGCTGTTGTACCTTTGCATCTTCAAAACAAAAAATAAAGGAAGGTGAAACAGTCTAAATGGTGAATACTCTTTGGTTCAGGTTGGAATATCATTCATGACAAGAATCACTAACAACCCTGTTACCACTCCCAATGATACCATTGGCTGTTGAGTTTCAACATTTGAATATGGGAGATATAAACATTTATTATAGCATATTCATTCTTATATATATTACTACATCCCCACATATGCACAAGTATCTTCTTAGTCTCTTTTTATATCTCTAAAAAATTTCTCCTACATTGTACCAAATGTGGAACGAGTTTTACTTATTTATTTTTCTGAGTTTCTCTCTCTGGATATCTCTGATGCTCATTCTTAGACCAGGCAGGACTTGAATCACTGAGCTCTTCTTGCCTCTGCCTCCCAAGTACTGGAATAAAAGGTGTGTGCCTCCAGACACAACATTATTTTAACAGGAACAATTTTGACAATTTCCAAGTCTTTTGTTATTTTAATTTTTCTTTAGAGATTATAATAAAATTGCATTTCTTTGTTTTTGATTCTAGTATCTGTTTTATATATATATATATATATATATATATACATATATATACACACATATATATATATACATTAACTTATTTTTATTTTTATTTTATATATTGATCCCAGGTCCCTCTCCCTTCTTCTCTCCCCCCCCTCTTTCCCTCTGTCCCACCCTCTCATGTCCCCCAACCACCCTTCCCTCGCATCCCTCCCCACTCCACATGTAGGGTGATGCCCTCCAGGAGGGGTCATTTAAATCTGTGGAGTCATTTGGAGTAGGGACTAGGACTTTTCTCCTGTCTCTAGTTGAAGGGAGTATCCCTCCATGTGGTATTTGCCCCCAAAATCCTTTTGTGCACAGGAATACATCCTGGTTCCACTGTCTGAGGTTCCTTAGACTGCTCAGGCCTTCTAGCTGAGACCCATGTTCAGGGGGTCTGAGTCAGTCCCATGCTGGATTTCCAGCTATCAATCTGGGGGCCCATTAGCTCCTCCTTGTTCAGGTAAGCTGTCTCTATGTGTTGTGTTTCTGTAGCCTGATCTGGTCCACCCTCTCTGTATCTGTATTCCAGTTTGGCTCAGTGTTTAGTTTGTTTGCTTCTGTTTTCATGAGCTACTAGATTGCCGTGCCTGACAGCCAGAGTATCCAGCTTGGCAGATGGTTTTGGGATTGAAACACTTAACAGACCACCAGGAGAAGTTAAGAAGCTGCTGCCACTGCCACTGTTTATTTCAGAGAGTAATGGTCTGGTCTTATATACCCAAGCCAGAGGATGGGCTAAGCATAGGAGGAAGTCATGCACCACCCACAACCGGGGTCAAGGCACACCTGCACTGCATCGGGGAGTTTTGAAAACAACTTTGTTTGCTCAATATTCTTTGCACTGAAGTTCTACATCTGGGTGGGGAGAAAAGAGCTTTAAGGAACAAGTACTTGAATTTCCCAACACTAGACGAGAGCTCCATAATGATGGAGTTGTTTATCTCATTATCAGGGAAAGGCATTTAAGGTAGCCTTTCCACTGTTGCTCAAATTGTTAGTTGGGGTCATTCTTGTAGCTCTCTAGACATTTCTCTAGTTTTAGTTTTCTCTTCGAACCTATAATGGCTCCATCTTTTATGGTCTCTCTGTCTCTGTCTCTGTCTCTGTCTAAGTCTCTGTCTTTCTCTCTTATATTCCTTCCCTGACTCCATCTTCTTTGTCCCATGTGCTTTCTTGTCCTCCCCTTCTCTTTCTCCTAGTTCCCTCTCCACTCACTGCCTCCCCACTTCCCATGTGCTCTGGAGATCTTTGCCCCTACTCCCTTCTTTGAGGGACCTTATATGAATCACTTAGAGTCCTCCTTGTACCCTAGTTACTCTGGCAGTGTGAATTATAGGCTGATGATCATTTGCTCTATGTGTAAAATACATATATGTGCAAGTGCATACCATGTTTCTCTTTCTGTGACTGGGTTACCTCACTCAGGATGGTTTCTTCACGTTCCATCCACTTGCCTGTGAATTTCAAGATTCCATTGAATTTTTTCTGCACAGTAGTATTCCATTGTGCAAATGTGCCACATCTCTTTGTCCATTCTTCAGTTGAAGGGCATCTAGGTTGATTCCAGGTTCTTGCAATTACAACAAAGACATGTGCTCAACTATGTTCATAGCAGCATTATTTGTAATAAAATTACATTTCTTCTTTCAACTCCCTCCCTTCAAAACCTCCTATATAGCCTTTTATCCTTCAAAATTCATGCACTATATTTCATTAATTGTTATTGCTTGTATATATATATATACACACATATATATATATATATATATATATATATATATATATATATATTATAAATATAATCTTCTCAGTCCCTAGCTCCAACTGAATACATCTAAACCTGATGAAAAATATTTAATCTGTCTCTTTGTCCTCCCATGCACTGTACCATTTGTTTGTCATAATCACATGTTATGCAACATTCAATAAACATGAGAAGGTTGTATAGCCTTCCCCATATATGTTTTCCCCATATATGTTGTCCTCATATATGCTCCTCATATATTTTCATATATATGTTGAAGCACGAAGACATGGGGATTAAAACCTTAAGTTTTTGTTACGATTGTTTTTTCAAAGTGTTGTTTAACAATACTCACTATATATTAGCTTACTAATAAGCCTTTGAGACAAGAACACAGTACTTAAATAGCAGATGTTTCTATTCTCTTAGTTTTGGAGATTTGAAATCAAGGATTAAGTTGACAGGAGTGGTGGTTTACTGTTAACATAGCTCTTTCACATGTAGATTTTCCAACTTTGTTTCTTCACATGACCTGTCTTTGCACATCCCCAATGTGTCTATGTATACACATATTATCTATCCATGAGGAAGCTAGACAGACTGAAAAGGATGCGATAACTGTTTCATTCTCACCAAATCAGTGGCTAAGATTTTTTTATGTGTATTTTATTTTATTATTATTATTGTGGCTGGGGGAGATTGTACTTGGGCCAAAGCTTGTGCTGTACCTTCTTGGAATAAAGCCTAGCCTATTAGTCTCATGCTTTTACCAGCTGATCATCTCACCAGCCTGCTAATTATTTCCTTAAGTGCTCTGTCTCGAAATGGAGCTCTATTCTGACTTGACTAGATTTAAAGATTCAATGTGAGAATTGGAAGAAGCACTGTAGATCCTATTATGTGTCCTTCTCCCCAGAACCCTTGTTTTTCTCCTTTTATTATATGCAAAATATATTTTTCTTAAATTAACAGCTATTAGAGCTTTTAATTTTGATTTTTGTTTTGGTTTTGGTTTTTCAAGACAAGGTCTCTGTGTAATAGCCCTATGTAGCTGTCCTAGAACTTGCCTTGTAGACTAGGCTGGCCTCCAACTCACAGATCTACCTCTGCCTCACAAGTACTCGATCAAATATAGTTTTTAGATGTAGAGCAAATGATCACCAGCCTATACTTCACACTGCCAGAGCAACTAGCATACAAGTAGAAACATAAGAGATTCATACAAGATCCCTCATAGGAGAAAGGAACACGATCTCCTGAGCATATGTTGGGGGGGGGCAGTGAGTGGAGAGGAAGCTAGCAGAAAGAAAAGGGGAGAAGAGAAAAGCATGTGGGACTAAGAAGATTAAATCAGGGAAGGAATAGACTAGAGGAGAGATAGAGAGATAGAGAGATAGAGAGAGAGAGAGAGAGAGAGAGAGAGAGAGAGAGAGAGAGAGAGGGAGAGAGAGAGCATAAAAAAGAGTCATTATAGGTTTGAAGAGAAAATTGACTCTAGAGAAATGTCCAGAGACCTATAAGACTACACCAACAAACAATTTGAGAAACAGTAGAAAGGCTAACTTAAATGCCCTTCGCTGATAATGAGATTGATAACTAACTTATATGCCATCATAGAGGCCTCATGTAGTAACTGGTGGAAACAGAAGCAGATACCCACAGCCAACCATTGAGCAAAACTGGAATCCAGATGCAGAGAGGGAGGACAAGACCAGGCTACAGAAACCCACAGAAATAGCTGACCTGAACAAGGAGGAGCCAATGGGCCCCCAGACTGATAGCTGGGAAACCAGCATTAGACTGACTCAGACCCCCTGAACATAGGTCTCTGTTAGAAGGCCTGGATAGTCTAAGGGACCTCTGACAATGGAATCAGTATGTATCCCTACTGCACACATACAAAAAATACTTTGGGAGCCCATTTCCCATGGAGAGATAATCCTTTAACCTAGAGGCAAGAGGGAGGGCCTAGTCCCTACTCAAAATGACTCCACAGATTTTGTTGATCACCCCCTGGAAGGCATCACTCTCCCTGAGGAGTGTGGAGGGGATGGGAGGATGGTCAGGGGCCATGGATATGTGAGAGAAAGGGTGGGAGGGAGGGAGAGGGAACTATATAGATATGTAAAATAAGAAAAAATAAATTGAAAAAATTTTAAAAACTGTGTGAGAACATGTGATGTGCAGACTTGGTTGAAACCCTCAGGAAGCCTTACCCTTCTGAAGAGTGGAGGTGAAATGGGGGGAAGGTAGGAAGAACAGGAGGAGGGGCAGGGGTGGGAACTGGGATTGATATCTAAAATGAGAAAAGCTTGTCAAAATAAAAGATTAAAAAAAATAAAGGTGTGGGCCACCATTATTTGATGGCTCCCAGAGTATTAATCCATTCCAAGAAGCAAAACCGAATCCTTGATTTTACATGAATGTGCTCATAATCAAGAGCTGATGGAGTCTAAGTGATAATTCATCTTTACATAGAAGTCCTAGGCAGCAATATACCTACGAACCCAGGAAAGATCTGATTCCTAGCATAATGGTGGGCAAGCATAGAAAATGTGTTTCCATTTCAAATCAGTAAATAAGACAGAAAAAAACAAAAAATTGAAAGAATTAAAACAAGTGACAAAAGAAAAGAAGGGAAAATTATACCTAGTTATGAAGCTAAAGAACAATGTTCTTTGGTTTGATGATCTGCCGGGTACATTCATAAGGGGGCACTATGACCTCTTATCCTTTAGAGATGACTACATCACTGTCATCAGGCATGTGCATTATACAGTCTTGTTCATGCACCAATCAGTGGAAGTTCTGTTTTCAGAGGCTTTGAGTAAAGCATTGAAAAGGAGAGGAGAACATGAGGGAGCAGGAAAATTGAGTCAGGGGAAGAAAAGAGGATGGAAAGAAAAGAGACACCATAATAGAGGGAACCATTATAGGTTTGAAGAGAAATTGGCCAGTAGGGAAATGTCCAGAGACCTACAAGGATGATCCCAACTAACAAGCTAAGAAATAGTGGAAAGGCTACCTTAAATGCCCTTCCCTGATAATGAGATTGATAACTACCTTATATGCCATCCTAGAGCCTTCATCCAGTAGTTGATTGAAGCAGAGGTAGGCACTTAAGCTAAACACTGATCAGAACTTCTGGAATCTAATTGCAAAGAGGGAGAAGTGATGAGCAAAGGGGTCAAGACCAGGCTGGAGAAACCCACAGAAACAGCTGACCTGAACAAGAGGGAGCTCATGTACCCCAGACTAATAGCTGGGAAACCAGCATAGGACTGACCCAGACCCTCTGAATGTGGGTCTCAGTTAGGAGGCCTGGACAGTCTATGGGACATGTGAGAGTAGAACAAGGATGTATCCCTAGTGCACAAAAGGACTTTGGGTGCACATTCTCTATGAATGGATACTCACTTAGCCTAGAGACATGAGGGAGGTCCTAGGCCCTACACCAAAAGACTTGACAGAATGTGATGATCCCTTCTCGAAGGCCTTACCCTCCCAGGGGAGTGGATGCGGGATGGGACAGGAGAGTTCGAGGAACATAAGAGAATGGGAGGGAGAGAGAACTGGGATCCATATTTAAAATTAAAAACAAATATATAAAGAAATTTTACAAAGAATAGTAAACTGAAAACAAATAATAATAATAATAATAGTAATAATAATAATCTATTTTTTCATACAGATGTAACTACCAAGGTGTACTTCGGAAACAAAATAATTGTTATTTTTTTTTTGTTCAAAATAAAAAAGCTATGGAGTGCCACATCCCTTGAAGAAAGGGACAGGCAGCTTTACCAGGCTAGGGTGAATCAGAAAATGTCTCATTAGTGACATTTGGGTGTTGCAGTTCATTCCCCAGTGTCTGTCCCTAGACTGTGTATTGCTTTAGAAAATATGAATCTGACTTTCTGGCAATCTATGAATCCTAGGCCCACATTCAGTAGCTACTCAAAAGGTTTATCTTATTATACACCTATATATTTGTCAAGAAACTAAATTAGAGGAAGTAAAGAAAACAACAAAGAAAGAAGGAAAGGTGGGATGAGAGAGAAAGAGAAAGAGAATGAAAAAGCAAATAATAAAGCTATTCATAGCAATCTCTATCTTTCATCTAAGTAATTATTTCCATATTTATTTCTCAGTTTATTTCTCATCTTATTTTCTGTGTTCGATAATAGGATTGAAGGCAGGAGAATTTCTGCTCAGTTACTCACACACAGAATCGGGATAATGCAATTATGATAACATAAGAATGGAATTGAGAGTTTACTGACACATGGAATTTGATTATCTCTTTATTCACTTGATTCACCTGTTTTATTTTCTTTTCTCATAACTGAACCAGGAAGAAGCAGTCATCTTGAGAAAGTGGTTATTACATTTTTTTGCCCAATATTTTTAGACTCAGATAATTCACAATTCTGTTAAGGTTGGGGGTTTTGAGATATAGAAGTGATTGCCAAAAATGAACTCATTTAAGCAATCCCTTTCCTCATGTCACAAGCCATTAATTCAATAAACTAATGTCAGATTGTGAATATTTGCCTAACCATCTAGAGCCCATTATTATAAAAACACCAAGCCATGTGACCTTAGATATTTTCTGACAGAATAACATATAGGACCTTTCCTCTGCTTGCAGCATAAAAAAGCTTCTAAAGTTCTACAGAAAGAATGAATACTTTTAAGGTTTTGTTTCAGTGAAGGAAAGAATAGATCAAAATTACATTTTTTCAATATTTAATAAAAAATATTAAAGAGAGAAAAATGAATGTGAATTCTCATTTACATTTGCACAACACCCTGTACATTATGTATTAAATTCAATAGCCACTGCCACAAGTTTAGAAAATAAAAAATATTTACAATTAAAATATAGTATATCATTTATACCTAATTATCTTCTAAGATTTGAGATTTTTATGTAGGCATAAGTTTGGAATATTTAAGCAGTCAAACTAAACTTGTCATATATCTAATTTGGATGCCAGAGAATGAAAAAATAAAAAATATTATTTGTAATTACCTATATGATATACTTTCTCATAAAGGTTTAGCATGTACTAAGAAAAAAATAATTTAGTAGGAGCTCTGAGTGTCATATTGTGACATAAATTTGTGGCTCTATTACTTAATGCTAGTTTTCCAGTATAAGTACTTTGAGAATATCCATAAAAGTTAATAATTATCAGTGCTTAAAAATAATAAATGAAGTGTGCAGTCTTTACTCTGTGACAGGATTTATTGCATGGTTCACATGCAATGACTCATTTAATTCAAATATTACTGAGCTTCGTTACCCTTCCATGACATCAATGAAATATTCAACAAAAAATAAAAGATTATAAAAAACTAACAAGTCTAAAGGTTAAGTACCTCCTTTGGACAAAGTAACCCAAGCAGTGACAGATACTGTTTCCATCTCATGGAGTGATCCTTAAGTCAAATTAGATTATCACTTGATTAGTTATAATGTTTGTGTCACTATTGCCTGAGTATATTTTGTGGGCAGGACAGATAATCATCAAAGTATCTTTCATGTCAAACAAATTAGAATGTAAGGGTGAAGTTTCTGTGTAGGCACAAGCAATGGGACTTTACTGTCAGTTTTTGGAGAACACCCTATTGTTTTAACAATAGCCTGTGTTGTTTGAAGATATCCATGGGACCTTTTGACCAACAACTCAATTGGATGAAACCTAGTTCCCACAGTGGACTCTTCTTTGGAGACAAGACATTGCCCTCCTTCATTATTTGGAGACTTCATTAGGATCACTTTCAAATATTATAGGAAGTTTCAGCTGCATTAGTTTTCCATTCTGATTTTCAAATACTCTTCAATTCTAGCTTCCTCTGCCCTCGTTCTCTTACTTCATCCCATTTCCCTAACCTTTCCAAAGGGTCACCTTTTTCTGATTGACACCCAAGCTCTAGTCTACCACAATGGCTATTCTATATCTCCCTTCTGAGGAGATCCAGATCTCTCCCCTAGTCCCTTACTGTATGCCTATCTCTGGGTCTATGTATTATAGCTCATAAATATTGTTTCTAATTGAAATAGAAATACATCAGTGTCCTTCCTTTCTTCCTTCTAGCCACTCCCAGCTTACCTTTCTCAAAGCTGTCCTATGTTCCCCATTTTCAAGTTGATAACCCTTTTTTCTTCTTTTCCAATTATTACATATACATATATGTTTGCACAATTATATATAAATTATTATGCTGAGTCCATTATTTGTTTTGATTTTTTGTGGATATATATTTTCAAGGCTAGCCACACTGCATTGGATAACCAATAAACAATTACTATAGCCACTATATTTCAGGCAGAGACCTTTCCTTAAGTTGTTCACCCTAATTAGAGTTGTCATACTTATGCATAAGTTCAGACTAATATTACATATATTTTGTGAGCATTAGCAAGTTCTCAAGGAGGCTTAGGTAAGAGATGCAATATTATTGAATCTCTAATGATAAAAAGAATTACACATCATATAATAGGAAGATGTGTACATTCCATAGCAGTGTTTCTCAATTTTATCCTATTGATATATTTGAATAAACAAAATTTGGTAGTAGAAGTAGGGTTGCTTATTCACTTATTATAGAATCAACTCATCAGTCCCTCTGAGTACTCCCACTAAATACCAATAGCGGCATCCTCATCATAAGAATTAAACCAGATAGTAGGAAATGTCCCCTCCATAAAAGATCATAATCAAGTGACCGAACTAAGACCCACCATTCTACAACAAATCAAAGTGTCAACCATAAAACTATGCAAAGAACAACAGTAGCATAGGAAAAAGTTCTGTAGGTGATACAGATGGAGGATGTTAATGAGAGAGCTGCACATGTAAATTGAGATGCTTATAGCAAGTAGTTTTCTGTTGTCAGCAACCAGGAAACAAAAACCTAACATAGGCAGAGATAGAGAGGGGAATGTCAGTTGAATAAATCATTCTTGTACTTTATCTCAAAAGAGACTCCGTGGAATAACATTTAAAATGGGGGACATGTTTTATTATTATGAAGTCCAAAAGTTAAAAAGAATGGCACATTGGCCTACCAGTTCATACTAGACCAATTTTTCCAAATGCGAATATCAAATAACCCACATATGCAAAATATCATCAATAACATTTTTATCCATATAAGCTTCCACATTTTATCTACTTCATATTATTCATGAAAAAAATATCTAAAAGTTCTAGGTCTCTGCTTTGCTATAAAGTTACCATTAAACCCATGCAAACATTTATATGTATGATAAAATTGTAGTTAAAATTGTAATTGTTGTAAAACCTAATGTTGCTTCTAAGTTACATTTTTCATACTCTCATCAACATTCTTTTGTAATCATAATTCCTTTTAGGATTTGTTGATGCTGCCTTCATTTGATTTTTTTTAAATGTGAGATTCTTTTCTTCTTTTCTCTTCTAGAGATTACAAATACCATGGCCCTCAGTGTATTTTTTGTGTATCATGACAACTGTAACAAGGCAGTCTGTCAAACTCACTCTAGTCAGGAAGCCACCAGAGAGCTACCCAGGAATTTTGATATATGCCATAAACCTATGGCATGCAACTTTAAGGGTAGAATTCTATATGACTAGAAGTTTAAGCAAGCAAAAATATACCTAAAGTTTTCTACTCCTGTCCAATTCTCTCTTACTTTGAAAGAGAAATAAGTGTGTGTGTGTGTGTGTGTGTGTGTGTGTGTGTGTGTGTGTGTGTGTGTTGGTGAACTTTCTAGAAAGATCCAAATATATTCTTGGGATTTGTCTTCTTATTCCTATAACCCTTAGAGATTTTTTTAATAAATAAAAGAAATCAATTCTAACCACTCCTGCTCAATACACTAAGATAATTAGGAACTCACAGATTTAGATTCAACTTTCAAAAAGTAAAGTTTACACTACATTTGTCAGGGACCATGAAAATTACAGCATGTTGAAAGTAGTATTTAGATGTCAGCACGCCTGATGGAGGATTAATCTCTGAAAACTGTTGCTCACTGTGGCTTAAGTAGCTTTACTTCTTCCTATTACCTTTATTGTAGTGTGTAATCTCATGTGATATGTATATGTAATATTGTGAGTGCATCTCAGTCTATTGGGCACAAATTACTATATACTGGCATACATATTTTACACCACTCCATGGGACCTGTGTTGAGAAATTTAGTCACACAGTCAATAACCTTGGTTCCCATAGTTGAGTCTCTTCTTCATTCCCTCAGATAGACTTAGAAGCCAGCTCGCTGTACTTTTCTTCTATTTGACAGAACATTTGGTTCAGGAGCAAAGTCCTTCAATATGGATCACATTCTGGATCTTCAAGATAGGTGTGGCACATCCAAGCTTGTTTGATACTTAGTCTTTCCCAATAAGGAGACTGGGTTCCCTAAATTGCCCCACAGACTACTAGGAAAAGTGCTAACCTCAATTAACCTTTGCTCTACCCTAAAAAAGATATTAATTCCCTACACCTATCTTCGCCTTGATTTATTGATACAGGATTTTAACCTATGAATGCAGTATTATCTACCAACACTCCTTCTCCCCTTTTAGAGTTTAGCAGCCTCCTGGGCATTACCTGGGCTTCTTTACTGGCCATGCTTCTCCCCCCCCCCCAGGACCATAAAGCTGCTGACAGTATCACTAGGGACAAACTTTTATCGGCTTTTTGACCCTGAGAAAATTCAAACTCAGAGAATTTCCTGATTTGTGTGTGTATAAGCTGGAAACCTTAAAGCACTGACAGAACAATAAAGAAACTGATGCACAATGGGACATAGTGGAGAGTTCATTTTACACTTAGATTCTTCTAAGTCCCACACTTGCTGTAAGCTTTCTTCTGAACCCTGAACAGACACTGAGGCTAGTATTCAGAGACACCCCCCACACTCCCTGATATAAATATAAGATCAACTTCACATTTACATAATTCTACTTCAAAACCCATAACAGAAAAATGTGAAGCTTGTAGATACAGTAATATTTTAATACATGCTTACATGTTATGCTGGATTGTTTTAATTATCAACTTGACAGAATTTAGAATCACCTAGTATATTAGCTACTTTTCTGATGCTGTGACAAAACATGGTAATTTATAAAAGACAGGGTTTCATTGGAATGAGATTTCAGAAATTTAAGAATCTGTTATGGCAGAAGAGAAGCATGGCTACAGGAGCAGATGAGAGATCACATTTTGACATTTTGGTCTCAAGCAGGAGCAGAGAACACATTGAAAATGACAAAAATTGCTTTAAGTTTCAAAGCCAAGCAACGGTCATATCTCCTTGAACCTGATCAATCCTCCCAATCTTTTCCAACCAGCCCACTATTTGAGCGTATAGAAACCATCCTCATTCAAAAAATTCTTTTGAGGCTCAAAACAACCGTATTTGTATACCAACCTTGGCTCCCAGTAGCATAGCCCAAAATGAGGGCAGCAGAGGCCAGTCAAAACCAGTCAGACATCCTGCCTCTGCCCCAGGCTAAGGCATGCTTTCCAGAGTGGGTGGGGCCAGAACCCAGGTAACACCCCTGTCTTCTTGCTCTTTCCTGTTCATCTTCAGGCCTCTGTCAGGCCAGAATATAGACAGTGGGGCAGTGGAGCCTGGTGCCATCCCCAGGCTGGGTGAGTGACATAGGTCAGGTAAGGCTTTTAGGAGGGATCCCCATGACCTATTTGCCTTCTTTGGAATGCTGCCCCCCTCTCCCCGCTGCAGCAAAGGGAAGAAGGACAAGGATGTTACCAAATTAGTAGGGGCTTTTCAAGGCAACCCTTGCACTGGGTGGGTCTTGGGCTCCTTCAGACAGACAGAGGGTAGCAATCTGGACAGAACCACAGAACAGAACAGCTGGACCAGCTCCATCCGGGCCTCCCAAGTGTGCATGTGTGCAGGCAAGTGCGCATGTGTGTGAGTGGGACAGATAGAAAGGTGGGGCTGGCTGGCTTCCTCTAACTAGATTCTAATCCATTTCCCTGCTGGTGGGCAAGAGGTGAGCTAGAGAGTGGCAGCCTTGCCAAGCTGACCCCTATTGTTGTCTCTGTCAAACACAGTGTAGAAGGTGCCAATGAAGACGTCCAGGACCAGAGTCACTGGGAAGTGATATGTCCATTCCCATGAAGCCACTCAGGCAGATGGTCTTTCTAACCTGCGATACCTTGAGTATATATGTCCCATTCCCTGGTGAATGGCCATACCAGAATTAAACAAGAGTCTAGTCTTCAAACATCTTCAAAGTCTTCCATTTTTGTATTGTTTAAAAGTCCATGGTTCAGTGGCTCTTCTGAGACAAAGACAGTTTTTAAAAAGTAATTCCACAAATCAGAAGACAAATTACATACTTCCAGCATACAATGGCACATAATATATACAACCATTCAAAAAGAAAGGAATAAGTAAGTGATGAGGAACTACCAGACCAAAGTAATACTGAAATCCAGAAGGAAAAACTCCAAATCCTGTAGCTCCATGTCCAGTTTCAAAGATCTTAGGTAGCTGCCCCTCCAGTTTCGCTGCCTGTAATGTACTTCTCTCCCTCAGGATTATTCCACCTGCTCTTTGCAGCTATCATTGGCAGATATCCTATGGTTTGGCCATGTGGAACAGCGCGGGGTCTTCAATGCAATGCAGGCTTCAATTTCACACCTTCATTGACTTACCAGGATTTCTACTGTCTCAAGGCTTTCATATAGTCCCTGCTCTGCCACAATTGCCTAGATTCAGCAACACTCCTTAACTGCAGAGGGATATCCCACAATCTGGCTCCTTTAGAATCCTTTATGAATCTAAAGCCAGGACTATATGGCCTATGCTGCCAAGTTTGGCTGTCAGCTTGGGATGAGCTTGCTTCACACAAATCACATTATCAATAACTTTCCTTTGTTGCTGCGTTTGAGAGGCAGAAAATACCTTGAACCTTTCCTTTTATACTTGGAAGCTTACTTGGGTGGGGTACCCTCTCAGGTCAAGAGTTTGTCTCTTATTCCATTGAATGTTAGTCATCTTCTTAATCACTTTATCTTTTTCAGCACAATGCTTGGCTCCAAAATTACCTTTTTTGTTTCTTCAAACTGCACAGCAATAGCCTACACTCTGGTACTAACTTATTTGTTACTGTTTGATAGTTGTGATAAAACCCCATAACCAAGGTAACTTATATAGGCAAACAATTAATTTGACTTTTTATTGATGTTTAAGGATCTGGAGAAACAAATAGGCCAAATAGATGTTTATTCAGGGAGAAATAACTCACAACATAGAACCAGCAGGTTCCTGGTCCCAAAAATGCCTCCGTATGTCTTCCTGTACCTGTGCTGCAAGCAAGAGTCCCCTCCTCAGCCTTAGTTCCCCCAGGTCACGTCGGGCTCTATCTATACCTGCAATGGATGTGGTCTATACCACAGGTACAGACAAGGTGAATAACTCACTACAACTTATGCAGAGGATTAGAATGCATAGTGGTAGAGGAAAGGCATGATGATAGGAGTAGTTGGAAGCTCAAATCTTGATTCACAAGCAGGACCCATAGAGCGATTTCAGGGTTATGTATTGTCATTGATACTAGAGTGTCACTGCATGCAGCTCACCAATGTGTGTGAGAAAAGAGAGAATCTATGTGTGTGTGTGTGAGTGCATGTGTGTATGTGTGTTTGTGTGTGTGTATGTCTGTGTGTGTGTGTGTTTGTGAGAGAGAGAGAGAGAGAGAGAGAGAGAGAGAGAGAGAGAGAGAGAGAGAGAGAGAGTATATGTATAAGATTTTCATCTTTACACACCAGCTTCCTTGGCTCAGGAAGTGCCCAGATATTCAGTTAAACATAATTGTGGATGTCCATGAGAATGTTTCCTACTAAGACTGATATTTGATTTAGTACATCGAGTAAAGCAAATGTCTATAACTAGCATGATTAGGCTTTATAATATCCATTGAAGATCTGAAGAGATAAAGATAAGTATTGAAAAAACTATATGCTGTTTTTGAATGTGTGATGGTGAATGTGCTCCACATCTCTCTACTCGTTTGTTTACTACATTAAATCCTGTTTCTGTGTTTTCTATCTGATTGCTGGATCAGTTACTTAGAGGAGATAATGACATTTACAAGTATTTTTTAAATTATGATATACTTCAATTTTTTTAGCTATTGTTTCAATACTTTTTATATACTACAATTATGTGCATTTGTATTTGTAATTCTATTATTTCCTGCTCCAAATGATATGACAGACTTTGAAGACTCCCCACGGAAGGCCACACCTTCCCTGGGGAGCAGAAATGGACTGGGATGAGGACTGGTGGGGAGAACAAGGAAGGACAGGAGAATGCTAGAACTGGGATTGATATGTAAAACAAGCCTGTTTCTAATTTAAATAAAAAATTATTATATAAAAAGTGTGAGGAAATTGCTAATTGAAAAAGACATACTTTATCATTTTTAAATATTTTTTTAATTCAAATATATTTTAGTTGATGGTAATACAAATATCTTTCTATGTTTACTGTTAATATGTATTGTGCTTTACTGATACTTTAACCTACTGTTTGTTTCCTCATCTATACAGCACATTTCTTTTTATAAATGAATTCTGCCAATATTCTTCCTATGGTTGGAAAGTTCATTGTATTTTCATTTAGAATTATTATTTATAGGTACTTACGCCTGCCACTTGCTATTCATTCATTCTTTAATGTTTTGAAGGAGAAACACTCTTGTGTCTTTTACAAGTTTTGCAGAAAAATATTTAAATTCTTTTTCACATGATTTTATATACACATTTTCCTTTGTATCAAATTATAGACCAATTTTCCCTGTGGCTACCATAGAAAACATATTTAATTCCAATTTTTATAATAGTAGAGTTTTAATTCTTAACAGACAAAAACTGTCACTTTACATATTAATTCCTGTTCTTTTTTTGTTATTGATGTCATAGTTAATGGATTGAAAGCTTGAGTTTGCAAAATATGTAACAACTCTTTCTAATGCATTAATGTCTTAATATATATAAAAAAACAAACTCTTGAGTAATAAAGTATTATTACAGTTAAGATGTATATGATTTTCATGTATTTACATGTAATGAACAGTATTTATTTATGTAATCCTAAAAAAATCCTCACAAACATTTCTTTTAAGAATTTTAATTGACTATAAATTCTTCAGGTTTGGTTTGTAGGAAAATACATTATTCCCACACTTCCAAGGGTAGAATTTCTAGTTATAAATTTGTCAATTTTGTTTTTTTTTCTATTTTAGCACTTGCAAAATGCAATGACATACATTTTATCATAAAATTTGTTGTTAAAGTTATGATAAAAACTATTGATGAAAGCTTGAATAAAATACAATACTCTCCTACTGCTTACCAGATGTTTCTGGCCTTTATTGAGATTTTATTGTCATGTGTATTGCTGTGGGTCTCTTTCATCATCTTAGCCAGAATTGCTTTGAGTGTCTTAACCTTATTATGTTCATACCTTTTGCCGATGCTTCCTGCTCACATCTACTCAAAATCCCTTTCACTAGCTTACCATTTCAGTTATATATATTTTGTCTCCAGAATTTCTTTTGGTTATGTTTTGGATTTCTGCCCATTCCGTAATATTTTGCTCAAACATTATATTTTTAACATTTTCATAGTTTTGTGGGCATCATTTAGACAGTCACCTCAAAATTGAGTTCCTTTTATCTCCCATCTCTGTCTTTGCTCAGTATACATCCTGTCCCCAGAATGGTTTCCTTTGGGTCCATTTTTTAATGACCAGATGAGGATATTTTTGCTGGGTGGGGGTATGGGGAGCTTGGAGTTTCAATTTAATCATTCAGGAAATATAGAAAACAGATTTTATTTAATATATATGTTTTGGCTATTTGCATTACTGTTTGTTTATTGAATATAATTTATTTATTTTGATAATTATTTAGTATATATTATTTTCTTATAAGTCATCATTGTGTGAAGAGTTAGCTAGAGGGAAAAATTAAAGATCTCAGTTTGCTACTATGTACTTTCCTGTAGCATTACATGACTGTTTTCTCTTTTGTCACACATCAACTTGTCAGGCTCATATGAAAAGTTGAAAATATGTGATGACATGTATTTAGAGTTTGAATTCTCTAGAATCTCTTCAGTTAGAGAGGAAGTTATTGAAATAGGGAAAGAAGCAGAAAACCATTGGTCTCTATAACATCCCTGATACTTATCAACAAGAAACCATCTTGGCTTGTCTAAAAAAGTATCCAATAATTCTTCTCTCTAGAAGTGGGTCCAAAACGATGGTTTTGTCTATTTGATGAATTTAGATTCATTTTTTATTTTAAGCATTTTATCATGAGGTTATTAAAGAAGTATACTATTCTAGACTTATATTCTCAAATAAAGTTCTTACTTTTGGGTTTCTTTAGGAATGAGCATAACCCAATTTTGCATAGAACCAAAAGAGGGCCAGACATGACTACCTTTTATATTTGAAAGTTGTATATTGGATTTGAAAGTGAATGAGATGAATAAATATTTTGACTTCCAAACTTAAAATTCTGAATATTAAAGATTAATCTTTGACATATATTTTCAAGTTTTCAATTTCTCAGTATTCTAACATTTAACTGACAGTTTTTTCCAATAAATAAAAAATAATAATAATAGAAGAAACAATCAAAACCAAACTGTAGCTGAACTGTTGAACGACCAGAGGTGTTTTTAGGAAGTAGCAAACTTCATTTGATAAGAAATTTTGAAAAGAAAAAAATAAAGGAAACCTTTGTCTTAAGTTTTAACAAAGAGGTTTTCTGAGTGTCTTTCAGTTCCATAAAATAGAAATCTAAAGAATGACTTCATTCATTTGCATGATGAATGACTATTCATAGTCAGTTCTTTTATTACTTCTAGCCAGGCAGAAAATAGCTCCTTTGCATATTTTCATAGAAGTTGATTGTTTTTCTTTTTTGTGTGGTTGTTTAGAGTTTTCATTGTCTGGTAGAAAAGATGACAGCTATTGTAAGTTCCTTCAGTGATAATTAGTCTTCTATGACAGTTTATTATGTTCCCACAGCTTATTAAAACCCTCATTTTCATATAAATATCAAATTCACCACTGGAAGGCCACATTCAAACTCAAAATTTGCATGTAATTGTTAATTTCTTGGGATTAAAACACATGAAGAATTTTGGTCAGCAGGGTCAAATGTCAGCAGACTTGTGTAAACGCATACACAGAATTTCCTTTCCTTTTGTAAAAATATAAGTTCATGTAACTGCAAATCTTTTAGGAAAAAAAAAAGTATTTCATCTTCTTAATTCTGATTATAAAAAATGTGGAAGTTCTCTCTCTCTATCCCTCTCTCTCTCTCTCTCTCTCTCTCTCTCTCTCTCTCTCTCTCTCAAATCTAGCTTTATAATACCAATGCTAAGAAGTTTTAATTTTACTGAACCATTTTGTCAACACTTAAAATCTTGCATAGTAATTTTGACTGATTTTATATTATGGAGTTGAAAGTTTCCCAATCATTTCCTATTTTCTGATAAGATAGGTAATGCTTATAAAAGTTTAATACTTCATTGGAGGGAAAAAATCTTTTAAAATTTATTATATTGTGTTATGAGCACTTTCCTGCCAGCCTGTTCCCACTTCCATGTCACTCTCAAAATAACATACTCTATTAATTATAAAATGTTGGCCAATGGCTAGAGCTTCTTATTGGCTAGCTCTCTTTAAATTATTAACTCATAATTGCTAATATATGTATTTGTACATGGTCTTATCTTACTGAGAATGCCAGACTCCTGTCATCTCCTCCTGAGATCACATCATGACTTGATGGGAGATGTCATTCTGTAAATGTGTTTCTCATATTGGTTAATGAATAAAATACTGTTGGCCAATAGAAAAGCAAGATAGGCGGAACTAGGAGACTAGAGGAAAGAGGAAGTAGTTGGTAGGGGTCAACATGTAGAGACTGGAGAGAACAGAGGTTCAGGCTTGCTCTCCAGTAAGATGATACTTAATACATGTGGAAATACTTAATATTAATATAAATGTGTTAATAATTAAGACAGAGCAAGTCGATAAGAAATTAGTAATTGGCTAACATCATTATATCAAATACAGAATCTCAGTGTGTTATTTGGGGCTGGCAAGGCGGTAGGTCCAGGCCGACCAGCAGGAAAAACCTTACTCATTACAATGACTCTCTATCTCTTACATCTCCCAGAATCCTCCTCATCTCCTAGTCCCACCTATCTTGCTACCTTACTGGCCAACAGTGCTTTATTCACTCACCAAAAAGAGAAACATGTTTACAGAATGACATCTCTCATCAATATTGTGAGTGTGAGTGTGTGTGTGTGTGTGTTCTTGTGTGCATGTTTGTGTGTGGTATGCAGTGTGTATGTGTATTTGCCATTCCTTACCATGGAGTGCATATACAATTCAGAAGACATGCTTGTTTATTTCCAAATGGTGTATAAATTCCAAAATGGAATTGTTGTGATGTCATCAATCTTGCTGGTAAGTTCCTTCTCCTGCTGAGTTATCTTCATTAACCCACCCCAATATCTTACAGTGAAATATTACTTTCCTAAAGGAAGAATTAAAGGAGAAGTAGGGCTTAGTGTTCTAGATAATTTGAAATACTTCTGGCTATTCTTAAAATTCCTCTAGTATGCACAGCACCTTGGTTATTTATTTAACCTATGTTGTTTAGTCTTTTTCAACATGTTGATATATTTGTTTAATTAATACAGTTTCATTTAAATCTTACAATGTTTGTATGAAGTGTCATCATCACTAGTCTAATTTCACAGGTGAATAGTTGAGCAAAGAGAAGTTATTTTTCCACTGTGTTAAAGTGTGGCATAACATGATTATCCTCTATAAATTTTAAATTTGTGATAGGTCACTTAACTTCTATAATTGTTTAATTAATCTTAACCCCTTCAGTATACTTTTAGATTAACTTTCTAGCTTATTGACACTTATATACATACACATATATATATACACCTTTTTAGAAATTAATTTTTTGATGGTTGCTCTAAGTTCACAGATAAGTTCTGAACAATGTTGCACATTGTTCATACATCTTCTTGATTTGGTATGTGCCAATCTGACAGTCAACTTTTACAAATTCCTATCTTCTTAATATTTCCAAACGTTGGTAACATGAAATCACATGCAATTAAAATGACATGTCATGCTTTGACTAGAACTGCTTCCTGGACCCCATGTAGCTGATCTATCTTTAAAGAGACCATACTAAATTCCTACTCCATAGGTAAATCTTGGAATTCCTTAGAATCTGAGTCCCTCTTGAAGTCAGATTACACTTGTACCTCATATATGCTTTTTATGGATAACCCCAAACTTAAGTTTCTCATAGGAATATAGTTTAAATCCCTTTTTAATTATGAGATCCTTGAGGGAAGCTGAGAATTTGATGCTAGAATTTCATACATTTTGAATTTAAATCTATTTTTCAAACATAATGACTATTTCCTCAGAGCCCCTTCTGGTGGCATTATGGTTGCAAAATGGTGCAGTAACTGGGTACATTTTGTGCCCATTGCCAAATATGTCCTCAAGGATTGGAACAAAAGGAAGCAGGATAAGGAAGTGTCAATATAGGAAGACACCATATGAAATTATAGATAAGTTTCATAAATACTTATTTACAATTTATAAAATATTTATAATTTGCCAAGCAGTGATCATGTGCACACATATAATCTCATCACTTGTGAGACAGAGGCATGTGGCTCTCTCTGTTTGAGGCCAGTCTGGTCTACAAAGCTAGTTCTTGGACAGCCAAAGATATTATATAGAGAAACCCTGACTTGAAAAACCAAGAATAGTATGTATTTATAATATACAAAAATTATTTCAAAGGTTCACATTTCTCTTTAGGTTACATGATAAAGTAAATATTTGGCTTCCTAGCTTCTACAGTAAACCTGAACTAAATATAGCATGTTTCAATTGAAACAGGAGCATGGAAAGCCAAACTTCAATGTGTCAATGCAATAATACACAGCTCTTTTCTTAAAGGGAATATGAGTTTAGTCTGGAGCCATTTTGAGTGACTGTGCCCTGGATACACCTTAGGTTATTCCAAATGGCATGTTACAGTGTAGAAGTAATGTCATAAGTTTTTATAGTTTTACATCAATGAAAGGGTAAAATACGTTGGCAGTTACAATAAAATGGTGTAAGCTATTCTATAAGCCTAAGGTGTTATATGATGGTATTTGTAGCTTTAAACAGGTGGAAGCTAGTAATTAGTTAAGTTAGTAGATGGATCTCAAACAGTTTATATCTATTGGTCATGAGATAGTAGCTCTGACACAGAGGTAGGCAAGAAATGGCCTCTTCAGGGTGCCAAACAAGTCCAAGAGAAAGTAATTATCCTTTGTGATATTTCAGTATTGCCACAGTACTAAAGTACTAATCACTTATTCAGTATCTCCAGACAATTTCTTTTCAGGAGTTCTCATTCATAAATAGAACAATCCCAATATATGTTTAAGTTTCCAGTAACTATAATGTCTATTGTTTCAAAATATTTTTACAGTTTTTATTAATAATATAATTTAAAAATTTATATTTTGATCCCAGTTTCCTATTCTTCCCTACCTCCCCCCCCTTACCATCTTTCCCTCCTCACATGCACACTGACCACCCTCCCTTCCCATACCACCACCCCCATTCTACTTGTAGGGCTATGCTATCCAGGTAGGGTCAGGTAAATCTGTCAAGTCATTTGAAGTAGGGACTATGACTTCTCTCCTGTCTCTACGTTAAGGGAGTATCCCTCCATGGGGGATGTATCTGCAAGGTCCTTTTGTGCACCAGGAATACATCCTGGTACTACTGTCTGAGGTCCCTTAGATGGCTCAGTCCTTCTAGCTGAGATCCATATTCAGGGGATCTGAGTCATTCCCATGCTGGATTCCCAGCTATCTATCTGGGGAGGGTCATTAGCTCCTCCTTCTTCAGGTCAGCAGTCTTTGTGTGTTTCTGCAACCTGATCTTGTTCTCTCTGTCTGCATCAGGATTCTAGTTCGACTCAGTGTTTAGTTATGGTTGTTTGTTTCTGTTTCCAACAGGTACTATACTCTGGTTTCTCTTCAGATCATATTAATCTTTCACCTTTCAAAATTTCTTTAATGATTATTTTCTGAATCAAATATTTACCATTTTTATCAATTTAGTGTTTCATTCATTTGATAATGAGTCCTCCCAAACTTTTTTGTAAGATTCCATTCAGATATGGACATCCTAAAGAAAGGAAGGAAATGTTGGTGAAATCATATATGTCATTAAATTTGAAAACTAGGTAACTTGTGCTTTGACACAGACTCAGTAGTGTGGATTCTGCCTTTATTTCTTCACTGTAATACAGACATATTCCAAGAAAATTATGTGCTCAGAATTTAACACTAAATTGCTTAAGAAGATTACTAATTTTGTTTGTTTGTTTTGAATTACCATTTTAAATCACAATGAATACTTGCACTTAAGTATCTCATAAGACATCATGTATATATGCAGTTTTAATAAAAATTTATTCAACTTAAGAGTATTCTATATAGGTAGATGTATTCTCTGAAAGTAAGTAAAATGAGCACTTCTATAAATTCTGTGGTAGCCAGATGATAATATAGTATAATATGTATTATCATCATTTACATACAAATCATATATACTATTTTTAAATTACTCTAAAACATCACATGATATGCTCTATTATTTCTTTTCTTGACTAACCCACTCACCTTTTGTCAACACTTTAACTGGCTTCCTGTCATTCATTTATTACTCTTCTTCCTCTTGTTAATGTATCTGTGAAATATAGAATGCTATAAAATCCTACCTAGTCCATCAAATGTTTCACTTGCAAAATGAGGTAAAAAAGATTCAGAGTTTATGATTAAAATAAATATTCTGAGTGTTTTCTGAATTTTAAAAAGTTGAATTAATCATAGGACTTTCAAATGTGACAAAGATAATTTACTATAAACATCAAATTTTAAAACTGCATGTCTTATGGGATATTCCTTATATTGAATAGGTTGTATATCTATTTTTAAATCTATCATTTAATGTTAACATTTACAGTTATGTCCACATCTATATGCTATTTCTCTTTAAAAATTATTAATGAAGAATTTTCCTGCATTACAGCCAGGTTGAAATCACTATTTAAATTAATTATGACAGCCATATCAATTAGACATAAGAGATTTCTAAAGCTAATTAGAGTCTGAGAGTTTTAATTTGACGTCTGTCTCTGTATAATATGTGCTTTATGCATTAAATTAATGAAATTAAGCCTGCATCATTATAAATTTCCACTTTCATAGTTCCATAAGTTTCACAATTACATGCCATATTTGAATGATAATTAAATGAAACTAAGTAATTAAGTTCACATCAGTATTTGTAGAATTTTAAGAATATATCTTTGACTTTTCAGTCTCAAGTCTTCCCAAATAGGAGTCATCAGAAACAAGTATTTGATATAAAACATTGCTATCTTTTTATAATAAGGACCAGAAGATCTATGAATGATATAAGGTACAGGCAGAAGAAACAGACTGCTTTATTTTAATAGAGAAAAAGCCAACAAGGCTAAAAGAAATTTGAAACCTAGTTAGTAACCTGGGTATGATTTTTATAAACAATTCTGTTTAAAAGAGTTAAAATTAACCTAAGATGATTATATGAGGTTATACTGAATAAACGCATAAAATAAGTTTTAATTTTTAAAATTTAAAGTTGATGATTTAGCTTTTCTGCATATGTATGCACATATATTTACTTATGCTCTGGTTGTATCATACGATGTTTTGAAATAAAGCTTTAATATATTCTTTGAAAAAACATATTTAAAATGAAGAAAAGAATTAATTTGCATGCAAATTAGAATAAAACATGATCTATGAAAGCACTGCAACCTTCCCTTTAAGATTTGCTTTTGACATTTGTGTTTTAACAGGCAATTAAAATTTAATTTGTCCTGTGATGAAAAGCAAATCCCTTTACCCTGTTTCAGCCATCTGAATAGGTGTAGACTCTATTACAAAAGAAGACTGTAGCTGAAGGGTTCTTGTACCCTCCATGATCCTTTGGTGTGAAACTTATGATAATCCAATCACGGAATTGACATAAAAATAAATCTGCATATAAATGATAAGAACAAAGATATTTTGGACAAAGAGGTTCACTGGTCACATGCTAAGGACACATTTTAATGAAGGCTTATTTTTTATTTATTACCTATCGATCTATTTATTTATTTATTTATTGCAATGGACAAAATGTAATATTATCACAGCATTGCAAGTTGAATTTCCTAAAGAAGGATTTCTGCCACTGTAAGATGCATGCAGAAAATAAGGTGGGATTTGATAAGCCACCACCATTGAAGCTGAAAATAAAATGAAAGGAGTAAAGACTGATGAATAGAAGTAAGAAGCATGGGAGCCTGTGTCATATCAGAGATGCAGTGAGTCTGAATAATATTTGGTTATGTAGAATTCATCTACTGTGCATAGCTATGTGTATTTATTTTTTTAAGATGTGTATATAATTTTGTAGTATTTAAAAGTGATCCCAAAAACCAATAAAGGATGAGCCGTGCATCTAGTCTAAATGCATAGTTCATTAATTTGGCCTTATGTTTTCTCAGGAAAGAAACACCAAGGATTTGACTTAGACATATGAATCAAGCTTATATGCAATCTAAATATATAATACTCCAAATAAGGAATTCAAAACTAAGTGTTACAAAATATTTTAATGTATTATTGTATAGAGATTGCCAGATATAGCTACTTAAAATATTTATTTACATGTCAAACAAAACCTGGAAATGTCTTTCTGAATCTTCATGTGAGGAATGCATATCTGAGTTAGAAGATTAACTTGTTTTATATGTAAAGAAACTGTTTTCATGGGTTTCATATGAGCCAAGTTTCAGAATAGTTTCAAGATTGTTCTTATGTTCTTGTTGGCAGAAGGAAACCAAAGTATTCTGGTTCCTGTATCCTCATTATCTCCTCCCTTTTTAAGGAGTGTGTGTGTGTGTGTGTGTGTGTGTGTGTGTGTGTGTTAACACCTAACTGAAGCTGAAAGGGGGAAACTGGATACCTGTGATTGTGCCTGCCAGCATGACTAACTCACCCAGCCCCTTTTCTAAGCTACCACATTTGAATCTGCAATGAACCCTTATAGCTCCTATAATGTACTCTCAAAAGAAGTACTTGAGAACAATTAACTGGCATAGGGAAAGGAAGTGTGTGAATGTGTGTGTGTGTGCGTGTGGGCATGTGTATGTGTGTGTGAGAGAGAGACAGAGAGAGACAGACAGAGAGAGAGAGAGAGAGAGAGAGAGAGAGAGAGAGAGAGAGAGAGAGAGAGAGAGAGAGAGAACATATATCAATGTTCATAGATGATTGTGAAGGCTAGAAAAATATCTCGAGTCTTCTGAAACTGCAAGTAACACATGTTGAGTTGCCCCACGTGAACTCTGAAACAAACGTGTATGTGCTGGACAAGCAACAGCTATACTTAACCACTGGCTATCTCTCCAGCTCTTATTAGGGGATACTTGATTTATAGATCATTGGTGAACAAAACACAAGTCTAAATTTCAGTCATTGCAGAGACAGACATAAGCCTTCTCCATATGCACAGGAGTGGTACTAAAGTTAATTCAATCATAGAAGCCTTCTTTTTGGATTTTACTTTGAGAACAACAATTTTGTTCACAGAAGTTTCCAGATTAGAGTTGATGTTTTCATCCTTTGGTCTTCTGCATACACAATGAGTCTAAATGTGGCCTGTAACATTCTTTTTGAATCTCTTTTAAGACTGTGTGATGGCTAGGGTTTGCTTTCTGTTGAAGCTGCAGTCTACATATGCACTTGCTTGGTTTGCATTTAACATCCAGTGGCACTCAAGGTTAATTAGAAATGGTAATAAGTTTAATCATGATGAACTCATTTGGTTTTGATGTGGATGTCACCTGTAATTCTATAAAATTCCATTGTAATTTAACATTAATTAATGTCCACTTATCAATGAGTATTACAGCAAATTAGTACAGAAGTGACAGGTTATATACTTAAGAAATACTTAACAGAAAAGAAAAAAGAACAGCATTCATTAGGTCATCCCAAAATACAACATAGGGAAACCTCATTATTAGGTAAAATCTAAGATTCAAGTCAGGTAAAATGGTAATAATTACTTGTGACATTTGGTAACAATTTGTCTGAGAACTCATGGGGTTACAGCAAACATTAGAAGTATGGATTTGCTTGGATTACCATTTTTAACATAAATGACAGTAAAGAGATGGGGCTGTTCTTATCATTATCCTGTAATAAAAGAGCTGCTGAATTTTCAATAATGATCATCATGAAACCTAGGTCTCATTCATGTAAAATAAAAGTATTTTCTCCCTATGTAAAAAAATGCTATTAGCCATATTTGAAGGCATTATGCTCAGATATCATTTTTCCATTTCTGTAAATGACAACCATTAAATGCAATCATAGCTACATGACAAGACTATTTTTATTACATCAAAAGGAAGAAAAGGATTAAAATGATTTTATTCCAAGGTGTGATTTGTCACTCTTTTCCCTCTTATCAAGGCACAGACGGGACAGCTTCCAACCTAAACACTACAATCTGACCTCATATTTGAATAAATTAATGTGATCTGGTGTTCTTGGAGAAGAACTAAAACCTTTTTTGTATCTAGAAATCCCAGAGGAACTTTTGGCTTTAGAAGGTCAGCTCAAACATTTCATTTCTTTTCATCATTTTTTTCCTTTTATCATTTGGAAGTTCTTGACAGCTTAGAAGGTCTTCTTGGTGTGTGTGGTTTGCACAAGAGTGAAGAGAAGGATTAATAGATTAATTCATGTTACCTACATCTTTTTAGATGTATGTTGCACTACTTGGAAAACTTTCTTCAAAAGATACTCTCTATAAGTGGAACCCAAGATGCATGTTTTTGAGAACATATCTGTTAGTTTTTAGTTTTAAATATAAATCTATTAATTTACATAGGTTGCTTAGATGATTATGATCATCTTAAAACCAAAACTAAGATGCAGTTAAAATTTTCAGCTTGGGCCTTTTGTCTTTATCCAACAACATATTGGCCTTTGCAAATTTAACTTTCTTGGACTTGATATATATTTTCCCTGAAATCTTCAATAGTTCTGGCATATACACACAGAGAAATTAGTTGTAATGGTAGAATAGTAAAATAATTCAAAGTAAATATTGGGCTTTAACATGTCATTGTTTCTGTGTGTATTTAAGGATGGCAGATGACAATAGTACCATACTTAATTCTGTGGGACTAAAAATATCAAGTTTGACAGGATTCTAAGCAGCAGGTGGATGTGGAGGTTTTCACAGTTTATAATGACACCTTGTTTCTGCTCACCTCTGCATTATAAGCTCCCAGTCAGCTGCTTGGCACCTATGACTCAATTAAGGGAGTGCTTCCTTTGAAGAATGAAAATGATATTTGCATCAAATATGAAACAAAGCATTAAAGAGTTGCATTTCCATAGTCTCTATTATTTCCCAAACCATCCTAATATCCTTCTGAATCCATCAGTCACCCTTTTGGTAATATTTCAGTGTATCAATGTTGTTTCTCAATATGGGGAGTTGGGTTGACAGTTAGATAGATGAATCAATCTCCTTAACATATAGGTAAACATGCTTTTACAGATGAGGCATCACATAGTATATGGAACTCACCTTATGCTGATAGCTTAACACAGACTTGCATGCTCATGTTCCCAAGACACCAAAAGAACAAGACCTAAACTACTTTCATCCCACTACTTAGTTTCCTCTTATCTTCACTCAATCAAAATCCCCCCCAAGAGGGTACTGAATAATTCTTTTCAGTGCCATTATAGAAGGAAATTAACATATAAATGAATTTTATGAATGAACGTGTGTATCTATTTGTTTCCCTCAGTGTTGTATTTCAGAGATTTATTTGTGACATCATACTGAGCAGGGCAGAGCCTTTTGTATCTGTGTATAAATTCTATTTCATAAATAAAATGCTTTTGATCTTTCTCATAATTTTCACACTTTGAAGTGGTTATACATCAATTTACTAAAATATGTTTCTGTGGATAAAATTCCTGGTTTGATTTACATGTGTATATGTATGCCATGGTTTGTATCTTTATGTGTTTTACATTTCTATGTATATAATTATCTAAGTCAAAATTAAATATGCATGACTCTATCTATATATGCATCATCCAATTCTGTGCATTATCTTCCAATCTTCTTTTCTATTATATTTAATGAAGCTATAGAGAATTTCTCAAAATAATTTCAACATTTCTATTTCAAATACTACCATTTAACATTATTTTCAAATGGGCAGAATATTTTGTGCGGGCACTTTTTAAAATATTACCCATGGTAGAGAAGATGATTGTTATGCCATTATAGATTGTATGTATATGCATGTATGCATAAAACATAATTTCTAAAGATTTGAAGTCTTGGCTATATATGTTGAACCATATATTTCCCTATCATGTTATTAATTTATTGTATTATAGGTAATATTCTTTTATATTGGTGTATTTCTTTTTCAATTCTACTAGAATTTTGTAGTTAAAATTGTGCCTTGTAGCCTTTTCAATCAAATTTTAGATTTTCTTTTTTCTTTCAGTTTAACTTAGATATTTTACCTCACATGTCACTTTGTAATAATATCTCCTGAGATGCTTAACCCTCTGCTTTACAGTGGATTCTCTATTTATCTTGTTTCTCTACTTTGGTATCACAATTCTGTAAGGAGCTGCAGGTATTATGTGCCATCAACATATTTCATGATTGAAATTCCTAAAACTTTTGAGTCAGCCATGGTCCCCTGGTTCATTCAACTAAATAAGAGAGATATATCTAATCTCTTGTGATTTACTTAAGATTTGCCTCAAGTCATTGCAATCAGTTCATTTCCCATAGTGATTGCCAATGTGGTCTGCAATGAACAATCTAGAGTGAAGATGATATATTGATATGACACATCTAGATAAGAGATACTCTGCTTTTTCAGAGGAAAGGACACAGATCTGTAACTCACACTTAAGTGAATATCTGTGTATCTCTATTTCTTGCACAAAAATCAACCTTCTAAAAAAGTAAGCTTTGAAATCTTTTAGTCTACTCTTTAGATGACTTAAAAGCACAATGTCTCAGAAAAAAGGCCGACTTTCAAGGGTCAACTTGCAGAATGATATCATTGAGATTAAAACTTTACGTAACTCTAAATCCTGAAAAGTCTTCTGGTTTAATGACTAGCTGGATACCACCACTTTGAATATTCCATGGGATTAATCGGCGCAGCCCACCTAATGTTTTATGTCCTCAAATTTTTTAATTATTTCTATATGAAAATTCTCCACTAAGAATAAGTAATACAAGAGTCCATAGCACTGGAAATATATAAACTTTTCTGTTTGGTATTTGTCAGGATTTGGAAATAATTAAAGAAGAATTAGGGAACACAGTCAGAGCTAAGATTTTAGAATATATATATTTTGATGAAAAAATAATTAAAATACCAATAAATTGAAGTTAAGCCTAAATAAAAAGACCAGAGTTCTTTTGGAGTAAAAAGAACTAAATGTGTTGTTATTATTATGCAAATTGCTTCTTATTACACAGTTTTGCCTATAAATTGCTTAGGGTGGCTCTGAAAAAGAAAAAAAAAAGAAAAATAATTGAGGAAGCATTTCAGTATACTAAAAAAGTTTTCCAATAATCTGGGATGTCAAAGAAAAGAAGATAAGAAAGAGGAAAGAAGGAAGAGGAAAAAGATAAAGAAGAAAGAAAGAGATAAAAAGAAAAAGAAGGGAAGAAAGAAAGAAAGAAAAAGAAGGGAAGAAAGATAGAAAGAAAGGATGGAATGATGAAAGAAAGAAAGAAAGAAAGAAAGAAAGAAAGAAAAAAGAGAGGATAAAAGGAAAGATTCTTCTACTGCCTTCATATGAATGTCAGCTATGTCATCACAGATTCCAGACAGTACTTGTAATTTTATTTTAAACTACTCTATTTTTTTTAATCTATTCACTCCTTGTGACCTGTTAGGAACTCCTACATGCTTTTCAATTCTTCAAAAATCTTATAACACATTAGTTTTTCAGGTATGTTTTTTTCACCTGATTTTATAATGTTTAAAAGGACTGTGTGGTAACTATCTTATTATTATTCACATTTCAGTAAAGGTAAGACATTAATTACTCAAAAAATAATCATTGTGGGAAAAATGTGTGGACAAATCAGCTCAAATTTCCAATCTGGGCATCTGTCTGAGTTTATTAAGAGGAGGGATAATATATATATATATACATATATATGTATATATATATACATATATATATAGACAATTTTTATATTATGCATACCAATGTTTTTTTTAAGAATTTTATTTAAATTTGAAACAAGCTTATTTTACATGTCAATCCCAGTCTCCACACCCTCCCTTCCTCCCCAGTACCTCAACCAACCCTCATCCCATCCCCATTGCTTCCAAGGAAGTGTAAGGCCTTCCATGAGAGATCTTCAAAGGCTGTCATATTATTTTGTGCAGGGCCTAGGCCCTTACTTATGTGTCTTGACTGAGACGGTATCCCTCTATGTGGAATGAGCTCACAAAGTCCATTCGTATACTAGTGATAAATACTGATCCACTACCTGAGGCCCCATAGACTGCCTAGTCATCTAAACTAACACCCACATTTAGTGGGTCTGGGTCAGTCTTATGCTGGTTTTCCAGCTATCAGGATGGAGTCCATGAGAGCCCCCTGGTTCGGGGTTCTGTGGGTTTCTCCAGCCTGGTCTTGAACCCTTTGTTCATCACTCCTCCTTTTCTGCAACTGGATTCCAGGAGTTTGGTTCAGTGTTTAGATGTAGGTGTCTGCTTTTGCTTCCATCAGCTACTAGATGAAGGCTCTATGATGGCATATAAGGTAGTCATCAATCTCACTATCGGGCAAGGACACTAAAATATATTTTCAAAAGAGTAAATAAATTGCTTTGGTAAAGCAACAACATTGAAAGTGCTGTTTTCAGGTTATGTGTGGTGTGTTAACATCTAAAACCTTCATAGTAACGTATGAGAAATGGAGAGCTTCTTTTAAAGAAGTATTGGTACTGAATGGAAAATGATGGAAAGTAGAAATTCTGGGTAACATTTTTTAATGTTACTGAATTTAAATACCATAATTAATAAAAAGCAAGTCCATGAATTTGCCAAAGAGAAAGGATAGATACATGGTAGGGTAAATAAGGAGAAAAAGGAAGGGTGGTTTGATTTAATTATATTATAATCTTAAAAGATAAAATGAATACTTTGAAATGTCCTTAATCTTGAATAATGAATATTTTAATGTGACTAACATGACATCTTCAAATGCTGAGTATTAGTTAAGTATTGATTGAGTTTGCATAGAAATAAAGGGAAGAAAATAGGCATCTCCAGAGGCAGAATTGTTCTTAGATCAAAACAGCTAAAGGGCCAGCCTCAAACACAACATGGAAGTAAGACTGTGTTCATATGGTATGGGAATCATGGGTTTTATAGGATGGAAAAGGGAAAACTTTGGGGATGTAAGTGTCTTTCTATAGGCCAGTTCTCCTGCAATCTGCAGTGGGAGATCCCAGGGTTTGAGTGGGTACATCTTCTAAGAAGCCTCCACACATGGTATCTCAGTTATTTCCCTGCCCAGATCATCTAAATACACATGATACATTTAATTAATTAACCCTTCACTGAGCAACAGAAGCAGCACTTTTATGAAAATACAGAGATTATAGAGAGGTATGCTAATGTGCCATATCCTTGATTTTCAGGGTTTTAAAGGAGCAAAATATTTTGTAAATTTCTGCTTTCCTTGAATTATAAGTATGCTGTTACAACAATTATTTTGTCCAACAGACTTACTTTGTCTAAATATTTGGGGGATTTTGAATTTTGGATCTTTGAATATTATGTGCAATATGATAATGATTCCAACAAATGTTATGTTTCCCGTGCCAGCTATGTTATAAGTTTTATTAGCCATGTAAACAAGCTTTTAAAGATATATTTTCCTGAATTTGAAACTAAAACCTTAAAAGGACATAGAGAGTTCAAGAACACCTTTCTGTTGTTTATATCGAAAGGGCCAACACACCAAAGACATTTTAGAAAGCCTCTCCCCTACTGGTTATATTCTTACTTGGAGTTATAGTGTATCTCTGGACAAGATTCTATTTTTAAACTTTTTTGTGACTTATGCATCTCCACTCCATCCATTTCCCCATCCTTTGATATACTTCCTATGTACTTACAATATCCCCCCCAATAAAATAAAATTTAAGAGAAAAGGAAAAAGGGGGAAAAAAGAAAAGAAAATTCTCATTGTGGAAGTTGTAGTGTGACATTGAGTCCACAGCATGCCCTTTAGTCCATATATTTTTACTTGGAAGTTTTAATTGCAAAGAGTCATTGGTCTGGTTCAAAGCCTTGGTTTGTTCTGCCCTAATTGCTATTGGGCTCTTACAGGGACTTCTCTTGGATAGCCTGTTTTTCCATGTGTAATGGGGATCCTGAAGTATTGGGTCTAGAATAGATTTTAGGGTGGGCCAACTCATAGAATTGGTTATAGGTGTGGGTGGTTGCAAGGTTGGTCAGCCTTCCAGCTGTCCCAAACCATCATCATCAGAGTCAGCTCTCCACTACTATCTAGCTGTTCACACTATGCAGCAAAGAGAATTGGAGGAGTCACTTCTTCTTTCTTGCCCTTAAGGCTAGCTCACCTACATCAACACCATCAGGGCCAGACTTAATATGCAGCCCTGTGCTCACAAGCACTGCAGTTGGTGAGAGGCTGGTCTAGTTCTTCACTCTCATGACCCAAGAGCCATTTTTAACCATTGCCATGAGTGGTAAGGAGTGAGGGACAAGGATGGAGGCATTTCTCCCTCACCCATACCACTTTATGACAGACAAGTAGTATAACCAGCTCTCTCATGATCATGGTCTTGGGGCTGGCTGAAATGTTTCCTGGCAACAGGGACAGCTTTAATGTACTTCAGACAAGATGTAGGGCCTTTTGTGCTAAGTGCTGCAGTTGGTGAGGGGCTGGTGGCAAGGGGCAAGAGGATAGGCAATCTTTCTCTCACACATGACACCAGAATGCAGACCAGGAGTGTGGGCCAAATATTGCCACTCTAATGCCTTCAAGGCTATCTCACCCAAGCTACTGTGAACAAGATCAGCTCTACTATGCTGCCTGGGTGACTTTTCATTTTTTTTAAACATTTATTTATTTTATGCTGGACATAATTATACATACCTTTTAAAAAAATGAAAACAAACATTTATAAACAGTATTTGGGAATTTGAGCGTCGTTATTTCCAAGTTGATTCCTGCTTGTAGGGGGCGCTGTCATGGGGAAACCTAATAAGACACAGAAATCTAGGCTGTAGTGGTCTGAAAGGCTGCATTGTCCCATTGACGTTGCTTCAGGGGGTCTTGCTCGATAAAACCACATTAGTCTGGAAGGGATCCACACCTTTTTATTTTTTGTGGAAACAAAATTAGAAAACATTTTCCCCAGTAACTTGTCCTTAGGCTTAAATTTTGAAGTCAAAGCATTTTAAATATATGTATACATATACATATACATATATATATATATATATATATATATATATATATATATATATATATATATTGGATTAATCCAGCAGCATTTTTCCTTCTTTTTTTTAATAATAATATAATTTAAAATTTTTACATGTGGATCCCTGTTTCCTCTCCCTTCCTCCCTCCAACCCTCCTTTCCTCCATCCCTCCTTCCCTCCCTCCCTCCCTCCCTCTTACCCTCTTTCCCCTGTGACATGCACCCTGGCCATCCTGCCTCCCATCCCCACACCCCCATTTCACTTGTAGGGCTATGCTATCCATGTTGGGTCATGTAATTCTGTCAAGTCATTTGAAGTAGGGACTAGGACTACTCTCCTGTCTCTAGGTTAAGGGGGTATCCCTCCATGGGGGATGTGTCCACAAGGTCCTTTTGTGCACCAGAAATAGATCCTGTTTCTAGTGTCTGAGGTCCCCCAGACTGCTCAGTCCTTCTAGCTGAGACCCATATTCAGGGTTATTTGTTCCAGGTGTTGCAGCCAGTGAGGGTCTTGGCCTCACTTGACCTTTGGCAATTACAGAATCCATGAACATCAACACAGACAGTGGCTGCAGAAGGGCTGTGGATCCAGACATGGGACTTACCACCAGCCAGTACACTAACATCACCATAGCTTCAGGTGGCAAGCAAGCCATCCAAATCATGACCTTCAGTTCTCAGATCTGCCTCTACCCACAGCATGGGAACCACTTTCTCTCTCTCTCTCTCTCTCTCTCTCTCTCTCTCTCTCTCTCTCTCTCTCTCTCTTTCTATACCCCACTTACCATAATACTACCTGAGAGCAGAGCCTTTGGCAGGACCCTGTGTTCTTTTTGTCACCTGGTGCAGGCTGCCAGGGTCACACATGATGGTCTTTCCTGTTCAGTGGTAATGGCCCTGGGAAAGTCCTTGTTTTCTCCTTGCCTCCTGGGAAAGAAGTGTATAGCCTTCAGATTCTTAAGAATCCTCTGGTTCTCTCCCTTCTCTCATGAGGATTTACTCTGATTTCATCTGGCTGAAGACTGATAATTGTCATAAATTACTTAGAAATAATGCCCTACACTGTGCTCCATCTGGTTTTTCAGACTTATTCCATTGTTTGTGTTATTCCCTGAGTCTTGGAGAGGCTGGACACTGGGTGACACTTCTTCATATCCATATATTGTATTTTCTGAAATAGACATCTACCATATAGTTCAGGAATAAAGTCCACTTCAATGGCAATGGTCGTGTAGTGTGACAAGGCAACAGGGACATACTAGGCTATGATGTAGCCTGCTCTTGGGCAGAGATTTTTGTCTAATGACCTTACTATTTCCACAAGTGACTTTTCCAACATCTTTTATATTTAAATAATGTGTATGAACTGTTTTAATGCTTCTTCTAGGTACTTTTAAAATGTTCATATATTCCGAGCTTAGCATTAAGTCATCTATACAATGAAATTATAATACAGTGAGTGGGCAAGGAAACAAAGTACGATACATGGCCACTGTCCCATGAAAATTGTTGGACAGTGGATGCAAAATTGGAAATGCATTCTCAAGTCCTATTGCCCTATATTGTAAGCAAAGGCCAATTTTTCTGTAACTCAGGAGCTAAGAAGAATTAAGAAAAAAAATACTATTAGAGTGCAGTATTTTTTTCATTTGGTCATAACATAGTATTTTATCACGGTTATATAAACAAGAAACTAGAAACATCTTTGGCATCTTATTCAGGTGGGACTAGCTTCAAAATGTGTACACATGTATCATCAAGAACTAGTAATAATGAAGTCAAATGGTTGGTTTGGATAGTGGGTGCTAATGTTCTTTTTAGAACCACAGACAGCCATTAGAACATTGTGCTCATTTAATCATTGATTTGGACTTAAACCTTGTGAACATAACACTTTGTAAGCACAATTTTAATAAATTTGAACAACAACTTTGTTTTCCAAAACTGTATATTGGGAATACAAAGTATCTCTCATGTGGTAGATTTGAAAGATAGTGAAAGAGTCTAGTGAATAGCTTATAATTTATAGCCTACTTAAAGTTTTTATTTTCTACACAAGACCTGCCAAGGAGAGTATATACTCTCATATCCTTCACACAGATTTTCTTTAGCATTATATATATATTAGTGTTTCTATTTTCAAAAGAGCTATAAAATGTGTTATTGAAGTTGTAGTTCAGTTTTGCAAAGTGACTGGTCAAATATATAAATTAAAGGTAAAATATTTTCTACATATTTAACTTTTAGAATATAGTAACATATTAAGTAAATACTCATATACCCAATACCATAATTAAATCTTAACTTACAAAAGGTAATCAACTCCCTACAGAAACAGAACACTTTAAGGTAAAAAGCTACTTATCATTTCTATGGCTATAATGTGTTGAATGTACGATTTGATCTTTTAACAATTTCTTTTATAAATTATGCACAAAAGAGCAGTAATTAAATTACATCAGCACCATGGTAACTATTGCATTAAATATTCTCAGACTTTGTGTTTTAGCATTTGTGAAAGGAAAAGTATATTATATTCTTTAACAATTACAAACTGTGGGTGTTTGAGTCGACCTTCACCAGTCTGATGGAATAAGAAGGCATATTCAGAAAATGGTAACAAACAATGCACTGTAAAGAATCATGTAATAGAGCAGAAACTATGTTAGACTCAGTATTATAATGCATCTTCTACAGGTACTATCTCTGCCTTGGCCATTAATTTGTCATGTGTTTTTCTTTGTTAGTAGTTATGGAAATGGCTCATTTATTTTTTTCTTTGTGTGCAGTTAAAAAGTAAAACACAACTTGTTGCTGTCATATCCAAATCAATCCTTTCTTATTCCATGGATCACTTATGATTTATAGAAGACTGCAGAATTTAAGATACACTTATACATTTCTGAGTTATTTTGATACAGATGTATAAAAAGTTATGACAAACCAGGTGAATTGAAACAAAAGACATGTGTTCTATTAGATCTCTGGAAACAAGAAGTCTGAAATGACGTTTTTGGCTTTGTCCCCTCCCTAAACACTTAGAGATCACATTTTTTTTTTGAGCATTTTCTAGCTTCTGATCATAATTTCCCTCTATCTTTTTCTAATAGGACCATATTTCTCATTTATTTTTGCCTTCCTTTTTCTTTTCTTTTTTATTACAACTTTTAAATTTAAATTTGAAACAAACTTGTTTTATATATCAATCTCAGTTCCCACATCCTCCCTTTGTCCCTTGTTTTAGCAGGGAAGTTGAGGCCTTCTATGGGGTGTCTCCAAAGTTTGTCATATTATTTGGAGCAGGGTCCAGGCTCTCCTCCATGTGTCTAGGATGAGGGAGTACCCCTCAATGTGGAAAAGGCTCCCAAAGTCAATTTGTAAACATTGGATAGAGATCCACTATTAGAGGCCCCAGAGACTGCCCAGTCGACCACATTCAGGGAATCAGGTTTAGTCCTATGCTGATTTCCCAGCTATTAGACTGGGAAAGTCCATGTGACCCCTTTTGTCCAGGTCATCAGTTTCTATGCATTTCTCTAGCCTGGTCTTGATCCATTTGTTCATAACTCGTCCCACTTTGCAACTAGATTCCATGAGTTCTGCTTAGTATTTAGCTGTGTATGTCTTCTGCTTTCCTCAGCTACTAATGAAGGCTCTAGGATGGCATATAAGGTAGTGGTCAATCTCATTATTGGGGAAGGGCATTTAAGGTAGCCTCTCCACTATTGCTTAGATTGTTAGTTGGGGTCAACCTTGTAGATCTCTGGACACTTCCCTGGAACCAGATTTCCCTTTAAACATAATGGCTTCCATTATTTTGGTAACTCTTTTCTTGCTCTCCTCTAATCTTTCCCTGACCGAATCTTCTTGCTCCCTCATGCCCATCACTCCCTTCCTCTTCTTTCTAAATCCCTCTCCCCTCCCCCCATGATCCCAATTTGCTTGGGAGATCTTGTCTCTTTCCCATTTTCCAGAAAACTATTTATGTCACTCTTTGGTTCCTCATTGTTTCCTAGCTTACCTGGTGGTATATATTGTAGGCTCTTAATTCTTTGCTCTATGTTAAAAAAACCGTATATGAGTAAGTACATATCATGTTTATTTTTTTTGTGACTGGGTTACCTCACTGGGGATGGCTTCTTCTAATTCCATCCATTTGCCTGTGGATTCCACTGCACACACCCCCCCCCTGAGTTGTACAGCATTGTGTAAATGTACCACATTTTCTCCATCCATTCTTCAGTTGAGGGGCATCTAGATTGCTTCCAGGTTCTGGCTATTAAAAATAATGCTGCTGTGAACATAGTTGCACATATGTTCTTGTTGTATGAATGTGTATGTTTGGAATATATAGCTTAACCTAGAGACAGGAGAGAAGTCCTAGTCCCTACTTCAAATGACTTGACAGATTTACATGACCCAACCTGGATAGCATAGCCCAACAAGTGGAATGGGGGTGGGGGATGGGAGGGTGGCCATGGTGCATGTCATAGGGGAAAGAGGGTAAGAGGGAGGGAGGGAGAGGAAACTAGGATCCACATGTAAAATTTTTAAATTATATTGTTAATAAAATAGAAGGAAAAAGAAGAATGAAATTACTGGATCTTGAGGTAGATTGATTCCCATTTTCTTGTGGAACCTCCATACCTATCTTGAAAATGGTTGTACAAGTTTGCATTTCCCCCAGAAGTGGAGGTGTGTTCCCCTCTCTCCACTTCGTCTCCAGCATAAACAATCATTAGTGTTTCCGATCTTAGCTATTTTTACAGGAATAAGATTATATCTCAGAGTTGCCTTGATTTGATATTCTCTGATGGATAAGGATGTTGAGCACTTCCTTAAGTGTCTTTCTATTTGGATTATTTGATATTATGGTGACTAGCTACTTGAGTTCTTTGTATTTTTTTCAGATTAGCCCACTTTCAGATGTGGGGTTGGTAAATACCTTTTTTCATTCTGTGGGCTGCCACTTTGTCATGTTGACTGTATCATTTGTCTTACAATACTTTTTCACATTCAGGAGGTCCCATTAATTATTTTTTTTATCTCAGTATATGTGCTACTTGTGTTATGTTCAGGAAGCAGTCTCCTGGAGCATTTAATTCAAGGGTAGCTCCTACTTTTTCTTCTAAGAAGTAAGTTTTCCTGGATTTTATGTTCAGGTTTTTGATCCATTTGAACTTATGATTTGTGCATGGCAATAGATATTGACCTATCTGCAGTCTTCTACACATCAGCATCCAGTAATGCCAGCCCCATTTGTTGAAGATGCATCCCTTTTTTCATTCTATCATTTAGCTTCTTTGTCAAACATCAGATCAGGTATTCTTAGGTCTGTGGGTTAATATCAGGATTTTTAATTTGATTCCATAGGTCTTCCTTTCTAATTTTTTGCCAATACCAAGCTGTTTTCAGGGCTACAGCTCTATAACATAGAGTGAAATCAGGGATGGTGGTGTCTCCTGTAGTTCCTTTATTGTAGAGGGATTTTAAGGCTATCTTGGGTCTTTCGTTTTTCCATATAAAGTTGAGTATTGTTCTTTCAAGTTTTGTGAAGAATTGTGCCAGGATTTTGATGGGCATTGCATTGAAACTGTAGAATGCTTTTGGCCAGATTGCCATTTTTACTATGTTGATCTTTCCTATTCAGGAGCTTGAAAGATTTTTCCATTTTCTGATATATTCTTTAATTTCTTTCTTTAAAACCTCAAAGTTCTTATTTTATAGTTATTTCACTTGTTTGGTTATTGATACCGCAAGACATTTTATGTTGTTGGCTATTGTAAAAAGTGATGTTCTCTGATTTCTTTCTCAGCCCATTTATCATCTGTGTATAGTAGTTTTGGACCCAAATTCTGGGGTCCTGATGGGCCAATGGGAGAGCCCCATGACACAAACACCAAAAGCAGGAAATGCAACAAGCAAGAGGTGTTTATTGAATGAGTGTACTCAGGTGACAGCAATCTAGAGGATTGTACCCCCTAAAGAGTACAGCCCCCCTTTTTTTATAGAGACAAAGCACAAATCAGCATACATGCATGGGGTACAAGGTGATTCATTACAAAGTGTGATCTCATGTTTGAGAGATCACCAAGGTATGACCTGTTCTTATTCAAAGGATAAACCTGTCCATATTCAAAGGAATGATGTGGAAAGTCCCCAGACTGTCCATTGGCCAGGAGTGACCCAAACAGTGCTGCTGTTCATCTGGGACCATTTGTTCCAGGGTTGGGGGCCTATTTCCTTGTTGTGGGCCACGACCTGGGAAAGACTTCAGTTATTTCACAAAAGATTGATGATTCAGTTACTAACTCTATTTCACAAAATCAGCCTAGCATAGTCACTAGCCCCATCACGAGAGTAACTTTCTTGTTCTCATATCTGTTCTTTCCTCCCATGTCAAGGTCCATTTTTTATAATTTTCTATATTCTGCTCGTGCTTGTAAAAACTATTTTTCTTATCCTTTCCTACATCCTTACTCTGCAAACTAAAATCTTTCAGTAGGGTACTGATTTTTTTAGTTAATTGTGTATTCTGCCACTTTGCTGAAGGTGTTAATTAGCTCTTGGAGTTCCCTGGTAGAGTTTTTTGGGTCACTTATATAAGCTATCACATCATCTGCAAATAGTGAGAGTTTGTCTTCTTTCTTTCCAATTTGTATCCCCTTGATCTCCTTTTGTTTTCTTATTGCTCTAGATAGTACTTCAAGTACAATATTGAAGAAATATGGGGAGAGTGGGTAGCTTTGTATTGTTCCTTATTTTAGAGGAATCACAACAAGTTTCTCTCTATTTAGTTTGATATTGGCTTCTAGTTTGTTGTATATTGCTTTTGTTATGTTTAGGTATGTTCCTGTTTCCCTGACTTCTATAGTATCTTAATCTTGAAGAGGTGTTGGTTTTTCTTAAAAGCTTTCTAAGCATCTAATGAAATGATCATGTGTTTTTGTATTGTTTTGTTTTTGCCTTCTTTTGTTTCATATTGAGCCTAATTGTTTAGGATGAAGTGCTCAACTTACTATAATTTATTATTGGAATTGATGCAATCATTTCTGCAATGAGTGTTACTTAGTGAAATAAATTTCATGTATAGAGATGTTGACATTGTTTGAGTAAATTGGTTTCTCTTGACCTACTATGATGGTTGACATCATGGGACAAGTGTTCTTTTAGTGACATATAAAATTTTTAGCTTGGTTATCTCCCCAGTGAGAGAAGCAGAACAAATCTCTGTTGACAAGGTTTACTCTAGAGATGCAACTACTAACACTACCTGTAGTGGAGAAGGGAAAGGAATACAGTGATTTCACCTGGAATTCCTGCCTCCTGTCTCTCAGCTACTGGTGATCTCAGAATTGCTGGGCTACAATAGAGAAAACAAGATAACTGAAAGTGCAATCCACTGGGTGGGAGCTTTCAGTGAAATTACTGTTTTTACATTACACATTCTCCTATAAGTAATATCACCACATGGTCCTTTAATGAAGCCTAAAGCCTTGATAGTTTGAGGTGGAATGGAAAGGCAGAGGAAGAACAAATGAATATGCTGTAGAATAGTATCCTCTGTCCAAGACATAGTAGTGCCCCCTTGAACTTCCAATAGCTATGATTACTGGAGAGAGTTCTCCATAAGATTGGATCAAACCCATTAACTTTTCCATGCTAGAGGAAGAAGCTCATGAGGCCAATCCTTCACTTAGAATTTATATAGTTAAGAGTTACTAACAGAGAGTGTTTATGATGCCCTTGAGATTTATACCCATTTAGTGGTTACTGGTTAGGCAGGGATGTGGCTCACCAGGACTGACCATCTTTAAGTTTTATATGCATTTAGTGGCTGCTCCAGAAATGTACTTACAATTCTACACTGTCCTCAAAAAAGATGTAGAATTAAAATTTCTTGGGAGGAGAACGAGAAAGATTTTCCTTCCTTCAGAGGTATAGCCATTGGTAAGGAACCCACGCCCCCTTAGATAACTAATTACTAGTGCTTCTGTAAATAATCTCAGTTAACCTCCTTGGCTCATCAAGCAATACTTGTTCAATTTCCTTGTTTCTTTCATTGTTGCAATAGGTATACACTTGGAAATAGATTACAAAACAGAACAAAGGGAAGGGAAAGAATCTGTCACTGGAGAATGGTTCAAGACTCTCATGAGGTGAGTGTCAAGTACTCCACAGAGTCCACAAAATTATTGTAAGATTGTATACACAGAGATGTATTCCTATATATATAGAATGATATTTTTAAATAAAATGTTAAACTATTAAGGAAGCATGATTGAGACCTGAGGATAAGTGAATCTTGAGTGTAGCCTTACGCATTTGCCAGATATAAATCTGTAACTTTCTGAGATTTAGAAGTGAGATTATCAACTTGGTTTATGAAACAAAACAAAACAAGGAATAAAACAAACAACTAAAATGAAACAAAACACATAGCTCCCTAGCTCCTCTGGCAATCCTTTTGATCTAAGAATATGAACTCCCCTGATAAAAGCCATGCTAAAAATCTCTTGCTAAAATACTGTAATACTGCTTCTGATTTGTGCAGAAATTCTTTTACGAGGTCAAGTCAAGAATCTTGTCTTTACTGAGGTCAGTTCCCTATAAAGAGTTTAGGCTTATGTATGTGGCTCCTGTTACTGCTGCTGTTCTCCAAACAGCTTGGACAGATCACCATTTGGTATGTTGTTGGGCGTCTTTTTTGAGATAATTTCTTGGTTCATTAGAAAAAGTGTCAGAAGAGACTTCACACATTTTGGTAAGAGATAATTTACTTGATAATAGATTTAGTTTGTATAGTCTAAATAATAATGTATTTCTTTTTTCCAGGATCCAATCAAGTTACAAAGTTCAAAATAAAACAATTGTGTGATATTTTGAGCATTGCATTGGTGTCTGGTGGATTATATTACAAATGGGGAACAGTGCCTAACTATGACATACCAGCTATCCCGTTATAATTTTAAGCAAAGTTTATTCAGCAATGGTTGTGACAGAATTACCCAGTGTTGTGAGTCTATGAAGCATAGCTTTGTGATGCATTGAATGTTGAAGTTTGGGCCACTTCTTATTTTCTTATGTGAGGCATCTATCTATAATTCTTACCTGTTTCCTATATAACACATGTGGCATAATTTTTCATCTTGGTTTTTCTTTCTTTAGTTGTAGCTATTAGTCAAACTTTAGATCAAGCCAACCACAGGGAAGTTAACATCCTCCATTTTAGCTCCTCAGGTGAGCCAATAGAGACAAAATCATATGCTAATGATCTGACTTGTCAACTAAGGCTAACAACCTTCACAAATTATTTATTGGTTTATGATTTCTTCTGTTCCTTTCCCATCTCATTTTTATTCTTTATTCACTCTTTTTTATTGGGATCACATTCAAAACAGACTATTCTATATTTGATGTCTATCTTCTCTCAGGTCTCCTTTAAAAAAAGTTCAAGTCAAGAGGACCAATCAAGTAGGAAAATAGTATGAGTATATATTCTTAGTTGAGTATGAGATAGATATTTAAGGACATTAGCAATAAAGCATGTCTACAATAGAAGAGAGTTCAATTTATAAGAGTTCAATTCTGAAAGAGTGAGCACAGAGCAAACGCGAGCACACACACACACACACACACACACACACACACACACACACACACAAAGGCAATGGCAAATGAGCTAGGGGTAGGGTGCAAGAGACCCCACCAAGAGGTTTTGTGTTTGATAAAAATAAATGACTGCCTAGTTTTACAGAAGAAAAGGAGGAAGACAGGAACACTGTATATGCTTTATTTTCTTTTTCTTGTTCCTCTTCCCATAGTTATTATTGTCCTTATTCCTTTTTTTTTTTTTTTTTTTTTTTGGTGTTTCAAGACAGGGTTTCTTTGTATAACCACCATGGCTGTTCTGGAACTAAACTCTGTAGACCATGCTCGGCTTTGTCTCACAGAGATCTACCTGCTCCTTCCTTCCTAGTGCTGGGACTAAAGGATGTGCCACCAGTGCCCAGTTGCATATGTGTTCTTGAGGCAAAACCAGACATCAATTCCTAATGCATTCAATCACAAGGGTGAGAAGTTATTTATTTATTTAATTTTCAGATTTAAAAGCAAATTGATTTTAATGGATATAAAAGCTTAAAATGTGTATGTATTAGAAGAACACCATGCTTTAATATATTTATATACTATATTATGGCTAGATGAAAATAAACTTAACTATCTCCTCCAACATTTATAACTCATTTGAGTCTAAACTATTTAAAAATAATTTCCCAGCTTTATGCAATGTGTGCTGTACTGTTATTATCAAAGTGAGTCACCATAGCAAGATATAAAGCAGGCCTCTCTCTTCCAAATGTAATTTAGCACACATCAGCAAATCTTAGCCTAATTCCTACAACTCCTAAGCTCACAGCTTCTTATGATAACTTTTTGTATTTTCATTTTTTCTTTTTTTCTTACATATTTTAAATTTATTTTACATCATTAACACAATTTCTCCTCCCTCCTCATCTCCAATTCCCAACTCCCCTCCATACCCCTCCCATATACTTCTCAATATCTGTTAATAAAGGGGTAAGCCTCACATGGGTATCAACAGAGCAAAGCATTTCAAACTGTTGTAAGACTAAGCACTCCCTCCTTGTATTATGACTGAAGAAGGTAATCCAGTATGAGAAATAGGTTCCCAAGGGCCAGCTAAAGCATTAGAGGCAGCTCTTGCTCCCATCATTAAGAGTTCCACAAATAGGCAAAGCTACAAAACTATATGTAGAGAACCTAGGGTGGTCCCATGCAGGTTCTTGGTTTAGACATCATGAATTCCTATGAAACAGCTTAGTTTTTTTCCTGTGGGTTTTCTTGTGATGTCCTTGTGATGGCTCCTGAAATCTCTCCTCCATTTTTTAAAGATATATTTTTATATTGAAATTTGAAACAAGCTTGTTTTACATGTCAACTCTCCTTCCTTTCTTAAGCAAACATCACCAAGTTTGGCCTAATGATTAGATATGGGTCTTTGCATCTGTTTCCAGATGAAGGCTGTCTGACAACAATTGCGATAGTCACCAATCTGTTCATAGAGATTGCCAGGCCAGGCTATGTATTCGCTACTGCTAGGAGTCTTAGCTGGGGTTATCCTTGTAGATTTGTGTGAGTTTACCATGCAGTAGGTTTCTACCTGACCCAGAAAAGCCACCTCTTTCTAGTCATCTCTTTCAGCACCCTAGCCCTCCACCCACACCAAAACCTGATCCCACAATTTCCCATTCCCACCCACCACCAGTCTACTTAGCAGATTTCTACTATCTTCCCTTCCCAGAGATATCATTTATCTCCACTTAGGCACTCCTTGTTATCAAGCTTCATTGGATCTCTGTACTGTAGCATTGGTTATCCTGTAATTTACAATTAATATTCACTTCTGAGTGAGTACATACCATGCTTGTCTTTCTAGGTCTGTATTTCCTAATTCAGGATTTCCTAATTCAGGTATGTTGTACCTATATTTCTTAGTGGTTTGTTTGCATTATCACAATACTTCACACTTCCTACCATGCTGTCACAAATAACAGAACTTTCTGTCTGGGTTTTAACTATTCTCAATATCATTGTCATAAAAATTTTGAGTATAGACATCTTCCTAACAAGATTATTAGGTTCCCTGTGAACATATACCATAGTGTGATTCATGGATCATGTATTAATTCCAATTACAATATTTTGAGAAACATCCATACTGTTTTCCATAAATGGAACAATTTTATATTTCTACTTGTGGTATAGAAGCCTTCTCTTTCTGCACAGAGTCACCAGCACTAAATAGCTTTACTCTCTATGAGAGCAGCAACTCTACTAGGGTGAGGTGATATATTATGATGGTTTGATTCATACTTCTTTCTAGCATTACATGGGAGATGTCCTTCTGTATGCTGTGAATATATGTTTCTCTTATTGGTTGATGGATAAAGCTGTTTTGGACAATGGGCAGGCAGGATGTAACCAGGTATGAGCTAAAAGTGGGGCTACCAGCCTAGAAGAATTCTGGGAAGGGGAATACAGGGAGTGAGTCTCTAAGAAGACTCATGTAGTATCTTTACTTCCATGTAGATGCTGAGGAAGCAAGAGGCTTGGGTACTCTCCAGTAATCTTACAAAACCATGTAAGATAAACTAATAGAAATGGGTTAATAATTAAAAGAGAGCTAGCCAAAAAGAAGCCTGAGCCATTGACCAAACAATTTATAATTAATATAAGTCCCTGTGTGTTTATTTGAAACTAAATGGCTGCAGGTCTGGGTAGGACAGAAAGTTCATCTACAATTATTGATGGTGTCTTTCATATATCTACTAGTATATATCTTCCCTAGAGAAATATCTATTTGGATATAATGCCTGCTTGGTTGGAGTTTATTTTGCTGAAGTGACACACCATTGTTAAAAGCAAGATGGGAAGGAAAGAATTTATTTGGCTTATACTTCCATATCACTGTTCATAATTAAGAAAGTCAGGGCCAGAACTCAAGCAGGGCAGAACGCTGGAGGCAGAGGCTGATGTTGAGGCAATAGAGGAGTACTGCCTCTAAGCTTGCTTGCCATGGCTTGGTTTCTTGTTTTCCTTAAAGAACCCAGGGCCACCAGCTTATACTGGCACCACCTATTATGATCTGACCCCTTCACCATAAATTACTAATTATGAAAATGCCATACAGGCATTGATTAAACTTGATTTTATAGAGGATTTTCTCAGTTGAAGTTCCCTCTTCTCTAATGATTAAAACTTGTGTTAACTTGTTATAAATCTATCAAGCATACTATACATTTTAAATGAGATTATTTGGTTTACAGAGGGAAGGTTTTAGGTATTAATATATTTTATCAATCCTGTCTAATGTTTAATTTATAAATACTTTCTCCCATTCTCTAGGATGCTTTGTTTCATTTCTTCCTTATTTTTTACAGAAATTTTTATTTTATTATGATATTACTTATGTATTTTTTCTTCCATTTCCTGGGCTTCAGCATCTTCTTCATATGATTGCTTGCCCATATCTATGCCTTGAAACTTTTCTTTAATATTGTTGTCTGGAAATTTCATATTTTTGGCTGGGTGTTGGTGACACACAGCTTTAATCCCAGAACTTGGGAGGTAGAAGCAGGTGAGTTTCTGTGAGTTTAAGGACAGCCTGGTCTACAGGGATAGTTCCAGGACAGGATCAAGAAAGCAATACAGAGAAATCCTGCCTTGGAAAAAAAAGAAGATGCTTTATATTTTCACATATTGCATTTAAGTCTTTCCACAATTTTAAAACTAGTGAGAAACAGGTATCCAGTTTGATTTTTCCTCATTTAAATATACAACTTTTAGAACCAAATATTTTTTTAACAATCTGTATGTGTCAAGGTCTTCAGAATTTAAAAAAAAACAGATATAATTCATATATGTTAAAAGGTGATTTTTAAACTGGCTTACATGATATAACTTAATATTTGAAAAATGGCTCTTTTTGCTATGGTCCATAGGTTTATTAACTGGGAACTCAGCTGACAAATCATAAGGCTAACCTACCAGGATCACACATTCTGATGAAGGAAACCCATATGAAGAATGTTAAGACTATTTGCTTATTGAATAGTCATTGTCCCTACTGTAAATTCCTGTGAAGCAAGAGTGTTCTCTGGGATTTATTCTCCAAATCCCAGCAGTATAATAATCAATAACTGTGCACATATATCTGTGGGTGCTCAGAAAATGACTTTTCATTTAGTTATATAGTGGTGATACACACACACACACACACACACACACACACACACACACACACACACACATTGGGACGTGCTTCATACCTGAATATATTTCTACCACAAGGACTGTGGACACTTAATACCCTGCATTGTACTTTTGCTCAGACTAACTGCACACAGTTAGTTCATGTTCATCTCAGAGCAAATTCAGACTAAACTAAAGGCCTTTTGTAAATAGATTATAAGTTTGAAACCTTAGAGATATATACAAGTTCAGAGCCTCAGATGTCCAACCAAGGTTACTTAGAAAAGCACACCAATTCTTCACTTGCCAGTGTACTAAAAATGGATCTGTGTCTCAAAGTTGTCCTTGGGCACTGCCCCCCTCTGTCTGGTTGCAGTTTTGCTCCTATGGCCTTGAGACTTTATGTTGCCACGGCAATGGCTCTGCCTTATCATTTAGCCTAGGAATGTGCTTCTGACCAATAACAGATATTCTGGTAACTCCTTCTTGCGATTCAAGCCTCCAGAGGAAGATATATTTTGAGATACTAGACTATAGAAAAGGATGCTAGAAAAAGCTAGGTGAAATTAGAAGTAGGACAGGATTAAGGTAGAAACAGAACAATAAAGAACTGATGTGAAAAAGTACATAGTGCAGAACTGATTTTGCCTTCAGCTCTTTTTCAATTAATCCTGTTGCCAGCTGTAGCATCCTTAATGGACTTGAAAAAGGTCTAAGGGGCTGGTACTTGAAAGACCTCAATGTCTCTTCACATTGAACTGGATGAGAAACTGAGAGCTGCTCAGTTCCCCAGTCTATATGCCTCAGCATTTGAATCCCAAAGAAGGTGGATTCCTATGTTAGGAAGGCACATAGTAACACAAGTGTAGATGAGATAGACCTTTGCAGCAAGTCACAAAGGAAAGAAGAAAAAAATATCTAAGAATTGTATTCATCAGTCTTCCTTATATACAGCATGCCACTATGAGGTTCTTCCCAAATTTCAGGTGGTCCTCATACTATGCATAACCTGATCAAGAAAATCTTCCATGACTGTGTCAATTACTTAGTTGTTAGTTGATTCATGAGCCAGTCAAGAAGAATACCAAGATAACCATGACATTATACTTTCTCAATGGACTGGTGTTGTTGAGGTCAATTTGCTGACAGAGGAGCTTACTTTTAGTCTTTTTTTCCTTTTTTTATTAATAATATAATTTGAAAATTTTACATGTGGATCCCAGTTTCTTCTGCTTTCTTCCCTTCAATCCTCCCTCCCTTCCCCCTCCATCCCTCCCTCTTACTCTTTTTTCCCCATAAATTGCACACAGGGCATCCTCTTCTCCCATTCCTCCATAACCAGTCCACATGTAGGGCTATGCTATCCAGGTTGGGTCATATAAATCTGTCAAGTCATTTGAAATAGGGACTAGGATTTTTCTCCTGTCTCTAGGCTAAGGGGCTATACCTCCATGAGGGATGTGTCCACAAGGTCCTTTTGTGCACCTGGAATAGATCCTGGTTCTATTGTCTGAGGTCCCCCAGACTGCTCAGTCCTTCTAGCTGAGACCCATATTCAGGGGGTCTGAGTCAGTCCCATGCTGGGCTCCCAGATATCAGTCAGGGGGGCATTAGCTCCTCTTTGTTCAGGTCAGCTGCCTTTGTGTGTTTCTGCAATCTGGTCTTGTCCCCTCTCTCTGCATCAGGATTCTAGTTTGACTCAGTGTTTAGTTATGGGTGTTTGTTTCTGTTTCCAACAGGTACTATACTCTGGTTTCTCTTCAGATCATATAAATCTTTCACCTTTCAAAATTTCTTTCTTCAATTCTTTACCCCATTTTTTAATAGGGCTATTTGGTGTTTTGTTGACTAGTTTCTTGAGTTCTTCGTATATTTTAGAGATAAGCCCTTTTTCAGATGCAGGATTGGTAAAAAATTTTTCCCCGTCTGTGCTGCTGTTTGGTCTTGTCAACTGTGTCCTTTGCCTTACAGAAGCTTCTAAGTTTGAGGAAGTCCCATTTATTAATTGTTGATCTCAGTGTCTGTGCTACTGGAGTTATGTTCAGGAAGAAGTCTCCTATGCCAATTTGTTCAAGGGTACCTCCCACTTTCTCTTCTAAGAGGTTCAGTGTGGCTGGATTTATGTTGAGGTCTTTGATCCATTTGGACTTGAGTTTTGTGCATGGCGATAGACATGGGTCTATCTGCAGTCTTCTACACACCATCATCCAATTGTGCCAGCACCATTTGTTGAAGATGCTTCCCTCCACCCATTGTATTTTTTAGCTGTTTTGTCAAAAATCAAGTGTTCATAGGTGTATGGATTAATATTGGGATTTTCAATTTGATTCCATTGGTCTACCTGTCTATTTTTGTGCCAATACCAGGCTGTTTTCAGAACTATAGCTCTGCAATAGAGCTTAAAGTCAGGGATGGTCATGCCTCCTGAAATTCTTTTACTGTACATGGTTGTTTTGGCTATCCTGGGTGTTTTGTTTTTCCATTCAAAGTTGATTGTTATCCTTTCAAGATCAGTGAATAATTGTGCTCGGATTTTAATGGGGATTGAATTGAATCTGTAGATTGCTTTTGGCAAGATTGCCATTTTTACTATATTTAATCTTCCAATCTAAGAGCATGAGAGATCTTTCCATTTTCTGGTAACTTTTTTAATTTCTGTCTTTAAAGCCACAAAGTTCTTACTGTATAGGTCTTTCACATGTTTGGTAAGCATTACCCCAAGATATTTTATGTTGTTTGTGGCTATTGTAAAGGGTTGTCTTTCTCTGATTTCTTTCTCAGCCTCTTTGTCATCTGAATAAAGTAGGCTACTGATTTTTTTGAGTTTACCTTGTATCCTGCTAGTTTGCCTAAGGTGTTTATCAGCTGTAGGAATTCCCTGGTAGAGTTTATTGGGTTGCTTATGTAAACCATCGTATCATTGGCAAATAGAGACAGTTTGACTTCTTCCATTCCAATTTGGATCCCCTTGATCTCCTTTTATTGTCTTATAGCTTTAGCTAGATTTTCAAGTACAATATTGAAAAGATATGGAGAGAGAGGACAGCTTTGTCTTGTTCCTGATTATAGAGGAATTACTTTAAGCTTCTCTACATTCAGTTTCATCTTGGCTATTGGTTTGCTGTATATTGCTTTTATTATGTTTAGGTATGTTCCTCTTATCCCTGATCTCTCCAAGATCTTTATGATGAAAGGGTGTTGAATTTTGTTGAAGGATTTTCAGCATCTAGGGAGATGATCATATGGTTTTTCTTTTTCAGTTTGTTTACATGGTGGATCATGTTGATAGATTTTCATATATTAAATCATCTCTGCAACCCAGGGATGAAGCCTACTTGGTCATGATGGATGATTTCTCTGATGTCTTCTTGGATTCGGTTTGCCAGTATTTTATTGAGTATTTTTGCATCGATGTTCATCAGGGATATTGGTCTGTAGTTTTCTTTCTTGGTTGTACCTTTATGAGGCTTGGGTACCAAGGTGATTATGGCCTCGTAGAAAAAGTTTGGTAATGTGCCTTCTGTCTGTATTGTGTGGAACAATTTTAGGAGTTTTGGAATTAGCTCCTCCATGAAATTCTGGTAGAATTCTGCACTGAAGCCACCTGGACCAGGGCTTTTTTTTGTTGTTGTTGTTGTTTTGTTTTTGTTTTTTTTTTTTTTTTTGGCTTGGCAGGCTTTAGATGAATTTTTTCATTTCATTAAGGGTATAGTTCTATTTAAGTTTGTCTGTTTTTGGTTTAAATTTGATAAATGATATTTATCCAAAAATTTGTCCATTTCCTTTGAATTTTCAAATTTTGTAGAGTACAGATGTCTGGATTTCTTCTGTATTTGCTGTTATGTCCCCCTTTCCATTTCTGATTTTGTTAATTTGCATACTCTCTCTCTGCTTTTTAGTTAGTTTGGATAAAGGATTGTCTATGTTGTTGATTTTCTTGAAAAATCAACTTTTTGTTGCATTGATTTTTTGTATTATTTTCCTGGTTTCTATTTTATTGATTTCAGCCCTCAAATTGGTTATTTCCTGGCATCTACTACTCTGGGGTGAGTGTGCTTCTTTTTGTTCTAAGGCTTTCAGTTGTGCTGTTAATTCTCTAATGTGACTTTCCTCTGTTTTCTTCATATGGGCACTCAGTGAAACGAACTTCACTTGTAACACTGCTTTCAAGGTGTCCCATAAGTTTGGATATGGTGTGTCCTCAGTGTTGTTGAATTTTAGGAAGTCCTTAATTTCTTTCTTTATTTCTTCTTTGACCCAGGTGGGTGAAATTGCACATTCTTTAGTTTCCATGAGTTTTTAGGGTTTCTGCGATATGTGTTTTGCTGAATTCCAATTTTAAAGCATGGTGGTCTGATAAGGTACAGGGGACTATTACACTTCTTCTGTATCTGTTGAGGTTTATTATGCCACCTAGTATGTGGTCAATTTTAGAGAAGGTTCCATGTGGAGCAGAGAAGAAGGTATATTCTTTTGTGTTTGGATGGAATGTCCTATAGATGTCTGTTAAACCCAGTTGAGACATAACTTCTGCTAGTTCTTTTGTTTTTTTGTTGAGTTTCTGATTGGTGGTCCTGTCTAGTGCTGAGAATGGTGTTTTGAGGTCTCCCACTATAAGTGTGTGAGGTTTTATGTGAGCTTTGAGTTTTAGTAGTGTTTCTTTTACGAATGTGGGTGTATTTGTATTTGGGGCAGAGATGTTCAGATTTGAGATTTTTGTTGATGGATAACTCCTGCAATGAATATGAAATGACCATCTTCATCTCTTTTGATTAATTTTGGTTTGAAGTGTAACTTGTTAGATATTAGGATAGCCACACATGCTTGCTTCTTGGTTCCATTTGATTGGAAGATCTTTTCCCAGCCCTTTAGCCTAAGGTAATATCTTTCTTTGTAGTTTAAGTGTGTTTTTTTGTATACAGCAGAAGGATGAATTCTGTCTTCATATTGATTCTCTTAGCCTATGTCCTTTTATAGGCTAGTTTAGACCATTAATGTTGAGAGAGAGTAACATTGATTGTTAATGTTTGTTTGTTTTAGATTTGCTTTTGGCAGTGGTATTACGAATTTATTTGTCCTTCTTTACCCTTGGTTCTGGTGAAGTGGGATTATCTGTTGCCTACATCTTTGTTAGCATAGTTTACTTCCTTGGGTTGGAGTTTTCCTTCCAAAACTTTCTGTAGGGATGGATTTGTAGATATGTATTGTGAAAATCTGGCTTTGTCATAAAATATCTTGTTTTTTCCATGTATAATGATTGAGAGTTTTGCTATGTATAGTATCCTGGGCTGGTATCCCTGGACTCTTAGTACTTGTAGGACATCTATCCTGGACATTCTGGCCTTGATGGTTTCCAGGGAGAATTTAGGTGTAATTTTGATATGTCTGTCTTTATGTTACCTGTCATGTTTCCTTCGCTGCTCTTAATATTCTTTCTTTATTCTGTATGTTAGGTGTTTCGATTATTATATGTCGAGGGGTCTTTTTTCTTTGGGTCTGTGTATTTGGTGTTTGGTATGTTTCTTGTACTTTCATGGACATGTCCTTCTTTAGATTGGAAAAGTTTTCCTCGATGATTTTGTTTGAATATGTTTAGGCCCCTTTGAGCTGGGCTTCCTCACCTTCCTCTATGCCTATTATTCTTAGGTTTGGCCTTTACACAGTGTCCCACATTTCTGGGATGTTTTGTGTTAAGGATTTGTTGGATTTACAGTTTTCTTTGATTGATGAATCTATTTCCTCTAGTTTATCTTCAGCACCTTAGATTCCCTCTTCCATCTCTTGATTTCTGTTGGTTATGCTTGGGTCTGTAGTTCCTGATCATTTGCCCAGTTTTTCTATTTCCAGCATTCCTTCAGATTGTGTTTTTTTTATTGTCTCCATTTCTGTTTTTAAGTCTTGGACTGTTTCCTTCACCTGTTTGTTTTTTCTTGGTCTTCTGTGATTTCCTTAAGAAATTTATTCATTTCTTTCAATTTTTTGTTTGTTTAACTTCCATTTCTTTAATGGATTTTCTCACATCTTCTTTGAGGGCTTCTATCATTTTTATGATGATAATTTTTAAGTTGTTGTCTTCTGATTCATTTGCTTTGTTGTGATCTGGTCTAGTTGGTGTAGATTCCCTAGATTCTAGTGGTGACATGCTCATCTTTCTGATGTTAGGTGTTTTCTTGTACTGTGATCTTCCCATAGCTCCTTCCAGTAGGTGTTGGTGGGGTCTCTCCCTCTCTCTATGTGTTTAGGTGGGTCAGAGGTTCAATGTCTATAGTTCTGGGTGGTCCAAGCTCTCTAGAAGGTCTCTCCATAGGCAGGGTCCCGATGATGGTGGTCAAAGATCAGGCTCCAGCCGAGGACAGCTAAGGCTGCTTTGGCAAAGGCTAGCCTGCAGGATATTTCCTCAGGGATAGTTGGGTTTAGCTCTATCCAAGGCCTCTAGCTAAGGCCGGGTGATGGGGGACAAAGGCTAGGATGATAGTCAGGATGTTTCCACGGGGATATGTGTGTCTAGCTGTCACTCTCCGGCTGAGGAAGGCCTCTTTAGCAGGGGCCCTGCAATGGGGATCACGGATCCAGCCTGAGAGTGGTTCTGCAGAGATAGGCGGATGATGGGAGATGTTATTTTGTATATATGTTTCTCATACTAATTAATAAAGCACCATTGGGCCAATGAGATAGCAAGATAGGCGGGGCTAGGAGACAAGGAGGAAAGAGGAAGTAGTAGGGAGGAGTCGAGATGTAGCCCAGGGAAGAAGCAAGACGCCTGCCACGGCTCCCTGATAAGACGACCACATGGCAATACATAGATAAGTAGAAATGGGTTAATAATTAAGGCAGAGCTAGCCCATAAACAATAATGGTAATTGGCCAACAGGATTGTATCAAATACAGAGTCTCTGAGTGTTATTTGGGGCTGGCGCGGCTGTGGGCCCAGACTGGCGGCAAGTGGGATGGAGCTGGCTGGAAGGAACAACCTGCAGTAACAGGTGGATCTCTAGGTGGGGCCTAGAACTCCAGTAGAAGACCTGTGTTGGGGGTCAGAGACCAGACAGGTGTAAATTTCAGGTGCTCCTGGGTGGATAGGCAGGTCTATTGTGCTCAGATGGGCTCCAGGAATTACCCAGATGGTGGCTGGATTATTGGCTCCACCCACTGCTCAGTGCTCAGCCAGAAAGATGGGACAGTGGGCAGGGTATGGCAGAGAGTAGGGGGAGGGCAACCTCTCAGTGGGGGTGGGTGGGGGTATATGGGAGCTCCAAGAGCATTCTTGGTGTTGACAGAAGCTGGGGCAGGGAGATCCAGGACCCACCCAGGGATTTCCCAGGGAAGGGTGTAGAGGAGAATCCACCCCAGTGGAATTAGACCCAGACTCACCTCTAGCCAAGGCCTGGTGATGGGGGACAATCTGATGCTACATCTTGTTAAGTGACACCTACCGGGGAGTAGCGAGAACTTAGGCCCGAATAATGACCGGAAAATAAGTACACATTGTACATCTCAGTTTTTTCTCAGGGAATTTGGGTCATCTAATGGTTCCACAAACTCTCATATTAGAGTGTGGGAGATCATGTGTTTCAATATCTCAGTCTAAGGAGAATATTACATTTTCAAAAATGATAAAGAAAAAGGTGTGTGGGCTGGTGGTGCTGGTTAATGAAAGTGTTTTGTGATATTCTTTGGTCTATGTCTCAGAGAATGCTGGTGAAAAGTGCATCAACTTATGAGCATGTGGTTTAGTCCTTAATTTTATTCAATTACTTTCTCTATAATAAAAGAGAAATATATTCACCATGTATAAAACCAACCAAAATAAAAAGATTTTAGCATATTATATTTGTTAATGCAAGTAAAGAAACGTGGAAATTAAGTGTTATACTCATGATCAAAAAGGCACTTTCAAAGTGGTTCCCTTTATAAATCTGGATCCTGGAGCTTGCGAAAATATTTGGAAGTATCGGGTTAGAATTTATATGAGATTAAACTAGGATCATCCCTACTAAGAATCTAAGCAATAGGAGAGAGGCTATCTTAAATGCCCTCCCTCTGTAATGAGATTGATGGATACCTCATATGCCATCATAGAGCCATCATCCAATAGCTGATGGAAACAGAAGCAGAGACTCACAGCTGAGCGAGCACTGGGCCAAATTCCTAGATCCAGTTGTAGAGTGGGAGGAATAGTGAGCAAAGGGATTAAGACCATGCTGGGAAGATCCACAAAAACAGCCTGAATAAAGAGGACATCATATACCCCAGACTGACAGCTTGAAAAGCAAAATAGGATGGAATCAGGCCCCCTGCACGTGGCTGACAGTGAGGAGGCCTGGATAGTCTTTGGGGCCCCTGGTAATGGAACAGCATTTATACCTAGTGTACAAACATACATTGGGATCCCACTGTCCATGCCTTCTCAGCCTGAACACATGGGAGAGGGTCTATGATTTGCCCCAAATGATATGACAGACTTTCATGATTCCCAAAAGAAGGCCTTACCCTTTCTATGGAGCAGTAGAGGGATGGGATGGGGGTCAGTGGGGAGTATGGGAAGGAGAGGAAACTGGGATTTATATTTAAAATATGATTGTTTCTAATTTAATAATAAAAGACACACCAAAGAGATAATCACTAAAAAATATTTGAATGATATTTAAAAGAAGAATGGCATCTTGACAATGTAGAATACCTGAGAAGGGAAAAGATCATCTGATTTATCATTTTTGTTTCATCCAGGGACTTGTTTTCTTGCTTTCCTACAAGTGGGTCCTTAGAATACCATAGTATAGGAGACATTCCCTATAGTCAAAGGTAAAAATAATGTGATCAAACAGGATTAACCAAATTCCTCCCAGATCACTGTGATTAGGTTACATCACCTTTGTACCCACTCATTCTTCTAAATGCTATTCAAGGCTGTTTGGTTTATAAGAATCTTGAGGTCTTGATTTTGGAAGTTCCCAAGTTCCCAATATCATATCAAACATTGCTTAAATATGTTTCTAATATTTTCCCGTGGTAATCATTTTTTGTTGTTGTTGTTACAGGTGTAGTAATCTTGAACCTTGCAAAGACTGACAGAAAACATAACACAGACTTACCTGTATACACACACACACACACACACACACACACACACACAAGCACACATACATCTATACACATAAAAATACATATGTAATTCTGTGGTGTCATACCTGGAGATGGATTTTTGTCAGAAAGTGCCTTTAATTCACACTAGACACATTCTATAGAAACTGTCAGAGATAAACCTTGACCTAAAATTATACATCTCATTTACATATAAAGAATTTTATTAAAGTTGCAAAAGTATTCATTTGACTGTGATATTTGGAACAGTTGCATCATTCATCCCAAAAAAGGCATGCATATATTTGTTCAGATTTGTAGCATTGAAATTCTACATTTACGGGTTTTTTTTTCTTTTTTTTTTTTTGTTTTTTTTTTTTTTTGCTAGCAGCTAACATAAGAGTTGTTATTTATATTGATAGCAATTCAAAAATCAATCCAAGCCATTGCCTCTGCTCCTGAGTGGCTAAAGAGAATGTGACACACAAGAAATATCTAATGTAAAAACAGCACCTGTCAGGATATTGAACGCCTTGCCCTAAGGTTATCAACAGCCCTGGAGAATTCATCTCCTGATGTAATTTGTCCAACTTGTCTCATTCACTGACTTAGTTGACATGGATTGCATGACAAAGAATAGAAATGGAAGAGAGTTGCAAGAAATTTTATGACCTATTGACAATATATTCATTGCTGTATGGAACTTGGAAAAAAGATCTTTTCAACTGTGATTTAGAAATGTGAACAATCACAAATAGAAAAAAAATTAAGTGAGACCACTATACATGTGTTTCAATTGATCCTTCAAAGATGTGTATATAATATACTTCATGTGAAAACAAATAAATTACAGACATCCTTTTCTGGTAGGAGAATTTCTCCTCCAAAAGCAGAGGTTCACCAGACCACTTTGTTCTACTGACTAATCACCTTATTTTCTCTGTCATTCATAAAGCAGATAATCAAAAAATAGAAAATGAATAGAGTCGGCTCTGAGATGCCACAAGTGATGGGAATCCATTAAAACATGTAAGAAAAGTGTTTGAAAACAATCTAGAAGTAAATGAAAGACTATAAAATGATGGCATTACTCTTCTAGGGGCATTAATAGTTCCCCTTGAATGGATCTTCTGAGCTCCTACTTTGTATACCGAAGGTTTTGACTCTTAATGTATTTGTTCTCTTTAATAAGAATCATATTTTTAACCTGGCAGTGGTGGCACATACCTTTAACCCAAGCACTTGTGTGGCAGAAGTAGTCAGATATCGGTGAGTTCAGGGCCATCCTGGTTTACAGAGCAAGTTCCAGGACATCCAGGGCTACACATAGAGAGAACTTGTCTCAAAAACAAAACATAAAAAATAACAAAAGAAAGAAAAGGATTATATTTTTAATCTTTAGTAGGATAGATGCAAAACAAATGAAAAGAAAGAAAATCCTAATCCTCATTTTTTTTTTCCCTGAAGCACAAAATACATCATTTCTCTATACTAAGGAGAGTGAAGAAACTCTTACCACCCTATACTTATCACCACCTTGAACTTGGTCAAAGGTATGGTGCTTCCTTTCTAGTATGGCTCTTTCTTATAACCTTAATCTTAATTCTTTCCTTAATTCTCTCTCTCTGTCTTTGTCTCTGTCCCTTTCTCTCTCTGCCTCTCTCTCTGCCTCTCTCTCTCTCTCTCTCTCTCTCTCTCTCTCTTTCTCTCTCTCTCTCTCTCTCTCTCACACACACACACACATAGACGTGTGTGTGTGTGTGTGTGTGTGTGTGTGTGTGTGTGTGTGTGTGTGTGTGCTTGTAGGCATGTATGTATGTGTATATATTTCAAATTCCAGGGTTTGTATACAGGGATGAGAGGGCTTGTTTAAGAGTTAGTTTTCATCTTGCAAGTAAATTATACTCTGATTGCCTAGCTTGACAGCATGTATCTTTACCCACTATCCATTTTACTGTTCATAAGACTATTTCTCTTTTATATTGGTTTCTTTCCTTGAGATTTCCCAGTGACTTGAATTTCAACATTGTATTTTCAGTTTAGCAGGGTAACTTGATGCTACTTTTAAACTCCTAGAATTCATGAGATAGAACTCAACCATTATCATTCTATTTCAGTGATAGTTTGAAGCTGGTATGTGGTCTCTTCCATAATCATCTACCATGTATGTAAATTGTGAGAGAGTTAGCAACACTAGGGACAAAGACCACAGAGTAATCCAGGACTGACAATGGCTAAGGAAAACTAACAATGGAAATAGTTTTCTTAGAGATAGCAAATAAAGAGACATTATATAATAGAGTCTCTATAAATAGCATATACCAAGTTGGGGGCTGGTATTAAAGAGATGAATCCATGGGAGATGTTGTCTACAATCCAAGTGAAACATGAAAGGAAAGAAGTAAATTTTTGACAGCAGTATTAATTTAAAAACAGTCAAGATCTACCTTTATCAGAAAGACCCCTGTGTTATTTATGGTCTATAAAAGCCAAGAAAAGAGATTAAGAGTAAGTATTTTATGACATTGAAGAGTGCTACACTTGAGTTCTGATAACAACTACTGTCACTTTCCCAATAAATGGTTCTGTAATCGTTGGTATTACTAAGAACAGTTCTTATCAAGCCATGGTAATCAAGTCAGGTTATGAAAATGTGATATGTTATAAAAGCCAATAAGCTCTTGAAAAGAGATCACTTAAAGACATTATTAGCAAGAATATTTTGCATCACATCTTTTACTAGCCATTACTTCGCCAAAGTTGATCATTGGCTTTATGAGAAATCTAAGTGGAGAAGGCAGTGAAAGCAATATTGTTGAGAATTAGCAAGAGTCAATGAAATGGAGTTGCATTGGATTATATAGGTATGTCCTAACTAGGTTTCTGTTGCTGTCACAAAACACCATGAACAAAACCAACTTGGGAGGAAGGCGTTTAGACAACTGATTTGATTTTTCCAACCAGTCTATCATTGAGTAAAGTCAGGACATGAAGTCAAGCAAAAGTAAGAGCAGAAGCAGGGAGGGCCATTTCTTCCTGGCCTGCTGAACATGGTTTACTCAGCTAGTTTCTTATACAATCCAGGATATACTTCACAATGGTGGTACCACCCACAGTTGGCTGGGCTCTTTTATATCTATCATTAATCAAGAAAAAACCCACAGACATTACTCACAATCTCACACACAGGAACATTGCTCATGTACTCACAATCCAATCCTGGGGAACCAACTTTATAATTGATGTTCTGTCTTCCTAAATAAATTTTGTTTGTGTCAAGTAGATAATCTAACTAGGAGAAGGTATGTCACATTTAAAGCCAATCAGATTATACATAAAAAATAAAGAAAGAAGATAATTAAAAATATGTTTATGAATATAAGAAGAAAGTGAAAATGTTAACTTGAATAAGGGTGAAATGAAGATGGGACTTTCTTTTTGTATCAGGTGAGAAAAAGCTCCTGGTATCTGAGTCTGTAATGACTCAATGAATTGGCACCTCTATGCAATTTTCAAGAATGTGTATTTATTAATATTGCTTGATCAATATGATTATAAGAACAGTTATACAAATTTCCCTTTGTTGGATCTACACAGATTTACCTCAAAGTAATTTCAACTTAGCAAAATTATATTTTTTAATCAGACAAATATGATAGGATAAATGAAAACAAAAGGGTACAGTGATTACAGAAATGACTGTTTATTCCATCTTTTAAAACCAAATTGTGTTGATATTTAAGTGAGGCAAAATGAAGAAATGCTATAAGTATTCAAAAACATCCAAGTTACAAAGGGATATTGAATTAATTATCTGTACTCTGTGTTAGCTGTCTTAAAGATATTTGGCTCTGTCTCTAAAAATAGTTACAGTTGTATTTAAGAGATTTAGTATTGGGAGAATTGAGCCAAAATCCAGCAGTATTAATCTATTATCAGGTAGTATTCATCACATACTTAAATTTGATGGATTCAGTTCCTCAATACTATCTATATTCAATGTATGCACATACATGTATGCATATAGCTAACAATAAAATACCTTGTCCTTTTTTCTGCTGTTTCTAGAATTAACAGAGTCTCTTCCTTATTTTACTAATTGGAGTAACAGGAGATTTCTCCCTTAGTGTCATAGTGGATGCAACCGAACTGCCAACTATACAACTTAGTGATGCACTACACAACTAAGGGAAACTTAAGGATTGATCCATTTGGAGACATTAGGAATGAAAAGAGACACAAAGATATATTGAGCCAGCTCTTCACTCTGTAGGGTGTCTAGTATCAGAATACATTCATGGGGAAAGATCTTTTGTGGATGTTTTTTGTTCCCACTGTCAATATGGATCAGGGGAAGGCTTTGCTGTTTATGTGGATCTGAGGCATTGGAGTACTTGACTTGGTCGCTCCTGTGTCAAAAATACATATTAACTTGGGACTTCATTTTTTCTTACACATTCACTCAATAATTCAGCAGCTCCACAAACTGACTAATGTGTGGTGGTTATTCTTTTTTTTTCTTTTCAGTAGGTGATGCTTGGTTCAAGTCTTCCAAGATCAAACACTTAGTCATATTCTAGGATCATAAATCTAATATGTGTTCCCTAGAGCTAGACAGAGTGGATGCAGAACAACACCTGGAATACTACTCTACAGAATTGAATATCATGGATCATAGTCCTTTGTTGGATAGCTGCAAATCTGCATAACACTTTGGGGGTCACCTTCAAAGTTGTAGATATATCTAGTTTAAATATAGAACCTCTACTATTTTCAATGCATAGAGTAAGTTATTTAAATATATAAGCAATGCATATTATTTTATTCATCATTAAGAAATATCCTTAATACCCAGAATGCAGACACTGAACTAACAAGGTGGCATAATTATTGAAATATAAGTAAACAAACATAAACATCTCTTAATTTCTCTAAATTGCTATGGAAACCACATTGAAGATCTTGAGCACAAATAGAACAGAGGTAGGCTAGTGGAATGAGAAGGAAATGTCAACACCTACGAAAGTAGTAAACTCTGCATCACAGTTCAGCTTTTTCCAAACATCACAATGATTATCAGAATGGAATTTCTTTATACACTGTTCAGAGATGACACTATAGACAGGATTTGTTTAGCCAATATATGATAGAAGTGAGTTAAAGAAAATATACAAAATCTCTCAGAGTAATCCTAATATTGTACTTCTCTATTTTGAAAAAGAATTGGAAATACTGGCAACAATTACAGTATTATATCCAACAGGCATCAAGAAATGGCTTACTGAGTATGTGTACTTGGGGCATAGTTCTCATCCCAACTACTTTGAGTCTTCATTAAGAAAGAATTTGATTTAATCAAAGAAAGTATAGCACAAATCATAAGTGTCAACTCTCATAGTTCTAGGCTTTAACAGACTAAGATAAATGACTTAATCAATGAATAAATCATTACTAATCATAATGTGTTCATGTGCATGGACTGTGCAATTGAGACTAGAGGCACTGCAGCCTGCCCAAAACTAATTGCTAAGAATGGTGCCAGATGTTGTAAAAATCTGGACACATTTGTGATAGAGTCGAATTGTGCAAATTTGGTATGAAGCTAGGAGTACATGATTTAAGGGCACAATCTATATTTCTGGCATTATAGGTCAAGGATCTATAGTAAGTATAAAGAATCTTTATTAATATTATAAAAGGTTATTTTCCACTACACTAAAAACCATTTTTCCCCTTTTATGTCTCAATCCTAATAGATCTGGGCTTGATTATAAATTTCAACACTCATCCAAAGGGCATCAGTTAGTTGAAAAATAAGAAATCAGGGTTTAAATTTGAATATCATTCTCTTTATCTCAGATATTAACAGAAAACCCTGCCTTATAATCAAAAATACCTAATAAAGTGGAATGATTTTTCCCTTAAATTCTAAGATTTTAAAGACAGAAACAATATGCTAAAAGGAGAAAAATATGCCTTGGCAGTTTCTGATTCATTTAAAATTAAGCTACACATCTCCACATTAAATGATAAGCAAACATTACTTAGAGGCTATGAGTATCAATATTTCCATTTTCTATGCATTGTTATGGTAATAAAGCCTTTTAGTCAAGGAAAATATGAAGCCATAAACTTTAGTGCTCTATTTGAGGAGCAATTGCAGCAAATTATAAGCAACTGGGTTGTACAAAATTGCAATGAATAAAATTTTAAAGTATAATAATGTACCATAAGCATTTATATGGCTGATACTATCCATTTATTTTAAGCGTCAGCCTTTCTAAAGATAATTACCAAAAAAAGCTAGATTCTTGAAATAATTACCATGTTGATTACTTAGAGAGATAGGGTTCAAATGATTTTGAGAATAAGAATTTTAACAGATATCTTGAATAGAACACTACATTTTCTATTCCATCTCATTTAATAAATTGAGAATTGTTGCATGCTTTTAAAATTAACTATATACGTGTGTTCATTTGCTACTTTTGGTACAATAATTGCATATTAATTTTTAACTTTTCTGATGAAATATGTAATTATTATAAAACAAAGCCTTATACTCATATTATTTTATTAAAATTAATTTTATTTTAATGTAAGAATTCTTTAAATTCTTTATTTAGATGTTGTTAACTATGTTATATAATATTTAAAATAAGCATCCATTGCCCATGTATCTTTTCATTAAATCAGAAAAGACGCAGTAGAATATGTATATATTTGCATTACATATTTCCTTAAGTAATTTGTAACAAATACTACTTGTTATCATCTCTTTACTAAAGCCATTTTCTAGATTTTCATTATTGCTGGTAATTTGGTAATACATGTAATTGTCATTTAATCATAATCCTTATATTTTCAGGAAACTAATTAGCCAATTACTTGAATGTCATTGCAAATTTTAATTGCATTTTATAAGGTTTTGTTCTGTTTTAGTATCTAACATGCTCATTTCCTCATACAACTTCTTAAACAGACATTTCTATTCTCCTAGATCCTTGGTGATGATTTGCAGCCAATAACGAGATCTCTTTGTAGGTACTGGTTAATTTTATAATCATTAAGAAAAGTTTAAGCATAGTTACAAAAACATGACAAATTAAAATAGACTTGAATATCAACACAAAGAGTGACTTTGAAGTTTCCAGTGGATTCTATAGGGCCTTTGGTAGTCTGCATATAACACTGATTTTATGCAATATAAATGCAGTGTAATAATATATAGAGCACTAAGCACATGTTTTACCTTTATTCTGAAGTCTATTGTGCCTATAGGTTTAGCAACATGCTCAAGGCCTATTCACGTATCTTTTTATGACATGAACAACTGAAAAACATTCATTGACTCAAAAGGAAGCCTGTATATTACATCGATTAATTGATTTTTCACTTGAAATTTAAAAGAAAAGAATGAAGTTGAATATTTAGAGAGAAGTATTGGTGAGCTGAATTGTCTGTATGGATTGAATAAGACTCAAAAATGAAAAAGCAAAACTAAACAGTGTCAGAAAGAGAGAGTATGTACAAGAAGATTAAACTTTATCTTGAACACAGACATACACAGAAAATAAGTTCATAAAATTGTATGCCCAGAAAGAGAAGGGAGATTAAAAATAAATGTATTCTGAAAATGCTACACAATTACAATCCAGAGTGATACTTTTCTATCTTTTGTTCAAGAATGTTGTCTAATTATGAACAACTGATTTTTGACAAAGAAGTTAAAATTATACAATGTAAAAAACAAATATTTTCAACAAATGGTGCAGGCATAATTGAATTCTGGAGTGTAGAAGAGTGCAGATAGATCCATATCTATCACTATGCATAAAACGTAAGTCCAAATGAATCAAAGACTTCAACATAAACCCAGTCACATTGAACCTCTTAGAAGGGAAAGTGAGAGGTATCCTTGAATAAATTAGTATAGGAGATCACTTCTTGTACTAAACACCAGTAGCACAGACATTGAGATCAACAACTAATAAATAGGACCTCCTGAAACTGAGAATTTTCTGTAAGGTAAAGGACACAGCAAGACAAAACGCAGCCCACAGAGTGAGTAAAGGTATTCACCAACCTCACATCTGGCAGGAGGCTAATTTCCAAAATATACAAAGAACTCAAAACACTAGTTATAAAAATATACCAAATAAACCAATTAAAATTGGTGTGCAGAACTAAGTAGAGAATTCTCAATATAGAAATCTAAAATGGCTGAAAGACACTTAAGAAAGTGTTGTTCAACATCCTCAGCCATCTGGGAAATGAAAACCAAAACAAATCTGAGATACCATCTTAATCCTGTCAGAATGGCTAAAGTCAAAAATACCAAAGACAGTTTATCCTGGAGAGGATATGGAGAAAATGAACACTCCTTCACTGCTGGTGAGAGTGAGAGTTCAAACTCATATAGCCACCTTGGAAATCAGTATGGTAGTTCCTCAGGAAAACGGGAATCAATCTCCTACAAGATCCAGTAATTCCACTCTGGATGCACCTTCATATGAGGACATATGTTCAACTATATTTATTGCAGCATTGTTTGTAATAGACAGAAAATTGAAGCAACTTAGATGCCTCTCAACTGAAGAATGGATAAAAAACAACATGGTACATTTACACAATGGAGTATTGCTCAGTGGGGAAAAACAACAACAAAACAAAACAAAACAAACAAACAAACAAAAAACAACAGAATTTTAAAATTTGCAGGCAAATGGATGGAATTAGAAGAAACCATTCTGAATGAGGTAACCCAGTCACAAAAGACAAACAAGGTATGTTGTCATTCATATATAGATTTTAGACAAAAAAGGATTACCAGCCTACAACCCATACCACCAGAGAAGCTAGGAAACAAGGAGGACCATAAGAGAGACATATGTCTTCCCTCGCAGAAGGGGAAAGGGACAATTGAGAGCATAGGGTGAGGGGAAAGGGGTTAGGAGAAAGATAAGGGGAGAAGAGGAGGTGAGAGGATGACATGAGGGAGCAAGAAGATTGAGTTGGGGCACAGAAGGAAAGAGAGCAAGGAAAGAGATTCCACAATAGAAAGTAGCCATTATAGGTTTACAGAGAAATCTGACAATAGGAAATGTCCAAAGACCTACAAAAATGACCCCAACTAACAGTTTAAGCAATAGTAGTGAGGCTACATTAAATGACCTTCCCTGATAATGAAATTGATGGCTACCTCATATGCCATCCTAGATGGAAGGAGAAACAGACATCCACAACTAAACACTGATCCTAACTCCTGGAATCAAGTTTCAGAGAGGGAGGACTAATAAACAAAGGTGTTTAGAACAAACTGGAGAAATCCACAGAGACAGCTGACCTGAATAAGGGGTAGCTAATGGACCCCCAGACTGATAGCTGGGAAACCAGATAGGATCGACCCAGACTCCCTTGAACATGGGTGTCATTTAGGAGGCATGGGCAATCTATGAGGCCTCTGGCAATGGATCAGTTTTTACCACTAGTATATGACTGGACTTTAGGAGCCCATTCCTATAAAGGGAATCTCAGCCTAGACACAGAGGAAAGGTCCTAGGCCATGCTCCAAATAATATGACATACTTTGAAGATCCCCCATAGAAGGCCTTACCCTCCCTGGGGAGCAGAAAGGGGATTAGGGGGGCACGGGAGGAAGGGACAGAGATGGAACTGGGATTGCCAAGTAAAACAAGCTTATTTCAAATTTAAAATAATAAAAAAAGATACAAAAGGAATACATTTTGTACATCTTAACATTGTGTCTGTGGCTACCTTAGTACATCTTAACATTGTTTCTGTGGCTACCTTAATTCTAATAAAAGTAAATGCTTAAAAAGTAAAAAAGAAAAAGAATGTTATCTAATGAATTAGATATTATCTCAATTATAACTCACTTTAATAAGCTTTAATATATTTTTCTTCTCACAATCAGAAACTTCTAGTTTTCCAGGGATGTCTTAGATTGATTTTTATTTTTGAAATAAGACATTTAACGAAATCAACTTGTGTAGTAAAGGTCTTATTTGAACTACATTTTATACTTTATTAAAAAGGAAGCCATGGCAGGAACCTGTAGCATGAATTGTTAGGCAGAAACTGAAACAGACACCATGGAAATATGCTGTTTCCTCTTTGCTCAGTGTGCTTTAATATATAGACCAGAACTCTCTGGCAGTGGTGGACCTGCCAGCAGATCCTTCCTTTTCAACCAATCGATTACTGGCTGCCCCTTCCAATGAAGCCAATTTTTCAGTTCAGTTTCCCTCTTCCCAGTAACCCTAGCATTGGTTATGTTGAGAAAAACCTAGCCAGTAAAAAGAAGAAAATTTTAAAAAAGGAAAAAAAAGAGGAAGAAATAAATCTATAGCATTGACTGACAGTTTTAGCATGTTTATATTAAGTGTACGTTTTCAAAGAAATGCCCATTCAAAGCTACAGCTAAAGAGAATAGTAATTGACTCTTCATGAGCTTGGTGACAAATCCATGGTACTGGTTCCTGAAAGCAATTAAGATCCCTTATTTCCACATGTGATGAGCAGTGGGTAGTCTGTTAACAATTAATTGATTTCATTTTTATAGATTTTGTTTTCATGAATGAGTTTTCTAAGTATTCAGGACCCACAGAATTGACTAACTGCTGTGAAAAGTTTCATAACCTCACAGTTAATAAGACAGAAAGATTTACAGAATCTGAAAAGATAAAAAAGTGAAAGGGAATGAAAATATGACCAAAGCGTGGCCAGACCTAAAAAGAAAGTGAGGGAGACCAAAAGATTAAATGTTATGTATATTATTGTGGCATATTTGTACAGTGTGTTAAGATATATTGCTGTGATTAATGTAATAAAAAGTTAAGTGACTAAAGCTGGGACTTCCAGGCAAAGAGAGAATTATGAGAAGTAGGCAGAGTCACCATCAAGACTTGGAGGAAGCAGGGTGGATAGTATGCCAAATTGCAGAATGTAGATCGGTATAAATATGTTAATTTATGTTGTAAGAATTATTGGGACAAGCCTCCGCTAAGGCCTGGGTAGGGTAAAGGAGCAAAAAAGGCCTTTTGTTATTGAGCATTCCCAGCCCTGATAGGGAGATTTTGATAACCTAGAAACAACAGCAGACTTTTCTCAATTTCCTTTACAACCTGGAAAAATTGTTGTTACAGTAAAAAATCAGTTCCATACCATCTGTCCATGTTCATGAGTTCTTCCAGGACCTTTGTTCTCAACGTCTCAGTGTCTCTCCCTTGGTGATTGAGAGAGTTCCAATAAGGAGAAACAAAAAAAAAAAAAACAAACAAACAAACAAACAAAAACAAAAAACAAAAAAACAAGTAACCAAAATAACTTCACCTGTCTCAGGTTGTTTCTCTTGTTTTCTAGAAAATGCCTTTTGTTGACTAGATTGTACATCGTTTCATTTGAGAGTAACCATTTAACTAGTCAATATTCCTTCAGTAAATTTTCTTGCTATTTTAGAAAAAGCAGATAGCCATCATTATTAAAAAAATAAAATTAAAATACTGCATTTTAATTGTTTTCAAATAGTGTTTTTGAATGCCTTTTATATTGCTATTAAATGCTTCCAAACAGGATCAAGGTAGGAGAATCTGGTCCTTGGCTGCCTTTGTTGGCTTGGGTTTCTACTTTGAACATTGCTTAGAAAGGCTACATTGGGGATTATTCTATTAATACCTGGAGTAGATTTAGTGGTCCTATTTTTTTCATGTTACACAGCACACAACATTTACCAAGCAGAATATATTTTCTAGAAAATAACATATTTTATTTCATTGTATTTTATTTAGAGACTTGTAGAGCTTAGAAGAACAGTCCTTTGACAAGTATAGACATGCCAGTGCCTTTTGCTGGGGCCATGGGCTCTGTTAGCATGAACCTACTTGCTTAGGCAAGTACTCTGGGTTTGTTGAAGTCTAGATGCAATAACCTCTACATTCCTGCCCTAAGACAAGGAGCAGGAAAACAGAATCTGCCTCTGAATTGCAAGGCCCAGCACAAACAGGGACTCAGTGCTCTTGGGAGAATATGCATAGTTGGAGCTGCCTGTATCTTTTGACAAAATGTTATTAATTGGCTTTGTAGCAAATGAAATCAATAAAGCTCTCTCATCACCAGATGGATGTATATAATTATTACTAATAAATCATTCACCTCCAACCCCTTGCTATCCACAGGAGACCTTGCTACACACTGGCCTTGGGATCAAGAGAGGTGGGAAACTATCACCATCCTTCACTGTCTGCAGCACACAGGCAACATGCACTGCATCCCACCTGGGGAGTACAGTAAAACTAATGCTGTTGACAGTGATGTTGACAAGCCAAACCTGAGGGCATGAGAGTAGGAGAGTTGATCCTGAACATCTTCCTCTGCCTTGTGGTGGCATGGGCATGGGTGAGGAAAAGATGCCATCTGTCTGTCCCTTGCTATTTATGGCAGGTAAGAGAGAGAGTGACCTACCTTCTTAAAGAAATGACAGAAAGAAAGAGCAGAAGTATGCAGAGATGGCACACTTTGCCAGGTCCCTAAAGGACAGGATCAGGCTTGCCTGTATTACAATTGTCTTTTAACATAATTGTTGAGTCAACAAGTACAAGTGTGCTAAAAATAAATGTTTCTATTTAGCTAGTGGTAATTGCATAGCCTACATTTCCCAGATAAGTTCAATTACTGGTCAATAATGTGTTTTCTTAAACCATCATCATGATCACAGATTTCAGATTTTAGCTTTTGGTGACAGCGTGCACTAACCCTTGCTATACATAATATTGCTTCTGAATGCTACTCAATGCCTGTCATTTTTCATGCCTTAGCCATTGAATCTAGACATTTGAAATTTGTCCTTAGGTAGCCTAGTAGACACAGATGCTTCAAGACATTCCTACAAGTTCTCTATTAACTACCTGATGACAGTTCAGATATTGAAGTGGATTATTTCTTTCAAATAATTATTCAATTTTCAATTTGCCTAGACATAGAAACCTTAAAGAGAAGTAACTCTAGAAATCTGAGCTGTGCTAGGATCTCCTAAGATTCCACTCACAGGAAGGACAGTTCTCTATCAAAACATCATTTTGACACTCTAGCACAGTTTGCTTTTAAATCTAAAGAAACAAAATTTCAATCTTAGTGGTAACAATGACGAATGTACACTGTTTTGAAGTCACTACATATTTTTCATCTCTGGCCTTTCTTTGATTTTCATTTATAATGGGACTAGATTGAAATGCCTAAGGTTAATTAGACAATTAACTTTTTACATGATACCAATCACAAAGATTGTTTTACTGTAATTAACCATGGTGACTTCTAGCAGAGTTTTTATACTCCTAAATTCATTTTTTTCAGAAGTACTCAGGGCTTAAGGGAATTATTTTGAAAGTTTAAAACACAGAAAACAGCCAAATGTAGGAATATTTAATTAGCTTTTGTTATACAAGGTGAAGCAATGTGAAATGCAGGTTTGCACTCGTCAGCAGTCTATCAGTTTCTAAATAGACACAAGCATTCACCTGAGAGTTTTTGGAGTGCTTTGAGAAACTCTTATTTGACCTCTGCTTACGTCTGTTTCTCATATGTGCTTATATGACTGTTGTATTCAAAATGCTCCTTTTCTGTTGACAGTGTCTGATTTTGTTGTTTTATGTGGAACATTTGGAAAAATTTGCAAAAGATGCAACCTATAGCTTTTGCACAAAACTGGATTTCAGAAATTGAAGAGCTGTAATGTTCTTTCTTCTTACAGTGAAGCTTGTCAGTGCTTCATGCAAATGATTTCATAATGGGAAGACTTAGAGCTTTTAAGATATAACCACTGACAAGGATTTCCTGGCTTTCACCTCTTACATATGCTTGGGACTATAGCATAGCATTCCTACAGCCACATGTCCTTCAGAAGGGAAATTCGGAAGTGAACTTCAGTCTAAAAGTCTGAGACAAGCCAGAGTAGCAAAATATATAGACAAACACATACATATGTGTATGGATGTCATTTTAAGTGACTTCCTTTTAAGAGTTAAAGTGAATAAAATGTCACTTTGCTGAATCCAATCTGAAAAACAAGTCTTTTTTTTAATTTAATACATAAAGATTATACTTATTTATGGGTATTTTCAAAACTTTAAACACATCTCTAGAGGATTTACTTTTGAGCCCTCTAACAGTATTGAGTGAGGCAGTAATTAATTTGCTTCCCTGCTATTGTATGAAATTCTTTTTCATGTAATGTTTTTGAGCATATCAATGTTTACTTCTTCCTTTTTCTAGAATGACACAATGACATGTCTCTGTACACTGGTGTCCTAATTAGTTTATCTTCTGACATAATTTTAATTAGCTTTATGATACTGCTCACTGACTTTTCCTCATTGACAATTGCTACTGAGCTTTGAAGAAAAGGGTGACTTTTTTGTGTTGTAACCTCATTTACTTTTTTGAAAACTGTCCATATCTATCAAAATTTAAATGTTTTCATTTTTACTAATAGGAAGCTGAAGTTCACAGAAAACAGTGGCTTTCCCCACATGGTCAGCCCTTTTTGACATCTCGGCTTTGGATAGAGATCTAAAGTGTCTGCACAGGGCTCATCATTCTAAAAAGTGGCTTTATTGCACTCACTATAAGAACATGGAAATCCCAGCCATATCTGCAGACTGAATCAGTGGCCTAGAGGGAGCTGAGCTTAGTGTTTTCTTCTTAGTTATTTGCCTGATATCAGTAGATAGTGCTGTGAAGATTTTCTTATATTATCTTACACTATTTATTTACAAGAGATTTTCTGTTCTTCTAAATTGGAAACATAACTCTCATTTCGTTCAGCAATTATTGAGTATCCCTCGTGGTTTAGCATATATGGATTGTTGTAAGATTCTAAGATGCTGAACATTTAATATATACACAGTCTCATTCCCAAATTACCTGAAAGATATAAAGTAGTATTTAGGGATTTAATATTTGTGTAGAATACATTTTTCTTGTTTTTTTTTTGTTATGTTATCCCAGAGTTCTAAATTATAATTTGAATCAGTTATAGAAAACAAGCATGTAATCTCTAACTCCCACACCTGCTTTTAACTTACGAGAAAATGCAGAGAAAGTATTGGAATCAGATATATCTACTATGTAGTTTCTGCAACTGGAATAACCATATTCACTTTGAAAAATATAACTAATATATTTACAAACAGAAGAAGAAAAATGCCAAACTTTCAAACATATGTTCCAATGGTTTCTGAAATAAAATTTCAGATGTGACTAGAGCCAAATGAAGGAAGAGATTACAATATATGGCAAAAATTATCAAAGTCCAACTATCTAGACTAAGACTACACATGCTATAAAGGGAATATAAATAGATAGAACTAGAAAAAGTTCATCTTCAGTGAAATAATCCAGACCCCAAATGATAAATATAGTACATATCCATGTATCTGCTTATTTGAAAATATTAGCTATTCAATTAATGATAACCAAGCAACAATGAATGGTCCTAGAGAGATTAGGTACAGAAAAATATAGGGGAGAAACATGGATCTCTCTGGGGTGATTAGTAATAATATGGATTTTATAGGTGAACTGAGATTAGGGGAAATTGTTATGTTACAAGGAAAAATGTTGTTGAGGGAGGAAATATGGTAAGAGACAAACAGAATTGAGGGGTGGTATGGAAATCTATTACAGTGGAAACTTCATAAAATATATGAAGGTAGTCCTAATGAAGCCTCTAAATAATGAGGAAGACAGATTTTAGCTAGCCATCTCTTGTCAACAAAGATTATAATATTGGGACTGGGTTACACCTAATTGAATTGTTTGACAATGGGGTACCAAAGAAATCTCCAAACAACCCGGGCTATTTTCAAGACAATAGGCTGCACTCCACAAACTGACAGTAAGGTACTATTGAGGAATACAACACCCACACAACTTAAACACAGAATGCTGAGTTTGGTGCCTGTATTGATTCCTATGTTCTAATGTCTTTGGTATGGGAAAGACCTCACAGCCTTCCAAAAGAGAAACATAATCACCAACCCAGTCACAAATGTTTTGACTACAATCTGTCTTACATGAAAAACATGCTATGGCAATGGTGGCACAAACTTATGGGAATAACCAACAAATACATTATTTCATTAGAACCCATAGCATGGGAGAACAAGAAGAAGAAAATAGATAGCTCATAGATCCAAGTTAGAACCAAAAGATAGTGGTCTAAAAAGAAAAAAAAATGGTTAAGTGGTTAAATGAATTAATTTTCTTAATTCAGTCATCAGCAGAGAAGATCTCTCCTGTAGTAAATGTGAACAAATATAGAGACACACAGCCAGAAGCACACACACACACACACACACACACACACACACACACACACACACACACACTCTCTCTCTCACACACAGGAGGGAGGGAGAGAGGGAGGGAGGGAGAGAGGGAGGGAGGGAGGGAGAGAGAGACAGAGAGAGAGAGAGAGAGAGAGAGAGAGAGAGAGAGAGAGAGAGAGAGAGAGAGAGAGAGAGAGAGAGAGAAGCCTCGGAGCACACAGCTCTAAATGAGATATTTCCATCCAACCCTTCTCTCAGAGTTTAGGTAACTCTACAGAAGAAAAGACAGAGCATAAGAGCCAGAGGGTAGGGAGGACAGAAGGAGAACTACACTCTAAATCAACTCAGCAAATCTCATATGAATTCAAAGTGCCTGAAGCAGCAAGCACAGGGGTGTATATAGGTCAACACCAGGTTCTTTACACATACATTAGAGCTTTCAATTTATAATTTTTATGGGACTCCTGTATTGTGTGAATGAGTGGCTCTCTGATTCTTGTGTCTTCTTTTCAGGATCCTCTCCTTCTGTTGATTTTTCTATGTCCAACTTCAGTAGCATGGTTTCTGTTTTATCTTACTATATTTTGTCTTGTCATGTTTGGTTGTTATCTGTGTTTTTCTATTGAGAGACAGAAAAGGAGTGTATCCAGGTGGAAGGGGAGATGGAGAAGTGTTAGGAGAAGTACAGAAGGGGAAACTGTAATCAAGATATATCATATGAGAAAAGAAACTGTCTTCAATAAAAGGGAAAAATTGAATGTCATAGTGTGTGTGTGTGTGTGTGTGTTTGTGTGTGTGCGTGTGTGTGTGTTTAAATACATATTTATAAGTAAAATTAAATACATAAAACACAGAACACTTAACATTTTGTATTGGGGAACTGTATCTAATCCTATCCATGGAACATGTATTTAAAGAAAGAGGGGTTTATTACACCTGACATTTTGATAGTGACAGTCCATCATGGTTAATATGATGTGGCAGTAGGAAGTTTGAGGCATCTGGTCATATTGCATCTACAGCTAGGATGCATTTTTGTCCAACCTTGTACCCCAATCCATGAAATCCTGATGATTACTCTCAGGAGAAGTACTTCTGCCTGATATAATGTAATCTAGAGAATCCCTGAGAAACATGTTCAGGAGCTTCTCCCCTTGGTGACAATCTCAATCACCATAGGAACTATGATTATATCTCTGCAAAGAGTTTTTAAATAAAATTGCTTTTAAATAACATTTGTTCAAAAAATTGGATCTTGAGCCATCCAGGTAAAGTTTATGCCATCTGTTACACATGTATTTGGCCACCTTGTGGTCATGGGAAAGTTATGTAGTCTTGACATTTTCATGGAATGTATGCCATCTACCTCAGTCTCAATGACATCGTTTAAACAGTGGTAATGATAACCTACATTACATGCTTAAAGTTTGTCAAAGTATCTAAAGAGACTGAATATTTTCACAAGTAATTTCTTTAAAAATATCTGTTACTGGATTCACATCTGACTTAAAGCATGAAGATGTGGCCAAAAGTGAATTAACAAAGAAAAGGTTTTGATCCACATATGTCATTTTTATGAAATATACTCTGTCCATGTTCTTATGAAGGGTTACTTTTTGACTTTTATTGGAGTGGGAACTTTTTAAACATTTCTTGATTGCTTTGATTGATTCAAGTCCATGACACTAAAGAGTTCCTATAATTGTAACATTGAACAATGCTAGTCAATCAGACAGCCTCTCATAACGTCTTAAATCTTAAAAGAGAAAACGTGAACTGTTTCTTTCAGGGTTCAGTTAGATTCACTTGACATCTCAAAAGCTAAGAAAATTTATCTTTTATCCCTCCATTTCAGATATAAAATTAATGACTTTGCAGCCACACTGATGAGAGCAGCACTTTTAATGTCTCCAATGAAATAAAAGAAACAGTAGCAGTTGTGGAGAGGCCCCAAGGCAGTAGAGTTCTTGTAATCATTGTAAAACACAGATTTACATTGTCAAGAATTTAAAACTTACTGTTGGAGTCCAGAGACACCTCCAGGAACATCCCACTTATTCTTCCAGAATCAAAAGCATTGGGCAGCATCACAATTGAGTGAGAGATTGGCACCCAGAAATTAACCCTGAGAAATTGACTACCAACAGTCAAGTTTTCTCAATCCTGGATAATGACATGAATGTCTCCACCCCACTGCTGAAAACATACTCCCTGCTCAAGTCACTCAGCAGCACATCCTGCTTCTCATGTGTTTATCACTTACTATTGCTTTTAAGCAGAAGATCATTAAGCTATTTGGAGGGCCAGCCTCCTTCTGATGTTATAAAGTATGTTTAAAAGTGATGAGTGAATAAATATCTTCCATAATAAAGCATCCATTTAATTAAGAATCAGTGTCCTTTGTTCTAATAATAATTTAGGGGATATTATGAATTTTCATCCTTTTCCCTTTTCTTAATTTCCTCTCAGTCTTTTTTTGAAATTGTTACTATGATTAAAGGAGAGACTATGGAATGGTACCTAGCTAGCAAAATACAAATATTAAATGCATAATTAAAAAAACTCAAATTAAAGTGTTTACTACTATCCATTAATTCCATTTGTTTAAAAAACTATTATTAGTATTGTGGGGTGTGTGCTGTATATGAAGATGTACCCTGTCACAGTGCATGTATGTAGTTTTGAGACACCTTTTGTGGGTCTATTCTTTTACTTTTATGTAGATTCTAGGGTCTATCTAACTTGTGGAGTAAAACTTCAAGAAATGAATCATCTTGCCTGCCTTCTACAGGCAAGATTCTTAATATAGGGATTTTCCTTATATATTTTTTTCCTTTTTCTCTCTTTCATAATATTTATTTATTTATGTAACTAATTTAATAACTACATAAATGGTACCTGCTTTAGAAGATAATTTCATTATATATTGTAGATCACCTGCATATATGAAATAAACTTTAATTCTCAGGCCATTAAATGAAGTTCCCAGAATATAAATATGTCATTTGTATAGGAATCTTTTGCCTGTCTCAAAACTATCCTTGGCTTAACATGTAAGATTTGTATTACTAGAAAATAACACCCATCAGGATATGAAAACCTTAAATTAGAATTTTACCTACCTTGGCTCTACTAGGTATATAATTTTAAATGTTCAACATTAGATGTATTTTCCACATAATTTCATTTTAATATATTAGTTTGTTTATAAACATACACATTTAAAATAACTCACAAGACTAAATTGATAGTGTTGAGAGATTACATTTGAAATCAAGTATTTATCTACTAAAATAATTTATACACCTCATGAATCCTTGTTAACCTGATTAAAAACAAGTCTTGAGGACAAAAGAGTCAAATCTTTTAGAAGTGTGCTTTTGCATGTGTCGATATTGACATACATTTAGTGTCCTTGTTTTCTGATACAGTCTAGATACCTTTACTTGTGTACTAAGAGAAAACTACACTGAAATTAGATAAATTACAGAAACTATTGAATTAACAGACCCTTTACAGTCATAATCTGTTGTGTTAGAAAAGAATCTGAAATTGAAAAACTGCAGTTTTGGGGAAAAAATATGGAAAGTTTATGCTAAATATTTTGTACAAGAGATGATGGTTTCTGAATGTTCTATATTCAGTCGCATACTATTTCAATGAAGCCAAACCTTATATTGGTTTAATTTTCTATTAAATCAGAGAAAACACCAGATATAAACAAGGCTGGTAATTGTTTGAATCTATGTAGGTGCTGGCCAAGAAAGCACTGGTAAGATTACTGAAAAGTGGTTGTGAGACTTCTAATGACTGCTTCTGTTTCATTAGGGGTTATAGGTCTATTTAAATTGCTAATCTGTTCTTGGTTTACTTTTGGCAAGTGATGTCTACCCAGAAAATTATCCATTTCTTTTCTTTTTCTTTCTTTTTTTCTTTTTTGAATTTGGAAGGAAATTTATTTAAAAGTTTTTAAACTAATTTTGATTTTTTTAAACATTTATTTATTTTAAACATTTATTTTATACCTGTTTTTTTTTTAATGAAAACTAACATTTATAAACAATATTTGGGAATTTGGGCGTCATTCTTTCCAAGCTGCTTCCTGCTGGGAGGGGGCATTGTCATGGGAGAATCCTAAGAAGAAGCAGAAACCCTGGCTGTAGTGGTCTGAAAGTCTGCATTGTCCCATTGACATTGTTTCAGGGGGTCTTGCTCGAACAAACCACATTATTCTGGAAGGGATCCAGATCTTTTCATTTTCTGTGAAAACAAAATTAGAAATCCTTTTCCCCAGTAACTTGTCATTGGCTTAAATTTTGAAGTCAAAGCATTTTAAATATATATATATATATATATATATATATATATATATATATATATATATTGAATTAATCCAGCAGTATTTTCCTTCTTCTTTTAATAATAATAAAATTTAAAAATTTTACATGTGGATCCCAGTTTTCTCTCCCTTTCTCCCTCCAACCCTCCCTTCCTCCATCCCTCCATCCATCCTTCCCTCCTTTCCTCTTACCCTTTTTCCCCTGTGACATGCTCCCTGGACACAATCACCTCCCATCCCCCCACCCCCATTCTACTTCTAGGGCTATGCTATCCAGGTTGGGTCATGTAAGTCTGTCAAGTCATTTGAAGTAGGGACTAGGACTTCTCTCCTGTCTCTAGGTTAAGGGGATATCCCTCCAAGAGGGATGTGTCTATAAATAGACCCTGTTTTTACTCTCTGAGGTTCCCCAGACTCCTCAGTCCTTCTAGCTGAGACCCATATTCAGGGGTTTTGAGTCAGTCCCTTGCTGGGTTCATAGCCATCAGTGAAAATTACCCATTTCTATTAAATTTTCAAATTTTGTGGAACACAGGTTTTCAAAGTATGACCTGAAGATTCTCTGGATTTCCACAGTGTTCATTGTTGTTCATTTCTGATCTTGTTAATTTCCATGTTCTCTCTCTGCCTTTTGCTTACTTTGAATAAAGGTTTATTTATCTTGTTGATTTTTCTTGAAGACCCAACTCTTTGTTACATTGATTCTTTGCATTGTTTTCTTTGTTTCTACTTTATTGATTTTGGGCCTCAAATTGATTATTTCTTGGCATATACTCCTCTGGGGTGAGTTTGCTACTTTTTGTTCTAGAGCTTTCAGTTGTGTTGCTAATTCTCCATATGTGACTAGTCTCCAGTTTCTTCCTGTGGTCACTTAGTGCTATGAACTTTCCTCTTAAGTACTGATTTCAAAGTGTTCCATAAATTGGGTATGTTATGTCTTCATTCTCATTGAATTCTAGGAAGTCTTTAATTTCTTTCTGTATTTCTTCCTTGACCTAGGAATGGCACAATTGCACATTGTTCAGTTTCTATGAGTTTGTAGAGTTTCTGCAATTTTTATTGTTGTTGAATTCTAACTTTAAAGCATGATGGTTTGATGAGATACAGGAGGTTATTCTAATTTTTTCCTACCTATTGAGGTTTGCTATATTGATGAGTATATGCTAAAAAACAATGAGGACCCTAAAAAAGACATACATAAACCCTTGGAGAAGGGGAAAGGGACAAGATCTACTGAGCAAATTGGGAGCATGGGGGGAGTGGAGACAGGAGAGGAAGTTAGAGAAGTGGAGAGATGGTCATGAGGAAGCAAGAAGATTGAGTCAGGAAAAGATTAGAGGAGAGCAAGAAAAGAGATATCATAATAGAGAGAGCCATTATGGGGTTGAAGATATATCTGACACTAGAGAAATATCCAGAGATCTACAATGATGACCCCAACTAACAATTTAACCAATACTAAGAGGCTATCTTAAATGTTCTCCCTGATAATGAGATTGATGACTACTTTATATGCCATCCTAGAACCTTCATCTAGTAATGGATGGAAGAAGCATACTCTCACAGCTAAATACTAAGCTGAATTCTTGGAATCCAGTTGTAGAGAAGGAGAAGTCATGAGCAAAGAGTTCAAGACCAGGCTGGAGAAACACTCATAAACTGCTGACCTGAACAAGGGGGAGATTATGGACTCCAGTCTGATAGCTGGGAAACCAGCATAGGACTGACCCTGATGCCCTGAATATGGTGTAAGTTGGAAGGACTGGGAAGTTTTTGGGGCCTCTGGTAGTGGATCAGTATTTATCCATATATGAATGAATTTTGGGAGCCCATTCCACATAGAGGGGAACTCCTTCAGCCTAGACACATGAGTAAGGGCCTGTTCCCTGCTACAAATGATAGGACAGACTTTGAAGACTCCCATGTAAAGCCTCATCCTCCCTGGAGAACAGAAAGGGGATGGGATGAAGGTTGGTGGGGGAAATAGGGGATGATGCACAGGGAAGTGTGGGACCTAGGATTGACATGTAAAACAAACTTGTTTCAAATATTTAAAATGTAACAGCACTTGGGAGGGAGAAAAAGACCTTTATAGACCAACCTGGTTTATAAAGAGTTCCGAGACAGCCAGAGTTATACAGGGAATTTCTGTCTCAAACTAAACCAAACAGAACTGAATAAATAAAGTAAATCACACACCATGCACACACACACACACACACACACACACTCACATACACATTACAAACACACACTCAACTGACATATACACCAGAGTCATATCTCCTCACATACTACAGACACACAGACAAACAAATTAATAGACATGCAGCATCACACACATATTTTCAGGGACGTACTCCACTGGCATATACAACAGCAACATATTCTCTTTCCCTGTTACAAATAGAGCTATCAGATAGAGGAAGGAAACCTGGGCATGATGACACCAGATTCTAAATTCAGGAGGTGGAGACAGAAGGATTCTAGACCCAGGACAGTTAGGGTACCTAGTGAAACTCTGACTCTAAACAAAGGAGAAACAGAAAACATATTAGGAGTGTGACACTGTGTGTTCCCTACCAATTGCCAGTAAAAACAATGGGAAGCAAACATAACTAAAATGTTTGCAAGGCAGTGGTGGTGCATGCCTTTAATCCCAGCACTCAGTAGGCAGAGGCAGACAAATCTGAGAAAAGCACTCAGAGAGCATCACCAACTGAAACCCACTATGCTTGTATCTAGCCCTACCTAGCATCATTGTTTTCTTGAATGTGACCTTTCTATGAGTCATTATAGTGGTAAAGGGAAAACTGTAATGCATAGTATGTTTTGAGCTAGTTTATCTGAGGCTTATATTTCAACTTTCATATATTCTTCCCATAAATGATAATTGGAAAGTTCAGACAATGAAAAATATGTTACTGATGACTGACTTCCCAACATGAGTAGATTCTCCTTAGACATTGCAATTCACATCACAGAATCTCAAATCTAAATTATCATTCCCGTTATTTTAACACGGAATCTGCATTTTAGAAGATCATAATGGATTCGCAAGCAGAGTGTAAGAATGCTCTAAGTCAAGCATTGCACAAATGCTGATAAATGTCAAGATGATTGGGTGGGGTTATTGGAAGTGGCAAGAGTAAAAAAACTTTAATGACTATTTGTATTAATATCCTCCTGAAAGAAGTCCAATTTTAACCCAATTATCATTATAAAATACTGAACCTGGATGGAAATAACTGAGTGCTTCTTTGAACTCCCTGACTTTCCCTTGCATAATTCAAACCCCATCACTGCTTCAGGGAAGTGGTTGGACATTCAGAGATGAAAGACGGAATTTCACAAGTAAAATTATTCCAATGAAAGCTTCATCAATGCCACACTAAGAATCATGTGATGCCTGACCTGGTATCTATTCTATGTCCTTAATACTTGGCTAGAAACCAAGTCATGAAGTTGAAACATCTGCACCAAAGTTTATAATGAAATGCAAATAAAAAGGAAAACTACTCCCCCTTTATTTAGTATCACAGAATGTTGAATTAAAACAAATGATCACAAATCACATCTTGTCTCATAGTCTTTAATCATAGCTGTCATTCTAATACTGACAGTTGGTTACCACTGAGCAAAATGTTTTATCCCTTAAGCCTCTGTTTATTATCAATAAATAAATTGTTGCCATGTTGATTAAGATTACTTTGAAAGATATTTTGTACACCTCTATTGCCAATCACAGTTCCTAGAATGAATGACTATGGAACAAAACCCAAGCTGTTTCTTTCTGATAGGTAATTCTGTGAGTTCCAAGTCAATGTGATATTTATAATAATAACAAAATGAAAATATTGTGTTAGTAACATCAGATGCTTTTGGAGTCTGTTTCTACTGGCATGGCTAATAGACACATTTGTTTCTCACATTCGACAGGGAGCATGGCTTGCTTAGCATTTTCCTATGAATATGAAGAGGTCCTGGAAATATTCAGGTGCTCATGGAAAGTCAAAAGTTTGAGCATGCCATCTACAGAAAACACAATTTGAATTTTTCAGAAATTGAGCTAAAGAAAGTTGCATTAATTTGAAATTTAGACCAATTGCCTACAATTGTCACCTTAGATCATGACAGATATTATATTTATCACATTGGTAAATATAATTTTCCCACTGACTGATTAAACAGCCTTCTAGTAATGTGGTTCATCTCATGATTGATAACCTTGGTGTTGCCTCAGCCCTCACTTTGTAAAAAATATCTTCAGTTTTCAGGTATTGCCGAGGGCATTTCCAGGCATGTATTCTGGCTTGTATTAAGATGACAGTTGCTGTGAATTTGTCTGTAACTATTTCAGTCTGTGCTCTGCAGGACCATATCATTGTCCTTTCTTCTACTCAGATTTCTAGTGAGAGTGTCTTAGGGTTGTCAAGTAGTTATGGCTTGAAAATAAGTTGGATAAAGTGTGACTTTCCCAAAGATATGTTATTACTCGTCACTCACTTCCCAAAATTTAACCGTACTTAAACACCTTCATCAATTCAGAGAGAAAAAAATTGGGGGAGGGGGTTGCTCCAAATCTCTCATTATCATTTATATGATTTTGTACCCAGTTACCATTCTCAACAGTATTCATTATAATCCTTCATTGAAATTGACTAACTATCCCTGCTGCTATACATTCCTTTTGACTTTCTTTGCCAAATAAATGCACTAAATTTGTAGGATCAATAATGTTTATGAATTGTAAATTATGACAAACAGAATAAATACATGTTCCTGCTTCAATAAGAACATGAGTATGTTACTGAGGAAGTGAGATTATGGCACATTAGGGTCTTTATCTCCATAAAAGTAGTGATAACAAATAAATAATATTTTCTCCATCCATTCTTCAGTTGATGGGCATTTAGGTTGCTTCCAAGTTCTGGGCTATCCTGAATAATACTGCTATGAACATACGTGAACTCATGTCCTTGTTGTATGAAAGTGCAACTTTTGGGTATATGGCTTAGAGTAGAATTACTGGATCTTGAGGTAGACTGATTTCCATTGTTCTGAGGAACCAACATATTGATTTCTAAAGTGGCTCTCAAGTTTGCACTCCCACTAACAGTAGAGGAGTATAACCCTTTCTCCACATTCTCTCCAGCATGAACTGTCTTTGGTGTTTTTTATTTTAGCCATTCTGGCAGGAATATTTTGATTGTTTGATTTGCATTTCCCTGATGGCTAAGGATGTTGAACACTTTCATATGTGTGTGTGTGTGTGTGTGTGTATGTGTGTGTTTGTAATTTTTTCTCAATATGTAAAATGAGAAAAATAATTTAATATTTTGTTTGTACATCCATAGAAAACCTCAGACTTTTGTGAGTTCCCTTCCTAATTACCAAGTATTTCCTAGGTTTGCATTATCAACACCTAAAGTCCAAACTTATTAATTTGGCAATCCTAGCATTTATATATCTTATGAATCTGATCGAGTAGGCCTCCCCAACAGTATCTGCCTACCAAAAAATTTCTCAACATTCAAAATATTTACTAAAGGTTTTAAACACAGTAAGAATTTTTATGCCTTTGTGTTAGCAAAATTTAATTTCTTATTCCTCAAATGCATTGCAATATGTTTTTCTTCTTAGTCTATTCTTTTTTGTTGGGACCACATCAATTTCCATTACCCTTATTTGAAAGCTACCAATTCTTTTCATTTCTCATTAATTATTAGCTTTGTGTGGTAAGCTTTTTCAGCATGATTTCTTCCTAGACCTTACATTTTACAGCACTGTTTCTTAACAAATTGTGTTTTCTACCTTAATATAACCATTTAAAGATCTGAGAGGCTGGATGTATCTTCTACTATTCTCTTCTACTAATTCTATGTAGGAACAAGAAGAAATATCCAGCTACTGTTTGTTAAATGAATAATGAATGGATGAGTACATTAAGCCCTTCCTAATCACAATCTGATTTGACAGAAATTCTATGATCCACATATGTAAATGTGTCTTTAAACATGGATTTGCTATAATATTTATATTAATTTGTTATTCACAGGGACACTTTACATTGTGTCTAAGCTCATTAGATACACAGCAGTTTGCATATCACTCTGCATGCTTTGGATTTTCAAAATCCAAAACTAGCAACCTGACTGAAAGGGCTCACAAAGCCTCGTGTCAAGTCAAACAGAAGTTGCTTTTCTTTGTAGGTTCTCAATGAGGTCTTGATGTTTCTGTAAAACCAATTTGCACATTCAAATAAAAAAATGGCAGTGAAATAAAATGACAGAACACAATAAAAACCTGTAAATTCATGTTGAGGGTAGAATTGCACCATATGGTTTCCACCTCTGTACATAGACCCAACAGAGTGCATTAAGAAAACCATTTTAGCAGTGTCCTGTTGTGACCAGTTACAGAAGGGCATATGGTATATTATCCCACATTGGGATAATTATGAATTTCCTTATGTTGATCCTTGTCACTCTCAATGCTTTGGGTTTTGGTACATAGGGATATATGTAGGATTTTCTTGGAAGGCAGCACCTTTCTTTCTTATATTCAGAATTATATAGGTTAAATTAGGCTTGTTACCTCTGTTGTTTCTTACAACAACTATAACTTCAAAATGAAAAATTATTAGTGATATTTGAGGATTCAGAGATTTGTAGTTAAGAGATGAGCAATTCTGGCAAGAACAGAATGTCTGTCTTGTCATTGTGGATAGAATAAGGTATATGGAAAGAGATTTATTACTGCCTGAGTAAGGGTAACATAATCTAATCCCCAAAACATTATGATTTCCTTGTACTAACTGCTTCCATAGACAGGTGGCACGATTCACTTAATTGCATCTGTACAATGGGTTGAATTTAGCATGATTTTTCACTTTATTTATACCCTTCAAATAGGTAAATTACTTATTTACCTATGTATTTATTATTTATGTTATTTCTTCAACTTATATGCAAATTCCATAAACAAAGATGTTTTGACTGAATTCTATTCAAGGACATAGTTGCTGAATTATATATAGATATGGACATTACTTCATGGGCAGACTCTAATACACCTATATTTTACTTATCTTTCATTCCTCCAAACCTAATACCACACAGATGGCAATGATGAGTTCTCATACCAGCTTGTATATAGTGTGATTCATGAACCATAGGTGTCATAGTTTCTGTACTTCCTTAGGTATTTAGTTTTCTAGAACTGAAAACACCTTAGTCCCTCTTTTTTCAAAGGTTGGAATCTTTGATAAATGGAGTTTGTATTCAAGGTACCATTTCTGTTTTTTCCCATTACAGAACACTTCTATTTAATATGATAATGTTTTACCAATTAGAACCTCCCCTCCTTTCATTATCTATCTTGCCTTCAAATTTAAGTGTTCTACTGACCTTTTCTTCTCCGACATGTACATACTTTATTTCTGTGTGTTCCATTTGTCCTTTTTCATTGTAAACCTGCAAAATAATAGTCAGTAGACACCATACCACAGAATCTCTATCTTATTGTCATGAAATTCCCTATGCTAAATAAATCAGTTACTCTTTACTTCAATATCATGCTTATTCTTAACATATAAAGTGGTGCAATCAGACTGTATGCCACAGTGTAACCCAAATGACCTCTAGCATAGTTTCTTATATAGTCTTTATTCCCATCTAAAACATCCTAAAACAAGATTGTAGATTCTGTTCTCCCATAAAACGTCAAAGTTTGCTTGGATCATTCTAGATCCTTTCTAGCCATGAATTCTGATCTCTTCCTCACAGATCTTACAAACTAGTTTCAAATTTATCAATCTATGTTGTTTATCATAGCAATGACAATCCTTCTAGTACTAATTTCTGTACCAGTTTCATTTCTGTTGTTATGATAAAATAGCCTGACAAAAATTAAAGGAGAAAGGGCTTGTTTTCATATATAGCTCCAGAAAGAATATAAGCTGTCCTGTTAGGGAAAGCATGGATAAGAAGCAGAAGCATGAGGCTGGTCTGTCACGTTGGATCCCATACATCAGAAGCACAGAGAGAGAACAGGTAGTGCAAACAAGGAATACAATCTCAAAGCATAAGCCCAGTGAAAACCTTTTATCTCAAAACTTTGTCTTCTAAAAGTTTCATATATAGTCTTTTCAAAGAGCAATAGCAGCTGAGAATCAAATATACCTAGACATGTATCAATGGACCATTTCACACATAAACCATGAAAAATATACCTGCTAAAATTTCAGTCACTGAAATAAATCCTGTAATCTTGCTGAAGGAATACTTAGGAAAATGTGGCAAATAATGACAGAAATGCTTATTTTTTAAATATAAGGTGATCAATCATAGTTTTGTTTGAACGTTTCAAAAATTATCCTTCACATATACTTTTCTTTTTATTTGAGGATTTTATTTATTACTTTCTTTAAATAACTTTTTAATGATATGGTATATGTATATATTTAAATTAGTTTTATATATATAAATACTTAAAAGTTTATTTTCTTCAAAGTAAAAGAAGAAATGTCCAGCTCGGAGGAAAAATTACCTTGTTAAAGCAAGAAAAGACGCTGAGTATGGTGAAATGCAGGCCATACACTTTTCTATTTTAACCTGGAGAAAGTAAATTGTAATAAAGACTATATAAGCCTAAATATCTTTCCAAAGTAAAGTTCTTGGTAGATGTTAAGTGTGCTAAAAATGACCGCATGGTGACATTTTTGCCCCACTTGTTATTTTCCTCTTTCTATGGTTTCAGCGGTTTCAGAGTTGAGACACTGCAGCCAGGCACTTGTCAGCAAGTTTGAAGATTTAAACTTCTCTGCCCTTCTGTTATTTTTCATCATCAAGAATTCTGAAAGCAGGGGAGGTGACAATGTACTCTAACCGTATTTGAATATGGCAACACATTTAGAGAACTTGTGGCCTGAAAAGATTCTTGCATTATTATCAACAGCTTATATTGACAAAACAGCCACAGTGTATTAATATTTATCAAACTATTAAATGGCCATTTGTGTATGATAAAGGTCAATATCTTATAAATGGAAATTGAGTTTATGTGACGTTCTGACCCATTATCTTAGAGCCCTTTATCACTGAGAGAAGAGAACAAATGTTGACTTTTTCATGGATGAAACTGTGGCAATTAGTTATATCTCCAAATGCAAAATTATAGGTGCAGCCCAGCTGGTTAGGCAACAATTTGTTAATGCTTGATGCATAGCACACCAAGTACTTTAGCAATTAGAGACACTATACAACAATTAATTAGGGCTGCAAATTAAGTCAGGCAAGAAATATCATTAAAAAAAATTCAAAAGAAATCACCAGAGAGATCATTTTAAAATTAGTATGTAGAAGGCTTTGCAAAGCGACCTATTTCATAGGTTTTGCCCACTGGGTACCTATTGTAAAAACATGCACTTTTCTATTTTGCAACAACTTGAAACAGAAGTGAGTGAGTAGATATAATCAGTTATCTAATAAATAACATGGTTTTTAGAATTGTTTGTCAAAATGAGAATCCTTCAGCTTCACATACCATCTGCATCCCAAATCTCTCATCTTCTTTGATGACTAGGCATCAGTAAGAAAAACTGTCCTCTGAATTGCCAAAATGAAATGGTTACGGGTGTAATTAGAGTTTGACTTTAGAGAAATCTTTATTCTTCTCTTCAGTATCACATAGACCACACCAAATATACCCCACAAGGTTATCAAAATATGTTTCTTCTGAAACCTTAATCTTCTTATCACTTTAATACTAGAATGCTTCCTTCCTGTCTGATTGCCAGTAACAGAGATTGACATTTGTTTTTAATAGTCATACCCTATGAAATATAAATAGTTTGCAGAACTGCAGACCTGGCTGTAACCTCCCTTGCTGTACGTCAAGGATTAAAAAAAAAAAAAACCTACTACCATTGACGAATGCAGAAAAGAAGAAAAGAACAAGGCAATCAAGGCAATAGAGTTCCAAAAGTAAACGAGATCACATAAAATGTGCAGGTGTGCAGGTGCACTCTCAGTTTACCCTTAGAAATAACCTCTGCAATTGACAATAGTATTGCCATAATCATATTATATTTGAGTCTATATAATCAGTCATGACTGGGCAACTAAATATGCAGATTTTAGATCTATAATGAAAGCTCTTCTTTTCACACCAAAAATTTAGCAGTAATCTAGTTTAAAAGTGGTTTGGAATCAAGGAGGGGCAGGCTTTTTGCATAATTGGACTATTAAAGGGCGAGACATTGTTTGTTTATTGCAAATACTGAAGGAAAAAGTCTTGCCTAGAGTTGAAGTGATCACTGAGTATACAGCCTAACATTAACCAGATGAAATCATGCACTGTATATAGTCTCATAGGCTCATAGCCCACAGGCAGACCCTGCAGCATGCAGGAGCTAGTGCTATGTATACATGGGGTTCCAGTGAGAAACAGTAAGATACATAGGGACCATAGGAGAAAGAAACTGAAGGCACAATGAAAAAAATCAATTCTGCTTCTTAAATACATGCTTATTAGCGTTTAATAACTTGCAGTTTGTCAAGTAAGTGAAGCCCATTCCTTATAGATAAGCAATTCATGGCATCCCTTCAGCATCAGGAAGACTATCCTTATTAATGGTATATTGACCCAATTCTTTCATGAGCACATTTGAACTTGTCACAGTTTTACCAGGTGGTTAAATATCATAGCACTGATTCTTAGTCCAGTATTAGAAAGGCAAGTGGCACATGATTATGAAAGAACAATATCAAGAACTGTGGCTGTGGCTGACAGATGCATTGTCTGGGTAAGATTTTCATTGCTTCAGCCTTCAAGGACTGTCTGTTAAGCCAGGCAACTATTTTCAACTAACCACCTTTGGGACTGCACCTCTGAAAACCGTACTGTCCTTACCACAATCTATGAATTACAGAGTAAGGATTGAAATAAAAGAAGGATCTGTTGAGAAATTTGCTCAGCTTTGGAGAGGTGATTTAGGCTAGTCTTATTGAATAATGACATACTTTCTGTGTTTCATTTCTTTTATTTTTGTGATAACAGTAGCACTTCTCTGGCTAATTTTACCATAATATAACATTTCTATTGATACCATACCATCTGAGGCACCCATACTGACATAGCAATATCTCCTTTGTGCCTCTTACTGTGTCTATGGGAGTTTTTGAAACACTTTCTTGCCATTGTAACAAATATAGAACTTGAAAGGTGATGGTAACACGTACTGTGGGGCTATTTCTATGGCCCTGGTGTATATTTAACCTTCTTGCACACCACAGCAAAACTCATACTAATACTTAAATTAACCTTATGCAAAATGCAGGTAAATGTATATGCATACATAAACAGTATGCAAACAGTGATGTTTTGACTTCTCTTTATTACAATGTTTTTCAAATACAAATGTTATCTAGTATTTGAATATTCTAACTGATATCAATCCTCTAACACGTTTATTCTTAGATATATTAATATTTCACACACACACACACACACACACACACACACACACACACAAAAAAAAAAAAAAAAAAAGCTAGCTTACTCTATCCACTAACTGTTTCTCAATAAATTTACTAAATTTCAGGTTGAAGATATTTGAAAGCAAATTTTCATCTTACAGTGTGTGTGTGTGTGTGTAAGTGTTTATAAGTACATATATATGTGTATATAAGTGTACTTGTAGACCAGAGCACAAGCCCTGATGCCATCCTACAAGAAAAACTTACCTCATTATTTGTTTATTCTTTTTTTGAGACAAGTTCTCCCATTGGCCTGGAGCTCACTAAGTAAGTTAGGTTACTTATCCACCAAGCCCTAAGCAGTCCCTGCCTTTGCCTTCCTGATATTGGGATTGTAAGTAGGTACCACAAAGCCTAGCTATTTTTATGTGGGTTCCTGGAAACAGACTTTGATCCTCATCTTTACTAGGCAAACACTTTATTGACTAAGCTGTCTCCTAGCCCATGACCTTATTTTCTTATGTTTATTTTAAAATACTATAGCAGATCAACTATTTATGTAGTGTTGAGATATACTCAATATATTATGTTTATAATCTTGAGATCACAAAATATACAATAGAATATGCACAGGTAATCTATAAATGTGATACCATTTTGTAAGGGAATCTCGAGAATCAGCATAGGTTTTTGTATTCTGGGTGTTCTTCCATTCTGTCATTCATGGATGCTGAAACATGATAGCAGGTATTATCCCTCTTCATATATACACATATTTGCCTGCAGATATATTGCTATACTACTATACATTAATACACACACACTCACACACATACACACACACACATATGCAGTCATGCATGCATGTATACACACATACATCTACACACATATAGTCCTGTGGTGCTATTGTTATCCTCAGTGAAAAACCACATATAAAAAGGAAGCTCTTGAACTGGCCATGCATGGGGAAGAACTGGCCCCATTCCTCACTACACATGAGGGAGAGCTATACCATTCCTTGACTGAAGGGGCTAGTCCTAGTAGAGGACAGACTGACCAACTCATCTCCACTCAGGATCATATCCAGAGCTTGAGTTGCCCCATCCCAACATCTACCCCATCTGTGACCTGGGGAACTTTTGAAGGATCTGGTCATATGGAATCAAACAACTGCAGGATCTCCAATACTCTGTCCAATAGCAGGATATCCAAGAGAAGTTTCAGTGAGGGTCCATTGTTGATGTTAGAAGAAGCCCAAGGCCTTGAACCAAACCAACAACTCATTGAAATGAATATTTGCAACTGAAGCTATTTCAGCAAAAGAGTATACTGTGTAACACAAGGATGGAGAGGTGGAAAAGATAAGGAAGCAATATTTTTTAAGAGTGTCGATGAGGGTGTGTTGATGATAGAAATACTAGAAAATGAATGGGATCAGCATGCATGATGTGAAATTCCCAAAGAATAAATAAAAAATTATATTAACGAAAAATTTAAAGAATGGTAGTCCCATGATACTGTCTTGTTACTGTGTTAGCTGTGTCAGTTCATGTGAGAACAGTCTATTATACTCATCACATTTATTCAATGATGAAATCCTGTAATGATGCTCTTCTTTGAATGAACACTTTTCATTAAGTGATAATGGCATTATACACAAAGAAAAATGGAAAATATTTATAGATATATAGGCAAATATATCTGTCTGTGAATAGAAGTCAAAATCAAATTTAAATATTTTTCTTTGAAAAAGTTGGGATTATATTAGAATCAGGAAAACATCAAAGGAGGGAAGAATTTAAGATATCCTGCCAGGTATTTTTGTCACTTGTACATCCTCTCTGTAATAGCCACTTCTGGATTATGAAGAGGTATCATTCATAGAAGTAGGTTAAATTAGATGCCAAAGTGAATACACTTTGGCAGATGAAATAAGGATTCCAAGTCAATTAATTTTGGAATTAATCATAAAGAGAAGCTAATATGTCAGTCCTGACTGAATTATGTGAAAGTCTCTGCACCATTCAAGAGATTTTTTTCCAATGTTTGAGAAGAAAGGTTCTACTATGAGACAGCAAATGAGACAATCTCCTAAGAGAACTGTGAATTATTCCAGATCAGGGGTCAAAGACAGAAGCCAGAATTGAATTGACCAATATCCTATGAGCTTGAGAAAGCACAGGATCTAGAAAGACACTGTTCCTGGATGACCAGTCCTCCCCACCTCCCTCAGCCCAATGCGATAGAGAATAAAGGATCACCATAACCTTGTCTAGACTTTAGACCTACAGGAACTGTGTAATAACAAATAGTAGTTTGTTAGGGACATAAAGTATAAAGATGTGTAATACAATGACTTCAATCTTATGTAGTTATATGGAGAAAATTATTTAATACAATGTGACAGAATTTCAAAATATTTACTCTCATGTGTGTGATTTGCTACCAGATGAATATGGGCTTTTACATGCCCCACTAGAGTAGCCTGTGGCTTCCAAGGGTTGAAAAAATGTACAGAGTCAGAGGGAAATTTGGAAGGGAAGATCTATGTGATCCCTTGAAAGAGGGGACAGGGAGAAGGAAGAGAGGCTGTGGTTTGCTTCTGCTATAGAGCTAGGTATACGACTGGAGGATTGAATATGCAAGAAGGAAGAAAGGTGCAAATCAGCTATTTGCTTTATTTTAATAAAATGAGACCATTGATTAAAATAGATTTCAAAAATTAGAAAATAAAGATAGAACTTGATGCACTCAGAAGAAATAGCAGTAGACTCATCCACAAAGTGCAGCTCCTGTGTCTTTTTATGAGGCTCATGACTGTGATAGTAAAAACAGTAAGTCATGCTTTTCAAGCATCACATAAATAATCTGAGGATGTCGTTAAAATACAGATTGTGAATTATGAACTCTATCATGGGGTTGATGCTTTGCATTTCTCCTAAGATCTCAGAGCTAACTAATGAGATGCCACACAGAATATAGCCATCAAAGCTCAAACTTGTGACTTGCAAACATAAGGCTTACATTGTTACTTTAAATGTAGACACAATCACTTGTACTCCTAATTTAAAATTTATCTTTGGTTGAGATAAATCACCAGGAAACAATTTAACCTGATCAGAGTTCTCTTCTCACTTCAAAAGTCTTATGAGAAGGTCTAAATGTAGTTACATACAGTATTTTTCCCTCATTTAAAGTTTGCTTTTTTATGCTTTCTGGAAACTAGAATTGGTTGGCATGAGGTATGATGCTTACAAACATCTGGCCCAAAAGTAAAAACAACATTAATTTTTATTTTCTTATTCAAATTTAGAATAAAATACAGTAAATCATATCAGTTTTTCTTGGAAAATTTGTATCCAACAAACTTTCATCATACCTACTTCTTTTACCCAACTACTCTTCTATAAATATGCAGAAAGCACAGGTTACTCAGACCTGAATTTTCCTTCTGAATGATGATTATATGTAAATGAATATAAAGGATCCAGATGTTGATATGAATTAGTAACTGCAGTTACAGAACAATATATACTTACCATCTAAATTATTGCAACAATTACAGCCCTTGACAGGTGGTTTGGTGAAATCATCATGTAATAATTTCTATTATTTACAGTTGGATTATTGTTAGAAAAAGATAAAGAGAATGGTTTATCCTTATTAACCACAGCAGGTTTTTTTTCCATTTTCAGTTTATAATAGCAAATTATTATAAAATACCTACAAATTTAGATTTTAAATAAATGTGGCTGCATTATATATTGAAGTCCTTCAGTTTGTTTTCAATAATTAATGTGTGGTATTTATCTTTCAAGTTCTAGATATAGAAATCCCTATGAATTGACCCAATGTCTTTGAGAATGTTCTCTGTGAACTTCAGCATACCTTTCTATACACAGGTAAACATTCAAAGATTAATTGCTTAGGAATATGATTGTGTTATTAAATTTTAGATATCAGGAATATTGTGATTAGTTTCATAGGGCTTTTCTCTAGAAAGTACAGATAATAAGTTAACTTTGGGCCATATTGGGCTCTCGTGAGCTGGGTCAAAGGTGCCACACAACTTGTAGAAATGGCTAACCAATGTCTGGTTTAACTTTAAACCCACACACTACAAGATGGAGCCCATGTCTGACACTGCCTGAATGGCCAGGAAACAAGAGTCTAGATAACCCAGAGAACTAGGGTAGAACAAAACACTACTGACAAAAATTTACGAATTATATTCTGCTGGACTTATAGGTATGTGCTTTGTACAGGTGTCATGAGAGCAGCTTCCTCAAGCAACAGATGAGAGCAGGTTTACAGATCCACAACAATACATTATATTATAGAGTGAAAAAAAATTCTAAGTTGGGGGTGTCCATCAGGTGTCTCCCCTTGGAGTTCTAAGAATCCTTCACAATAGGAATATGAGGTAATCAGGAGAGTATGGCTTACCAAATCAGCAAAGCAGGGCTCACGGAGCTCACAGGGCTCACAGTAAATTGAAGCAGTATTCACTGGGCCTACAAGGATTTAAACAAGGTTCTCAGTGAATATATTATGATGGTTAGGCTGGCTTTGTGTGTGTGTGTGTGTGTGTGTGTGTGTGTGTGTGTGTGTGTGTGTGTGAATCCTAACAAAGAAAGCAGGTGTGTCTATAAATATTTGCCTACATTTGAGACTCTTCTTTTCTTAGTGGGCTGCCTTGTCCAGTCTTGATATAAGAGCTTTTGCCTTTTCTTATCATGTATTATTTTGCCATGTTTGGCAGTTTTTCCTTGAAGGCTTGTTCCTTTCTGAAGAGGAAACAAGGAAGGATAGATCTGAGGGCGAGTGTAGGTGTGTCAGTGAATGCTTGGAAGAAGGGGCATTGTGCTTGTCTGCATGCATTGTACAAAAGAAGAATCTATTTTCAGCTGAAGAAAAGTAAGAAAATCTCTTTTTCTAAGAATTTATACATTTTTGAATGAGACTCATAGGAAATAAGTTTGTTCTTTTAATTTTATTCTTTGAAATAATCTGTTAACACATGGCATATGTCCTGTGCTGTTTTCCTCAAATAAATTGTCCTCATAATTATTTTGATATAACTGGAACCATTGCAAATCTGACCTATTACTATACTGCTCATTAATGGTCTGACCTGGAAAAATAGAAAAAAAAGTTTTCTGAGTAAGTCTCAGTCTTTATTAAACATTGGAAAAATGAGAGTTCTAAAGGTTAAGTTACATGGAAATGCTACATATTACATTTAAGTGACTTAAACTTAAGTTCAAATTTTTTTTTTCTTATTTCCCAGACCATTCATGAATGATCTGTATGCAAAAGTTTTATGGTTGGTTGTCTCCCTAACATCCAGAGAGTCAGGGTTACTGGAGAGGATTCTTTGATCCATACCACTTTCACTAACTGGTGTATCAATTTTCTAGCACAAGACAGGTGGATCTTACTTTATAACAGCCACTCAAAGACATGCCCCAGCTATATACAAACATACTTTCCTATATTAAAACATTATTTTGGCATATAATTTTACAATACCCATAAATATGTTCTAAATTCTGAACTAGTAAACCATATACATTGAGTTAATTGTAAATGACAAAAAAAAAACAAAACAAAACTCTTACACATTTTAATCACATTGATATCAGAAAAATATAAGATGATTTAAATGATTTTTCATTTGGGAATTATTCATTATACAGAATTTCATTTGCTGTTTAAATTGATCCATCTAGTAATACTACTTTAAAAGTCTCTAGTAAAACATTTAGCACAAAATACAGGAGAGTTCACACAGTTTGGATTCAAGACAGATAAATCAAGCTGGAACTGAGCTAAATGTTTTCTTCTCTGCTGGGTAGCTGTGCAGCCAGCTACAGAAGAAAATTTATCAGCATTCTCCAGCTGTGTGCCTCATTTTTGCAGTAAAGATCTGCTAGGCTCATGTGTCCACTTGTGCAGTATGGCATGGTTGTTACAGGGGTAACCAACTGTACTCTTTCTGGATCAGGGCCTTACTTTGCAGGAGGGAGTCCATGATGCATACTTTGTTCCTTGTCAAATGTCTATTGATGGGGAGGTCAGAAGCCATGGGGATGAAATCACTCTTCTATTTTGCTAAAGGAATACATTGTTAATATGTCTTCCAAATATGTACATTTATAAACATATGGTAGGTAGTGCTGCCTGCAGCCTTTGTTAGAGAAGCTTCTTTTTGTAGTAAGTCACAGTTAATGCAGAGACCTCTGGCAGGTTATTATGCTTAGAATAAGCGATTACTGGGTTCTCTGAGTATATCTGTATCATCCTTTTCTAGGATCAGGTAAAACCACATATGGATGTAAGATTGGACAGTAGGGATGAGGTTGATGAAACACTGTTTCTGCATATGATATAAGCTAGGCACAGCAGATATAGCTACCAGAAAATGGCCTACACAGCAATAATCACTAGTTATGGAGCAGCCTATGGGACTCATACCCTTTTCCCAAGATTTTGATGGTTGGTTGTTGAGGTGTCACTTTCTTTTGTGGTATATGTAGTTACAGATCCCCCATGTTTCACAGTCAAGCACACTCACGTGGTCCTGGTTAAATTCAATGAGTCATAAAGCAAAAATAAGAACAACACAAAAAGACATGTATAGTGTAGGGCTCTTTTTGAGATGGTAGAGGCTTAGGAGGAAGAAAAGGGAAGGTGAGAAATATGAAGTGTGACCAGAATGTACTATACACATGTGTGGATCAAATAATCTTTAGATAAAATAAAAATCGTGGAGAATCACATATGCTTTTCAAATTTATTGGAGTAAATACTTAAGCATACATATACAATCTCCAAGCCCAGACCATTGTAGTTGTTTCTAGGGTTTACACTTGCAGAAAATAAAGAACTAGCACATTTTGCATAGTAAAATACATGAGATTATTCTTCTTCAAGACTTATAAAGTTGAAAGCCATATGAAGTTGTGCATGTGATTTTGTTCATTCAAATGTTCTCATATAAATCATGTTATAAATGATGCTTAATATCTATGCATATGTGTGATATGTGTACTTCAGTTCATTATGTTGCTTTAGCAAATACTTAAATCTGAGTAATTTGCCAAGAACAGGTACTTATTTCTTATACTTATGAATGCTAGAAAGTGAAGATACTTTATGGGCAGATTGAGATATAGGAGGGCTGCTTTCTTCTAAGATATTACAAATGTGATGGATATCATTATCTTAGTTTCTTTTCCAATTGTGCTGATAAAATACCTTGACAAAAGCAACTTAAGGAAAGAAGGATTTATTATCGATCATGGCCAAGGTCTGCCCATCTTAACAGGGAACCCAAGGAGCAGAAGTTTAAAGCAGCTGGTCATCTTGTGTCTACAGACATGAAGCAGAAGAAAGAATGGGTGCTTAATCTTGCTCAGTTCCCTTTCTCCATTTACACTAGCAGAATTCCAGCCAGGAAACATTGCTACCCAGCATGGAAAGTTCTTTCAACCTCAATTAATGAACTCAAGTCAGCCTGTAAGGCAGACTTTCACACGATTATGAGTCTCCACATTAACCATCACAATGGGGTAGTCATGAGAAAAAACAAAAAAAAAGCAGAGGACAAAAGACAATAGATGTCTGTTTTAGTTGCTTTTCACAGAATCCAGTCTTTTTGCTTTAAACATTACTTACTCCTTTGCTTTATTCCTGAGAATCCTTGCTATGTTCCCTCCAACTCCATTTCAAATAGATAGTCTTTTTTTCTTTATTATTGTTGCATATAAAGTCCATTTGATATTATTTGTGCTTACATGATTACATGATTTCAGTGCAAATTACCAGGTATTTGATAACCAGTTGGGGGTTAATCTATTGCAAAGACTAATTCTCCCTCTCTTGGGAGTCATTTGTTGCCAGTGTTTTTGCCTCTAGAACTGAAACTTCATGAGATGTATTCTTCTACATTAGCCTGTCTTCTACATTATTCTTCTACATTAATATTCACTATTAATATTAGTGTTAATACTTAGATTTGGTTTAATTAGCCATATTATTCAGGGTCATGTGGGTAGTTCTCCTGTCTGTCATTTCTAAGAAATACAATATCACCATAGACTTTGTGTTCCCCTGGTTCTTAATATCTTTCTGCTAGGTGTTCTGATATGTTCCTATGACTTGGATGCAGGAATTGTGTTGTAGTTGAACTTATTGAGCCTGGGATTCCCATGACTAGTTGTTCTCTCCATTTTGAGAAGTTGTAGTTTTCTGTAATGGTCTTCTGTTTCTACGAAGGAAAAACTCTTGATGATGGATGAGAGTTACACTTATCTGTGGGTATAAGCATGAAGTTTAGAATGCAGCTTGGAATTATGCTGGTCTCAGAAAGTAGCAACAATATGCTTTCTGCTAAGAATCATGACCTCTCTAACCCTAGTATTTTTCTAGATTTCCAGTATCATGCATAATTCTCCTCCTGTTGAGTAGTCATTAAGTCCAATTAGAAAGCTATTGGTTACTGCCAATATATGAATGCCACTGTTGTGTTTTGAGGGATGTTTTGCCATGTTGGATATTTATAGAAATAGACAGCTGGATAGGACTATTGATTATATCCTTCCCTTGGCAGGTACTATGAAAGTAGGACAGTAGGAAGAAAAGATGTTTCAGGTTACATCCATGATTTATGTGGAGGGATTGCCTTCAATCTCTGAGAGGCAACCAAAGGTTACAATAGTAGCCTATGTTGTAAAGGGAAGTACTTGGACTATCCTAACCAACAATTCAAATGGAAACTTCTCATGTTTAGTACAGGCATTTTGTTAGATAGTCTATTACTATTGAGTAGAGCATTGTCAGAACTAGTAGCAATACTTTATATATGTATGTAAGTGTAGGAAGTTATTTATATACATATATTATGATACATATAGCATAATTTAAATAAATACGGAAATAATTCCTTGATGCTTTATTGCACATCTTTATTGTTTTATGTCCCTTCTCTCACTCCTGTTCTGTATTTATCTCCTCACTCCCCAGTTGAAGCTGTCCTCTTCATTTTTCCCATTCCATTCATCAACTAGTTACATAGCTACCAAGCTGAAAAGATAAAATTCCAACTATCAATTCATCATCAGGTGGTTTATCTTCCCAAACCTAACTTTTGATAGTTATGCACACTCAAACCACAGTAGTATATGGAATACATTTATCTACAAACAAATGAGTATCTTAAGAATACATTGAAAGACTGACCAATAAATGGTGGTTTAACTTTTCAAAAATGTCTCTTTTTACTCTAATATTATCCCTCTTTTATTTGTTTATTATCATTTTTCTTCTTTTCCATATTGATCACAGTTCCCTGTCCCTCCATCCCTTACCCCCCACAATCCCTTTCCATCCTATTCCCCACCCACTCCACAGAGAGGGTGATGCCTTCCAGGAGGAATAAACAAAATTTGTCAAGTCATTTGGCGTAGGCTCTAGCCACCTCCACCCCTGCCTCTAAGCTAAGGGAGTATCCCTCCATGGGGAATGTGCTCCCAAAGACCTTTTATGTACCAGGGAAACAGGGAAACAAGGCATTCTAGCTGAGACCCATGTCAGGGGATCTGGGTTGGTCCAAAGCTGGTTTCCCAGCTATCAGTCTGGGGGTCCAGAAACTTCCTGTTGTTCAGGTCAGCTGCTTTTTGGGTTCATGTAGCCTGGTTTTGACCCCTTTGTTTATCACTCCTCCCTCTCTGCAACTGGATTCCAGGAGTTCTGCTCAGTGTTTAGCTATGCATGTCTACTAATGTTTCCAGTAGCTACTACATGAAGGTTCTAGGATGGCATATAAATTAGTCACCAATCTCATTATAAGGGAAGGGCATTTAAGGTTGCCTCTCCACTGTTGCTCAGATTGTTAGTTGGGGTCATCCTTGTAGGTCTCTGGTCATTTCTCTAGAGTCAGTTTTCTCTTCAAACCAATAATGACTCCCTCTATTACAGTATCTCCAGTATCGCTTTCTTTCTTGTCTTTTTTTTTTTTTTGTTGTTGTTGTTGTTTGTTTTTTGTTTTTTGTTTTTTTTTTTTTAGTCTGTTCAACCCCCAACTCAGTCTTACTGGTTTCAAATGTTTGCCTCTCCTAACTCCCTCTACACTAACTGCACCTCTGCCCCTGCTCCCAATATGCTCAGGAGATCTTTACCCCTTCTGTTAAGGGCCTTGTATGAATCTTTCAGTTTCCTCTTTGTATCCTAGTTTGTTTAGAAGTATAAATTGTAGCCTGGTAAAATCCACATATAAGTGAGTACATACCATGTTCCTCTTTGTGTGACTGGATTACCTCACTCCGGATGGTTTCTTCAAGTTCCACTCATTTGCTTGTGAATTTCAAGATTCTGTTGTTTTTGTCCACTAAATAGTATTCCATTGTATAAATGTCCCACATCTTCTTTATCTACTCTACAATTGAGGGGTATCTAGTTTGCTTCCAGGTTCCTGCTATTAAGAATAATGCAGCTATGAACATAGTTGAGGATATGTCTTTTTTTGTATGGATGTGGATCATTTGGGTGTATGCCTAAGAGGGGGATTGCCTGGTCCTGTGGTAGACTGATTCCCATTTTCCTGAAGAACCACTGTGCATACTGATCTCTAAAATGGCTGTACAAGTTTGCATTCCCACCATCAGTGGAGGAGTGTTCCTCTGTCTTCACATCCTATCCACCATAAGCGGTTATTGGTGTTTCTGATTTTAGCCATTCAGACAGGACTAAGGTGGCATCTCAGAATTGCCTTGTGTTGTATTTCCCTGATGGCTAAGCACTTCTTTAAGTGTCTTTCAGCCATTTTGGATTCCTCTATTGAGAATTCTCTATTCAGTTGGGTACCCCACATTTTAATAGGGTTATCTGGTGTTTTGGTGAATAGTTTCTTGAGTTCTTTGTATATTTTGAAGATCAGCCCTCTGTCAGAAGTGGGGTTGTTGAAGATCTTTTCCCAATCTGTGGGCTGTCATTTGGTCTTCTCCTTTGTCTTACAGAAGCTTCTCAGTTTGAGGTTGTCCCATTTATTAATTGTTGATCTCAGTGTATGCTACTGGTGTTATGTTAAGAAGAAGTCTCCTGTAACAATAAGTTCAAGGGTACCTCCCACTTTATCTTCTAAGAGGTTCAGTGTCTCTGGATTTATGTTGATGTCTTTGATCCATTCGGATTTAGGTTTTGTGCATTGGAATAGGCATGGGTCTATCTGCAGTCTTCTACATACCATCATCTAGTTGTACCAACACCATTTGTTGAAGATGCTTTCCCCCTTCAATTTCATACTTTTAGCTGTTTTGACAAAAAAGCAGGTGTTTATAGGTGTGTGGTTTAATATCAGGATTTTTGTTTAGATTCCTTTGGTCTACCTGTCTATTTTTGTGCCAATACCAAGCTGCTTTTAGGATGATCACTCTATAGTAGAGCTTGAAGTCAGGAATAGTGATGCCTCTTGATTATTTTTTATTGTATTTTTTATTGCTATCCTTAATCTTTTGTTTTTTCCATATAAAGTTGAGTATTATTCTATCACAGTCAGTAGAGAATTTTTAAGGTTAATTCACAAACACACACAGACTCATGACAATTAAATGGATAAATAAATATGTAGCATAGGTTAGAATCTGAATTAAGACAATAACAGTATTAAGACAGAGTAAGTATGTTGATTGTATTTTATAAATTATTTTAAAATTTTAGCTCAAATTGAGATTAATTCCTTCAATTCTGTCTAGAAGTACTTGCAATTTGGGTTTTACACTTATACATTTATACATTTAAAATTTTATATATTTAAAAGAGAAGCACCCATTTTATCATTTCTTGACATTTAGGTTTTTGGAAGAAACTAGACAATAGAACTTGACTCAGCTCTTTGACACTTGATGTGGGTTATGGCAGATTCTGGGTATGACCACCCCTGTATTTTTCTTTACAAACATCTTCATTCTTTGTATTACCTTGCAGCATAACCCGTTCAATGTTGCCAGAATACCTTCCAAACAATAGTGCTTTTCAAAATGATTGTGGTTAAACAGACTAACTGGATCAAGAGTCAGATTTTTATGTCTTGTATGTATTTGAACACTTGAAACACAAAGAGAGAAGTAGACTATACCTCTTGATAGGAGAGTCACAGAGTTCTAGAAGAATATTTAGGGATTTGGCAATTTCAGACTTTTGTCCCTATTGGGTAGAGTATTGATCAGGAGAAGATATGTAGTATTTGGTATTCAATTATTATATTTACCTCTTACATTTTTGGGGACAGAAATAATGAATATATTTCATATTCATTGCTCTATTTATTCTCTGATCTATGTATTTAATTTAGGTACCCTTCAAGAAATAACCTCAAAATAATCCTGTCTATGAGTTTACTATGTTTTCTTTTAATATACCAAGTAGTATAAGAATTTCCTCTACATTGAGTTAAACATCTTTGCTATATTAAGTACTAGATTTATTCTGTGACAAAATATAGGTTTACATGCTTGGATGTTATTACCTTAATTTTCCTCAATATTACTATAAGTATAAATTTATCTTTTATAAGTTGTATTTGTGTTGTATATTATACATACACTTATCATTAAGTTGTTAGTTAAAATTATCATTTTTTTCAATATTGCTATGTTCCTTTCGTTTGGGTAGAGTAACATCTAATTGGTTCATTTTTAGCAAATTTCTACTTGCCATAATGCGGACAGAAACTAAGGCATTGTAATTTAAGAGTTATCCACCTAAGAGTAGATATAGGGCACCCCACTGTGGTCTGTCCCCACCAAGAGCACACCTGGTGCACTGACACACACCTAGTCCCTGCCACAAAGAGCCTGCCTGCCCCCCTCTCTCTGCCATACCCTGCCCACTGTCCAACGACTCTGGTTAGCACTGGAACATAGGATAGATCCAACAATCCTGCAACCTTTGTGAACTTCTTGGAGCTGCTCTGAGCACACTAGACCAGCCTATCCACACTGGATCACCCAGAATCCCTGCCAGTCTAAGCTCTTACTGGAGTTCTGGACCCCTCCCTGCATCCGCTTATTCCCGCAGGACCATCCTCAGCTCCTGCCTGCTGGATCAATGACCCCCTTAGCCTGACCTCTGCTGGAACCTGATCTTTGACCCCATCGCTTGTCCCCAATCTGAAAAGACCTCCGAGAAAGCTTTGATCAGCCAGAGCTACAGACATCTTTCATCTGACCCACCTAAACCCATTGGGAGAGTACAATAGAGAGATAGACCCCAACTGCACACACTAGAAGAAGCAATGGAAAGATGGCAATACAAGATAACTGTCACAACTGACTCGACCAGCAAGGAAGATGCAACTCCAGGAAGATCTTCTTCAGGCAGTTTATTCAGGATCCTTGAACAATCTTCTTCTGACCCAGGGGAAAGTCAGCCCACAGCTTGTAAGGCCTTGGGGAAGCCAATCCCAGCACACCAAGTGGCAAATGCTGATAGGTCTGCATACTCGGAAGCAAACCTAGATATCAGCCTTTGCCAAATAAGGACTTGTTTATCACTGAGAGTGCTCACCATTGGGAAGGTGAAAGGCTGAAGCCAGCACCATCTTTAAGTTGTGGGATTTCACAGCTCTCTACAGGTAACACGTAAAAATGGAAAGACAAGCATGACACCACCAGAATGTAGAAATTCTACACCAACTAGACTGACACCCCAAAGCAGATGAAGCAGAAGATAATGACTTAAAAAACATATTCATATAAATGACAGAGTACCTCAAAGACAATGTGAGAAAATGCCTTAAAGATATGGAAGATAAAACAAACAAAATTGGAAGAACTGAATACCTCTCTTAAAGACAGTAAGGAAAGCCTAGAAAAAAAAAACAATTAAAAAGGTGAAGAAAACAGCAAAAGACTTGGAAACTGAAATAGAAACAATAAAGAAGACACAAACTGAAGAAATGCTGGAAATAGAAAAACTGGACAAATGATCAAGAACTGCAGATGCAAGCATAACCAACAAAATACAGGGGATTAAAGAGAGAAACTCAGGCACTGAAGATAAACTAGAGGAAATGGATTTATTGAACAAAGAAAATCATAAATCCAACAATTCCTGAACATGAAACATCCAGAAAATGTGGGACACCATGTAAAGACCAAACCTAAGAATAATAGACATAGAGGAAGGCGAAGAAGCCAAGCGCTAAGGTGCAGAAAACATTCAACAACACCATTGAGGAAAACTTTCCCAATCTGAAGAAGGACATGCACATGAAAGTACACGAAGCATACTGAACACCAAATAGATTGAACCAAAGAAAAAAGACCCTCAACACATAATTATCAAAACACCTAACATACATACCATGTTCCTCTTTTTGTGACTGGGTTACCTCATTTAGGATGGTTTCTTCAGGTTCCATCCACTTGCCTGGAAATTTCAAAACTCCATTGTTTTTGTCCAATGTGTAGATGTGCCACAATTTCTTTATCCATTCTTCAGTTGAGGGGTATCTAGGTTGCTTCCAGGTTCTTGCTATTACAAATAATGCTGCTATGAATATACTTGAAGACATGGCTTTGTTGCATGGATGTGGATCATTTGGATATATGCATAAGAGGGGGATTGTTGGGTCTTATGGTAGACTGATTCACATCGTCCTGAGGAACTGCCATACTAATCTCCAAAAGGGCTGTAAAAGTTTGCACTCCTACCAGCAGTGAAAGATTATTAACCTTTCTCCACATCCTCTCCAACATAAGCTGTCTTTGGTGTTTCAAATTTTAGCCATTCTGGTAGGAGTAAGATTGTATTTCAAAGTTGTTTTGATTTGCATTTCCCTGATAGCTAAGGATGTTGAGCATGTTCTTAAGTGTCTCTGAGCTTTTTTTGGTTTCCTCTATTGAAAATTCTCACTTCAGTTCTGTACCCCATTGTTAAATAGGGTTATTTAGTGTTTTGTTGACTAGATTTTTTAGTCTTTGCATATTTTGGAGATCAGCCCTTTGTCAAATGTAGGATTGGTGAAAATCTTTTCCCAGTCTGTGGGCTGCCTTTGGTCTTGTCAACTGTGTCCTTTGCCTTACAGAAGCTTCTAAGTTTGAGGAAGTTCCATTTATTAATTGTCGATCTTAGTGTCTGTACTACTGGAGTTATGTTCAGGAAGCAGTATCCTATACCAATTGTTCAAGGGTATCTCCCAATTTCTCTTCTAAATGTTTCGTTGTGGCTGGATTTATGTTAAGGTCTTTGATCCACTTGGACTGGAGTTTTGTGCGTGGTCATAGACATGGTTGTATCTGCAGTCTTCTACACATCATCATAGAATTGTGCCAGCACCATTTGTTGAAGATGATTTTCTCCTTCCATTGTATACTTTTAGATGCTTTGTAAAAATCAGGTGTTTGTAGGTGTGTGGGTTAATATCAGGAATTTTGATTACATTCCATTGGTCTACTTGTATATTTTTGTGCTAATACCAGGTTGTTTTCAAGACTATAGCTCTGCAGTAGAGCTTAAAGTCAGGGATGGTTATGCCTCCTGATTTTTTATATTGTATACAGTTGGTTGGCTATCCTGGGTTTTTGTTATTATCCTTTCAAGGTCCACGAAGAATTGTGCTGAGATTTTAATGAGGATTGCATTGAATCTGTAGATTGCTTTTGGCAAGATTGCCATTTTTGCTGTGTGAATCATACCAATCTAAGAGCATGGGTTATCTTTCCATTTTTTGGTATCTTCTTTATTTCTTTCTTGAAAGACACAAAGTTCTTATTATATAGGGTTTTCACTTGTTTGGGAAGAATTACCCCAAATTTCTTTATGTTGTATGTAGCTATTGTAAAGGGTGATCTTTCTCTGATTTTTTTCTCAGCCCCTTTGTCCTCCAAATAAAGTAGGGCTATGAATTTTTTTGAGTTATCTTGTATCTTGCTAGTTTGCTGAAGGTGTTTATAAGCTGTAGGAAGGAGTTCCTTGATAGAGTTTTTTGGGTCATTTATATAAATTATCATATCATCTGCAAATAGAGACAGTTGGACTTCTTCCTTTCCAATTTGGATTCCCTTGATCTCCTTTTGTTGTCTTATTGTGTTATGTGCAGGTTTTTCCCTGCTGGCTCATGTTACAGCAGGTTTTTCCTCCCCGCCGGCCCCCCAGTCCTGCCACCATGGTCCCGCTGCCATGTGAGCCCCAAATAACACTCAGAGACTCTGTATTTGATGCAATCCTGTTGGCCAGTTACCATTATTATTTATAGGCTAGCTCTATCTTAATAATTAACACATTTCTACTTATCTAAGTATTTCCATGAGTCTCATCTTATCCAGGAACCACGGCAGATGGCGTCTTGCTTCCTCTATGATCTACATCTTGATCCCTCCCCCCTACTTCCTCTTTCCTCCTTGTCTCCTAGCCCCGCCTATCTTGCTATCTCATTGGCCCAACAGTGCTTTATTAATTAACAAGTATGAGAAACATATATGTACAGAATAACATCTCCCATCATCTCCTCTTTTCTGTCTAAAATAAAAAGAAGGGTTTAATCCTTAACATAGTAAAATATATCATACAACAGTTACCAAATAAGAATTACGATTAACAATATTTATTCCATTAACATTTTGTAAGACTTAAAGAAAATATCATCTATCCTATCTTTGTAAGTCTAAAGTCCTATATGTAACTTATCTTTAATCCTTACTAAGGAAAACTATAACCAAAACTATCTGTCTTCAACTCCTTCAAAGACCACAAAAGGATAATATATAAACTCTAGAAATGACAGAGACAATGCATTGCCTGGTCAGTCACCCAAAGTTCTTCTGTAATGGTCCATCTTCAGTCCATAGGCCATAGTGTATGTCCAGACTCCTCAACAAGGCAGGAAACTTTAAACTGTCCACCTGTAATGGCAGTTTGTCAGTCACTTTTCTTTGTGTCTTGTAGACTGTCTGGATGTCTGGCAGCCTCTTCCATGAAGCAGGTACCCTGTAGCAATATCCATCTTGCATCAGCAGTCATCTTTTTGTGGGTCCTGCATGTCCAGTTTCTACAACAGAAAGTCAAACAGTCCAGAAGAGCAGTACCTTGCCCAAATAGCTAGTCTTGCCATATTAGAAGCAAACTCCATAATGTGTTTCGTAGATATCCATCTTCCTTTCTGACACAGGTGGTGTTACCAAGAGCAGTTGTGCCTCACTGTCAAGAAAATCCCTAAACCATTTTAAATGCCATATTCTGTAGGTCTTTGAAAGGTTTGAAGGATGTCTATTCATCTCAAATACATCTCTGCATATCTAGAAATCCTAACTAACTTAACTTCAAATTTTAACTATCATAGGTAACTTTCTATAATCTGTACTAAATTATACATTACATTTTCCAATGAGCTATATAAACACAATACCTAAACAAGAGGAGAAATATAAATATCACAAAATTGACCTTAAATTGTATCAATAAAAGAAAATCCATTCCTAAGCAAAGTATTCATATCTATACCATAATTCCCTTTTTACCTTTAAAAAGATTTCTTGTGGTTATAGCCATTTATAACCAAGCCCATTTAAATTAAAACAAATATTTATAAACAATATTTGGGAATTTGGGTGTCGTTCTTTCCAAACTACTTCCTGCTGGTAGGGGGCACTGTCATGGGGGATCCTAAGAAGATGCATAAATCTTGACTGTAGACATGGCTTCAGGGGGTCTTGCTTGATCAAACCATGTCAGTCTGGAAGTAATCCACAGCTTTTCATTTTCTGTGGAAACAAAAATAGAAATCCTTTTCCCCAGTAATTTGTCCTTAGGCTTAAATTTTGGAGTCAAAGCATTTTTAAAATATATAAATTGAATTAATCCAGCAGCATTTCTTTCATCAGTAGTTGTTATTTTTTCAGCAATCAAATAATTTAAAGACAATAGAAGCGCGTATAGTATCCAAAATTTCTCTGTGTTTTCCATCTTTACAAGGCTTTTTTATTACTCTATTCTACTTCTGTTTTTACATATGTTGAGACAGGGTTTCTCTGTGTAACTTTTATCTGTCCTAGAATTTACTGCATACCAGGTTTACTTTGAAATCAAAGAGATCTCTTTGCCTCTGTCTCCCGAGACAGAGGGATTAATGGTGTGTGCCATCATACCCATCCATTCTACTTCCTTTTTTCTTTTTTAAACTATTGTATCCTGTTTCTTTTTCTCTCCCAAGCCAGTGTATTTTTTTAAAAAACACCGTGTAAACCTTTATTGCAGCTCTCCTACACACCAATGAATTGTTAGCAGAGCTCTTTAAATGCAAGGTGGTTTTTTGCCGCTTATGCTAATTTTGGAAACCTCTCTTAATGGAGCCGTGCAAATCTCTGTCTACAGCAAAACAAATCCATCTGAGAAAATGCTGCTTACAAGAAGTCTTGCTAGTCTCTATTCCCTTGTTTCTAAAAACTATTTTTTAAGCTTTTGTTAAGTTTTAAGTGAAAGTTCTCAGTCCCACTTCTGACACCATTATGTTATGGCAGGTTTTTTCTCCCCGCTGGCCTTTCAGTCCTGCTGCCATGGTCCCGCTGCCTCGTGAGCCCCAAATAACACTCAGAGACTCTGTATTTGATACAATCCTGTTGGCCAGTTACCATTATTGTTTATAGGCTAGCTCTGTCTTAATAATTAACCTATTTCTACTTATCTAAGTATTTCCACATGGCTCATCTTATCCAGGAATTGCAGCGGCTGGCGTCTTGCTTCCTCCATGCTCTACATCTTGACCCTTTATTAATTAACAAGTATGAGAAACATATATATACAGAATAACATCTCCCATCAGGCCCAGGCCCATCACCACACCAGTGTCCAATAACATACAGACTCTATATTTGATAAAATGCTGTAGGCCTGTAACTTGTTGCTTATTGCTTAGCTTTGTCTTAATGATTAACCCATTTCTATTACTTTAAGTATTTCCACGTGGTCTCATCTTACCAGACAGTGGGCCCCAACCACTGTTCTCACTGGCCCTACATGCTGACTCCTCCTTACTACTTCCTCTCTCCTCCTTGTCTCCTAGTCCTGCCTATCTTGCTTTCTTATTGGCAAACAGTGCTTTCTTTATTCATCAACCAATAAGGGAAACATATTTACAGAATGACATCTCCCATCATCTACTCTTTTCTGTCTAAAATAAATAAAGGGTTTAACCTTAACATAGTAAAGTATATCACACAGTTATCAAATAAGAGTCACAGTTAACAATATTTATTCCATTAACATTTAGTAAGAATTAAAGAAAATATTCTATTATCTTATCTTTGAGTCTAAAGTCTTATATGTAACTTACCTTTAATCCTAACTACAGAAAATTATAACCATAACTATCTGTCTTCATTTTTTTCAAAGACCACAGAAGGATAATATATAAACTCTAGAAATGACAGAGACAACTTGCCTGGTCAGTCACCCTAAGTTATTCTGTGAAGTTCCATCTTTAGCCCATAGGCCATAGTGTGTCTGGCAGACTCTTCAGCAAATCAGGAAACTTTAAACTGTTGATCTGTATTGAACGTTTGTCAGTCATTTTTCTCTGTGTCCTGTAGACTGTCTGACAGTCTCTTCCATGAAGCAGGAATCCTGTAGCAATGTCCATCTTGTTTCAGCAGTCACTTTTCTGTGGGTCCTGCATTTCCAGTTTATACAGCATATAATCAAACAGTCTAGACAAAAGTAGTATCTTGTCCAAATGGCTAGTCTTGCCATATTGGAAGCAAACTTTGTAATGAGATTCTTCAATATCCATCTTCCTTTCTAGTGAAGGTGATGTTGACAGAAGCAGTTATGTCTCACTGTCAAGAAAATCCCTAAACCATTTTAAATGCCATATCTTATATGTCTTTGAAAGGTTTGAAGAATGCCTATTCTTCACAAATACATTTCTGCATATCTAGAAATCCTAACTAACAACTCCAAGTTTTGACTCTCATAGGTAACTCTCTATAATCTGTACTAAGCTATACATTACATTTTTGAATGAGCTATATAAACACAATATGTAAACAAGAGGAGAAATTTACATATCACAAAGTTGAACTTAAATTGTATCAATAAAGGAAAATCTATTCCAAAACAAAGCATTCATATCTACACCACAGTTCCCATTTTACCTTTAAAAAGACTGCTTGTGGTAATTAACCATTTATAACCAAGCCCACTCAAATGAAAACAAACATTTATAAACAATATTTGGGAATTTTGGCATCGTCCTTTCCAAAGTACTTTCTGGTGGTAGAGGGCACTGTCATGGGGATCCTAAGAAGATGCAGAAATCTTGGATGTAGTCTGCAAGGCTGTCTTGTACCAACTGCTTTGAATGTTGGATCACCTGGGATGTTGTTTTAGGGGGTCTGATTTAATCAAACCACATTAGTCTGGAAGGAAGCCACAGTTTTTCAATTTTTGTGGAAACAAAAATAGAAATCCTTTTCCCCAGTAACTTGTCCTTAGGCTTAAATTTTGGAGTCAAAGCATTTTTAAAAATATATAAATTGAATTAATCCAGCAGCATTTATTTTATCAGTTGTTATTTCCTCAGCAGTCAAACAATTTAAAGATAACAGAAAAGCAAACAATATCCAAAGTTTCTCTGTGCTTTCCATCTTCATGTGGCTTTTTTTTATTACTCAGTTTCTTCTACTTCTATTTTTACATATTTTGAGACAGGGTTTCTCTGTGTAATATTTATCTCCTAGAATTCACTCTGCATACCATGTTTACATTGAAATCACAGAGATCTGTTTTTCTTTGCCTCCCGAGTGCTGGGCCCAGCCATACTCTGTCTTTTTAAAACCATTTTATTCTTTTTCTCTCTCCCAAGCCTACTTATATTTTAAAACACACTGTCAACCTTTAGCATTTTTTCTTAATGTGAATCCGTCTTTACTGTAAATCTTTTTTTCTGGCCATGAGTCTTTTATCTGCTAAACAACAACATTGCTAAAATGAAAGCCACAGCTGTTCTAGGCTTGGCCTATCCAAGATGGCTGCAGCTAGCTTTACCACCAGAACTGAGAACTGTGCTCTCTGCCATGGTCTAAGCTGCCATCCAGAAACATGCTGCCGGGTTGGAGATGTGGTCACAGCGATGGCCAGCTCTTGTTCACACCAATAAATTATTAGCAGATATCTGTAAAAATCTGTGTGTTTTTTCGCCACTCATGCTGACTCAGGAAACTGCCCTTAAAGGAGCCACAAAAATTTCTGCTTGTTTCTAGCAAAGCAGAGTCCAACTGAAAAAAATTCTGTTAGCAAGAAGTCTTACTGTCTGTTTTTTTTTCCCTAAAATCCCTTTTTAAGATTTTATCAAGTTTTAAGTGAAAGTTCTCAGTTCCACATCTGACACCATTATTGCTTTAGCTAGAACTTCAAGTACAACATTGAAGATATATTGAGAGATTGGGCAGCCCTTTCTTGTTCCTGATTTTAGAGGAATTGCCTTAAACTTCTCTCCATTCAGTTTAATGTTGTCTGTTGGTTTACTGTATATTGCTCTTATTATGTTTAGATATGTTCCTGTTATCCCTTATCTCTCCATGACCTTTATCATAAAAGGGTGGTGAATTATGTCAAAGCCTTTTTCAGCATCAAGGGAGACAATCATGTTGTTTTTCTTTTTCCATTTGTTTTTATGGTGGATCACCTTGTTAGATTTTCATATGTTAAACCATTCCTGCAACCCAGGGGCGATGAATACTTGGTCATGATGGATGATTTCTCTGATCTATTCTTGGATTTGGTTTGCCTTTTTTTTTTTTTTTGTAATTTTTTTTTTTTTGATTATTTTTGCATCAGTGTTCATCAGGGAATTTGATGAGTACTTTTTTTTTTCTTAGTTGTCTGTTTTTGTGGCTTGGGTACCAAGGTGATTGTGGGCTAGTAAATAGAGTTTGGTAGTGAACCTTCTGTTTATATTGTGTGGAAAAATTTGAAAAGAATTGGTATTCACTCTTTCTTGCATTTATGGCAGAATTCTGCACTGAAGCCTTCTGGTCTTGGGCTTTTTTTGGTTGGAAGGCTTTCAATTACTGCTTCTTTTTCATTGGGGGTTATAGGTTTATTTAATTGTTCCTCTGTTCTTGATTTAATTTTGGTAAGTGATAGTTATCCAGAAATTTGTCCATTTCCTTTGAATTTTTAAATTAAGTGGAGTATGGGCTTTCAAAATATGACCTGTAAATTGTCCTGATTTCCTCTGTGTCTGCTGTTATGTACCCTTTTTTGTTTCTGATTTTTTTGATTTGCATGTTCTCTCTCTGTGTTTTTGTTAGTTTGGTTAAAGGTGTGTCTGTCTTGTTGATTCTCTCAAAAAACCAATCTTTGTTGCATTGATTTTTTTATATTGTTTGCCTGTTTTCTATTTTATTAATTTCAGCCCTCAAATTGATTATTTCCTCGCATCTACTCCTCCAGTATGACTTTGCTTCTTTCTGTTTTAAGGGTTTCAGTTGTGATTTTAATTCTCTAACATGACTATTCTCTGTTTTCTTCATATGGGCATTTAGTGCAATGGACTTCCCTCATAGCACTGCTTTCAAGGTGTCCCATAAGTTCACATATGTTGTGTCCCCATTCTCGTTGAATTTTAGGAAGTTGTTAATTTCTACCTTTATTCCTTCTTTGACCCAGGTGTGGTGCAATTGCCCATTGTTCAGTTTCCATGAGTTTGTAGGATTTCTGCGATTGTTGTAGTTGTTAAATTCCAATTTTAAAGCATGGCGGTCTGAAAAGATACAGTTGAATCTTTCAATTTTTTTGTATGTTGAGGTTTGTTATGTCACTTAGTATGTGGTTGATTTTAGAGAAGTTTCCATATGGAGCAGAGAAGCAGGTATATTCTTTTGTGTTTGGATGGAATGTCTATAGTTAAACCCAGTTGAGACATAACTTCTGTTAGTTCTTTTGTTTCTCTGTTAAGTCTGACTGGTGGTCCTGGCTAGTGGTGAGAGTGGTGTTTTGAAGTCTACCAGTATAATTGTGTGAGGCTTTATGTGACCTTTGATTTTTAGTAGCATTTCTTTTAAGAATTTCATTCCTTTATATTTGGGGTATAGAAGTTCAGAATTGAGACTTTGTACTGATGGATTTCTACTGTGATGAAAATGAAATGATCTTCATCTCATTTGATTAATTTTGGTTTGAAGTCTAGCTTGTTAGATATTACGACAGACACACATGCTTGCTTCTTGTGTCCATTTGATTAGAAGATTTTTCCCCAGCCCTTTACCCTGAGGTAATGTCTATCTTTGAAGCTTAGATGCATTTCTTGTATGGAGCAGAAGGATGGATTTTGTCTTTGAATCTATTCTGTTAGCCTGTGTCTTTTTATAGGGGAGGTAAGGCCATTGATGTTGAGGGAGAGTAAGGATCATTCATTGTTAATGCTTGTTTGTTTTAGATTTGTTGTTGGCAATGGTATTGTGAATATATTTGCCCTTCTTTACCCTTGGGTAAAGTAGTTTCCTTGCCATTTAGGGTAAGGAAACTACTTTTGCAGTAGTATGGATGATTACATGCTGACAGCTTAGATAGAGGAGCATAAAAGGCTCTTTGACAACTCCTACCACAACCACCCCCCCCAAAAAAATTCAAAAGTAGCAACCTAGGCAGGAAACAATTGAAAACAACTCTTAAAAATGATATGGTTGCTGAAATGTAGCTCTCCACAACTGAGCACAACTGAGAACTTCTGGTGAAGGTACAAGCCTCTTATTTTTCTTTAAGGTGCTGGATGCTAGGACTTTGACAACACTCGAATACACATTAGATTTGTATTTTTCTTTTTATTTCAGGGGTAGGGGTAGGAGGAGAGCAGATATGGGAAGACTGGGAAGTGTGATTAGGGTGCACAAAGTGAAATTCCCAAATAATCTACAAAATATTACACTGGGAAAAAGAAACCATATTAGTATGCTGGATGGGCTAGGCCCAATAATTAGGAACTAGTAATGAAGTAGCAGAAGTAAACTATGACCATATGGGTGAAGCTCAAGAGAGCTTATTTGGACAAAGCACCAGGGTCAGGTAAACAGAATGAACTTTAATTTTAACATGCAACTGTGAGGGAAAAATTCTCCCTCCTGCATCTCTTGGTGTAGGTATGGGAAATAAGCATTATATTTTGAAATGTTATGGAACACAGTTGTATGTTATAGACACTAGGAAGATCCATGTGAAGTAGCCCTTTAGCAAGTGTTCAGAACTGGGCAAATATTATTAGAGATCGTCTGAGCCAAAACTGACAGCATGGGAGTTATAATACAATAGGCATTTTCTGCAGGGCTTATTAAAACATGCTGACTCCCTTTTCTCTGCAACCTGGGTTACCAGGAATGACACTTTATTGAAGTGTTTGGACTGTTGGAGTTTGTTGCTAAGTATTTAAATTGGTAGAGAAAACATATGTCACCATGAAGGTACCGGTGAGGAATGTTCTCTTTCGGGCAGTATGGCTCTATGCATTCTAAAATTACTTGAATTTCCTAGAATATATTAAACACTTTTAAAAGGGATTTCCATTTAAGTATCAAGAGAACAACCATGGGTCCAGGAATACCTTGTCCTGTGACTAACAACTACAGTAAAGTTTAGGAAATATTGACTGCATATTTCAGCAGGATTAGTAACCTAAAAAGCGTTTACAAGATTGTGCTGAACACATCTGTGGAAGGGCTATTGTTGAGTGGTAAAGCAATTCCCTATTATGCCCAAGGCCTAGGATTTCATATGATTCCATCCTCAGTAAACCCAAACACACAAATACGCACATGCACACACACGCACATACACACACACACAGACACACACACACACACACACAAACACACACAAACACACACACACACACTAAATCTTCATTATAGTCTAATGGCCAAATATGTGTATAAAACACTATAAATACTAAGTTAAATGATCAAGAAATGTCAGATAATAATAAAATGTGTTAGATCCAAACATACTGCAACTGCTTCTAAATGTTAGCAGTATGTAAAATAGTAACTAGCTGGTGAAAAATAAATCACTTTGTTTTCTTATATTTATGGATGTGAGCCTAGCCTTTAATGGCTGAGCTATCTTTCCAGCCCATTCTTTGTTTTCTAAAACATGTGATAGCTGCAGATTACCATAGACAGACCATGTTCATATTAAGATTAAGACCATATCTGTCAGGGGGGCAGGGTGGAGAGATGGCTCAGTGGTTAACAGCACCGGCCGTTCTTCCAGGAGACCTGGGTTCAATTCCCAGCACCCACACAGCAGCTCACAATTGTCTGGAACTCTAGTTCCATGGGACCTGACACCTATGGCAAAACACTGAAGCACATAAAATAAAGTTAAATTAATAAAATTAAAAAAGACCATATCTGTGGTAACATATTTTTTATGATTTATTACAGATTGCCTGAGGGTTCAGAATGCAAAGCTAACTACAAGCCATAAAGCCATGCAGTGGTGCCACACACCTTCAATCCCAAGACCCAGGAGACAGGCAGATGGGTTTCTCTGAGTTCCAGGCCACACTGACTGACACAAAGTTTAGAGTAACAAAGCTCACACATTTCATCTCAGCACTCTGGATCATAGGCCTTTAATCCCAGTACTAGGGAAATTGAGATAGGAGCAATAAGGTTGGGTCAAGAAAGAAATATAAGGCTGGAGAAGACAGGAACTTAGAGCTTTACCTCTGAGGATTTGTTGATATAGGATTTCTATTCAAGCATGGTAAAGGTAAGATCTACTGGTTTGGCTGCTTTGCTTCTCTGATGTTCAGCTTGAAACTTGAACCTCAATATCTGTCTCTGGCTTTTGTTGTCTTTTGTTTTTACATTAGTTTTTGTTTGTTTGTTTGTTTGTGTTATACACATTACTTTAAATTCTTGGTAGGGTTAGAGACCAAGAATGTGAATGGCCAAGCAGAGCAGAAGCAAGGACTGCATATAAACACATGTGTACATTAAGGAAACAGTTAACTTTTTTAATAATCCTAGTTATTCTCTTTGTAAACCTTTCTCCTGCTTCCCTACTTCATTTGGAGCTCTTCTGTATCTAGAAGAAGAGTTTGAAGCTATTCACTCCTCCTCATTGACACTGCATCTCCTTGAAAGCTGGGATGATTCATTTTTTGTCTTCTCAAGGATAAGCATATTACATTGTTGAGGAACAGTGGATCCCTGCATCTGGTTTGAAGCAACCAGAATCCTTTGATATTTGACAAATGAAAGGAGACAGTTATTAATACCATATTATAAATGAATAACTGTGGCAGACAATATAAGTATGAATGTAGAAAAAAAGTTCATGGATGTTACTAGTAGATATGTATATTGTCTATTCTGATTTTTGGGAAAAAAATTTGCAATGTTCATTAAGGGTCACACACAAAAAAGTAGGTCCATTAGGCCAGTGATACTGTTTCTTGAAACTCATCCTTGGGGAATTATTTACAAACAAATAAAATTTTAGAGATATCCAGCCACTGAATGTACTTCCCAAAGGAAGACAAGGAAAGTTGCATTGTTTTTATCAAGGAGTCATGGAACACAAAAGCAACTGTTCGACATGTGAGAAATGCTTGTACTAAGATGCCAAATGAAACATTCCTGTATAATTGTACATGTGCATTGTCTCCAGATATGAAGAATTTATAAATGAGTACATGAGGATAGACTATGGCATTTTCCAAAAAAAATTGGGCAATAAAGTATTTAACTGATTATATATTTAGTGTGTGGTTTCAGGTTTATTTTGCTTTTTTATTAGCTTACAAAATATTTCATTTAACAATGGCATTTCATAGACAGAATTTGTTTTTGTTGTTTTCCTCATCACCCCTTCCTTCTCCATGTTTGTCTCCTTCCTTGTGCCCTCCTACCTCATTTAAGCTCCTTTTTCCTTTCATATAACTATTACTTTCTCATCAATAGCTTAACATTTCTTGACCATGCCATAGCCTCCTACCTAGTTTTGTAGCCTGTATTCACTCTTTCCCATCTCCTCCCACACAAACACTAATACTAATGGTCACATATGAGAAGATTTATTTGGTATCTTCCCTTTTGAAATAGTCTTATATCAATAAATTCTTTACCATTCCATCCACTTTCTGGAAGCTTTAATAACTTAAATGTTCTTAACAGTTGAGAAAATTTCTTTTGTGTATCCACCATTTTTATAATTCATTGCATTCCTCATGATAGGTTCAATTTTCATGCTACTGTGACAAGTACGAAATTAAACATGGGATTAAGAATTTAACTGTAGTTTTATTCTGATAAGAATAATTTTATATAATCTTAAATCTAATTCCACTCAGTACTAAACCTGCATTATTCTCTCCCAAGGGATGCTTAATTTAAGAATAGATCCATATCCAAGTATTATATGATGTAATGACCAGGTGTGTCAATGTGGTGACAGACCTGTTGGAATTTTCTAATAGGACAGGATAAATAGTAGGAAATCACCAAAGAGATGTCAAATAAACTAATGCTGAGAAGATAACTTTCTTGTGTTGAGAATGAGAAGTATATATCCGTGAGGCTGGTGTTTGAAGGGAAAATTATAACAAATTCAATTAAGCTTGGAAGATGTTACAGCTAAAGTGGATAGATGTAAATCTCAAGTTGTTAATATTATTGACCATGAAAACTCAATGTAGTTTTTGAGAGAACTAAATTAAACAGATTTTTTTTAAAAAAAGGAATATGTGATGACATATCTGTTAATATGTTAATCTGTTAATGATTCTAAATAGAATCATTTTACCTCAATCTTGGAATTTTGTTCTAGCTTCCAAAATTTAGTTCATTTCAGAGACTCACATAGCAGTTCCTCATATTTAGCATTGCAGAAGGAATGCAGCATGTCTTTTACATCATGGAAAACATTTAATGCCATATGTTCAACATAAGCATAAATGTGGAAGCAAAGTACCCTGCTTTCATAGGCAGGGATGGAAATATTATGTTTCCAACTGAGTTCATTTTCTGTTGTGTAATTCACAAGAGTCGATCATTTAAGCCTTCAGTGATACTAACCATCTACAATGAACAGAAAAGGGATGGAACACCGCTGCAGTGGTAAATAATTTGAGTTTTGCCACAGAGTCAATGATGCACATAAAATTAATATCAAATGTAATTCTTTTTACACTTTGGAATGACAGCAATTCTGTACATTAACTACACATGCCATATCAGATTCTTAACATCTGTAATTAAGGAAGAATTTAGGCCTTACCTTCCATGTGAAAAGTTAAATTTCAAGGTTAATTAGGTTAAGAAAAAGTATATATGTGTTTGTAAACTTTTAGTTCAAATTTTATTAATGTTGCCTTTAAATCCAACTCATACCTGATTCTTTGTTTTACAACAAAATTCTCTAAAGTAAATTAAAATATTTATGGAATCTTAGCTTTGACATTTCGTATTTTATTAATGATATAATTTCAAAATTTCTCTTTCTTCCACACATATATACTAAAATATTTATATATAAATATAACACACACACAAACACACACACAAACACACACAAACACACACACACATACATATATATGGATTCACTAGATGAAAAAATATAGTGTTTGTAATGATCCAAATTTTGGGGAAATAAAGATGAATCAGAAAAAAAATTCATTCTTCATCTGGTGGGCAGGAATAAATCCATGCTATAAATGTCTTGATGATCATGAGTGATGGGAGATGTCATTCTGTAAATATGTTTCTCTTTTTGGTTAATGAATAAAGCACTGTTGGCCAATAGGAAAGCAAAATAAGCTGGACTAGGAGACAAGGAGGATTCCAGAAGTAGTAGGGAGGAGATTTGAGTTGGAGGACAGAGAGAGCAGATTGCCAACCCCTCTCTCTGGTAAAATTAGACCACGTAGAAATACTTAGATTAATAGAAATAGGTTAATATGTAAGACAGAGTTAGCCGATAAGAAACTAGTAACTGGCCAACAGAATTATATCTAAGACAGCATCTCTTTGTGTTAATTGGGGCTGGCCTGGTGGTGGGAACAGACCTGTGGGAAAAACTACTCATAACACATGAGTGAAAGAATGTATCAGTGAAGGTTGATATGCTGGTTTAAAATGGATATATAATAGTTTATATTATCTAATGAGAGTCTGGATCTGTACTTAATAATCAAATATGGAGGAAGAGATAATTATCACATGCATCCATTCTCTGCTACAGTAATTAGCCCTGCTGGTTCATGTCCTAAAACAGGCCATGCTCTATGTTTGTCCAACTTTGTCAGAATTAGTCCAACAAGAAGGGAAAATGTCACATTTTTTGATGAAAATGCAGTCCCTTTACTAAATGGATTTAGTTCACATGAGCTGACAATCTGTCACTGTGCATCCATTTTAGGAATGCCTAGAAATTATTCTGTTGGGAAAGGCTTGGATGAAGAATCAGTTTTGGGATACTGGTGCCTGCCCCTCACAACCAGGCAGCCCTTTTCAATCCTGGTTGCTATAACAACTAGATAGCACTTTTGGTTCCAAACACAACAGACTCTTTTATGGCAATGATTATTATTAGTCAGTTTGCACTCCAGGCAGAAATCTGATTTACTTTCCCTGAGAAAAGACTCCATATGACAGGCAAAATGTCAGAGAGAGAGAGAATAATACAGAGGAGAAGTGTGGAAGTGCAGTGAAATAAAACATGTATGCGGAAGTATACCTTGTGAGCCCTTTATTATTTTTAAATGAAAAGTTGTCAGATTATTCAGCTCAAATGGTGATGTTAACTGTGTCATGCCTGTGAGCTATATAATAGCTATTGTAAAGGTAGTGGGTGTAGATGATATACTATGGAGTGGTTGATAAATTCTGACACCTGAAGCTCTGAAGGCACATGAATATTTGACATTATGCTGTATGCCTAGGGATTGAAGAGGAACCTGTAGAAAAAAGAAAATGAGACACGTTCCCTAGTACAACACCCACAGTGCAACATACTTACCTTCCTTCACTCAATTTTAGAATTGGAGCAAAGTAATTTCTCTCCCAGAATTCCACAAATGATTCCAGTGAATGTGAATTGGGAATTCAGCTTCAAATGTGTTTCTTTTGTTCCTGAAAAGTATATTGTAAGTAGTTCTCATCTCAGACATAGCCAAACTATTACTTTAACCTTTAGTGGGATGTGACCTTCAACCTGACCCAGAAGAATAAAACTTTTGAGAATCTACTGCACAAGAATAAACTGCATGCTCTGTTTAATCCAACAATTTCTATGTGGCATGTTTTTCAGTATTGTGTCCCTTCCTTGCAAAACTGTGTCCTTGAACCAGGGATATAAAATGATCCTATTAAGGGAGCCAAGCCAAGTCTGGTCAGAGAAAGCCATTTATTGCCACTGACCCAGCTGGTCAAGTGAATTTAGGTTCAGCAGCTTGGCTCACTTGAGAATCAAGCATTGCCATCGTGCCCTGTAATTACAGCATGAAAGTGATTTCCAGGAATGAACATTGCGAAGGAGTCTAACTTTCTGTGGAAATATTAGACTTCGGGAAAGATGAAAAGGTGAATTAGAAATGTGTACTTTATGTGACAGACATGATAAAATATTTCCAATTACATTTATGAGGTTTTTAAAAGCACATTAAAAGGCTCAAAGTTAAAATGAATTAACATGAGAATTATTATGTATTTGTTTAAAATTTTCTGCATTGCCTTGTCATCTCTGGGGAAAGTTTTCTGGGATGCCAAGTATTGAATATTTTGATGTCAGCCAGAATTATTGCAGTAGGTAAGATGGATTGAGATTTTCTTCATGAAGGTGTCATTATCTAGCTCTGTCTGCCTGGAGTGTTATTCCCTCCACCTCTGTCACGCTCACCTGCTATGGAATCTACTATGCTCGCTACATGGTCCCTTACCTTGAGAAACCTCCAGCTTGGGACCACCCTCACACCTCATTCTCCAGTTTCATTCCTACAACTGCAACAAAAATAACAACAGTGATCCATTTTAACTCCCTGCACATGGAAAATGGAGAAAAAGGAGCCAGATTAATCTACTTATAAGGGACTGTATCTCTGAAAAATAAAAAGTATGGATTGTGCCTGAGGAATTACAATATTATATTTGATTCTGTCATCCGGCTTACACAAATGAATATATACATGTCCCTGCACATACAACATGACACAAAAACACATGCACAATTTCATCTTTTGAACCATTTATCAACTAAATATGAAAATGAGACCTTAACTTCATTTTATTTTGTTGCTATTCTAGATGATAAAATAATTCTATGATCTTATTCACTTCAACATCAATTATTTCATAGAATAAGTCAATACAGCACAAGATAAAACTTTTATTCTGCCCTAATTTTACAGTTTATATTGAAATATAGAATCAGTAAATATTCTGCAATGATACATTCATCCTGGCCTTAAGCTAATGGTCGTCTTCTTGCTGCCTCCCCCATGTTATGGATACAAGTATGACCCATTGTGGCAGCTCTAAAAGCATTTAGTCTTCTTTTCACCAACCAGTTGCTATTCATGTGGGATTTAAAAAAGCATAAGAAGTATAAAACATTTAAAATATCTTGCCACTTAGGGTCAAGTCATTTAACCCACATAAAGGTTATTCTAAATTTTAATGTTTGAACATAATAATAGAATTTTAAGGCTATGACTCAGTGGGTAAGAGTGGTTATTGATTAAGCAAAGGGAGAGGGTTTTGAATCCCCAGGACCTATGTAAAAGCTAGAGAGTATATACACATATTTGTAACTCCAGCATTGCAAGACAAAAACAAGGGTATTTCACAAGCTTTTTGATAAGTTAGGTAGATGAGCTGATGATCTTTGGGTTTATCGAGGTTCTCTGCTTCAAAAATAAGGGTGAGCTCCATGGATTAAGAAAACCACTTTTTTTCTTTGTTTACGTATGTTCATGTTTCCATACTTGAGCACACATGAGCATATATAGCACAGTGTCCAACACATAATACTAGTTAATTGATCAATCTGAAAAACAATATTCTTATCTTTTACAGTTTCTAAAATCACATTTTGAGAGAAGCCAGCTGCCATATTCAGGTGGAGTTTCAATGAGTATATGTGTAAAGTAGCTGGGGTAGGGATCTTTTAACATCTTTTTTTGACAGGATTGAAAGTTTAGCTATAATAATTCAGTATCTCAGAACTGGGACAATTGGGGAATCCCCAAGCATCTCCATCTCTATGTGGTTTCAGCATAGGAATTGTTCTGTTTGGAAGATTTAAAGTGGCTGGATTGCTTAAATGGAAGTTGGGGACTGTAGATTCATGTAACCCAAAGAAGAGAAGATAGAACAGAATCACACTTTCTGATCTGTACTTCAAAGCTCCACATCATTGATTCACATATGGTTGGCGGTAAAGGGAGACAAAAAGATGTAATAAATAAAAAAGGAGGGGACACTCACTCTAGATCCTGGGGAGAAAGAAAAGACAATCACAGAAAATTTGAAAAAATACATTGTATTACATGAAAAGAAAATTCAAAATGTACCGAGGTCCTTCAGAACTGTCTATCTTATGTTTGAGTATAGCATTTTAATCTTGAGCTAATCAAATGAAGTTTTTTTTTTGAATTGCACAAGAAGATGTGTATGTGCATATGTGCATATGTATGCATATATATATTTGCATAGTATACATAAACTCTTTATGTATACATAGTATACATAAATATATATGTATATGTATCATGCGTTTACATATACATACAAATATATTCCTCTCAAATTTATATGTATTATATATATATATATAATATATTAATTTGAGGTGGAATAGGTAAAGGTCATGGAAGGAGTCTGAAGGTAGAAAGGAAGAGATGAAAGTTATAAAAATACAGTATTCATGTATAAAATTCTACAAAATAATTGTAAGGACCAAAGGACAAGCTGAACCTTTGTCTGAAAACAAATCCATCCCAGATACTGCTTCTGTTCCTTTTTGAGTTTCTGTAATGGGAGATGTTATTCTGGATATATGTTTCTCATACTGGTTAATAAAGCACTGTGGCCAATAGAAAACTAGATAGGCGGGGCTAGGAGACTAGGAGGAGGAAAGAGGAAGTAGAGGGAGGAGTCAAGATGTAGAGCATGGAGGAAACAGGACACCAGCCGCGGCTCCCGGATAAGATGAATTACGTGGAAATAATTAGATAAGTAGAAATGGGTTAATAATTAAGACAGAGCTAGTAAACAATAATGGTAATTGGCCAACAGGATTATATCAAATACAGAGTCTGTGCATGTTATTTGGGGCTGGTGCGGCTGTGGGCCCAGACTGGCAGCAGGCGGGATGGCGCCAGCGGGTAGGAAATACCTGCCCATAACATTTCTGTCTTGGCTTCCTTTGATGATAAGCTGTAATATTTAAGGTGTAATAAATTCTTTCTTTATATATTGCATTATGTAATTTTTTTATCATAGCAACGGATGCCAAGGAAGAACATATGCTTGTTAATTTCTATACTTTCCCATCTTACTCTTATATGAGTATCTAATGCATTCTGCAACTTCACTCAAATGATGAACAGATAATCAGCAGAGTATAAAATAGTAGGCAAGTGGCACATACTCGTTCTTTAAAGTACTCTTTAGCCAAGCTAGTGGAAGGCTTGTGAATTCAGTTATTATAGTGATAACTAGCCAATGGGCAAGGCTGAGATGTATTGAACAGAGGAAATTTACAATGTAATAAAGATGGAGGTTCTTTCCAGCCTGTCCCACAGCCTCTTTGCCCCAAATAAACACAAAGAATTATATTAACTTCTAAACTGTTGTGATGGGAGATGTTATTCTGTATATATGTTTCTCATACTTGTTAATAAAGCACTGTGGCCAATGAGATAACAAGATAGGCGGGGCTAGGAGACCGGGAGGAGGAGAGAGGAAGTAGTAGGAGTCGACATGTAGCCCAGGGAGGAAGGAAGACGCCAGCCGCGGCTCCCCGAATAGACAACCACGTGGAAATACTTAGATAAGTAGAAATGGGATAATAATTAAGACAGAGCTAGCCCATAAACAGTAATGGTAATTGGCCAACAGGATTGTATCAAATATAGAGTCTCTTGCGTGTTATTGGGGGCCAGGATGCCAGACTGGCAGCAGGCGGAGGCGGGCTAGCAGGCTGGAGCCGGCGGGAACAACCTGCTGCAACACTGTTGGCCAATGGCTCAAGCTTCTTACTAGCTAGTTGTATCTTAATTATTAACCCATTTATATTCATCTATGTATTGCCATGAAACTGTAGCTTACCCTTAATTCTGCATGTTATGTAATCCTTTAGAAGCATGGCATCTCTTTATGGCCTCTCTTTACCTTTCCCCCATAGCTCTCTCCTTATTTGGTAGACCTACCTATCCTTCCTACCTGACTACTGGCCAAACAGTGTTTTATTCATCTACCAATAAGAGAAATGTATTTATAGAGGGATATTTTCCATCAATGTATTTTTACTTAAGACAAAAAAACAATAGTGAGTACCTAGTCAGCAGTGTGTGTAGTTCTGTGCATCAGAATTGTAACACTGGATTTGTAAACACTAGCTCATTAATACTAAAAGTAAACAGTTCATCACTGATTAAGTAAATCTAATAATCTCAGAGTACAACAAAATGAATAGGAGCATAAAGAAGTGAACAGAATGCATGCCGGGGGCGGGGGGCACCTTTTAATGGACTGTGTTGATGGAGGATTGGTGAATGAACGAGTGTTTAACAAATAGAAATGTCATGAAAAAATACATCAGCAATGTCTATGACAAACCTCTGGATACGTATTTTGTAAAGGAGAAAATGGAGGCTGTAAGTGGCCTTAGTAATCCAACCAGTATGACACATGTTTTAACTGTCAGTTTAGAATAAAAACAAAACCCTAGGTCAGTGTCTTCACCTAGTTCTTTCACTGCTGTTTGGAGCCTTGAATTATTAAGTTCTAATTTGTATTTAAAATTAACTATGGTGTCTGGCCTCTTCCTTTCCTTTCCTGATTTCATTAGCAAGCTGAGTTTACCTAGTCTCCCTTTGTTCTTCTTACAGCCAGGACTGAAATTTTAATGAAAAAATGTTTGGGAAAATAATTTCTGTTATGATTATGCATAAAGTTGATTCCCTTTTGAAAGTAACATGGCAAAGCATTTTATTTTATTTGTCCTAATAACACCAAAGTTGTATGTATTTCCCTATATAAAATACCAAATGTACCTCAGGTTTGATACATCTGAGTGATAGATTGAAATATGACATGATGAAATAACCAAAGGTTTTGTACTAGAGACTGTGGATAATGTGTACATGACACAACAAGTCTCAGGAATACCAGGATGTTTTCCTGGCCCAAGATGCTGCTGCAGGCCATGTACGAGTCCATGGCCGGGTCTGTGTGTATATCTGTGACCTTTGTCACCACAGGAGGCTCTAGGAGCCATGTGAGATGAAATCAGAGGGCCATACTGAGCTGTGTATGCCCTTTGCTGGCCCTGGGAAAGCTGGTGTTGCCTCTTGCTGGACACTACAGTAAGAGATCTGCCCCCTGCATGCCAGAGAAATAGGTTCTACCCTTTACCACAGGTAAGTATGAACTGAACCTGACAACTTACATGTAGTGGTACTTTCCTCACCCACTCTTCCAAGGTTTGTTTCTCCAGAGTCTCCTGGACAGGTGAGCTTAACTACTGTCTAGGCCCAGAGCCAGGCCTTGGGTTGACCCACTCTAGAATCTACCCTGTCTAGAACCTGATAGAGCTGATGAAAGGAATGGTCCCATGGAATGATAACCACAAGACCTTGTACAATCATAGCAGCCACAGTATATCCCAGAGTAGTTCAAGTGATGACATAGTGATGATGGTGTACCAGAAACCAGAGACCTTGAACCAAGCAGTGACTCACTGTAATAGACATGTACTAGTAAAACTGATGGAACAAACAGGTGTACCATATGGCACTCTGAAGCCTCCATTGCCAGCAGGATAAATGAAGGTGTTGGGAAACCAAGACACAAGGAAAAGCAAAGAGATGTTTTGTTGTAGGGCTTGTTTTGTAATTGTTGTTGTTGTTGTTTTCTTTTGTTTTTACTTGTGTTTACTTTCTTGCTACTTTGGTTTTTTTCTTTATGTGGAGGTAGGGTTGGGGTGAGGGGAGGATGGGGGGACCAGGAGGTGAATGGAATTGGAGTGATTGATGTGAAACTCCCAAAGAGTCAAAAAAACAAGTTCTTAAACAAACAAAAAAACAAAAATAAATGCTGATAAATGCTGAATCCAGAGGCAGGAATCTGTCAGAATTAGAGGAAACCATTAAAGATGCTTCCAACAGCGTTGCTCAAGCATCTAAGGTAAGTAGGACAGAGAAGGACATTTTAAAAAATTAGGAATAAATTCACACTGAAGGAAATCATTTGGCAATTTTACAGAGACAATCTTGGTAGGTCAAATATGTGATTTTTCTAACCATTCTGTCTTTATTCTTTTTTGAGTTAATTGGATAGCTTAACTTTGCAAAGTTTCCAGAATGGACCAATGACAGATTATTTTAAACTAAAATTACAGAAAGATGCCTCAAGTCACTGGGGAAATGGTAACCATAGTGAAAGTGCAGACCAGTTTACCACTTTGGGGGAAATAAAGGCCTCTGAGTAATTTATTTTTGGTTTTGTAAACATTTATAGATCTTTGCAAAAGACAAAAAGTTAACAACCAAAAGGCTGGCATTCAGAAAATAAGGAAAGAAAGGATCACATTGACTAGCATGAACTCTCTGCACATATATAAGAAAGCAGATGAACATAGATGCAAATTCAAAACTACATTCAGAGCCACTGAAAACACTGAGTATTGATTAGGTCATGACATCCTTCACGAGGACCATTGGAAAGATGTTATACTGGGCAAAAGAGGTGGCAAATGAATTCGGGGAGTTGGCTCATGCATTCCTATTTTATTTGCCTTGCTTTGGACTGTGTTCTGTCACCTACAGGAAGTCTATTAATGTTTTCCTCCATAAAACCACACCTCCACTTACAATTAGAAAAGATTATAAATTCTGAGTAGTTCAACACATGTATTTTGAGCACCTAAATGTTAAGAAATATGTAGCATATTTGCATAGTGCTTGAGAATTTTCTAATAAAATTTGAATGTCATATCCACCCTATGTTTATATGTGACAAACTGACACTGCATATGAACTACTTAATTTTTTTTGTTCAATATGTTAAGTGTCAAATGTAGATAATTATTTTTCTAGAATAAAATACTAGGGAGTGTGGAGTTAAGTTCTAAGATCTGTATAAGCTGTCAGCTGAATCTTAAGACTGGACTGAGTTTGTCGAGAAAGAATAGTTCAGGCAGGGGTAAGCATGTGAGCTGAGGCATGAAAGGAGGGGGTAAAGTGGTGCTTAATGGTCTGTGGGGTTTTCTGTACCTTGGAACCTAAAAATAGAATGTAAAGGCTGTCACATAATTAAACAAATATATTAACTAATTAATTAATAAAATGTAAATGCAGTAGGAACAATGAAGTGAAAAGAGTTATCATCATTTAATCCCATTATACTCTAGTTTCAGGAATGTTTTCTATATAAGCTAGGTACCCAAGATTTGCATGTAGTTATGATTTGCAGGCTTTCATCTCTGGAAGCAGGGATATCAGTTGGAAAAGATTATAAACAAACAGATGAAAAATTGAAATGTGAAATTAGGACATAAATTTTCATGAATTTGAAATGGAAAGAAATTAACAAGATATCATGAGTGTTATTCTAAGGGTGATAAGGGACAATGAAGCACTGAATGCAAAGGTTGCAACTAGGCAACACACTGGATAGCAGTCTTCAGAGGTCTCAGGATATTATACCCAGGAATCAAGAAGAGAGAAGGCAGAGCTCAGATACATGACAGCAGACACTGCCCCAAGCATGAGGCTCCCAGTTCTCCTAGTAGGAGGATGTAAAGATGGTAGTAACCCAGCAATGCAAAGATTGCACAATTCCCATGACATCTTCAATGTCCAGTTCAGACTCAAGATTTGTCTAGGCACCCATAGCTCTTGTATGAAATAGAAAATGATGGAATTAGAAAATCATTAACTCTTTCACTTTGAAATTACACTCAAAGTCAGCTTTTTGGTAAAAAGAAAATGTATTTAGAAATTATTTCCAGCTTCCTGTAATTTTTAAAATTAGTTTTATATCTAAGTATTTTCTATAGTATTAACAAAGTTTTATAACACTGAATTTAACAAACTCAAAAATAAATCACCAATATTTCATAGAACTGGAGTAGACATTACCAGGGGAGAAAGAGAAATCCTGGTATATCTTCTCTTTGTTTCAGGATTGGCTACCTTTGGTGTTTGACTTCTTATGACCCTCAGAATCAGAATCGATAAGGAAAGTTCACTGAAGCAGAGGCACTATGCCATAGCTAATGAATGAGGATTTCTGGAACAAGGTCAAGGTTCTGCTTTGAAAATTGCTTCCAACATAAGTCTGAAACTCATTGGACTGAGTTTCATTGACACTACTCTTAGGAAACCCAAAATAGTACCTGCAGGCATCACTTAAAACCCACTGGTTAGTTGAACTTGAATCAAAGAACTGCCCTAGGCTGTCTGTCTTCATTCAGATGAATGTCCTCCTGAATCAATCCTCTTACTTCCCTGGACACATCTCCTCATTCTCCCTCTCTCTTCATCTAACTTGGTTTTAATTTTTTAACTAAGCTTTCTGTGCTTCTCATGCTTCTTCTACAGTAGCTCCTGTACTGTCCTAGGACAGGAACAAAAGCAAACGTCAATCATGCCTGAGAGCAGTCCACATCTTTTGGGTGCATCCTCTGTCCCTTTGCAAAACTAGAGAAAAGAAATATTTTTACTAGTGTGAAATTTGTGTGGCCTAGCTAAGCATTCAAGCACCTGGCAACAATGAGATCATGATTCTAAGGAAGTGACATGACATGATGACTGCATAGAATGCAAACATTTACTTGAAAAATCTCAGGCATCTTTTATGATACAGTTTGACAGTTTCTCTATTTTAACATTTTAAAACTCCGGGGTTGAAAAATTCTTTGTGATGAGTGTTCTATTCATCATGAGATGTATTGAGAAGTAAAATTGTGTTTATGTGTGGTCAAACACCCATTGAGTTTGGAGCAAACATCCCATTAAAGAAACCCTGAATTCAAACAACTATCAACAAGATTTTTGTTGTAATCATAGAATTTAGAGAGTACTTCTGTGATACCATAATAGATAAACTATGTGAGTCATTTGTATGATACACGACAACTTGATTGTGTTCCAAACAAGCTACTGGGCTAATCTGCCATACAAACTTGAAGACATAAATTTGGGTCCCTAAATCCTACTTAAAAAGCTGCTGTATGGTTGCATGCCTTCAACCCCAGCACTGAAGATGAGAAGGAAAGATACAGGAAATATCCCTGAAAATTAATGTCTAGCCAACCAAAATGACTATGTGAGCTTTGGGTTCAGTGAAATAATTTGTCTCAAAAAATGAAAGTAAGGAAAAAACAATGAAAGAGATGCAATGTTTACCTCTGGCCACTTCATTCGTACACACAGCACATGTGTGTAGGTATCTACAAGTACTTAACTACACATATATACATACCTACATGGCCATGTACAGTCACTAACAATTAAATAATATGTGTGCATATGCTCAAACACATGTGCACACAGACAGACACACATACAAAAAGTGCTTGTTATGATTTTCAAACTACTTAAACTTTAGAAGATATTGCTAAGAATATGATGATACTTCTGTTTCCAACAGGTACTAGATGAGGGCTCCATAATGGTGGATAATTTAGTTGATGATCTCACTATCAGGGAAGGGCATTTATGGTAGCCTTTCCACGGTTGCTCAAATTGTTACTTGGAGTCAGTCTTGCATGGGACTGACTCAGATCCCCTGAATATGAATCTAAGCTGGAAGGACTGAGCAGTCTAAGGGACCTCAGACAATAGAACCAGAATGAATTCCTGATGCACAGAAGGACCTTGGGGACACATCTCCCTTGGAGGTATACTCCCTTAACCTAGAGACAGGAGAGAAGTCCTAGTCCCTACTTCAAATGACTTGACAGATTTACATGACCCCACCTGGATAGCATAGACCTACATGTGGAGTGGGGGGTGGGAGTATGGGAGGGGAGGGTGGTCAGGGTGCATGTGAGGGGGAAAAGAGGGTAAGTGGATGAGAGGGAAGGAGGGAGTGAGGGAGAGGAAACTGGGATCAACATGTAAAATTTTTAAATTATATTATTAATAAAAAAACCAAATAAGTTGCTAATCATAAAAAATAATAAAAAAAGAATATCATGATACTTGGGGAACTTAAATGAATGAATCACACAAACTTGAACATATCCCATGGAGAACTTGAGCTAAACCAAGAGCAAAATCAGACTTTTAATGCTTTGAAGGATGCTCCTTTTCTCATCTGAGCAGGATGCGTTTTATCAAACAGTTTATGCTTTCACAAAGTTTGCCATTCAAGATTAATCACCAGTCTGATTTTATATTTCAAAAATAGCAGAATACTTAAATAAATACCTCTTCTTAATTTAATGGCCTTTCTGTAATATTTCTTAGTAGAACAGATGCTAGAAGCTTATATGTTTAAACTTCTCATTCTCATTTTCAAACATTTCACTTGAAATTGAAAAGCAAACAGAATGAAGGAAAACCGTATAAGAATATTTTTGTTTATAGAAACAAAATTAAAATTTCTTTTCTTCCAATTACATTTATAAATTGATCTTTCCTTTTAAAATCATTAAAGTACTTCTCATTTCATCATTTCTTCACTTTCTTCTTTATTCCTTCCTTCCTATAATTCTCCAATTACAGGCACGCATTCACACACACACACACACACACACACACACACAATTTTTAACCAGTTCTGGGCTTTTAAAGATATTTAAAATGTGTTTCATTTCTGTTAAGTGTGAGTTCCTGAGGGAAGAACACAGTCTTCAATCCTCCTTATCATTAAGCCATGCCCATTAAGCCAGGACCCTGCAGTGTCCTATCTCAGCTGAGATCTGATAACTTGCCATATGACAGCTCAGTTTCCTCATCTATAATGTATGGATGTGAGTGTCTTCTTTGAAACACAGTTGTGAATGCTGAATGAAAAGAGCAGTATTTACACTGGATGAAACATGTTTGATATTTTCAAAGGTTAATGTCTTTCTTCCTCTACTTTTGTCCTTAATCTCTGAGTTTATGAAACAGTGAGCAACTTGCCTGCTGTTCATTTGGGGGAGTGAAAAGGTAAGTTTTAAGGCAGCTCTGGTTCTCTAATGTAGGGAAATTTATATTCAGAGGAAATCCATAATGTTTCAGATTGGAATTTCCAAAGGAGAAAATTATCTCAATTTGTGCTTACTCAGCTGTCCCCTACATTGCTGCCCCAGCAGTAGAGGCTGTGACAGACTTTCCTTAAGAAAGCTTTGCTGGAAGACTTGATCCTACAAGGCATGTGTCAAAGGCAGCTGAAGTGCAGGGGAAAAAAGTCAGAGACATCCTGAAAAGCATGTGGAACTCACTCCAGAACCATCCCTTTTGTTATTGTCGGTGTTGGTGCATAAAGGATGTGATACCCCATGGTTCTTTTATTTATATGCATTTCTAGTTTCTTGGAAAAGCCTTGCATACTAGGAATACCCCCCATTTATCCTATGACGCAGATCCCAAATAGATGTCTAGGTGGGGTGAGATTTTACAGGAAGCTCATCAGTAAGAACTTAGTGCAACTCCAGCTTTTGTGTTAGGAGAAGCTGAGAGAGTTTAAAAGTACTTAACTAGCATTTATTGGAATGTGGAATATATATATATATATATATATATATATATATATATATGTATATATATATGTACATATATATATATAATTATTAGTATGCCAATAAAATCTTCTGGTAATTACTAAAATTCTATTATATGCATACAAAAGCAGTAGGGTATACTAAGATCAATGAGGTGACAAGAGAGATAAGGCCTTTGGTCTGTTTGATCTTATAATCTATAGGAAGCCTGATGCTTAATATTTAGGACAAATGCCTACAAAAGTCTGTCAGTAGATCAAGTTTTTGTTGTCCACTATCAATCATTATGTAAATAAATAAGCCTATTATCATTGTGTTCAATAGACATATATTATGCCTTCACCTTGCAGAGAGTGAAGTGTGCACAATGAAAATCTAATGTACAGTAATAGGAAGGAAAATTAACTATGTCACAAAGAATTCTGCTGGTTGCCTTTAGTTGACTTGCAACTCAGTCCCTTTATAGATATTTCAGAAATGTCTCATTTGTGGTAATGTTTTGCTATTGTTGTATGGTTGGTTGATTTTGTTTTGTTTCATTTTAATTTGGGTTATCTGCTTATGGAAACAACTCCTCACCCAACTGTACACTATCATAGCTTAAAAATATAGGAGGAACCTGGCTTTTTTTCTGTCATGTGTAGTGAAGTCTGTTCCCTTAACTCTGCTACTCACTTAGTTGAGTCTCTGCCACTGTCAAACAACTTTCTGATACATTTGATTTTCAGAATAATTGTGCAGGCATAAACACACACTGATGAATCTATCAAATTCAACATATTACTTACTCAACTTCAGTTAATCCTCAGACTAAGCTTCTGGGACATGCACCATCACCTCTGCCTTTCTCCAAAGTTGTGAACTTGCAGTCTACTACAACACCCAAACAATGGATCTAGAATTTCAGCTCTATTGATTCTGAAGCTTTCCTGTTGCATTCTTGATTTTTTTAACCTTTGTGGTAAAATTATTTTTCAGTCAAGAACTGGGAACTTCCAAGGTTATTGTTCACCATTGTGCTTTTGCTACACTCACAAATCGGTGTCCCTATCCTTTCTGTACCAATGTTTCTACCCTTAGCTTCCTTTATTGTTAAAATATTATTTATATCTTTTAGGGTGTGTAGGTATGTTTGTGTGTGTGTCTATGTTTATGTATGTACAAACATGCTGCATTCCTATAGAGGGCAAAGGTTGACAATGGGAACTCAGTACTTTTTCCTTTCATTATGTAGATCTTAGAAGTTAAATGTAGGTCAACATCCTTCCAGGCAAGTCACATCTTCCACTGGTCCATCTCAATGTCTCTCTATCCTTTCCACTAAAAAGATAATAATTACTATATGAAAATTTCACTTTGTGGTAATTGATTCTTTTCCATATATAACTCACAGTATTTACATATAATGCTCTTTTGTTTAAAGCATAAAATGAGGTAAAGGGGAATTGCTGCAAACACAGGAATCAAATAATCATGGACCAATCTGAAGACTTTTTGTATACCTAAAATAATGTGCCTTTGCTTGGCTTTTCTATGTATTATTTGATGAATATATTAACATTACAAAGAAATATGTTAAATAAAAGACTTCCCTCTTGCAGAAATCATAATATAAAACATTTTTTTCATTATCTGAAGGAAAATTGTGAGTTTTGTAACTAAGTTATGAAAAATTTTTCCTGATTTAATTTTTCTTATTTTTTATTGAATGTCTCCCTTTTATTCTGTTCTTTCTTCATTTTACTGGTTACTTCATTATTTAATGGGCTCAGTAAATTACTTTAAATATGTTCTTTGAATATTCATGAGATATCATTTTATATTTTAGAGTTTTGTAGTTTAAAATGATTATTTTAACATTACTTTTCATTCATTCTTTTAATCTGTTTAATAATTCATTTTATAAATACATTTTACATGTCTGGTGCTGGTCTTGCTATGGTGATTAGAAGAGAGAAATCGATTAAGTAAATCCCAACTTTCTTTGAGATGAAGAAGGCAAATGTAACATGTAGGATAAAATAACATGTGAAAATATATTGTGAGCTCTTAAGCACAGTTTTGAATAAATATCACCTCAAATGGTGAATAATAATGTTTTCCAAAATGTCAGTTATAATATTCTAATTATCTTCATTTTAACTTGCTCCTTAGGTAATTCAGATGTACTTGGTTTGGGGAAATCTATTTTTAGAGTTTGAGAAAGAAAATGAAACTGCCTTTTCACATTCTGAAGGATTATTTATACTCTTACATTCAGTTCAAACATGAAAACATAGTAAGTAAAACATATAGTGATTTCCAGGAATATAAATTCCAAAATCTTCTTTTTGGTTTCTGTGTTTGTAATTTTTTTCCCTAAGGATCTAGAAATACTAGAGTCTTCAAATCACATCCTATCTTAAACAGTGCCTTAGCTATGTGATTTTTACAAGAAAAGATTAGGCAAGATGACAGCAAACATTTGTTTCAGCTCTAAATTATACCGACAAAATGAAAAATTAAACATATAAACATCATATCATGACCCCATACTCATTATGCTTTCTGCATATGCTAATTTATTGATATTAGTGTTGATTAGTAATTACTAGAATTAATTAGTACAGCAGAGATTTCAGACTTGCTCCCAATTTTATTTTCTTTTGTTTTATATAGTGTGTGGTAAATCAGATCTTCTACACATTAATACACTGTTGCCTATCTTTCCTGCAGTACTGCCTAATGAAAAACAGCTAATTAATACACTGTGAATAACTTCCCCAACCATATCCTTGGCACCTCAAATCAACATTCAATAGCAGCTGGATCTACAATGCAAGGAAATGCCCATAACTTCCAATCTTTAGGGAAGGCTGGAAATCACATATAATAGCTAATGAATTATTTATAATAGCATGAAATAAGCTGACACAAGCATGTCAGCCATGAGGACGAGTGAACTGTGATAGCTCTCAGTGCACTGGGCAAATCTGGCTGGCAAGCCCACATTTCAATGTGATATACTTGATAAACCCTGTGTGATTTGTTCAAGCTTCAATATTAAAAAAATAAAATTAAAGAAAAAGGAGCATCCATCTCAGTCCAACAGGCTACAATAAGTAAACACTGAATAACTTATAAGCTATAAACTTTAAAATTCAAGGCTCTGGCAGTTGGATTATGCACCATTAAGTAACTGTAAGATTTTAATCTAGTGGGGGCCTATCTTTCTGGTTTTTGGATTGTATCAACTAGCTGTGTTCTGCTATGATGGAAAGTACACTCATGAAAATGTTTTTGAGAGTCCTTCTCCATTAGCATTCAGGCTTCAGTTTGTAACTTTAGGATTAGCATAAGAATACTAGAACACAGTGAAATCTGAGCTCTGAAGCCAAGGAAGTCAAGATGCTAGGGGATCCAGGAGGTTGAGGAACATGGGAGAAGTCATAAGCAGATTATAGTGCTGTATGTACTTATTTGCATGAAGACACTCACTCTTCAACTCATTGACAAATTCATACAAAAATCACACAAAAGTGGAATTTGGCCAGAAATGGATAACTGAGTAGTCATTTTTACTATTGATTCAAAGTTATACAGATATCTGGTATTTGCCATCTTTTGCTGACTCATTCTAGATAACCCATACTGGCACATTATTTTCTCAACCTTTAAGTGGCCATTATTGATCTCTATTATCTTCAGACATATTTTTATAACTTTTATACTGTAGTACAATATAAATTAATTTTCTCTGAAAGCATGATGATTGCTTTGTTTCAAAAATAATTCTTCCTCACTATTTCTTTATTTTTATTTTTTTAGAGTTTATATTGTCATGACAGGGTCATGTAGTTCCTAGCTGGCCCAGAGTCTTCTGATAGAGACCAGGCTGATTTCAAACACACAGAAATCCACTTGCATCTGCCTCCTGAGATCTAGAATTAATGGCATGTTATACCACACTAAGTGTTCCTATTTACTTTATTTTGGGGAGAGAGAAGGAGGTTCTATATGTCCCAGACTCAACTAAACTTACAATGGAATCCAAGCTGTCCTCACCTTTCTGATCCTAAATAGTAGAATTTTGGGCATTTGGGCATGCATTTTTTCCATGTTCTCTCCTTTTATTCACAACATTTTTTTTCTCACTATGTCAGAGAAAATTTATTTCTGAAATCGACAGGTGGGCCATGACAACTTGTTATATGCTGAATTTTAGATGGTCTTTTAAAAATGAAATTGTCATTTTATTGCTCTGGAAAATGAAATAAAATACAAATCTAATACAGAACTTCTTGTCCTGATTGTAAGTGCCTCTATAAGATTGAAAGCTCATTGAGGATAGATGCTAAGATTTGTGTCTATTTCCTTGAACCTGCTTTTTTCAACAATACCTATGTATCAGTCCTCAAATTTGCTGAAACGTTTAGGGAAATCCTTGGTGCTTGTGTCATCTGCCAATGCTCAGCACACAAGTTAGAAAAGGTCACATCGTCAATAGAGTTTCTTTTCTGGTGATGCATGATAAGCACACACTGAATACTATGAGCTATTGGAACAAGAGATACCGTTGGAGCCCTAGATATGAAAGGCAACCTCTAAAGAGTACCCCTCATTTTCCTTAATCCAGTTTCTTCTTTAAGATCTGACTACACACTTCTAGTTTGTTTGTTTGTTTTTTTATAATGAACTTAGTCTTTAAACATATTCACCTTCTTCCTATTTGTCAATAGATAATCTAAATAGTATTTAAATTTATAGGTACAAACAGGAATGTATTTCTACATATCTATCACAGTATGTCTATTAACTCACTTACTATCATATACTTTACTGGCTTGATTCTCTGACTATTCCATGATATTTGAATAAATTTGAATATAAGTCCCATTCCATTTCTATTTTTGGTTTTTGAGTTTTCTCTCTAGAAATTACATCCTTTATTTACTGTGTTTAGATCCCTACATGTACTAAGGTATCACCACTCCAATCATTCTGCCTGAAATTCACTTCTTTGTTCTCTGATAGATATTTGAACAGAATGATCCTAATATAACAAAAGACATTCATTATTTGACTTTTTTGTCAGAGAGATTCCATACATTCTTCAAGATCCGGTTTCATAATAATCATGTTTGCTAAATTCCCTTTGGCTGACTTGAAGAGAAGTCGGTCTTTCCTAACAGGGTGCAGATGGAAACTAGGTCATTTACATCATCTCCTCTATTTTTTATTCAATGACACGTTTGGTTTGATGCCGGTTCTTCAGAAACATATACAAGATGTGTTGCATAGTACAAGCTAAGACCTTTCTTTTAGATTTAAATTTTAAAGTCAGCCTTTCTTATGCAGTGCCATACCAGACTTGTTTTTATCCCTTCTCTTTTTTTTTTTGTATGTTTTCTGTAGTATTCCTTTCATCAAGAGAATGGTTCCTTGCACATGCACTAAAATCTCAGAAATTCTCCTTTATAGCCCTCTTTCAGTTACACTTATAGAACTTAAGTTCTCCATGACAACACTGCATACACATGTGTCCCTCTGGGAATTCCAGCTTCCTGACAATAGCAATCTGCAGGGCCTGTGCTCTGCACGTACCTGTGCATGTTAGAAGGCATCATAATCCAAGAGAATTCTTTATGTGGAAGAGGCTTTGCAGTTTTTTGAGAGAGGCAATGGGTTCAAAAAACTATAAAGCTTCATAATTATCTGTACACACTGTATTAGCTATTTTTTCAAGCAAGTTTAAAATTTTAATGGAAGTATTCCTAGTAATTCTGTAAGATAAAAATAAACTGTTTTCCTCAATCATATCAATAACTCAAGATGTCTTATGCTTCATCAGATATTATTAGCTCTCTCTAGGGTAGATTCAGCAATGAACTAAGAACATACTGAATAAATGTGCATTCATGAAAATGTAAAGGCAAAACCTGTGGAATTTCTACTTGTGCTCCACTATTTAGACCTGACACCTAGGGTATTCCATGGTAGTCATATTTCCTCAAATTTAAAAATAAAATGTTTAAAAATCAAATTTATTCCAGAGGTCTATTTTCACTAAGTATGATGAAAGACAAAAGACTACATGATATGGTATAATTGTACAAAACAAAATATGAAAAATATGTTTGATCATAGTTATTTAATATCATTTACCTGGTGTGTGAATCAACTGAAAGTTGGATAGGAAAATTAGATGTCTGAATATAAAGATTAAAGGCAAATATTTCCCTCATAACCTTTAGATATTAATGAGTTTGAACCATGAGAGTACTCTTGTTTATTCAAAAGTAAAAATTTAAATATATAACTGATGTGTGGTGGAAGTCATTTAGAGTACTGGGTTTCTAAGCAGCCAGGACACTGATACCTATAGGTGAAGTTTTCCTGTCTCAAACTCTGGCTCCAGAATAACCATAATGAGCCTTAATATTAATTATACATACTCAACAAATATATCAGGCTTATTATGAGCTACCTCTTACAGCCTGAATTAACCCTTTTGCATGTATTACTCCTTCTGAATGTCTCTTAGTGTCTCCACATTTCTTCATCCCAGCATCCTTAATTTCATTGCCCTGCCTATATTTCCTGCCAGGTAATGGAACAATCTACTGTTTTTACTAACAATGAGAGCAACACATTTTCAAAGTGTTCAGGATTATTTCACAGCAGATACCTCTCTATGTCTTCCATGTCTCTCTTTTAGAAGCACACAAACTCTTCTTTCTTTACTGGTTAATGCTATACAGACTCCTTTTCCCCATAATGATAGACAAATTATCAATGTATGAGCTCTTGACCATTTTATTGCAGGGAGCCCACAAGATATGACCACGCATACTCAGTTTATTGCAAATTGAAAGTCTTTATTCCAGCCAAGAGGGGCTAAGATACACTCAGGTATTTGAGACACAAAAGTAGCTTGACTTGATGGGAGATGTTATTCTGTATATATGTTTCTCATACTGGTTAATAAAGCTCTGTGGCCAATGAGATAGCAACATAGGCGGGGCTAGGAGACAAGGAGGAAGTGGGAAGGAGAGTCGAGAGGTAGCCCAGGGAAGAAGGAAGACGCCTGCTGCGGCTCCCCGATAAGATGACCACGTGGAAATACTTAGATAAGTAGAAATGGGTTAATATTTAAGACAGAGCTAGCCCATTAACAGTAATGGTAACTGGCCAACAGGATTGTATCAAATACAGAGTCTCTGAGTGTTATTTGGGGATGGCGAGGCTGAGGGCACAGACTGGCTGGTTGGCGGGCTGGCAGAAACATACATGCTACATTGACTGTTTAGAATAAATGGTTTTTAAAGCCCTAAACCACATCCTGGCATCTTGCTTAACAGGCAGTGGGTTGTTTTGCATGAGCAGGCCATTTGTTAGAAGCTACATTAGTTAGGGCATCTTGACTTTGGGTTCCTAGGATAGAGATGGGCAATTTTCTAGGATTATCCATCAAGAAGATCAAATTGTAATTAAACCTAAAATGGCCTCATCAAAAATCCAAGATGCAGGATCCTCTGCTCTGTCTTGCTCTATCACAACTTTTTTTTTATTTTTTTTAATAATATAATTTAAAAATTATACATGTGGATCCCAGTTTTCTCTCCCTTCCTCCCTCCAACAACTTCTTATCCAAATCTGCCAAGTGGCCGTGGCCAATTGAGCAAAAATTTTCTTCCAATATTTTCATAGTCTTATAATTTCATAAGTTTTATAATCTTATAAACTCTATAATCAAGTTTATAAATCATATATACATATATGTGAAATTTAAAGTCTCTAGATCATATATATATGATCAATAGATGATGAAGAAATGATAGATAGATAGATGATAGATAGATAGATAGATAGATAGATAGATAGATGATAGATTAGATAGATAGATAAAGATGGCACCTTCTGAGCTCCTGAGCATGGCTGTATAATTTACTTTGCTATGTGACTCACTTACCTTGAAACCAAATCAGTAAAAGACAGAAGATAATCAGCATTGGTTAAAACACCATTGAGTGTGGAATATAGAATAAGTGCTGTCTATTCATAGTTAACTTCATGTGGATTAAAATTAATTTGTTTAATCCATTGAAACCTACAGTGGAGATGCTTTTTGTTTTTCTTATTTTATAATAGAGAAAACAGATAGAAAAATCATTGGAAAAGCCATTTATTCAACTATCTTCCATAGGTTTGCAAGTCTTCTACTGACTCCTATAGAATTATATAAAGTGTTGTGGAAATAATGGAAATTTAAAAATTCAGTTCTTTATTTTCTGTTCTTTGATTAATCCTATACAGCAAAATTTCACTGCCAAATACAAGATGCACTTTCGTGAAGTGCTTTAATCTGTTTATTCATCACTTAAGGGTACATTAGAGAGTCTGGGAACCTGATCTTTATTTTCTCACTAACAGATGTTGATACTAAGAAACATGTAATTGAGCACTTCGGGGCAATTATTTTAAAATATAGCGCTCACCTTTCCAATAACTTTCTATGTGTTTTCTCAAAATTAAGACACATTTCATGTTGACTCATCAAATGGCCCCATGCCTCCTCCTTCGAGACAATCCTACCTCAAAATATACTGCTTAAAATTGCCAACCCAGTACAAAGGTAGAGCATCAGGGCTCCTGCATATTCAGAGCCGGCTGTCACCAGGTCTGGAGCCGCTTACCAAGGCATTTTAAACCTCTCACAGTGTTCCTTTTCCTCACATCCAGGTGATTATTGCATTCAGAAATCATTTTTCTCCCTTTCAATAATTCCAGAATCTCAAAGTGCACCTGTATCAGCTGAAATTTTAAAAGATAATTTAAATAAGCCAATTACTTGATTTCTCCAAATGTGCAGTGCTTTGAGATATCTTTTGATTTGTATCTGCAATTTTTACCTAGCACTTCATGGCTTTGTTCACTCACTCTACCATCGCCTTCCTCTAAGCCAGGACCTTCTTATTGCTCTCTTGCTGAAATATATATTAGTTCGTCCTCATCCTCTACACAGAATTATAGATCTTCCCATGATAGCTACATTGAGCTTTTGTGAAACCCCTCTTACAATAGCCTTATCTCAGTTGCCTAAGCTAACTGCCTTTATACTAATTCTCTTCATAAATTCTGATGTTAATTCCCATAGGGCACATAATATGGAATTACAGATCTATGCCCAGTATAGTGTTTTTTCAATGATTGCATAACAGTTTCAGTGAATATAAATTTTTATTAGAACAGCAACAGGTTATTACGTTACTATCATCTAGACCTCTGTTCTGAGTTTATGATGAATGCCAGTTAAATCTATGGACAATATGGTTGAAGAATGTGAGATAGAGCTGCACAAGGCAGTGCGGATCTACTATTTAATTACTTGGCAAGCTGATTCCAGGAAAAATGAGCTCAAAACAACTTTGGCAAGACCTGTTTCAAAATAAAAACAGATCATGGATTGCAGGAAAGTATCTATTTTGAAAATAAATTTAAAATTAGAACATGGGTTACAGAGCCCTGTCCCCATGTCTGATTAACTCCATGTTATAGCAGCTCTTCAGGAGTTAAGCATGGGTAATAATATTTTTATTCTAGAGAGTTGCCTTGCTATTTTATTGGGTAACAAATCAATATTTGTCATTTATTAATAAGCCTTAATAAAAATTGAGGATTTTTAGATCTCAAAATCACTACATAGACAGGTAGTGAATTTCTGATCTTTCTGCACCTACCTTTCATGTTCTGCTATTACAGGATTGATTTTAGAGATTGAACTCCAAGTGCCATGTATCATATTCTTAAGTTGATCTCATTTCCTTAAAACATTTGAAGTAGGTAAAATATAATTCAGAGTAGCTCAATGTTGACTTCCATTTTTTTCTACTGGAAAATATTATATTTTACATTCCTACACACCTTGTGAAACTAATTACCAAATAATACTGGTAATACCAATGGGTGAAAACACCTTAACAAATGCAATAATCCAAACACACAAGCAATGCAGAGTGAATTGGGAGCTCAGTTAAGATGGTATAGTAGCTTTGTATTTTTATTTCCTTTTCATACATAATTTTGACTTCAGAAGCTAAAAGTAATTAATGTGGTAAAACCTGGAAAAGTTTCTAAACTATTTAGAGCCTGCATTTCTTAGCCACTGCAACTATTTTTCTTTTATTCATAACATAACAATATGTTATTTTTTAAGTGGTTAGAGATAAAGAGAGCCAATACTCATTCTATTTTGGTAGTTAGTCTTCTTCTAAAATAAATGTACTCTCCTCATTGCAAACTACTCCAAAGTGAAGGCACCTTGGAAATGAAGTCAGTGCAAGGAAAATTCTATAATCTGTATGTCCCTATGTCCCTAAATTACATGTTAGTATATTGGTCAGTACTTTAATATTTTTGAGAAGCTTGTTTGAAAGTGATTTTATTTCAACTTTTACATTTTTAGAAATTATGGGTAGCTAAGATAATATTATAATTATAGGTTTGTAGCAAGGCAGACTACTAATAATTTGTCTTTGAAGATATACCTATGGAAAAACCCTTTGTCTTAAAAAATAAATAAATAAAAGATATATTTAGGCCTTTGCAGGTATGGAAAGAACAGCCGTAGCTCCAACCCAGACCTCTTGGCTTGGGCTGGCAGAAATCAACAATGAGCTGGCCAGACAGGATCTATTATGATGAGTGAGTATTGGGTGAGAAAATGGGAAAGGGAGACAGAAAGCTTTATGTGCTGAGTAGAGAGGTGATGAAAAGACAAGGGCGGTGAGGAATGGGTAAACAAGGGTCATCTTCTTGCCACTGGAGGCAATTGTAATATCTGTGCCTGGATTTCTATCTAGGGCCATATCCTGGTTCTTGGCCCTGACACAGCATTGGACATCTGTATTGATGTTCATGGCTCCTGTTACCATTGAGGGCCCTGTAAAAACATGGAGTCTGGGATACCATCTGTGACCATGTTAGCGTCTGAGGAATGTGACCCCATAAGTGTGAGCGGCCAACTGAAAATGGTGAAAATTGTCAAGGACCCTGTTGGGTTGACAGCCCTGCTGTAGCCAGGTCTATGGCTCCTGTTACTGCTTGAAGCCTTAACAGATGTCCAAGATCTGTGCTGCCACCTAGGGACATGCTGGTGTTCAAAGACCATGATGCAACTGGAAACATGCAGATCTAGATGACCTATAATGCCAACTAGGACCCTGAAGATATCCAGGCAAAGACTGCTGCCAAGAACACATGTCTGGGTTTGTGATCCTACCAAACCTAGGTCTTTGTTGATGCCAATGGTCCATGTTGCCACCAAAGATCACATGGGTGTCCATGATCTTGGATGCTACCTATGCCCATGTTGGCGTCAGATGTTCTTGCTTCTGCCTGGCCCATACAGACTTGAGTGACATATGTTTCCACCAGGGGCCATGATACCATATGTGCTCTAGCTGCAGCCAGGATCTGCATTGGTGTCCAAGGCTACTGTTGTCATTGTGGGCCTTGTGACACGTGGAATCATGTTTGTGTTCCAGAGACATGCTGATGATGGGTCCATGCCCATTTGAATGACCTGAATTGCTAATCAGGGTCATGGTGGCATCAGGGCTTGGGTTGCTGCCAAAGACAATATACTCCCTGAGGGCCTTGATGCTGCTTGAGCCATGCATACCAGAGTGGCCTGCACAGCCACCTGGGTCCACATGCTGTTCTGGCCTTGGATGTATTCAAGGGCTGTATCTGAGTCCATGGCCCTGACACAACTATGGTCTATGCTGATGACTGGTTCATTTGACACTGAAAGGAGGGAGTTGACCCTGCCCTTCTTCAACTTGGGGGTTTGAGGGAGAGTCACCTGTGCAATCATGACCTGTCCATCATGTGGTGTCATTGTGAAAAAAGGAAAGATTCCCCCCTCAACTTTCACCTTTCTATACCTATTGCAGATGAGAAATATAGACATGGGATAATGAAAATGGAGGAGCTGGCCTTGACCCTCATTAACTGCAATACTCCGAAAAGCAGGGTCTGTACCTCTCCTGAACAAAAAAAGTAGAGCTGGCCCTGTTGGCGTTGGTACAGATGAGACAGACAGAAGTACATGAGAACAGGAGAACTGGCCCCATTCTTTGTTGCTTGCTATACTGGCTGAGTTAGCCAGGCAGTGATGTAGCGCTTACCTGGGTGGTGACAATGAGGGAGAGCAGTTGGGCTCACCAACCCAACTATCAACCAGACCCATAACCAGGTCTATGAGTTAACTCACCCTAACATCCACCTCATCTATGAAATGCTGGAACATATGAAGGGCCTGGACCTACAGGTCCAAAGCTGCAGGAACACTGTGACACATGGCAACAACAGGATATCCAATAGTAGTCCTGGTCAGGATCTGGTGTTAGATAGTGTAGCAGAAGCCAGAGACTTCAAGCCAGACCAATGACCCATTGCAAACAACACTTACAAGTAATGATGCATGTACTAAAAGATATACTGTATGATGCACTGGGCCATAATACAGCTCCCACACTGAGATTTGTTCATTTGTTTGTTTGTTTGTTTGGTTGGTTGGTTGGTTAGTTGGTTGGTTGGTTGGTTGGTTGGTTTGGGGTATGGGGTTTTGAGCTTTTCTTTTAAATTATATTTTTTTTGAGGGGAGAAGTTGATAGGGCAGAGGGCAGATATAAATAGAAAAGGAAATAAGTGAAATTGAGATATATGATGAAAATCCATAAAATGAATTTAAAAGAATTTTAAAGACATTTTTTTTAAAAAATATCAGAAATATCTGGGGCTAAAAGATGGCTCAGTAGTGAAGAGTACTTGATATTTTGAAAAACTAGTTTGACTCTGAGTACCCTGTACCCCCAGCTCCAAGTATCCATTAACCTCTTCTTTTCCTCTGTAGGTACCTGCACACACACACACACACACACACACACACACACACACACACACACACACACACAAAGACAGTGGAAGATTTTTCTCTAAGATTCATAACTTCACTAACTCTAGGAACTAGGTAGGTTTCCAACAGCAATCATAATATCCTCCTAGTGAGTAGACCTTAAGTCCAATTAGATAGCTATTGGTTACTGCCAAGATATGAGTGCTACTACTGCATTTTTAGGAATATCTTGCTGTGCTAGTATCTGTTGTAGTTCATACGCAATAAAAACACAGGGTAGGATTATTAGTTCCTTTATTCCCTTAGCAACTTGTATTGTACCTTTTGGCAGTTTGAAAGCAAGCCCTCAGGGAGGAGGCATTCAAGTTTTAAACTCACAGGGGATGTAGCTCTTACCTCTAATCAAAGAAGCAACAGAAAGAGGCCATTTCAGAAAATTACAACTGGTCAACAGACAAACAACAGTTAATCCTGGGCTTCTCAGTTCCAATGGATACATCTACAGAAAGCATCTTGACAGGAATATCAGAGAGACTATTAAAGCCACAGGTCCAGAAAACCTGCTTTGAGTCATTTCTCTTACAAATGGCCAGGAAACTACACACATAACTGCTTTGAGAAAAAAAAAAAAAAAAAAAAAAAAAAAAAGAAAAAAGGATACCTCATGTTGCCTCTCTCTTATGCAAAGAAGTACAGGCAACTAAAACTGCTGAGACAGGGAGTATTAATCATCTCCAGACATAAATAATTGTTTATGTAATCCCAAGTGGCCAGATCTGAACTCGTGTACATAGAAGTACACCAAATTGAGTCAGCATGCTGCATTTAATTGTATTTATACACTTACACATTTATGTACATAAGTAACAATAACAACAGTAGAAGTGACATGAATTTGAAGAAGAATGTAGGAAAATACATGGAGAGGACTAAAGGGATGAAATAGAAGGGGAAATGATATAAATATATTTTAAAATAAAAAAACATGTTTTTTCTTACACTTCGTTTATTGTGTGTGAGTGTGCATGTGCGTATAGGTACCTATACATCTCATTCATCAATGTAATGCAAATTTCTTGTCCTTGAAAGTTACTATTACCAACTATATAAGATAAGGAAATGTAGGTTAGTAATTAGTAACCTATTACAATTGAACTTGTAGACACATTAGATATGTTTTCAAGGTCAAAGAAATATATTTTAGAAAGACAGGTCTTCTTCAAACACTTCAGAGACATACAAAATATGACATTTAAAGCACTTTGATAACACAGTTTCAATAACATGGATATTAAACCTATTAGCGGTATAGGTACAATACCTTGAACCATATTAGAAATGTTAATGTACAGTATGTTTTAAATTATCTCAAATTTATATGAAAATATAGAATATGGTATGTAACATACAAAAGTTTCTCTGTGCATGTGTGAGCATGTACATTTGAGCATGGATTTTTTTTTTTGATTGGAGGACATGAATTTACCATAGTGTATGTGTAGAATTTAGGGAACATTGTATTGTTGAAGCTGATTCTATTCTTCTACTGTGTGACTCAAACTCAGTTCATCAGCTGTGGTGGCTAGGCCTTTGCCTGTATCAGTACAATTTGCTACATCTGTTGGTATGTTATGCTTCAAATGCTTAGAGAAGACAGTATTTTGTAGTTCAGCTAAAACCTGCTAATTAATTTTAGTTTAGGTTTTTTGTTTGTTTGTTTTACTTATTTCCTTCAAGCATGAATTCCATTAAAAGTGTACTTAATAAGATGTTGTAAAAAAAACTTTCTAAATATAAAATATCAATGGCATAATTGTGAGTAGTACAAGTAAGATGAATATTAAAATCAGATGGTAAGACTGCAAACCCACACAAAGAACTATCGACAACTATGGGATACCAAGAGCTACAGAAGTAGGCTTCCCAAACTGAAAGTACTAAAGAGTAGACCAATTGATTATCAAATGCCAATTGCTCATTCATTTGCATGTATGTGCAAATTCATGCATGTCCAAAAATAAATATAAAGAGTACATGAATTTAAAAGAGCGCAAGGTGGTACATATATAGGGAGGAAGAAAAAGAATAGAGAATTTGTGTAATTTTTATATTACACTCTCAAAATTAAAAATAATTAAAGACTACAAAAGGGGGTGGGGGGGAAGAAGACAGTCAGTGTGCTGAAAACATTAGCCAGTGGTTAGTTCTCTATGGAATCCAGAGAACCCAGATTGGTTTCTAGCATTCATATCAGGAGACACACTTTTGTCTATAATTCCAGCATGGGGAGGATACCCAAAGCCCCTTTCTTGCTTCTGCAGGCATCTGTGCAACTCTGACAAACATGCATATACACAAATTGAGTCAGAAAAGAATAGTTCAAATAGTAGCAACATTTTAAGTAACCCAGATACACATACACAATAATATGCCCCCTGACATATGATACAAACTAACACATGTAATTTGAATATTATCTTCATACAGAGCTTTATGTGTTTTTAATAAAAGAAGTCAAAGAATATATGAAACTTCTGCTTAAACTATGTTTTCTTTGTTATTTGTATCAGATTGCTTCAACTTCAATGTATTTTTGTCAGTTTTCTCTATGAGAAATATTCTCAACAGATAGTTTTTGAAATTAAGCAAATTTTTCAAGAGAATTAAATAGAGAATGGAAAATTTGTTTAAAAGAAAAATACCTTTCACTTTAAAGTAAATATATCATAAATATAATCATATATGGCTCTATACACATGACATTTCTATTGTGTATCTTATATATATTGTAATTCATATTCTTTTAAGTATAATATTTACATTTTATAATAATTTTAGATTTTAATACTTACAATTTTTAAAAATTATTTTACTATTACTTTTTGTCTTGTACCTCTCCTTATAACTTGTGTCAAATCATTGATTTATGAAATTTCTTATGTTTCAGCATTTATATTTCCTGTGACAAACAACCATTAAGGAGAATCAGAAAAGTCTCTCTTTGCAGTACCTTTATTTCAGTAAATTCTTATAACATTTATTACTAAATTATCCTTTAAAAGTTTAAAGTATTAATACTGGAGTTTAGCTCTATTAAACAACTGCTATAAATATTAATGTCTTCTTTTGTTTTGAAGTAAAACTTTCTCACTTTTCACTGTTTACTTATTTCATTTAAAACAAAAAAAAAAGATTCTGCCTTTCTCAGCAGATGCCTTGATATTAAACTTTTAGTGCTATTTGGATATTCTGTGGAGATAAGACAATTCCTAGTAAAAGCCCATGTAAAAGTTGAGGGGATAATATGTTCTTGTAGGCTTAAAATATATTGAATAATGTATTCTTGGGTAGTAACTAATAAATGTAACCTGAGAGAGAGAAAAAAAATGTAACAGGAAAGATAGGAAACTATAGAGAGATTAGCCAAATGTTACCATGTGACAACTTTTATTTAATTCTAGTATACATTTCTTGAAATGTATATACACTTTTGTCTGCCCCAGAAAAATGGCATAAGAGTGCACTTACCAGAACCTCCCAAAGACAAAGCCAAAGAAGCCAGCTTACCCCATATCCTAGACAATATAGCTTATGGATATTTCATGGAAAGTGGTCAATAATGTACATTTTCTCTATAATAGCTTTTACTGTGCTTCTTTATTTGCCAATTTGTTTTCTATAAAAGTTCATAATCAATATATCCAACTGTTTGCAAAATATGTGATAAATATTTATTATGGTTGTATTTATTTTGAGTAAATAAAACATTTACTAAATTGAATTATCCACAACATGGTGTGTCTCTCCAATATTTAAGTCTTTATATTCATTAGTTGATTTTAATAATAAATGCATATGAATCTGTATATTCATTACAATTCTGATGTTAGATCCCCTGCATTCACTTTATGTACATTCAGATTTGCTCTAAGATATTAGAGTTCCATGGGTTTTTTTCTCTACTTTTCATAAGTTTAAATCCTGTTTTCTTAATTTTGGGAAGAATAACAGCTCAGGATGTTCCGGCAATTGTTTTTCCTTTCTCACCAAAGATCTTTACCTCTAAGTTTTTCAAATATTATTATATTCCTACAATAAGACTTCTAATTTATTTTCTATCTAGGTTTTCAGTATTAAGTTTGGTAAATAAAAATGGAGTGTTTGCTCTTACAGGTACCTTACGACTTTCTTTCCGGGCTGAGGTCCCATGTGAATTTTGCCAGACACACTGAACTGATTTTTCTACTTCAAAATGACTTTCCATTAGGCCCATTCACATACATATACATGATACTTAAATGCTGTCTATTCAATTTTGGTTAAAGTCTGAAAAGAGAGAGAGTCCAAGTGAATGTATAAAGTTTAGTGTAACATTGGAGTTAAGGAAAGAAGGCAGCAATCTCAACTAGTTTGTCATTAAGTCAGGTAAATATGCATGAATACTCTTGCATTTGCAGTCTTGAAGATCACTGTGAAAACAGCCACTGTGCACACTACTTGTACAGAAAATATCAGTGTGCGTTCAGTGTGCTGGACTGCTCAGATAAAAAAATGCAAATACAGACACATACTGGAAAGAAGTTTCTTAGTAAATGTGTCCCAGAAACAGTGATTTCGGTAATATGAACCTCATTATGCACCAACTCTTCCAGATTTCCCCCTAGGCACCCCACAAGCAAACATATGCATATACCAACGTACTAATGAGACAGTGAGCTCACTTCTCAGGAGAGCTCTTCACGTTTAACCCACTTGACATGGTAATGGGATCAGGCTTACTGTCTTAACTGGATATACTTTCACTTTGCACCAATTAGCCCTTCAGATTTTTTAGTAAACTTTAAAGCTTCTGTAAAGAAGTCTCAAATAGTCATATAAGTAGAGTGTTTTAATTTGATTTCATAAGGATTCTGGCGTTTATGGACTCATTTACTAAACCATGGGTTTTGTGCATGGATCTGCTCTCGGGCTCAATCTTCTCTAAATCATGCTTTGACCTTGATCTAATTGTAAAATGATGCTAATTTCCTCTACAATTAGATCAAGTGTATAAGGCACATTGGCATAACTTTGACATACAACACAGTGAAACATTTTTAACTAACATTCTAAGCCAGACTAAATTCTACTGTAAAATACTCATGTAACACACACACATACACACAGAGTTAATATGAAATCATTCCAGATTTAGGTGCTATTTTGAGTGTGTATACATAGATGTAGTCATGTTTTGCCACATGTACAAGAAAGAAAAACATTGGCCAGGGTGTTCATGAGTAGCAGCTCATTTTGTTAGAATATTCCTTTCCTAGCATGCCTCATTGAGACTGACATAGTCCACCCACATAATCTGCTTGACTGCTGTTTTTTCTGAAAGCACCCAGAATATACAGTGTCTTCCACTATATTGAATATTGCAAAATCTCTCCCATATCTTTTATTTTTATTTTGCCATCATGACTCAGCAGATACTCTTCAGGGTTTCGTTCAGGAAAACTTGGATTATTCCAATATATCTGACTCATAAACCTTTCAGTGACATTTACTCTTGTATTACAAAATAAAAGTCTATAGTCTCATGTTGCTTACTATATGTCAAATATTAAATAAAATGTAAATGTCACATGAAGTAAATGATTGAAAAGAGGATATAGCTGTAAACCACTACAATGTCAAAGGGGGAAATAAGTTGTTATTTAATGTTTCTTGAAAAGAAGTTTCCAAACTCAAAGCTTCAGGGGCTTACAGCACTCCTCTGAAGTCAGCAGCCAAAGGATTCAGAGTCTAGGAAGAAAAATATTAATCTGTGAAATAAATAATCACTAAGTTAAGGGTTAGGAATATCCAATGTATATTTTTAGCCTTGTTGTTTTTAAATTTCTACATATTATGAAGTAAAAACATAAGAAAGCAGGAAATAGTTCCCTCTTTCAGTGAGTTATTACTATACAAATCTTTTTTCTGAATTTTGTTCAAGATCATGAAAATATGGTGTGGAACTTCTATATGGGAAGTACATTTGGAGTAATTATTAAACTTGACACTTAGACTAAGAATTGAAACTTTTGAGGTTATATTGTAGAGAATAAATTTTTGTAATGTAAGATAAAAGGTATAACACACAGATACTTTTTTTTTGAGGATCAGTGTCCCTTCATTCTCCCAGAGTTTAGGTGCCTTACTGTCTTCTACTATTAATATTTTATACAAATATTTTAGAGAAACATTTTCCCTGAAATACCTAATGTATTAAGATGAAATATCAGAATTGATACAAAGTCTTGAAGCATATATATGTATATATACATATACATATGTACATATATGCATATGTTACACATGTATGCAAATATATGGATCTATACAGATACACAATTACTTATAATTTAGTTGATCATTTCTCAACTTATATTTTTTTATAGGACAATACCTTCTTGAAGGTATAACTCTATTGAGATAATTACTCCTTATTTTATTAGAATAAATCAAATGAAAATTTAAATGAATGAATTAAAAATGCATTTGTTACATTTTCTCTTCTTTTGCTTGTATTGAGAGGAATCATCCAGTTACAAAAACTTAAATTTTTGTCTCTTTTCCAAACAAAACAAAATAATACATAGGGAGACAAATTAATTATACTCAATCATGCTGGCATTTGTATAACTGTGTCTTAGTTTCTTTGTAATTATTATAATTTCATAGTGAACATCTTTGGTAAAGGACCCTTCTATTAACTCATTTTCCAATGGCTTCTCGACTTCTAAATTCAAATATCTTCAGCTGATATTGCTAGTCATGGACTCCTGCAGCAGCCCCGCTCACATTAGTATGGCCCCTTAAAAAAGCATCTTTAAGCTTGAATGTTTACTGCCATTTGTATTGTGTTTTCAATGATAATTTAAGTATTATTTTATTGGTATTTAATTATTAATATTAATTATCATTGTTATCTTATGATTATCAAGTTTTAGTCTATATTTAATTTTCACACTAATGCATAATAATAATTATTATCCATTTACTTTTAATGGGGAACAAACATAAAATGTAAAAGGGTTTTACACGTGATCCAAAGATTCAGGTCTAAAACATCGAAAAGTAGGTCATGAAATTGAATTCTTGCCGATTATTAAAGTACACTTTGTTAATGCTTAAATTCTATTTCCTCTCTGTAATTTTAAAGTTAATGAGACAATATTTGCTGAGCATTATTTGCTATAGTGTTTTCCAATGTTTCCTATCATTAAGTCATATTTGGTTTTACAGTCATCAGCCACACAAGTCTTTTTCTCTTCAATTCCATTTCAAATATAAGAATAGAGTATTAGCACTTTTTAATTTTCTATGTAGACTTTCTTTATATCTTTTTCCCAAGCTTCAGTTGAAATCAAACAAGGAAATTGAAACAAAATGAGAGAGATCTCACCAATATCCATGTTCTAAATTGTAGGGGGGGGAGATGTTATAATTAAGCTCTCATTCCACCAAGACTCTTGAATTAAGTGCTTCATAGTCAAAAGTATGTTTCATGTCAGTATTTACCACACATTTCTATGAGTATGGTTGTGTAGAGGTAACGATGGTCTACTGCATTCATATACGTGGAACACTGGATTAGAAAAGGACAAACTACAGGCTTCTGATTTTAAGATATAAAACAATGTCAGGGAAATTCCAAGATCTCTGCTCAGTGAGTGAGTAACACTAAGAAGTGGTGACAAAATTCACATAGATCATAATTAAACTTCCAGAGAAGCAAGGGGATTTTTGCAGCAATGGTCATGGGCCACTTCCTCTAGTATGAACAGGTTTGCATATGCTTTAAAATGAAGGGAGTACTTCCTAAAGGCATCGAAGTTCCAGTATGAGGGAGGGAATACAGAAGGAGAATTTCAGCAGAGAAACATTAGAGAAATGTAAGAAGAGGCCTCTATTATCTTCATAGAACGCAGCAGAAAATGAGATTGTTCACACTGATTGTACAAACATCAACTCAAGTAAACACAACAGAAGCTTATGCATACACAGACTGTCTGGAACGCAATTAGTACCAACCGTGTTTTACATATGGATATTGTTTTATAGGCTTCATTGAATCCCCATAGCATTCTTTTCAGGCAGACAAGGCAGAAAAAAATGAGGACTGAAGCCACAGAAATGTTAAGGAGCCTGTGCATGGAACACAGAGGCAGACAGAATAAAATCTCTACTCCATGAAAATAGCTGGTCAAGTGCCTAGTTCATTACAATACACCCCCAACTTTCAAGCCCCATTAGCAGTACAGTGACAGTAGAGAAAATCACAGCCAGTCTGGGTCCTGATTAGCCAAAGAAGTTAATGTTCTCTCCACCACAGCATGAAAAAGTCACTTCCATAACAAATGGAGGTTTAGTTTTCTCTCTGACCACGTAAAGGAGTAAAGGGTGATAATGACATTCTCATTATTTTAGGAACATATTTGCATTTGTAATGATACTGCTCCTACCAGACGTCAGAGCCACAGAGACAACTGTCTGAATTAATTATATTTGTTTGGCTGATTAGATAAAAAATGCAAACAAACAGCACATCAAACTTTAAGATTATTTAATACTTTTTTTGAAAGGGAAAGGGCCTCTGAAGTTGGTCTTCTTTCGACCTCAAAAAAATAGATCACTAAATCATGCAGCTGAAACAGTTCTTTAAAAAATACCCCCAAAATTCCTGCATTTTTCTCAAGAGCTTGAAGTAGGCACATCAATCTACATAATATCAGCATTGATTTATTACTGTGTATTCATTTCTCAGATTAGCCTGCTCAGTTTGCATGAGTTCTTCCCCCATAACTCTATAGGAAGTGAAAGCTTAAACAGTGACCATTTAGGAGACGGCAAATTTTAATTGGGATTAGTGATGCTAAATCCCTCCCCTGAATTTATCACACTGTGCAATTTGCTTTGCAGAGGCCTCTGACCACACCTCCCCTTTGCTGATCACTAAGCCCTTGATAAATGAAGCAAGAATGTTGTTCCCTCCCTGTCCACATCCATTGACAGCCTGATCTCTGCATTTGTAACTTCAGGGCCTCCATCCAAATGCAGTTGAAACCTTTGCAAAGATTTGGACATTTCTGTACATCACACTCTCCTAGAGTGAGAATAATGGTCCAAAGCTTTATTATTTTTCCTTTGTAATTCCTCTTCCCTGCTCTACACTACTTTAACCTACACTATGAACTGCATTTATTTCCACCCTGCTCAACACCTTTCAATGTGATTTGTCACTTAAATTCCAAAATTTACAATACAATTATGCTGTAATCATCTTCCCAATTTTATGCCCTACCCCTTCATTATCTAGCCTTATAAAACTATACCTGTATTTGCATCAGTGACATCTATTGCTCTTGATTCCATATACTTACATACACATCTTTTAGCATATATTTTTAGGTAGTTTCTAATTTCTAGATTTGAGAATACTGTATTATGATAAAGATACACTTGAATGTTACTTCTTAAAATGAATGGTATTTTCTGTTGTGTGGTATAAAATAAATTCACCAAATCTGTCATGAAGCAGTGGGCAAGGGGAGAGGGAAATATTTGTACATGTGTGTGAATGCATGTTTGCACATGTTCTTGATATTCTCAACAGTCATATCAAGAATGAAATTTTGAGGCAAGCAAGAGAGTAAAGAGATCTGGAATGCTATATTATTTATTAAAGTAAAAAGTCAAAAGGGGGCTGGTGGGGTGATTCAGGGTTAAAGAACACTTAATGGTCTTTCAGAACACCCAGGTATAGTTTCCAGTATTCACAGAGCAGCTTACAATGATCAGTTACTCTAATTCTAGGGGATTGATGTCCTCTTCTGGCCTAGGAGGCACCAAGCAAAGCATCCATACATACACACTTAAAATAAATAAATCTACTATAAAAAATAATTATCACTACATATTGTTTTCATGCAGGACACAACCTACACTAAGGGACTTCATTTCACAAATAGATTTAGTGATGTCATGAGACTTGAAAGAACAGGATCCCACTTTTGTATAGTTTAAAGACAATGATGATAAAGAGTACTCTGAGGCAGCATCTACAAGGGACCAGTGTCTCACACATTGTAGTCATGAGTATAGAACATAGTGTGCTAGAAGAAGAGTTCACAGATATATTAGCTAACATTCACTTTCTAAGATTCCCTATATTGGAAAGTAGTCAAGGATGGAAAAACCAAAAGAATGAGGATAGCTGCTATAATCATTATCATTGTCATCACCATCATCATCATCACAGTTTCCCAGATATCTGTTACTTACTCAATTTGCATGGACAGAATGTATTAAAACTATGACAGCTTGTATAAGAGAGAGTAACATGCAGCAAGAGAATAATGGTAATCATTACAACATCCAAACACCAAAGGGACTGGCTATGGTGCTGTTTCCTTCTGTAATTCACATACTAGAGAAAAGAGAACCTCTGCACATTTTCTAGATGAAGTAATTGACTTTGTATCACTGGACACTTAAAACCCTGTCTGGTGCTAAAATACAAAACAAATAAAGTTGTGAATTAATAATTTTGTGGAACATAGTGTTAAAAACAAGGTTGCATAGCTTCAACAGCTAATTTTATAGGTCAGTTTTAATTCTCTGGCATTAACAGCTGAAATAAAATGCCACCTCTGCTTATATCCGTGGAAAATGCTTTCAGAATACATGAGCATGTAAATCAGTATAGTTAGGTTAACCTCACTTATTTGTGAAATCATGAAATGCCTTGGGAACAGAATAGTAGCAAGGAAACTATACCAGCAATGTAGTACTAAAGCAACAGTACTTGATTCACCTTCTTTGATTGTTGATGCTTGTCATATGTATCCCTCTAACTTGACAATGATTTGCTATATCAGCCTGCTTGATTCTGCAGCCTGAAGGTGCCTGGGAGCATCAGACTCCTATTGCTTTCAGCAGCATGAAGGAGTTTGGTAGCCCAGGGGAAAACAACCAAAATTAAAATTTGAGCCTTCAGTGCAGTTTCTATCAATTCTGGATCAGCTTTGTATCATTGTTAAGCTGAAAATCCTAAATTGCAACATTTTTCAAAGTGGGATTAAAAGGGTGCAACCCAGTTATATGACCAAGTATAGGGTAAGTTGATAGAATATGTAGACTACTGTTTCTAAGTCTAACTATCGTACTTCTTCAGCACCTCCTTAGACTAAAAATCAAAGACACATCCTCTTAACAGAATTCATATTTCTAGGTTCAAAAGTAATATGGTATGTGTGTGTGTGTGTGTGTGTGTGTGTGTGTGTGTGTGTGTGTGTGTGTTTGTATACTTCCGTAGCTGACAACACAGCCTGCACCAGCATTCTGTGTAACACAGAAAAGGATAAAAGAAAAGAACTCAATTCCTAAAATGAATAGAAATATTAAGCTATATGACTGAAGCATATGTTCCACTGAGGCAGAAGTAACGTAACAATCAGAAAATCAACAGAAATATAATAACAGTTTTTTTAGGTAGAACACAGAGAATGTTTCTGGAATTACTGAAAAAAAAAAAAGGTGACAAAATCTTCCATAGGTTAGAAATTCTCTTAATGGACATGAGCACATTATTACATCATCTTTGTAAATTCCATGGGTAACACAAGAAATATATGTGAAACATAATAACAGTTTACAAATAAATGGGCTGACTCAACATGATTTCTAGAGTAGGACCTGAAATTAAGGAAATTTCATCACAGGGAGGTATGGGAGTTGGTCCTATTCCTAAGGTTTCTGAAAAGAACTGGGCATATGGCTTTGAACAGCTTCCTTTACAATGCCTCTTCTCTTTATAAGATATTTGGCCTTTTGTGAGTGGAGCTACAGCTGTCTCCGAAAATGGCAACATCTGATCCTGAGGTCTGGAGTATAAAGCATTTGAAAATGTCACTCGTTTAAGGTTATTCTCTAGTACTAAGAGCTTAGAAAAATGTTTAGTAGTCAGATACGGTAAGGGAATGAGAATAGCCAAGCTACTCTATTTATGAATGCAAATAAAAGAATACGTGCATCCTTACTTTGAGGAATTCACATTGATCCATCAAACTGAAAATTTGAATCTAGGAACAATAGAAATAATAAAACTATTCATTTCTTTCTGAAAGATGTACAACTGAGTATTGAATGATAGCTGATACATGTCTCTAATAAATGGGGGTAGACTGTTTGGCATTGAAGGAAATTTCATTAATAGAATGTATAAATAAGGTAATATTAATCTAGGTTCAATTCTCCTCTTGTTAGCCATATCATCTCACTCATTAAAGGCAGACTCCTGGAGACATCTGGAGAGCTGATCATGGATGCAAGGTTTTGCCTACAACAAATACCAGATGGAAGTTAAATTTAGTTTGACTTATTAGAGTCCTTCATTCCATCACTGAAGTAGCTAGGCTACTACAGGAGTTGTTTGTTTAACTGGGTAGTGATGAAGAGGAGGCTGGTTTGTGAATTAGTACAATTGCCTCTACATTGGTTATAGCTATTGAAGTTATGGACAAATTTTATTACAAAACTTTTCCCAGGGATATTTATTCAGAGCTAAATTGAACGGAGGTCACACAATATGGAACACTCGAATAGCAAGTGAATTAGTCTGCCCAGAGTGTTCAGGGAATGTAGTACCTGCTGGGACAGAGAAACAGGAGTTTCCAATCTTACACTGAGGTTTTGGAGACATTGTCCTTAAACCCTTAAACTAGCACAGCCCCAGTGACATATGGCATATTCTAAGGTCTGGAAATATCTGGCCACAGTTGTAAAACAGCATATGGGAATGTGACCAAAAGTTCTAGGAGCATTCTGTGCTGAACACTGTCCATGAGGTAAACTTTGCTCTACGAAGGAATTTGTAAAAAGTCTCATCCATTTTTTGTTTGTCTTTGGAGATGGTAAGTAGTTGGTTTTTTTTACTTGTCAAATTGAAATGATCTTAGATGTGCAAAAATTTTATAGAACGCCACAAAGATTTTCTAAATACCAAGCATCCACTTTCTCAAATGTTAACACTTGCTTCAGCTATAGCCAAAATATCATGAAAAAATGAATATTTTGATTGTCTAGGCTTTTGAACATTGTAGCTATACAACTTAACTAGCATATCTCAATTTCAATTCCTTTTCTGGTTGCTAATAGTAACTGCTATAGATACTTACCATGGGATGGATGTAGATAACATATTGAGTAACATATATCAGTGTTTCTTGGAATCTAAAAAATATCCAAGACAAATGATGAATGGTGTTATGTTTTGAGGAAATTGTTTTTCTATGATGCACTGAGCTTCAAAATGATGCTCATTAAAATCACAATAGTAGCAGTGACACACAAACATTTGTGATGTTCAGGGAGACAAGATGGAACTCACTTAATGGGACATATAAGCTGTCAGGGCTTTTTGACAGACACCTGGCCTCAAACAAGTTGACTCAAGAGTCTAGGATTAAGCTTCTTAAGAACAGTAATTCTTTTGAAAAATTTTTTAGGGCTTTTCTGTTTCTCTTGATATCTCAAGAAAAAATTCATGAGATTTCATGTCAATCTACATTCAGGTATTTTCCTCCTTTCATAGACCTCTGACACAGCTTCCCACAAAGCCTACTTTCTAGAATTTACTTGTGCTTCTTCTGTCTCTACTGATGGAGTTCTGGACCTAGCTGATGACTTCCTTCCAGTACAATTTTACAAAATTGGTTAATGTTGATTCTTTTTTCTATGATGGCATTAAAACATTGATGTCTCTCTTTTCATAAGTCTTGCACTTATTTTCCTTGCATTCTTGCTCAGAGAGAACATGCTTCCAGACCATAGGCTGCTCTGTAGGATGATCCATATAGTGGGGAGGGAAGGAAGCCTCTGAACAGCTGCCTATCGGCAACTCTAGCCCTTGTCCTATGATCTGTGTGACAATAAAGCACACCAACAGCCTGCAAGCAAGCTTGGAAGACTTGAACTTTGCTGAAATTTCAGGTAAAAGATATTTTATTTTATGTTTGTTCAGTGAAAAACTTTCTAGAATGCTTTGACTTGTTCAGAAAAAAATGCAGACAATCAAACATAATAAAGACTAGCTTTTTTTTCTGCCTGCTACAACATTATTTATTTGGTTATTTAGTGTTATTGAAGCTTTGGAAATATCCAAGATCATGAATGACCTCATGATCCTTCCATGACCTCACTTTGCAAACATGTACCCTTTTCTGCCCTGTCCCCAAAGCCCCTTCTGCAAGAAAAGTGGAAATATGGTCACCATTCTGTGTGAATCTTGTACCTGACTCATTGTTTTGGTTTCTGGCAAGTGAAAATTCCTAAGAGATTTGACATCTGACTTGACTTTTATTCCCTCTCAGTCTGTGTGGGAAGAACTAATAAGTGGACTATTAGCATATTTGGAGAAAAAGATATACCCTTCAATTAGTGTTTAGAACTTTTGCCTTCTCTCCTTGTAAAGAGATCTCTTTCTCTTCCCTTTCATTCTATCATCCAAGTACTAAACATATAGCAAACAAAATTTAATATCTCCTTCACAATTAACCCAGAAATTTTTACTTGTTAAAATGTATATTCATATAGCAGCTTTATTCTCTCCTTTTAAGTCAGTTAATTGTGTAAATTTGAAGTTTGTAGTAGGTTATTAGTAGATCAATTGAGATCGAAATGGTTACTATTATGCTGCAAATTAATATCACTTCACATATCTTCTATGTGTGAAAACACAGCTAAAACTTTCCTAACAACTGTCTTTTACACATAATTTTTCTGCCTACAGTTTCATATTTTACATTAGATTTCTAAACTATTTATCTTTACTTACTTGATATTTTATGCCCTTTGATAAACATCTTATTTCCTCGCTGCTAGTTTCATCCTGGTTAAATACTGTTCTTTCCGTTCTTTTCTCAAACTCAGTATTTTTTCTCTTTCTTTTCCCTTTGGAGTTTTTTTCCAACTCTGCTGAGTAGGCTGAGTAGGACTAATAAACTATATAGGTATGCATTGTCAAATAATTGCGTGAATGAGCTATCTAATCTAGAATATCAATATCCATCACCTTGTATATGTATCCTGTTCTTTTCGGCTATTTTCTACTTTCTTCTTTTCTTCCCTTTTCCTCACCCTACCTCCCCTTCAACCATCACTGATTTCTTTATTCCTGTTTTTCTCTTGTCTTTCCTCTTCTTTTCATTTACCCACCACTATTATATTCTTTTCCAGTCTACTTCCTTTATTTTATTTATTTCCCCCCTTTTCTCTCCCTCCCTCCTTTCTCTCTCTCCCTCTTTTCTTCCCTTCCTCTCTCTCTTCCCCTATGTCTTTCGTATTTCATTAATTCTTTTATAAACATACATTTTATTTCACATTATGGCAAAACTATATATATATATATATATATATATATGTATATATATATTCCATTTGAAATAGTATACTTATAAAATGCATACATATTTTATATACATATATCTTTATATATATATATAGTAACATATACATAAAATTACTTTCATATAGGTTTGTCTCTCAGCCAGTCAGACTTTAAGCTATAAAAAGCCATGATAACTTGAGTTCTCATGCTGTAGACTACCTCTCCAGAGCTCCTTCCATTACTAACATTTTGGACTGTCTATAAAACCAACTTCTCTTACTTTTACCCTTTCTCTAATGTTTGACTATGACATAGAACAAACTGAAAAAATAGATAATTCCATTCTTTCCTATAAATCTTGTTTGCAGGTCATCTTTGGGAACACAATGATGTTTTTTGCTTTGGAGTCATCGCAATAGACTCTGAGACCTCAGGAAGTGTCCATATTTTCAGTCTTCTAAGTATACACTATGTAAGAATACTAAATTGGCATATTAGCTGAGCTGACTTCTCCAGCATCTTTTGAGTAACCATACAAAGGATCTCTACATATTGGGTCTCAGTGGATAAAATATTTCTCCCCTTCATGTCTGTACTCTTCACACTCATTTGCATTTATGAATAGTCTAGGAGAAACAGGGCAAAGTTTGGACTTCTAAAAAGTTATCTCTATTTACATTTGATTTGAGTAAGCTTCTACTTAAACAGGGAAATATGTTTTCAGTTTTAAAACTCTGATGAATAAAAAAACTGAGTATAATATTATGCTTATTCTATTTGGTGCTCATATAGTAGTGTTTCTTTGTCATTGTAATCACGGAGAACCCTTCTTACTTTTTATGTTTTGAGCAGTCTTTGCCACCTGCATTCTGTTAGTGATATAATCATTCAGTGTCGATGAACAACTGATAACATTATTGTGCATTTTTGTCCCATTTCATTTTTTTACATGAGTGACAAATATCCCTTTTCTTGGATCCAATAGCTCAGGCTGGGCACCAGAAGAGTCATTACCATTCCATTAATAAGTAGAGGCCTCTGGAGAGTCCAGCTTTTGAAGCTCTGTCTTTTATATCTCCCACTCGATTGCTTTTACAAAAGCCAGGCTCATTGGTATCTCTTTCATTTCTCCATTCCCTTTTTATAAAGAAACAATGGAAACAAAGTCCTGAGATTAGATTGGTGATAGCAAAATAATACTGACAGCCGGTGACAACACTGCCAACCAGAAGTGGGGTGCTTACATTATTTATGAACATTAAATGTCACCGATTTCCCCTTCATCAGATAATTTCAAAAGACAGAATCATTTCTGTGGTGTGAAGGAAGAATTTGTACAGGAGCAGACTCCTCCCTCATCCCTCCTCATACCAGCCTTTCTGTATATCATATTGGCTCTGTGTCAAATTCTTCTCCCTGGAAGAAAAGAGGAGCATATGAGCATGTTTCAAGTTTAACTATAAGGCTCAGATCAAGTCGATGATAGGGATGTCAAGTGTGTTTCAAATCAAATGGGACCTTCTGCAATGTGAGATAATAAGGCAATCAACTGATATTTTTAATTCTGTTTCCTATGCTACCGTTAGAAGTCAATTATCACAGGGAAATTAACAGAAGTTGAAAGGAAAAGATAATATCCCTCTGGCTCCCTGATCTATTTAGGACTTTGGTGGTTGGGAACAAGAGGCTCAAATAATGAGGCAAATGAACATCACCTGCATCACTGGGAGTGCTAATGTGAGGCAGAGATTAGCACCAGCTTCTCAGGCTTACTTAAATAACATCTACCAGGGAGTGTAAGTCTTTTTCAAGGTTTCACTTGCTAAATAGTGAGGTGAAAGTTCATTTTTTTTTCCAATCTCTCCTCTGCCCAAGTAGAGCAGTAAGACAAGTTTGGAAACAAAAGATCTTATATAGAGATAAGAGAATATTTCAGAGAATTATTTGTCTGCCATCTTTGTCGTAAGTCATTGTTAGTATTTGAAAGAAATCCTAGGGGCTTGAAGTTTGGCCTCTCAATTATATGCCAGGCTTGTGAAACAAAAAGGGTTTTTTGAGGATAAATTATTTCCATATATTTCTGGAAGGCAGTTACATGTCAATAAACAAAACTGCTCTATGCTTTTACAGACTTCCAGTTCAATTAGAACCATAGCAACAGTAACTTCTTTGCCCCTTGAGTGAGAAAGGAACCTTATTTTTAGCATTCTCAAGAGAACAGAACTCCTGCATGAAACATGTCCATTAGATGATAGATGTCACAACATAGGGCACTTATAAAGATATAAAGGTATTCTAAAATATATTCTGAGACTGGAATTTTTTAATTGGAAAATTATTATTTTTTATATTAATATTTTTATTTAAATTTGAAATAGGCTTGTTTTACATGTCAATCCCAGTTCCCTCAACCTCCCCTCCTCCCCTGTTTCCCTCCCAATCCTAGTTCCATCCCCTTTTTACTCCCCAGGGATGGTGATGCCTTTCAAACTCTTCTTCAAACTCTGTCACATCTAGGCTGTAGAATGGGCTCCCAAAACCCATTTCTACATTAGAGATACATACTGATCCACTATCAGAAGCCCCATAGACAGCCCAGTCCTGGTAACACCCACATTAAGCAGGTCTGGATCAGTCTTATGCTGGTTTCCCAGCTATCAGCCTGGGTTCATGAGCTCCCCTTTGTCAGATTAGATGTTTCTATGGGTTTCACCAACCTGGTCTTGACCCCTTTCTTCATCACTTCTCCCTTTCTGCAACTGGATTGCAGCAGTTCGCTCATTTCAGTTCAGTGGGGGCTCTGCTTCTGCTTCCATCAGCTACTAGATGAAGGCTCAGGAATGGCATATAATGTAGTCATCAATCTCATGATTGAGGAAGGGCATTTAAGGTAGCTTCTCCATGATTGCATAGATGGTTTGTTGGGGCCATCTTTGTAGATCTCTGGAAATTTTCCTAGTGCCAGATTTCTCTTTAAACCTTAAATGGCTCCCTCTCTTATGGTATCTATTTCCTTGATCTCCTCTATTCTTTCCCTAACTCAATCTCCCTGCTCCCTCATGCCCACCTCTCCACTCCTCTTCCTTGTAAACTCCCTCTTCCCTCCTCCCATGCTCCCAATTTGCTTGGGACATCTTGCCCCTTTCTGCTTCTCAGGGGGACAATGTAAGTCTCTCTTGGGGTCCTCCTTGTTTACTAGCTTTTCCGGTGGTGTAGATTGTAGGCTGATAATCCTTTGCTCTGTGTCTAAAATACATATATGAGTGAGTACATACCGTGTTTGTCTTTTTGTGACTGGGATATCTCACTCAGGATGGTTTCTTCTAGTTTCATTTTTCCCCCTGTGAATTTCAAGATTCAATTGTGTTTTCATTTTTCTCTGAGTAGTATGTCATTGTATAAAAATACTGCATTTTCTCCATCCATTCTTCAGTTGAGGGGCATTTAGTTTGCTTCCAGGATCTGGCTATTAAAAATAACTCTGCTATGTATGTAGCTGAACAAATGCCATTGTTGTATGAATGTTCATTTTTTGGGTATATGCCTAAGTGTAGAATTGCTGGATCTTGTGGTAGACTGATTCCCATTTTCTGGAGGAATCGCCATACTGATTTTGAAAGTAGCTATATGAGTTTGCACTCACACCAACATTGGAGGAGTGTTTTCCTTTCTCCACATCCTCTCCAGCAAAAACTGTTCATGTTGTTGATTTCAGCCATTCTAACAGGAGTAAGATGGTATCTCAGAGTTGTTTTGATTTGCATTTCCCTGATGGCTAAAGATGTTGAACACTTGCTTAATTGTTTTTCAGCCATTTTAGATTACTCTATTGAGAATTCTCTATTTAGTTCTATACACAACGTTTTAATTGGATTGTCTGGCGTTTTGGTAACTAGCTTCTTGAGTTTTTGTATATTTTGGAGGACAGCCCTCTGTCAGATGTGGGGTTGATGAATATCTTTGCCCATTCTGTGGGCTGCCGTTTTGTCTTGTTGATTATGTTCTTTGCCATGCAGAAACTTCTCAGTTTCAGGAGGGTCCGTTTATTAATTGTTGATCTCAGTGCTTGTGCTATTTATGTTCAGAAAGTGTTCTCCTGTAACAATTAGTTGAAGGGTACCTCCCACATTCTCTTCTAAGAGGTGCAGTGTGGCTGGATTTATGTTGAGGTCTTTGACTCATTTGGACTTAAGTTTTGTGCATGATATGGAATTGTCTGCAGTCTTCTACAAGTCAGTCTCAAATTATGCCAGCACCATTTGTTGAAGATGCTTTATTTTTTGCATTGTATAGTTTTATCATCTTTGTCAAAATCAAGGGTTCAGAGGTATGTGGGTATTATCAAGCTTTTTTTTAAACTCAATTCTATTGGTCTTCTTGTCTATATTTGTGCCAATACCATGCTATTTTCAAGATTATAGAACTTTAATAGAGCTTAAAGTTCTCTGGAACTCCTTTATTGTACAAGGTTGTTTAGGCTATCCTGGGTCTTTTGTTTTTCCATATAAAATTGAGTGTTGTTCTTTCAAAGTCTGTAAAGAATTGTTCTGGTATTTTAATCAGCATTATATTGAATCTGTATCTTGTTTTGGCAAGATTGCCATGTTTACTATGTTTATCCTACCTATTCAAGAGCATGGAAGATCTTTCCATTTTCTGGAATCTTCTTTAATTTCTTTCTTTAAACACTCAAAGTTCTTATTATATAGGTCTCTTACTTGTTTGGTTAGCATTACCCCAAGAAAGGTTATTTAGTTTGTGCCTATTTTGAAAGGCGATGTTTCTCTGATTTTTCTCTCAGCATTTTCATCATCTGTATATAGTAGGGCTTATGATTTTTTTTTAGTTAATCTTGTATTCTGCCACTTTGCTGAATTTATTTATCAGCTCTAGGAATTCCCTGGTAGAGTTTTTTTGGATCATTTATATAAAGTATCTTATCACTACAAATAATGAAATTTTACTTCTTTCTTTCAATTTGTATCCAATTGATCTTTTGTTTTTTTGTTTTGTTTTGTGTTTTTTTTTGTTTTTGTTTTTGTTTTTGCTCTACCTCGAACAATTTTGGAGAGATACCTTGTACTATTCCTTATTTTAGAGGAATCTAATTAAGTTTCTCTCCATTTAGTTTGATGTTGGCTGTTAGTTTGCTATAGTTGCTTTTAGTATGTTTAAGTATGTTCCTGTTATCCCTGATTTCTCTAAGACTTTAATCATGAAAGGGTGTTGGATTTTGTCAAAGATCTTTCAGCATCTAGTGAAATGTTCATATGGTTTTTTGTTTTCAGTTTGTATGATGGATTACATTGATAGATTTCCCTATGTTGAACTATTCCTGTATCCCAGGGATAAAGTTATCTTGGTCATGGTGGATGATTTCTCTGATGTGTTCTTGGATTCTATTTGCCAGTATTTTCTTGAGTATTTTTGCATCGATGTTCATGAGGGATATTGATCTGTAGATCTCCTTTTTAGCTGTATCTTTTTGTGGCTTGGGTACGAAGATGACTGTGGCCTTGTAAATAGAGGTTTTCAATGAACCTTCGGCATCTATTTTGTGGAACAATTTGCAGATTATTAGTATTAGGTATTCTTTGAATTTCTGGTAGAATTTTGCAAATGAAACCACCTTTCCCTGGGCTTTTTTTGTTTGGGAGATTTTGATTGTCGTTTTTATTTCATTAGGGGTTATAAGTCTATGTAAACTGCTGATTTGTTCTTGATTTAATTTTGGTAAGTAGTATGTATCCAGAAAGTTGTTCATTTTTGTTGAATTTTCTAATTTTGTGGAGTACAGGTTTTCAAAGTATGACCTGAAGTTTCTCTAGATTTCTTCAATGTCTGTTATGTTCCCCCTTTTGATTTCTGATCTTCTTAATTTGCATATTCTCTCTGCTTTTTGGCTATTTTGGGTACAGGTTAAGCTATAGTGTTAATTTTTTCTCTTTTTATTAATAATATAATTTAAAAATCTTACATGTTAATCCAAGTTTCCTCTCTCTCCCTCCCTTCATCCCTCCCTCTCTCTTACCCTCTTTCCCCCCTCACAAGCACCATGACCATCCTCCCCTCCCATACCCCCACACCCATTCTACATGTAGGGCTATGCTCAAAGAACCAACAACTCTTTGTTACATTGCTTCTTTATATTGTTTTCCTAGTATCTACATTATTGATTTTAGCCCTCAATTTGATTATTGGCCTCTACTCCTCTAGGATGACTTTTCTTCTTTAACTATAGACAATTCAGTTGTGTTGTTGGTTATCTAATGTGACTATCCTCCATTTTCTTCATTTGGGCATCTAGTGCTATGAAATTTTCTTGTAGTACTGCTTTCAAAGTGTCCCATAGTTTTTGGTATGTTTGTTTTCATTGAATTGAATTGTAGGAAGACTTTAATTTCTTTCTTTATTTCTTCCATGATCCAGGAAAGGTGCACTTGTACACTGTTAAATTTCCATGAGTTTGTAGAGTTTCTGCAATTTGTGTTGTAGTTGAATTCTAACTTTAAAGCATGGTCTAATAACATACCAGGATTATTCAAATATTTTTGTTCTGTTCCTCTCAAGGTTTGCTATATTGACTTGTATGTGTTTGATTTTAGAGAAAGTTCATGTGATACTGTGAAGAAGGTATTGTTTTGTGTTTGGATGGAATATTCTATAAATGTCTCTTAAATTCATTTGGTCATACTTCTGTTTGTTCCTTTGTTTCTTTGTTAAGTTTCTTTCTGCTTGACCTGTCCAGTGTTAAAAGAGCTAGTTACTTGCATGTTTTTCCCCTGCAGCCGGTCTGGTCCCACTATTTGTTCCTCCCCACCTGCCGCCCCTACCACGCGAGCCCAAATAACAAACGGAGTCTGTATTTGATACAATCTTGTTGGCCAGTTACTATCATTGTTTATGGGCTAGCTCTGTCTTAATGATTAACCCATTTCTACTATTCTAAGTATTTCCACATGGCTCATCTTACCCGAGAGCGGCAGGACCACATCTGCTCTCTCCAGGCTCTACATGCTAACTCCTCCCAACTACTTCCTCTTTCCTCATCTCCTAGCCCCACCTATCTTGCTTTCCCATTGGCCACAGTGCTTTATTCATTAACCAGTATGAGAAACATATTTACAGAATAACATCTCCCATCATCTCCTATTTTCTGTCTAAAATAAAGAGAAGGGTTTTAACCTTAACATAGCAAAATATACCATACAACAGTTATCAAATAAGAATCACAGTAACAATATTTAGTCCATTAAAATTTTTAAAGACTTAAAATATAATCTATCCCATCTTTGTGAGTCTAAAATCCTATATGTAACTTATCTTTAATCCTAACTAAGGAAAACTATAACCATAACTATCTGTCTTCAACTCCTCCAAAGACCACAGAAGGATAATATATAATCTCTAGAAATGACAGAGAAAATTCACTGCCTGGTAGTCACCCAAAGTTCTTCTGTAATGTTCCATCTTCAGCCCATAGGCTATAGCATGTCTGGCAGACACTTTCATGAAACAGGGACCCTGTAGTACTGTCTATCTTGTCTTAGCAGTCACTTTTCTGTGGGTTCTGCATGTCCAGTTTATACAGCATAAAGTCAAACAATCCAGAAGAGCAGTCTTCTGGACTTACCCGAATGGCTAATCTTGCCATATTAGAATCAAACTCCATAATGTATTTCTTCAATGTCCATCTTCCTTTCTGATGAAGGTGGTGTTGTCAGGAGCAGTTATGTACCACTGTCAAGAAAGTCCCTAAACCATTTTAAATGCCATATTCTGTAGGTCTTTGGAAGGTTTGAAAAATGCCTACTCATCTCAAATACATCTCTGCATATCTAGAAATCCTAACTTACTAAACTCCAAGTTTTGACTATCATAGGTAACTCTCTATAATCTGTACTAAATTATACATTACATATATACATTATATATAGTTTTCAATGAGCTATATAAACACAATACCTAAACAAGAGAAGGAATATACATATCACAAAATTGACCTTAAATTTGTATCAATAAATGAAAATCCATTCCAAAACAAAGCATTCATATCTATACCATAATTCCCTTTTTACCTTTAAAAAGATTGTTTATGGTCATTAACTATTTATACCCAGCTTAAGAAGACACAGAAATCCTGGCTGTAATGGTCTGCAAGGCTGCATTGTCCCATTGACTTTGCTTCAGGGGGTCTTGCTTGATCAAACCATATTAGTCTGGAAGGAATCCATGGCTTTTCATTTTCTGTGGAAACAAAATTAGAAATGCTTTTCCCCAGTAACTTTTCCTTGAACTTAAATTTTGGAGTCAAAGCATTTTTTAAATATATAAATTGGATTAGTCCAGTAGCATTTCTTTTATCAGTAGTTGTTATTTCCTCAGCAGTCAAACAATTTAAAGATAACAGAACAGCGTACAATATCCAAAGTTTCTCTGTGCTTTTCATTTTTACATGGCTTTTTTATTACTCTATTTCTTCTATTTCTATATTTACATATTTTGAGACAGGGTTTCTCTGTGTAACTTTTATCTCTTCTGGAATTCATTTTGCATACCAGGTTTACTTTGAAATCACAGAGATCTGCTTGCTTCTGTCTCGTGAGTGCTGGGATTAAAGGCATGTCCCACCACACCCAGCCACATTCTGTCTTTTTAAAATCGTTTTATTCCTTTTATCTCCCAAGCCTACATATATTTTAGAACACAGTCTAAACATTTAGTACTTTTTCTTAATGTGAATCTGTCTTTACTTTAAATCTTTTATCATTTTCTGACCACGAGTCTATTATCTGCTAAAGAACAACATGCCTAAAATGAAAGCCACACTTTTAGCTGCAGTCTTTTCATGATGGTGGTGACTATTTTACCGCCAGCAGTGAGAGCTGTGCTCACTGCCTTGGTCTGCACTGCATTCAAAAGCATGCTGCCGGCTTGGAGATATGATCACTTCCATTGCTAGCTCTCATACACGCCAATGAATTGTTAGCAGATCACTGTAACATCTGTGCGGGTTTTTTGCCTCTTATGCTGAGTCAGGAGACCTCCTTTAAAGGAGCCGCGCAAATATTTGCTTGTCTTTCACAAAACAGAGTCCAACCCAGGGAAATGCTGCTACCAAGAAACCTTGCTTGTCCCTGTTCTTTTGTTTCTAAAAACTATTTTTTAAGCTTTTGTTAAGTTTTAAGTGAAAGTTCTCAGTTTCATTTCTGACACCATTAAGTTATGAGCATGCTTTTTCCCCCGCCACCAGTCTGGTCCCAGTCTTTGTTCATCCCTGCTGGCCTCCTGGTTCTACCACCATGTGAGCCCCAATAACATGCAGAGACTCTGTATTTAATACAATCTTGTTGGCCAGTTACTATCATTGTTTATGGTCTAGCTCTGTCTTAATGATTAACCCATTTCTACTATTCTAAGTATGTCCACGAGGCTCATCTTACCTGAGAGTGGTGGGCCACATCTGCTCTCTCCATGCTCTACATGCTGACTCCTCCTAACTATTTCCTTCCTCCTCCTTGTCTCCTAGCCCCACCGATCTTGCTTTCCCATTGGTCACAGTGCTTTATTCATAGGTCCGCAACTGCTCTCTCCAGGCTCTACATGCTGACTCTTCCTTCCTACTTCCTCTTTCCTCCTTGTCTCCTAGCCCCACCTATCTTGCTTGGCCCAACAGTGCTTTATTCATTAACCAGTATGAGAAACATCAACAGAATAACACCTCCCATCAAGTGCTGTGTTGAAATTTCCCACTATAATTATGTGAAATTTTATGTGTTATTTGAGTTTTAGTAATGTTGCTTTTACAAATGTGGGTGCCCTTTTATTTGGGTCATAGATGTTCAAAATTGAGATTTCCTCTTGATGAATTTCTCCATGATGAATATGAAATGACCTTCTTTATATCTTTTGATTGATTTTAGTTTAGTTTAAACCTAATTTGTTAGATATTAGAATTGCTATACCTGCTTGTTTCTTGGGTCCATTTGATTAGAAAATCTTTTCCCAACCCTTAACTCCGAGGTAATGTCTATCTTTGGAGTTGAGGTGTGGTTCTTGTATGCAACAGAAAGAAGGATTCCATCTTTGTATCCATGTTAGCCTGTGTCTTTTTATAGGCAAGTCAAGACCATTAGTATTGAGGGATATAAATGACCACTGACTGTTAATTCTTGTTTGTTTTGAATTTGTTGGTACTGGTGGCATTATGTGTAGATTTCTCTCCATTTTTTTTTTTTTTTTTTTTGGCTGTTTGTCAAGTGAGATTATCTATAGCCTTTATTTTTGTGGCTGTAGTTAAGTTCTTTGGTTGGATTTTTCATTCCAGAACTTTCTTTAGGGCTGGATTATTTGATTACTATTGTTTAAACCTGTTTTCACCAAAAAATATCTTGGTTTCTCCAAGAATAGTGATCAAAAGCTTTGCTGGGTGTATTACTCTGGGCTGGCATAAGTGTCTCTTACTGTTAGTAGAATATTTATCCAGGACCTTCTGGCCTTCAGAATTTCCATCTAGAAGTCAGGGGTAATGCTGATATATTTGACTTCATATGCTACTTGGTCTTTTACCTTTGCTATTCTTAATATTCTTTTTTTGTTCTGTATGTTCAATGTTTTGGTTTTTATTTGGTGATAGGACATTTATGGTCCACACTATTTGTTCTTCTGTAAACTTCTTGTACTTCCATTGGCATTTCTTTCTTTAGGTTGGGTTTCCTCTATGATTTTGTTTAAAATATTTTTCTGCACCTTTGAATTGGATTTCTTCACCTTCTTCTATACATATTATTCTTAGGCTTGGCACTTTCATGGTGTCCCATATATCCTGGATATTTTGTGTAAAGGATTTGTTGGACTTAAAGCTCACTATGCTGATCTGGGGTCATGGCTCAGTCAATTGAGCAGTTGCTGTGCAAGCATGATAACCTGAACACAGTTATCAGGATGAAGGATTAATAACTCCAGGCATGGTGATGCAGTTCTGCAATCTCAAAGCAGGATGACACACATGCACACTTAGAGCTCACTGGTTGGCCAGGACAGAAGAATGTATGAGTTCTAGAGCAATTATAGACCCACCCTGTCCTTAAACAGTGGATGTCATCTTAGCAATAGCACCTCCACACATGAATGCACACATGTAAGCAGACACATCAGAGAAAACATATTGAACTTATTACAAATAGCTTGCTTTATTTATTTTTCATTTTTCTATATCCCTTTACTTTATTCCTTTCTCTTCTCATTCATACTCTAAAGCAATTATTGTTTCTTGATTCAGAACTACTAAATAGTTTTATAAATATGCATACATTAATTTATACCAATGCATACATTCTCAGGATATATTCACGACACAGAAGACACATTCATAAAAGAAACACAAACTAAAGTTCTGTCATCATTGAATTTGCCTTCCATATGAAAACAAAAGAAATATATATTCTATTAATAAATATGAAGTTATGACTCAAAGTTTGAAAAAAACCAAAAGTTCATTATAGGTTTATTATCTGTCAGAAAGGAGGGTGCATACATATTTGTAGACTATGGGTGATGTTTGAAGTATATCGTAATGAGTATTCTGAGAAGTACTTAGTATAAAATGATGTTTAAAATGAGAAACACATACCCAGTTTTCAGTGGCTTATACCTTTATTCTAATCACTCAAGCGGCAGAGGCAGACAAATCTCAGAGTTTGAGACCAGTTTGGTCTACATATGAGTTCAATTATAGGCAGGGCTACACAGAGAAATCATGTCTTGAAAACAATACAGAGAGAGAGAGAGAGAGAGAAAGAGAGAGAGAGAGAGAGAGAGGCACCTGCTAAATCCATGTACTTGCCTATAAATGTGTAAGTTCTACTTCATGATAAACCTACACTAAAATAAAATGAAAAGAAAACAACAACAAGAACAAAGAGCCTCAGGGATTAGAAGAGGATTGAATGTAAAAATTAGGAAAAGTATTTTTATTTAGCAAAGTAAGTTAACCATAGAGATAGAGTGTATTTCTCATCAGAGTGTCTTTAAACCTACTCAATTTTTTTCAAGGGCACTACAGTTCTGTGCCTCAAGAACCATATTTAGAGTATTTCTTCATCTCAAATACACCTAATAACCACAATGTCTAGAATTTCTTTCTATGCCAATCCATGAAAACACTCAACATTATATTTTAGTATATTTTCTAATTCTACAATATTCTGTCTAAGATTGTATGTGTACTATAATATCTCATAGACATTATTTTATAGCAAAATAGCATCTTGTGTGATCATAAGATAGAGTGGCAAAATAAGAATATCTGTTTGCACACAACATTCCAAGCTGTTCGTTTACAAACTTGATAGGAAAAGGAATGTCAATTTTCATTTCAGTGAAAAAGAAAAATCATGGCACCTTCTTTCACAGGATGTGGGAAGATAATATCATCATCTTAGTCTTCATCATCTACTGTACACCATTGTGTTAAAAGAAACACAACTAAAAACTTGGAAAACATATTAACTAATCTAATTGCATTCTTTGGAGTAGATAATATTGCTCTGCTTACTTTTATAAACAATTAAAGAAAACCAGTTACTACAATGCATTACCAGCTAAATCATTTGGCAGATATTAAAGCTGAAATTTGGTCTCAATCAGAATGGAGAGTCTTGCAAATATGAATTATCTTTCCACCAAGTTATATGATATTTTTAAAATGTGTGTGATGAAGTCACAGGAGGCTTAACAATGGTCAGTAAGAGGGGGTATTCTCTGTCTCATATGTTCCACTATATTTCCCATGACATTTGCTTTGGAAGATCATTTTTGCCTTGGAAGATATTTCTGAGAAGTTGGCAACATTTTTATACATAGACAAAGAGATACACACATACAACAATGTATATGTTATTATGTTTTAGACTGTTTTTCCCATATGGCAACGTACCTGAAGCCTGCACTTCTGATCTTGTCAGTTCTCATAAGCTAAACACAGTAAGGGCAGGTCAGTGTTTGTCAGGATTAAGCTCTGGGATGAAGCAGGTCTGCCAGTCATCTTCTGTTTAGCAGGTATAATTCTCCTATATGTGTTAGTGATGAATAACAGATGGTCAACAATATGTCCTGTTGTATCAAATCTCTAATGGTAGAAAATTGGTTTCTTAGTCCTTAATGCCAATCTCCTTTTCTCAGGCCTTAGTAGTGGAAAATGTCAGGTTCATAATTGTATTGCATTTAGACTGATTCTACTCATTCTACCATGAATTCATTACACCTGATAAGAAAGAGAAAATGACCACAGACAGGCACTATAGGTGTCATAGCATAAGCCTCAGAATCAGATACTGATGGCAATGTTTCATCATAGACCATGTGTTACTGAGGTTGTTTTTTATGAGTCCTCAAACACTGGAAGACAAATGTTCAATTCAGCCTCCTTTCTATTCAGTAATCACAGAAGATGGATGGTGCCTGCTTCCTCAGATTTCACTTGCAGATGGTAATTAATTGGTCAATTATTCATTTAAAATATTGTTAGAATATATTTTAGTATCTCCTCTATCATAGAAAGTTAAATTTGTTTTATTTTCTAATAATATTCAGGTACAATTCCTAAGGTAGAGATACTTCCAGAATATCTCTTTGTGTTTTCTACCACTCTTCATTCATTTCTGTTTTTCTGGCACACACATTTCCATGGTCTCAAGCAATTATCACATTTATTGCATGTATTATTAAGGATAATGCAAGATTAAAATTCAAGCTTGGTCAAATCTTTTCAGATTGGGAATAAACTAAATTTAGGGAAATTATTTTGAAGAACAAACACTTATTTGACATTTGCTGTGATAACAACATAGAAAGTAGAACAAACAATCAGTGACAATTTTATCCATTGCTTTTAAGAGAATCTATTATTAAGAGGGAAACTACAATTTTGAAAACTATCCCTGTAAGAAAAGGGTCTAGGGAAGTTTAGTTTCCTGTTCTGTTTTATAATTAAACAATTTTATTTAAATAGTAAAGATAACCATCTGAAACCATGAGCCAAAAAATTATTTTTCTACCTTTAGTTAGTTGTTCTGGTCAGTTAATTTTGTTCTCATCAGTAATTTTGTTCTGATGATCAGAAACTAACACATACACCATATAAGATGAATGAATTTCAAAAGTAAGACTTTCAAAACAAAACAAAACAAATATAAAGGAAATACTGAACTCTAACCCCTCCTGTATTCATACTTTACACCACAATCATTTTCACAATGGTTCTGGTTGGTAATAAGATTATAGGTTTTATTTCAGTCACTCAAAATGTTTGGTAGATTCTCAATGTGAGTCTCAAACTCCATCATATCTGTGTATACCCTTATATGTCAAATGTCATAATATAGGGATCTTCCTAAATTTGATCCATTAGTTTTTATTTCTAGAACTGTATTGTAATGTATAAATAGAAGTGGAAAGATCATGGTGATACAACCATCACATCACTATTGTATACATGAGAGAGAAAAAAAAATAACAAAATAAATGTTGAGGGCATAAGAGAAACTCTATATCCCTAAAATAAGCTATATATTCTGTATCACTTGTTACTATTGAAATTTACAAAAACAGAGGTGAAGTCTATGATAAGAGGAGTTGCAGAGGTGGCTCTGTACTATATATATCAAATAAAATTTGCTACTCATACATAGGGCCAAGATTTATTCAGTCCCTGTAACCCACATGGATGTTCATGACCACCTGTTCTTCCATTTTTAGGTGATATAATGCCTTCTTTCTTCTAGTGGCTTCAGGCATACACTTGGTGCACATGCAAGCAGGCAGGAGACACACATATATAGAATAAAAAGAAACGTATATATGTACAATCATCACAAAAATAAAATGAATCAGTAAGGAAATTTAAAAGGAATATGTCATAAGTTTATCAAAATTAAAGTTTCTTTACCTTTCAAACACTGAGCCATATTAAAAATTGTGTGGTAGTTTATGTAACCTCTATTTTTATATCAATATGCTAACTTTAAAATGTAAAGGAAAATTAATTTGGAGAAATATTTTTTTGAGATAAAGATATTAAAGGCTGAAATTGGGATTCTTTTTGCTGAATATAAATAAACATAGCTACAATAAAATAGGGCAACAGAAAGAATTTTAACTTGTCCTAAATTCCTTCTCATGCTGAAATAGGACAATGAGACAAAAATTCTAACTTGCCCTAAATTTCATCTAGTTTGGCAAAGTCAGCAGTAATGAGATAGAAGGTAGCATTTTTGACATATATCTTTGATTGGCATGCAGAAGATGGATACTGTTCAACAATGGATAATTGAAGTTAACTTCTTGAGGGTAGCTTCTTCCTCTCATGCCATAACACTTAGAACAATATCTGTGAGCATAGCAGGGGAAAACATGTAGAGAGAAGGAAATCACACAGCCATTCCATAATGCCCATGGGAATTTTTGCCCCTGCTTTATTGTGGGTAACAGGTAAATCATGCCCCACTTTTCTTACAAAAGCTTTTGCTTCTCAATATTTTTTTTCAAAGAAAATCAACTTAAGCCTTCCATTTGGATTTTTTACTAAAAGACATAATTGCAATTAAAATAAAAATACATGTACATGACACTTTTAGCTCAGTTTCTGTGCCATAATCATTGATGAAAATAATTGATGGCAGGTAATGTTGATGTATAGTATAATGATAAAGTCATTTTTAGCTTGAATACTATCTGAATTCTGCATAAATTAGGGTGCATATCCACATGTGATCTTTTTAACATAATGAAACTTGACAGAAAATTTCCAAATTCTAAAGTCATCTGAGCTTCTCATTATTGCAAAGGTATCTAATGTTAGTCTGACTTCCTTCCATAAGATGGTACTTAGTTAATTTAGAAAAGTAAATGATAACAACACTGTAAGATTTTATATTAGTGATATTTTGTCCAGACTTCTGTTCTAGTCATATTATGCAAAAAAAAAAAAAAAAAAAAAAAAGAAGAATGGTGTAGTTACCACAGTAAAACTTCACATACAGATATATCATCATCTTTTGACATGGTCTGTCTTCACACTGAGACCGGATTCATAACTAACATAATAAAAATGTGTTATGGTACCTAGCCAGAAACTTCCATGCTTCTTTCTTGAATCAATTAACTATTTTTCATTAAATAATATGCAGGTAGGAAATGTAAAAGCAGGAGAAATAGTCTTCCTTAGGGAAGAGCACACCAACTGATTATCCAATACCAAGTGGTCAGTTCTGAAAATACAAAAATAAATAACTATATCCTGAATATGCAGGTTTTATTTATGTTGTTAGTAATTTACATACACGTACACATACACATATATGCATAATAACAATTCTTATAAGTACAGCTCCTTTGAAAAAGAACAGGGAAGTTTGTATGGGTAGTTTTGTTTGGATGAAAAAGGAGGGAAAGTGATGTAATTATATTACAATATTGATTGTTAAGTAAATAATAAAGTATTGGATAAATCTCTTATTTATTCAGTTGAATATTAGAGAACAATGTCTATATTTGCAGAACTAAAAATAGAACTTAAAATAATATTAAAATTCATCTGTGTATCTTTCATAAATACATATACCTTGATTTATGGATTTAGAGTTATAGCTTAAATTATTTCTTACTAGTATTTTTATTATACTAGAGAAAGAATAATTAGATCCTCTAAGCTTAGGAAAAATATAACTTGCAATTCCATCACATCTTAATGAAATGGATTAAATAATGTTCCTTGTTAGAAAATAGTCTTAAATCATCATCATAAAGTTATACGTAGCATAACAAAGTCCTGATCAATGATAAACAATGCTCAGGATGGTACTCTTATAAGAAATATAATGGAATTAAAACCATTTTAATATCTATTGTACTTATCTTCATACAATAGGTCTTTGTTCATGTGCTGTTTGTGATACAACAGATTTAAGTTACTGGCAGGAATATAAAGTGATAACACATGCAATAATGAATGCTGTAATAGTATAAAATATTGTATCAATAGTTTAGAATATATTCCAGCTAAAGAAATAAAATTTCCTGCAAGATCTGCAAGTCAGGGTGTTTTGCTATCCTGGCAGGAGCTGCCTTCATCCAGAGTCTTTAATAGCAAATTCTCCTAAGCTATTGAAGAATACCATCTGAATATGTATGAATGTCACCTAAGTGTTTGTGCTATAATAAAATCATCGGAGAAAGAACTTGTTAGATCATATCCATGCCGTTAGGCATTTCCTACCTCTATACATGTGATACATTTATTGGTCATTATTAGGTGATTTATAAATTTAGTTGAGCAGTCAGTTTTGTGTTCACACTGTAGTTGCTTCTTGAATTTTGTAAAACAAAGCTAAGATTCAAAATGTTTGTAATGACATTGCCCTTTGCTTTCAGATCATTGGTTTTATCTCTGAGCATAGAAAACTATCAGAATTTTTCATCTGGGTCAGACAGAGAAAAGAAAAGCAGATTTTATCTTAGTTATTACATGTGTAGAGTTATGCACACACACACACACATACACACACACACACACAAACATACACACATATATGTATAAATATTACAAAATAGGTAGAGATGTTACCAGAAATGGGTTGGTGAGGGAGGAAGTCAGAGAGTTTGTATTTGTCTATTTACTTATCTTTAAATTTGTATTTAAAATTTTTTGTATAATATGTTTTATCATATTATTCCCATTCCCAACTCCTCTCATATTCTCTCCACCTCCCTCCCTAGCTAGTTTTTTATTCTCTCTCTCTCTCTCTCTCTCTCTCTCTCTCTCTCTCTCTCTCTCTCTCTTTCTTTCTCTCTCTCTCTTTCTCTTTCTTTCTCTTTCTCTTTCTCTTTCTCTTTCTCTTTCTCTCTCTCTGTCTTTGTGAGTGTGTGTGCCTGTGTGTGCATGTGTGTGTGTCTTAAGAAAGGAAAATAAAAAAGTAGTATTTTGAACAAACTTTGCTGAAACAATAAGCAACTCAGAGAATTGGAACTAAAATATTTAAAGGAGTTTAGAAGCCATGCAATAAGATTCTGCAAAGGGTAGAAATAGCCAATGGAAAGAATAACATGGCGGAGGAAGCTTTCATGTATCTGTGCTAAAAAAAAAAAAAAAAAAAAAAATGTTAATTTGAGAAACTAGGATACAAGTAGGAACTTAAGTCATTCATTCATACAAGGTCCCTCACAGAAGGAGAAAGGGACAAGATCTTCTGAGCTTATTGACAGTGGGAGGGGAGGGGAGGAGGAGGCAGGCAGTGAGTGGAAATACAGGAGAAAGAGAAGGGGAGGAGAGGAGAACATGTGGGACCAGGAAGATTGAGTCAGGGGACAAATAGATAATTTAATAGAGGGAGCCATTATAGGTTTGAAGAGAAAACTGACTCTAGAGAAATGTGCAGAGACCTACAAAAGGATGACCCCAACTAACAATCTGAGCAACAGTATAGAGGCTACCTTAAATATCCTTCTCTGATAATAAGGTTGATAAGTAACATATATGTCATGCTAGATTCTTCATGTTGTAGCTGTTGGAAACAGAAGCACACACCCATAGCTAAACACTGAGCAGAACTGGAATCCAGTTGCATGAGAGGGACGGGTGATAAGAAAACAGGTCAAGGCCAGGCTACAGAAACCCACAGACAGCTGACCTGAACAATGGGGAGTTCAGGGACCCCAGACTGATAGCTGGAAAACCAGCATTGGACTGACTCAGACCCCCTGAACATGGATCTCAATTAGAATGCCTGGGCAGTCTAAGGGACCTTTGACAGTGGAACCAGGATGTATCCCTTGTGCATGAACAGACTTCGGGAACACATTCCCCATGGTGGCATACTCCCTTAGCCTGGAGACAGGAGGAAGAGCCTAGACCTTACTCCAAATGACTTGACAAGTTTTGATGATCTCTCCTAGAAGACATCATCTTCACTGTGGAGTGGATGGGGAAAGGGACCTGAGGGGGTTTGGGTCAGGAGACATGCAAGGGAGGGAGGGAGAGGGAACTGGGATCGATGTGTAACATAAGAATAAATAATACATTTTAAAAAATATAAAAAAGAAAAATATTCATTTCCTTATAAAATGCTTAATTCCTCTGAGCCATGCTTTGTTCTCTGTTATAGACTTAAGACCAAAAGCAGAGTTAAGAAAACCCCTCACTTAAAATGAAGGACAGTCTGACCTATAAAGCACCAGCAACTTCCTCACAGGACCCTAAGATAGGATACCAAGAATTTGCACTGCCCTCCCATCGTTGATAACTGCATCTCTGGTTTGCTCAGGCAAGGTTAATTAACACACCCCAAGGCCAAACAGAGAGACCATCTGCCCTCAAGGAGAATAGCCCAGGACTGGTCATATACTCAGCAGACAGGGAGTCACAGCCCCACCCTAAGTTTGTGGGGTTTTTTTCCTTTAAATATACTTGAACCCAGAAAATGTTGCTTCTCTAGCCTGTGTGCTGAGCGAAGCCCGCTTGCACAACCGTATCCTGTTCATTAAAGCCTCTTGCATGTTGCAACTGGACTGGACTTTGAGTTCTTGGGGGTACTAACCGAATCGGGGAGACTCCTCATTCTGAGGGTGTTACATAGACAATGTGGACAAAGTTTGAGAAGAATATTTCTGATTCTCTGATTGTATTTTTTTTTGTGAAATATACCAATTTCAGCCTAAGATATTTAAGATATTTGATGGAACCCTTACACAACTTTTGATGGGTGGTATCTGTCCTCCTACAATATATAACAACACAAAGGTGTTGACATGTTTCCATTCTTAAAAAGATTATTACAAATATAAAGACTGAGCTCTCCAACCACCACCACAGACCTGTATCAGGTTTGATTTCCTTTCATGTGTAGGGCTCTTTTAAGGGTTTGGTCAGACTCTTTCATCCAAGAGCTATGGGGTTTTGCCCTGATCAGCATAGTTACTTGCCCATCTCCCATTAATGGCTCTCATAAAAACCTCTGAATCAAAGCAAATGGTCTACATTCCTCCCACTGCCCCAGTCTTTACAGCAGTTGGTAGGGGCTCATTGGTTATTGTGGGAACATTTGATAAGGTCTGTGACTTGGATTTGAGCAAAACATTCTCCAAGGAGTTTTATTTCTCTTTGTTTTCTCATTTTTAAATGGGGTTGAAAACACTTCAGACACATGCTTTCCTTCAAAATGAAATTCTCTCAGGTTGTGTTGAATATCTCCTGGTGTGGTGTTCAGAAGCCTCCAAATTCCTTTCCTAAAAGGCTCACAGTTCAGCTTTACAGTATTGTCCTTAAGATGTTGATAACAAGGCAAGTCTGCTTCTTTTTTAATGGAAATTAAGACATTCATTAAAGACAATAAAAGAAGTTCACACAGGTGGGTGGTGCCACTTCTTGAGCTCTTGCTAGGAAGTCAGCTAGGATCTTGATAGTTACTTAACTTGTGATGTATTGGTCATAGGAGTTCATCCAACCCTTGCAGAGACTATGAGGCTGAGAAGCAACAGCAAAGGCATAAGAATTTGCACTTTATTGAATGCATTTGTAATTTTTTTTACACTGGCCTCTTTTTTTTCTTTCTTTCTTTTCTTTTTTTTTTCATTTATTGACCTTCTATCCTGTTGGGTTCTGGACTTTTAATTTGTTAATTTAAATATTCTATTTCTTTATGATAAGGGAAAATATATTCTTTGTGTTGCTTTCCTTATGAGAAATAGTTAAAATTTTAGGTTTTTTTTTTTCTTTTTTCTTGCAGTTATTCTAAAGATTGAGTCTGGGTATAAAAAGTCTGGTAAAAGGGGTATGTGGAAGGGGAGACAGAAGTTCACCTCAAATACAAGTAGGTGTAAGCCAGTTCTTTGGTAAAGCTTAGCATTTCCCTTTTCCAGTTGTTGGACATCAGAGGTCAACTTGAAGGAGTCAATTCTCTTGTCCCACCATGTGAATTCTGGGAGTAGAGATCAGCTCATCAGGCATGACAATAAGCACCCTTGCACACTGGGTCAGTTTTAAAGCCCTCAGTTTGCTACTATAACATCAGATAACCTTGTACACACAGAGAAAAACCACTGTAACTTTTGATTACTTTACATTGAGCAGTGTGACGACGATAGGTAATGCATTCCTATGTTTTAAAAACAAAGTTGATATGATGCAACACAAGCACTCACTTCCAGAAAAACATCAGATTCAGTGGATTTTTGAATTATGTTTCTTCAGTTTCTTCAGTTTCAAATTAATAAAGCTTTTACTGGAGTGAAATTCTTCATTATCTATTCAGGCATGTAACCCCTATTGGTTGGCAAGCCACAGGTAAGCATTTAGAGTATATTAAAGACCATGAAGAGCAATCATGTTCACCTGAAGTCTGAAACAGAGCAAGCACATTCTGCCATTGTGGCTATTCATTAATTCTGCTAATGGCCGACTCTGTTTAATGTGTCTGTCACCTTCCTAAGTCATATTGCCTTTTAACTTTTGCTGCTAGTAATTGAATCCAGGGCTTTCACAAATAGGTAAGTGTGGCGCGCCAAGCCCGACCCACAGGAAAGACGGCAACCACACGAGGATTCTTCTCAGATCACACTTTATTGGAGCGCTTCTTGGTTGAAGGGAGAGCTGAAGGTGAGGGGCCCCGGGCAAGAAGGGACAGCTGCTTATATATCCTACTAGGCAAAGGGTCACGGTCTCATAGGCTCAAAAGACCTCGCCTCAGTGTTGGAGCCACGGGATTGGCTAGGGAACGAGCAGGCGCACTGGAGTGCAGCTGCCAAGCTGGTGTATGCCCGAATAAGGTATACAAGAAAGAGGAAGTTCGCCATCTTGTAATGGCGTCCTGCGGGCGGCCGCCTACAGGTAAGCTCTTACAACTAACAACATAAATCTCTTGTTTGGGGTTCTAGAAGATTTTCCCTTAAGAAAATGAATAAAGGTCTGCTTTATACCATGAAAACATGGTAGCATGATAGGCTTAAGGAACACATTTGGAGAATCATAAGAATTTATTTATTTAATTTGTTGATTATTTTTATTTAATATTTTGTGATAGGCTCTTGATCTGTTGCATAGGAAAGCATCTAAGTCCAATGAACTTGTCTCACACTCCCAAGTAACAATGTTACTGTCATATAACACCATATGAGTTATATACATTGATTTATAATTTCTAATAAGAAAACTTTCAGGAATTGTCCTAAAGTTGTGTAATAATATAGTGGCATATATATATATATATATAATCATTTTCCCAGTGAATAGTAGGGGTCACAAAACTATCTTCTAAAAGTCATTATTGTCTACTATGTTTTTTAACTCGTTTTGTTGCAAATTTCTTGAGTCATTTCTCTTGAATTATCAACAGCTGCTTCCTATAGTGACTGAGTTGTACAGTTTAGAAAGCTGTGATAGTTCTTCAAAGTCTAAACTATAGTCTATTACAGAGAGAGTTCCAGACCCTGCTTTCTGATGCAGGCATCAATATCCTGGTAACCCTTCAGGTACGGTAAAATTTGACATTGTAGGCTTACGGACTTGCCTGTGCTCCATTGAATAAGTCCATTAACCTCGCTGAAATTAAGTTTCTTCATCTATAAAATGGAGGTAATAATTAGTGCATTGTTAGTAGTAAGGACTGGATTCACCAGAGTATATGAAAGGTAGCACTGGTGAAAAGCTGAGGCTAGTTATGAACATTGCTGTGCAGATATCTGTCTTTTAAGTTTTCTGATTCTGTAAAAGATGAGAATACAAGAAAAATAGTTGTTCCTATGGTTTAGGAGTCTGAGCTTTTAGGAAGTTTCTCTTTTGTTTTTCCATGAGCAGATGCAAAGTTCACACACAGCATTCTGCTCACATGTACAATGATTTGGGTATTAGTGGCCTCTCAGGTCAGCAAAATTTGTTATAAATTTGTGGATCACTACTGTAAGACCCTCAGATGAGGAGTCTCCCCGTTTCGATCTGTACTCCTAAGAACTCAATGTCCAGTCCAGTTGATGCAATGCACAAGAGATTTTAATGAACGGGATACATTTGCGCAAATGGGCTCCCCCAGTACACAGGCTAGAGAAGCAACATTTTCTGGTCACGGGTACTTTTAAAGGAAAAAACACAGGCTTAGGGTGGGGCTGTGACCTTTGTCCATTGAATGTTGAGTATGTGACCTGTCATGGTTTCTCTCCTTGAGGCCAGATGGTCTCACTGTTCTGATCAGCAGGACCTTAGGGCCTCCGGGTATACTGTTAATCTTGTCTGGGCAAACCAGAGTTGCAGCTATCATGGACCTGACGGGAGGGGCAATGTGAATTTTAGGTATCCTGTTATCTTAGGGACTTGTGAGGGAAAGCTGCTGGTGGTTAGCAAATTCCAGGTAACTGATAGTGGTCTGGGTTAGCTTTCCAGGTTGGACTATCCTTTATTTTAAGTGGGGGGGTGTTCCCTTAACTTTACTTTTGGTCTTTCACTACTACGAGGATGATGCCTGTGGGACTGACTTCATGAGAAAAGCATTGGGGAAAACTACCTACAGTGTTCTTGATAAAGATGCTCCAGCCAAGACATTGTCTTAGGAGTGCTCTTAGAAATACAGTATGACTATTATTAGATATGAATTAATTTCTGCATACTTAAGTCAGTTGTTGCTCAAGATTATTCTATGATCTCATGGGAAAATTCCAATTAATAGTCAAACAAAACTTTTATGGAGTCAGTGAAATGTACTAAGGCAGGCTGGAACTCAGCACTCTGGAAACTAGCAGATTCTGAAAAGTTTTTGCAACATCTTAAAGGGGCCCACAATCTCTTTGTGATGAAGACACTCAGAAGACAAGAGATTTGAGTACCATATTTGGTGCAATTGAACTTCAATCATTATATTTAAATTAGCTAAAAATTGCATAATGGCTGTACTAAGGATATTTTGAGATTTTGTCTTAACTAACATTCAGAACTTTATTATAATGTAACCATTATCTTATTCTTGTTTTGTAGATCATCTTTTTTGTTTTCTCAAATGTTTCATGTCATATAATTCAGGCACTTAATTAATTACAGGGAGGAAATTGAGACACACATCCAGTTACCTGTGCATGGAGAATATTCTGTCAGCTCTGCTTATTTAGGAAATGGGGAGGAAGCCTCTATGTGTTTATTTGGGACTAAACAGCTGTGGGACCTGGCAGGACAGAATCTTCTGTTAAGAGATCTATGCTTTTGAAGATGCCCAGAAATTCACCCTTTACCTAATCTCATTCAGAATTGGATCTGCTTATAATATGTTTTATGGGTGATTTGCACTGTAATATGTTAAGAATAATTTGCTCACGGAGTTCTTGAGCAGGAACTCCATGTTCTTTTTTCAAGGGAGCCTTGCTTTGAAAATAACTCTTGTGCACCCCTTGTTTGTAGAAGGCAATAAATCTTTTTCTGTTCCTAGTATGCCTTGTGCAGAATTTTGGCCTTATAGTTACAAAAAGGCAAATCCATTGCATTTGGTTATACTCCCACCTTCTTCTCTATTAACTTATTCCTGTTTAGAGATCCTCTGAAACCTTTTCTATTTTCTACTTTTGCTTTTCTTCTTTGTCAAAAGGGTGGAATGCCCTCTCTGGAGTTCTGTATAGCATGTTCTGTTAACCATTCATTACTAAGAGAATCTTTCATCTCATCTCTGTGGCCATGTAGGTTTAGTTTGATAGCTAACTATCTTCTCTGCTAATTCTCTTTTCCTCCTACTTGTACATCCCTTCTAAAGATTTGGTGAACTAGGAACTATTTATTCATCTAACATTAACTTATAAATTCCCCAACATGTCTATATTAATATAGCTGTATCCATTAGACTTAAGTTAATACTTCTTGTAAAAACTGTATGAATTGTTCATTCTAGCTGCTATAATGAGAGAATTTTGCATTTTAATTTTTTGTAAGAATGAATAGCTCTTTATTTAGATATGTTCTTTCTAGATGTAGAAATATGGAGAAGCACTGGTACAGTTGTGCATGCTGGCTTTTTTTCTGCAAATGAAGAAAAATGAGGTACAGAAAGTTGCTACATTATGTTTTCAAAAGACACAGAATCAGAACCAATGGATTAGCATTTAGTTCCAATCTCTTTAGTTGGGAACCACGTGGTTTGGGAAAATCTACATCATTGACTTCTATGTCTGCTACATGAGAAGAGACTGACTGCATAGTTCACTCCTTGTTCAATCTGTACTGATCTTTCAAGATGTTTAGGTAGAATGAATGGCACAATTGGTATAAGTGAAAGCATTCTATCGGGTTTTAACAGAGGAATCACTAAAGCCTGAGCCAAATTCGTAGGCTAAATGCTAGCCACTGTTCTGTTAGAAATGGGAGAGTTCCTCAAGTTTCTTAGATCCAATGGCTTTCAAGGAATTTCTCTGAGTATGGATGCTCACTAGCTCACACTGGGAAAAGTAGCTCTTGTTGATCAAACATGAGCGCCAGAATTTAACTTCTTTACAGTAGTGCTTGTCTGCAATTCTAGGTCTCCAAATGGGAAATGTGAAGCAGAGACAGGAGAATCCCAAGAATTCTGTGTGTTATCTCACACAGAAGTAAACAACAGATGCTGCTTCAAATAAGGTGGTAAGCAGGTGGGAATTGATAGAGTAGGATGGCATTGGCCTTCATTCATGCTTTGTGGCACATGTGCATTCGCACACTTATACAAACACACACACATTATATATACATACATATATACACCTACAATCTAAAACTAAAAGGAAAACATTATTTTTTAGAAATCAAAAGAAAAATATTATGTACTACCTTCACTAGAGACAAAATAGAGACACAAAGAAACTGTTCGTAGAGTATCACAACCTTACTTGGGTTTCACTTTGTTTTCTTTGCTGAGATAAAACACTAACCAACCACCTTTGGGAAGCCAAGGGGTATTATATGGGTCATAGGTTCCAGTCTTTCCTTGAATAAAGCCAAGGAATAAACTCAAGACAGGAACTTAGAGGCAGGAACTGGAGCAGACATCAAGGAAGAATGTTTCTTGCTGGTTGTTCCCAGGTTTCTATGTACAACTTCTTTTCCCAGGTGCTGTACTGACCACAGTGGACTAGGCCCTCCCCCACCAGCTATTACTTAGAAGAAAACAATATGGAGCCCAAGAATGCCTACAAGGCCATTCTGAATGAGACAATTCCTCACTTGAGCTTTCCTTATCCTGGGAGTGTCAAGTAGATAACTAATATTAGTCTCCATACCTGGCCACACAAAGCCTTCGTTTGTGAATTGATGTGAAAGCTAAATGCCACAATACATAATATATTCATCACAGTTGGTTAAACATGAAATAAGTCACCTTAGTTATGAATTAGAATGCAAACAATCATAAACTACTAGAAAATTGAAAGTACATGGTTGAAAAAATGAGGCATCCAATCAATTGGGAGTGAGTGAAATGTTCCGTGAGAGGACAGGCTGCTAATAGAGATGTGAGAAATATATTTTAAACACTCATTGTGATTTTCATGAAAAATGATGCCATGATTCTGACATTGCCTTAGGGGAAACTGCTCCTGGCTCACACATCCATCCTAAGGCGATCTTCAGGGAGGAAGGTTTTGGAACTTAATAAGGGGCAGACCTGTTCAATTCACTTTCAGGCAAGGCACTTTTCAGAAAGAATGTCTCTTGAATGCTCTTGAATGGTCTTAACTGCAAGTAGTCTCTAGCTTCTAATTGCTCCTTGTTTTTTTTTTTTTTTTTTTTAAAGCTGGGTGTAGGCTTTAATGCATAATGCAAGGTCATTGTTGGCTTCATTTTGATATTTAATTAATACAGTTTTATAATCCAGAAAAAGGAAAAATGCCCTGTAGCCTTGATTTATTGTTTATGGATTTTCCTTCTTCAGTAGAAAAAACAACATGAGTATGCTATAACAAGTTAACCCTTCAGACACTGATGATTCCTGGGAACACTATATACCTTAGTGAGTTACTGGAATTTTTAAGTAATTAAACAGGACACTAGGGGACGGAAGAAAAAAAAGAAAAAGAGTTGTGCTGTTCCATATTTATTCAGCCATGATTAATCTAGTGTTGAATAGTAATTTTTAATTTCCATTTCTTGAATATATTTATTAATTTACCTCCTGCCAATATATGGTTCGGATTGCCACTGTTTAGAATTTATTCCTGCTCTTCCTGACTAACATTTGCATAATAGGATGACGAGGTCCATTCAGGAGCACTTGGTTGTAGGGTGTTGGACAGGGAGACTGGGTTGTAATTAGTGGCCTGTGGCCTCTGGCTTCATTAGCATGCAAATGGAACTACCAGAGGCCACAAAGCCTGGCAGGTCCATAGCAGTTACTACAATGCAGAGCTGTTTTGCTTAGCCTACCAGTAGGGTTTCTCTCTACAAAAAAATTAAAATAAAATCTGGATGTTTGAATGAATTTGACAGTCAGTCATACATCCTGGAATCTTAGGAATTTGCATTCCTTGTGGAAATGCTGGTATCTGTTGCTGATGTGTAATTTCAAAAGAAAAAGAAAAATACAGGAGTGTCATACATATTAGTCTTCACTTTTCATATCTTTGGCTATTGGAAATGTAATGCAAGCTTGTGCGCTTTGTGCTTGCCTCTTGTGCTTCCTTTCCGTGATCCAAGCCAAGCTCACCTGTCTTTTTTGTGTTCCTAGTTAAACTCAGATTCAGCTTTACCAATTGTACTGTTTTTTGTTTGTTTGTTTTTTTTTTTTTTTTCCTTCTACTTCTTTATATATGTCTAGCATATTCTTAAGACAACAGGACACTTGGTCTTTTTTTCCAAATTCTAACATTTAACAATTCTTCCTCTGTTTACGCTTCTCACTATTGGAGATTATTTATAATGATGAAACATGAAAGGATCTCTGTCTTCCTGGAAACTTGGTTTTACCAGGCATGAGTTTTAATCTTTCTTCAATCATTTGCAAATACTAGCATTCCCATTATTTCTTCTTATTATTATTTGATTACAAATAAAGCACAGAAAAGCCCTGCACCTGACCCAAGCCTTATAATTAATTTTATTGTTTACATTTGTGTATTTTCTTTAGAATAAAAACAACATTTTAAACAGTTGAAGAGCCTTCAACAAGGGAAGCTCATCACAAAACTAGTTTGTGGGTGCAAAGAAAAAGCTTTCAATTCAAAAGAAAAGGAAAAGTTTACTCTGAAGTAATGGTTGTTTCATGACTTGTGAACATAGAATTAGATTATGCTCTAAGTCTATTTAGATTATTTACATCGAAAATAGAGTATTTCGACATGGTAACAGTTTTCTGAAGGTTGGAGAATACCAAAAGAAAGTCATAAATTATGGTAATTTTAGTGCTCATAGTGGGGACAGTCAGGTAGAGGCTGGCAGTTTGGAAATCTCTGGTATGAGTTTCATAGCTATTTGCAGACTTTTAGACGTTGGTTAAAGCAAGGGGTCTGCTTTCATGGGACTTTCCAAAAAGATCTATTTAATTGTCAAAAGATGAAAGTTATTAAAACATTGAAGTGGACAAAAAAAAATCCATCAAGGAACTGAAGGTAGCCAAAGATGGTTTGGTTTGGAAATGGAAATTCCCAGCTCCTCACTGTTAGAAACCTGCAGTCTCACCCTGTTGGGCCATGCCCAATCCCCCACCTTTTTAATAGTAATAAGAGGTGGGAATGTTGAGTCTTGGCAGTCTGTGGGCCCCGCCTCTGATGGGCGGGACGCGTAATCACTACGTCAGGCCTTACCTGGCTGGGCGGAGACTGGGATACGCATGGGCAAGCCCCCTTCTTAAAGCAAGTGCCCCACACCCAGCTCTCTCTCTCCCTGCTTTTGGTTGGCCACCAGCTACTCCCCTCTTTCCTCTCCCCTCTCTCAATAAACTCCATGTGGGCACTCAATCTCGTGTTTGTATTTCTTAGGCCCTAGCAGCTGCAGAACAACAACAGTCACAATCACAGAAGTTCTCACCAGCTAATTATTCATATAGGGTATCTTAACACACAGAAGGCTTCATTTTTTTGAGAATTTGAGTTCAACGAGTTCAAAGTTCACAGTTTGTAAAACTTGTCACAATGTCATCTTGATTTTTTTTTCATTAAATTTGTAGGTAGATAGTTGGTTTTCATACCTAGTATAATTTTTTACTCCAGGTCATTGTGGATTAGGGCCACCATTTCCCAAAGAAGGAGGTTCACAACCTCAGTTTCTCACCATGTGTATAATATCACATAGCAATGATATTTTTTAAGCTATGAAGATTTGAAAAACATGGGTTAAACTATATTCAAAGACTTTTTCTGTATTGAAGTTTCTGTGAGTCTTTGAAAATGTTAATGTGAGTACGCAATTCTTCTAAAAAGACTATGTAAGTATTGCTAATATATTTGTTTGTTTGTCCTGACAGAGTTTTCTTGTCATCAGGGAAAAGTGTGGAGGACTTGAGATAAGGAACACTGGGCAAGGAACATCTTGTTTCTGTCATACCCATATGATTTTAGCAAGTTATACTTGAACTGTTTTTTTTTTTTCAAGGATCTCTGGGATCTATTTTATGTTCACATGTATTATTTTCATTAGGAAGAATAAAATATATTTCAAATGTTACTGTAAAGACTGATGAATGAAGTAATTAAAAATACAGAGTCGGATACCAATGAAACATAAAGTAACACCCTAACAAAAGCTTATTAAGCTTAAATAGTAATTAATGTATAAAATTTAACATTGCATTCCTTGTGTCACTTAATATGACAAAGTATAATATAAACCAAATCTGACTGACATGTAGAAAGACATCTACCATCATGCGTAATAATTGTTAGGAATAAGCACTAAGTTAATAGCAATAGTCTTTTCTGTTGCTATTAATTATACATGTTAATGGATTGACAAAAATCTGCCAAGGCATAGATTGTTAACAGGACTTGACGCCTCAGTTATAGCGGGTGGCATAAATTAATTTTACAGAGTACAACCATGCCACATTAAAATGCATGTTGCAATGATTATGATGGGGGGTTCATGGCTCTTGTAAAATGTGGCTAGGAATGAAAGTTTATAAAAATATTCAGGCACACATGTAAGAGCAAAGATACAGAAATGATTATACAACATTGACTGCCACATGCCAACAATTACTCTGCAGAGTAAAGATACTGGTTCTTAATCTGAACTTTAGTAAGGTTATTAGAGATGATACTGATCTATTCGATTATCAGAGCACTTAACAGTCCAATTTTATTTAAATTTTCAGATTGGAAAAAAACATTAAACAGCTCTTCATTTAATTCTGAGAATAAATTAGGGACAAATTTAATATGAAGATATTTAAATAAGGTTTTAAATTATTTATGTTAAATTCCAGTTGTTGCTTAAAGAACTTAGAATACTACATGCCTTCCGAATACAAGTATTTCCCAATAAAATATTTTGTGTTGCTAGAATTCTCAAGGATTGAGAAGAATTGGAAGTAAGGAGTATATTGGGTAATTATAAGACCTTAAAATAATGTATAAGTGATGATATGAAGCTGTCACCAAGGTGTGGAGTATAAACCTCATTCTACTTTCCATAAGACTCAGTAATATTAGCTCCATTTCTCATCTCATATTCTATACTTCTGACTGTGTTACGCTTGCACCTAGGAACAATGGTGAGCATGTCTGTGCCTATGTTCTTGCCAGCTGTGGCAAGATTCTTGCTTTTATTCTTCATTTCCAATGCTCTCAGGTGGGATCCTTCTGCAGCTGCATGTGCATTTTGTGAATTCCACTTAGGAATGTTATATGTAGATGCATCAAAGCAAGAGGATCTTCTTCAACTGTGGAACTTTGGGATAACTTCAGATTAGAAGGTATTCTCACAAATACCTAAGCAGAAAGATGTCTGCATTCTCACTAGTGATAAAATAGCATAAAAAATAAAATGATTTTAGAGAATTTTTATCATGGGCTGAAATGGTGAAAAGTCATTCCAAGTACTCATTCTCTCCACAGTGTGCAAGACCATGACCACTTTATTTTGTTAGCCTAAAAATTTTAATGACTAGGCTTCTTCGTTTCTAAGGCATAATAATTGATTACAGTCTTTCACCTATCTAAACTTTCTCCATGACCGTAACTCTGAGACTTTTCCATGTCCTATTCCATGATTTGTTCATTTTGTGAGGAACACTAGATTCTTGGCTTAGTTCTTTACATGATTTTGTATATATTCCCATAATAGATTATATTATGTCATATAATAACATCAATACATCTTTTTTTGAATTTTTAAAAATTTTATACTTATCTTTATTAACTATTATGTTATGTTATCAACACAAGCAAAGATCATAGACTAGGTAGCCTAACAAAAAGAAAGTCATGTTGTCAAAATTATGAAAACTGAAAACACACAATAAAGGTGTTGGGAATTAGCTTTCTCCTTTGATTTAACTCTTTCACTTGTAACTTAAGCACTATACCACATGTTGTCACATGGTCTGTTATCTATATGTCCCTTCTTCTCATAATGATTCAGTCATAATGAATTCAGGATCCAATTCTCACGACCATATTAATTAGTCTTTTATATGTATTATCATATATTAAAAGTTAAGACTTCAATTGACAGTCTTAAAAGGACTCATTTTAGTGCACATCATTACCCTAGAGTGTAAATAAGAGTTTATACCTTCAAGACTGATATAATAATCCTCACATGATAAGTATATAATAATTTATCTCTTTCTTAAACCTGAATGAACTTAGGCTTGGATTGACTGTCTCTCCAAAATGGAATCTGAATTTCCCTGATTCATCTAGTCTGGCTAGGCAGAGACCTCCAGGAATCCTGCTGTGTTTAGGTTGATTCCATCCACAGTACGGGAAATACAGTAGCTTGTAACCTGGCCCAGCTTTGTATGTGAATTCTGGGAACTCAAATATGGCTCCTCATACTTTTACAGCTGTGTTCCTAAAACATACTTATTAATTTGGAGTATCCACTAAAACAGTGTCTGTAAATGATTACAAGAATTTACTTTACACATATACATATGCACAGAACTTAATTTTGCATCATATGGTCACAATAGTATTATGGTTAAACTTATCACTATGAATATTATGATATATATAATGTTTATATATTCTTTGTATAAATGTTTTCATAAGTCAAAGATATGTTTTAATACTTTTCTAAAATCAATACCTGTATATAGGTTTGATAAATGTCCCAGTTATTTGAAATTATCAACATCTGTGTTACAATAAAATATATGAGAATTATTGCTATTTCTCGAAAATGTTTTTATACTAACTCAATAGATTATTTTTCATTCATTGTATTGAAATGTGTGTGCTACTAAATTCGTGTAAATAGCATTAAACCTCAGCAGAAATTTTGGTGCAGGTATGAACAAAGGCCTCAACTAGAAATAAAACTTATGTAGGTCAATAGTACTAAATTCCCATTTTCCCAACATTTTGATCAACAAGTTATTTTCTTTGTTTCATACCAGTCATGTGGGCTATTTCTCTTCTACCCTCAATATTCCCTTAAAACAACAACAACAACAACAACAACAGCAACAAAAACCCTCTCATTTTTCTTGCCTCAGTGTAATATGGTTTAGTTCTCTGTGAACCTGTGTATCCGAAGTTGCAATTCCTAAGCTATCCAACTAAAGTTCATTCCCAGTCCCTACATTTGAGTTGATCAAGAAACATCAACCCTTTTTGATACAAAACCAAATTGATCCATAAAGAACTGGTATTGAACTTAAATAATAAAAACTAGGGTATTGGCATTATCTTTTAATCTGTGAAGATCATTCTCTATCATGAGGGTCTGGATTAATTTTCTCATGGTAACAATTATCTCCTGTTATTGAAAGAATTGAGTATTCATTGAATCTTGATTCTCTGTCAAAAGATACAAAATTTGTGTTATGGATATAATCAACTTTGTTTATATAAAAACAAAACTATGGAGTTTCCATATGAAAACTAAAACTAGAACTATTATGTGATTCATTTATCAATCTTCTAGGTACACATATACATATTTTGTGCACCTGAGTCAGTGTACAACATATATAGTTTCATGACTATGTTTTTTCACGGTCCTATTTGTAATACCTAAATGACTAAGCCAGCCTAAGTACTGATCAATAGTTGTGAGGATGAAGGAAATACGTTATCTATGAACAATGGAATGAAATTGCTAATTCATAAAGGATAGTGAAATACTGCTTTTGTCAGCAAAGCCGATGAGTTAAGATAGCATTGTGTTAAGTGAAATAACTCAGAGAAAGATAAACACTGAGTATTGTCTCTCATATTTGGAACCTTAAAAATGAGAATAATGCATATAGAAGAAAGTATAAAAGCAGCAAGAAAAGACATTTTTGGAGTGGGGAGAGAAACAATGAATAGGCAGATTTATACATAGATATAATCAATGTACAACATATGCATTCATGGAAATACCACAGTAAATCCCACTTATACATCTTAATGACTATAAAAGAAATATAAAAAAGTGTTAGTTTACAAGGGGCTAACAAGGTCCTGTATATCTGGCCAAATGTTTCTATATAATTCTGTATGAAATTAGTATGATTAGCATGGGTTTGAGTCTCCTATTTCTTCTTTGAAATTTTATGATGGACTGTGCATTGTTCATAGTTTCCTGATAAAATTATACATTCAGGAGGCAGATAAATTGCCTTATTCTTATTCTTACATCTCTGGATACAAAGCCTCCATTTACAACATAGACTCAGATTTGTTATTTATTATCACCTTGTATTTGTAGCCTGCTGTTATAATTTTTAAGTATTTTTATTTTTTCTAGATTTGTTATCAGCTACATGCACTATTAATGCAAAAGTGATATGGATAATTATGGCAAATATATCTCAATAAATAGAGTTCATTAATGGCCCAAATGACATTATTTTTATAATATCATTTGATCAGGTTGTTCCTGGTTTTCATGGTTTCAACATTCTGAGCAGCCTGAGAATTGACTTTGGGGAAATGACTGTGACACAGCTTAAGTGTTAGAACACCAGTCTTCAGTCTCATTATCAGGGAAGGGCATATCAGGTAGCCTTTCCACTGTGGCTCAGACTGTTCGTTGGGATCATCATTAAAGGTCTCTGGACATTTCTCTAGAGTCAGTTTCCTCTTCAAACCTATAATGGCTCCCTCTATTAAGGTATCTCCTTTTTTCACTCTCATCTATTTGTCCTCCGACTCAATCTTCGTGATCCTAGTTGTTCTCCTCTCCTCCCCTTCTCTTTTTCCTAACCCCCTCTCTATTTACTGCCCCCCCAACACTCCCAATATGCTCAGGAGATCTTGTTCCTTTCCCCTTCTGTGAGGGACCTTGTATGAATCTCTTAGGTTCCTCCTTGTATCCTAGTTTCTCTGGCAGTGTAAATTATAGGCAGGTGATCCTTTGCTCTATGTCGAAAATCCATATATGAGTGAGTACATACTATGTTCCTCTTTTTGTGACTGGGTCATCTCACTCAGGATTACTTCTTCAAATTCCACCCATTTGCCTGTAAATTTCAAGATTCCCCTCCTCTCCTGCTGAGTAGTATTCCATTGTGTAAATGTGCCACATTTTCTTTATCCAATCTTCAGATGAAGGGCATCTAGGTTGTTTCCAGTTTCTTGCTGTTCCAAATAATGCTACTATGAACATACTTGAACAGATGTCTCTGTTGCATGAATGTGGAACATTTGGGTATATGTTTAAGAGCAGAATTGCTGGGTCCTGTGGTAGACTGTTTCCCATTTTCCTGAGGGATCACCTTACTTGTAGAGAGCCTCAAAGTACCACACCATAAAGATGGAGCTGGCTTCCGCCTTCCACCTTCCCATGGGTGAGGGCTGTCTGGCATAAACAAGCCCTTAATTGGTTAAGTCTGTTCAGCCTGTCTGCTTCCGCATTAGAGTAGCTTATCTGCAGGGTCCACGTAGCTCACTGGGGTTGATTAGCTCAAGGGTATTTAAGCCTGTGCAGGGGTCCCCCGGGTCTCTCTCGCGGGTCAGAGGAAACATGTTTCAAGGATCCTGATTAAAACTGCTTGAAGAAGATCTTCCCAGAGTTGTGTCTTCCTTACTGATGGGGGTAGGCATGGCACACTTACTGATCTCCAAAATGGCTGTACATGTTTTCACTCCCACCAGTAGTGGAGGAGTGTTCCCTTTTCTTCACATCCTCTCCAGCAAAAGCTATCATTGATTTTTTTTTTAAGTTTGCCAACCTGTGACTATTTATTAACAGACCAGATTACAAAAATTCCACAGGCAGCACCTTAGTTCATCCGTCTAATAAGCCTGTTTATCTGGTCTTCCCTTTTGCCAGCATAGCCACCTTCCACAAAGTTAGTAGTATTTTTCTTCATTCCACCTCTTGGAGAAGACAATGTGTAGGACCACAGGAAGTTGTTGGCTTCCTTGAAGCATTTGCCCACTGTGTAGATCTCATGGATCAGATCCTCTATGCAGAAAATGCTATATTTACCAAGAGATTGAGCAATCAAGAAATTATCCATCAAGGCAATTCTCTTCTGACTGATTTTGCCATAGCCACACTTTTAGATGAGTTAGTTTGCTCACTTTTGGTTGGGGCAATGTATGGTTCCACAATCCTCAGCATGTTAATTGAAGCCTTGTTGAGCTTAACAAAGGTGCCATGGAAAATCTGATGAACACAGAGCAGCTGCAACACCTTGCACACCTTTGGGCTCACACGTTGATACCTCAGATTTGGATGATGAATGCCAGCTTGAGTTCTTCAGGCACATAGAAGTTTCTGGCTTTCCTTGCCATTCTAGCCATGCAAATCTCTGTCCAGTACATCTGCCTGTATTGCTTGTGATAATGCTTTGACTTTTCCTCCTTGCTTTCAAAGTGTTTTCAGTGCAAACTTTTTCCAAAAGCACTTCACCTTCAGCTCAGTGAAATTCCTTAGCTTTTTCTGAAGGGTTTCTGGCACAGCTGGAACCTTCTTTTTCTGCTCCTACATGGTCTCCATGGTTCCTTCCAGTCCTGGGGGAGAGGGGAGAACTTTCATTGGTATTTCTAATTTTAGCCATTCTGGCAGGAGTAATATGGCATCTCAAAGTTGTTTTGATTTTCATTTCCCTGATAGCTAAGGATGTTAAGCACTTTCTTAAGTGTCTAAAAGCCTTTTTGATTTTCTCTATTGAGAATTCTTCAATTCTGTACCCCGTTATTTAATGGGGTTACTTGCTGTTTTGTTGACTAGTTTCTTGAGTTCTTTGTCTATTTTGAAGATCTGTCCTTTGTCAGATGTAGGGTTGGTAAAATTTTTTTCCCAGTCTATGTGCTGCCATTTGGTCTTCACTGTGTCTTTTGCCTTACAGAAGCTTCTAAGTTTGAGGAGGTCCCTTTTATTAATTGTTGATCTCAGTGTCTGTGCTACTAGAGTTATGTTCAGGAAGCAGTCTCCTATGCCAATTTGTTCAAGTGTGTCTCCCACTTTCTCTTCTAAGAGGTTCAGTGTGGCTGGAGTCATGTTGAGGTCTTTGATCCACTTGGATTTAAGTTTTGTGCATGGCCATAGACATGGGTCTATCTGCAGTCTTCTCCACACTATTATCCAGTTATGCCAGTACCATTTGTTGAAGATGTTTCCTCCTTCCATTGTGTAATTTTTTCTTTTTTTCTTTTCTTTTCTTTTCTTTTTTTTTTGTCAAAACTCAGGTGTTCATAGGTGTGTGGGTTAATATTGGGATTTTTGATTAAGTTCCTTTGGTCTACCTATCTATTTTTGTGCAAATTCCAAACTGTTTTCAGCTCTATATAAGAGCTTGAAGTAAGGAATGGTGATGCCTCCTGAAGTTCCTTTATTGTACAGGGTTGTTTTGCCCAACCCGGGTCTTTAACTTATGCCATCATAGATCCCTTATCTAGTAGCTGATGGAAACAGAAGCAGACACCCATGGCTAAACACTGAGCCAAACTCCTCGAATCCAGTTGCAGAGAGGTAGGAGTGAAATGAAAAGGGGTCAAGACCAGGCTACAGAAACCCACAGAGACAACTGACCTGAACAAGGGGGACCTCATGAACCCCCTGACTAATAGCTGGGGAGCCAGCATTATACTGGCTTAGACCCCTTGAAGGTGAGACTCAGTTAGAAGGCCTGGACAACCTGAGGGTCCTCTGACAGTGGAACCAAGATCTATCCCTGGTGCACAAAAGGACTTTGGGAGCACACTCCCCATGGAGGGATACTCCCTTAGCCTAGAGACAGGATGGATGGTCTAGACTGTACTCCAAATGACAGATTTTTATGATCCCTCCTGGAAGGCATCACCCTCCTTGTGAAGTGGGGGTAGTAGGATGGGAAGGGTAGTCAGGGGGCATGGGAAGGAGGGAGGGAGAGGGAACTGGGATAGATATTTTAATTATCCAGTCTTCATTGTTAGACAACATCCTACATGCCGAATGAGTCCTTGCAGTTCTCTCAGGAACACAGAGCTAAGAGGCAGTCTGTGCTATAAGTTGTTGGTTCTGCATCCATGATAACTAGTTCCTCCATACTTGTTCTATGCTAAAATCAATCATATGATACAAAGTTTACATCCACCTAACAATGATAAGAAGTCAGGCTTTTCCTAGTTACTGGGGTTTGGACTGGAATCTCCTCAGAGTAATCCTTTTCAGGAAGATGTTCTAAAAGCCCTTCCCTGAAGGGGTTCTTCTGACTTAGCCTGACATCCCTCTCACAGTGGCTATCTTTCTATCTTCCTATTTGTCTCCCTCTTGTTTTTACTCCTTATGAAGCCTCTACACAATAAAAGGGAATCTCTCCATTTTTATGGAGAATGTTTAGATTCTCCATATAATTCATTGTTTCTGACTAATGCTGTACCTTTCTCCTCTATTCTAACTTGTGAATTTGAAGCCCATTTATTCTCATTGAAGGGGGTTATTCATCAATTACTTTTAAGCCCCACTGCTGATATTTTCTTTCTTATCATTGTATTGCATTACCCTTTAAGCCTATATCTCAAGGGTATTTGTACACATCTGTCTCTTGCTTTTGACTTAGCTTCTGACAGTTACATTGTGGTGTCCTCAGTAAGAACAAGTTGGGTGACTGGTAGGTGTAGTACTAGGAGGCTCCACTCACTCCACAGTCCTTAGTTCTTCCACACTGCCTTGCCTTATCAACAATGTGCTGGCTGCTAATGTATGAGATACTCCAGCTAAGAGGAAAAAAAAGAAAAAGAAAACACATAACAAAATCCATGGCAATTTATGCAGACTTTTAAGTTCAATATATACCATATTTGAAGGTGAATTACTGTAAAAGATTCAACTCCTCTCAAGTCTCACATGCTTCCTGTCTTTTTACCTGGAATTTTAATGTAAAGTCCACTTTAATGCTGATCCCATTAACAAATTAACATTGCAAAATGCAAGATTCCAATCAACACTTAAAATTAGTGTATAAGTGTTAGAGAGTATTCAATACCCTTTTCAAAAAATTGCATTGTAGATGTTACACAGTCAAGGTAATTGTTTTTCTCTTCTCCTTTACATCTGAGAACAAGAAGATTCCTTTGGGCTCTTTCAAAATAGATTGTTCTGCTTCTGTAATGGGTACCTGCGGGATTGACTGCAGAACAATGCCATATTAGGAGTCATAAGATTTGGGGAAAGCCAAGCAACATTTTCTATTGAGATCAAGATAAAAGAGTCTTTCTTTGAGAAAATGTAGTAGCTAGGTACTTTGTTCAAATAACAAAGCAGAATCATTTGTCTAAAGGAAAAAAATAGCACTGTCAGAAATTTAATATATTACACCTTTTAAAGGTAACTAAGAAGTCAAAATCATTGTCCTAAACTCACAAGGCATGCTTTTCTTAGTCTTACACTGGTAGCACAATAATTTATGTTAGGTGATTTTCTCTCTCTCTCTCTCTCTCTCTCTCTCTCTCTCTCTCTCTCTCTCTCTCTCTCTCTGCCTCTCTCAGATGTTACAGACTGCCTTAGCTTTTTTGTTACTTTAGTCTAGTGCCATCAAAATTCTTTGAGGTACAAATGATATGGTGCAATACAACATAAGGGAAAAATATCACTTAAACTTATCTTAATGGTCTAAATAAATTTGAGAAAGGAAGAAGCACAGGTTATTGAGAGTCCTATTAGTTTTCCTATTACTGAAGAGTAATTTAAAAGGAGGTAGATGGTGATGGTCGGATATCGGCAGGAATTCACAACAGAAAATTAAGACAATTGTAGTAATAAATTGAGATATAATATCTTAAATATTACTACTATTATAAGATTAATTTAACTGCAACATTCCCAGTTTTCTCATTTGCACAATAAAAGAGGAATAATAAATCATTTCTAATATCACTAAAATTCTGCATATTATTTTGAATAAGGAATTTCAAAGCTTATAAGTGTTGAAAAATGGGATCTGGAACAAGAAGAACATGGGATACAGTGACAGGGTTATATTCACAGCAGTTTTTATAGGGACCTCAATCTTAAAACTCAAAATAACCACAAATTTTGTCATTGTTTAATATATTTTGTATTTCGTCTCTCCCTCCCTCTTCCCCTCCATCCTTTATTTTCTCCCTTCCTCCCTCCCTCTCTCCTTCCCCCACTCCCTCCCTTCCTTCTCTTCTTCTCTCTTTCTCTTTAGACTGTCTTTCCCTATTTTGACCCATAACTGATGATATAGCATATAAAGGTTATGTTTTTTTGTAAAAAAATCTATATTCCTTTGAGCAATGCAGAAGTCATAAACTCCAGTAGTGAGTGTGTGTGTGTGTGTGTGTGTGTGTGTGTGTGTGTGTGTCTGTCTGTTGGCCCTAGGGCAGTATGAATTCACAGAGGATTTAACAAAAACATCATGAAATCTCTACAGTGTCTTCAGATACTGCACCAAGAAGGTACTGAGAGGTGAATAAAAGGATGAAACACACAGAGTCTCAAAGAGATCTACATGAGCAGGAATTCTCATTATTAGTTCCTGAGGTAGGCTATCAATTTCAAACACAAAAACATGTTCAATATAGTATTTTTAAAGAGAATGGACTTGAAAGAACAACAACAAAAATGAAGAGATTCTAGAAAAGGATGTAGCCATAGCAATATGTAGTTCCTGAAAGTGTTGAGTTGTTTCGGTTTTGAACATAATATCTGGATTTAAAGGAAGCTGATATTATCAAAAATTGATAAAAAGAGAAGTATTTGTGTCGTCTATGTTGACAATGTCAAGACAGGTCACATCGTTTATTTTAAATTTTTTTATTAATAATATAATTTAAAATTTTACATGTCGATCCCAGTTTCCTCTCCCTCCCTCCCTCCCTCCCTCCCTCCCTCCCTCCCTCCCTCCCTCCCTCTTATACTCTTTTGCCCCATCACATGAACCCTGACCACCCTCCCCTCCCATCCTCCCATGCCCATTCCAAAAGTAGGACTACTATCCAGGTTGGGTCATGTAAATCTGTCAAGTCATTTGAAGGAGGGACTAGGACTTCTCTTCTGTTTCTAGGTTAAGGGGGTATCCCTCCATGGGGGATGTGTCCATAAGGTCCTTTTTTGCACCAGAAATACATCCTGGTTCTACTGTCTGAGGTTCCTTAGACTGCTCAGTCCTTTTAGCTGAGACCCATATTCAGGGGGTCTGAGTCAGTCCAATGCTGGATTCCTAGCTATCAGTCAGGGGGGCATTAGCTCCTCTTTTCTCAGGTCAGCTGTCTTTGTGTGTGTCTGCAACCTGGTCTTGTCCTTTCTCTTTGCATCTAGATTCTAGTTCCACTCAGTGTTTAGTTATTGGTGTTTGCTTATGTTTCCAACAAGTACTAGATGAGGACTCCATGGTAATGGATAATTTAGTTGATGATCTCTCTATCAGGGAAGGGAATTTATGGTACCCTTTTATGGTAGCCTTTGCACGGTTGCTCAAATTGTTAGCTGGAGTCAGTCTTGTAGGTCTCTAGACCATTCTTTAGGTTCAGGTTCCTCTTCAAACCAATAATGGCTACCTCTCTTATTCTCTCTCTCTCTCTCTCTCTCTCTCTCTCTCTCTCTCTCTCTCTCTCTCTCTCTCTCTCTCTCTCTCTCTCTCTCCCTTCTGTCTGTTATTCCTACCCTGAATCAATCTTCCTGGTCGCACGTGCTTTCCTCTCCTCCCGTTCTCTTTCTCCTAGTTCTCTCTCCATTCACTGCCCCCTACTTCCCATGTGCTCTGGGGGACTTGTCCCTTCCCCCTTTTGTGAGGGACCATATATGAATATCTTAGAATACCCCTTGTATTCTAGTTCCCCTGGTAGTTTGAATTATCAGCTGGTGATCCTTTGCTCTAGGCCTAAAATCCATATATGAGCAAGTATATATCATGTTCTTCTTTTTGTGACTGGGTTACCTCATTCAGGATGGTTTCTTCAAGTTCCATCCACTTGCCTGTGAACTTCAAGATTCCATTATTTTTTCTTTCTGCAGAATAGTACCCCATTGTGTAGATGTGCCACATCTTCTTTATCCATTCTTCAGTTGAGGAGCATCTAGGTTGCTTCCAGTTTCTTGCTATTACAAATAATGCTGCTATGAACATAATTGAGCACATGTCTTTGTTGCATGGATGTGGATCTTTGGGTATATACCTATGAGGGGAATATCTGGGTCCTGTGGTAAACTAATTCCCATTTTCCTGAGGAACTGCCATACTGATCTCCAAAATGGCTGTACAAGTTTGCACTCTCACCAGCAGGGGAGGAGTGTTCTCCTTTCTCCACATCCTCTCCAGCATAAGTTGTCATTGGTGTTTCTGATTTTAGCCATTCTGGCAGGAGTAAGATGGTATTTCAAAGTTGTTTTGATCTTCATTTCCCTGATAGCTAAGGATGTTGAGCACTTTCTTAAGTGTCTAAAAGCCTTTTTGATATCATCTATTGAGAATTTTTTCTTTAATTCTGTACTCCATTTTTTTAATAGGGTTATTTGGTGTTTTGTTGACTAGTTTCTTGAGTTCTTTGTATATTTTGGAGATCTTCCCTTTGTCAGATGTAGGGTTGGTAAAAATCTTTTTCCAGTCTGTGGGCTGCCGTTTGGTCTGGACACTGGAGCTGATGTAACTATCATAACTGATAAATCCTGGCCTCCTAGATGGCCCCTGCAAGAGGTAAATGTTCAATTCTTAGGGATTGGAACCCTGTCTCAGGTAAAACAGAGCACGAGATGGATTGAATGTGTAGGACCAGAAGGACAGAGAGGAAGGTTGAGACCATATGTGGCCAATATAGCAATAAATTTATGGGGTCGTGATCTATTACAGCAATGGAATACACAGATTAACATTCCTCCAATAATGGATAGGAACCATAAACGACCTCATGATTGTGGAAAGGGTGTTATAAAGTACTATTCAAGACAGACACCAAATATCCAGGCTGTACAAAAACAGAATGCAAGCGCTGAACAAACAGAGGAACCAAAAGCCCTACCCTTAAAATGGTTAACAGAGGAACCTGTCTGGGTAGGGCAATGGCCTATGACCTCTGAGAAGTTAGAAGCTTTAGAAAACCTGGTACAGGAACAGCTAAATGCTGGACATATCGAGGAATCAACCAGCCCTTTGAATTCTCCTGTATTTGTTATCAAAAAGAAATCTGGTAAATGGAGAATGCTTACAGACCTGAGAGCCATCAATAAAGTTATTCAGCCAATGGGTTCTCTACAGCCTGGAATGCCCTTGCCTTCTTTGATACCTAAGGAATGGCCTATTATAGTTATTGACTTAAAGAATTGCTTCTTCACTATATCTTTACAGGAACAAGATAAAGAGAAATTTGCCTTCATGGTACCTAATTATAATAATTCTCAACCAGTGAAGAGATATCAATGGAAGGTTTTACCACAGGGAATTCTAAATAGCCCCACTCTATGCCAATATTTTGTACAAAAACCACTGGAAATAATTCGTGAACAGTTTCCACAATCCATAATTTATCATTACATGGATGATATATTGTTAGCTGATTCTAAAATAGAAACATTAGAAAAAATGTTTGAGAAAGTAAAGGAAGTTTTACCTCGTTGGGGATTACAAATTGCTCCTGAAAAAAATACAAAAAGGAGATTCTATCAACTACTTAGGATACAAAATAGGTCTACAGAAAATTAGACCACAAAAAGTACAGATTAGGAGAGATCATTACCAGACTCTTAATGATCTTCAAAAATTACTAGGAGAGATCTCTCAACTACAAACCATTATTGGAGTAGAAGGGCATGATTTGAAAAACTTAAAAATGACCCTTAAAGAGGACAAAGACTTGAATAGTCCACGAATACTATCAGCTGAGGCTGAAAAGGAATTAGAATGGGTAGAAAAGAGGATATTAGAAGCACATGTGGACCGTGTCGATCCAAAATTAGACTGTATTCTGGTTATATTACCATCTAGAGAATATCCTTCATGGATTTTGATGCAGAGGGAAGATATCATATTAGAATGGATATTTCTACCACATAAACATAATAAAAAACTAAAAACATATATAGAAAAGATCTCTGACCTGATTATAAAAGGTAAATTAAGACTTCGTCAACTGACAGGAAGGGACCCAGCAGAAATCATAGTACCTTTGACTAATGAGGAAATTTCCTCCTTATGGAAAGATAATGAATATTGGCAGAGAGCATGCAGTAACTTTTTGGGAATGATTAGCAACAATTATCCCAAAAGTGAAAGGATAAAATTCATAAAGAAAACAATTTTGATCCTTCCACGCATTGTAAGAAAAACACCTATCTCTGGAGTTCATACATTCTACACAAATCAGGTAAGGCAGGATATAAATCAGGTAAAATAAGTAAAGTGGTTCAAAGACATTACAATTCTGTACAAAAGGCTGAATTGTATGCCATTCTCATGGTACTTATGGATTTTACAGAACCTCTAAATATAGTTACTGACTCTCAATATGCAGAAAGAGTCGTCTTACACATTGAGTCTGCAGAATTTATTCCTGATGGTACAGACTTAACTTCATTGTTTATACAGTTACAGGATACTATCCTAAAGAGGATTCATCCTATGTATATAACACACATTAGATCCCATACGGGTCTGCCAGGTCCTCTAGCACAAGGCAATGATGAAATTGATCGGTTATTGATAGGAAGTGTGCTAGAAGCATCAGAGTTTCATAAGAAACACCATGTGAACAGCAAAGATTTGAAAAAGGACTTTTCTATCACTTGGCAACAAGCCAAGGAAATAATAAGGAAATGTCCTACTTGCTCATTCTATAACCAAACTCCTTTACCACCAGGCAGTAACCCTAAAGGTATAAAAAGAAATGAAATATGGCAAATGGATGTGTTTCACTTTGTAGAATTTGGAAAATTAAAATATGTGCACCATACTATAGATACATTTTCAGGGTTTCAATGGGCTACTGCTCTGAGCTCTGAAAAGGCTGAGTCTGTTATTACACACCTATTAGAGGTAATGGCCATTATGGGCATACCTGCACAAATAAAAACTGACAATGCTCCGGCATATGTTTCCAACAAATTGAAACAGTTTTTTGAATATTATAACATAAAGCACATAACTGGTATACAACACAATCCTACAGGACAAGCAGTAATTGAGAGATCCAATCGTACCTTAAAGGAAATGCTCCATAGACAGGCAGGAGTAACCAAGACACCCAAACACATATTACATAATGCTTTATTAACATTAAACTTTCTTAATGCTAATGAAAAAGGACAAACAGCTGCTGAAAGGCACTGGACAATAGAAAAAACTTCTGAACTAAATCAGCCGGTGTATTCAAGGATGTATTAACCTCAGTATGGAAACCAGGATATGTGTTACGTTGGGGTAGGGGTTTCGCATTTGTATCTACAGGAGAAGAAAAGCTATGGATACCATCTAAGTTGATCAAGATCCGAGTTGAACAAGAGAAACATCTTAATGAAGAGGAATGACAAGTCATTCAACAAATTGGGTCCCACAAAATGTGTGGAGACCTCTCAAAGGTAGGGGAAGTGTTCTTTTCTTGTCTTTACAGTAAAACAGAGAACACCTATCTTTAAACAACCAAGAGACAAGGAACATGTAGGTACCTACAGAAGACAGCTCTCCAGAAAGAATCATTTAATGAAGAGTAATCTGATTTATGGTAAAAATATTTAAGTCTAATAAACTATTTCTATATGGAAATCTATTTCTCTTTACTATTTGGTATTCCTGTAGTCCCGATTCATATAAATCAATGCTGGCTTTGGAAATGGATTTGGCTTTCCTTCTCTAAATTCAAGCATGTTGTTAAGATTGAATTCACAGTTTCTGCTTTATATCAAGAAGCCAATTGATGTAAGGCAAGAGAAAACAAAATCTAAGGACTCATATGTTTATATGCACTTTTCTCTCTGAAATCCTTATTTTCTCTTATACATGTTAATGCTTATTGTTGCCTTTCCCCAATGCATACCGTAAAACTTGAAAATTTTACTTTGATATTGATATTTAAGTTTTCCACAAGGAATAATAACAGTTCCCAACAGCAATCCTTGAACACTCCAGAAGGAAGATGGGGCCCCAAATGGACATTTCCATTCTACTCACCCTGATGCATCTGAACTACAAACTTCACCCTTTAACTGGTTTGGGACTGCTTTGCTCAAGACAACCCCTGATTAGCTAGCTGTAATGGTGCACTTTCTTATTACAACCTGGCCAGAGTTCCAAATAGAACTCCAGTCAAGCATTTTCTGCCACACTATGAATACCTACATATGTCACAGCCAATTCTGTTGAAAAATTTGGATGCTAAACATTTTCTTCCTACAGGATCCCATGGAGCAATCATCGTCCCATTTCAGCAGGAAGTAATCTTAAGATAACGATGCCCCTCTCCCCACTCTTGGAATTTAGGGATAATATTCATCTTCATAGGGTTGGTTTTAGTTACTTGGGGTTGGGTATGGAAAGTGATATTTAGATTAGGTTATCTCTTTTAGACAGGAATAGGGTATGGTTGGGAAAGGTATGGTTCAGAATGATATAGGTAGATTGGCCTATCTTCTTGTGAATCGTTTAGTAAGAGTGAGATATTAGTATTTCAGCTTACACTGTTATATATTCTTATCTGTGGTAATCTATGTACTGGAAGAATTGTATATTATATTTTGTCATATTGTGTGAAATCTTTCCATTTATGTTTTATGCACATTATTCTCGCTATATTCTATGTATGTATACTTTGTTTGAGTTCAAGACTTTTTGTATATTGATACAGTTTAGGATATTTATCTTGCTGCCCTCTTGTCTAGACATTTCTACTCTACCTCTACTTTTGGAATTTACATGTACATAATTATATTGTTTAGGTGTGTTTCCTTGCTTTTCTCAAGGAAGTTTTAATCAGGTTTTTAGCTAAGTTCCTGAGTATTACAGATCATCCTCACCCGTGTTTCCTTTGCCTATGAGATTAGTCAGCAATAGATGCTTAATCTCCAATCACTTCATAGACCTGCAGAACACGGCATTTAAATGTTTTAATATTAGTACTCTTTTGACATGAGACACTGTTTCTCCTGACAGCACCATGCACTTTCCCGAAAGTATGTTGGACACTGTCGTTGCTCCTTCTGGAGTTCACACTCTCTTCAGCCATGGCCTCTTGGGCAAGGAACTGCCCCTACCTTGACAACTGCTCTGGACATGCGGTCCTATGTGCTTGTAGGAGACAAACACAGAAGACTGCTGAACCTTGCCAAGTCAGGGTAAGACAGCCTTTCTTCCTCCCTGCTTTTGTTGTGATCTGTCAGGTACTCTTGGCCTTAGCCAAAACTGGATGTACCAACATTGCTCTGAGACCTTGGGTGACTGTCCAGGTAGATTGCTGTTTCTGTCTTCGAGGCATCTTTGGAAGTTGCCCATCCACACTTCCTGTCTATCCTAGTATTGCTATTTTCCTTCTCAGGTCTTGATGAGGTTGTAGATTAAACCATCACAACTATTATTCTCTCTTCCTAGTTAGATAGATTAGGTACTAGGCTTAAGCTTTCTAGCTTAGGATAACTCTATTGTAAACTCCATTATGTCTTCATCCTAGGACTAGATATGTAGGTCGTTTTGTTCTCAATTTTCCTTTTCTTAGAGCACACTTGTTATTCACTGTTTTATATATAGTTTTGTATCAAACCCAAATCTTTTATTTAGACTAAAAGGGGAATTGTAGTGAGATATTCACCTTGTCTGCACCTGTGGCTTAGGCCATGCCCATTGGAGCAGAGACAGGGCTGGATGGGAGTGGAGAGAAAAGGTTGGGAGAGGGTCGGGCTGCCCCTTTTTGGGTGGTGGACGCTGGAAGGCTCAGGATCTGCTGGAACCCGCAGCGTGCATCTGCCTATGTTGTGAGTTATTTCTCCCTTAATAAACTTCTATTCGGCCTAATTGTTTATCCTGATTCTTATTAAATCACCATAGATAACCACTCACTCCAAGAAAAGAAGTTTTAGCTAGAAATTCATATAACTTCCTGTCACGAAAGCCAGTCTTTGAATTAAGATCTTTCCCTCAAATCACTGAAGTATTCATTTGGACTCATGTAATATCAACTTTTCATTGTTGACACAGTAGCACGTAGATTTCAGTGACATGATTGAGGGGTGAGCAGAATTCTACTTTTTTATTTATTTTTATTTTATGTTGATTGGTGTTTTGTCTGCATGTGTATCTGTGTAAGGGTGTCAGAAATCCTGGAACTGGTATCACAGACAGTTGTGAGCTGTCATGTTGCTAGTGGTCATTGAACCTGGGTCCTCTGGAAAATCAGACAGTACTCTTAAATGATGAGCCATGTCTCCCAAATTCTTTTTCACACTACTGCCTTCAATAATTCCTCTTCCTTAAGTGACTAAAATGGTGACTTGTTTAGTTGAGAAGTTATCCTTAAACACTATATCATATCCATCGCAAACAGTCCCTCTCTCAGGAATTCTCCAAGGTCCCCTTAGTCCCTGCTTGTGTGAAGATCTCTGAACAAAAGCAATTCTACCATGGCTGTATTACCTCCACTCGTAGTACCCAAAGGTCATCCAGTCTTTTTTTTTCTGTGAAACAACACACCTATTTTGGAAAAGAATGAAATCAGTCTCTTTGCTGCTGATTCATTTCAAAAATAGGAGAAGGTAGAACAATAGGTACATTATGCAGAGTGTCTCTGAAAAGAGAACATTTATAAATTGGCAATTTAGAAATTCAGTGGGTTGTAGAGGAGACACAGCATCCTCTGCTGAGCTTTCAGCAACACCAGAAGTGTCATTTAAGTACACTGTTTAATCAAGCTTGTTATAGGCTATACCCGGTCTTTATAGAGTTGAGTAATATATTTTTCTACATCCTACTTCCATGTAATCTAAGATGCTACTTTATCAAGCTCATTTTGTCACAGGAGGGAGTTCAAGTAGAGAGAAAGATGGAAGTTGAACAGTACATCCAAAGTCATGCAGAAAGTTAGTAGTTGATATATATCCCTGTCTTTTCCTTTAGACACAGTGTTACTGTTTGCTAACAAAGGATGATCTGATGCACACCATTTGTCACCAAGTTACCCTCTCCTGACTGGTAACAACCACACTGATTTTTAGCCAGGTACTCAGAGAAGCACTTTCTCAGAAACCTGCTTCCTGTCACTAGGAAATGACTCTTAATTGATCTGAGTGTGCACTGATGATTCCAGTTTCTCCTTGCTGATGGCTTTTCTAGGGGTAAACATATAACCCAGTTACAGCTAACGAGAATTAGATGCAAATGAATTGGAGGACTTCCCTCCCAGAAGTAAACTACCATTTCATGGTCCTTCAGTCTACTTTGTCTGGTGGTATGTGAGGCCTTAGAGCTGTAATAACTATCTATGTATATGTGTTAACCAGCAGAGAGTGAAAGCAACCTGGGGTCCTCAAGTATATTTATGAGCTAATATAATCTAGAAAGAGTTACCTTCAGACTTCATGTTAAGATGATTAAAAGTCTTCATAATTAAATCAGTATATTCTTTATATACTATTTAAAGCATTACTGCTATTTGAGGTGACATTACATGTTGTAAGTAGAGTGGTTTGCATGCCTTCTAAGAAAGCAAGAGATAGCAAGGGTAAATGCTCCTGAGTGACAGGGTCATTTAGTTTTGTTTTGTGAAGGACATGTGCAATAGAACTGATAGCCTCTTATGTTGACCACTGGGAACAATTTTGAGGTCTGTAGAAATGGATCAGTGCAAACAGCACTTGCTGTCTAAGCAAAGAGAAGACATAAGCATGGGTTTCTATATCGTAGCTAAAAGGAGAAGCCATAGTTTGTATGTGTATTCATAGAGCTTGTATCCTGAGATTGTAGGCAGAGACAGAGGTTTCCCCAAAGGTTTGTGGGCCACCTATTCTGATGTTCATTTGCAATCAATGACATGCTCTTTTAAAACAAGATAGAAAGTAAGAACAATATTTGAGATAGTTTTTTTTTTTTTTTTTTTTTTTTTACCTCCCAAAGCAAGTTGTGGCCCAAAAAGCCATTACACAAAACAACAAACCACAGCATTATATGAAACAACACAACACACACACACACACACACACACACACACACACACTATAGGTAAAATAAAAATGAGAAATTTTGGACAGAGCACAATAGATTCAATAACGTTTCATAGTAGTTGGAGATACATAGAAAAAGTCAAACTGTAAAGTCTATCATAGGTAGTACAATGAATAATAATTACAGGAATAACTAGAAATGTTACAATGGATGATTTAATATAAAACAAAGCAGTGAGAAATATCTCCAACATCTAGCCACAGAATGTTATGTATGGAACAGAGTTAATGAATTAGTCTATCAGCCAAATGCTGTCTGCACCCTATCTTTGTAATTGATATTATTGTGGCTGTCTCCAACTTTAGCCTCTATCTGGTGTATTTTAATGGCAAAATTGAGTAGCTGACCTAGGTACCATAACATTCATGAAGTCAAGAATATGTACTCCATGAAGAAAACACTCCTTGACTTCTGAATTTAAAAGACTTTTGGGGATTTTGCAATCTTGAGGTACAGAGAAGTTTTTTTGTTTTTTGTTTTTAATATATAGTAGATGTAGGTAACTGAAAGGAAAAAAGAGAAAAAAATAAGCAAGGTAGAGACAGCATTTTAGAAGACAATAATACTGCAAAATACTTTCCATTTCTAACAATGCCACACACTACAGTAAACATTTGTGCTTACAGAACTTATGAAAAAAATCATAGGTTTTTTTAAATATTTGAGGCATGGTGTTTTGATATGCTGAGCATCTGACTAGCCATTGGATGTGGTTCTCAGGCAGGAAACCTACATAATGAGGTCAGTGCCCATGCAGAACTGCTCAAAGGAATGGAATTATGTGTGGGTGGAGTAAGGAGGGCTTTGATGATTCAGGTGGAGGAGAGGGAGGGAGTAATGCTGGCATGAAAATTCATAGGTCTCTACCTTATCACATAGATTGCTTTGGCAAAAAGCCTGACTGATTTTTTCACTATTACCCATCAGTATGATTACACACACTTTGAGTCTAAAATTGTTTCCCACAAGTTAGCACCATAAAAAATACAACAACAACAACAAAAGAGATACTTTATGACAATCCAAATGCTTTTATATTTAAAGAAAAATAAACATTTAATTTTCATATAACTTGCTTTGGAAACTAGAATACATAAAAGATTTTGTTATGAGAGGAATAATTTGGCCCTAAAATATGAGCAAGTTTTATTCATGTAACAATTGCCTGGCAGTTTTCAAGGTGTTCTCCTTCTTCTTTATGGCTGTATTTGTAATGTTGCCAACAAGCAGGAAGCCTATGCAGCTTGCTTCAGGGTTATGAAATTTTCCTGAATTGCTTGTGGCAAAACCAAAGCTGGTGTCAGAAATCTGTCTCTCATGAGTAACTTCAGAAGAAAGAATCCTCACATACACTTCCCCACCCAATCAGTTACATTCCCAAATTAAGATGCTGAGGAACAGAAAGAGAACCTCAAAACCAGCTTGTGTTTAGTGTCAAATTTGCTTGGTACACCACTCTCTACAAAAATCTTCTCATGTGCCTCCCTTCTTGAATTTTTGGCTTTTGAGTGTGAATAATGTGTAGATAATGCATGGCAAGTGTCCTTAGGCTTTCTGCCCTCATCCCTGGAGTCCATAACTTGTACAGACTCAAATGCTCTGCATGTGGTTCAATGGCACCATTAAAGAGCACTTGCTGGAAATGATGTGGATATTTGCTACCATATCAAATAATGTTTAATCTCTGAAATTACAAATATGAATTTATGATAAGGTAGCTATTTTTCTCTTTACTTCAAGCATTATATTTTGAAATGTGTAGCTCTGTTTTGAAATATATTTGACATTTATTTTGGAATAAATCTCTACTAATGAGCAAACATATTGATGATTTATATTGATCAAGTTTGATAAAATAAAATTTGAATTGAATGTGATATTCAAGATCAATTTACATTTGTAAGGTGATTAGGTTAGTGCTCAAAGAGGTAACTCTTCATATGTCTGAGATATATACAAAACACCATATAAAATGCTTTTCAAAAGTCCTGATTTAATTTTTATGCATCAGTAGTGTTATTTGAATTATGTCTTATTAAATCTATAAATTAGATGCAGAGTCTCATTTTCTATTTAGAAGAACAGATGAAAAACATAGATTTGATACTCTACCACTATTAACACAATTGAATGGCCTTAATTTCTCAATAGAATCATTCAATATTCATTTTTTAATTTCTGCATTTACACATAATATCTCTCTGGAGGCCTCTAACAGATTCTGCTGCTGCAGTCTTAATGAGAACTATCAAAGGTTACTGTGAGATGATGATCTATACTTAATTCAGAGATTTCCCCAGATATTTGTGCAGTTCAGTTCTGTTTAGAGACTTTCCTAGTTGTATAGTGTTGAAACATTTATCCTTATTTTAACTGCATTTTTAATCATTATTAGCATAATACCTTCATTCTTAAAGTTAGCATTTTGAGAATTAATGCAGAAAAATTGTGGTATCGCTAGGGTAGTTAATATCTCAGTGTGATTGTGAAGAAACACTGAAAAAAATTTGGCCACACAGATGCTTCAGAATAATAATTGGTCAGGATTTTCCTTGGAACCCAAAATATTTATGTTTCTTTGTGCCAAATTTCAAAATTATGATTTTCTTGCATGAGTATTCCTTTAGAATAAATAAGCCAATATATCCTTGTATAGGTTACTTAGTTAATAATTATTGATTTGTTTTATTTTGCTTTTGTTTTTTGTTTTGTTTTTAATGACAGGGTTTCCCTGTGTCACTTTGGAGCCTGTCCTGGAAATAGCTCATGTAGATCAGGCTGCTCTCAAACTAACAGAGATCTGCTTTCCTCTGTTTCCAAGTACTGGGATTAAAGGAATTTGCCACCACAACCCAGCAATACTTAGTGGTTTGGTATTGTACATTGTGTGAATGCAAACAATATCAATATAAAACAAAACAGCTACATTAAAATCTACTAAAATCTAAAATATCAATTGATACTAAAGTATAAATTTTTGGATCCATGTTTGTGATTACATAGAAGTTGAGTGATCCTATTAAAAATAGAAGGTAACAATATGAATTCACAGCATGAAAGATCAAATACAATAATTGGTAAAAAAATTGTGAAACCACTAATAATATTTTTATATCTTTTCTTTTGTTATGTGATGCATACAAATTAATTGGTTCTCTTTAATTAAAGTGGCATAAATCCATGTCACCATATTCTTATTTAAAATATAACATTAAATTTAATAATGTTCTCTTCTTTAGTGGAAGCTTTTTAGATCCAAAGTGGGATACTTTGTTAGTTGCTTTCTTATATATAACAATTCTTAATTTTTAAAATTACAAATGCTATATTTATAATTCTGATTTGCTTATTTTATCCTAAAGATGTTGAACTTGTTCTCACTGGTGGCTTATTTCTGTGTGGCAAAGTGTGATTCTTTCACATTTTTAAACATTTCCTTGGAAGTCTTTGGTAGCCATTATAATTCAGTTAGTTAAGGTGCAGGGGAGCTCATCCATGTGAACCAGCCTATCCAGAGTCGGCCTGCCTCCTAGTCCCACCTGCACTTATGGGAACTAGTAAGCATGGGCATGTTTAGGGCCTACATGTCCATGCCCTACTCAGAGGTGACTGAGTGCTGGGGACTGTTTTCAGAGGACCTCCTTCCCCATGGAGTGAGTAGCTTATCCAGAGTCTGCCAGCATCCTGGTCCTGCCTCCACTCATGAAAGGAGCCCTCCTTGTGCCATGCTGGGAGCCTCCTGAAGAGTGAGTAGAGGGGAGTTTGTCCATGCCAAACAGCCCTTACAGAGTCTACCAGCACCCTATACATATCTCCACCCACTGGAAAAGCAGAGCCATCAGAGCATTAGACCTGCTTGAACCCACTGAAAAAGAACCTTGGTCCTGCAACCAGTAGGAGAATGAGAGAACCCACCAGTATGCACTGGAGAAAGGATAGGTATAAGAAGATAGTCAACAATAGAAAGATCAATATGACACCCACTGAGTCCTGGGACTCCACACCAGCATGACCTGAAAATCCTATCACAGATAAGGCAGAAAAGAATGACCCTAAAAACAACTTCATGAAGATGATAGAGACCCTAAAAAAGGAAATGAGAAAATAATATAAAGAAATGGAGAAAAAGGCAAATCAAAAATTGGAAGAAACAATTCAAAGAGTGCAAGATATCAAAGCTGAAATTAAAATAGAGCCAAAAAAGTCTGAGTGAATGCTAGAAATAGAAAATCTGAATAAATAATCAAGAACAACAGATACAAGCATAAACAACAGAATACAAGAGATCAAAGAGAGAATCTCAGTCATTGAAGACACACTAGGAGAAATAAATTCATCAACCAAAGAAATCTTAAGTCCAACAAATCCCTAGCACAAAATATCCAGAAAATATGGGACATAGGGTAAAAGCCAAACCTAAGAATAATAGGTATATGAGAAGGTGAAGAAATGAAACTCAAAGGTACAGAAAATATATTCAACAAAATCATAGATGCAAACTTTCCCAGCCTAAGAAAAACATACCAATGAAAATAAAAGAAACAGACCATTAAATAGAGGGGACCACAAAAAAGAAGTCCCCTCACCATATAATAATCAAAACACCAAACATATAGAATGAAGTAAGAATATTAAAAGCAGCAAAGAAAAAAGGCAAATAACATATAAAGGCAAACTTGTCAGCATTACTTCTCCATGCAAGCGTTGAAAGCCAGAAGTTTCTGGATAGATATTCGACCAAAACTAAGATACCATAGAAACCAACCAAGACAACTATAACCAGAAAAGCTTTTAATTACTATAGATGGAGAAACAAAGATATTCCATGACAAAACAAGCTTAGAAAAATACTTATCAACTAGTCCAACCATACAGATTGTCCTGGAAGGAAAACTCCAACCCAAGGAAGTCAACTAAAACCACAAAAAAATATAGGCAAAGGCTATATTTTTCTTGTATGAAGACTCCCACATTCATTCAAGAAACATTACTAAAACTCAAATCATACTTAAATCCTCATATAATTATAATGGGATATTTCAACAACCCACTCTCAACACTAGGCACATATACCAGACAGAAACTTAACAAAGTAACAAAGAAACTAAGAAAAGTTATGATCCCCTAGAGTTCAACAGAAATTTATAGGATATTCCATCAAAACACAAAATACTATACCTTTTTCTCAGCACCACATGAACCTTCTCTAAAAGTGAACCACATATTTGGCAATATAGCAAACCTCAATAGGAACAAAAAAAAAAAAAGGAATAATCCCGTCTCTTATCAAACAATCATGCTTTAAAGTTAGAATTCAACAACAACAAAAATGGCAGAAATTCTACAAACTCATGAAAATTGAACAATGCACAATTGCTCCATTACTAGTCAAGGAAGAAATAAAGAAAGAAATTAAAGATTTCCTAGAATTCAATGGGAAGGAAGACACAGCATAGTCAAATTCATGGGACTCTTTGAACGCAGTACTAAGAAAAAAGTTCATAGTACTAATTGCCCACATGAATAAAATTGAGGATAGTAACATTAGAAAATTAACAGCACAACTGTAAGCTCTAGAACATAATGAAACAAACTCACTCAGGAGGAGTACACAACAGGAAATAATCACATTGATGGCTAAAATCAATAAAGTAGAAACTAGGAAAACAATACAAAGAATTGATGTAACAAAGACTTAGTTCTTTATGAAGAACTATAAAGATAAAGATTTATCCAAACTACCTAAGAGGCAGAGAGAGAACATGCAAATTAACAAGATCATAAATCAAAACAGGGATATAACGTCAGGCACAGAAAATACAGAGACTCTTCAGGTCACACTTTAAAGAACTAAACTCCACAAAATTTGAAAAGTTAATAAAAAAGGACAATATTTTGGATAGATATAACTTACCAAAATTAAATCAAGAACAGTTACACAATTTAAATAAACCAAACCTATAACCTCCAGTGAATAGAAACAGTTATCAAAAGTCTTCTGAACCAGGGTCAGATGGATTCAGTGCAGAATTCTACCAGAAATTCAAAAAACAGATAATACCAATACACCTTAAGGTGGTCCACACAAGAGAAGCAGAATGGTCATTGGCAAAGTTTTTATACGACTATAATTACTTTAGTGCCCAAGCCACACAAAGACACAACTAAAAAGAAAAATAATACCAATATCCGTCATGAACATTGATACAAAAATACTCAAGAAAATAGTGGCAAGGGCCCCAGCAAGATCTAACTATCCATTCAGGAATATCCTGAGTCCCTGCCTGCAGAATCGTTGACAAAAAGAATAGCTGGTGCTCTGAAACACACCCAACCACCCCCGCGAAGAGTTTGTCCTCCCTCTACCATGTGCCCTACACTGACCACTGTCCTACTGGTCTGGTGAGACCTAGGACAGAAGGCAGATCCAATAATCCTGCCACCTTCAGGGAACTTCCTGGAGCAGTTCTGAGCATACTAGACCTCCTGCCTATCCATGTGGGACCACACTGAACCCTCACATGCCTGATCTCTGACCCCCACTGTTGGTCCTCTACTAGAGTTTCAGGCCCCTCCCAGAGATCCACCTATCCCCTCAGTACCACCCTGTGTCCCTGACTGCTGGATCATTGACCCCCATGGACAGACATCTCCCAGAGAGGCCTCAACTGGAGAGTGACAAGCCTCAGCTAGATCCACATATCTGCACCAGAATATCCTGAGTCCCTGCCTTCCAGAACTTTGAGCACTAGTGCCAGGCCACTGCTAGAGAGATCTGCTTATCCCTTCTGGATCATCCTGAGTCACTGCCTGCTGACACCCATTGACAGGTCTCTACTGGAGCCTGATTTTTGACCCACATCAGCTGGGCCCCTTCCTGAGAAGACACTTCTTAGAGAGCTTGGATCACACAGAGCTACAGATATTGAAGTACTGACCCACCTAAGACCACCAGGGGAGAACCATATGTATATAGAGAGACCGCACCTGAACCTACTGGGAGAAGCAATGGGAAGACAACAATACAAGAAACACCTAACAATAGAAAGACAAGCATGACACCACCAGAATCTAGGGACTCTACATCAACTATAACTAAACAATCCAAAGCAGATGAAGTAGAAATGAACGACTTTAAAAATATCTTCATAAAAATGATAGAGGCCTTCATAGATGATGAGAAAAAAATCACTTAAAGAAATAGAAGAAAAAACAAACAAAAATTGGAAGATATGAAGAAATCTCTTAAATAGATAACACAAAGCCAATAAAAAACAACTAAGCAAGTAAAGGGAAGGGTTCAAGACATGAAAACTGAAATAGAGAAAATAAAGAAAACACAAACTGAAGGAATGCTGGAAATAGAAAACTGGGCAAATGATCAGGAACTACAGACACAAGCATAACCAGCAGAATACAAGAGATGGAAGAGAGAATATCAGGTGCTGAAGATGAACTAGATGAAATAGATTTATCTACCAAAGAATGTCTTAAATCCAACAAATCCTTACCACAAAACATTCAGGAAATGTGGGACACTATGAAAAGGCCAAAGCTAAGAGGCCTAGAGGAAGGTGAAGAAGCCCAGCTCAAAGGTGCAGAAAACATATTCAACAAAATCACTGAAAAAACTTTCCCAATCTGAAGGACATGCCCATGAAAGTACAAGAAGCATAGCAAACAACAAATATATTGGACCAAAGAAAAAAGACCCCTGGACACATAATAATCAAAACACCTAACAAATAGAATAAAGAAAGACTATTAAGAGCAGCAAAGGAAAAAGTACACTTAACATATAAAGACAGACTTTATAGATTACACCTGACTTCTCCATGGAAACTCTCAAGGCCAGAAGGCCCTGGATAGATGTACTAAGGCCCTGGATACAAGTACTAAGAGTCCACGGGAGCCATCCCAGGCTATATCCAGCAAAACTCCCAATCACCATAGACAAAGTAAACAAGATATTTAATGACAAAGCCAGATTTTCAATATATGTATCTACAAATCCAGCCCTATAGAAAATTCTAGAAGGAAAACTCCAACCCAAGGAAGTTAACTGCTCTCACAAAGACATAGGCAATAGAACCCAAGGGTAAAGCAGGGCCAATGTATTCACAATACAACTGCCAAACACAAATATAAAACAAACAAGCATTAACAATCAATGGTACTTACTTTCCCTAAACATTAAAGGCCTTAATTCTCCTATAGAAAGACACAGGCTAACAGAATGGATAAGAAGATAGAATCCATCATTGTGCTACATAAAAGAAACATATCTAAGCTTCAAAGACAGACATTACTTCAGGGTAAACGGTTGGGTAAGATCTTCCAATCAATTGGACCAAAAAGCAATGAGGTGTGGCTATCCTAATATCTAACAAGTTAGACTTCAAAACAAAATCAATCAAAAAGAGATGAAGATGGTCATTTCATATTCATTGCAGGAGAAATCCATTAGTACAAAGACTCTATTCTGAATATTTATGCCCCAGTACAAAAAAAAGCTACTAAAACTCAAAGCTCACATAAAACCTCACACACTTATAGTGGGAGACTTCAACACCCCAATCTCACCAATACACAGGACCACCAGTCAGAAACTTAACACAGATTCAAAAGAACTAATGGAAGTTATATCTCAATTGGGTTTAACAGATATCTATAGAACATTCTATCCAAACACAAAAGAATATATCTTCTTCTATGCTCCACATGGAACCTTCTCAAGAATCTAACATGTGCTAGGCAGCATATCAAACCTCAGGAGATACAAAAAATTTGGAATAGTCCCTTGTATCTTATCAGATCACCATGCTGTGGAATCCAACAGCAACACAAATTGCAGAAACCTTCTAAAATCATGGAAACTAAACAATGTGCAATTGCACCTTACCTAGGTCAAAGAAGAAATAAAGAAACAAATCAAGGACTTCCTAAAATTCAATGAGAATAAGAACACAACATACTTGAACTTATGGGACACCTTGAAAGCAGTACTACAAGGAAAGTAGTACTACAAGCAGTACTACTAAGTGCCCAAAGGAACAAAACAGTGGATAATCGCATTAGAGAATTAAAAGCACAACTGAAATATTACGAGCAGGTTGGCCGACTGGTCCAATTCTTTGTTCCTCCCCGTTGGCAGTCCAGTCCTGCCACTATCCGTCACCCCGCTGCCACGCCAGCCCCCAATAACACTCAGAGACTCTGTATTTGATACAATCCCGTTGGCCAGTTACTATTATTGTTTATGGGCTATCTCTGTCTTAATTATTAACCCATTTCTACTTATCTAAGTATTTCCATGTGGGCATCTTATCAGAGAGTGGCGGGCCGGCATCTTGCTTTCCCCATGTTCTACATGCTGACTCCTCCTCACTACTTCCTCTTTCCTCCTTGTCTCCTAGCTAATATGGCAATTCTGGCCATTTGGAAAAGGTACTCCTCTTCTTGACTGCTTGACTTTATCCTGTAGAAACTGGACATGCAGGACCCACAAAAAAGTGACTGCTGATGCAAGATGGACAATGCTACAGGGTTACTGCTACATGGAAGAGTCTGCCAGACATTCTGCAGGACACAGAGAAAAGTGACTGACAAACTGCCAATACAGGTGGACAGTTTAAAGTTTCCTGTTTTTTTGAGGAGTCTGAAGACACACTATGGCCTATGGGCTAAAGACGGAACATTACAGAACTTCGGGTGACTGACCAGGCAGTGAATTGTCTTGGTCATTTTTAGAGTTTATATATTATCCTTCTATGGTCTTTGAAAGAGTTGAAGACAGATAGTTATGGTTATAGTTTTCCTTAGTTAGGATTAAAGATAAGTTACACATAAGACTTTAGACTCACAAAGATAGGATAGATGATAAAATATTTTCTTAAAATTTACTAAATGCTAATGGACAAAATATTGTTAACTGTGATTCTTATTTGATAACTGTTGTATATTTTGCTATGTTATTTTAGAGAGAAAAGAGAAAATGATGGGAGATGTTCTTCTGTAAATATGTTTCTCATACTAGTTAATGAATAAAGCACTGTTTGGCCAATGGGAAAGCAAGATAGGTGGGGCTAGGAGACAAGGAGGAAATAGGAAGTAGTGTGGAAGGGTCAGCATGTAGAGCTTAGAGGAAGCAAGATGCTGGCCCGTTGTGCTTGGATAAGATGACCAAGTGAAAATACTTAGATAAGTAGAAATGGGTTAATAATTAAGACAGAGCTAGCCCATAAGCAATAATAGTCACTGGCTAACAGGTTTGTATCCAATACAGAGTCTCTGTGTGTTATTGGGGGCTGGCGTGGGAGCAGGGTGGCAGGACCAGACCAGCAGGGAAAAACGTGCTTGTAATACTGAAAGCCTTAGAACAACAACAACAACAAAAAAAAAGCAAACTCACCCTGGAGGAATAGACACCAGGAAATACTCAATTTGAGGACTGATATCAATAAAGTAGAAACATGTTATGGCAGGTTCTTCCCGCCGGCTGCAGAGGGTCCTGCCGCCATGGTCCCGCCACCACGTGAGCCCCAAATAACACTCAGAGACTCTGTATTTGATACAATCCTGTTGGCCAATTACCATTATTGTTTATGAGCTAGCTCTGTCTTAATTATTAACCCATATCTACTTATCTAAGTATTTCCACATGGCCGTCTTATGGGGAGCAGCGGCCAGCGTCTTCCTTCTTCCCTGGCTACATCTTGACTCTAACTACTTCTTCTTTCCTCCTCCTAGTCTCCTAGCCCCGCCTATCTAGTTTTCTATTGGCCAACAGGGCTTTATTAATTAGTATGAGAAACATATATTCAGAATAACAGCTCCCATCAGAAACAGGGTAAAAAATACAAAAATTCAATGTAACAAAGAATTGGATTTGCAAGAAAATCAACAAGATAGACAAAACTTTATTCAACCTACCAAAAAGCAGAGAGAGAAGATGCAAATTATCAAAATCAGAAGCAAAAAGTGGAGCATAATAATGGACAATGAGGAAATCCAGACAATTTTCAGGTCATACTTTGAAAACCAGTACTCCACAAAATTTGAAAATTCAAAGGAAATGGACAAATGTCTGGATAAATATCAATTTCCAAAATTAAGTCAAGAACAAACAACTTAAATAGACCTATAAACCATAACAAAATAGAAGCAGTCATTAAAATAATCCCAACCAAAAAAAGCATAGGGCCAGATGGTTTTAGTGCAGAATTCCTCAAGAAATTCAAAGAAGACTAATACCAATACTCCTCAAATTGTTCCACACAATAGAGACAGAAGGTTCGTTACCAAACACTTTTTATGAGACAACAATCACTTGGTACCCAAGCCACACAAAGACACAACAAGGAAAGAGTACTATAGACCAGTGTCCATCATGAATATTGGTGCAAAATACTCGACAATATACTGGCAAACCGAATCCAAGGATGCACCAGAGGAATCATCCACCATGACCAACTGGGCTTCATCTCTGGGTTGCAGGGATGATTTAAGATATGAAAATCTATCAGTGTGATCCACCAAGTAAACAAACTGAAGAAGAAAAACCTCATGATCATCTCCTTAGCAGTTGATCTGAAAAACTCTTCAACAAAATTCAGCACCCTTTCATGATAAAGGTCTTGGAGAGATCAGGGATAACAAGAACCTACCTAAACATAATAAAGCAACATACAGTAAACCAACAGTCAACGTCAAACTGATAGGAGAGAAGTTCAGGCAAATCCTCTAAATATCAGGAACAAGACATGGGTGCCCTTGTCTTTCTTTCTACATATCTCTTCAATATTGTACTTACAGTTCCAGCTAAAGCAATAAGACAAAGAAAGGAGATCAAGTGGATCCAAATTGGAATGGAAGAAGTCAAACTTTCTCAATTTGCAGATGATATGGTAGTTTAATTAAGCGATCCCAAAAACTCAACGAGAGCACTCATACATTGGACAAACACCTTCAGGAAAGTAGCAGGATACAAGATAAACTCAAAAAAATTAGTAGCCCTACTTTTGCATAGAAAAAAGGGGATGAGAAAGAAATCATAGAAATAACTCTTTACAATAGCCACAAACAACTAAAGAAGTGAAAAACCTATATAATAAGAATGTTGAGTCTTTTAAAAAAGAGAGTAAGGAAGACACCAGAAAATTGAAAGATCTCTCATGCTCTAGGATTCGTAGAATAATCATAGTAAAAATGACAATCTTGCCAAAACAATCTACAGATTCAATGCAATCCCCATTAAAATTCCAGCACAATATTTCACTGACCTTGAAAGGATAATGATCAACTTTATATGGAAAAACAGAAGACCTGCATACCCAAAATAACCCTGTACAATAAATGAACTTAAGGAGGAATCACCATCCCTGACTTTAAGTTCTACTACAGAGATATAGTCCTGAATACTGCCTGGTATTGGCACAAAAATAAATAAGTAAACCAATGGAATAGAATCAAAAATCTTGATATTAACCCACACACCTATGAACATCTGATTTTTGACAAAACAACTAAAAGTATACAATGGGGTGAGTGGCTGACACAACTGGATGATTGTGTGCAGAAGACTGCAGATAGATCCATTTCTATGGCCATGCAAAAAGCTCAAGTCCAAATGATTCAAAGACCTGAACATAAATCCAGCCACACTGAACCTCTTAGAAGAGAAAGTGGGAGGTACCCTTGAATGAATTGGTACAGGAGACCACTTCCTGAACATAAATCTTGCAGCACAAACACTGAGATCAAATATTAATATATGGGACCTCCTCAAACTAAGAAGCTTCCATAAGGCAAAGGACACAGTTATCAAGACCAACGGGCAGCCCACAGACTGGGAAAAGCCATTCACTAATCCTACACCTCACAGAGAGCTGATCTCCAAAATATACAAAGAACTCAAGAAACTAGTCAACAAAACACCAAGTATCCCTTTTAAAAATTGGGGTACAGAAGTGAATAGAGAAAACTTAATATAGAAAATCAAAAAGGTTGAAAGACACTTAAGAAAGTGTTCCGCATCACTTGGTATCAGGAAAATGCAAATCAAAACAACTTTGAGATAACATCTTATTCCTGCCAGCATGGAAACACCAATGACATCTTATGCTGCAGAGGATGTGGAGAAAGGGAAACACTCCTCCACTGCTGGTGGGAGTGCAAACTTGTACAGCCATTTGGAGATCAGTATGAAGGTTCCTTAGAAAAATGGGAAACAGTCTACCACGGGACCTAGGAGGCAATCCCCTCCTAGGCATATACCCAAATGATCCACATCCATGCAACAAAGACATGTGCTCAACTATGTTCATAGTGACATTATTTGTAACATGACGAACCTGGAAGCAACCTAAATGCCCCTCAACTGAAGAAAAAAGATGTGGCACATTTACACAATGGAATAATACTTGCGGAAAAAAGCAATGCAATCTTGAAATTTGCATCCAAGTGGTTGTAACTTGAAGAATCCATCCTGTATTGGGTATCCCAGTCATAAAAAGAGGAACATGGTATACACTCACTTATATGTGGATTTTAGACATAGAGCATAATTCACACCGACAGAGAAAGTAGGATACAAGGAGTATTCTAAGCCATTCATATAAGGTCCCTCACAGAAGGGAAAAGGGACACGATCTCCAGAGCACATGAGGAGTCGGGTGCAGTGAGTGAAGAGGGAACTAGAAGAAAGAGATGGGAGGAGAGAAAAGCACTTGGGACTAGAAAGATTGAGTCAGGTGAAGAATAGACAAATGAAGAGAGGGAGAGATAGATAGATATATACATACACATACACACACACACACACACACACACACACACACACACACATATATATATATATATATATATATATATATATATAAAGACACACACACACACACACACACACACACACACAGATCACAAAAGAGGGAGCCATTATAGATTTGAGTAGAAAACTGAACCTAGAGAAATGCCCAGAGACCTACAAAACTGACCCCAACTACGGATTTGAGCAACAGTGGAAAGGGTAACATGAATTCCATTCCCTGATAATGAGATTGAAGACTAACTTATCCACCATCATAGAGCCCTCATGTAGTAGTTGATGGTAACAGAAGCAAACACCCCCAGCTAAACACTGAGCTGAACTTGAATCCAGATGCAAAGAGGGAGGACAAGGCCAGGCTGCAGAAACACATAGAGACAGCTAATGTGAACAAGGATAACCTAACGGGCCCCTAGACTGTTAACTGGGAATTCATCATGGGACTGACTCAGACTCCCTGAACATGGGTCTCAGCTTGAAGGCCTGAGCAATCTAAGGGGCCTCAAACAGTGGACAAGGTTGTAATCCTGGTATACAAAAGGATTTTGAGGGCACATTGAGGGTTACTCCCTTAACCTAGAGACAGGAAAGAAAGCCTAGTCCCTACTTCAAATTACGTCATAGATTTAGATGACTCTTCTTGGAGGGCATCACCATACATATGGAGTGGTGTGGGAATGGGAGAGAAGGGTGATTGGGGTGGCATGAGATTGTGGGAGGGGGGAAAGAGGAAGTGAGGGAGGGAGGCAGGGATGGAGGGAGGGAAAGGGAATTGGGTTTGATAGGTAAAATAAATATAAAAAAAATAAATTAATAAAAAAGGAAAGTACTGGCTAATTGAATCCAAGAACACAACAGAAAATTTATCCACCATGACCAAGGAGGCTTTATATCTGTGATGCAGGGATGGTTCAGCATACAAAAATCCATCAATGTAATCCATCAATAAACAAACTGAGGAAGAAAAACCACATGATCATTTCACTAGATACTAAAAAAGCCTTTGACAATATTCAATACCCCTCTATTATAAAGGTTTTAGAGATCAGGGATAACAAAATATACCTAAACATATTAAAAGCAATATATAGCAAACTAAGAGCCAATGTCAAACTAAATGGAGAGAAACTCAAAGTGAGTCCTCTAAAATTAGGAATAAGACAAGGCTTTGCACTCTCTCCATATTCATCAATATTGTACTTGAAATTCTCGCTAAAAGAATAAGAAAACAAAACAAAATCAAGGGGATACAAATAAAAAGAAATCAAGCTATCACTATTTGCAGATGATATGATAGCTTACATAAGTGGCCTGAAAAATTCTACCAGGTAACTCCTACAGCGTATAAACACTTTTATCAAAGTGGCAGAATATAAGATTAACTCAGAAAAAAGAAAGGAAAGAAGAAAGGTAGGCAGTAAAGAAGGAAGGAAGGAAGGTAGGAAGGAAAGAAGAAAGAAATCAGTAACCCTATCGTATACATAAGATAAAGGGGCTGAGAAAGAAATCAGGAAATATTGCCTTTTAGAGTAGCCAGAATAAATATAAGATACTTTGGGTAACCCTAACCAAACAAGTGAAAGACCTATATAATAAGAACTTTAAGTTTTTGTTTTATTTTATTTTTATTTTACATATAGATCCCAGTTCCCTCTACCTCCATCCCTCTCTCTTTTCCTCTCTTCCATCCTCTCATGAGCCCCTGACCACCTTCTCCCACCCTTAATTCCACATTTAGGGTGATTTAAATCAGGAGGGGTCATCTAAATCTGTCAAGTCACTTGGAATAAGGACTAGGCCTTCTCTCCCGTCTCTAGGTTAAGGGAGTATTCCTCTGTGGGGGATGTGACCCACAGAGTCACATCTGTAGGTTTTTCTGTGAACCAGGGATATATCCTGGTTCTAATGTCCGAGGTCCCTTAGACTGCCCACCCCTTATAGCTGAGACACATGTACAGTCGGTATGATTCAGTCCACTGCTGGTTTCCCAGCTATCAGTCTGGTGGCCCATTAACCCTTCCTTGTTCAGGTCAGCAGTCTCTATGTGTGGCAGTCTTTCAACTGTTGCTTAAAAATAGTAGTTGGGGTCAGTCTTGTAGGTCTCTGGATATTTCTCGAGCCAGTTTTCTCTTCAAACCTATAATGGCTCCCTCTTGTATGGTAACTCTCTCCCTCTTTTTATTCTCTCTCATCTATTCCTCCTCTTACTCAGTCTTCATTGTCCCACATGCTTTCATCTCCTCCCCTTCTCTTTCTCCTACTTACCTCTCCACTCACTGCCCCCCCCCCACTCACCACATGCTCAGGAGATCTTATCCCTTTTCACTTCTGTGAGGGACAATTTATGAATCTCTTAGAATCCTCCTTGTATCCTAGTTTCTCTGGAAATGTGAATTATAGAATAGTGGTCTGATAAGATATAGGGGACTATTCCAATTCTTTTGTATCTGTTGAGGATTATTATGCTACCTAGATTTTTTAGAAGGTTCCATGAGGAGCAAAGAAGAAATTGTATTCTTTTGTGTTTGAATTGAATGTTCTATAAATATTCTATAGATGTCTGTTAAACCCAATAAAGTTATAACTTCTGTTAGTTCTTATGTTTCTTTGATAAGTTTCTGACTGGTGGCCCTGTCTAGTGGTTAGAGTGGGGTATTGATTGTTAATGCTTGTTTGTTTTTGATTTGTTGATGGCAGTTGTATAGTGAATATATTTGCCCTTGTTTACCCTTGGTTTCTGGTGAAGTGGGATTATCTATTGCCTATGTCTTTGTGAGTGTAGTTAACTTCCTTGGGTTGGAGTTTTCCTTCTAGAACTTTCTGTAGGGCTGAATTTGTAGATACATATGTTGAAAATCTGGCTTCATCATTAAAGAGCTTATTTTCTTTGTCTATAGTGATTGAGAGTTTTGTTGGGGGTAGTTGCTTGGGCTGGCATCTGTGGACTCTTAGTACTTGTAGAACATCTATCCAGGACCTTCTAGCCTTGAGAGTTTCCATGGAGAAGTCAGGTATAATTTTGATAGCTCTGCCTTTATATGTTAAGAGTATTTTTTCCTTTGCTGCTCTTAATAGTCTTTCTTTATTCTATTTGTTAGGTGTTTTGATTTTTATGTGTCCAGGTTTATTTTTTCCTTTGGTCCAGTCTATTTGGCATTCTGCATGCTTCTTGTTCTTTCCTGGGTGTGTTCTTCTTCAGATTGGGAAAGTTATTTCAATGATTTGTTGAATATGCTTTCTGCACATTCGAGCAGGGCGTCCTCGCCTTCCTCTATGCCTATTATTCTTAGTTTGGTCTTTTCACGGTATCCCACATTTCCTGGATGTTTTGTGTTAAGGATTTGTTGGATTTAATATTTTCTTTGGTTGATGGATCTATTTCTTCTAGTTTATCTTCAGTATCTGAGATTCTCTCTTCCATCTCTTGTATTCTGTCAGATATGCTTGTGTCTATAGTTCCCAATCATTTACCCAGTTCTATTCCTTCAGTTTGTGTTATCTTTATTGTCTCTATGTCAGTTTTCAAGTCTTGAACTGATTCCTTCACTTGTTTAATTGTTTTTTTTTCTTGACTTTATGTACTTTCTTTAAGAGATTTCTTCATTTCTTCCAATTTTTTGTTTGTTTTTTCTTCCATTTCTTAAGGGATTTTCTCACATTGTCTTTGAAGGCCTCTATCATTTTTATGACAATATTTTTTAAGTCGTTCTCTTCTGCTTCATCTGCTTTGTTGTGTTCTGGTCCAGTTTTTGTAGATTTCCTACATCCTGGTGGTGTTATGCTTCTATTGTTAGGTGTTTCCTTGCTGTCTTCCCATTGCTTTTCCAGTGGGTATAGGTGGGTTCTCTCTCATTCTATGGTACTCTCCTGGTGGGCTTAGGTGGGTCTCAAATTCGATGTCTGTAGCTCTGGTTAGTTCAAGCTCTCTAGGTGTTCTCTCCTCAGGATGGTGCTTGTCCATGGCCCATAGTGGTCTAAGATCAGGCTCTAGCAGTGTCCTGGCAAAGGGGGTCAAAGATCTAGCAGGCAGGGACTCAGGATGGTCCTGCAGGTATAGGGGTATCCCTGCCTGGGGACCAGAGCTCAGGCAGAGGCCTGGCAGTGGACATTCAGAGATGAGGCAGGCAGCAATTCAGTGTGGTCCAGCGTGTATCAGTGGGTCTAGTGTGCTAAGAGCATCTCCAGGTAGTTCCCCAAATGTGGCAGGATTGTTCAATCTTCCCTCTGTTTCGTGCTAAACCAGAGCAGTGGGATAGTGGGCAGGTTATGGCACAAGGTGGGGGAAGGGCAGGCTATTTATGTAGGGGTGTATATCAAAGCACCATGAATACTTACATTGGGGACAGAACACAGAGGGGAACAAGATTCGAGGCCAATCCATGGGGTTCCCAGGGAAGGGTGTGAGGGAGATTCAACCTGAACTTGTCCCAGAGTTACATCTAGATAGGGTCCAGTAATGTGGGTCAAAGATCCTGCAGGCAGGAAGGGCATCAGGATGGTCCCATGGGGTTATGTAGATCTCTGGCCAGGGCCCAGAACCTCAGGGCCCCAGCTATGGGAGTCAAGGATCCAGCAGGCAGGGACTCAAGATGGTCCTGCAGGGATAGTGAATTTTGAGATTTTAAAGAGAGAAATTAAAGATACAAGTATATGGAAAGATCCTTTGGATACATAGAATTATCATAGTAAAAATGGCAATCTTTTCAAATGCAATCTACAGATTCAATGCAATGCCAATCAAAGTCCCACTACAATTCTTTACAGCACTAGAAAGAACCATTCTTAACTTTATATGGAAAAACAAAAGACCCAGGATAGCCAAAACAACCCCTGTAAAATGAAGGAACTTCTAGAGGCATCACTGTTCATGAGTTCAAGCTCTAGTATACAGCTATATCCCTGAAAATAGCTTTGCACTTGCACAAAAATAGACAGAAAAACCAGTGGAATTGAATTGAAAATCTTGTTATTAATCCACATACCTCTTCATCCACAAATATAATTCATTCAGGGACAGAGATTTCTTTATAATATCTTGAATGATTTCTCTGTGAAATCTCCCTTATAGTGCATTAGTACTTCTTGTTCAAGTTTTACCTTGTACTGTTTCAATTACCCACATCCAACCATGTTCTGAATGATTAAGTAGAAAATTAGAAAAATGAATAATATTTGTTTTATTTTCTTTATTTTCATATTTGGCAAATACCTTTACTGTGTTAAACTTATAAATTAAAGTAACCTGTGGGAGAATTTTGCCTTTTATTGCATGGGCATGTTCCCTTTGGACTTATGCACTGTGTCCATGACTAGCTATCTAAGAAAAATAAAAAGCAATTATATATGTTGGATGCCATAGAAAGAATCTGCACAGAATTGTGATTCCTGGAGCAAAAGAGGTGACGGATCTAGAAATCTTTCTCCAAACAGACAAACTATGGGACTACAAGTTAAAAAGTTCCTGTGATTCACATTGGTCTAAAGAACTTCATGTTGGTTGCCTGCTTTAAATATTTATTCAAAGTTATATATTTCATCTAAGCAATGGAGTTCTCCTACAGACTCATATCACCCATGGTGATCTTAAAATATGTTTTTTTATTAGAATATTACTGCACTCTATTCTATACATTCCAAAAATCTTAAAACCACCAAACACCAGTTTTCTCCCTCTCTATTCAGTCATAAACCCTGTTCTTTGCTTGGTTTTATAATTTTTCCACACAATCCTAGTATCTAAGCAAAAATCCTGGGATGCTCAAAGCTTTGAATATTGTTTTCCTTTGTCCAGAAATCACAGTTGTGCAGTGAGTCTTATCTCATATTTGAAACAAGCTGTGTCTGTTTTCTTATTAAGTCAAGAGGATAACTTCCAACCTAGATATGCCTACACTATTCCTATTTCCTGTCTGTTACGAGTAGGTTTTACCCTGCCTCAGTCTGGTCCTGCCACCATGCCAGCCCCCAATAACATGCAGAGACTCTGTATTTGATGCAATCCTGTTGGCCAGTTACTATCATTGTTTATCGGCTAGCTCATTTCTACTATTCTAAGTATTTCCATGTGGCTCATCTTACTGGCCAGATTGGTTGGTATGCTACCTCTCCAGGCTCTCCATGTTGACTCCTCCCAAATACTTCCTCCTTCCTTCTAGTTTCTTAGCCCCCACCTATCTTGCTTTTCTATTGGCCAACAGGGCTTTATTCATTAACCAGTATGAGAAACATATTTACAGAATAACATCTCCCACCACCTGTCTTTGCTTTATCATTTAATTGTGTGTGTGTGTGTGTGTGTGTGTGTGTGTGTGTGTGTGTGTGTGTGTGTGTATTTTTTCTAAAGGCATTTTCAATCTTTGAGGAATTTTAACTAGCATGGTAGTTCAGTGAGCAGAAACCTTGTATAAAGGCCTACACCCTGAGTTTCATTGCCACATCCCACAAGATGGTGGATGAAAAATAATTCCTGAGACTTATCTTTTGCTTTCTAGAAGCAAACTATCACACTTCTGATATTTAAATAAGATCTTTAAAGTACTTTTCTTTCTTTTTATAGTTCACCTTTTTACTATTATTCCTATTTTTTAACATTGATGTGTTTTATGCTGGACATAATTATACATACATTTTTTGATGAAAACAAACATTTATAAACAATATTTGTGAATTTGGGCATTGTTCTTTCCAAGCTGCTTCCTGCTGGTAAGGGACGCTGTCATAGGGGAATCCTAAGAAGATGCAGAAATCCTGGCTGTAGAGGTCAGCAAGGCTGCATTGTCCCATTGACGTTGCTTCAGGGGGTCTTGTCTATTTTCATTATTTAAAATACCTCAGTAAAATATAATTTATGGTTACTACATGTCATGAAGTAGCAATTAAATACACAAATACATTATGAGATTTATACTTATCATATACCTATTTCATATATTCAGTATTATGAAGCTGTGTTGTAGCATAACTGAGGATGAAACTAAGGGCATCACTTATGTTAGGCAAACAGTGTGCCACTGAATTATACCATAATCTTAGGTACACAATTAAAACAACAACAACAATGTTAGTCAGTCCAGATGTTACATGTCTATAATCCTATCCATATGTATCAGAAGGCACAATGCCCACACACATACACAAACACATGATGCATACACTCAAAATAAATAAAAAAAAAATAGAAAAAGTTAAAGCACACATAAAACCCAATATGTTAGTAGTAAATCAATATGTCAAATTGCATATGGATTCTTAGGAATGAGTGATGAGGGTTGAAATGAAAGTCATAAAGTGTGAGCCTTTTGTCCCTGGCACCCTTTTATCCCAGGGTGTTGTGTTTCACTACCCTCCTAATCAGTGACGACAAGAAGATCTGATGCAGGTAAGGAACATAATATCTCCCTCAATGTTCCCAGGTCAGGTATCATTCCTTAATTATCTTAATGGCCAAAAGTATGTTTGAAATAAAAGGAACATTTTGATACCTTATTATTTTATCTAGCTTCTATACTATCAGTTCACAATTTGGTTTAAGACTGTGGTCTAATGGTTATAACTTCATAGAAAAATGAGTTATATGAATTTTGACATTGAGTTTCCTGAAATATTGAATGTCCATGTGATGTACTTAATCACTTTTAATATTTTTAGTTAATAGGTTATACCTATATCCCCTAGGGTCTTTACAAACTCAAGGAATATATTATTGACATGCCTTAACTAGTTAGTTATATCCAAATACTTTATAATAAATTTCTTTGAAGATTAGCAACATATCTTAATCCCTTTGGCATAATTTTAGAATATACTCTGTAGTTTCTCATGTTAGGTATCTAATTAGCAGATATTTAGGCATAACAAACCACCAAGCCATTAGTGGCTTAATAATGTGAATTAGTGTAGATTTAGCAGGTCAAGTAGATAGTTCTTACCATAAGTGACTAAATGAATTATTATTGAGACTCAATATTTGTTTGTGACTATCTGCAGATCAATTATTTGTTAGTTTCTTTGATTATGGCTGTATGTTATTATCTGTCTGTACCTTACCTAGGTAATTGGACTCTGACTCAATCCTTGTTTCTTCAGAATGTCTCATTCTTGTGGCATAGTGGTATTCAATATTAGATGCAGAAATTTGCAAGGTAATTCTTTTGGACAGTAGAGATATTGATATTTCAGAATGTGTTGAAGGAGAAACACACACTCACTGTTGATGGGAGAGATGGCAAATTTACCCAAAAAGATCTTTACTACTACAGCACACAAGGGTAGCTACTTTTGCAATCTCTCAAAGAAGTACTTTTTCTAAGGAGACAAATATATGGCTTTACAGCTATTATAGCTACATGGTATAACAAATTAGATTTATAGTGTTTGCTACTATATCACTTTTTCCTCAGGTGATGACAACAGCAATAATGGTCTGCAGACTCTGAGCATCTCACAAAGTATAAAGTTTTACCAACTCTATTTCTTGCTCCCTGCAGGCAATGAGATAGACCGTTTTCTTCTCATAATTATAATGCAATTTACTGAGATTGTTTTCCACCCCAAACTTTGCCACTCTTTAAACATGGTCAGATGCCAATTAATTATCTTAATCTTCTCTCTCTCTTCACATCAAACTGAGTTCTAAATTGACATCTCTTTTAGCTGGATGGTTGGAACTATTCCCTCAGAAAATAAGGCTCGGGTTAATCTAAGTCACTTGATTGCTCTTTTCTCCAATAATCCAGATGGCTTTATTCTGTATTCCTCTGGTAAAATGAAGGGTTGCTTACTGGCTATGGGGGGACAGCAATATTAAGATTGACTCATTTTGAGTTTTATAGGTTTTATGTGATAATTATGTTTCTATCTATTAGTGTTTCTAACCAACCAGATCAGCCTCCCCAAAGTGATAAAGTCAGTTAAGCAAAGCACTGCTATCTATCATAATCATCTGGAGAACTTTTCCTTTCACTCATTTTGTTTCCAAGTAAGGCATGTAATGGAAGTAATAAACAATATATATGGTCTTATTTGGAGTCTATATTGAGACCTATTAATCACCTACCAGAGAGGCATGATTTTATTAAAAAACCAAGGGAACATAGGTGTATGTGTAGAGCTTTAAGCAAAAAGAGATCTGCCACTTTTCAATCTATGGGGAGAAATGCTTATTTCCTGCTTTGGAGATGAAGTTAGTTTAGAACAATTAGTGTTTTAAAGATGAAAGTATAATAATGAAAGTCTATAATCTGTCACCTCATAAAATTAAATTTCAAAGTAAAGAAACCTAGAATATTTAGCAACTAGAGACTCTATTAGATCATTAACTTCCCCAAATGTTCTATCAATCTTGATGATCATGTGGGCAATTTTATGAGCAAGTTGAATAACATTAGAGAGCATAGTTATAAAAATGAAATAAAAGCCAGACCTTAAAGCACATATACATCTAATAATGATTTAGTGGATGTGAGCCAACAAACACCTATGTCATCTTAAGCACTGCTAAGTGCTTTATGAAGAGTGAAAATGAAGATAGTAATTTTTGAATTGTCTTGTGTAAAGTGACTGTGTTTGACTTTTTGTCACTGAAAAAATAACTACCATTAACAGTGGGGTGACATGCTAAAAGTCAAGGAAGCCATGGAGGTAAAAGCAGGAATCTGGTATATCATGTGTCATCCTCACAGGATGCAGAGAAAGAGAGAGAGACAGAGAGAGACAGAGAGAGAGAGAGACAGAGACAGAGAGAGAAAGAGAGAGAGAGAGAGAGAGAGAGAGAGAGAGAGAGAGAGAGAGAGAGAGAGAGAGAGAGAGAGAGAGAGAGGAGAGAACAGCAAGTGAAGGCTGATTATGAAACCTTAATGAAGTACCTCCTCCAGAAAGATTCCATCTTCTAAAGGATCTGGGCTTCCAGCTGGGGACCCAGTTTTCGAAAACATTAGCCTATCATGGAATTTCATATGCAAACCACAACAGCAAACAACAAGTTTGTGGCTTGGTCATTCAGTCTAGGTCCTTCTGGGATAAAGAGGTATTCTGGGTCCACTATGTGTCAAAAAGGTGTCTCTGCATATCTTGACTTTTTCTCAGATTTATAGGATGTCTGCTGAGACTGAAGATTTCTATATACCCTGAGAATAACACAGATTCTTTTTTCTTAGCATAAGTGAGCTTTCAGGAGAGGAAAGAAGAAGACAAAGTCATTTGAGTCTTAAATCATTCTAGTATGTCATTTCCTAGGATTTCATTAATGAAAATGTTAAGGTGACTCTTACTTTTCCTTTTGGCACTTCCATTTTTTTTCTTTTGATAGTATAATAGAATTACTTATATCATCTCCATATCCATTTCCCATATATCCCTCTATGTTGTTTTTAATGTAATGATCTCGTTTTTAATGTAATGACCATCATGATCTCATAGAGAGTGACACTATTAGGGGGTGTGACCATGTGACTATGCTGTGTGTACATGGCCTTGTTGAAAGAAGTGTTTCGCTGTGAAGGGGCATGCACTTTGAGGCTTTCTATACTCAGGATGCCACCCAAGGTCTCATTCAACTTCCTGTTGTTTGCAAGATGCAGGACACTGGATAGTTCTCCAGCATCATGCCCGTCTGCATGCTACCGTGCTTCCTACCATGATGATAATGAACAAAACCTCTGAAACTGTAAACAAGTTCCCTCAAATGAGTGTTTCTGTTATAAGAGTTGCTGTGTGAAATAGCTTGCAAGAACTAGTGAAAGATCACTGACTCGGGTCTGACATATGGGGAACCTGCATAAGACCAAACTAGACTACCTTAATAAAAGTGTCAATGGTGTGACTGGGACAATATATGAGGCCATTGATAGATCTAACACTAATGTACAAACTAACTTAGTGGAGCCCATTCTATATAGGTACCTGGCCCAGACTAGACATAGGGGTGTTGTGGTAGAGACGTACCTTGGTCATGCCTTAACTAGATGATGGCACAGACTTAGCAGTCTTGCTAGGTAAGAACTTACCCTTTACATGTAAGAAATGGAAGAAGAGGGGAGTAGAGAGAGTTGGAGGAAGGAAGGGAGAGGGAACTGGGATTGCAATGTAAAAAATAATGAAAAAAATTAAAAAAAAAAGAGTTTAAACAGAAAAAAAAAGGTTGCTATGGTCATGGTGTCTCTTCACAGCAATAAAATCCTAAGATGCTCTCCTTGCTCTATTTCAAATTCATAACTTCATTTTCACCAATTGTTTTTACATGTATAAGTGTATATCCAAATACATATAAATTCCTAATTACAACCTGCTCAGTTGGGGTAATGTTATTTGTATGTATGGTCTCAGGCCTGAATATTTTACAATGGATAATCAGCTGCTGTGCTATTATGAGGAAGATGGTTTCTTTCACTGTTAGGATTCCTTAGTTGTCTATAAATATATGTGTAGGATTGAGGCCTCATGGACCTTCTCCTTCCACTTTAAAATGTCTATTATTTTTGTTCTAGTTCATCTCATGTTTAGCAGTCAAAAACCATTTTACTAAACTGGCATAATATCTAGTTGCATTTTGAGCATTCTTTTTATATCAATAGGGAAGTATGATATTCAATGCTCACCAAGAAAATGTTTCTTAGCAACAGATGGAGAACATTACAAGAAACCATTACCAATCAAAATTAAGAATTGTGAAGTATAGTATGAATGAATATATATTTGCAAAATACTCCCTTCCCTAATGTTCTGAGAATATTGTAAAAGAGAGGAAAGAAAGATTGTAAGAGAAAATCATGGATGTTGCCATGAGCATTTGTCTCCTAATAATGTTATAAGCCATATGCATGATTTCAAGTTTTTAAGAGGATTGAGTATAGACACTGAAATTGAGGAAAAGAAAAAAAAAACGTTTCTAATTCAATAATAAAAGTAAATAGACACAAGAATAAAAAAGATTCCAGGTCTTTTCTAATAAGCAACCACATTAATTTGTATGCCTGGGTTTTTGTTTGTGATTTCTTTTCTTTGTTTTATTTTTTATGACATAAGTTTTTCTCACACATCCCAGGTTGATGTCGAACTTAACATCCTCCTGCCCCTACTTCTTTAGTGCTTTGTTACTTTTGTTAGAAATGAAAGGAATCACTTGTCTCTTGGTGTTATAAGTGAAATTATGAGCCATGAATATATACTTTATTATTTCTCAAATACAAAAGAAAAGTTTAAAGTACATTTAATTGGATCAGTTTCCCCCTCAAATGGCTGAGACACACACACACACAAATTGTTGAACATTCTTAGCTACCAAAAAAATTAAACTCAAACTTCTCATTTTAGAGTGATCACTAATGATGGCTAATATCCATAAAACAAGTGACAGTTCATGCTGGCAATAATGTGGAGTAAGGAGAACCCTCATCACCTGTGGGTGGTAGTGAAAACTTGTACAGGAACTGTAGAAATTTGTATGGTGTTTCCTCAAGAATATGGGAATTGATCTATCTCAAGATTAAGATAATCCACTCTTGAGCATATAGTAAGGATAATTCTTCCTACCAGAAAGACACTTGCTCCACAATGTTCATTGCTGCTTTATTCCTCTTATCCATCAGTTAGAAACAACCTTGATGCCCCTGAACAGAAAAAATGATTTTAAAAAAAAGTTGAACTTTTATCAATGGAGTATTACTCAGCCCTAAAAAAATTGAATTCATGAAATTCACAAGTAAATGGATGGAACTAGAAAAAAATTACCCTGAGTAGGGTCACCCATAGCCAGAAAGATAAATATGGTATATATTCCCTAATATTTGAGTGTTCACTGTCAATGATAACCAAGCTATAATTGGTAGAACCACAGGGAAGTATAGCTTAAAGGACTATAAAAATGGTCACCCAACCTTCATAATTCTGTGATTCTTTAATAGAGTAAATCATGTTGTTGTGATCCTCAATAATAAAATTATTTTTCATTGCTACATTATAACTGTAATTTTGCTAATGTTGTGAATTATGATATACATATCCTTGGACACACAAGTTTGACAAAGGGGTCACAACCTACAGGTTGAGGGTACAATAGGTCTTGTTAGGAAAGGGGAATAGAATTGATAGTCATTAATGGATTTGGGAGGGCTTGAATGGGAGGATCAGGTGAGAATGGGGAAGCCAAAAGAGTTAAGGTAGGAAATATGGGGAAAGGCAACTAAAATTAAGAGACATTGAGGGGTAGTATGGAAACTTCCTGAAATATATAAATATATGAAGACAATATAAATGAACTTGCCAAAAAAAAGGAGAGTTAGAGTTCAAAATGTCCATCTCTTAATATCAAATGAATGTTCCAGTACTAGGAACAATGTGATGAATTGTTGGCCATAGAGGCCCCATGAATGTCCTCCCATTCCTAAACCTAAACCATTGCCAAGACAATAAGTCGCTCTCCACAGACTGACAGGAAGTCCCAATTGTTGAAAAGAAGTCCTAAACAACTCATTGTAAAGGGAGAAATCTAGCTCATGACTACATAAGCCTTCATACCTACACAATAGTGTCTTTGCTCAAGAAGGTACTCCATGGACTATCTAACTAGATATGTAAACACAAACCCAGCCACAGAGAATTTGTACTTAAGTGGTATCCTGCCTACTTAATGTGCTTTGGCAATTGTGTCACAAAGCTTGTGGGAGAAAGCAACTAATGGGTGCAAGCAACAAATAATTTATTTGACTTAAGTCCCATTCCAAGAGATGTAACCCATACCCAACACTGCTTAGGTGATAAATAGAGACGAGATAGTTCAGGGCTCTAGGATAAAATAAAATATACCTGATCTAAACAAAAAAGAAAAAGTAAAAACCCACACAGTTATGACTCATAATGGAATTCTGCTTTACTCATCAATTGCTGCCTTGCTCAGAGAAGCTAACTCCAGTAGCAAATGTGAACAAACACAAAGACACAAGCCAGATCTTAAGCGTAGAGGGAGAGACCTTGGACTACTCATTTTTTAAATGGAATGTCTGCATCAACCCCCCCCCCACACACACACACACAGAGCTCAGGAAACCTCTCAGTAGAGAAAGGTGGAAGAGTATAAAAATTAAAAGAGATTGAGGACATCAAGAAAAGAAGGTCTTCTAATCCAACATGATCAAGCCCCTATGAGTTTACACAGACTGAAGTATATACAGGACTTGCCTGAGTCTGCTCCAGGTGCTCTGCATATGTAGTAGAGATTTCAATTTAGTATTTATGGGGTTCCCAACTGTGTGAACAAAAGCTTCTCCGATTCTTCTGTTTTCTCTTGGGGATTCTTTTCTTCTGTTGGTTTCACTTGTACAACTTTCCTGTGGTAGTTTTGTTTGCCTTATCTTATTATATTTTGTTGGTATACCTTAGAAGCCTGTTCTTTTCTAATGCAAGTCAGAAAGATACTGGATCCAGATGAAAGAGAAGTTGGGGAGGGACATGGAGGAGTAGATGGAGACAAACCATAATGAGATGCATTATGTGAGAAAATAATCTCTTTTCAATAAAAGAAAAAAATTTCAAAAGCCTCCCAACTAAAAATAAGCCCAGGTCCTAATGGATTAGTGACTGATTCCAAGTAGAAATAGATCAGTCACAGATTCTTCCAGGTCTTTAAAGTAACATCAATATTCCTCAAATTATTCCCTAAAATAACAAAGAAAAGGACATTTCCAAATTCTTTCTAATGAAGCCAAGATTACCCTGATTCTAAAACCAGATGAAGATTAAAAACAAAAACAAAAACTACAAAGGAAACCAGAAAATTATCAGTCTTTCTCATCTCATGACTGTCATGGCTAAATGTAATTGTCTGATGCATAAATGATAGAATTACAACATTTTCAGATATTAGAAATATAAAAAAGACTAAGAGCCTCTGAGTTATTTGATATAAAATTATTTTAAAAACTGATGTTTCCAATTTTGGCATAGTGATGCACAACTTAAATCCTCGTAGAATTTTAATCCTTGAGGCAGGCAGATTTCTGCAAATTGCAGGCCAGCCATCTACAAATAGGTCCAGTGTGAGAGAATATGGCTTTGTCCAAATAAATAAATAAATAAATAAATAAATAAATAAATAAATAAATAGTGCAACTGCTTTTAAAAAGGTACATTTATTTACTTTGAGATACTGTTTTAGTATGTCAGTTTGATATATGTTTGGAAATTCCCTTATGTGATAATTAATTATGAAATCAGTCTTATTAGTTTAAGAAAATAATGTCATATTTGTAAAACATCTTCAAATGTATTTATTTAAGCATAAAGAGGAACCTTATCTAGTTAAAACTCTGATATAAAATAAAATTAACCTTCAGGTTTTCAGTAGGTATGTCTCAATACATTCAGACATATAACAATTTCAGTAAGAATCTATAGTCACATAGCACTTTAAAGATTTCATCATGCACAGGGAGGGTGATGCCTTCCAGCAGGGATTATCAAAATCTGTCAAATCATTTGTAGTAGGGTCTAGGCCCTCCTCTAGGTTAATGGAGTATCCCTCCATAGGGAATATGCTCCCAAAGCCCTTTCATGCACCAGGAATGGGATGGGAAGGAGAGTCTGAAGGCATGGGATGGAGGGACAGAGAGAGAGAAATGGAAGCAATATGTAAAATAATAAAATAACAATAACATTATCAATAATAATAATAATAACAACAACAATAATAAACATTTCAAATTTCTGGAAAAGTAAGAGAGTAAAGGTGTAAGCCAAAAGCAAAGCCCAAGGAATACAAAGCTCTCCTCCATTTCTTCTATGTTTGTTTCATGAATATCATTTTAATACTTTTAGACTTCATGCATTATATAACTATCTACATTTCCATTTTGAATGTGAGGGGACTCAGGTCCTAAGGGGTAAACTCACACACTCTTCCCTATGTTATGGAACACAACACAACCTCATGAAAGCTGACAAAATTCTGGAATAGGATATTGTGCAAACTTTATAAGAACCTGGGTCAAGTAAAGACATGAAAAAATAGATCAATACAACAAAATATTTCTTCACTTCACTTCTTAACCTTAAGCATTTCTCTATAAGAATTCTCTATAAGAATGGTGAGTTGAAATTCCAATTTATGGGAGACAGAGACCCACCTGACCATTTCGACACCAAATGGAGTTTCTAGTATAGGACTGGATTACATCTAATATGGTGTTAATCAGAGTGGTTCCATAGGAACCAGAGAAAACTCCCAGGCTGTTGTCAAGACTATGGGTTACTCTCCATAAACAGACAGCAACGTCCCATTGCTGAATAAAACACCTATACAACTCATTGTACATAGAGAAGCTAGTGCTGACATAGAGGCTATTGTTGGGAGCCGGCCTGAGTCACATCCTCTTGCAGAGTTGCTTACACCTTAAAACTCTAATTGAGCCTTATCTTGGTAAAACAGAAAACTGCTTAATAAGCAGTCTGTTCCATTCACCTCAGGAACTGAGATAAACTGTGTGCCTGGAACTGATATGATCCAGATGCCAGGAACTAAGATGAGCAGACATTTATGGTCTGATGTTGGTCTGGGATGATTAACAGAGAGCCCCAGAGTTGGCCAGAGCTACCCCTCTCAATTTTCTCCCCACTTTGCTTTAAAAACTCCTTTATGTGCCTAATAAAATTAGACCTTGACAATCCATTGCTTGATCTCATTCCTTCATTCTCTTCCATTATTTTTAGGTTCTAGCCCACCTAGAACCATGAATAACTAGGTCCCACTGGTCGGGGCAGACTGGAAACATACATTTAAAAATTGTTGGTACAGGAAGGTCCTCTGCATGCTACCAAAGAGTGGAAACAAACACCAACATAATGATAAACCTTTTGATTTACTATGCATCCCTAACTGCAATACGTTCTTCAGCAATGGTGTCATAAACTGTGAGAATAACCAACCAATATCTGATTTGAGAGAAGACCAACACCAAGAGATGGAACCTATATCCAATACTGCTTAGGTGACCTAGATCCAGAGATTAGATAGCCCAGAGATGTAAGGTAAAACTAAGCACTACTGTTCTTAAAAAAATAAAATTTAAAAAAAAACAACATAAAAAATATCAATAAATTGACTCCTAAAGACATTCTACTAAACTTATAGATCATCACCTTGCCCACCAAGAATCAGGGAAGATTCCTCCTGCATCAGATGGAAACAAACATAGAAACCCAAGAAATACATTGTGAAGAGGGAGATGCTTTGGAACTTTGAGCCCTAAGTGTGGTCCATAACATCCTTCCTACTTCAGGATGCAGAGAGCTCCTTAAAAGAGAAGGCTCAAAAATTTCATGAGCCAGAGGAGATGGAAGACACTAAGAACAAAAGGTCTTCTAAATACACAAGATCAAATTTCACATAAACTTACAGGAACTGAGACAATAGTACAGGGCTGCTATTGTTCTGAAAGGAGAAGTGGATTCATGCCCTCTTTGTTAATCCAGAAGCTATTTCCAATTAATAATCATTTATACATGAAAATTTTCTTTCTTCCATGGGAATCTCAGTGGGGGAATCTTCAGGATAGATTGCATGCTTAGCTAACTGAAAACAAACTCAATGACATTTTGCAGGGTCCTTTTTTCATAATGCTATCTAAGGCTTTTCTTATTTTTAATTTTATCTTATTTTTGATTATTTTAATTATATCTTTTTACTCTACAGGTTCTTTGGGAATATATTATAGCTCCAGATTCCTTTTTTGATGAGATTCCCGTGTAGCGTGTATGTTTCCGCCAGCCCGCCAGCCCGCCAGTCTGGGCCCACCACTGCGCCAGCCCCAAATAATACTCAGAGACTCTGTATTTGATACAATCCTGTTGGCCAATTACCATTATTGTTTATGGGCTAGCTCTGTCTTAATTATTAACCCATTTCTACTTATCTAAGTATTTCCACGTGGCCCTCTTATCGGGGAGCCACAGCGGGCATCTTCCTTCCTCCCTGGGCTACATCTCGACTCCTCCTTCCCACTTCCTCTTTCATTCTCGTCTCCTAGCCCCGCCTATCTTGCTATCTCATTGGCCACAGTGCTTTATTAACCAGTATGAGAAACATATATACAGAATATAAGTGGATCTTTATTTTTTGTACTTTCATTTTGGGCTTTTTCCCTTAACTTTGTTGGTTTTTTATATTTCCATTGCTATTTTTGTTTTATATTATTATATTAAATGATTTTGTTTCTTTTTGTTATTATCATCCCTTAGAAGACTTTTTATTTCCTAATGAGAGGCAGAAAGTGGGTGGATCCAGATGGGATGGACAATGTGAAGAAATTGGAATGGGCAAGAATAATTAGAATATTATGTGAGAAAAAATTATGTATTTTTCAATAACCACATACTCCAAAAAATCAGACAGGAATTTCAATTTACTTTTGTTAGTGAAAGGGCCAAGATGTGTATTTGTAAGACACAAGGTCTTTATTCTGAGATATCATGAGAAGGCAACATATGTGGATTTTTAGTCACATGGAAGATTTTGAGACAGTTGTGAAGCTTGGACTATCAGAGGGGATCCTGTCAGTAAGACCACAATACAAATGTGGTATATGAGCTAGCTTTTTGTAGTCCTTTCCCTTTGGTGGGATGGCATGCTTAGTCTTAGTGCATAGGAAAGGTGCCATGCTATGCCCCAACCTATTGTGTCAGACTTTGTTGACTCATCATAGGAGTCCATAAGAGGAAGTAGACTGGAGATGGGCTGGGGGTGGGGATTAGGGAAGTAGGAGGAGGAATGAGAGGGAGAACTATGTATGGTTGGAATGTAAAATGAAATTTAAAAATTGGAAAAAAATCATTATTTTTTTTAGATATTTTGAGACACCATGGAAACTATTCAGAGATTCCACTTCTTATTCAGAAGGACAGTGAAGTTAATTCATGTTAATTGTAGCAACAACACTAGACTCTGACAGTATCAGTGAGCTACCCTTAAGTGTGTTCTTTGGAAGGATTCTTACACTCTCTTCCACAACCTAAGCTCACAGTGAGAATAGAGTGCAGTGTCAGTCACACTTAGCTCACCAGTCTTACAACTAAGAAGGGTGGTATAGTAAAGAGTGCTATAATAAACAGAGAATAAGTGATAGTGAAAATCAGAAGTTTCCAAATAATCTGAAGGTTTTTTTTTTACTAAGTTGTTCTCAACACCTTGTGCAAAAGGTTATATGATAACCACAAATGATACCTGTTTAAACTTTCTCAAAAAATATCCCTTTTCACAGCAATTCATAATAGAAATGACATTTGTTAACACTTTCAGCCCAAGCTGATTATTATTTATCCTTATATAATTTTAGCAAATAATTTCATATTTTTAGTGTGCCTTTGATCACTCTTTCAGGGTAATGTAGTTAACATTCTAAAGTCAAGAGTGGGAATTCTTCACTGACCTTGAAAGGATAATAATCAACTTTGTATGGAAAAAACAAAAGACCCAGGATATCTAAAACAACCCTGTACAATAAAGGAACTTTAGGAGGCTTCATGATCCCAGACTTTAGCTCTACTACAGAGCTATAGTCCTAAAAACAGCCTGGTATTGACACATAAATGGACAGGTAGACTAATGGAATCGAATCAAACTTCCTGACATTAACCCACACAACTACAAACACCTGATTTTTGATAAAACAGCTAAAAGTAAACAATGGAAGTAAGAAAGCATCTTCAACAAATGGTGCTGGCACAACTGGATGATAGTGTATAGAAGATACAGGTAGACCCATGTCTATGGCCATGCACAAAACTCAAGACCAAATGAATCAAAGACCTGAACATAAATCCAGCCACACTGAACCTCTTAGAAGAGAAAGTGGGTAGTATCCTTGAACAAATTGGTACAGGAGACTATTTCCTGGACATAACTCCAGTAACACAGACACTGAGATCAACAATTAATAAATGGGACCTCCTCAAACTGAGAAGCTTCTGTAAGGCAAAGGACACAGTTGACAAGACCAAAGGGCAGCACACAGAATGGAAAAAGACCTTCACCAATCTCACATCTCACAGATCTCCAAAATATACAAGGAATTCAAGAAATTAGTTAACAAAACACCAAATAACCATATTAAAAAATGGGTTACTGAACTGAAGAGAGAATTCTCAATCAAGGAAATAAAAAAGCTGAAAAACACTTAAGAATGTGCTCAACATCCTTAGCTATCAAGGAAATACAAATCAAAACAACTATGAGATACCATCCTACTGCTGCCAGAATGGCTAAACTTAGAAACACCAATGACAACTTATGCTGGAGAGGATGTGGAGAAAAGGCAACATACCTCCACTGTTGGTGGGAGTGCAAACTTGTACAGCCATTTTGGAGATCAGTATGGCAGTTCTTCAGGAAAATGGGAATCCCTCTACTACAGGTCCTGGCCATCCCCCTCTTAGGCATATACCCAAATGATCCACACCCATGCAACAAAGACATGTGTTTAACTATGTTGATAGCAGCATTATTTGTAATAGCAAGAGCTTGGAATCAACCCAGGTACCCCTCAACTGAAGAATGGATAAAGAAGATGTGGCACATCTACACAATGGAATACTACTCTGCAGAAAAAAAATAATGCAATCTTGAAATTCACAGGCAAATGGATGGAACTTGAAGCAACCATCCTGAATGAGGACACCCAGTTACAAAAAGAGGAACATGGTATGTACTCATTCATATATGGGTTTTAGACATAGAACAAAGGATTACCAGGCTATAATTCACACGTCCAGAGAAACTAGGATACAAGGAGGATTCTAAGAGTTTCATATAAGATCCCTCATAGAAGGGGAAAGGTACAAGATCTCCTGAGCATATCGGGAGTGGGGAGGTGCCCTGAGTAGAGAGGGAGCTAGGAGAAAGAGAAGGGGAGGAGAGGAAAGCACTTGGGACTAGGAAGATTGAGTAAAGGGAGAAATACATGAGAGGAGTGAGAGAGAGAGAGAGAGAGAAAAAAAGAGAGAGAGAGAAAGAGAAAGAGAGAGACAGAGATAGAGAGAGACACACAGAGAGAGACAGAGACAGAGAGACAGAGGGAGAGAGACAGAGAGAGCATAAAAGAGGGAACCATTATAGGATTGAAGAGAAAACTGAACTAGAAAAATATTCAGAGACCTGCAAGACTGACCCCAACTAACAATTTAAGCAACAGTGGAAAAGCTGCCATAAATGATCTTTCCTGATAATGAGATTGATAACTAACTTATCCACCATTATAGAGAACTCACCTAGTAGCTGATGGAAACAGACACCCACAAATAAACACTGAGCCAAATTGGAATCCAGATACAGAGATGGAGGACAAGACAAGGCTGCAGAAACACATAGAGTCATCTGACCAGAACAAGAAGGAGCTAATGATCCCCCAGACTGATAGCTGGGAATCCAGCATTGGACTGTATCAGATTCCCTGAACATGGGTCTCAGTTAGAAGGCCTGAACAGTCTAACGGACTTTGGACAGTGCAACCAGGATTTATCCCTGGTGCACAAAAGGTCTTTGGGAACACATTCCTCATGGAGGGATACTCCCTTAACCTAGAGGCAGGAGGGAAGGCCTTGTGTCTACTCTAAATGACTTGACAGATGTAGATGACACCTCCCGGAAGACATAACTCTACATGTGGATAGGGGGTGGGTGGGAGGGGAGGTTGGTAAGGGGACAGGGGAGGGTGGGAGAGAATGAAAAAGGGAGGGAGTGAGGGAGGAAGGGAGGGAGAGGGAACTGGGATTGATGTGTAAAATAAAAAAAATCAAAACAAAAAAAAAGAAAGGAAGAAAAAAAGAAAAAGAGTAGGAAACTCCAGTGATGAATTTACAATGTTGTTTGTCTTTAAGGAATTTTCATTTCTGATAAGTACTATTTGGTGTGGTATGTGAAACACTATTAAACCTTATTTCTATTAACACACAGTGACAATGTGTACTTGGTATTCAATAATGTCTCTTCTTGCTATTAAGATTACATTGCAAAAATTTAAACATGAGTACTACCATACAAGTATATTCTAAAACACAAAGTATCAGCATATCTGTTTGGAATTAACATGCCCCATAAATCACATTTTGAAATTACACATCAAACTGTGGGAATATTTGACTATGACCTATTCTATTTCTTCCTTTGAAAATTCTCAGAGCCTAAACTTTTAATTTTTATTACCATATTTTATAAAGCTTCCACTGTTTTATTTCTTGAGAACTCTATGGTTTTAACACAAATTTTGAACAATATTAGAATGTTCAGCAATTGAAAGACATGTCTAAATGAAGCTTTAGTCAGTGCCATCTCTTAATTAAGAAAATTATTTAATTTATATACTTTATATTTTCCCATTTATGAAAATAATATTCAGGGTAAATTAAAATGCTGGCTCATAAGTACATTTTTATCATGCTAAAAAGGATCATGAGTATTAAATACACACATACATATGTATATATCTACATATATATGTATATATGTTTCAAAGTTTAAATATATATTTAAATATATATTTCAAAGTTTAAAGTTTATTCTGTTTTCCAACTATATTTATGCCATAATTTTTTTAATAGGCTCTGCCAATATGTGAGTCTTTCCAACCCCTGCCACAATACTGAATATCATAGATCCCTCTCTAATACTCTGGAGAAAGATTTTGCTTTACAATTGATACATATAGTACTCATGGTTGAATTATGTAACCTCTTCCTAACCTTTTATCTTTACTTACACAAATGAAAGGCAGTGCTTACTAAATGACAGTTCTTTAGAGAAAAAAGAAGTAACAACATTAGAATTGCTAAATGGGTAGTTCTTTCATTTATGAAAATATTCTCCACATGAGGAGTAATGGTGCTAGAAATTCCTGCAATGTAGAAAGTTAGTCGAAAAGTACAGTCTTATTCTAATTAAACAAACAAATGACACCTTAATATACAAATGACTCTGCTCTTCTCGATTTTCTCATACTGTTTGTTTCCTTGTTTTTTTTTTTTTTTTACAAACCTGTTGTCAGGTTTAAATTAGCTTTCTTGGTTGAAATCAGCAGTCTTAATTTGCAATTGAAATCCATCCAATTAAACAATAGATTGCCTGGAATTAATGGTAATTGAACAATCTAAATTAAACTGGAGAAATTGTGGACAAGTGAAGAGGAAAATACACATGGCACAATTTAAGCTTGAAAAGTCACATGTGTTAACAAAATCAGGGAGCTTCTTTTCCTGAGATGCAGCCATATTCATACATGCTTTTGTGGGACCCTGCAATGGTTAGAAAATGAGTACCTTAGTAAATATTGAGGTGAGTCAAACTGAGATAGCTACTAAGGCCCTCTGACTTGAATGGATTGACTTGCTCTTGGTTAGAAAAACATGGGGAAAAAATCTCCACGTTACCATTAACCATGTAAATGTGACAAGGAAAGAATTTTTCACTGCATACATGGCAATATAGCTCAATCAAAGGTCTCAGGGTGATGTAATAGCTAAGACTGTAAAATAACTCTGTGGCTGAAGCTTATGTTTATTTGTTGCCTTTAGAAAGACCTATAGAAATCCATTGCATTACTTGCATAATAATTGCTAGGTCCGAAGCAATATAAGGGAAAGAAACTTGATTTTGAAAAAGGAGTCTCTGACTAGCCAATAATAGCTGTTTTGTGAGTAAAGCAACATGATCTGTATATGTTATCCATAGTAGATTTATAGTGGTTATCACCCAGAATCTGGCTTGAAGAGTCCTATGGTTCAAAACACCTTAATGGGTCTCCAAACAGCTTACTAATGTGTTGAATTCAAGAGGAAATTATGAAAAGAATTGCCTTCTCAAGACAGAATCGGCTTGAGAGACTGAAAATGGAAGGAGACAGGTCTAGGTTTTCACTGTGTTTCTTGTTTCCTTAAATACAAACAATTTTATAGTATCTGTATTTGATTGTATGTTGAAAATTAAATTTGATAAAATTGCAAACTCTCCTACCAAATATATATTTCATTTCATCTTTAAGATTGTCCATCTTCACTCCCCCATTATTTTCTTATGTAAGAACTTTAAACAGTATCTACATAATACAAAACTTTACTAAAACACTTTAATTGTGAGGATTTGAATAGTTTTAAAAATATGATTTGATGTATACCTGTCTTCTTTAAATGTGGTTAGATTTTTCTCTTCCAAATTAAAATGTGGATCTTTCTAAGCTGGATATTCCTAAACAAAAGGCTATTTTCATATTTCTTGCCTGTCTAATGCCACAATTAATATCTCTATCTATTCATCTTCCTAATTATCATTGATTCCTATCTGCACAAACCCATCTTACTGAATACTCATCATTTTCATTATTGATAAAGATATAGATGTTGATGGTTCATTTTGTCTTTTCTAAATAGTTTAGTTCATATGTGATAATTACACATAGTTACTCATGCACTTTGATTAACTTGGACATATTTAAACACCCATAGCATTATTGACAATAGCCAAGGGAATTCACTCCTTGAACAGCTACCAAAATTCCTTTGTGTCTCTTCATATTTGTGAATCTACATTGCTTCCAAGATCTGGCTATTACAAATAATGCTGCTAGGAACATAGTTGAACAGATGACTTTGTTGTATGAATGTGCATCTTTTGGATATAAGCATGGAATTTGCTAGTTGTTGAGGTTGACTGATTCCAACCAACCCCACATTTAAAAGAGGGCTGATTACCAAAATATACAAAAATACTCAAGAAGCTAGTCACCAAAATACCAAATAAACCAATTAAAAAGTGGAGTACAGAACTAAATAGAGAATTCTCAATAGAGGATTCCAAAATGGCTGAAAGACACTTAAGAACTTTCTCAACATACTTAGCCATTAGAGAAATGCAGATCAAAACAACTGTGAGATACCTCTTGCACCTATTAGAATGGCTAAAATAAAAAAAAAACACCAGTAAGAGTTTATGCTGTAGCAGATATGGAGAAAGGTAACCACTCCTCCAGTGCTGACGGAAGTGTACACTTGTGCAGCCACTTTGGAAATCTGTATGGCAGTTCCTCAGGAAACCAGAAATTTGTCTACCTCATGATCCAGAAAGTCTATCTTTTTTTTCTTATCAAAATCATTCTATTGATTGTAGGTAGAATTTTTCCTGTAACATTGTCCAATAATTCTCCTAGGAATAAAATATTTAACTTAAGTTTATTAATCTAGATGTAAAATAAAATTATTGTATTGCTTCAACTTCATGTTGTGATTTAAACATAGGACCTTTTCATTATTTTTAAGACAATGTGTTGAAATTGTATTTCCTAGTACCCTTAAACAATATTCTTTGGTGAAGGTCTCTGCATATGTAATCAAGTTATTTGATGTTATGATAGATTAGCATTATCTTAAACACGGTTCTTGACACCCTTCTAAGAAGAAAAAAATTCTTCACAGACTGAAAGACAAACAGGGAAAAAATAGCTAAGTAGGAATGGAAGCATAAACAAAACAGTTGGGATGTGACAACAATTGTGAGACATTTAAAGCAGAGAACCTTCTTTAGGGTTTTCAGAGCAGGTATGCTCCTTCTGATGCCTCTGTTTCAGATATTTAGCCTCCATACCTGAATGATGGAAATAACGTTCTGTTAACATGTCCAGTTTTTGGGTTAAATTTCATATTTTCCACTTGTATTTTTGTAATTATAGCAGTCATAATGCTTTCATGCTTTTACATACTTTCTCCTTTCCTGCGTTATATTTCGTAACTTTTGTTTTTATTTTTTTACATTTTCTTCCTGTCTGCAGAGCCTATACAGTCATGATGTGGTGGTAGATCACACTTACATAGCAACATCTGCTGCTGGAGAAATCTTCTCAGATGACATCAGGATATGGAAAAAAAATCTGTGAGTATAGCGGAGTATCATTAGGAATCATTTCTTTCATTAATTAATTGATTAATTAATTTACTAATTTATTGGCCAGTGTGTTTGGTCTCTGGGCTATTGAGTCTCTGGCTCCTAGCCTTCCAGACCTCAAGTTAAACCATACATTGGTTGGTCACTCTCACAATGTTTGTTCTTCAATGACCCTATCACCTGTGCAGGCAGGAAAGATTGTAGGTTATACATTCTGTGGTTTGGTTGGTGTCCAAGTTTCTCTTTCAGTAGGTTACAGAGTACCTTCCTCTCTAAGTAGTATACAATATGGGGGAGGTGGCACCATCACGTCTTCTGTTAATTGTGTTGTTTCCCTGATTGCTTTTACATTCCATTTGTCATATCTATATAGGAAGGTTTCTGATTATTTATTTTAAAATTTGATTTGTATCCAATCACATTGCTGAAAGTATCAGCTATAGTTGTTTGCTTGTGAAAATAGGCACTTATGAATACTATTAAATCAACTATAAATAAGAATACTTTGACTTCCTCCTTTCCAATTTGTATCCACTTTATCTTCTGGACAAAATATCATTAATTTTAACACAGTTATAAGTTACATTATTGTGATGTGCATTCCATTCTCACATTCAGCTAGACTATGTGTTTGTATGTTGTCATCACAGTAGATTTCATGGCAAAAATTACCAAGTACAACTAGAAAAACATTAAATACACAGTAAAAAATAATGGAAATAAAGGATAAATTGAAATCAATGCAATAGAATACAGAAAAATAAGTAAAAACAAATGAAAACAAAATTGGTACCTTGAGAAGATAAGGTCTCTAATCAATGCAACAGTATTTGTTCAATATATGAAAATGAACTGAGCTGTTGTATAAAATAATCAAGCAGCTGGAGAGATGGTTCAGTAAATAAGAACTCTGGCTGCTCTTTCAGAGGACACACATCACAGAAGTATGTCATTAGGCTGCTCACAAACACATGGAACTCCAGCTCTAGTGGATCTATGCCCTCTTTTGGCTTCAGTTGGTATTTGGTACTTGAACACATGCAATTTACATATATATATATATATATATATATATATATATATATATATATATCCAGGGTTATACTCTCATTTATGTTATACATTTTAATAATATACTTCAATGAAATTTTTTTTGAAGAGACAATAATGATTTTCTCTATCTTGGGACTTTCATGACCTATTTTTTCATAGTAATGTAAGTATAAATAGGCTTGCTTGAGCTTATGCAGAATGCTTTGCAACACTACTTAAGATGCATGAACAAAATTAAAACACTGACATGAAACAGATTACAATGGTGGGATAAATGAAATGATAACAGGAAAAAGATAACTTAAAATTTGAAATGTTCAATGCGATATGTATAACATGATTTTAAGATAATCAGTATTTTATTCTTCAAGGGAGGTATTTATTTTCACTAAATGTGTCTGCTAGCAATCCCTGAAAAGTGTTATGAAGTATGTATTTCCCTTCCAAACCTGCCTACCTAAAAGCTCAGAAGTATAGAAATTGAAAATCTACACATGAGGAAATCTTTTAATTATACACAGTAACATGAACACCAAAGGAGAGAAATCCATTTAGCAATAATGTGTGCTATCTTTTCGAAGTTAACTCTCAATCTGTGTGTTTTCCTCTGAGAGTTCCTCTCTCATTGGTTTAGTTTAATAGTGTTTCACTTTTCTCCCTAAAACCTGACTGAATGTTGATTAAAAAAGTACCCACAAACTTAACCCCTCCACACAATTTATGAGATATTTATGAGGTCTGTAGTTATCTACCCAATATAAGGTAGATATTTCAAAATACAATGGTATATATTTGCTCAGTTTTGCTACTGGTAATTCCCAACTTCCATGGGTAAAATTTCATGTCATTTTAATAACTTGGCTCTAGTTATTAGAATGGATTTATAAACTAAATACTAGAATGATATATATATATATATATATATATATATATATATATATACTCACACTTCATCATGTGATAAGGTGGTTCTTATGTAATACTTCATGATACTTCATGTGATACATATGATACTTCATATGATAAAAAATATAAAGATAACCAGTGGGCACAATTATAGAAAATCATCATGGCTCTTGTCAAATGTGGATTCCTATAAAATTTGATCTTATATTTAATTTTTTATGTTAAAGCATCTGTTTCATGATAGTTGGGTTATTATGAGACCTTGAGAAAACAGCAGACCAGAAAAGCTTATGTCTTTGAAGTAAGGGTGAGCTTGGCATGGCAGAATACTAGAAAACTAGTGTTTAGGAAAGCAGGGAACTTCTTTTCAATAGTCTTCTCAGAAGGGAGATGGAAAAATAGGTGGAATTTCTTTGTCCCACTAATTAACTCTCTCTTGCCAGACAGCTCCCAAATAACCACAGAGACTTGTTTTTTAATTACATATGTTATCCAGATAGCTTAGATGTCTTACTACTAACTTTTACATCTTAAATTGACCCACATTTTTATTCACACTCTGCCATGTTTCAGTACCATTCTTCAGCCCTGTCTTCCTAGTGTTTTCTTTGTATCCTCTAGTCCCACCTAACTTTTCGTGCCTAGATATTGGCCAGTCAGCTCTTTATTAATCAATGAGAATAGTACCTATTCACATTATGTGATTATTCTACAGAATATATATATATATATATATATATACATATATATATATATATATATATATATATCAAGAAAAAGAGAAGAGAGATTTTGAGATACACTTAGGGTCCAGATAACAGTATTATTCAGCTACTGGTCTATCCCCAGGATAGTGAGTTTCTTACAAAAGAGAAAATAATGAGTAATTGGAATTAAACTAACTTTGGCTTAATGTTAGGAGAGTTTCTGTGCTTCAGTAAAAGTTAACTAACCAACATCCAAAGGTTCCACACTAAGTTAAGGAAACAGAATATGGTTTTTAATTAGAATCTGAGTTAGAGTTAAAGAGGGGGTGTTTCACAGTGCATTCAGACATCTGCAGAGTGCACTGGAAATGTAGACGTCTTTGACTTTGTAATGTGTGATTGGTAACTTATACCAACAAATATTTAGAATAAAGTAAACATGGTAGAGAAATGGAGAGAACGTGAATGAAGGAATAAATGAATTTGAACAGTACAAAAGCTGCCCAGTTGGTTTCCACTGGCCAGTGGCAGGTGAATACATGGGAAATAATCAGTTCTATAATGAGTTCTCACAATGGAACACACTATTGTTTTCATTCTTCGGAATTCCATTATGTTTTCTTGCCCAGTTAAGAGGATCAACCCATAGAGTCAGTATATGTACACACACTGCACCATGTAAGCTGGGCAGTAAGCCAGAAACATGATCAGGTTTGACTCAGAATGTTTTGGATAAAGTTCACTTAGAAGTGCTGCTCTGCCCTGAGACTGGAGTTCTAAGCTAAAAGTAACTAACTGGCCAGGAAAGAAAGTGGCTTTTCTAAAGTCACATTACAAGTACATTTCTGATTCCCTTTCTCCTGTCTTGTGCAGTGTAATTGGCTTCAATGCAGAACATTTAATAATGCTGATGGACATTTTCAGTTCTGTGGTGATACTCTCTGTCCCTATCTTTCCGGCAATTCTGAAATTGCTGGGCCTAGATTTCTTATACAAAGAAAAATCTTCATTCTCTTCCATGGCCAGTCATTTATTTTCAACTTGTTATTTGTAGCTTCTACTAACTTTGCCATAAGCTTCAGAAATTGTTCAAAAGTGTGCAAAATAGTTCACATGAATGTTGATCCTCAAGTGCTTTCTAGTTACTGAAAAAATACCCTTCAGAAATGCAGAGTTCATATTTGTTCAGACAAAGAACAAATCGAAGCTGTGAAACTCATAAATGAATAATTTTCACAAATCACTTATACATTCTCAACATTTGATTAGCCTAATTATTTAATTAGTTTTCAAAAATTTGATAGTGAAGTATAGTTAGCACATAGAATTTTCTGACAGATAATCTATTCCCTACAGAAATCTATATTGATGTTCCTACAGGTACAGTGGTGATGAACCACTTACCAAATCTAAAGTCTATAAGGATTTTCTGGATCATAAGGCAAAATATGTTTTAGCTGTGACACATTTAAGTATACCAGTGGCATTTATTTTTAAATATGATAATTGCTAATGCTTTCACCATAGTCTTTTCAGATTTTTAAATAAGATTTTACAAATTTACAATTTTAGTAGACTATAAGTTTTGTTTACTACTCAGGCACAGTGTGTTATTTTGTAATCTTTTGAAATAAATATAAGGGAATATATCCTAGGAAAGAAAAACTGATGTTTTTCTAGAATAAAGCACTATATTCCCTAGGAATTTATTTTGATTTCATCAGCATATTACTGTTTGTGTATGCATTCATGAGACATTGTGGCTTTGTGTGTGTGTTTGTGTGCATGAATATGTGCATGTCATATGTGTGTTTACATTGAAGGGATTAGATGCCTAAGTTCTTTACTCAAATCCTTACAAGGGAAATAATGACAAAAAATTAACAGTGTTCTTTGGGGTCATTTCTACCCTGGACTCCCAGCAATAAAGCATGCTGAAGAAATAAAGGCAGTTTAATAAACATGCCTTTTCCAAGTCTTTCAGAAGAAACTAACAAAGAAAATGTCTGGAGAAAAAGACCAAAGCATGTAATTTCTGTAACCACAGGAGATCTTTTCATTAGCCTTCTCTTTAGTTTTTAATAGTTTTCCACATGCATCTGGGGACCAGGGTAATGATTATCTCTGTACAATTGTTCTGTCTATTTATTGATACACAGAGCTTCAGTCTTAGTGAGGGAAGAGAGCAAATTCTCTTGCATCTGTTTTACCTTACGATAAAGTCATTGCTGTGATAATAGCAGGCTGACAAAATTAGATTTTAATCTGCTTCTATGTTTTTGACTTTTGATATTTCAAATTCCACTTCAACCCTGATAATTATCCCTAAGCAACACATGCTTGCCTGTAAGGATCACTAAACACTAGGAAGAGAGATCATCCTCTTCCACTATGGATGCTAATGGAGTATAGACTATCTTTATCTTTTTTCCCTTTATCGATTCTCTTTCTTGCCATAAAGTATTAAGCAAAAAAAAAAAAAAAAACCCACATACCTTTGTAATCAATTAGAGAATATTTTTTCTACCATGTCTTCATCATTTTAGACTGAATATAAGAAATACAACCACAAACAGCAGCCACAGTCACCAGCATCATTACCCCCATATCCTCCCAAATGTGACTTACCTCACCAAATTCTGTTTTTATTCATCATATTTTCTATTCAAAAGTAGTAGCTTGAAAGTTTTTTCCAAGATATAAAGATTATCTAGTCACTTTATAGACAAAAATTTAGTCTTTCTTGTTGGATAACTTGCCTTGAGTTTTTGTTCCAATGTTTCATGGAAAACCACAAATAGTACAAGCTACTATTATTGCCTAATAATTACAATTCAATTATAAAATAGAAATGCTAAAGACACTACAGTCATTGGTCACAGGATATGGAAAAATAAAATTGATAGTGACCAGCAGGTTTCCTTTCTGTTAGCCTACTTTGACAATAACAGAAGGTATTACATGAGCCACCAAGGAAAGAACTCGTCATTTTAGCTGTGAACACTCTGAACTACAGTATTGTTTGACAAGGTAATTATGTCCATGGTGGCAATAATGAAACAAATATTCAGGTAGTAACCAACTACCAGAGTTATAAATAATGGGAATGGCAAAAGTCATAAGGCAAGTACAGCTGTTTGACAAAGTCCAGCAAAACTGAGCCACATGAGTTATTGGCCACCTATGGTTTTCATCTTTATCTTTGCTTACTTGGTAGAATTTTAATATTTGTACAATTTAGGGATATTGGATTGATGGAAATTTTCTTTGAATGATTTATGCCTTTCCCCAGGAGTATTGCTTCTAAGTTTCCCCAAGGAAAGTCCTGAATACACTACACATGCAGCTTTTACAGAGATACCGTTATCTACTTGATGATCTTCCTTGTACCTTGTAAGTTGTGAAACACATAAAGAAAACAGATGTCTTTTTATGAGGCCATGAGACACTCTTCTTCTTACACAGAACAAGATATTCAAAGTAAAGTAAACTCAACAAGATTCAATGGGGTAGAGGAATGGGCCACAGTTCAAATTGCAAACCTCTTCCCACTATACACTCAGGCAATTATGTGGCATATCCAGCAACAAAGTTACAATAGCTGAAGTAACCTCTGTCCTACACAGAGGCTTATACTGATGAGCAAAGAATGATGTAGAAAGATGATAAAATACAAAAAAATACTCTATAAAGATATAAAATATGAACATTGTATTATGCCAGAAATGAATAACTGCAGCAGCTTTGGCCTGAGGATATTTCTTGGGCACTCTGACTATTAAAAGTTAATAATACACTGCTTGGGACATGGCAGTATGCCTGGGATGGCTTGAAGATTGTTTTGGTCTAGAGACCTTGTTCCCACAAAAGCTAAGAACAGGCTGTCATGTGCCTCTAGATCTTAAAAATTGAGTTATACAGTTGCTGATAAAAATGGTTACGAAAGGTAACTGTTATTCAATGATGGGAAATATGATTGAATATAACTCTGTTCTGTTATACTTTATTAAAGATGAATAAAATGTGAATAAGATAAAATGTTAAGTACATATCCACAAACACAAATGATATGACCTACATTTTGGCATAACATGATTGTACCCCTACTTACTAAATTCTTTATAAATAAAGAAACACTCTGGCTGCTAGTTAATCAGGCAGTGAGATTCTTCTGACCACACCGCCATGGCTTGCCTAATTTCCTTCCCTCACCTATCGCTTACATCCCCTGATAGCACCTGTATCTCTACAAGGGATGTGCTTCTACTCTGTACTCTCCTAAAATGAAATTAAATGCCCTGTGCCTGATTTATACCATTACTGCTCTTGCATGTACCTATCATCAGACCCTGCCTTCATCTGGAACTGGACTCCAGCAACCAACCACTTTTTAAGTGGATTAAAGGCACTCTACAAAATCTTTATGCTTGCACCTATATCTAGTCAAAAGCACTTGTTGAGAAACTCACAGGCCCTAGGGCTCATCTACTACTAAAATTTTGCTAAATGGACACCATATCAAACTGCTTTTTAAATTTGTATGTCTAAGTCAATAGATTGTTGTATTCCTCCATCCTTATCACTGAAGTCTCTTTGTGCAGTGTACAGCCATTGACACAAAAATTCACAATTAATCAAAGTTCACTGAATAAGTGTCAGTGGAGTTCCCATTTCCAATGAGCCCATCTATATTGCTCCCCATGGTGTCAGCCTCAAGTCACAATACAGAAATGGGGGACAGAAAGATTGTAAGAGCCAGAAGTCAAGGTAGAACATACTGAAACACTGCCTTTGTTTTCTTGCCAAAACAAAACCATATACAAATGGGTTCATATCAGCTGTAGTCAATTGTAAAAGACCTGCATATGATCAAGCTACTCAAGATTCTAGCTTGAAATGGGGAAGGTATCCACGTCTAAACAAGGATCTAGGGAGGGTGATATTCCATCCAAATTCAATGTGAAATTTTTATCTTATTATATATTATGGGGTTATATTTTAAATAGATAAATAAAAACCCAGTCACTAGAGTAAACATGAATAAACTGGCATTAATAACTGCTGTGAGAGGGGAATTCAGTTTTCTCTAATGAAGTGACACTAAGTGTATCAACAACACCAGGGCAGGCCTCATGTTCAAGAGTAGCTGACCAATATATAACAGATTCAGTAGTTTTTGTTGTGTGCTTAGATTTGGTTACAGTTTATTGTCTTTTGTTTTGCTTAGTGATATTTTATTTTGTTTTCTTGGTTTTGGGGTGGTAAGTTACGTAGCTTTTTTATTTTTTTTTTCCATGATAAAGAACTGAAAGTTGGGTGCATAGGGAGTGTGCAGGGAATCTAGAAGGACTTGGGTGATAGAAAAAAATATGATCAAAATATATTTAAATGTAAAAATTGTTTTAAGTAATAGAGAATAAAATAAAAATAATATAAACATAAAATATATTGTATGACTTTCTCAAAGAATAAACAATAAATGATACTTATAAAAATGGAATGTTAATTTTGACTTGGAGTGTTCTACATGGTCGTTGTTGTGAATATTTTCTCAGAATCTTCTATGACATAACTACATGTCTACTTTGCCCTAAACATACTAGTTTCTTCTATATCAAAACTTTTCTTTATCTATAGATTGGGGACGGAACTTTAGCCATACTATTTCCTTTTTCTGCAGCAGTATAACCTATATTCTTCAATAACTCTCTTCTTCATATCTCATGACGTTTCTTACCACATTGGGTGTATTTACATTTATTATTAACTACATTAGGAAACAATTACTGAAATCTAATGAATTACATTTCCCTTTGTTATTCTCAGTGAACTGAAATTCATTTTATCATTTTATTTTTATACATTTAGCCATAACTATATGACATTTTCTTCTATATATAAAATTCACTTTTGGCATCATAACAACTAGAGATCAATTATTTCCTCCAATACATATGTTTTTGACTTATCAACATGTTTACTTGTGCCTATACACATGAATAGAGAGCTCCTTCTCTAATCAGAATTTACCATTTGGCTTCTAACACATATAAGACAATTAAATATTACTGAGCATTACTGTATAACAAGATATTTTGATGTTGTTAGATGTTATTTTATCTCCAAAAACATGGTTTCTATTTTGGTATTCTTACCTCATTCATTAATTTACTGATAAAATATCAGAACATGTCAAAAAAATGACACAGATTGTAATATATACATGGATTGTAATATATGCAGAATGAAAATGTAATACATTATAATTTGTGAAATGTAGCTAATAAGTTAGAAAATAAATTATTGGGTATTCAGAAAAAAAGAGCAAAATAAATAAATGGACAATAATGATAGATGAAAAATAAAATCCAAAATTGATTTCAAGTAATTAATTTAGTTATCATCCCGGAAGTTCTGATCAATGAAAATAAAACACAAATGTATTATGATGAGGGAGATGGAGAAGTGGTAACATTGAAAAAGATAGTATAGACACTCAAAAGTAGTGAATATGGAAATAATGACCAATGGGAAATACATTTATTGTAATAATTCATACACCCAATTAAACTGAGCAATGATAGAAAACATATTTAATAAAAACATTTCAAAAATCAGTAATGTTTGGTGCCTATTATAAAATGTAACATGTATCATCACCTGTCAACATAGGGAACTCTAGTTCCTAAGAATTTCATTGGGACCACCTACTTAATATAAAAGAAAAACAGACTCATTAATATAATTTCAGAAAACTATAGCTTTAAAAGTGTTTTCAATCTATTTTATGATGTAATATAGTGTTAATGTCCAAATATTTCAAAGATATTAAAATGAGAATTATAGAAGTTTGTTTTGTAAGTAGATATAATCTCTTAATAAATATATGATTATCAAATATAGCATTTTATTGAAAGGTTGGAGTTGTTTCCTGATCAAAGTTTGTATAAATAAGCATTTTATTAGAAAATAAAATATAAGTTACAAAGCAAAATAAAACAAACATTATAGTAAAGCTAAACCTTCATATAGAAAATTTACAAAGTTTAACAGCTCTTTCTAATATAAATATCTATAAAATGAAAATAAAAAAACTCTAATCAATAAGAAGTATTTGCTATGTATATGCCTGGGACAAATATGTTGCAAGCTTGATTACAACCTATTACACTACTGAGGTACTGTGGTACTTTTGAGAGATAGAGTGCCCTATTTGAGGGACTATTAGCGGTTACTGGTTTTTAGACTGGGTGTAACCTTTTATTTAGTGATGTAGCCACCAATAAATTGATCCAGTAATTAAAATCTGGCCCATGTTCCAATAAGAAACTGTAGTTTAACTCAGAAGGTCAGCCACAAACAAGTTGTAAAAATAAGAATGGAAGTTATTTCTAAAAGAACTATCATAAGGAAGGGAAACAGATGGGAAAAAGATAAAAGATACATTAATGCCTGGCATAGAACCGATATGCACATCTCCTTCTTGAGGATGAGTTTTATGCCACCAGAAGGCACCATTCCAAAGAAAGAGACCAACAGTCCTACCTAGCTATGACACCAAAAACCACATCAACAATAAGCATGGCAAAATTTAAATCGAAGGGTGCACTAGTGGCATTCATACTTTGCATCTCTCTAATTGGACTTAAACTCTGTTCAATAAGAGTACCATACTAGTACTGAAATCTTACCTAACTACTCAGGGCTATGAAGTCACAGTTATTGGATGAGAATCTATAACCACTAATTTACTAACGTAGAATAATCCCTAGCATCAATCTACAAAGTTTTGTCCTTACTTCCACAGGTAATTGTAGTTTCCATCCCTCACCAAGGAAACTTCTCTTGGCAAAAAAAGACTGCTATAGAAAACTAAAACTAATCAAAATTCAGAGTTGTGGAGCCCAGTAACAATAGATACATCCATAAAGCACTACTGCATCAAAGGCTCAGGAAACACTGTGAAAGGAATGGAGGATGAAAATATTGTCAGAGCTAAAGGTTCAGAGATTTTACTTTGGGATTGTGTCTTCTAGTAATGTCAGAGGCTGAATCCATAAATATCTCATTAACAGGATCACCAGAACATGAGCTGAACAAGGAAAACCTTAATGGGCATGCCTAAATAGACAGAGAATACCCCATGAGCTCTAAACCCTAAGCTCTAATGTTGGGAACAGGAGAAGGTATCTATCTTAGGGAAAAATATATCACTTGGTTTTCTAGTGCAAATTGTCAATGGACGGCCCAGAAAACAAATATGCAAATAACATTATACAGACTGAGCAGGCTACATTTAATACTATGTACATATAAACATATACACATATGCATAAATAACAATTAATTGAAAAAGAGGACATACCATGCTTATGGAAGTGTTTAGAGAACATAAACTGAAGGGACGCATGTTTTGATTATACTCTCAAAAGAATAAAAATTATAATACCCATGATATAAATGTATGAAACCCTCGGGCAATAATAGGAGTTTTTAAATAAGTGATATAGTGAGAAGTTTTTCATAAGAGGTAAGAGGCATAACTTGAAAAGTGATAGTGAAAACAATTCCATGTGTTGTGTATACCCCTGGAGACCTGTGTTACAGTGAAGTTAAAGGTAACAGACTAGTTTTGCTGTTAGAGGAAATGGAACATTCAGGCAAAGACCTGAGTATATTTGGCACTTTAAGCAAAATAGTGAGTATTAAGAGCAAAATAAAGCAGAAGGAAGTTTTGTAATCTAGCCATAAAAAAAGAAGCATTCATCAACAGTGTAGATTAACACTACTAAAAATCAACCACTTTTCACAAGGACAACTAGAACAGTGTCTTGAGGGCTTCTTCAGTACCTGCATACTCTCACACATCTGAAACTTAAAAGCTATGGTAATCAGCTTTAATTACTGAAACACATCTCTTGTTACTATCAACCTTTAAGAAGGAAAGGATTATTTTGCTTGTGATTTTAGAATCTCCAGCTTATTGCAATTTAGAACTGGTTATGTTACCTTATATTGTCAGAGAGAATTTGATGTGTACACCTCATGACACCATGCAGCAAAGCAGAGAGGAAGTAGCCAAAGTCTTCATATGTGTTTTAAGGGCATCCATACAATGATTTTGTTCCACCTGCTAAAGATCATACAAAGTGCCTTTTCAAGCCTCAATACAAGGAAAGGCACTTAGTATTACTGTAACTTGATCTACCATGTTGGTCTATATCCCTGGGAATCATGTCCTTTTCTGAATAGAAGTGGTTTGGCACAGAGGGGAGATATGGGGTGGGAAACTAGGAGGAGAGGAGGGAGGGGCAACTATCTTCAAGATATGAAATAAATGAATAAATGAATAAATAATTAAATATTTAAAAATATTCCATCCACTTTCAATGTTGCTGAAGCAGTCACCCAGCTTTTAGCATAGGAACATTTAGGGCCTCTTAAGATACAGGCAATACAAGTGTTATAAATGTATAAACACACTTCAGAAACTCTATTTAAAAAAAAAACAAAAACAAAAACACTAACAAACAAAAACATCTAGGTCACTGTGTGCAAAGAGCTACCTATCTTCACCAGTATTCATTTACCTGTGGTTACTAATGAAGACTAACAAAAGCTTCAATAGCCATGCTTCAGGAATCTCTCACATAGCTCTTGCTGGAACCTGACCTTGGGTCTACTTTAGAGACTCTACATTTGAAGAGATGTAAAATGTAAAACTCAAACAGTCATCCACTGAACTATCGAAGGAAAGTCTGAATGTCTCACAAAGAGACACATCTATGTGATGAATACATGATAAGTAAAGAAAAAAAATTGGAGTTTGTAGTCTTATTGAAACATCATTGGGCATGTGTTTGTCCAAAGATGTCAGCAGGGAATAATTGGAAAATCTAAAAATAAATCTGAAAAGACAGTGTATCTCATGAAAGGGGACAAAATGACAGTTTGAAAAACAATATATAAAGGAAATAGACATGAAAATAGCAATAGTTGGAGCTAATTGAGAAATAGAAGATTGATTTTTCAATAAGACAATATCAAAACATCGAACACCATAGGGAAGAGGCAGAAATGGATATATTATATAGTAGGATAACCTGTGGCTAGTATTTTGTCCTGTTGGATCATTCATTACCACTTAGAACTAATAAAAGTATGAAGAGTTATTGGTAAATTCCCAAGCTCAAGCCTTAGTATCAATAAAGAATAATCGTTATTCTCTGCATAGAGTAAATGTTTTCTTTAAATTATATTGGTAAAATACATCATATATGATGGGGTTTTTGAAAGCAGTGTATCATGTAGATTCAGCTCTTAAATAGTATATAGTTTGATGTATCATAGAACCTAATAAAAATGCTAAACCATACCATTAAATATTTATGTGCTATTGGTATATTGTGTTGCAGGACTTTAATTAGTTCATTGCACAAGAAAGATTCTGCATTTCCATAAGGGAAAGAATGTTAAGATGGATGGTATAGCCATAGCTTCTTACAAAGAATGCTTTTGGGTCCAATCTGGAAACTATTCAAGTAGCATTACAGCAATAAGAAAAAGATATAGTAAGGACAGAGAAAATAAAATGAAGATTACTCAATCAATAACATGTTATATTGTAATTAAGGCTCCTTCAAGGAAATATATGTTATAGTGACAGCTGGGGATATTCTGTGCTCTGATAGAAATACACTTTCTATTTAGTTTAAACCACATAAGAAAATACAATTTTCTTCCATAATCATGACAGTTTTGGTGCATTTTTAAGATTTTAATTATTCTGCTACATAGCAGTGCCCCACAGGGCAGCCTAGAGAACAGAAAAGAAATGTAGACTATGAGAGCTATGCTTCCCCCACACTTCTCAGCTGTGTGTGCAAACTTGTTCACACTAAGCAGAGTCATTCTTTTTATTATTGATTAGATATTTTAATAGTTGCCACAGAGTCTTGGTGAGAAGAGTAAATTAGAGAAATTAAGGTTTAATTTATAATCAAAGTTCTTGGTTTGTAACAACTGTTCAACACTGTTCCTCATCCCATCCTCAAGGTAGGCCATTGAGCTGCATCATTTTATTCCTTAATCTAAAATTTCATTTAATTCATTTCTAACAAATCTTTCATCTTTCTGAACAATGATTTAATCATAATACTAATTGACATAATTTATAATTAAAGATTCAAAACTTCATTTTCCTAAAGGTTGTGTGTGTGTTGCTTTTGATATATTTTTAAATTAAAATGATGTAATCTCAGACTTCATGTGAATCATCTCTCATCAGAGATCTCAACTTCCTACCGCCTTAAACATAAGTGTTCATAGAAGGGAAATATTAATGTAATTTTTAGGCTTTTTTCATTTAGTCTTATTTCTAATACTTTAACTGAGATTTGTAATTTCCATAGACTAATCCACATAAAGAACAATCCAGAGATGTTGTGCCACGAGAATTTCTTAAGTTCATAATCCTGCTTATTTGTCTTCTTTACAGTCATACTTTTCTACAGTTTTTTTTTATTGGTTTTCTTCCTATATTATTGCATGTATAATATAGTGTTCAGCAAGGCTCAGAGCTTGATACTCATTACTACTTGTAAATGTGTTACTGGTAACTTCCTCACCTCCTCAAGTCTATAAAAACAAACTAGCATGGAGCGGACAGCTCAGAAACAACACATAATTATTATCACAGGTCTGGAGACTGGAATGTGTAAGTTTACATTTCCAGCATAAATATGTATGGTGACAATCTCCAGTAATCTTAGCACTAGAAAGACAGTAAATGGAGGATTGTAAGTTTAAGTTTAGACTGGGATATATTATAAGATCTTGTTTCAAATTCAATGCAACTAGCCTTAAAATTATACAAGAACTTTTGCTTTAATGAACATTTATCTGCCCTCATATAGCAAAAGAACAGACAAGCCAACATAAAGCAGTTACATACCCTCATATATGAGCACAAATTCATGTCTTAGACACTGATTAAAGGCCACACCATTTTATACCAACACTTTGGATGTTGCAGTTTCATACATGAGTTTTTTAGGAATACAATCATCCAAACCTTATCAGTAATATATTTAAAATATAACAAATTATCAATAAGAGCTGTTTGTGCCCAACATGAAATTTCTAATTAATTGTATGGCTGATGGTAATTTACTACTGCTGAATCACTATTCTTTTTGTTCCAGTTCTCATGTGTCTTTTCTGGTTGCAATATAAAGAAATATAAGCTAACCCCAGACTGAACACAGGAGAAAGACTAAAGAAACTACCCAAGGGTAGTCCATCGTAGTGTACCAGTGAAATTACTGTGGTTACTTATAGGAATATGGGTGAATGACTAATAGAAGAAATATGTGAAATTCAAAAGCTGTTGCTATGCTGAAAAGCATATAGTAACTTGTTTAAAATTCAGAAAAGCAGCTAATCTTCTGTGACCCTCTCCATGATTTCTTTTCATATCAGCTTCCAAGAGACTCTTCTCCACATCAACCATTCCTCCTTGTGCAATCTTGGGGATACACCTTGTAGGCACCCAACCTCGACCAGCAAGGAAGTAATGACTCCGGGAAGATCTTCTTCATGCAGTTTTAATCAGGATCCTTGAAACAGGTTCTTCTGACCCTCGGAGGCCCAGGGAACCCCTGCACAGGCTTAAATACCCTTGAGCCAACCATCCCCAGTGAGCCATGTGAACCCTGCAGATAGGCTACTCTAATGCTGAAGCAGACAGGCTGAACAGACTTAACAATTAAGGGCTTGTTTACACCAGAGAGCCCTAAACAATGGGAAGGTGTAAGGCGGAAGCCAGCGCCACTTTAAGGCGTGATACTTTGGGGCTCTCTACACACCTTATTAATTTGTCAGTTTTAAGAGCTTCCTCAGACTTAATATTTCCATACCTAGTGAGACTTACGAACTTCCTCACTCCCTACAGAAAGGAATGTTTCCATTAAGAAGAAATAATTTCACAATACAAATATTCAGTTGCTGACATCAACAGTCACTAAACTCAAACTTTAACAAAGAATAAACATCACCTCGAAAATAACCATTATAAGTCTAAAACCATGAAAATACTTCTTAATATGAGAGCATGATATTCTTTGAAACATCAGTAATAATTTATGAAGCAATTCATTTTTGACATGTAATTTAGCAAAGAAAATCTTGAAAAGACTGTCAATTTCTAGGTTTCTAACAATTGAAAATAACTCAGTTCTCAATGGTCCTTTGTTATCACTCTTCTTGCTATAGTTCAAGGGCAGCCATAAAAAAAAAAAAGATGGGAAAAGAATTAAAATATGGAAAGCACTGTTGTGACATGACATTGTCATCACACTCATGAATTTACTGCAATTATTGTCACATGACTAAAACCCACACAAGACCAAGCCATGGAGAAAAGTCCAGCAGAGGTGGGAGCAGGTCTCCAAGGCTCCTTGCTGAGCTGCGGTGTTATTAGAAATTGAAAGTTGTTGGAAGAATGAGAATTTTCTTTGAGATTGTGGCCACTGGTGGGTTGGTTGCCCATGTTCCAGTGCATAGAATTACACCACGCTCAAATAACTTGATTTTGGTGGTTAATCATAAACAAATAAAAATTAGAGGACGCAAAGATGGGAGGTTGATGTTTTAGGGGATCTAGGTGGATATGGAGGAGAGTGATATGTGGTAAATATAATCATATTTATCAATGTATTTCATTGCACATGTGTATGACATTCTCAAAGAAGAAATATTCAGAAGAAAATTGTGTAATCAATGTTGACTACATAAAAAAAACTAAATAAATTTCCAAATTGGTTATATTTTGATATCTATAAATTGCATAAATAATTTATACAGTAGACAGTACTTTTAGAAAATGATGTTGTATGTCAAAAGAGCAAAGAGTGAATATGGGTTAAGGTTAGTAATAAGGCTTTTTCCAAAGGAGATTGAGCTGTTTATCCAACAGAGAATGAACCAACAAAAAGTAGGTGTGTTTATTTTATTCTAAATTTTTTTTAATTTTATCAAAATGGTATCATATGGTACATAGTAGGCTCTGAATAATGGCTGATCATTCTCCTTCCATTTTCCTTTCCAATTTAGTCTCCAATAATCTTTCCCTTCTTTCTTGCATGCCTTTCTTTTTTTCTCCTTCTTTTCTACCTTACTTATTTTCTTTGAGTCTTTCTGTTTTCCATAGTCTAAAATTTTCTGCTTTAGTAAGATAGCATCACTATCAATTTTGTCCTTCTTAATCATAGCAGCCTGCATTATTATATTTGGTAGGCTTAAAAATTCCATAATTATTGCAAATCTCTTGATTGCATGGCCAAAGGAATGTGAAGAACTGACAAATTTCCATGTTCTACTTACTAAATTTCATTACATATGGACCCAAGGTTTCTTATTCTCTTCATCACTTATGCATGCTTATTTGTTATTAGAAAATTAATTTTAAATTAGGCATACTGATAAAAAAATATAACACTAGAATTTGTACAAATGCAGGAAGATTGAAAGTTTGAGACCAGCCAGGATCATGTAGTGAGATGCTTGTCACATGGAGGTATAGGCATAGTAGAAGAAGAGAAAGAAGATTATACTTTAACATTTTTTTGTATTTTATGTTTGTTTTAGAGATAGATTCTCTGTGTAATTTTGAAGCCTATCCTGGAGCTCTCTGTGAGGGCCAGACTGGCCAAAAAAATCACAGATATTCCACTGTCTCTGCCTCCCAAGTGCTATGATTAAAGGTATGCATCACCTCCACCTGGTTGTTTGTTTTCTTTTAAATAAGAGAGTATTATAACAAAATGTAAAAATATCATGGAGATATGGTGAAGATTGGACATGTTCATATAGTCATAGGACATAAGACAATAGGACACAATGCTCTAAACTCAAAGACTGATATGAGGACTGAACATATCTGGAGACTAATGAGCTATTAAACTGTATATCTAAGATAATGCACATGCATATATATCTTTCTTGTAACTTGATAGACATTGGTTAATATAGCCAATTTTACACAATATGGCCCACAACTTTCCATAGTATTAGAGCACAGAAAACTACATCTGAATGATGCAATAAAACCTGGATAAGCGTGACACTTAAGGATCTGTGGAAGTCATTGTTTATTTGAAAAATTTCCCAATATTCTTGGTCAGGTTGCTGTACACATGCTTCATTATATATCAATAAGTCACACAAGCATTTTTATATATACAACTTTGCAACTTACACCCACTAAATAACTTATTTTCTAACAATACATAGATTAAAAAGTTGCTATATCTTCACCAATATTGCTATTTTTTCAGCTTTGTTTATTAGTCACTTCTAGGAGAATCTGTTTCATATAAGACTTCCTGGTATTTTGGCCTCTGTTGTCTTTCCATTCTATCTCCTGTGATGTTCTCTGAACCATAGATGCAGGAGATGTTGTGTACACATATGCATCTATTGTGGTTGGACTCCCCATAGTCTATTATTGACCTCTCAACTGTATTTACTTACAGCTGTCTATGATGGTCACCATTTGCTGTAAAAATTTAACTTCTGTGGGCATAACGATAAAATTAGAGTATACAAAGAAATTTTGCTAGTATAACAGGGTGGCAGCGCTAGATTCCTTCCTAAGGTCTACAACCTGGCTAGGTTCCCAGTGCATGCATCATTCCCTTCAGTTGAGTTATCCAATTAGACAGCTGTTGGTGGCCACTGACATATGAGTGCTATTTTTTTGTTATTGCATGCTTTGTCACACTGGTGATTTTTATGGTTCATAGATATTATAGCTGGGTAGGATTGTTTTATCGCTTTAGTCCCTTGGTTGCTTGCACAATGTTGTCTGAAGACATGAAAGCTAGACCTCAGGAAAAAGGTTTTCAGGTCTTCCAAGTCAAGTGTGAAAATGTTGTGTGGTTCTGCTCTGAGGCAAGAAACTATAGGAACTAGTAACTTCTGGAGGAAAGAGAAGTAGCCTATACCAGGGTACTGATAGTCTAACTCAAAGTGGCCATCCTTGAAATAATATATATATATATATATATATATATATATATATATATCAAAAACTAGCCCACTAAATTGTATTTATATACATTTGTTAATATATACACATACTCACACAAACATACATAAAGAGAGAGATGTATGTATCAATTATAAAAATAGGAATTTTTAATGTGAGAATAGATAGACTATGGGAAGGTAAGTAAGAGAGTTTTGGGGGGAAGGGGGTATTATGTGATTCTATTCCAATTAAAAATACTTGAGAAGATATATTAGATTATATGTAGACACAATCACACACAAAGTTATAAAAATCATTGGAAAAATGGAAGGAAAGAGGTAGCTGAATCCTTGATTTTATTAAAGGAGTAAATAAATATTTATTACATAAACAGATAATGAAGCATTATTTATTTTAGTAGAAGCACCAGAGGAACAGAATATTTCTTTTCATGGTCCCTTTCTTTTGGGTGTAAAATGTTTTACTAATCCACTAGCTAATCAATAGCTGCTCTCATATGGTTTGCTTAATTGCTGTCTCTCGAAACTTCTCAATCATTCTTCCCCTTTGCATATATTCAAGTTGTCTATAAAATTGCCCTGCTTGCATAACTTGTACACACCTAACCAATGCTATGATCACTTCATCCCTTATTTACAAATAGAGCTTCTTTGACTTCTTCCCCTAACCCAGTTTCAGTATATTGTTTGACCAGTATGACATCAACTGCCTTCATAATCTCCATGTATAAAGTTAGACTATTATTTCTATGATGCTATGAACTTTCATAGTTTAAAATGCTTTTTAATATATAAGGAGGGATTTTCATAATAATTTAATTTTATAATAACTGAGTGATGGCATGAACATTTAAAACATTGGTTGATGTAGTTCAGCAAATGTTAAAACTGATATTGATATGATAATTGCTTTATAAATATTAGAGGCTGGATCATTGACCCCCATCAAAGGGCCTCTCCCAAAGAGGCCTCAGCTGGAGAGTGCCTGGTCCTAGCAAGATCCTCCTGTAGGTTCAAAAACATCCTGAGTATCAGCCCAGCCTTTCGCTCCCATCTCCTAGCCTTGGGTAGAGGTGAGTCTAAGACCAATTCGGGTGGATTCTCCCCTACACTCCTCCCCTGAAACTTCTTGGGTTGGTCCCAGATCTTGTTGCCCCTGTGTCCTGTCCCCATAGAGAATGCTCTTGGAGCTCTGATGCAACCCCTCCCACTCCCACAGAGAGCCTGCCCACCCCCTACCCTGTGCCCCACCCTGCCCACTATCTCACCACTCTGGTTAAGCATTTGGACAGATGGTGGAGCCAAAAATCCAGCCACCTTTGGGGAATACCTGGAGCTGATGTGAGCACACTAGACCTGCCGATCTCTGTCGGACCACCCATAATTTTTTCCTGCCTGGTCTCTGGCCCCCAAAACTGGTCCTCTACTGGAGTTCCAGGCCACTTCCAGAGATCTGCCTATCTCTGTGGGACCACTCTGAGTTCCTGGTGGCTGGATCCTTGACCCCAATCGCAGGGCCTCTGTCAAAGAGGACTCAGCTGGAGAGTGCCAGCCCCAGGCTAGATCTGCCTATCAGCTTAAGGAAAATTCTGAGTCCCAGCCTTCAAGATTTTTGACCCCATCACCAGGCCCCTGCCTGTGGAAAGACTTCCTAGGGAGCTTGAACCACCCAGAGCTACAGACATCGAACCTCTGACCCAGCTAAGCCCATCGGGGTAGTAGCATAAAGAGAGGGAGACACCACAGCAACACCTATTGGAGGAAGCTATAGGAAGACAGCAATACAAGAAAACACCTAACAACAAAAACTCAAGCATAACACTATCAGAATTTAGGGAACCTACAAAAACTAGACGGGAACACAGCAAAGCAGATGAAGAAGAACAGAACTACTTAAAAATTAACATCATAAAAATGATAGATGCCCTCAAAGAAGATGTGAGAAAATCCTTTAAAGACATGGAAGAAGAAACAAACAAAAAAATGGAAGAAATGAATAAATTTCTTAAAGAAAGTACAGAAATTCAAGAATAAAACAATTAAACAGTGTAGGAAACGGTTCAAGACTTGAAAACTGAAATAGAGAGAGAGAGAGAAAAAAAAGAACACAAACCGAAGGAATGCTAGAAATAAAAACCTGGACAAATAACCTGGAATTACAGATGCAAGCATAACCAATAGATAGAAGAGTGAATCTCAGGCACAGAAGATAAACTAGAGGAAATAGATTCATAGACCAAGGAAAAACCTAAATCTAACAAATCCTTAACACAAAGCATCCAGGAAATGTTGGACACCAATGAAAGGTCAAAACTAAGAATAATAACTATAGAGAAAGGTGAGGAAGCCCAGGTCAAAGATGCAAAAAAACATATTCAATAAAATCATTGAGGAAAACTTTCCCAATTTGAAGAAGGACATGCCCATGAAAGCAAAAGAAGCAAACCAAACAACAAATAGACTGGACCAAAGAAAAAAGACCCCTCGATATATATAATAATCAAAACACATAATATACAGAATAAAAAAAGAATATTAAAAGCAGCAAAGGAAAAAAGACAGGTAGCATATAAAGACAGACCTATCAAAATTACACCTGACTTCTCCATGGAAATCCTAAAGCCCAGAAGGTCCTGGATAGAAGTTAAACAAGTACTAAGAGTCCATGGATGACAGCACAGGCTACTATACCCAGCAAAACTCTCAATCACTATAGATGGAGAAAACAAAATATTTAATGTCAAAGCCAGATTTTCAATATACATATCTACAAATCTAGCCCTACAAAAAGTTTTGGAAGGAAAACTCCAACCCAAAGAAGTTAATTACTCTAACAAAGACACAGGCAACAGATAATCCCACTTCACCAGAAACTATGGGTAAAGCAGTACAAATATATTCACAATACCACTGGCAACAACAAATAAAAAACAAACAAGCATTAACAATCAATGGCCCTTACTCTCCCTCCACATTAATGTTATTTATGTGCCTATAAAAAGACACAGGCTAAAAGAATGGATACAAAGAGAGAATCCATCCTTCCACTTCATACAAGAAACACATCTAAGCTTCAAAGATAGACATTACCTCAGGGTAAAGGGCTGGGAAAAAATCTTCCAATCAAATGAACCCAAGAAGCAAGCATTTGTGGCTAACTTAATATCTAACAAGTTAGAATTCAAACCAAAATTAATTAAAAGAGATGAAGACAGACATTTTGTATTCATTGCAGGAGAAATCCATTAACACAAAGTCTCGGTTCTGAACATGTATGTCCCAAATAAAAAGGCACCCACATTCATAAAAGAAACACTACTAATATTCAAATCTCACACAAAACTTCACATACTTATAGTCGGAGATTTCAACACACCACACTTACCACTAGACAGGAACACCAATCTGAAACTCAACAATGAAACAAAAGAACTAAAGAAGTTATGTCGCAACTGGCTTAAACAGACATCTATAGAACATTCCATCCAAACACAAAAGAATATACCTTCTCCACATGGAACATTCTCTAGAATCTGCCACATACTAGGTGGCATAACAAACCTCAACAGATAAAAAAAGAATTGGAATAGTCCCTGTATCTTATCAGACTACTATGCTTAAAATTGAAGTTCAACAACACAAATCACAGAAACCCTACAAACTCATTGAAACTGAACAATGTGCAATTTCACCACACCTGAGCAAGGAGGAGTTAATAGCTCCACCCCCAAGACTGATAGCTGGGAATCCAGCATGGGGCTGACCCAGACCCTCTTCATATGAGTCTCATCTAGAAGGACTGAGCAGTCTGGGGGACCTCAGACAGTAGAAACAGGATGTATTCCTGGTGCACAAAAGGACCTTGTGGACACATCCCCCATGGAGGGATACCCCCTTAAACTAGAGACTGGAGAGAAGTCCTAGTCCCTACTTCAAATGACTTGACAGATTTGCATGACCCAACCTGAATAGCATAGCCCTACAAGTGGAATGGGGGTGGGGGGATGGGAGGGGAGGGTGGCCAGGGTGCATATCACTGGGGAAAGAGGATAAGAGGGAGGGAGGGAGGGAGGAAGGGAGGGAGGGAGGGGAGGAGAGAGGGAGGGAAGAACGGAGAGGAAACTGGGATTGACTTGTAAAAATTTTAAATTATATTATTAATAATAAAAAACTGATTAGCCAATGATTCAGGCTTCTTACTGGATAACTCACCTTTAATTATTAACCCATAACTACTAATCTATGTATTTCTATATGGTTTAATCTAACCGGAGAACTTCTGGCATTCTATTCTCCCAACAGCTACATGGCATCAGTTACTGGTCGCTTTTCTCTTTATCCTCTCCCCGGAATTCCCCTCATCTCATAGTCCTGCCTATACTTCCTGACTGGTCACCGGCTATTCAATGTTTTATTCATCAATCAATAGGAAAAACATATATACAGAAGGTTGTCCCCCCATCACTGGGAGTGGTGCTGGATATTCAGTTCAATGAAAGAGTGCTTGTCCAGCAACCCTTGTTTTGGTCCCCAGCACCAAACGCTGAAGTTTAGCTATACATTAAAAATGTATTCATCTGTTGTTAGTGTCCTAGAAAAGATAAGACTGTAGGTAGTCCTTGAAGGAAATGCCAAGAAGAAAGGAGGGAGAGAAGGAAATAAAAAAAAAATCTACTTCATGCTTCCTAAGACATACACTCTCCACTAGCTTACTCTCTGAGGTTTAGGTACAGCATAAAATTTTATGGCCTTGAGGCAAATTGTGTGCTTTAGTTTTATGAAAGCTTTTCTTGGGCAACTTCTGGAAAGTTCATAAAGTAACAGTGCAAACATACACTGGATTGATGAACAGCAAGCCAGAAGTGATAAGTGCAGTCTGGCCAGCTCCACGGGCTTTAGACAAATGCTTGTGCTGAAGATGGACTGATGCTTTCACGTGGAGATTGGGAGAATGGAAAGTAATGGCCTCCCCACTCTGCTAGTGTAGAATCTGTCATTCTACTGTCAACCACTACAAGACTGCTTTAAAATAAGTATTTGTTTGAAACCCTATAATTGTTCAAAGTATAAAGAAATGACTAGAATTACAAATTCTAAAAATAGTTTTTAATAAATTTTTCATTTGTAAGTTTGTAGGATTGAAACAAGGAGATTACGCAATGTATGCAAAACTGTACCGTGCACTATGTGGAAAGTTTAGAATTCTAATTAACTTAGGGCTGTGTCTGTTATTCTATTACTGTCTTCCCTTGGATTTTAAACAGTCCTTTAAAAAGAAGAGAACCTCTGTGTGCAGTGCTAAAGAAAGTGTGTGTGTGTGTGTATTTTATAACCTTTTAATAATAAAGATTAAAATAAAATTTAAAAAAGAAATTTCCCACCAAAGCTCAGAGATTGTCCTTGTCTTATTGTTCTTTAAATATCTTGATTGTTTTCATCTTGCAATACCTTAAAGTTTGGTGAGCCTTTCTGATCAAATCTAGTCTTCAAATCAGATTTGGTTTACTTTGTGATGCACGTGCTATGCTAGCATTACAAATATGTGCCAGTGCTAGAATGCTCACCTCAGGGGCACTACATGTTCTGTTCAATATATAATAGAGACAATGAAAATTAAATGGGGAACTTCCTTTAGATATAAATGTACTGTAGTAACAGTTCTCAGACTCCAAACTTTTCTCATCAAGTTTACACTTCTCTCTGAATCATAGACAGGACTAGAGCAATGCTTCCATGATTAATGCTTACTACTCTTATCAAGGACCAGAGTTTGGTTCCCAACACTCACAGCCAGTTGTTTTTCTGGCTGTAGGAGATCCAATACCCTCTTCTGGCTTCTGCTGGCATATCCCACATACATGTGCAAACACACAAGGAGGCACACATAAGTATATATTAAGATTTTTGAAGGGCAACCATCCAGTGCTCATCTGTAGAAATGTGTCTTCTGATCCAGGACTCACACCTGAGGTATCTCTCCTATCATTTCTCAGCTAATGTCACTAAGATTTGGAAGAATATCAACTGAGCCTATTCTCCAGTTTCACTCCTTTTCAGAGTTCCTTGTAAAAGGAACTGAAAATTTCTTTCAAAAATACTTCCAAATCATGCCCTATTTTAGATTTAAGTATGGGAGAACTATATTGATGTAAATATAGTACTAAAGAGGAGAGTTGAAAAATTTCTCATTCCCAGTCTCTATTCCTTTTATAGCTTCAGTTAGTTTGGAAGTTCCATATCAAGGTGCCAAAGGGAGACAAGGAATAAGATAGAATACGTATTGCTTGAGTGACTAAGGAGGAGACCATGTTAAACAAGAGAGAAAAACACACAAGAAGCAAAAGGAAAATCCTATTAGGAAAGCTCCTAGAATTTTCTTCACTTAGCACCCTGAGTTGTGACCTGATTTCTAATATAACAATACAAATTCATGTCTCTATCTCTGTCTCTCTCTCTCTCTCTCTCTCTCTCTCTCTCTCTCTCTCTCTCTCCACACACAGACACACACACACACACACACACACACACACACATGTTCTCACACACCTATATGCATAGTCCTAGTCCCTACTTCAATGACTTGACAGATTTACATGACCCCACATGGATAGCAAAGCACTACATATAGAATGGGGGTGGGAGGATGAGAGGGAAGGGTGGTCAGGGTTTAAGCCTGTCTGCACTGATTTACTCCCATTTAAACTGGTCTGAACCAGCTTGAACTGGTCTACATTAAAGGTTTGGAGAGAAAACTGATCCTAGAGAAATGCTCAGAGAGCATTTGGGCTGACCCCAACTGATAATTTAGGCAACAGTGGAATGGCTACCATAAATGCCCTTCTCTGATAATGAGATCCATGAATAGCTTATCTACTATTGTGGAGCCCTCATCTAGTAGCTGATAAAAACAGAAGCAAACACTCAAAACTAAACACTGAGCCAAACTGGAATCTAGATGCAGAGAGGGAGGACAAGACCAGGCTGCAGAAATACACAGAGACAGTTGACCTGAACAAGGAGAAGCTACTGGGACCTGGACTGATAGATGGCAATCCAGCAAGAGACTGACTCAGACCCCCTGAACATGGGTCTCATCTAGAAGTCCTGAGCAGTCTGAAGGACCCCGGACAGTGAAACCAGGATGTATTCCTGGTGCACAAAAGGACCTTGCAGACACATTCCCCCAAGGAGAGAAACTCCTTTAACATAGAGAAAGGAGAGAAGTGCTAGTCCCTACTTCAAATGACTTGACAGATTTAGATGACTCCTCCTGTGTGGCATCACCCTACATGTGAAGTGGGGGGGGGTGGATAGTTGAGTGCATGTGAGGTGGGGAGAGAGGGGAAGAGGGACAGAGAAACAGAGGGAGGAAGGGAGGAAGGGATGAAGAGAGAGGGAGATGGAATCGATATGTAAAATAAAAAAAAAGTAAACAACATTTAGTTGCTGGGGCACTTTACACAAGTTATGTTTCTACAATGATTAGTTGTAATGAAAAAAATAAAATTGCCTTTCTACCTCAAAAATAAAATAAAATAAAATAAAAAAAAAACCAGAAATAGGAGTGTCCTACTGGGGAGGTGACCCTAAACCCAGCCAGCAATCAGGGCCTGTGGGATAAAGTACAGGCAGAAAACTGCAAGTACATGAAGCATCGTCAGGTAATTCTGTGACTGACTAGTTTAGTCCCCTGGAGGACTTGAGGGCACAGTCTAGATCATGTACCTGAGACTGCCATTCTTGGCTTGAGAGAGGCAGGCTATTTACACACTGGTTGAGTGTATAAATAGGCATGGGTAATCTAACATGTCTATTTCCTTTGCCCTGATAATGAAGAATGACACACTATCCCCCAGCAATATCTCAAAAGAAATCAGGCCAACAAAAGTATGTCATAGCCATAGAACATGGGGTCAAAGTAATGTGGATAGAGTTCAGATTCCATTTGTAGCCAAGTGTGTCTCATGTCTAACACCTGGAATATCATTATCTACTGTGGGCTACAGGGTTAGGAGCTTAGTCTTGCTTCCATGGGTGAGAGACAGATTAACAATCTGATAAGTGTCTCATCACTGGTTTTCAACCTGCCAATCAGAAGGTCCTATACTTCCCACACCAAGCTTGGATTGGCCCATAACAACACATTTGTGAATAAGAACAGCAGCTCCATTTGACCATATCTGATTCAGCTGGAAATCTTAGCTCTTTCTGTATAGAGATTCCATGTACAACATCAATTGCAAAAAGAATCTATTACTAAAATGAAAAGGATTTTTAAAAAACATACTAAGTAGTAAGGATGCAAATTAGGAAACATTAGGGAGACACACAATTTAGTTTCTCAGTTTAGAGAAAGGAGAGTGCCTCTTAAAAGACAAATAGCAATCTGATATTAGGGCAAAGGTGGAACTGTAGGCCTACGCTTGCCTTCAAGTGCTCCTATCATGCCATCCCATCCCACATGCTCCAGATTTGAAAAAAAAAAAGAGCTCCACAGAGAGGAACTTGGGGTCCTAGAGATGATGTCAAGGTTCAGATAAGACTGTGTCTCTTGGTTTATGAGGTTTTCTAATTTTGATTTTTTGTTGGTGTTATTGTTGTTTTGTTCTTTGGAACGCATTTCATCTTTTAACATCTATTAAATGTTTATAAAACAGAAAAAATAAATAAATATAAATATTATATGAATAACTGACAAACTTAATACTTTGCAAATTTCCTGAAAGAAGAATCTATAGAATCTATATTTGTCTTTCAATCTTTATTATTCATCATAGAGAAGGAAAGTATATATGACCAAAATTTATGGAAGGCCTAAATAATGGATTATTTGTGTACTTTTGTGCAAAAAGTGAAACATGTACATTTCTTACACTTAACACAGTATCAAATATCAAGTCTTTTAATTTACTGTACATAGTTCAAACAGGAAGAATGTACATTTTGAGGGATTATACTATACTATAGTCATGCATCTGGAGCCTTACCATGAAATGAAGTAATTACAATGGGAAATGTTATTCTGTAAATATGTTTCTCATACTGGTTAATGAATAAAGCACTGTGGGCCAATAGGAAAGCAAGATAGGAGGGCTGGTGGAAAACAGCTAGCTACATATGGCAGCAGGAAAAACCTGCTCATAACATAATGGTGTCAGGAGTGGGATTGAGAACTTTCACTTAAAACTTAGCAAAAGCTTAAAAAATTCCCAAATACTGTTTATAAATGTTTGTTTTAATTTAAATGGGCTTGGTTATAAATGGTTAATGACCACAAGCAATCTTTTTAAAGGTAAAAAGGGAATTATGGTATAGATATGAATGCTTTGTTTTAGAATGGATTTTCATTTATTGATAGAAATTTAAGGTCAATTTGTGATATGTATTTTTCTCTTCTTGTTTAGGTATTGTGTTTATATAGCTCATCGAAAAATATAACATATAATTTAGTGAAGATTATAGATAGTTACCTATAATAGTCAAAACTTGGGTGTGTTAGGTTTTCTAGATATATAGAGATATATTTGAGATGGATAGACATTCTTCAAACCTTTCAAAGACCTACAGAATATGGCATTTAAAAAGGTTTAGGGATTTTCTTGACAGTGAGACATAACTACTCCTGGCAACACCACCTTCATCAGAAAGAAAGATGGACATTGAAGAAACTCATTAAGAAGATTGCTTTCAATATGGCAAGACTAGCAATTTGAGCAAGGTACTGCTCTTGTCTAGACTGTTTGACTTTATGCTACATAAACTGGACATGTAGGACCCACAAAAAAGTGACTACTGAAACAAGATAGACAGTGCTACAGGGTTCCTGCTTCATGAAAGAGTCTGTCAGACACACTATGGCCTATGGGCTGAAGATGAAATATTACAGAAGAAATTCAGGTGACTGACCAGGCAAGATGCCCCTGTCATTTCTAGAGTTTATGTATTATCCTTCTGTGGTCTTTGATGGAGTTGAAGACAGATGGTTATGGTTATAGTTTTCCTTAATTAGGATTAAAGATAAATTACATATAAGACTTTGGATTCACAAGATAACATAGATGATATTTTCTTTAAGTCTTCAAAAATGTTAGTTGACTAAATATTGTTAACTGTGATTCTTCTTCTTTGATAGCTGTTGTATGGTATATTTTGCTATGTTAAGGTTAAAACCCTTCTCTATTTTAGACAGAAAAGAGGAGATGGTGGAAGATGCTATTCTGTAAATATTTTTCTCATACTGGTTAATGAATAAAGCACTGTGGGCCAATGGGAAAGCAAGACAGGTGGGGCTAGGAGACAAGGAGGAAAGAAAAAGTATGAAGGAGGATTCAATTTGGAGAGCCCAGAGAGGTAGAACGCCAGCCACTCTGGCTGGTAAGATGAGCCACGTGGAAATACTTATTAGTAGAAATGGGTTAATCATTAAGAAAGAGCTAGCCAGTAAGAAACTAGTGTCTGGCCAACAGATTTATATCTAGTACAAAGTCTCAGCATGTTATTTGGGGCTGGCGCAGCAGTGTGACCAGGCGGCCAGCGGGGAGGAACAAAGAGTGGGACCAGGCGAGCAGTGGTGGAAAAAACCTACTCATTAACAATTACATTAATCTCAGGCTATGCAACAGCTGCTTAAATGATCTTAGCTCTGATCAGGTACAACACTGCATTTTCAATAACAAGACATCTTTAATGCTTAAATATTTATAGATTATTTTTCTTAACAACTAAATTTGTTATTGGTAAAACTGTTCAATTCTTAGGGATTGGAACCCTGTCTCAGGTAAAACAAAGAATGAGATGGACTGAATGTGTAGGACCAGAAGGACAGCGAGGAAGGTTAAGACCATATGTGGCTGATGGAGTGATAAATTTATGGGGTCATGATCTATTACAGCAATGGAATACACAGATTAACATTCCTTCAGTATAGGAACCATAAACGACCTCATGATTGTGGAAAAAAATGCTATAAAGTACTATACAAGACAGACACCAAATATCCAGGCTGTACAAAGACAGAATGCAAGTGCTGAACAAACAGAGGAACCAAAAGCCCTACCCTTAAAATGCTTAACAGAGGAACCTGTCTGGGTAGGGCAATGGCCTATGACCTCTGAGAAGTTAGAAGTTTTAGAAAACCTGGTTCAGGAACAGCTAAATGCTGAGCATATCGAGGAGTCAACCAGCCCTTGGAATTCTCCTGTATTTGTTATCAAAAAGAAATCTGGTAAATGGAGAATGCTTACAGACCTGAGAGCCATTAATAAAGTTATCCAGCCAATGGGCTCTTTACAGCATGGAATGCCCTTGCCTTCTTTGATGCCTAATGAATGGCCTATTATATTTATTAATTTAAAGGATTGCTTTTTCACCATACCTTTACAAGAACAAGATAAAGAGAAATTTGCCTTCACGGTACCTAATTACAATAATTCTCAACCAGTGAAGAGATTTCAATGGAAGGTTTTGCCACAGGGAATGCTAAAAAGCCCCTCCCTGTGCCAATATTTTGTACAAAACTGGAAATAATTCATAAACAGTTTCCACAATCCATAATCTATCATTACATGGATGATATATTGATAGCTGACTCTAAAGTAGAAATGTTAGAAAAAAATGTTTGAGAAGTGAAGGAAGTTTTATCTCACTGGGGATTACAAATTGCACCTGAAAATAAATATAAAACGGAGATTCTATCAACTACTTAGAATATAAAATAGGTCTACAGAAAATTAGACAACAAAAAGTACAGATTAGGAGAGATTGCTACCAGACCTTTACTGATCTTCAAAAATTACTAGGAGAGATTTCCCAACTGCAAACCATTATTGGAGTAGAAGGGCATGATTTGAAAAACTTGAAAATGGCCCTAAAAGGGGACAAAGATTTGAATAGTCCACAAATACTATCAGCTGAAGTGGAAAAGGAATTAGAACGGGTAGAAAAGAGGATATTAGAAGCACATGTGGACTATGTGGATCCAAATCTAGACTGTATTCTGGTTATATTACCATCTAGAGAATATCCTTCAGAGATTTTGATGCAGAGAGAAGACATTATATTAGAATGGATACTCTTACCACATAAACAGAATAAAAAACTGAAAACATATGTAGCGTGTATGTTTCCGCCAGCCCGCCAGTCTGGGCCCACAGCCACACCATCCCCAAATAACACTCAGAGACTCTGTATTTGATACAATCGTGTTTGCCAGTTACCATTATTGTTTATGGGCTAGCTCTGCCTTAATTATTAACCCATTTCTACTTCTCTAAGTATTTCCACGTGGTCATCTTATCAGGGAGCCGTGGCAGGCGTCTTCCTTCCTCTCTGGGCTACGTCTTGACTCCTCCTTCCTACTTCCTCTTTCCTTCTCCTCAGATCCTAGCCCCACCTATCTAGTTTTCTATTGGCCACAGGCTTTATTAATTAGTATGAGAAACATATATACAGAATAACATCTCCCATGAAACATATATAAAAAAGATCTCTAACTTAATTATAAAAGGAAAATTCAGACTTCGTCAACTAACAGGAAGGGATCCAGCAGAAATTATAGTACCTTTAACTAATGAGGAAATTTCCTCCTTATGGAAAGATAATCAATATTGGCAGAGAGCATGCAGTAATTTTGGGGAATAATTAGCAACAATTATCCCAAAAGTGAAAGTATTAAATTTATAAATAAGACTATTTCGATCCTCCCATGCATTGTAAGACAAACTCTTATCTCTGGAATTCCTACATTCTACACTGATGCAAACAAATCTGGTAAGGCAAAATATAAATCAGGAGAAATAAGCAAAGTAGTTCAAAGCCATTACATTCTGTACAAAAGGCAAAATTGTATGCCAACTCATGGTACTTATGGATTTTACAGAACCCCTAAATATAGTTACTGACTCTCAATATGCAGAGATAGTAGTCTTCCACATTGAGACTGCAGAATTTATTCCTGATGATACAGAATTAACTTCATTGTTCATACAGTTACAAGATACTATCAGAAAGAGGATTCATCATATATATATATATATATATATATATATATATATATATATATATCAGCCAGTGTACTTCAAGGATGTATTGACCTCTGAATGGAAACCAGGATATGTGTTTCGTTAGAGTAGGAGTTTTGCATTTTTATCTACAGGAGAAGAAAAGCTATGGATACCATCTAAGTTAATCAAGATCCGAGTTAAACAATAGAAATCTTAATGAAGAGAAATGACAAGTCATCCAATTGTGTGGAGTTTTCTCAAAGGTAGGGGAATTGTTCTGTTCTTGTCCTTACAGGAAAACAGAGAACACCTATCTTCAAACAGCCAAGAGACAATGAACATGTAGGTACCTACAGAAGAGAAGAAAGCTCTCCAGAAAGAATCAATTAATGAAGAGGAATCTGATTTATGGTAAAAATATATTTAAGTCTAGTAAATTGTTTCTATACTGAAATCTATTTCTCTTTACTATCTAGTATTTCTGTAGTCCTGATTCATGTAAACCAGTACTGGCTTTAGAGTTAGATTTGGCTTTCCTTCTCTAAATTCAAGCACGTTGTTAAGATTAAATTCACAGTTTCTGCCTTATATCAAGAAGACAATTGGTGTAAAACAGAAGAAAAAATAATCTAAGGACTCATTCACTTATTTGCAATTTTCTCTCTCAAATCCTAATTTTCTCATGTATATTTTAATGCTTATTGATGCCTTTCCCTAATTCATACCATAAAAATTAAAAATTTTACTTTGAAATTGATGTTTAAGTTTTCTACAAGGAATATAACAGTTCCTAACAGCAATCTTTGAACACTCTGGAAAGAAGATGGGGCCCCAATTGGACATTTCCACTTGCCTCAACCTGATGCATCTGGACTACAAACTTCACCTAAAACTGGTTTGACACTGCTGTGCTTGAGACAATTCATGACTACCTAGCTGTATTGGTGTACCTTGTTATTACAACCTGGCCAGAGTTTCTAGTAGAATTACAGTCTAGCATTTTCTATCACTCAATGACCTCCTACATATGTTACAACCAGTTCTGTTGAGAAATTTGGTTGCTTAAAATTTTTTTCCTATAGGATCCCATGAAGAAATCATCATCCCATTTCAGCAGGAAGTAATCTTAAGATAACGACGCCCCTTTCCCCACAATTGGAATTTAGGAATAATACTCATCTTTATAGGTTTGGTCTTAGTTACTTGGGGTTGGTTATAGAAGGTAATACTTACACTCAGTTATCTCTTTTAGACAGGAATAGGTTATGGTTGGGAAAAGTTTGGTTCAGAATGGATATAAGTAGATTAATCTATCTTCTTGTGAATTATTTAGTAAGAGTGAGACATTAGTATTACAGCTTACATTATTATATATTCTTATCTGTGGTAACCTATGTAAAATTATGTTTATTCTCTTCCTGGAAGAATTGTATATTATATTTTGTTATATTGTGTGAAATCTTTCCATTTATGATGTTTTATGCACATTATTCTTGCCATATTCTATGTACGTATACTTTTGCTTGTGTTTAAGACATTTTGCATATTGATACAATTTGGGATATTTGTCTTACTGCCCTTTAGAGCTCTACCTCTTGTTGAGATATTTCTACTCTACCTCTACTTTAGGAATTTACGTGTGTGTGTGTGTGTGTGTGTGTGTGTGTGTGTGTGTGTGTGTGCGTGCGTGCGTGTGTGTATACTATATAAATATATATATACATATATATATATATATTATATACATAGTTATATTGTTTAGATAGTTATTTTCTTTACTCAAGGAAGTTTTGTTCAGGTTTTTAAGCTAAGTTCCTAAGTATTACAGATTATCCTTGCCTATGTTTCCTTTGCCTATGAGATTAGTCAGACATAGATGCTTAATCTTCAATCACTTCATAGACCTGAAGAACATGGCATTTAAAAGGTTTTATATTATTACTCTGTAGACATGAGACACCTGCTCCTGACAGCACCATGCACTTTCCCGAAAATTTGTTGGACACTGTTGTTGCTCTTTTTGGAGTTCATCCTCGCTTCGGCTAATGGCCTCTTTGGAAAGGAACTGCCTCAACCTTGACCACTGATTTGGACATGCGATCCTATATGCTTGCAGGAGACAAACACAGAAGACTGCTGAACCTTACCAAGTCAGGGTAAGACAGCCTTCTGTTGTGGTCTGTCAAATACTCCTGACCTTAGCCAAAACTGGCTGTACCAACGTTGCTGTGAGACCTTGGGTGACTGTTCTGGTAGCTTACTGTTTCTGTCCTCACTGTACCTTTTGGAAGTTGCCCATCCACACTTCTTGTCTATACTAGTATCGTTATTTTCCTTCTCAGGTCTTGATGAGGTTGTAGATTAAACTATCACAAGTATTATTCTCTCTTCCTAGTTAGATATATTAGGTACTAGACTTAAGCTTTCCAGCTTGGGACAACTCTACTGTAAACTACCTTATACCTTCACCCTAGGACTAGATATGTTTGTGGTTTTGTTCTTGATTTTCCATTTTTAAAGCACACTTGTTATTCACTGTTTTGTATATAGTTTTGTATCAAGCTTAAATCTTTTCTTTAGACTAAAAGGGGAATTGTAGTGGGATATTCACTGTGTCTGCCTCTGTGGCACTGATCACACCCATTGAGGGGTGGATCCAGGGGCAGAAGTGACCTGTGGAACTAGGGCTCCAAAGGAGGCTGGGAACGTTCTCTTGGTGGTGGGACACAGAGTGAGGAGCATCCAGTTCCAACTGCTGCGTTCATCTGTCTGTGTTGTGAGTTGTTTCTCCCTTAATAAACATCTATTGTTTATCCTGACCCTTATTAAGCAAATATTCACAGCTAAGCACTGAGCCAAACCCCTGGAATCCAGCTGAAGAGAGGGAGGAGTGATGAGAATAGGGATCAAGACTATGCTGGGACAAACCACTGAAATAGCTGACCTGAGCAAGTGGAAGATCATAGACCCCAGTCTGACAGGTGGGGAACCAGCATAGGACCAAAACTAGGTCCCCTGAATGTAGGTGTCAGTTGGGGGGTATTGGGCAGTCTTTGGAGCCTCTGGCAGTGTAATCAGTATTTATTCCTAGTGCAGGAATGAATTTTGGGAGCCTATTTCCTTTGGAGGTATACTCTCTCAACCTAGATAAATGGATGAAGGCCTGTGTTCTGTTGCAAATGATGTGACAGACTTTAATAGTCCTCCATGGGAGGCCTCACCATCCCTGAGGAGTGTATGACAGTTGGGATGGGAGTTTATGACAGGAATAGGAAGAAGGAAGGGAGAGAAACTGGAATTGGTATGTAAAATAAGAGCTAACAATAAAAAACAAAATGTCATCATGTCATTATTTGGAAGTTGGAGGTTCAAAAAAAGACACTGTCACATCTATCTTTTTTCTATAGTATAGGAACCAGAAATTGAAGTTCCTAGCATATCTCAGCAGTGTTACAGTCTAGGTAACAAGGCTTCAGCACCTAAGAGTATGTGGCACTCTTCCAAATCCTAAAGCCATTTATTAAAAAAAAGACATGATATTTCACATGAGACTGAACTTGCCAGCTCCTTGACTATAGACTCTCTAGACTGCATATTTGTGAGAAATAAATACTTGCTGATCATAAGATAATTAGTGTTAGAATAATTAGCTTTTTGGTTTTAATCACAGAATGTATACATACTAAATAAATCAATGTGTTTCTACTTCAACATCTATCATTTTCCTTTTTAGTAACTGTGACTAAACTACCCCAATAATCTTTAGTTTTCTCATTTATATGTCATGCGTTTGGAGTTTATAATCTTTTAAGATTATACATATATATGTATATATTCCAATTTAATATGAATAGCTCTCTTTGTCTAACACATTATATATATTCAATTAACTAGACAAAGTAATTAACCTTAAGAAATAACCACATACATCAAAGACCACTATCCAAAAAATGTCCATCTAGGACTTAGAAATTTTAACTCCTGGTGAATATCATAGAGGGTCTTGTTTCTTTTCATTAAAACTAAACTTTGTCAATAGTAGCATCAAATTATGTGAAAGATAATGTTCCTCTTTCTTTTCTACTGATACTGTCTCTACAATTTGCATAATTTTTTGAATTATGATTTTCTTTATGTACTCTATTATTGCTGTAGAAAACAAATATTTTCCATAATAAAGTGAAAAATAAAAATGCATGTTTTATTTAAATCACTCAGTTTCTATAATATCAATGTTTTAAAGTCTGTGGATTTCCATTAAAGTACAAAATGATGTTATGATATTTGCAGGAAAAAGGTTGCTGTTAAAATAATATTAGGCAAAATAAGCCTATATCAGAAAGCCAACATGATTATTTTTCTCATATGATGGGAGATGTTATTCTGTATATATGTTTCTCATACTGGTTAATAAAGCACTGTGGCCAATGAGATAGCAAGATAGGTGGGGCTAGGAGACAAGGAGGAAAGAGGAAGTATTAGGGAGAGGTAGAGATGTAGCCCAAGGAGGAAGGAAGATGCCTGCCGCAGCTCCCAGATAAGACGACCACGTGGAAATACATAGATAAGTAGAAATGGGTTAATAATTAAGACAGAGCTAGCCCATAAACAATAATGGTAATTGGCCAACAGGACTGTATCAAATACAGAGTCTCTGAGTGTTATTTGGGGCTGGTGCGGCTATGGGTCCAGACTGGCGGGCTGGTGGAAGCATACATGCTACAGATGGCGCCCAATGTGGCTATAAGAACTTTCACTTAAAACTAATAAAAGCTTAAAAAGGGATTTTAGAAACAAAGGAACAGAGACTAGCAAGACTTCTTGGTAGCAGCATTTTCTCGGTTGGATTTGTTTTGCTGTAGACAGAGATTTGCGCAGCTAGTTAAGGGAGGTTTCCAAAATTAGCATAAGCGGCAAAAACCACCTTGCTTTTAAAGAGCTCTGCTAACAATCCATTGGTGTGTATGAGAACTGCAATGAAGGTTTACACTGTGTTTTAAAAAATACGCTGGCTTGGGAGAGAAAAAGAAACTGGATACAATGGTTTAAAAAAGGAAATAGAATAAATGGGTATGGTGGCGCACGCCATTAATCCCAGCACTCAGCAGAAAGAGGCAAGCAGATTTCTGTGATTTCAAAGTAAACCTGGTATGCAGTGAATTCCAGGACAGATAAAAGTTACACAGAGAAACCCTGTCTCAAAATATGTAAAAATAGAAGTAGAATAAATAGAGTAATAAAAAAGCCACGTAAAAATGGAAAACACAGAGAAATTTTGGATACTATACACACTTCTGTTGTCTTTAAATTGTTTGATTGCTGAGAAAAAAATTACTGATAAAAGAAATGCTGCTGGATTAATTCAATTTATATATTTAAAAATGCTTTGACTCAAAAATTTAAGCCTAAGGACAAGTTACTGGGGAAAAGGATTTCTATTTTTGTTTCCACAGACAATGAAAAGCTATGGATTCTTTCCAGACTTATATGGTTTGACCAAGTGAGACCCCCTGAAACAATGCCCCAGATGATCCAACATTCAAAGCCGTTGAGACAAAGCCTTGCAGACTACTGCCAAGATTTCTGCGTCTTCTTTGGACCCCCATGACAGAGCCCTCTACCAGCAGGAAGTAGTTTGGAAAGAATGACGCCCAAATTCCCAAATATTGTTTATAAATGTTTGTTTTCATTTAAATGGACTTGGTTATAAATGGCTATAACCACAAGCAATCTTTTTAAAGAAAAAAAGGGAATTATGGTATGGAAATGAATACTTTGCTTTGAAATGGATTTTTTTTTATTGATACAATTTAAGGTCAATTTTCTGATATGTATATTTCTCCTCTTGTTTAGGTATTGTGTTTATATAGCTCATTTAGAAATGTAATGTATAATTTAATACAGATTATAGAGTTACCTATGATAATCAAAACTTAGAATTAAGTTAGTTACGATTTCTAGATATGCAGAGATATATTTGAGATAAATAGGCATTCTTCAAACCTTTTAAAGACCTACAGAATATGGCATTTAAAATGGTTTAGGAGTTTTCTTGACAGTGAGGCACAACTGCTCCTGGTAACACCACCTGCATCAGAAAGGAAGATGGACATCGAAGAAAACCATTATGGAGTTTGCTTCTAATATGGCAAGACTAGCCATTTGAGCAAGGTACTTCTCTTGTCTAGACTTTTTGACTTTATGTTGTAGAAACTGGACATGCAGGACCCACAAAAAGGTGACTGCTGATTCAAGATGGACATTACCAGGATTCCTGCTTCATGGTAGAGGCTGCCAGGCAGCCAGACAGTCTGCAGGACACAGAGAAAAGTTTCCTGCTTTGTTGAGGAGTCTGGACACACAGTATGGCCTATGGGCTGAAGACTACAGAAGAACTTCGGGTGACTGACCAGGCAATGCATTGTCTCTGTCATTTCTAGAGTTTATATATTATCCTTCTATGGTCTTTGAAGGAATTGAAGACATGGTATAGTTATGTTTATAGTTTTCCTTAGTTAGGATTAAACATAAGTTACATATAGGACTTTAGACTGACAAAGATAGGATAGATGATATTTTCTTTAAGTCTTACAACATGTTAATGGACTAAATATTGTTTACTGTGATTCTTATTTGATAACTGTTATATGATATATTTTGCTATGTTAAGGTTAAACCTCTTTTACTTTAGACAGAAAAGAGGAGATGATGGAAGATGTTATTCTGTATATATGTTTCTCATACTGGTTAATAAAGCACTGTGGCCAATGAGATAGCAAGATAGGCGGGGCTAGGAGACAAGGAGGAAAGAGGAAGTGGGAAGGAGTAGTCGAAATGTAGCCCAGGGAAGAAGCAGGACTCCTGCCGTGGCTCCCGGATAAGACGACCTCGTGGAAACACATAGATAAGTAGAAATGGGTTAATAATTAAGACAGAGCTAACCCATAAACAATAATGGTAATTGGCCAACAGGATTGTATCAAATATAGAGTCTCTGAGTGTTATTTGGGGCTGGCACGGCTGTGGGCCCAGACTGGCGGGCTGGTGGGCTGGCCGAAGCATACATGCTACAGAAAAACTCGTAAAGAAAGTGGAATATAAAAAGTAGTAAAAATAACTTTTATATGAATATGTCAGGGAATTAAAGGAACCAGATTATGTCATTAAAATAGTAAGGGCAGTGGGTGGTGAAATGTGAGAGAGGAAACCATAACACATAAGGGTACCATGATAAAATGTTTCACTTTTTATGTTAAGTATAAGAAATTTTAAAGTAAAACTCACACTATGCCTTTTAATATATTTTAAAACTAAATTTGATTTTGAATGATACTTTCAGATTTTGTTTGAATCTTTACAGTAATATTTAAATGATTTTTTTTCTTTAATATACTTTAATTCATAATCAGTTTCAGGGTAACAAGATTAAGGAGAAATCACAGAGTTCTCACATGTCCTTTTCTCCTTCATATGTATGGGGTTACCTCATCCAGATCTCCCATCACATCAGTGTATGTTTTATAATTGAACATCTTAAACTGAGTTATCGTTAACATCTATTATCTACCAAGAGTAATCATTTTAGCCATTCTTCATGATTCTACTCCCTTTGATCAAAACATTCATGGCCAAGAGCAAGCCTGAGATCAAGGATAAGTTTCAAAAGATTCAGTCAGTGAAGAGGTTATTTATGTGTAAATAGGATAGGTTTGTTTTGTCTTATCAGTTCCCATCCCAAATAACAATAAACATCTTATTGGAAGAAAAGTGGCTCAGATGTTTTCATAATATGATATGTATCTTATTTTTTTTTGTTTTTTAGAAAGAAGCAGATTATAGATCCAAACAACCTTCAAGTGCAGAAGGCTTAAAAAACAGTACCCTGTGTGCATACATCATTTTAATATTTGGGAGTGGCTTAAAGAAATACTCTGCTTGGCAAGAGTTGAATTTTTTTTTATCCAGTTGTGTGATGGACTTTTCCTGGGAGATTTAACACACATGTCTACACATTCCAGAAAGGGAGCTCAAAACAGACCAAAATATGTCTATCAACAAAGTTTAATTTGGCTAATCAATGATGTTTACTAGGGTTACGTAATGGAATAAGGGTAAGGGATAACTTACAGGAGCTGATATGATGCGATGACTCAAGACAGCTGTGTCAAGAAAGCACATTCTAGCACTGGTGACAACTCACATAAGCTGGAAACCTGGAGCATAGCACACAGCCTGCAGGCAGACCTATATCCCAGAGTAGGAATATTGTTTGCAGATAGTCAGGTGATCTGAGCTGCTTCAGGCAATTTACTCCTCTTTGTTCCCTTTATCTGCTGTCTGCTTTTCTGAGGTTGCTTCTAGTCTCAGCTACTTACAGCAGGCAAGACATGGTTGAGAGTCTTAGGAATTTTTCTGGTTTATTTACTCTTGGTTAGAAAGGTTATAAGTGAATCTGGACAGTTTGAGAAACTTACTAAAGCTATTTTGAGTTGTTTACTTTTGGAGTTTCCCCTGCCTTGTTTCTATTCTGCTGAAAACTGGTTCTCAACCTTCCTAATACTGTGACCATTTTCCTAATACTGTGACCATTTAATACAGTTCCTTATGTTGTGGTGACCCCTACCAAACATAAAATTATTTCATTGCTACTCCATAACTATAATTTTGCTAACTAAACATCAGATATACAACCACAAAAGAATCGTGACCCACAGATTGGGAACCACTGCCTTAAGTCATCTTATTGTTTCACCTCTTTTTGTTAACTTGCTGATTTAAGAAGTTTCACTCCAAAATGTAACATTCTAATCTCTGATAAAACTCTCATGCAAGACCAATGAGCAGCCTATAATTGAGTGAATTTTGACAGTTAAAAATGACTGAGCCTCAGTTGTTTGATTACAAATATACATATATGTAGGTAAAATCTATTTGCACAAGACAGTTAAAATAAATTCTGTATAAAAAAAGGTGAATTGAGTCCAACTTATCACAGATTACAAGGCTGGATTATATTGGTTTATAAAGGTATTTGGTTTATAAATACAGAATAGCAATTTAAAGACTTTGTATGTATAGATTTCAATTTTTAACCTTTAAGAAATTTATAAACAGGATTTGAGATGAATAACTTTTACAATTCAGATGACCAGAATAAATTATATCATGTCCTAAACTGTAGTAAAGATTAAGGACATTATCCTCCTAGGAATTGAAACATAGCAGATAAAATGCCCATTAAAATATCTATGAAGTTATAAAAATGAAATATATTTGCTTGACTTAGGCAGTAATAGGTCTACTTAACTAATGGATTCTTAATTATCACATATGTCTGTGAAGACAAATTTCTTCTTTTTCTAAATAACTCTTCTAAAAAAATCCCTAAGCCCTTGCAAAATTTTAAGAATGCATGTAGCAGTATGCTGACCACTGAACAGGGTATAAAGGATCTGTATATGAAGTAACTGGAGGGTTGTTAAAGGACACTAGTGGGAAGTGGAAATGACTTTAGTGTCAATGACATGATTAAAAGTCCAAACCCCAACCATCCTCCCATCCCGTACTCTTCCCCCACTCCACAGGGAGTGTGATACCTTCCAGGAGGGATCAACAAAATCTGCCAAGTCATTTGGAGTAGGGACTAGGGCCTCCCTCCTGCCTCTAGGTTAAGACAGTGTCCCTCCATGGCAAATGTGCTCCTAAAGTCCTTTTGTGCACCCGGGATACATCCTGCTTCCACTGTCAGAGGTCCCTTAGATTGCCCATGCCTTCTAACTGAGAACCCAAGTTCAGGGTGTCTGAGTCAGTCCAATGCTTGATTCCCAGCTATCAGTCTGGGGCCCCATTAGCTCCTCCATGTTCAGGTCAGCTGTCTCTGTGGGTTTCTGTAGCCTTGTCTTGTCCTACCTCTCTGCATCTGGGTTCTAGTTCCAGTTGGGCTGAGGGAGGAAGATAAGAAGGGAGGGAAGAAGGGAGGGAGGGAGGGAAGGAGGGAAAGAGCGAGAGGGCACTGGGATCAATATGTAAAATAAGAAAAATAAATAAATAAAAATTTAAAAAGTAAAAACACAAATAATCTTATTAATCTCTATCTCCCATTGAATTCTATAAAATTAAAAATAATATTTAGAAAAATCTCAAGTTAAATATTGGAGAAAACAAGAAGTGGTTGACATCTATGAGAGGGAGCATTGCTTTGACTCTAGACAACAGAATGCATGAGCTCTCCCTCTTATTATCATAACACATTGCCTTTTGGCCTAAACTTAGAGGACATGTGGTTTATGTTTTAGAACTCCTGAGAATAACCATACATTCATGTCTTTCAGTTTTAATGCTTCAATTTTAATGATTTATAAAGGAAACAGATACTGGTGATATTTACGGGCCCTGTGCTGGATCAGCATCCGAGAGCTTTCTGTATGAATGTTAAAGTTACCTGTAACAGAGCATCAAAGATCTTTCTTGAAAAAAGTGACATAGCCTACAAATAATGAATTAAAATTGGATCTTTACTAGGCTGTTTACAGTGTTTGTGAAAGAAATTTATAAGACAAATGCTCTTCCCAGTTAAATTTACTGGTTGGTTTATTCTTTGACAAAAGATATGAACAGAGCAATTTAGCAATTGCCTGAAAATAAAGCTGAATTTATGCTCTGGTCAACACATAAGGGAAATTTAATCATCTGAAACAGGTGGAAGTGATGTATTCCACAAAACCTCTCTCCTGAGCATAAATGATCCTACAGAAGCTGCCACAGTAATGCACATCCATCGCTGTAAGATGTATTAACTGGAGACAAGGAAGGAGGAGTATGTCAGGGAGAACAGCAAAAAGAGGAAGCAATAGAACAGATGGGGTTGAGATGCCGAGGCATGTATTAAACATGGGTTGCTTTTGAAAACATATGGAGAAACTTCACATATGAAATCTGGTTTTGAGGGTATAGGTAAGACTGCATTTCTTCAAAAGCATCCATACATGTCTTGGATGATTTGCTTTTCTCTCTGACTCAATCCTGAAGTTCTGACTCTTACTATCCCAGAATGTGAATGTATAGGAAACAAAGAATTCACAGATGTGATTAGTTAAAGTGAGGTCATAGGGCTCTGCTCTAATTTACTATGTCTGGGTTAAAAGAAAATCTGAATGTAGAGACACACACTTGGGAAGGATGCCCTTGGAAGAAAGAACAGTTTGCAGTGACATTCTGCAAAAATAACTGAACAAATCACCAAAGTAAGGCGGGAGGCATGAATACATCTTCATCTCTAGCTCTAAAGGGGCCCTATTTGTGTAGATTCTGTGATCTTAGTAGTCTTACCTCCATAAATTAAAAATAAAATAAAAATGAAAATGAAAAATAATATATTTTTCTTTAAATCACCCAGCTAGTGATACTTATTTGTGAAGCAATTAAAAACAAGAACAGCTCCTCTTAAAAGTTGTAAAAGAAACCATCAATAAAAAAATCCTGAGGTCATCCAAATATTTCACTGAACTTTAGTATCAACAAGAAAACGGTCTCCAGTGTCTAACCTTATTAAATTATATGTTTTTTTCTGGTACATCCTGAGAGTCTAATGTACAGTGGATTTTAGAAATAAAAATATTTATTATTAGTTCATGAGCAAGCATTTTGATGGGCCTGATATGAGAGATAGGAAATAATAAAGTTACAACCCTTGTAAATGAGAAACTTCACATATGAAATCTGGTTTTGAGGGTATAGGTAAGACTGCATTTTATCCTTCTTTCATTTGATGTGTCCTACTTTCCTGTTTCATCCATGTCTTTGTGGTGTCTCCTCATATTTCCCTGGCATTTCCCTGATGTTTCCTCTTATTTTTGTTGATCTTAAACTTTTCCTGCTACTTACTCTTCCTGCCCAGAAGTTTTGCATATGCCTCCTTCCCTCACTATTGGCTGTTCAGCTTTTTATTAGACCACTCATATGCCTTTGGCAGACAAGATAGAACAGAAAAATATCTTTAAATAATTAAACAAATGCAACCTAATCTTACATAGTTAAACAAATATTCAATACAATTTCCCCCTTTAGACTTAAAAAAAATATGTTATCTTTAACATATTAAGAATGTGAATGGTAAGAACAATTGTCAAGTAATAAATATATTTATAATATATTTCTCATTTTGGCAAATTTAGAGAGAATACTCCATTATCTATCCTTCCTTGGCATGTCCAATTTTGTATACCTAATCTACTTTCTATACTAACTTGTATAACCAATCCAAAATTATTATCTAAGATGTCAAAATATTTCCTTAGTAAAGAAATAGGCTTTTATTTTTTTTCAACATTATAAACTTTATTATTTAAATTTCTTTTCTGAATTTAATAACAAAGAAAACTATGACTGTAACTATCTCTTCTTCAAGATTCCTTGTTTCTTGTTTTTGTTTTTGCCCTCAGAGTAGTATTCCATTGTGTAAGTATGTCACACCATTTTTATCCATTCTTCAGTTGAGGGGCATCTAGGTTGCTTAGAGGTTCTTGCTATTACAGATAATAATACTATGAACATATTTGAGCACATGTCTTTGTTGCATGTATGTGGATCATTTGTGTATATGCTTAAGAGGGAGATTGCAGGGTCCTGTGGTAGACTGATTCCCATTTTCCTGAGAAACCACCATACTGATCTCCAAAATAGTTGTACAAGTATGCACGCCCACCAGCAGTGGGGAAGTGTTTCCCTTTCTTCACATCCTCTCCAGCATAAGTTGTCATTAGTGTCTCTAATTTTGGCCATTCTAGCAGAGGTAATATGGTATCTCAACGTAATTTAGATTTTGATTTCCCTGATAACTAAGGGTATGGACCACTTTCTTAAGTGTCTTTCAGTCTTCTTGATTTCCTCTATTGAGAGTTCTCAAGTCAGTTCTGTACCCCATTTTTAATAGGGTTGTTTGGCATTGTGTTGACTAGTTTCTTGAATTCTGTATATAATTTGGAGATTAGCCCTTTGTCAGATGTAGGATTGGTAAAAAATTTTTCCCAGTCTGTGGGCTGCCATTTGAGCTTTTGGGCAGTGTCCTTTGTCTTACAGAAGCTTCTCAGTTTGTGGAGGTCCCATTATTTAAATTTGATCTCATTGTCTATAGAGAGCTGTGAAGTGCTGCACCTTAAAGATGGCGCTGGCTTACTCCTTCCACATCTCCAAGGGTGAGGCTCTCTGGCGTAAACAAGCCCTTATTTGGTTAAGTCTGTTTAGCTTTTCTGCTTCTGTATTAGAGCAGCCTATCTGCAGAGTCCACGTAGCTCACTGGGGTTGGTTAGTGCAATGGAGTTTAAGCCTGTGCAAGGGTCCCCAGAGCTGTCGTGGGTCAGAAGAACAGGTTTCAAGGATCTTGATTAAAACTGCATGAAGAAGATCTTCCCAGAGTTGCATCTTCCTTGCTGGCAGGGGTAGGCTCTTACAAATGGTGGCCTGTATGGGAAATTTTCAGATCACAACTCCATTCTGGTAAGGGTAGGCATGTACAAATGGTGGCCCATATGGGGAATTTTTCAGATCAGAACTTCTTGCAGTCATGTCAGCGCTGGTTAAGTTCCCAAGGTAAGTTGCGGCCAAATTAAAGTCCTCGGTAAAGAGGTGATAAGGCCTCCAGTAAGGAGCAATAAAGTTCCTGGTTTGGACTAAATTAAGGCTCTCAGTAGAGAGGCAAAATGGTCTCTGGTAAGGTAAGAATCAATAAAGTCCCAGGTAAGTTGGGACCAAGTTAAAGACCGCAGGGAAAAAGCAGCAATAAAGTCTCAGGCATTGAGCGAGAGGTTGTAACAAACTGAAAATAAAATTTTTAAAATGGGGACTTCTCAGTCTTATCCAACTTCTCTGGCTCTTCAGGAACTACTTTTGTCAAACTTAAAGAAAAGCACACTAGAAAGATGCCTGAGCGAGTGTGATGCCATTGCAACTTGGTTCACAGTTTCAGGAGACCTCATGGTAGCATGCTGGGACAAGTTAGGCAGGGATCTTGATTTTGCTTGGGAACAAGGGACGCTATTGTCCGGAGTCCGATCTGTTTGGAAGTTAGTGCGTAGCTGTATCAAAGACCAGAGGAACTGTAAAAAGGAGATAGAAAAAGGGAAAGTTGCACTAGAAATGTTACAAGAAGAAAGATCAGAAGAGGTTGAGAGCACAGGAGAGTCAGGTATGGACAAAACAGATTCTGAGGAAGAATTGCAAGCCCTCGTAGAAAAAGTTCAGAAACAATCCTTTAAGGGGAAGAGGGGAGAGAAGAAATGGTGATGTGGGGAGGGGAGGGACCCTCCTAGAACAAGGCCTTTGGTTCCTTTTCCTGATCAGAGTGAGGAAGGGCGGGGCCGAGGTACAGGGCTTGATTTTGCCCTGAGGTCTGTAAAGCCATACAAAATGACTTAAGCCTGGGGTATCCAGTTTTCCAGTATGCCCAAGGTAATAGATATGAGGATCCTTTGGACTTTAAGGTCATCAAGGCTTTGGCTGAGTCTGTGAGAATATATGGAATTTCAGCTTCTTTTACTGTAGCTCAAGTTGAAGCCCTGAATAGACATTGCATGACTCCTAATTTGGTAGAGGCTGCAGGGATAGATTTTAGCATGACAGCAGCCATAGTTGTAGCTATCTCTTTTGCAGTTGTGAGTTCAGTCACAGCTGCTGTGGCTATGAGCACATAGGTGCAGACAGCCTCTAAGCTAAATGAGTTGTCCAAAAATGTGGCTACTGCCATGGATGCTCAATCCACAATTGGTGCTCAACTAAAAGGAGGTTTAATGATTGTAAACCAAAGAATTGATCTGGTGCAGGAGCAAATAGATACCTTGTGGCAGCTGGCCCATTTGGGATGTGAAATGAAATATCCAGGTTTGTGTGTTACCAGCATTCAGTATGAGAACTTTACACGTGCTGCAAACTTGGCACGACAGGTGTCTAGCTATCTTTTAGGAAGTTGGTCTGCTGACTTTGATGACTTGATGGTACAGCTGCGAATGGCCATCATTGCAGTAAATTAGTATGCTGACTTTGATGACTTAATGGCACAGCTGGGAATGACCATCGTTGCAGTAAATTCAATACGTGTGGATGTGGGACTGGCTGCCAGATTGTCAACATGGTTCCCATTGCCATGGATCATCTGAGAGAGTGGGTGAGAATGGGAGCCATGGCTGTCCTCTTGTTGCTTATCTCCTTCGTGGGCCTGTGGTGCCTTTACAAGATGAGGTTTGCTCAGAAGCGGTATGCAGCTATGGTTGTCCAGGCATTTACAACCATTGAGGCAGGACAGTCTGCTCAAGCATGGCTCGAAGTCATGAACAAGTATTGATCCTTCATGCTCAGGTTCATATAAAGTTGATTATCATCCTTTCAAGTTCACTGAAGAATTGTGCTGGGATTTTAATGGGGATCGCATAGAATCTGTAGATAGCTGTCGGCAAGATTGCAAATTTTATTATGTTTATCCTACCTTTCCAAGAACATGCAAGACCTTTCATTTTCTAGTATCTTCTTTAATTTCTTTATTTAAATACACAAAGTTCTTACTATATAGGTCTTTCACTTGTTTGGTAAGCATTACCCCAAGATACTTTATGTTGTTTGTGGCTATTGTGATGGGTGATGTTACTCTGCTTTCTTTCTCAGCCCTTTTGTCATCTGAATAAATAGGGCTACTTTTTTTTTTGAGTTTATCATGTATCCTGCTAGTTTGCTAACAGTGTTTTTTAGGTGTAGAAGTTCCCTGGTAAAGTTTTTTGAGTTGCTTATGTAAACTATTATATCATAGGCAAATGAAGAAAATTGCACTTCTTCCTTTCCAATTTGGATCCCCACAATCTCCTTTTGTTGTCTTATGGCTTTAGCTAGAACTTCAAGTATAATATTGAAGAGATATGGAGAGAGAGTGCAGTTTTGTCTTGTTCCTGATTTTAGAGAAATCACCTTACACTTTTCTTCATTCTGTTTGATGTTGACTGTTGGTTTACTGTATATTGCTTTTATTATGTTTAGGTGTGTTCCATTTATCCCTGATGTCTCCAAGTCATTTATCATGAAAAAGTGTTGAATTTTCAGTGCCTAGTAAGATGATCATGTGGTTTTTCTTTTACAGTTTGTTTATATGGTGGATCATGTTGATAGATTTTCATATGTTAAACCATCCTTGCAACCCAGGAATGAAGCCTACTGGGTCATGTTGGATGATTTCTCTACTGTATTCTTCGATTAGGTTTGCCATTATTTTATTGAGTATTTTGCATCAATGTTCATCAGGGATATTGGTCTGTACTTTTCTTTATTAGCATCTTTGTGTGGCTTGGATACCTAGGTGATTGTGGCCTCATAAAAAGATCTTGGTAATGAACCTTCTGTTTCTATTGGGTGGAAAAATTTGAGGAGTATTGGTATTAGCTCTTCCTTGAATTTCTGATAGAATTCTGTACTAAAGCCATCTGGACATGGGCTTTTTTGGTTGGAAGGGTTTTGATGAGTGCTTCTATGTTTTTAGGGGTTATAGATCTATTTAAGTGTTTGTCTATTCTTGATTTACTTTTGTAAGTGATGGTTATCTAGACATTTTTCCATTACCTTTGAATTTTAAAATTTTGTGGAGTACAGGTTTTCAAAGTATGAACAGAAAATTGTCTGGATTTCCTCAATGTCCATTGTTATGTCCCCCTTTTCATTTCTGATTTTGTTAACTGCATGTTCTCTCTTTGCTTTTTTGTTTTGTTTGGATAAAGATTTTTCTATAGTGTTGATTTCCTAAAGAAAAAAAAAACTTTTTGTTATACTAATTTTTTTGTATTTGTTTCCTGTTTTCTGCTTTATTGATTTCAGCTCTGAAATTGATTATGTCCTGGTGTCTACTCCTCTGGGGTGAGTTTTCTTTATTTTATTTTTAATGCTTTTAGTTTTGCTGTTAATTCTGTAATGTGACTAGCCTCCCTTTTCTTTAGATTGGCACTTATTGCAAAGAATATCACTTTCATCACTGTTTCAATGTGTGGCATGTTTATGTATGCTATGTCCTCATTCTCTCTTAATTTTAGGAAGTCCTTAATTTCTTTATTTATTTCTTCTTTGACCCAGTTATGATGAAATTGCACATTGTTAAGTTTCCATGAGTTTGTATGGTTTGGCAATTTGTGTTGTTTTTGAATTCAAACTTTAAAGCATGGTGGATTGATAAGATACAGGAGACTATTCCAAATTTTTGTGTATCTGTTGAGCTTTGTTATGTCGCCTAGTATGTGATTTATTTTGGAGAAGATTCCATGTAGAGCAAGAAGAAGGTATATTCTGTGTATGGATAAAATGATCTATAGATGTCTATTAATCCCAATTGAGACATAACTTCTTTTAGTTCTTTTGTTTCTTTGTTAAGTTCGTGACTCATGATCCTGTTTAGTGGTGAGAGTGGGGTGTTTAAGTATCCCACCATAAGTGTTTGAGGATTTATGTAAACTTTGAATTTTAGTAGCATTTATTTTACAAATGTAGGTGCCTTCATATTTTGGGCATAGATGTTCAGAAATGAAACTTTGTGCTGATGAATTTCTCCTGTGATGAATGTGAAATGACTGTCTTCATGTCTTTAGATTGCGTTTGGTTAAAGTCTAAATTGTTAGATATTAGGATAGCCATACCTTCTTGGTTCTTTGGTCCATTTGATTGGAAGATCTTTCCCCAACTATTTACTCTGAAGTAATGTCTATCTTTGAAGCTTAGATGTGTTTCTTGTATGAAGCAGAAAGATGGAATCTGTCTTCATATCCATTCTGTGTTTTTTGTTCAGAGTTAAAACCATTAATATTGAGGTAAAGTAAGGACCATTGAATGTTAATGTTAGTTTGTTTTAGATATGTTTTTGCAGTGGTATTGTGAATATATTTTCCCTGCTTTACCCTTGGGTTTTGGTGAAGTGGACTTATCTATTGCCTTTGTCTTTGTGAGTATAATTAACTTCCTTGGGCTGGAGTTTTCCTTCCAAAACTGTCTGTAGGGCTGGATTTGTAGATATGTAGATTGAAAAATCTGGTTTGTCATTAAATATCTTGTTTTCTCCATCTATAATGATTGAGAGTTTTGCTGGGTATAGTAGTCTTGGCTGGCATCTGTGGACTCTTAATACTTGTAGACCATCTATCCAGGACCTTATGGCCTTGAGAGTTTCCATGGAGAAGTCAGGTGTAATTTCATAAGTCTGCTCTTATATGTTACCTGGCCTTTTTCTCTGTATGTTAGGTGTTTTGATTATTATGCCAGGGGGGCTTTTTGTTTTTTGGTTATTTTTTTGTTTTTTGTTTTTTTTTGGTCCAGTATATTTGGTGTTCGGTATGCTTCTTGTACTTCCATGGGCATGTCCTTATTCTTATTGGGAAAGTTTTTTTCAATGATTTTGTTGAATGTTTTCTGCACCTTTGAGCTGGGTTTCTTTGCCTTCTTCTATGCCTACTAATCTTAGTTTTGCCCTTTTCATGGTGTCCCACATTTCCTGGAAGTTTTGTGTTAAGGATTTGTTGGATTTACGATTTTCTTTGGTCAATGAATATATTTCCTCTAGTTTATCTTCTGCGCCTGACATTCTCTCTTCCATTTCTTTTATTCTATTGGTTATGCTTGTGTCTTCAGTTCCCAGTTGTTTGCCCAGTTTTTCTACTTCCAGCATTCCTTCAGTTTGTGTTTTCTTTATTGTCTCCTTTTCCGTTTTCAAGTTTTGAATGGTTCCCTTCACCTGTTTAATTGTTTTTTCTTGGCTCTCTATACTTTCTTTAAGACATTTGTTCATTTCTTCCAAATTTTTGTTTGATTTTTCTTCCAATTCTTTAAGAGATTTTTTTCACATCATCTTTGAGGGCCTCTGTCATTTTTATGAAGATATTTTTTAAGTTGTTCTCTTATGCGTCATCTGTTTTGGGGTGTCCAGGTCTAGTTTGTGTAGAGTCCCTAGATTCTGGTGGTGTCATGCTTGTCTTTCTATTGTTAGGTGTTTTCTTATATTGCTATCTTCCCATTGCTTCTTCCAGTAAGTGCAGAAGTGCAGATAGTCTCTCTCTCTCTCTCTCTCTCTCTCTCTCTCTCTCTCTCTCTCTCTCTCTCTCTCTCTCTCTCTCTAGTACTCCCCATATGGTGTGCTTAGGTGAGTCAGAAGTTCAATATCTGTATCTCTGGGTGGTCCAAGGTCTCTAGGTGGTCTCTCCTCAGGCAGGGGCCTGGTGATGTGGGTCATAGATCTAGCAGGCATGGTCTCAGGAAGGTCCCAATGTGATATACAGATCTCTGTGATGGGCCCAGAACTCCAGCAGAGGACCTGCGGTGGGGGTCAAAGATCAGGTAGGAGGGGATTCAGTGTGGTCCTCTAGCTGAGGCCTGGAGATGGGTGGGAAGTATCTGGCAGGCATCTATTCAGGATGGCTGCAGGCAGATAGGTGAATCTAGCCAGGGCCTAGTACTCTCATGCTGAAGCTTATCTAGCAGAGGCTTGGAGATATTGGTCAAAGATCCAGCAGTATCAGATATTTCTATAACTTCTTGCCCTAAATGGTTGTGTGTTATACCTGTAATATACTTTATAATGACATGCAAAAAAACTGTTTCATTTTACTACAGACGTTTACTGGGTAATATCAGCTTTATCTTGTACAAATATCTGTAAAATCATGACTTCTAACAAATGTGTAAAGACAGAATCAGTTGTAGACAGATGTTTCTGTCCAGGCCAGTCCCATTTTTGTCCAGTCCCTAAAGCACACAGAGCAGTATATTAATTTTAAAATGTTTGAACAATGGCTCAGAATTCCTATTGGCAAGCTCTTAATTATTATCCCTTTCCTATTAATTAGTGTATCTTCACATGGTCTTGGCTTATCTTTAATGGGCAGGCCTCTTCCTCTCTCGGGAGTTATATCGTGTCTCTCTCTTGACACATTCTCTTAGTTCCTCTTGTCAGCATTCTCCTAGTCTGGCTATCCCACCTATACTTCTTGCCTTATTACATCCTGCCTATTCAATGCCCAGAGTAGCTTTATTTATCATCCAATAAGATAAACATATACTTACAGCATATAGAAGGACATCCCCTATCTATCATTCTTTTAGAACTCAAAGAAGATTCCCACTGAAATTTTGAATATGTGTCATTGGTATGGTACATATATTTTAATTTTACAAACTCGCCGAATGAAACACATTCATTTGCCAAATTCCATTTATTTGAGAACCTTTCAGGTTACTTCTTACAGGTAATGTAATTTGATTATACAAAGAACATATAAAACATTTGTTTTTAAATTTCTTGGCTTGCTGCCAAATGATAGACAACCCTTTCTTTACATCTTTGCTCTTTACATAATGTTTTCTATGAAATTCTGGGTTTCTAGCACATTTTCTATGAATAACTGATTAATTTCATTATTATTTTTACTAGAGGACTGTATAGGATCTGACATGTATTGCATCCAATGGATGATTTCTATTTATGATTATTTATTGTAGTTGGCTAAATAACAGGATTAAATTTGAAAAATCTGGAATAAATTCAGGAGTTTCAATATGGAAAGCATCTCTTTCTGCATATCAAGAGTCAGTAACTATATTAGTTCCTATAAAAAATCTCATAATTCAATGAGAATATCACCTAATTCTAATTTCTGAACTGAGTCATAAGAGTTTAAGTCACTTTACTTATTTTTCCTGACTTTTAACCCAATTTGTTTGCATCAGTGTAGAATGAGGGGTTTCAGAAATTGGGGTACTATTTAGTATAAGGAGAAATCCAAGTAGCTCTTCTTATAAATTGAATTTTCTTGCTTTTGGGTTATTTGTTACTCATCTATCCCCCACCAAAATACTGCAATCTATTTTAATAATTTTTATTTTCTTTCAATAATGAGGTAATTTCATTATTATTAAGATATGAACATTTCTTATTGCTCGATTTCTATTTTTGTCAAAGTCTCAATTTACACTTCAAAATCAATTTAGAAAACTTTTCTACATAAGTCCTCAACTTTTTTACTCTGTTTGTCTAAAAAAAAAATACCAATTCTAAGATATCCCAGTGGAAGAATAAGTAGAAGGAAAAAAATAACAAGTAAAATATAAACAAGTCTTGGATTTAAGTGAACCATATGAGCATCTTATAATTTTCTTTCTACCAAAACCATTTTTCTCTCAGCCTGAGATGATAATTTTTTTAGATTATTTAGGTTCTTATTATCTTGTAATGTCTGCGATAAATTACTTAGTTCCTAAGTTGCTAATTCAAAGCATCATTCATAGCCAGTTAATATCTCCAAGAAATTTTTGAAAATCATGTTATTGATCTCTCTTGATTTGTACTTTCTGTTTGAATTTTCTTTAAATCAATCATATATGCTAAATAATCAATAGAATCTCCTCAGTGTGTGTGTGTGTGTGTGTGTGTGTGTGTGTGTGTGTGTGTGTGTGTGTATGTGTGTGTGTGTGTTTGTGCATGTGCGTGTATGTATTTTAATCAGGAGTGATTTGTAATCCCCAACAACAATGCAAATTCTTCTTTACTTCATTAATCATTGTTTTTTTTTTTTTCTGTATCAGTGTCTGAATCAGCCAGTAAAATTTTATCCATGATAGACTGAGGAAATTATTTATAAAGGTTGTTATACAGATATTAACATGAGGTGGGTTTGTTTAATATTTCTTGTAGAAGCATGTTCCAATGTTACTTTTTAACAGGGTAGGAATTATTTTAACTTAGCACTATGAAGGCAAATTTTTCTCTATCCTGTTCTTGTAATGGTATAATAAAACACTAGCCTTTAAGTCAATCACTATATAGACCATCCCTTATGTAGTAAAAAAGGAAAAGAAATTCCAAGCTGTAAAGAGTACATTGGCTTGATCACTTTGTTTATGGCTCTTACATTTGTTAACATTCTCCATTTTCTAGGTTTCTTTTTAATGACAAATATAGGAGAATTCCAAGGACTTCTCAGTTTTCAATATGTTGAACATTTAATTGCTCCCTTAACAGGTGTCATAGTACCTGTAATTTTTCAGCTGTCAAGACCATTTCTCCAGACATACAGGTGTGTCAATTAACCATTTAAAAGACAGGGCTGTTTTTACCTTTGGAAAAAAAAAACCAGCAGCTCTGGTACCCTCTTACACACAACTTGAATGGTCTGTGATCATCCATAACAATACATTTTAATATTTCTCTCAAAGCATCCTTTATTTTATAGTTTATTTCTGAGATTGGGAGGTTAATTTGTGTTTTTCATTGCTGTAACAAATTATGTACCCCATAAATTCATTGCTGTATTAAGTGTATGTGGTTTAAATTTTCGTACTATCATTATTGCTCCATAAACTTGTCCATCTTGTACTTTGTTTTACCTGATATAAATTTTCAATCCCTAGAAGCTGAACATTTACTTCCTGAAGATGCCAACCTGGATACAAAGATTTTGGTACAATTATTGTTACACCAACACCTGTGTCTATCAAACCATCAATTTCTATGCCTCTTATTTGTACTGTTAGCTTTCTTTCTGATTATTTACAACTTTTGCCAACTTGCTTTATAGTTTCTCCTGAATTTTTTGATTTATCTACTGTTGTTGTTCTGGCATCCAGAGCAGTATGGTTCCAATAACAGGTGTTAAATATTTTAATTGCTTAGTCACAGTGCTTTTCCCAGTGCTGGCAGAAAATTCTTAAACTAAGATATTAGGGCCTTTGAGAGACCCATCAGGGTTTTTTAAGATGTCTTTTCCTCTTGTTGATCTGCACCAATTAGTCCAATTAGTGCCAGCCTTTACTATACCTTCTGCATACTCTAGAGTACTCGAGTCTTTTGTTTTGATTATTTCTACAGTAAACATTGTTTCTAGGAGCACCTTGCCTACAAACTGCTTTCAGAAGGCCTTATCTATAACAATTAAAACATCTACCATTTTGATCTTTCTTGATAGTTTTAGAAGTCATTGCTCCTATCTAGTACCAATTGGGATCTATTTATCTATGGGTGCTAATCTTGCCTTTAAGATCTAATGATCTTTTCTTTTATTCTAAATTAGCATTTTCTCAAGCCTAAGATCCAATTAATAGTTTTCTAATGTGTGGATGTCATAACTTATCTTTGCAAAAAAAAAAAAAAATAGTGATGGCTTCTTACAGGACTTGAATAATTTTAGTAAATCACTCAGTCCTCTACTGATTTGTCAACCCTATCCCAAACATTCAAAGCCTATGAGATGGCATAGAACTATGGTATTATAATCAAATATAGCCCATCTTTGCAAATACTGACCATCACTGAGAATTTGATCTTGGGAAATCTCATGACACCTAGCCCTACATCATTGTTCCATCATCCTAGCTTCCTGTCTTTACATTCCCCATGGCAACTAAAGGGAAACTTCTAATAGTGCTGTAATTAAATCTTTCCAGTCTTGTAGAATGATTATGTTCCTAGTTGCCCATGAGTCTAGCATCTGTTTTACAAAGGCTGAATGCATACAATTTGAAATGAGTGCTTTCTTAAATTTTCTCAAATCTAACATTTCTATAGGATACCACTTAACTTTACACTACTTTGGAGTTCCTCATCTGGTGAGTGTTCTTCTATAGTAACTGGATATATTAAGATTAGTATTCTGGTAGCCTTAGACTATTACTCTTTAGGTTCACAATATAATGGTGAAATAGGTTCTGCTTTAATTTCTTCATCTGTATGTGCATATTTTTCTTATTTTCATTAGTACATCATTCTAAGGCTTGTATCTTATCAATAAAATTATCATACTTGGCATAGTTACCAAACCACCATGTTAAGGAGGAGAAAATACTATCAAACTGATTGTAATTACAGTTGAGATCATGTCAATCTCAGACAGGTCATTTATCCCTTAATTTACATTTGTCATACAACTATACAGGGTCTTAGCACCCTGCATTGTGATATTCCCACTCTTAATGTGGGAGAAATCTCTCGTAAAGGATGTTCCAGGTATTTCACCAAATCTGCTAACTTCTCCATGTTTGCTGTCAGTTGGACTGTCACTCTACTCTGGCACTTTCTGAATGCTAACCTAATTTTTGTAGTTTCAGCTCATACACAGAAGACCAGATGCCAATTGGAAGAAAGCCAGCTGAAGTAACCCTTCTGTTCATGTGGTCATGTACATATTGGAGTGACAAAATGCTATTTTCCCCTTATCACATTGGCTGTAATTTAAACCTCTAGCAGCCTGGCTACAAAAGCCATAGCCAGAGGGAAAATTCTGTTCCCCTAGACAATGGCTGTATAGGTAGCATTAATTAAATCTCTATGATTGTAATAATATTCACAGGCTATGATGAAAGCCTGTGAACTCAGAGAGTTAGAGTAGCAACCAGGTAACTCTGTAAGTCTCTCCCTCCTTCCACATGGCTTCAAATACAAAAAAAAAAAAAAAAAAAAGAAACCATGCTACACTCCTCCGACCTGCTTCCTGTCAACTATTTGCTATATTTGCTAAGCCCACCTCTCTGAACCCAGGTTATTTTAATACAATTAATTAAAATGCAATACAACTTTATATGGTTAAGCACATGCAATGTATATAAATATAGCACACTTTTGCCTCCTTAAACAATTATTTCACAAGAGTGAAGCTTGGAGAAGCCAGTTGTGGTGGTGCATGCTGGAGGAATTGCTGAAAGGAGGGAGAGGCAGTGGTATACAAGTTCAAGCCCAGCCTGGGCTACAAATTTAAGAGTGCCCTTATCTGAACCTCCTGCGGCCTGGGGCCTGTCAATACACAGGGCAGCCCACCCAGGCAGACCAGAGGCTGGTTCTGCCTCCACTCACTGAAGAATCTCACCTTCTGGTGCCCTCCTCAGACCTTCCTGAGAACTTGGAACTGTACACACGGTAACCAATCCTAGTTGAGCAGTCTATCTGCAATCTGCCAGCATCTTAGTCACATCCCCACCCACTAGATGAGGAGGGCCATCAGAGAACTGAACCTGCTTGTACCAAACTGGAAAAGAAACTGGGCCCTTCACTCACCAGGAGATATAGAGATCCCACCCCCCACTGGTACTTACTAGATGAAGGGATGGGTAAAGGACAGTAAAAGAATACAGTCAACAACAAAAGATCAATATGACACCCCCCCCCAGAGTCTAGGGACTCCAAACCACTAGGACTTGAACATCCCAACACAGATGAAGCAGAAGAGAGTGACCATAAAAAACAACTTCATGAAGATAATAGAAACCCTAAAAGAGGAAATAAAAACATCCTTTAAATAAATGGAAGAAAAAACAAACAAACAAAAAAGGCAGAAAGCATCAACTCTCTTAAGGAAAGTCAAGAAAAAGCAATCAAACCAATGAAGAAAGCAATGCAAACAGTCCATGGCCTGAAAACTGACATAGAGACAGTAAAGAAAACACAAACTGAGGGAATGCTGGGAATAGAAAAGCTGGGTAAATGATAAGGCACTAGAGATACAAGTATAACTAATATAATACAAGAGATGATAGAGAGAATCTCAGGCTTTGAAGATACACTAGGAGAAATAAATTCATGGACAAAGGAAAATCTTAAGTCTATCAAATTCCTAACACAAAATATCCAGATAATATGGGACATTGTCAAAATGCTAAATCTAAGAATAATGGGTATAGAAGAAGGTAGAGAAACCCAACTCAAAGATGCAGAATATACATTCAACAAAATCATAAAAGAAAACTTTTCCCAACCTAAAGAAAGACATGCCAATGAAAGTACAAAAAGCATACAATACACCAAATATAGTGGACCACACAGAAACACAAAAGTCATGTCCCATCACCACATAATAATCAAAAGAACAAAAGAGCAAACATACAGAATAAAAAAAGAATATTAGGAGAAACAAAGGGAAAAGGCCAAGTAGCATATGAAGAGTAAACTATCAGAATTACACCTGACTTCTCCATGGAAACTCTGAAGGCCAGAAGGTCCTACATAGATATTCTACCAACACTAAGAGACTACAGATGCTAGGCCTGACTATTATGCCCATGAATATTTTCAATAACTATAGATGAAGAAACCAAGATATTACATAGCAAAACAAAATTTAAACAATGCTTATTAATTAATCCAGCCTTAAAGAAAGTTCTAGAAAAAAAAAACCTCCAACCCAACTCAACTACACCCCCAAAAATATAGGCAAAAGATAATCCCACTTTACCAACAGTAAATCCCACTTTACCAAAAAAAAAGGGGGAGGGGTAGAAAATCCATACTTACTACCGATAGCAACAACAAATCTAAGCAAACAAGAATTAACAATCAATGGTCATTAATATCCCTCAATATTAATGGTCTTAACTCATTTATAAAGAGAAATAGGCAAGCAGAATGGATAGGAAGACAATATCTATCCTTCTGTTGAATACAAAAATACACCACAACTTCAAAGACAGACAATAACTCAGTGTTAAGGGTTAGAAAAAGATTTTCCAATGACTCAAGAAACAAGCAGGTGTAGCAATCCTAATATCTAACAAATTGAACTTTAAACTAAAATCAAAGATATGAAGAAGGTCATTCTTATTTATCACAACAGAAATCCATCAAGAGGAAGTCTCAATTCTGAAGCCACAAATACAAAGACAACCACATTCGTAAAAGAAACATTACTAAAAGTCAAAACTCACGTAAGACCTCACTCACTTACATTAGGAGATATCAACAACCCACTCTCAACACTATACAGGTCCAACAGACAGAATCATAACAAAGAAACAAAGGAAATAAGAGAAGTTATAACCCAATTGTGTTTAACAGACATTTATAGCACATTCCATCCAAAGAATATATCTTTTTCTTAGTGCCACATGGAACCTTCTGTAAATTCGACCACACACTCAGCAATACAGTAAATCTCAATAGGTACAAAAAAAAATTGGACTAACACCCTGAATCTCATCAGACCATTATGCTATAAAGTTAGAATTAAACAACACAAATTGCAGAAAGCCTACAAACTCATGGAAACTGAACAATGCACAGTTTCACCATTCCTGAGTCAAGAAAAAAAGAAAGAAGCTAATTACTTCCAAGAATTGAATGAGAATGTAGATACAATGTACCCAAACATATAGAACACATTGAGAGCAGTACTAAGAGGAAAGTTTATAGCACTAGGTGCCCACATGAAGAAACTGGAGAATTAACAGCACAACTTAAAGCTCTAAAACAAAACAAATCAAACACACCCCAGTGAAGTAGACACCAGTAAATAATCAAATTGAGGGCTGAAATCAATAAAGTAGAAACTAGGTAAACAATACAAAGAATCAATGTAACAAAGAGTTGGTTCTTAAAGAAAATCAACAAGATAGATAGACCTTTATCCAAACTAACCAAGAGCCAGAGAGAGAATATGGGAAATTCAAAGATTTCTCGGTTCATACTTTGAAATCTGTACTCCACAAAATTTGAAAATTCAAAGGAAATGGACAAATTTCTGGATAGCTAAGAACCGATAAGCAATGTAAATAGACCTATAACCTCTAATGAAATAGAAGCAGTCATCAAAAGTTCCCCAACCAAAACAATCCTAGAGCCAGATGGTTTCATTGGAAAATTCAACCATAATTTCAAAGAACCACACAAAGACACAATTAAGAAAGAGACGTATAGACCAATATTCCTCATGAACATTGATGCAAATATACTCAATAAAATACTGGCAAATCATATACAGGATCACATCAGAGAAATCACGCACCATGACCAAGTAAGCTTCATCCCAGAGATGCAGGGATGGTTCAACATATAAAAATCTATCAATATAATCTACCACATAACAAACTGAAAAAGAAAAGAAACCACATGATCATTTCACTATATGCTGAAAATACCTTTGACAAAATCTAACACCCCTTTATCATTAAGGTATTAGAAACATCAGGTATAACAGGAACATACCTAAATATAATAAAAGCAATATACAGTTAACCAACAGCCAACAGAAAACTGAATGGAGAGCAACTTAAGGGTATTCCTCTTAAATCAGGAACAAGATAAGGTTGTCCAATCTTACTATATCTCTTCATTATTGTACTTGAAGTTGTAGGTGGAATAACACAAAACAAAATACAAATTGGAATACAAATTGGAAAGGAAGAAGTTGAACTCTCACTATTTAGAGATGATATGATAGTTTACTTAAGTGACACAAAATACTCTACCAGGGAACTCCAACAGCTGATAAACACCTTCAGCTAAGTGGCTGGATATAAAATTAACTCAGAAAAATTAGCAGGCCTACTATATACAAATGGTAAAGGGGCTGAGAAAAAAAATTAGACAACATAACCTGTTACACAATAGCCAAAAACAAAATAAAATATGTTGGAGTAAGACTAACCAAACAAGTGTAAGACTCAAATAATAAGAACGTTGAGTCTTTAAAGAAAGAAATTAAAGAAGATATGAGATAATGGAAAGATCTTCCATGCTCTTGAATAGGCATGATCCACATAGCAAAAAGGGCAATCTTGCCAAAAGCTATCTACAGATCTAATGCAATGCCCATCAAAATCCCAGCAAAATTCTTCACAGACCTTGAAAGAACAATACTCAACATATGTTAAAAAAAGAAGACTAAGCTTAGCTAAAACAACCCTGTAATATTAAAGGAACTTCTGGAGGTGTCCTCACCCCTGTATCCAGTACTATTATAGACCTATAGTCTTGAATCCGTCTTGGTACTGGCACAAAAACAGACAGAGGACCAATGGAATTTAATTGAAATCCCTGTTATTAACCTATGGACATCTGATTTTTGCCAAAGAAGCTAAAATTATACAATGGAAAAAAGAAAGCATCTTCAAACCAATGGTGCTAGCATAACTGCATACTGGATACTGGAGAAGACTCCAGATAGATCCATATCTATCACCATTCACAAAACTTAATACCAAATGGATCAAAGACATCAACATAAATGCAGCCACACTGAACCTCTTAGTAAAGAAAGTGGGGCTTACCCTTGAGTGAACTTTTACAGGAGACTGATTCCTGAACATAACACCAGTAGCACAGACACTGAGATCAACAATGAATAATTGGAACATCCTGAAATTGAAAAGCTTATGTAAGGCAAAGGACACAGTCAACAAGACAAAAAGACAGCCCACAGAATGGGAAAAGATATTCACCAACCCCATATCTCAGAGAGGGATGATCTCCAAAATATACAAAGAACTGAAGAAGCTAGTTACAAAAACTGCTAAATAATCCAATTAGAGAGTGGGGTACAGAACTAAATAGAGAATTCCTAATAGAGGAATCTAAAATGGCTGAAAGACACTTAAGAAAGTGCTCAGCATCCTTAGCCATGGGGGAAATGCAAATCAAAACAACTCTGAGATACCATTTTACTCCTGTCAGAATGGCTAAAATCAAAACATTAATTACAGTTTATGTTGGAGAGGATGTGGAAAAAGGTGTGCACTCTTCCACTGTTGGTAGGAATGTAATCTCAAAGTTGTAAATTGAAAATAAATGACCCAGAGACTGATACTGGGACTCAAGCTATAAGCTGAATATCAGAAAAGTAAAGCACCTGGCCATTAGCTTTTTACATTTCCTTCAGGCTGAACGGGCTGGTCCTGTCTCTATGAGTTCTCACCAAGCCTCAGACTGTAAACTTTTCTTAATGTGGCTAAAGAATGAATCCTTACTTTTTAGTGTGGCTGGAGACTGAATGCCTCCCTGGGACCTTGCTTCTGTCATACATTCTCCAATGTTTGGATTAGAGCTATAATTCTCTTTTAGACTGATTTACTATTGCATAGATCGGGGTGATCTCTTAATCCTGAGGCCTAGGATTATAGGTATATCTATACCACCAACTCTTAGCTTCCGGATGCTGGAATTAAAGGTGTATATCACCACTTCCTAATCTCTATAACTTGAGGTTGACTTTGATTTTTAATCCTCAGTCAAACTTTAATAAATCATAAATAATATATCATTATGCATATACAAAGTGAACAAAATACTATATAGGATCTGTATTCCCTGTGAAATACCATTTTAACAGGTTTATTATTTTTTATATTACTTTACTTCATCCTTAATGACTTTACTTTTGAAATATCTATTTTTTTCCTATGGCCATTTACACCCATTTTCTTTTCTTTCTTAAACACCGGCTCACACTGTAATCTGTTTAAGTTTTTTTTTTTTTTGTGTGTGTGTGTGTTTGAACATGTTCACCTGTTGTATTCAATGGCCACATGAGCCAAAACATAAACTACTAAGAGGCAGCTGGAACCAAGCCTCACAGCTATGGCAGTTGTCTCTGCCACCTCCTTGGATCCATGAGAGCTTAGTCTTAAGCTCACAGGCCTGGCTGAAACCTGCATTTAACGGAAACCTGTTTAACCAAGAGAGGCATTTATATGCGCCAGCTGAAAGAAGCTTACCATTTCTACTCAGTATGCCAGCTGCTCAAGTGCTTTGCATAGCACTGGTTCTTAAAAGAGATGTATCTTTTTCTCCCATCAGCTTTTTCAGGCCTTATTTAGAATTCAGGACCCACAGGTACCATTTGCACTTGGTGTTTTCTTTGAGGCACCAACCAGCTCCCAAATAACAACAGAGACTTATCATTAATTATGAATGTTGGGGCTTAGTTTATGCTTGTCCCACTAGCTCTTTTCACTTAATGTAACCAGTGTACATTCATCTACATTTTGCCTTATGGCTCTTTACCTTTCATTCTGTACATCCTTCTTGCTTTTTCTGTGTCTGTCTGGCTAGCTCCTGTCATATCCCTGTCACCCCCTTTTCTTCTTCTTTTTTTGAACATAAATTCCTCCTCCTACTCGCCTTCCCTATCTGGAAGTTCTGCCCATACCCCTTCTCTCATTATTGGCCATTCAGCTTTTTATTAGACCAATCAGGTGCCTTAGTGAAACATGGTAAAACAGCAATACATTTTAACATAATTAAACAATTGCAACAAGTCTTTATATAGTTAATTATTCTGCTCCATAAACAAATGTGACACACCTTACATAGTTCAACCAGTGTTCTACAACACAAAACAAATGCAACACATCTTTGCATAGTTAAGCAAATATTCCACAAAAATTATATGTGGTTCTATACTGTGTGTTTCGTAACAGAATTATTTAAATACTGGCACATTACCACAGAAAGATGTTTAACTGATCTGACAGTTCAGTAGAATGTTGTTACAAGTGATTTAATAGCTATATTCCCTTAATAGAAAGTATTATTATGTTTTCCCCTAGTCTCTAACCTATGTAGTCTCAGATTTTTGGCCATCTAGTAGTGTCACAGATGACATAGATTCCATCTCAAGAAGTGTTCCTTAAATACAATCAGATATTGTTTACTTCCACTAACTTTGTGCCATTATTACACTAGAGCATTTTGCAAGAAGGCCATAATTGTAGAATTGTAGAAGGGTTTGCAGTGGGTTTAAATTTACCATTCTCCTTTGGTAGCTTTTGGAGTTCCTTTCAGTATCATGAACACTGATCTGTAGTGGTAAAAGGCTTCAGTAAGACAACAGCTTCTTTTCCATGTTCATTGTGTTATATTGGTGTTTTCTTCAGCAATAGGATCTTACCATTAATTAGTGGAGAGCAATAAATTGGCTCTGCCATCACAAAGAAGGTTCTCCTGCAGTAGAGGAGAGCAAATAGTGACTCACAGTCAGACAATGTGTAAAGAGTAAGATAACTTGAAACACTCAGCCCTAAATAGGAAGTCTCCATAAAATCCCTCACATCAGGGAGAAAGACTATAGGATATAAAGGGGATAAAGGACATAAAAGGGAAAAAAAGGTTCTCTAAACACAACAGGACATATGCACATATGTTGCTACAAAGATGTTGCTACAAAGCATGGGACCAGCATGAGCCTGGGGTCTCAGCACTTAGAGATGAAATAAACACAAACCCCCATCCCTAACCTAGAAACTGTCTCCAATTATTATGTACTTGCAAATGACAAGTAAGTTTTCTCAAATAGAGTCTAAATAGGGATATCAAACACTCTTAAGTGCAGGCCTTATGCTCAGCAGTAGGTGACCAATACCAACGAAATTTATTTGCATCTTTGGAGGTTATTTGTCTCATGAGGTGTTATCAGGACATTTTTTGTTATTTCTCAGTTTTTATTTTTTAACGAAACAAAAATGAGTTCTTTCAGTGTACATTATGACTTTCAGTTTTGCTTTTATTGGGACTCCTATATGTATGAATGTAAATGTTTCTTCATCATATGCAGGTATTTTTGTGGGGGGGGCTCTTTTTCTTCCGTTTGTTTGCTTATTTTGTCCCATTATGGTTTGTTTGTTTTCACTAATCTTAGTTTATTATTATTTATGTATCTATTTGTGTTCTAACAAAGAAGAGATAAAGGGAATGAATGCAGATGGAAGAGAGTTAGAAGGGGTTTTGTAGAACTGAGTAAGGGGAGACTGAAATCAGAATATTGCATGAAAAAAAATCTATTTTTCACAAAAGTACAACAGAGGAAAGAAGGAAAATAAGTTTAGAAAAGAAAGATGCTTTCTTCATCTAGAGAAATAGGTTGACAGTGTGTAACTTGTTTATTAAACTGACTAATGCACTGACTAGTACGGAAGCATGCATGCTTACTGATAAATAAATGTGTTATAAGAATAATAACAATCTAGAGAACATACATTTCCTCAAATAGTAAACCCAAATCAAGGATCTTTATGCTTTAGAAAACATATTCATTGTTTCTCCTTGCCCAATTCATTAATGATTAACTCCTTACTCTTTGTGTGTTTATTCTTATGAAAATACTTGTAATGACACAGTGTCTATGCCCACACACTGTCCTAATTTTACATGTTAAACATCAAGTCAGGTGAACTGAGAACATAATCTCTGATCCAGCTTCTAAATTACTGATGGAATGTTTTTTATTGTGTCTGCTTAAGTTAGGTTCCTAATTTTAGTTCAATTGACTGAAGATATAGGACTCAGGATTTTTTTTTTTTTGCTAAATCCTCCAGGAGTCTACTAATTAACATATATAAATTGAATGTTTCTGGAGTATAGATTTCATGAAGTAAGGTCTAGAGAGGCAATAAAAATCTTATCTCACATTCCTAGCTGCTGCCTACGTCTGGGATCATGTCCTTATTATTAAGAGAATTGAAGGGACAGTTCCCATGGCAACTTTTCATCCTTATGAGTCAAATGATTTATTTGTCTCACTTTCCAGGCACTCTGTAATGTCCGTGTCTGTGCAGATCTTTCTGTATTATGGGTTTCATCTGCTTATCTACGTGTCATCTCCAAGGCACTAACTTGTAGATATTCTCTTTAAATCATGTGCTTATTCCTGATGCTAGAATGACATTTGAGATACTCCTGAACTCACTAGGATCCATTGTTTGCCTCTCACATCTTCTGTTTTGCCAGCCACATCATGTCTTATATGATGATGATAGATGAGAATCTATCATATTTGTCAGCTTTCTCCTCTGAGTGGCTGATAGAAACAGTTTTGTCTTCCTTGACACAATTTGTTGACATTTAAGAGGAGATATGAATCCCTTTCCTCCTGCAACACCCATATGCTGAAATGTCCTTCCTTCTTTGTGTACCTCATGGCAGAAACAAACCTCTTGCAGGCTGACCAGTCAGCAACAATTATTAACCAGCCAGCTCAGCTCTGATGCCAGAATGAAAGCAGGACGTAACTGGTATGATAAATATTCCATATAGCCTTGTGCTGAAATTAATTATATCTGTAAACATATATATATTATACCATTATATGAATTAATATTAACTGTCTAAAGAAAATGAAAGAATATGTTTGTCTATATAATTTACTAGCAGACTACCTAGCGTTGTTTCAGAGTGGACTGATGTGATTCCTAAGAAGTCTGTTGATGGCAGGAGGTTTGGACTCACAGTGAGGCTATGACTGCTTCCCATGGGAATGAGCTAGAGAAGAAATAAATCAGATTCAGGAATAAATGTTCAAATTTTAGTACCAAATATTTCATCAGTATAAGACAGAGTTAGAAGATATTAATCCCATGCAATATTTTAATTTCAAAATAGACCCAAAATATTCTATGGGTTCCAGTTCATGGTATTAATGATGTATCTTGTGAGGCAAATGAACATAAGGTACTAAAGTGGTAAAGATCTCTAAGAAATAGTGACCTTAATAAAATTCCCCAGACCTGAGTAGTAACTGCAAATTAGATGATGGTACAAGGTACAAGAGAAATTAGCTGTACAATGTTATTCTAACAAAAAAAAATCTTTTAACTTATAGTTATTTGATTAAGCAAAGTAGATAGTAAAAGGAGTGAAATACATTGTTAAACAACAGACGTAAACCTAAACCTAAGCTTCCTGAGTATATTAGAAAATACACTCAAACCATATTATTAGTAATACTTTACTTATATGTGCACACACACACACACACACACACACACACACACACACACACATACACACACACACACACACACACACTTACTAGGATATGCATGTGTGAGTGAGTGCATGAGCTGTGGCCCATGTATGGAGGTTCCGGGACAACTTTTAGGGCTCAGGTCTCCTTTCCCACTATCTGAGACCTAGGTATCAAGCTCAGTGATCAGACTTGGTGTGAGATATAATATGTATTGAACCATTTCTCCAGCCCTCAAGTAGCTTGCCTGCCTGTTTTTCTGAAATATAGTGATAATTTTAAATATCTCATACTATTTGACCTGTAATGGTATTCAATAAATATCTATAGGATTAATATCTAAACATAAGTTATTTTTGTCTTCAGTGAAGAACTCAAGGTAAAGTGAGGTCATGAAAAAAATTCCCTTACCTGACAGTTTACATGTCAAAAGAAAAGTAAAAACAAAAATACTTTAAGATTTTGAGCTCTCCAAGCTAATTATATCAGATACTACGCTCATAAATCTGTACTTAGCTTTCAGAATAGCCTTCTTATTTTGTAGATAATTGGGCATCTTCTTGTAGCCAGCTAATATGTTGAAGAAAGGTCACCAAACTTACATTCAAATCATTGTATGTGTGTACGTGTGTATATCACTACATACACATATATTACAGATAAATATATATAAATTTAAATACACACACATATATATATTAAAAATTGATTCATTACAATACTTTAAGGGAAAACAACTAGGAAACTAGCTAACATGATCTTTTGCACTGAAAATGAATCTCTACTCTTTTATATTATGATAAATGAGAACATTCGTTTATTTATTTAAAAGACAACAAAATTATGTTGGGAGAAGCTGAGCAATTTTCAAAGGAAGATGGGGATTCTTAATAAAGAGCCATGACACATTTAGTGAGAGCTACTGATTGACAAATGAATTGGCTCTTTGCTTACTTTTTTGCCCCCCAAGGGACTTGGAAAGGACTATAGAAACCCCATGTGCCCTCTCTTGTCTCCTCAGACACATTGTTTTTAAACTGAAAAAAAATACTTTATTATTGCCATTGAATCAAATACTTCTTTACAATGAAGAATGACTGACTATTGATTGGCATCACCAACTTTCTCTTTTCTTTCTTTGAACTGAGAATTTAGATTCAAATTAGGATAGATTTTTGTCTTGAAAAATACTTAAAATTGAAAAAGCTATTTCTATCATTTTCAAAATGTAGTATTTATTCTCTTCTTAAAACCAAATATCATCATTGTATTTCAGCTTGTTTTGTATATGCACAAATAGGAATTTTATTATATATTGTCTGTTGTTATGTTTTCACATTAAGAGTTCAATATTTTTATATTTTAATATAAGAAAATATATAAACAGGTTACTGTTTTTCTCTACTTCTCACATCATCTTGGCTAAAACAGAAGATATATCTATATGATTAGTCAATAGTCAAATTTTTTACTTTTTAAACACTAAGCATTACAGAAAAGTCATCCCAAAATTTACCTCCACATGTATATCAGAATTCAGCTATTTGTTTTAATTGATATCAGTTTTCAAAATAAAAATCTGTTGTAACAGATTCATGTTTCGGCTAACTATTATTATGTCAATAACTTCAATAAGAACAATTTTTTTTAAAAAAATCTGGATGACCTTTTGGTTTTAACTCAAAAGACAGTATCCACCTACACCCTTAATAGTGTTAATATTTTGTATCTGAATTGAATTAATGACCAAGATGATGAGATTTGTATCTGGCATGTTAAACTGTTGAGTTCGCACTGGGAATGGAATCCAGACATAGAAAATGAGGTAGAAAAAGAGTATCAGTGAACAATTTCACCATTTCTTTAGACTAACTGCATATATACACCTAAATGTAAAGAAAATGACAAAAGTTCTATTTATTTTTAATATATATTAGATGCTATGACTTTTGTCTTTAAAATTAATTTCAATCATTAATCATGAAGACAATTTTTCACATATATATATATATATATTGTGATTTGAACTAAACTGGCTCATATCAATATAAAAAATTCAAAATGAGAAAAAATATTCTTAAATTGTGCCTGCCAAAAGATGGTGAAATTTCCTTATGTTTTTGTTTTGATTTGTCACTCTGTTGTGAGATGATGTTTTTGTATGTTGCCAAGACATTCCACAATATTTCAAGTCTCCTGCCTCAGGTTTCTAAGAAGGTGAAATCACAGGCACAATTTACAATGCTTGACTGAGGCTTTTAAAGCATTCCTTTGAGTACAACAGACATTTAAATCTGTGAACTAAAAACATGTAACATTTACATATATATGTACACATGAAAAATTTTAAAGTGCCTTGGCTATAAAATCAAGCAGCATGTTCCACTAAACACAGGTTTCTTCTATTCCAAATATCACTGATAAAAAAAAAAAAAAAAAAAAAAAAAACAAGATAAAAAGTACCTGATAAAATCTGACACAAAAAAAGGAAAACATACAGTTAAAAATATTTGTCCTTGCAGCAACCTGCACGATGATGTCTGAGTCCTGGCTGCTGGTTTGGGTACATGACACTTACTACAGCTGGGGTCTGTATTGATGTCTATGACCTGTGTTTCCACAGAGGGCCATGTTGACTTCTACTGTCTAGGCTGCCACCTGAGTCCATGTTTATGTCTTAAGTGGTGCTGCTGCTATTGTTATACCAATCTTAGTGGTCTGTGCTGCCACCTGAGACAACTGTAACATCCAAATGATACCACAACTAGGATCTGTGTTGATATCTGAGGCCTGTGTTACCATCAAAGGTCATACAGATATCCTTGGTCTTTTCTTCAGTTTGAAGCTATGTTGATGATGGAGCTGTCCCCTCCCTTCACAGTAAGCTACTCATGGGACAGCTGACAACGCCTTTTACCAGCTTGCTGGATAATGGTGTGAACCCAGGGAAATGAGCCCCATCCCCTCATAGGGAGGAGGGGACATCCAGTAGAGATCCAAGATGATCAACTCGGCTACTAATTAGGCCCACACTCAGCATCTTGAGTTGGCCCACCCAACATCTACCCATCTATGAGTTGCTGGAGTTTGTGAAAGCTCATTCTGTGTAACCATAACCACAGAGTCTCTATGTCTCTGAGCAACAGCAGGATATCTGAGACGAGTCTCAGTGAGGGTCCAGAATTGATGGTGTAGTAGAAGCCAGAAGCCTTGATCTAGATCAACAGCTCATTACAATGAACATTTGCAAGTAATGTGTTTTGGGCAAAAGGATATACTGTATGACATCCTGAAATGTCCAATGCCACTATGACAAAAGAACGTGTGATGGAGAGATGAGAAACAAGAATCAGGGTAGTAAAGCATGATGGAACTGGAGATTCAACAACTGTGACTGGCACAAGAAAGAGGCAGCTATGATTAATAGATCATCAGGTCATTGCCCAGAGTGGTTGGTGTAATCTCTCTCTTTCTTTCTCTCTCTCTCTCTCTCTCTCTCTCTCTCTCTCTCTCTCTCTCTCTCTCTCTCTCTTCTTTTTGTGGGTCTCTCTCTCTCTTTCTCTCTCTTTTCCTTTTGTGGGGTTACAAGGATGGAGGGAGGATATGGAAGGAATGAGAAATGAGTGGGATTGCTGTGAATGATGAGAAATTCCCAAATAATCAATAAAAATCACATTGAAAATATCCATTCTATATTTATTCCTAGTGTTCTGTCTTGCCACATGAAAGACTTTGTAAATCCGGTAACTGCTATATTAAACGAGGGAAAAATCTGAGCTAAGTCAGATTGAGAAAAATAAAAGTAGAAGAAAATTGTTTAATGTTAGTGTTGCATAACAAATCTTTTCCTAGGGAGATACAACACATGTCTTGGCTAGTCGCTTCAGATAGAGAGTCCATGATAGACCAAAGTTCAACTCAATGAAACAATGAGTACTATTTGGGTTAACTACAAGAATATGGGTGAGGAGTTACTTACAGGAGCATAAATGACTAAAAATCAGTTCCATCACCAAAGCACTCTCCAGCACAGATGAGAGCTCATAAAGCTGGGAACCTGGAGTGCACTGCATAGCCTGAGGGCATCTCAACATTCTGGAGAATGTCCTTTTCAAGTTCTCATTTAGAGGAAACCTCTTCCAGAGAACTAAGCTGGTTTCTGCTGTTTCCAGGAAACTGGTTTGGTCTCAGAGTCATCTTTGCAATTTTTATGTCCAAGAGTCTTCTGGAAGCTTAGCTTTCTTCCATCTGAAGGGGCTTCATGCAGGATGGAATATTTAAATATTGGAGGAAACTGATTTACAACATTTAGACAACTGTTGCTATGGCAAATGCCTGAGAGAAATATTAAAAGAAAGAAAGGAAGGAAGGAAGGAAGAAAGGAAAGAAGGAAGGAAGGTTTATTTTGCTGTGATTTAGAGGTCTCAGTCCTGTGGTAATATCTTCCTTGGACAAATAAAGCCTGTCTGGGAGGTCAGAGAATGGAGCTTACTACTATCTAATTATAGAGGTCTGGAGATCTCTACATACAGACCAGAAGTGATGTAGCTGGGCAGAAACAGTATATAAGCAGGGACAAACAGGAAACCACTCTCTTCTCTGCTGAGACACTTAAGAGATAAGTGTTCTGTGGCTTGTTCTTTCTCTCTGATCTCTCAGTATTTACCTTTAATATCTGACTCCAGGCCTTTTAAGACCAATCAAGAACTCCTTTTACATATAGGCACCCAACGTGCACCACCAGTCCCCTATGGTTAACTAATGGCAAGCTCCTTTCTCTGACCGCCATGCAGGCTATTTGTGCAAGAAAGATGTCACCATTCAGTCCCTTGCTGAGTGTTTTTATCACAGCAGACTGGTGCTGGCACAGAGTGTTACACAGGGCTGCAGAACTGTTCTCTTTATGATGACTATGGTACCAACAGTCAAAACAGTCAAGAGAAAAGCATTCTTCAAGTGAAGCACCCAGTAGCATAATTTATTCAAGCATACCTCATCTAAGTCTCACCAGATTCTAATAACTCCCTTGATAGAATTGCCCATCCTTGAAGTCAGAGTCCTGAGGATCCAATCAATTCTAGAACCTCAACAATTAGTAACTAAACTTCTACACACAAATCTTCAGAACATATTCAGAGACTAATTTAGAAGCATTACTACATTAATTGATAGAATTTTGGTATTTTGGTCTTAAGGAAACTATAGAATTACACTCATCATCACAACAGAATGGAGAAAGAGGAGGCTCAAAGTAGTTCAATCTATAATAAAATGTGAAGACAGGAAATATTAAGGAAAGGAAACAGGGATAGTTAATTCATCACTATATGCATAATTGAGTAGTGACTCAGTGATAGTAACAATGATAAGGCCAAAAAACTGTAAGTTTCTATTTAATTCTGATTTTTTTAAACCTAGCTAGCTAGCTATTTTCCTATTTATCTATAATATTTACATATGTATTCATATATTTACATATAATCCATTTGTTAATGCAATATGAATGTAACTCAATTTGAATATGATATATAGTTCCATTATATTGCTTGATCTTGGTGTATGATGATGTGAATTCAAACATCTCATAATTTTGCATAACATTCAGAATCCTGGACAGAGAATTATTCAAATATTGCTAAAATGTCTTTTGTTCTAAACCACAGACATCAGTCCCCCAACTCATAGCTGCAGGCAGTCAGTGATCTATTCTCCATCACTGTAATTTTATGTTTTCCACAGTGTAATATATTTGCAATCAGATAATTCAACAGTTTGAAAATGGCCTTCCATACTTAGCATACTGCATTTAAAATTTACTCATGTTGTTTTGTGTGTCAACAGTTTCCTATGTTTTAAAGATTGGGTTGTATTTCATTGTATCACAATAGATTATATAGCAACTAAAAGAAGAACATTTCCCCCCAATTTTAGTGACCAGGAAAATTCTACTATAAATACCAACAGCCTGATTTCTGTTTAAGTATATATGTTGCATTCACTGTGTGGAATTGCTCATGGTGCAAGGTTATGTGTGTATTTACTTGAGTAACACAACACTAGTCTGCTTTCCACAGTAGCTGAAATAATTGGCATTAGCAATGGGCGGATACTATATCTGCTTCATGTTCTTTGCAGCACTTGGCATTTCCATATCTTTATGTTTTAAGTGTTATATTTTAACCATTGTAAAAGTTACTATTTCTATAGCATTGTGGCTTTAAACTTACTTTCTTAAACACTAATTAGCATCGATCTAGCTGTTTATGGTCTTCAGTGAAGTGTCTTTTCACATGTATAGCATAGTTTCACCAGAGATTATCTATTCCAGATTTGGCAGATATTCTTGGATTTGTAAATTTGCATTTCACCAATTTGAGATAAACATTGTTAAATATAGTATTTTGTCTGAATATTTGTTTAATTTTTTTCCTCCAATTCCTCCTATATATTCTTCTCTGTTCATTCAAATCTGTAGCCTCTTTTTCATTCATCATTATATACATATATATATATATGTACATACATATATATTCCTGAATATATTATGTTATAACATTAATTAATAATAATCTTTTAGGTAGTTTTCTTCAAATAAGTTCTGGCTAATTTCTGTTATGTCTTCAGATTTTATTATCAAACATACAACCATTTTCCATTGTCATCTGTACTCAATTTTTGAGTGATTTGTTGACTGTAAAAGCTCTCTTATTTTTAAAGTTTGTTTTAAATTTCCAGTTCAAATATTCTATTTTCCAATTATCTATAATTCCTTTTGCTATAATAATATATGTGGTTCTGTAATGAAGTATGATTATAGTAGACGCTTAAGACTCAGAATCCTATTGACATCTCTTAACCTTCTATCTTGTATATTCTTTAAGTCTGTTAATGACTAGAGCTATGACTTGGTGTTTGTGAGGCAGGAGAGCTCTATCACTGTGATAAATCCTTAGATCCTTATTTACTTTTTCATGTCCAGTGGATTATTTTTTGTTTATTACTCATTGTCAGTCAGTATACATATGTGTGTATGTGTGTTTGGGGAGGGGAGTGATTATGCAGGCCTAAGTGTGTCTGTGGAAGTTAGAGTACATCTTGCTTTAGAAAGTTTACTGGGAAACTCAGAGGATGACTTTGAGGAAGCGTGATTCCACATAGTTTTCCTCTCTGAGTCTTATCCCGCAGTCGGAGTTCTTTGACTACAGGTCTTTGCATTGCATTTGATTTATAAGTAGGCTCTCAAAATCAAACTTGTGATACTGGGCACATGGTAAGAGTGCTTACCCAATAAACCTGCACACACACACAGCATACACATGTAGTATAAAAGACACACACACACATACATACATAAAACATACACATACATACAACACACACACACACACACACACACACACACACAGATATGAAAATAGGAACAACTTGTTGAGAAAATGTCCAGTAGAAGAGCATGAGGGAAGGTATTGAGGGGTACAGTGCTAAAAACAATTAAAAAGCATTATATAAATATATGAAACTTTCAAAAAATATTAATACATGCACATAGTTAGTATTGACTCTGAACCACCTTTCTGATCTGTTGCTTTCTGATAGTTTAGCTTTAAAATCCTTTTCCAGCAATTCTAGTGTATCTGGTATAAACCATCTAGAGTTTACTCCATGCTTGATAAAGATCCAAATGTGCTTTAGTCTTCTAAATTTTACTAGTTTATTTTTGTTGATTATTATTATTAGTCCCACAGATTACTTGTTCCTGGTGGAACACAAAACCTCCCACAGACACAGAGATGCACATTTGCTCTACACTCTGCCTCCACTACTTTTTAAACCTTCCCAGTATTCTTTGAGCTTTTGCTCATGATAGTAAATTGAAATTTTGCTATTTTCATTCTGTTGTGCACATTTTTTACTGGGACTATTTTAGTACAAAATAGAAGTTATGAACATGTGAGTATTTCTGTGGCCACACCTGATCTGTTGCCAATACTTCTTTTTGCCATAAGCATTCAGTTACTTTGATTTGTCTAGTTAGGTACTGGAAGATTCAAAAGACTTCATCTTATTAGTTTCCATGCCATGCTCACTTTCCTTCCTCTAGAGAATGGTTGGTCATGGTTTATGTATTTCTTTTCTTCTTATCTAGGAGATAAGAGATATGGAAAGAAAAATAATTCTGTAGAAAATAATTACATGATAAAATAATATTAATGATTTTTTTTTTAAAAAACAGAGCTTACCACCACATGGTAATTTCTTTTCTCTTTTATTTCTGTTTTAAATTTTATTTTCTCTACTCTTCGTTCAGTTCACATATGCATTTCAAATACCTTTACATGCCATTTCGCTTTACATGGGCTCTTTTCATTTGTTGTTTGTTTGTTTTTCATAAATTACTAACAAAAGGAGTTGCTGTACATATCCTTTCTTAATGAAAAAGGAAGCTTCCTGCACCAGTAATTTTTAAGATTCCTAGAGTCCCATGGACCATTATGAATTACAAGATACAGACACATTTATGAGGGGCAAGGGAAGAAAGCATTATTTTCAGCATTTTGGGAAAGAACATTCTGTACACCTAATTAGAGTTTCAGAATTCAATTACTGGAAAGGAAATAGAAACTCTTTTTCTTAGAAATGGCATTTGAGGTCTCTTTCATAGGAAAAAGTACAAAAAGTATCAAATGATTTAGCAAGAGATGGGGAGAAGTGGAAACAGGGAATGGGAAAATGAATTACAGAATTTTTAGGAGGTGCAATATTTCTCAAAATTTTATTTCATTTTGTTACATTTAATCTTATATTGAATAAAGAATGTATACACACAATTTATTATTTATTTATAATAAATAATAAATTGATCCAGATCAATACCAGGAAATTCAAAAATGACAACAATACATGACAAATAAATACTTGAAAATATAAAGTATGACTATCTAGCTAAATTAAAAAAAACATTAACTTTGCATAAGAAACTGTTGACTTTGAAGAAGCAATTTTACTTCAGGGTTTGAAACCTTGTCTTAGACCAGCCAAGGGAAAACAGTTATTTGCTTCTAATCACTGAGAAACTTATTTTAAAATTCATCAAACATGAAAACTTCTAAAAGTCTAAAATTCTAGAATTTCATACTCCAAGCCGATCAGTTAGTAACCTGTCAGATGCCTCTGAGTTCTGTATACAACTGCTGACCTCGTGATGAGGAGCCATTGAGTTGATTTAAACAGGATCGTGTTTTCATTTCTCTTCTGGACTTACTGTGTTAACAGGAGTAGAAGAGAATTTAATTTAAAAATGCAAAGCTCATTAAAATGCATAAAAATGATGCCACAGAAATGTTAATAACTGCAGAAATAGAAAAGCATTCATATTCTAAAAAATACTGTGGTTACAAAAATGGGACAAGAATTTGAGAGAAGGGTGAAGGACTTAGAATGCACAGAGCACAGGAATGCATTATAGGCAAGTAACTGGAACTGTTATGGAGAGGAAAGGGTTAAACATAAATTTCAGATGTTGTTGTTTAATCTGTAAAACAAGTAAATGAATAAATATGAGAAGTAATCACATTTTACAAAGGAAAGGGCGATGAAAATGGTATACTTAAAAGAACTAAACATCATAAGAAAAAGCATGGTAAAGTACAATAAAAGAAAATGAAATAATTGTAAGCTGCAAAATTTGTGAGGGCCATACCCAATAATTGTATTTCCCTTACCAAGTGTTCAGTTCTGAATTCACATACATACAAGCAAGTCTACAGGGATGGAGTCAGCAGGAGAAGTATATATGTAAAATGTTTATGAATTTGAGAGGAAATAAAGGAGTTGGCACAAAGCTTCATGGAGGAAAGGAAATGAGAAACAATGTAATTGTAGTTTGGTTTTTAAAAAATCCATAATTATTACTGCCATCCTTATTCATTTCAAGTAAACACAGCTATGGTGTTGAGAATTTTATGCTTGTAGTTTCTGATGTTCTAAGAATATACAATCACATGGCTAATACCCTGATACCCTCTTACAATCTTTTTGCCCTCTCTTGCAAAACATTTTTTGACATTTAAGTGTTGGTGTTTTTGTTTTTTGTTTTTTTTTTCAGATGTTCCATTGGGACTAGGCTCTAAAAGATGCACCAGATAAAGTTCAAGGTGCTTCCATCCTACCCAGAAATACTAGAGGCAACTACTGATTACTGAGAGTGAAAGAAATCTCTTCCCCAGGGAAAACACAACAATTGTCTACCAAATATCAGATCAGCAGCTCTGAAAACATAATATAATACTAACATTGTGCAGTCTGAGAAGGTCATATTGATTTATTCTTAAATGTATTTATGTGTATTATATATGTAACAATAAATGTGACAAGAGGCCAGGAATTTGCAAGAAAACTCTGACACATCCTGTTCATGAACCTGGATTGTAGCTCTTCAAGATGTCCTTTTTAATATTTTTAACCATTTTAAGTTCTTTAAGTTCATAGTTGGGTGATATCAAGCACATTTATAGAGCTATGTAGCCACTGCAGTGCATTTCCAGAAATATTTTTTAAAAAATTTTTATTTCAATTAGAAACAATCTTACTCACCAATCTCAGTTCCCTCTCTCTCCCATTTTTCCATGCCCCACACTGACCCCCATCCCATGCCTCTTCTGCTCAAAAAAAAAAGAAAAGAAAAGAGAAAAAGAAAAGAAAAAAGGGTAAAGCCTTCAATTAAATATCATCAAAGTCTGTCACATTATTTGGAGCAAAATCTAGGCCCTCTCCCACGTGTCTAGACTGAGAGTATCCTTTTATGGGGAGTGGATGCCTAAAGCCCATTCCTTTACTAGGTATAAATGCTGTTCCATTACCAGGGGCCCCATAGACTACCCAGGTCTCCTAACTGTCACCCATGTGCAGGGGGACTGGTTCCATCCTCTGTTGGTTTCCAAGTTGTCAGTCTGGGCTCCATGAGCTCCCTCTTGTTCAGGTGAGCTACTAAGAAAGCAGACATAGGTTCTTTCTGTGTCACTTTTTACAACTTCATGTGAGTATACAATTAAACAGGTCATTTTAAAGTTAGAAAAAAAAGAATGAATGATTAAATTAATGGAAGTTAGAAAGAAAGGCAGAAAGAGAAAAAAGAATCTGTATAAAGGAAACTTTGCAGTGAGTAAATGGAAGGGAAATATAATTACTTTATTCTCAAAAAATAAGTTAATAAACATGCACACATCAATATAAATGCAGGAAGAGATACCCCTGCTATTTTTGCAGGTGAGCTCCAGAATAAGGAGGTTAAATGTGAGTCACCATTACAGCTCTTTATGGTGTCATTTTTAGCCTGAAAGAGCCACAGCTTATATTTCTTTTCATACACAGCTGCATTGAGCCACCTGGTTCAGGACTCCAGGGAGGCTTTGTAAGCACTGGGAAAGGCAGAGATGGATGAGTACTTTGAATCCCATGATGTTGTCAGTAATTATGATACTGCACTGAGTTTTATTCATATTGCATACAACATATATCACTTTCAAAAGATAAGTATCCTAAGACACTTGCAACATTTTCTGTTGATCATGCTTTTCAAATAATTCTTAATCATTTACTGGTAACAGAATACCAACGACCTTGTCAATTTTTATTTATAAAAATTCCTAAAGTTTTGGTTATTTACTTAAATTTAGGTGTGAATAACTTTTGTTTATAACCCCTAATATAACTATATTTTACCTACAAAAACTTAGTCTTATTATATTTCAAAAAGAAAGCCTGAATTCATGCTTTTATCCTAGCAAATAAGACACACCACTAAAATTTGAACCATGAAAGCACAGTGAATTACTGCTCTCCAAATAAGGCAGCTGCTAACTTAGTTTTGAATTCAGTATTACATGTAAACCAAGGTGCAATCATGTCCAATATGGATTTTCAACAAAGTAAATGTTCACCACTGAATCAAGATTCAGCTCCATTTTAGAAATGTCGTTGGAGAGAGAAAAGAAATTGTCTGCAAATGAGCCTATTCTTGATACTGTTCTAATGAAAGGACTAAAGATAAGTCCTTCTACCTGAGATGAATACAATATATGACTATCAAGCCAATTATTGCTGCTGGAGGATTATGTCAACAAAATAGCTGAGCAGGAAGCAGTGTGATGATTTCCCCTATAAGCTTGGAGGAAATGATGAGTAATTTAAGGAACAGAATTATTTCATCTAAGAGGTTCCATGACTTTACACGCCTTGTCTAAAAGTGCTGAAAGGGAATGCACAAATGATTAATGCCATCCATTAGTGCTTAAAAAGATGGATGGTAAGAAGCCAATTTTCAGAGATGAAAATTCAGTTGATTACCTTTTCATTAGAAGGGGATGCTGACTGAAATACTCAGTATTTCTGGCACTTGAAGTAACATCTATTAAAGATATATATATATATATATATATATATATATATATATACACATATATATATATATCACACATATTATATGTGTGTGTGTGTGTGTGTGTGTGTGTGTGTGTAGCAGTATTTGATACTATTATAATACTATTTGTTCCTAGGTACCAAGGTCCACATAAATAAAGCAATGAGAAATTATAGATTCAGGAATTACAATACACTCATACATTCTGGAACATGAGCAGTGAGGATCACATTTCATAAATCTGGAAACTTGGATTTTTAATGATAAAACTCCTATTGTGTTTCTTAATATGTTATTTTTCTGTCCTTTATGTCTTCATTTCAAAAAGAGTACAATAAGCCCTGCTCAATGCTGATGATGTGGAAACCATATAATATATGATTTGAAACATTTACCAACATTCCCAGATGATGAATTCAACCTAACACTTATTTTCTGAGAAATACTGCTTTGTTTGGCTGCTGTTCTGATGAAGTATCACAATGTAAAATTCTCTTGGGTGAATTATACAGAAGGAAACTGAACTAGTATACTGGTATGGACTATAATAAGTAAAGTTGAGTAAAGACCATATATCTGACACAGATGCTAATTAGTAACAAGTTATAGATTCACACTACAGCTAGGGCCTGATGTGTAATAGAGGACTCCTGAATGTTTTGTCATGGAATAGGACATATTTCATAGAACAATTGGGCATGTCTTTCCATAGGTCCTGTTGTTGTTTTCCTTTAACAAGGTAGAATGATATAATATTATATGTTATCCTTGTGAATGGCTTTTCCAATGACTGACATGCTAAAAACACCATTAGCAAAAAACTTATATATTTATTTCTATAAGAATGCTGGTTAATGCTCATGAAACAAAACTAGAATGCTGTTTAATACTTTGTCTCATTAATTCAAGAAAAAATACTCATTGTGAAATAGATTTGCTTCATTGCAAAAGTGAGAAAGACAGAGAGAGAGAGAGAGAGAGAGAGAGAGAGAGAGAGAGAGAGAGAGGCAGCTAAAGGCTGAAAACATTTTATTTTGACTTTGTAAGGTATTTTAGACCCACCTCTATGCCTGACATTTTTTCAGATAGGAATATTTTCTTTATTTTAAATTTATAATATTATTTTTCATATTGATCCCAGTTCCCTTTCCCTCCCTGCCATGCCCCCGCAACCTCCCCTCACATCCCATCCTCCCCACTCCACAGGGAGGGTGATGCCTTCCAGGAGGGATCATAAAAATCTGTCAAGTCATTTGGAGTAGGGTCTAGACCTTCCTCCTGCCTCTATGCTAAGGGAGTATCCCTCCATGGGGAATGTGATCCAAAAGTCCTTTCGTACACCAAAAATACATACTGGTTCCACTGTCAGGGGTCCCTTAGACAGCGCAGGCCTTCTAATTGAGACCCACATTCAGGGGATCTGAGTCAGTCCAATGCTGGTTTCACAGCCATCAGTCTGGGAGTCCATGAGCTCCCCCTTGTTCAGGTCAGCTGTCTCTGTGGGTTTCTGTAGCCTAGTCTTGACCACCTTTCTTATCATTCCTCCCTCTCTGCAACTTGATACCAGGAGTTAAGCTCAGTGTTTAGTTGTGGGTGTCTGCTTCCATCAGCTACTATATGAGGGCTCTCAGATGGCATATAAGTTAGTTATCAATCTCATTATTAGGGAAAGACATATAAGGTAGCCTTTCCACTGTTGCTCCGATAGTTAGTTGGCGTCAGTCTTGTAGGTCTCTGGACATTTCTCTAGAGTCACTTTTCTCTTCAAACCTATAGTGGATCCCTTGACTATGTATATGAGAGTGAATGAAAAAAGAGATACCATAACAGATAGGAATATTTTTGACTGAGATGAATGATGTGGCAGCAAATACAACTGGTGTCCAATCCCTGCTTCTCTGGGAAGCTGATTTTGGAAGTCATCTGAAGCGTGTCATATCCAATTACTATTCATGTTACACCTCAATCTGTGCTTTTCATCCCTCGTGGTACATCCAATTAGAGATGAAGCATTGCAGCAGCATAGCAGCACTGAGGCGGCTGCCACTGGACACTGCACTGGATAGTGTCACAGTGATTGTATGATGTACAGATAAAGACAGAGTTATGCACACAGGGCATACTCAAACTTCCATATCTAGCCTGAAGTTACTCCAGTCAATTTTCTACTCTGAGAGACAACCAAACTTTAATGTAGCTTCTGGTGGCCTAAAACCATATTCCAGCTCAGTCTACCATTAGGAGGCCTGAGTAGGTACAGAATTGCAGTGGAAGCTGCTGTTTGTCCAAGCAAGAGTCTAAGTCAGGGGCCTGTTAGCTCTCCTTCTTAGAGAATTCCTGATCAAAGGAATTATAGTCAATACTATTTCTTTTCTCCTTTTCAAACAAATACATTATCTATAAATCCAGAAATGTTTGCATTTAATTCTTTTGTAGATAAATCCCCTCACTTTGATAATTGCAATCTAAAAAGAAAAGGAAAAACGCAGTGATTTAGCTTTTGTGATTTTTCCATGTGTATCTTACTCTTTCCTACTTCCTAGTCCCTCTTTCCCACTTCCTGGTCCCTCACTTGCCTTATAACAGTCCATCTCACTAGAATAGGGCTCTTTTCTTAACTGATTTCATTATGGAATAAATACTATTTTCATTGCCTATTCTGCCTGTCTTTGATAAACTCATATTCAATTTTATTCTCCTTTATCCAGAGTTTAATCTACGAAGGTAGAATTTTGAAAGCTTTAATATCCCAGCCATTCCTTTGCCTCTACATCCTCTAGACAATATTATTGAATCCCATGTCATCATGAGACAAGTATTGTATACAAAAGTCCTTGACTCTCAGAAGGGATCCTGTCTAGCCTAAGGCCTCTTTGGTTTTCTAAATGTGTCTTGGAATAGAAAAACAGAGACAAAAATGAAAATTTCAAGACCTATTTTTGACAACAAGACTAGAAATCAAACTTCCCTTACACAGATATTTCAAGAAAGAGATTTGGACATATGCCATAAGTTTATGTGACATGAAAGACGGAGACTATTACATTAAAGAAAAGAAGAAAACACTGTCAAAGATATCTGGTAACAAAAAGTAAGTAGTTTTATTTTTATTGTTGTTGTTTTGGTTTGGTTTGGTTTTTTGTTTGGTTTTTTGAATATGTAGATATACCAAGTAAATTTCTTTGTAAATGTTTCATGACAATTTAAGAAGGAAAACATTCACTTTAATTCATACAATGTACTATGGTGAAAAAACCACATAAGGAATTTAAATATGGTACATTTGTATGGTCCTATACTCCATAACCAAACATAAATCAAACATATATGTGCATGCTTAGTCTCAAATGCAGCATCTAGCATTTGTTATTTTAATTGAAAATACTTTTTTTCATGCGCTATGTTCTAATCACATTTTCCTTCTCGTAACTCCAAGTATGGAATTTTTAAATTATTAAGTTATTTCTTCTGAATGGTGAGCCTCCAGAAAGCTTTCTTTCATTTCTCATGCTCTTCATTGCTGTTCCACTTTTCTTGTTTGTTTTTGTTGTTGTTATTATTATTGGTGTGTGTGTGTGTGTGTGTGTGTGTGTGTGTGTGTGTGTGTGTGTGCGCGCGCATATGCCTAATTTCTTTCATACTATTTTCATCCCTCGGGAGGAAAACACACAAGCTTCAAGATTATCTGTGTGTAGTATCAAAAGACATGACATGACTAACATAAGCAATATTTAAAATGTGTAAATCACTTTGAGTGAAGCATAGTTCTCAGGAAAGAAGAAACGTATATATATATAGTTTCCCAATAGAGAACTTTGAACATATATAGTGTGTTATTTGCTTATTCTGGCACTTCAAAAATGTTGTCAGTCACCTCAGGAATATTCGGATATTTATCATCTTTCTAGAAAAATATCTAATTTCAATATTCACTGAAAAAAAGGTCTTACTATAAATTTTATTTATGTTTAAATAAAAATACTATTGGAGCTGGAGAGATGCTCATTTGTTAAAACCATGTACCAATGTTGCACAGAACCTGAGTTTTGTTCCCAGCACTCCTGTCTGGTGGCTCCCAAATTCTTGTAACTTAACTGCAGAGTACCTGATGCCTTCTTCTGAACTAAGTGTTCAGAAGAAGAATGAGTTCTTCTGCACTCATTCCTACATACTGATGTATATACACATAATAAAGTTATATCTTTAATAAAAGTATTCATTTCAACCTTCTGGTTGTGTGTTTTCCCTCATTAATAAGCATTTACTGAAATTCTAGAACAGAGAAATACTATTTGAGGCAAAAACTTTTTGAGATTAGCAAAGCGTATAGTGAACTTCAAACCTTTCCTACAGTGCTTCACTTGCTAAATTTGGCCAGAGAACCAGGGTGGCAGGAAAGGGGAAGCTAGGTAACCAATAGGCAAGAGAGAAGGCTTTCACAATTTCTAAGTTAATTTAAAGATTCTCACTTAGGTGTTCAGAGGACTACGATTAATAAGACAGTATCCCCATCATTTACATGTTGCTCAAAAGCTCATAGGTAATAGTTGCATTTTGAGATAAGGGTTTGTACTGCCTAGCTTTTAAACTGTTTAGGTTGTGAAATAATATTTGCCTTTTTTTCCTAAACCTCTACTGATGGAAATAGGAGGCCATGAAATAAAAGTCCTGCTTCTTTCAGGTAACCGTAAGAAAACATATCTTGTGGCTCTGCACTCTTCACTTCTTGGGAACTAGCCTTTGTGGATATGATACCTCATCTTACTGCAGAAGACAAAGTTCTCAAAATTATGTCAATGACAAAATGTTTTCCTTAAAGGTCATGACATAACTAGAGAGCTGCCAAAATGCTTTTTTAGTATTCTTCACTGGAGATAGGTAATTTACACACCTGTATCAGGTCCTGTGGGGACTTAAAATTTGACAGAATCCCGAGAAGACAACATAGGAGAAAAGAAAAATTTTAAGAGGCCTTATTTAGAAAGCATAACTCAAATAAGCTACAGTTTAAAGCTCCTCAGTTTTGACATCGTTGAAATAGAACCAGATTCATTGCTTTGTTCTTGTTTGTTTAATAGATCTCTCTCTTTCTCTCTCTCGTTCTTTTTTTTTATCCTGAGCAATGCTACCATGATCCCAAATGACTCAACAGCAAGAAATATTTCAAAGCTAAGAATAAGAAGAAGCCATAAAGAATTCAGCTTAATTGTCTTCACAAATCTAATCTGACGGTTCTCATAATGCCTTCTTCCCTGGGTGCCTCTGTTTCAGACCTTTTGTGTCATGAGAAGAACAATTAACACAGACTTTAGAGTGCAGGTTATATATTGGAAATGAGACTTTCCCATTCTTGCAGGAGCTCAGAGAAAACAAAATTAGATGTTGATGTAGAGATTTTCTGCAATAACCAGGTATCATCACCTGTTATGAGCCCATTTGAAAGCTGATGTTTTTCTCTTGAGGTTTTATCATAAAAATTGAGCCAAGATCATGACACTGAGGGGAAAAAAGGAAGTGATTTTTTGACTACTTGACTTTCAGCAGTGGCTCAAATGACTGTTTTAATGAGCATTTAAGGGAGGGACTGAAAGTAGCTGGGGGAAAGTAGTCAAGGCAGATTGCCCCCAAGGGATTTAGAAAATAGCTTTGACTAAAGTGCATGCTGCAGAATAATAAGTCCTTGAAATGTTACTAAATTGAAAACAGAAAATGATTAGCTGTGTTTGGGAAAATGGACACTTAAGTAAAACAAGACTTATTCTGCTTTATATTTCTTATAATATTAAAAAGAATTCACTATTTCTTGCCAGATTTTCTTAAATCATACCATCTATCATAAGCCTCGGGGCTTTTATCTTTCTCTATTGCTGGAAACCTTTTCTTTCCTTCTTACTCCATGTCTGGCTGTGGGACTGGGTGGCTGGCCCCTGAAGTCCTCTTCCTTCCTTTCTCATTCCTAGATATTTGTTCCTTCCAGATTTCTCCTCATATTTATATTCTCTTCCTGCCAGCCCCTGGCCTACTACTCCCTCCTGCCTCCATATTGGCCCTTTAGGTCTTTATTAGGCAATCAGGTGTTTTAGACAGGCACAGTACACACAGCTTCACAGAATTAAACAAATGCAACATAAACAAAAGTAACACATCTTAAAATAGTATTCACTGACATGTATCCAATTATTTTTGGGGGGGCATAACCAGGTTCAAGATGGCAGTCAGTATACGACTCAAATTTAATGTTCTATCTCTTAGTACCTTACCTGTCCCTTCTTCCACATTCGTGTTCACTTCAGAATTTTGCAAGCACATGCATGTCATGAGATGTTGTCATAAAGAAATATCACAGAAGATTAGAAATATCAGTGTTTCCCAACCTTCCTAATGCTGTGAACTTTTAAAACAATTAGTCATGTTGTGGTGACCCCAACCATATTTTTTGTTGCTATTCATAACTGTAATTTCGTGACTGTTAATATCCATAATGTAAATATTGGATATGCAGTATATATGATATAAGACCCCTGTAAAAGGATTGTTTGACCCCAAAAAGTATAGTAACCTACAGTTTGAGAATCACTGAGAGATGCTCCGAATTACATCTTCTTGAAGTTAATTGGAAAAGAGAGGGGATTGCGAGTAACTTAGACATAGAAATTATCGCCTTCTTGAATAGCCATTGCACTTACTTGTTTCTTGAATATTGTGTTTCCTTTTTCTCTGCTCCATGCTTCAAGAACCAGACAGGAAAGACACTGTGTATATAGAATTTTGATGTCTTACCACTTTTAAACAGAAGAGAACATTCTAAATTATATCAAATATATATATATATATATAAATATATCTCGATAGTTTGCAATATAATTATCACATTAACAAGTTTTTGTTTAATTAAGAATATGAAATAATAAAATAATAAAGCAAAAAGTATAGACAGTTTAAGAATCCCAAAGCTGAAAGTCCAACCCTGTGTTAAAATCTAGCAAATATAGATGTTCCAATTATGAACATACCAACATTTTATTTGTCCAGTGAATTTATACTAGTATTTTGATTGCTGTCTTATTCAACTGCTCCCTTTTCTTCCAACTTGTTCCTATTTATCAGAACAAATAAAAAAAGAATAACAGAAAGTCACTGCGGGAAAATAACACTTCATTGAATAGTCCAAGATGGGTAGCTGGTCCAGGAACAAAGTAGTCGTTTACAGAGCACGCCATCCTGATGGCTATCTTGTATGGTATCTTGCAGAGAGCAGATAATATCCCAGCTTGCCATGGAGACAGAGAACTAAAAGGCCAAAACAGAGACCTCAGAAAGGAGCTGAGTTATTGATTTTGCTTTTCTAAGAAAAAAGATGGTTTCAGTTTTATGTCCACTTAACTTATAAACTCCAAAAAGGAAGTAGGTACTGTGTCAAGCATTCCTAAGACAATACATGCAGATCTGCATGTAATAGAGTCCAAAGGGATAGAATCTGCCTGTCCTGATTTCATGTTGAATACTTTGCATGACTTTAAGAATACATTGAAGGGTCTGCGAAGATGGCCCAATCAATGAGGTGCATGCCAAGCAAGCTTAAGGATCTAAATTTTGATCTCCAGTATCCACCTAAAAATCTTGTTGTGGTGGCAATTTTATAGTTGTAGTTCTGGGAGGGCATAAAAACAGGATAATACTTAAGGTTTGCTGGCCAAACAATATAACTGGATTGGTGGGATATAGGATTCATAATCTGATCATTTTGCAAGATCCTTATAAGAACCAAAACACTTGCTGAAAGGAGTTTGGAATGAGTTATGGAAATGTGGACACTTGTATGCATGAGAGTAAAATCAAGCTTTTGTCTTACACCATATAAAATAAATCTCAAAAGGCCTGGGCACATGAATATAAACATTTAAATTGTTAAAATTCCTAGAAGACCATTCAGGTAAAATGTTCTTTAATATAGGTCTTGTTCAATATTACCTTACATAAAACATCATAAGCAGGAAACATAAAATACTACAACTAATAATAATAAAAATAATTAATAATAATAAAGGTTTCTTCACTGGAGGCTAACAAAAAAGATGCTTCAGTGGATAAAAGTGGCTCCAAGTTCAATGGCCTGAGTTTGATTTCAGAAATTTGGGTAGTTGAAAGAAAGAAACAAGTCTCAATAGATAACCCTTCTCTTCTAAATATGTACTACTGTTTATGCCCAAACTCTACTCACAAATAAGTAACTAAATACTTATGAAACTTTTCTATACAGCAAAATGTGACAAATAAAATAAAATGGTCACCTACATATTGGGAGAAAATCTTGCACACCATAAATCTGAAAGGGGGTTTACTTTTATAATATTAAAAACTCACAGAAGTATAATGAATATCAAAGTACATATTAGTATTCAGTGACAAAATTAACAATGGATAAAGTACTTTACCCAAGAAGAAAAAAATAATCAAACAAACAAACAAACAGAAAATGAAGAAACCAGCAGAATCAATTAAACTAAGCCATCAGGTACATAAAGAGATGATTAACATGATTAACTGTTAGAGATTGCAAATCAAAGCCATAGTAGTGGTATATCACTTCACAGAAGATGGTGACATAGAGAAGATGCAGAGAATTGAGAGAGAATGTTGGTGGGTTGAAGATAAAACACAGTGGTAGTGTCTACTCATCATGTTTAAGGCCCTGGGTTTAATCCTCATTGGTGCAAAAAGTAAATGAAAAAGAAATTAAAAGAAAGAGAACGAGTGTTGATGAACGTATGTGAGTGGAAGACCTTTCACATTTGCAGTGGAAATACAAATTAATACAATTACAGAATCAAAAGGAGTATGGATATTCCTCAAAAGTTATGTGATTCCAAAATTTTATTTCTTAATATTTATTCCAAATAAAGGAATTCAGAATTTTAGAAATAAATCTACCCTCTATTTTTATTGACACAAAATTCAGTGCAGTGAAGATATGAAAAAAAGCAATATGACAGTCTATTAATGAGTAGGAGGAAAAGAAAATACACATGTTTGTTAATATACATACACCATAGTATGTATATTATGTATAGGTGAAATGAGATATTATTAAAACATAAAAAATTAGGAAAGTATTCTATTTACAACACTGTGAATGAGCATGGAAGAAATTATTTTAAGTTATTAAGCCAAATACAGAAGTATAAATATTTCTGCCTTAATTTACATGTGAAAAATTTAAAATATCAAAGCAGAATGAAAAAATTATTTTCAAAGTGTTTGAGTGATGGTGGAAGAAATAATAATGTGTTAGTCAGAGAGTAGCCAATTTTGATTTTAGGATTAAAATCTTCAGTGTTAATATCTAGCAGATAATGGGTATATTAATTTGATAGTGACAATCATAATATATTAAGTAATATCATTTTATACATAGACTGTGATATTTTATGTTTCAATTAAATATTTTAAGAAAAAAATAAAATAAATATTCACTGAAATGTTCAGGAGTAGAAGGAAGAGGAAAATAAGTTGAAAGGATTAAAAGGGGAGTCAAAGGAGTGAAACAATTTTCAAAGCTGGCTTCAAATATATAGATATATGTCATAAATCAAGAGGTATAAGAATCCTTCCAAAACAAAATAAACTATGCCATAAACTCTAAAACTATTCAGATTTCTAGATCCATCTTAGATATTTGACTTCAAGAAGAATAAGATAACAAATGTGTCTGGCTTTATGACACCATAGCCTTAATTGCTACAATCAGCAAAACTAATACATAGATTCCTATATCAGGATTATTACCCTCTTTGAAATTATCACAGTGCTGCCATTGGATCACAGGATTTCATTCAGGGACCAGCAGAGGGAGTATGCTAATTAAAACTATGTATATTTACATCATTGTGTTTAGGACTGACCCAGAACCTTGAATGTGTTAGTTAGGAGAACTGGGCAGTGTATGGAGTCTCTAGTAATGGATCAGTATTTATCCCTAGTATAAGAATGGATTTTGGGAGCCCATCCCACATACAGGGCCACTTTCTCAGCCTAGACACATGGGGGAGGGCCTAGGGTATGCCCCAAATGATATGACTTTGAAGACTCCCGATGGAAGACTTTACCCTCCCTGAGGAGCAGCTGGAGTTTGGTGGGAGTGATAGGAGAGGGTGAGGGGTGAGTGAACTGGGATTGACATGTTAAACAACCTTGTTTCAAATTTAAATAAAAAAATGAAACAACAACAATAACAAAACCGAATACTGCATAGCTGATGAAATCTTTGGTTTTCCCAATTGGCAAAGTCTTAGAAAATTTAATAGTCTTAGTAAAAATCAAAGAGACTCTTCGCTGTCTGGGTTGCTATTAAATGAAGAGAAGCTTGCACTAACACTGATTTGACACTGCTGTGGAAGCCAGGAAATCTAAAATCAAAGTGTCAATCAATTTGATTGCATGACATTTTTTGCAAGAAGATATTAACAAATGTCCAGCTATGCCAAATAAGAACCAATGATAGAGCCAAGGAACAGTGTTACTCTGCTTGTTAACATGGCAGAGAAAGATCTTCTGTCTCTGGTGTTTGTGTGTGTCCGCATGTATGTGCAGGTATGCATGACTATGCATGTAGACACCACAGTTAGTTGTGTATCATTTCCAACGCCTCTTTTCTTCTCTGTGATAATGTCTCTCACTAAATCCTGATCTCACCCATTGGCTACACTGGCTTGCCAGTGAGCCCTCAGGTGTAGTGGGATATTCACTGTGTCTGCTTCTGTGGCACTCACTCTGTAGACCAGGCTGGCCTCGAACTCTGGCTCCACCCCTCAATGGTGTGGTCAGTGCCACAGAAGCAGACACAGTGAATATCCCACTACACTCAGGCTCCTCCTAGCTCTGACTCATGAAACTAGGATTATAAGCATGTTTTGACCATGTTGAGACTCTTTAATCAGGTCCTCAGGCATTTTCAGAAAGCACTCTAAACATGGATGCAGATTGCCAGCCCTTATGACTCTTTTATAAGACTATTATATAAGACTATTATAACCTCTTGTAAGCATTATGGTGATTCTAAACTCATGGTCTATTTTTCTCTCTAAATCCATATTTTCAGATGCTATCACATTTGGTTCTAAGGCAATTTGTAGAAAGGAGTAAAAAAAGGTTAATTTTTTATTGTGAATGAAATCTTTGAATCCCTTTTTAATTCTTCTATATCCCATGTGTTTGTTAATTGGCTTAGATTAACAGTAAGCATATTATTAATATAAATTTTGTCTTTATTTGTTTGCTATAAATTTAACAAATATTTATGAAAATAATCACTAAATTTATTCCTTTCTTCTAGGTATGATTCACTCTAATGTGTAGCTTCTGAACAAGCAATATCGACTGTACATAGAAGAAGGCATAAAAGATGGTCATCATAAGTAGTGTCTTAACTATATTGCTATTATCGGAATTAATCACGCTTTCTCCCCTAATGACAAGCTCATCACATAAAGTATGACTTCACTAATTGCATGTCTTTTTGAGTAGATTTCAACAAGGATATTTGATTCCACAATGGTCTGCTAGGCAAATGACCATAACATGTAGTGATATCATGAAAGCCTTGATTTTCAAACTATTATGCCTACTATTAGTCTGATGAAAGAACAGTTGCTTAGTTATATCCATTTCTTAAGAATAAAATCTAATTCGTGACACATAGGAACTATTTAGTCAACTTAGCTAAACATTTTCTTAGAAAACAGCATCAGTGAATAAACAAGTGAAGTGCTATCCTAATATGAGCCATTGTGATCATCTCCTTTGAGTAATGAATGAATTTGGAATGCATTAATAAATGAATAAACATTGAATGTTTGCAAACATCTTCCCTTTGTAACTTGACAAGTGTCTAGAGAGCAGCTATTGTGATGTTGATGATGCCTCAGCCTGTCATTTATCACCAACTAAGCAGGACTTCACAGTGATTCAACATTCTTAATTCTGTAAGAGAAAAAGCATATTAGGGGAAAAATCATGTTTTTCTTAATTTAGTTTAAACATAGTTAAGTCATGTACCATAAAGTACTACAAATAATTTCTTTATAATACAGATTATGTTCTGTCAGTTGACATATACCTTAGAGTTCAGACAACATAATACATCACATCTCATGTATTCAGAAATGCGATAACAACCACTGCCAGTGTCTTTACTTGGTGCTTTATTCCATATAAAATTCAGGTTACCTGAATTAGCACATCTTTATTTTAAAAATAATTTTGAGATGTGAATTAATATTCTTAAGCATTTCATTTCATTGTATTTTAGGCTAGCTAATTATCTGGGAACTAATCAATAATTATCTCACATTATGTTCATATCCAACTAAATTTACTTCTTTTCTAAGGAGCCATAAATAAATACTACATAATTTATGTATACACAAATGTCTTCCCTTTCCTTCTACATTGCTGTAGGTTAAAAGGAAAATGTGTTTTATAGAAAAATAGGATTTATATCAGTAAGATAAAAAAACAAATTCTTATGTTAATAATTTTAAGCAATTAAATTTATTTTGCTTAGTTTTTGTTGTTTTGTTACTTAATGTCTTGGTGATAATGAACCAGTAAGAGCATGAAAGTGGTATTTTGGAGCCTAGAATGTCTAAGGAAAGACAGTCTTAGAATCAGTAGAGCATGGACAGAGCTCCACTGTCTCACTGATGTTCTTGGTTGATTTTATGATGGTGAATGTTGCAATTTTAGAAAACTGCAAAACTAGATAATTTCTTTGATACCATCCCATTTTATCAAGCCTTTACCCACTATCCTATGAACTTCTAATGGACTCCATTACTGGGTTAATCTCTCAACTGTTGAACGAAATGACAGAGCTGGGGCAGTTAGAGGGCTCTCTGTCTCCACCAAGCCTCTTACTATCCAATCGGTCAGGCCATAGTATCAGTAAAGGAAATTGTAGGTTAATATTACTTGTCACACTTGCTAAGAGTCTACTTGGTGAGAACTTGTTGAAAATAAAAGTGAATTTAGAAGCAAGATTTCCTCAGGAAATGTATTCCAAATGTGAAGTCTTTGTAACTGATTTACATGGAACAAAAGCAGCGAGAACACAGGGATGGATCAGAGAACTCAGTGTAATTAAACTGGAAATATCCCAGTGCGGTGTATCCATAGAGAGTTTTCCATCCCAGATTAAGTACAGCACAACTGATTAGTTTAGCAACGCTAAAAGGAAAAATTATCTCCTTCACTTTATTTGGGGAAACATCAGCTTAATAGAACATGCAAGCCTCAAAAAAGAAAAGAAAAAAAAAATGTCAGGAGGTCAAATAGAAACATAATAACTGCACATGTTAAATGCAAATAAAGTATTAACATAGATAGCTATAGTGTTGCCACAAAAAAGGCTTGTCTTATTCCACTAATATAGGCAGTGGAATGCTGAGATCAGCACAAGATGGTACACCTATGACCTGTAAACGGCCAAGTTGGGAGGAAGGTCTTAAACCTGGAACTTTATAGTGAATAGATACAGTTCATGAGCCACTTTAAAATCTGTATGCAATTCCACTGATGGTCTTGCTTAGAGTTACCTTGGGTCACTTTCCTTCTTACTGCTAAACAAATAATACAATTAATAAAAATAGTAATCCCTAAATAAACTCCAGAATTGAAAGTTTGCAGAGCAGTTTTTAATAGAACAAAGAGGACATGCATGTTGCTATATTATTTTAATGTTTATGGATAATGTTTAGCAATTGCCTATTCAAGTCCCTAGTCCAGCTGAGACAGGAGAATTAATAATATGTACATTGTAGAACAAATCTTTCTGTAGTCACTTGTGAGGTTGTGTTTAATTCAAATTTTATGTAAAGAAACTATAAGGATTTTTAACATTGCAGACTTTAGCTTAGGGAGAATCATAGAATGAAACAGTAAGTGGTAAAATCATATAGTATAAAGTTTTAGAGGGAAGGTTCTATAAGAACAAAGCACCGAATAAACAGAAAACCTCATTCATGAATGTAGATCTCAAGTGAACAGTCTTGATTGCTCATACTCTAGTAAAGTGGTTGGGAAACGCTATGATAGATTGGCTTGTTACTTTGGTTAGTTTAAAATTTAAAATGTGATTGATAACTGCCTTAAAATTCACATGGCCAAGACCAATCTTTGAAAAATTTCCTCACAGATTTAAGGACAAAGGTACTTTGCAGAAGGAACAATTGGCCCCTCCACAAAGAAAATGCAAATCTCATCAGCAATAAATTACTAAATTTATCCCTAGAATTCATTTGGGCTCATTTCACAGCTATATTTCAGTACAAACTCTTCCTTTTATGGAAAGAGCATACCAATAAATTTATGACAGAGAACCTTGTAGGTAGGCTCATTGTAAATTCACTTGGCTAAATCTTGAACCAGTAAGTTAATTAGAATTTGTTTATTGTGTTAGTGTGATTGATAACTAGAGGAATGTTCATTTTGGGCACTGTTAAGAAACAAAAATGGTGCTGGGTGGCACATACCTTTAATCTCAGAACTTGGGAGGAAGAGGCCTGCAGATCTCTGATTTCTGTGAGTTCAACACCAGCCTGGTTTACGAGAGCTAATTCCAGGCCAGCCTCCAAAGCCACAGAGAAACCCTGGCTCAAAAAACCAAACAAAAAGAAAGAAAGAAAACAAAGAAACCAAAATGGCCCACGGGAATCACATTCACAGCACAAATGAAAGATCTTTAACCCTCTCTAGGTAAAATGTACATAATACCAAGTTTTTTTTTTCTGCTTTAACATTCCATTTTTATTTCACTTTTTTTATTTTATTTTATTTTATTTTTATTTTATTTTATTTTTATTTCACTTAATGAGCAAAAGTATAGCTAATTTTCATTGTATATGAGTCCTATATCAGAAAATGTGTCTACTTTCCTAAGGTTTTTAACACCTAGTCAATATTCAATGTGTGTTCTTTCTTCTTTAAAGATTTAATAGTGTTTCTAAAAATGTGACTTTCTAGATTTACATGCTCTTATTTAAGATTAAGGATGTCATATTCTAAATAATCATCTGATTTTGCACCTTATTTATGGGCAAATTTGATATTCTTATGTGTTTTTTCTTGGTAATTTCAGTGTTTGAATTGGTACAAAGCACAGTGTTGAAATGCTGTCTTCCACGGTGCAGGAAGTCTATGATGTATATTGTAAAAGAATGCACACTAGATAACACTCATTCACACACAAATCATAGTACTTATAATTAAAAGGTCAGAGAAGTCAATTGAAAATATGGATATACTTACATAGAATTCTTCCTAGTCCACTATAAGAAGTGCCAAAATATGTATAATATACTTATGCTATGTAAAAGATACAAAATCAGTACTTTTTGTGTCTATTTATAGCAGGTAAATAATTGTGTAGCCGTGTTTCAGAGGAAAAAAAATCCATCTTGCTTGGAAGTTGGATAAGACACAGGATGTTCTAAAATGAGGTGAAAGTTTCTATCCTGTAGGAAAGATGAAGAAGTAAACAAATCAGAAGCTGCAGAAAACTCCCAAAGTTTGTTAGCTGCAATAGGCCTTTCCCTCCCCAAGCTTTTATGAGCAGTGATAACAGAAGAGCCAAATGATCTGGAAGAGGCAGAGGTCAGTCAAACTTTTTAAAAAGGTGTTCTCCAACAGGTTGTACTGGCTGGACATCCTGTAGTGTGAACCAGGCTTTCAGTTTTTCTGAGAGTCACCACACATGCTAGAGTGCGCTTTCAATTACGCACTTTCAATAACTTATATTTCAGTTATTCTAGCCTGCACATGACCTCTCATGGACATTCCTGTAAGCAACTCTAGTAAATACATTGTTTCACCAAAGCAGATTTCTTTGTCTCCCTTCCAAAGACCTGTTGCCAAGTAGTTTTTATTCACATCTTCTCAGAAATAGACATGTCATAAGAGAACATATCATAGCAGAAGACTCGGGAAGAAGAAAATAATTAAACGTTGCAAATGTTACACAGAAAATAAATCAAAAACTCCAGAACCAGATGTTACATAGAAAATGTGTTAAATGGAAGAATAGGGCTCAGTATTGATGAAACACAAGGACAGTTTTGGCAAATGAACACTTATAGTGAATATAATAAATTAGTCCAAACAAAAATTGTGACTTGTTTGCCTTTTTTCCCTCCAAGAGCAACACAATATTAACTAATTTACCGCTTTTTATAATATTTTCAAACATGATAACTATATATCATGAACATATTGTGTTTTCTGTATACAATAAATGTCTATAATCTGTCCTACACCAAATCGCCATTGTGCTTTCTGTCTCACTTTCTCTGATATCTTCATTGCTTTCTAACCTCTTTGAAAATAGTTTGCAGGTGACAAATATGTTTTTGTCTATCTGGAATGATGGTCTTTTATGTATTTTTATAGTCTAGAAGACTAGAATATTTATTAATGTAGATATTTTTACTACCTGGTTAATGTCCAAATATTCATTCATCATCTGAGTGGGATGTGTAGAAAAATTCAGGAAGAAATAAAAAAAAATCACAGTAATGTATTAGGGATTCTAATGATGTGAAGACTAACAGTGATTAGAGAACCAGTTGGGGAGAGAAAAGTTTATTATGCTTGCACACTGTACTACAGCATTGCTGTTTATCACTGAAAGAAAATAGGACAGGGACTCAAACAGGGTGGGATCTTGTAGGCAGAAGATTATGCAGAGGCCATGGAGGAGAGCTGCTTGCTGTCTTCCCATGGCTTACTCAGCTCATCTTATTATATAACCCAGAACCATCAGCCCACAGATACCATCACCCACCATGGTCTGTGCAATCTCTCATTTATCATGAAATGAGAAAATGCCTTACAGCTGGAACTCAAGGAGGCATTGCCTCAGCTGAGGCTCCTTTGTATAATTACTCTAGCTTTTGTAAAGTTGACACACAATACTAGCCACTACAATCTAATTACTAGCATCAATGATGGATATTATCAACAGGTAATTAATAAATATACATTAGTTATTCTATTTCCTAAAGTCTTAGTTCTCTTTTCTTGGAAATGGAAATAAAATTTCTCTCCTACATTACTGTACTGATCAACAATGAAAATTGAGATCTTACGGTATAAATCAGGAGTGTACACACATCTTACTTATTTTCTCATTCAATCTATTGTTCATTTTTTATGCCTTCTATTTTTACTTTCACAATCATTTCATCCTGTCAATATTATCTCTGTTTGGTTAATGAGATTTTATAACATCCAGAAAGGAAAGTAGAGAAACAAACAAACAAACAACAAAAACAGTTCTACATCTAAATATTCTTGTGTATTTTACTGGTTGGAACATTTGGTATTATGTAATACTGTTTCATTTACATCATTTGCTTATTAAAATTTATTATATTAAGCATACCTAATGGTGGCTCCAATATCACCACCATCATCAACATCAGCATCAACACCAGTAGCAGTAACACCATTTGAATGACAAATTTTGTAGTAGTCATTAGAACTAGCAACTCTCTGGCCTTATGTAAGTTTCTCCTTAAAATCATTGTGAACATGAAGCAAATTTGATTACTTCATTTTGGAAACATTAGAAGGAAGAATAATTTGAGAGTGGAACAGGAAAGAAGAGGAGAAGGGCAGAGGGAGGGAGAAAGACATCTTTATTTCTAAATAAATTTTGATTGAAGACTGAAAACAAATCTTGTTCATCAAATGTCAATGCCATTAGAAGAACTTCATCTTTAAGAAATGGGAAAATATCCCAAAACTGGTTAGTTCAAGAATATTGCTCAGTGGCACTGGATTGAAAGTCAGAAAGTCAAAAGAAGAACATATGTCGGTATTAACAAGTTAAGACTGGAAATCATAACTCTTCAAAGTTGGTATAATTTACTGCTGATATAAATGCAAAATCTAAAAACACATACAAAACTGGAATTTATGTAGGCAGTTTTCCATAGATATAACAAATCCTTAAAATAGCCTACAAGAAAGAGGTGAGTTCATTTTGGCTAGATATTCTGAAGCTGATGAATTGACTCTGTTCATATTACACATATGGAATGGCAGCAGAAGACTTGTGTAACAGATTAAAATCACCATTCCATGGCCAACCTTTTAGAGAATAAGGAAAACAAGGTACCCAGTAATTCACAAAGATCCACAAGCTACAAACAGTATTGCATTGGGTTTAAGCCTTTCATATACCAATCTCCATGGGAAGTATTATCAGTTCCAACTATTCACGTGCTATATTGGTGCTGAGCTTATAGGTTCAACCTAGCTGGGTGTTGAATTATTAATAAAAAAAAAAAGCAAAAACCAACACAAATAAAAGAAAATGGAGCCTTTGGGGGGAATGACTAAAAAGCAATCTCTAGAGCCTAAACTGAAATTTCTAAACTGCATATAAAAAAACAACAACAACAAAACAAAACAAAAACTTTGGATAGTTAGTAGACACTGATGTCTACTAACTATCCAAAGTGAAAGGCATTCATGAATCTGTAGTTGGGATAGACCAAGTGACTATGCTTATGCTATATTTTGCTTGTTTGTAAGTAGGATTACATAATTGATTTGAAAGTTGGAAAATGGCTGAGCCTAGAGAATTTTTGCACTAAATGGGGCACTAACACTATATGTTTTTCATTTTTAGTTGTCATAGGAACTGAATGCAGGGGAGCCCCGTAACCATTCAGCCCACCTGGAGGCTGCCAGAATTCTGGCACCACATTAAACCATGGAGGGGGTAGGTGTGAGTCTGTTTCAAGCCTGCCTTCAGGTGACCTGTTCAGAGAGTCCTGAGGACTGAGAACTGAGTACTGCATGCAGGGGAGCCTGACCTAGTGGTCTGTCCCACTGAAGGGGCTACCAGCATCCTGGTCCTACCTCCAACCATGGAAGTGGTGTAGTTGTAAGCCTGTTTCCAGCCTGCTTTCAAATGCCCAGATCAGAATGCCCTGAGGACTGAGAACTGAGGACTGCATGTAGGGGAACCTGCCCTAGTAGAACCGCTCATCCAGAGTCGGCCAGACTCCTGGTCCAGCTTCCAACCATAGGAATAGTCTCATCATCACCCACTGAAATAGGTGAGTCATTGGACTATTGGAACTGCTTGAACCCACCACAAGAGAACCTTGGTCCCGTCCCATACCCACTAGAAGAGAAAGAGAGATATCCTACCAGTATATATTGGAGAAGAGATGGGTAGATGACAGTATAAAAATACAGTCAATAACAGAAAGATCAATATGACACCACCAGAGTCTGGGGTTTCCATAAAAACAAGACTTGAATATGCCAACACAGATGAAGCAGAAAACAACCCTACAAACAAATTTAAGATGATGATAGAGACCCTCAAAAAGGGAATGAGAAAATCTCTTTAAAAAATGGAAAAAAATTCAAGAAATGGAGGAAAACACAAACAAAAATTATAAGAAACAATTTAAACAGTTCAAGATTTGAAAGCTGAAATAAATAAATAAATAAAATAAATAAACAAATAACACAGTCTGTAGGAATTCTGGAAATAGAAAAGCTGGGTAGATGATCAGGAACTGCAGATGCAAACATAACCAACCAAATACAAAAGATGGAAGAGAGAATCTCAGGTGTTGATGATACAATAGGAGAAATAGATTAATCAATCAAAGAAAATCTTAAGTCCAAAAATCCCTGACACACAATATTCATGAAATAAGAGACACTAAGAAAAGACCAAACCTAAAAATAATAGGCACAGAAGAAGGTGAATAAACCCAGCTCAAAGGTGCAGAAAAATATATTCAACTAAATCATAAAAGAAAACTAAAGACCTAAAGACCTAAAGAAAGACACGCCAAAGAAAGTACAAGAAGCTTACAGAACACCAAATAGAGTGGATCACAAAAGAAAGTGCCCTTGCCACATAGTTATCAAAACACCAAACATACAGAATAAAGAATAAATATTAAGAATAGCAAAGGAAAAAGGCCAAGTAACATATAAAGGAAACCTATGAGAATTACATCTGACTTTCCCATAGAAACTCTGAAGCCCAGAAGGTCTGGGATAAATATTCTGCCAACATTAAGAGATCAAGGATGTCAGTGCAGATATTTCAATCACTATTGATGGAGAAGCCAAGATATTAAATGACAAAACCAAATTTAAACAACACAGATCAACTAATGCAGCCCTAGAAAGTTTCTAGAAGGAAAACTCCAATACATGGAAATTAACTACACCCACAAAAACATAAGCAATGGATAATCCTACTTTGCCAATAGCCAAAAACAATGAGGGGAAATCCATACACAATACCAGTATCAAAAACAAATTCAACACAAGCAAGAAATAACAAAGAATGGTCATTAATAGCCCTCAATATTAATGGTCTCAACTCATCTATAAATTGATACAGGATAAAAGAAGGGATACAAAGACAGAATCCATTCTTTTGCTATACAAGAAACACATTTCAACTTCAATTCAGACATTGTCTCAAAGTTGAGTAGGGAAAAGGCTTTCCAATCAAATGGACCCAAGAAACAAGCAGATGTCGCAATATTTATATCTAACAAATTAGAATTTAAACTAAAATCAATCAAAAGTGACAAAGAACATCATTTCTTTTTCATCACAGGAGAAACCCATCAATGTGGGTTTCTGAACTTCTATGGCCCAAATGCAAATACACCCACATTTGTAAAAGAAACTTACTAAAATACAAATCTCATATAAAACCTTACATACTTATGATGGTAGACTTCAACACCACACTCTCAACACTAGACAGATCCAAAAGTCAGAAGCTTAATAAAGAAATAAAAGGAACAGATGTTTATAAAACATTCCATCCAACACAAAAGAATATACCTTCTTCTCAGCACCACATAGAAACTTGTCTAAATTTGACCACATACTTTGGCAATATAGTAAACTATTACGGCAGGTTTCCCTGCCGGCTGCCGCTGGTTCTGCCGCCATGGTCCCACAACCACGTGTGTCCCAAATAACACTCAGAGACTCTGTATTTGATTCAATCCTGTTGGCCAATTACCATTATTGTTAATGGTCTAGCTCTGCCATAATTATTAACCCATTTCTACTTATCTAAGTATTTCCACGTGGTCGTCTTATGGGGGAGCCACGTGGCAGGCGTCCTCCTTTCTCCCTGGGCTACATGTCGACTCCTCCCACCTACTTCCTCTTTCCTCCTTGTCTCCTAGCCCCGCCTATCTTGCTATCTCATTGGCCCAACGGTGCTTTATTAACAAGTATGAGAAACATATATACAGAATAACATCTCCTAACAGTAAACCTCAATAGCTACAAAAAAAAAAAAAAAAATGGAATAATGCCCTATATCTTATCAGCCCACCAAGCTTTAGAGTTAGAATTCAACAACAGCACAAATTGTAGAAAACATCAAACTCATAGAAATTGAACAGTGTTCAATTGCACTATTCCTGAGTCAAAGAAGAAATAAAGAAATAACTTCCTAGAATCCAATGAGAAGAAAGACACAACATACCCAAATTTATGGGATACTTTGAAAGCAGTGCTAAGAGAAAAGCTCATAACCCTAATTGCCCACATGAAGAAACTGGAGAGTAGTCACACTAGAGAATTAACAGAAAAATTGAAAGGTCTAGAATGAATGGAAAAAAAAAAAAAAAAAAAAAAAAAAAAAAGGAAGCACACCCTGGAGGAGTAGATACCAGGAAATAATCAATTTTAATCAATTTGAGGGTTGAAATCATTAAAGTAGAAACTAGGAAAACAATGCAAAGAATCAATGTAACATAGAGTTGTTTCTTCCAGAAAATCAACAAGATATACAAACCTTTATCCAAACTCACCAAAAACAGAGAGAACATGCAAATTAAAAAATTCAGAAATTAAAAGGGAGTCATAACAAAGGAAACAGAGGAAATACAGAGAATCTTCAGGTCATACTTTGAAAACCTGTCCTCCACAAAGTTCAAAAATTATAGGCAATGGACAATTTTCTGGATAGATATCACTTACCAAATAAACAATTTAAATAGACCTATAATTTCTAATGAAATAGAAGCAGTCATCAAAAGCCTCCCAACCAAAAATTAAAAACAGATGGTTTCAGTGCAGATTTCTACCAAAAATTCAAAGAATAGCTGATAACGATACTCCTCAAATTGTTTCATACAATAGGAGCAGAAGGGTTATTGCCAAAATATTTTTATGAGGCTACAATTACCCAATTACCCAAGCCACACAAAGACACAACTAAGAAAGAGAAGTATCAATCAATATCCCTCAGGAACATTCATGTAAAAACTCAATGAAATACTGGCAAATCAAATAGAAGAACACACCAGAAAAATCATCCACCATGACCAAGTAGGCTTCATCCAGGGGATGCAGGGATAGTTCAATGTGTGAAAATACATCAATGTAATCTTCCATATAAACAAATTGAAAAAGAAAAATCACTTTATCATCTCACTAGATGCTGAAAAGCCTTTGACAGAATCCAACACCCTTTCATGATAAAGGTCTTAGAGAGATTAGGGATTACAGGAGCATACCTAAACATAAAAAATCAATATACAGTAAACCAACAGCCAGCATCTACTAAATGAAGAGAAGCTTAATATGATTCCTCTAAAATCAAGACAAAGCTGTCCACTTTCTCCATATCTCTTTAATGTTGTACTGGAAGTTCTAGCTAGAGCAGTAAGACAACACAAGGAGACCAAGGGGATACAAATTGGAAATAAGAATTCAAACTGTCACTATTCACAGATGATATGATACTTTACATAAGTAATCTGAAAAATTCTACCAGGAAACTCCTACAGCTGTTAAACTCCTTCAGAAAATTAGCAACTAGAATCCAGTTACAGAGAGAGAGGAGTGATGAGCAAAGGGGTCAAGACCAGGCTGGAGAAACCCACAGAATCAGCTTACCTCAACAAGGGAGAGCTCATGAACCCTAGTCTAATAGCTGGGAAACCAGCATAGGACAAACCCAGACCTGATGAATGTGGGTGTTAGTTAGGAGGACTGGGCAGTGTATGGGGCCTCTAGTAATGGTACAGTATTTATTCCTAGTATACTAATGGACTTTAGAAGCCAATCCCACATACAGGGATACTTTCTAAGTCTAGACACATGGGGGAGAGCCTAGGCCCTGCTCCAAATGATATGACAGACTTTGAAGACTCCCCATGGAAGGCCTCAAGCTCTTTGGGTAGATGAAAGGAGATAGGCTAGGGTTTGGTGGTTGTGATATGGGGGATGGTAGGATTAGGAAACTTTGATTGACATGTAGAACAACCTTGTTTCAAATTTAAATTAAAAAGGGAAAAAAATATTGTAGCAGTTAGGCTAAAGACACCAAGTAGGCAAAACCCTATACTATACTAGACAAAAATACAGAGTTGGATCCCATATAACTTGTACAGTTTTCTGTATAAACTGTGGAAGAGATTTTTGCTAGGTAAAGAATTGACAGGAGGAAACATTATGACCAAAGCAATTTATAAAGTACATCACTTACCTTTTGGCTTCCTTATAATTATAGAATGTTATTCCGTATCCATTAAGTCTGGGAGCACAGTACTGAAGCAGTTGGTTAGAGTTTACATCCAGATCTAACAGCTGAAACAGAGGAAAGCATGGCTGGGCCTTGAAATGTTAAAATTCTGATCAAAGAGCCAGTTCAGAAAAAGTTTCCTAAATAACATTTATCTAAGCCAACATCATAATGAAATTTATCTAATCCCACTACCTCATTCTGAAACCCTACTGCTTGATAATCACCCTGAAAACTTCCATGTAGTTATTTATGTTGATAAGAATAGAACTCAATGATATACTCTAGTAATCTAAACTTTCTCTACTTTAGAGAACTTGAGTTGTTTCTTAGTAATAATTTCCAGAGTTTTATGTGTGCTTCATAAAGGAGGGAGGGAAGCTGATTAGTTATCTTCTGTTTTCCTTGTATTCCAAGAGGCCAATAAACATCAAACCTTGAAAACATAAATAGCATTTTCCATTAAGGAATATCTGATTACTATATTGTTGCAAGTGTTGTCTACAGCTCTACGGAAGACAGTGTAATTCACCACTGACACCTGGACACCCAATTAGGGATTGTTGAGTATTTACTGTATTTACGACATTTTGTTAATATTATCTCATAGCTGTCATTTGAGGTACAAAATAATTTTGTTCACTTTCACTTTTCAGTTTTACATAAAGACATTTGAAAATTGTCTTTTCCTTCTAAGAAGTAAAATACTCAACAAATATGTATAAGACTTCTACACAGAAGAATCAAGGACATGGGACATAGATTGGACTTTAGAAATAGGAGGAAATGGTGGTGTGGGGTACATCTTATAGAAGATTTCAGGATTAGAAGACATAATGGTAACCAGTGTTGGATTAAGAACCCCTTATCATATGTTGTATGTATTAAAAGCACAATCTAGGCCATTCTGAACATTCAAAATGATGTTCACTGGTGTAGAACTTCCATTTTCTTTTGGCTCTCCAAAACTCTCATTACCAGGTTCCTAAACAAACACCCTAATTTTAATAAGCCTCAACCCAGGAGAAGATAATTAACATTCCAAACATGGCATCAGGAATATTTTAAAGATTTTGTGAGAAGCAGGTAGTCACCTATACTTCAAACCTGTTCAAGCAACTCAATGTGAAAGGAAGACAATAGTGTTGTGTTAGAGGTGGCAATTAGAATATAAAGGAAAATAATCATGATTTACAATGGTTTTAATCCATGTCATAAAATATAAACAAAAAAAATAAAAATAAGCTTTCTGTCCAATATCTGCTAGCACACTTCATGAGTGACAAGTAGATGACAAACATTCAAATAAATAGAATAAAGAACATATTTTTAATGAACAATTTTCAGGATATCAGAAACTGAAACTGCCATGATGTAGAAAAACACATGCATGAAAAAAAGCCTATATTGTCAACGTCTATAAGTTACTTCTCCTAATACTATAAATCTTAGTGATTCCTATAAACTCTAATACATGAGAATATTAAAATATAAACATGAATCTTGAAATTATATTATATCATCTTGGCAGAAATCCTCATTATTGAATAATAAATATACATTGTAGCCAACTATTAAAGGAAAAGCATTTATTTTGTACTGAAATTATAATTTTTCCAGAATTCTTTGACAATATTGCATTCCCAATAAATCTTACCTTACCTTCATGTTTTAGATAGCTTATAAAAAGTTGCAGTGTGAAATCAATCTCTGATATTGATCATAACAGAGAAATTCACATACTGAGTCTGCTCCTGCAAAAGGTGAGGAACCAGAAAACTGACAAAGTGTTGTCTTAATCCATGAGGATGAAAGTCTGAAGGGCTGCAACCACCCCACAGACTTGATTTAGTGCTGAAGTATAATATGTTCACTACCAATGACAGATCGTAAGAACCCATGGCAATGATGTATTCTTAAATAGAAATAAAAGTAGGTAAGTTTAGATTGATAATATCTAGGTTCATATAATTCATTCTCATGTTTTATATATTTATTATTTGATTGTTGATAATAATGTTCATTTTGGAAATTTGATAAATCTCTCTAAATGTTTACAAATAAATAAATTATTGTGGCCTTTGTAACAACATTGTGCCTACTTAGTACAGGTTGGTGATGTGCTTATATTATACCTCTACAGTAGCCAAGAAGAGCAAGGAATCATGGTGGAAGTGCACAAATAAAGGCAGCAAGTAGAGAGGTGGCTAAAACTGAGCTGCTTGACTTCACCAATTTACATGGTATACTAGACAACCCTTGACTTTGGTTTTGAGCTAGTCTAAATTTTATAGAAACATACCCACAAAACAAATAGATGTAAAAGGGGCACTACTCTTTAAAGTAGAGAAAGTCTTATTCAGGCTGCTGATTATGATTATTTATCCCATCCTGGTTTGTTTGCTTTGCTCTCTCTGAAAGAAAGGTATCATACCATGATCTTTATGTTCAGACAATCTTACTAGGCCTCCTGCTGTGCAATGCTTAGCTGTTCATTTCATATTAAAACCTATCCTGTGTGAGAAGCAGGTAGTCACCTGCTAAGATATTATCACTTCATTATTATTGAGAATAAAATTTACAGTTGTCTGTGAATGATCACTGCTTTCTCAAAGAGCTGTATTGCTGAATGTTTTCATATGCTAATATATGCCAAGCTGCCACTGTTAACTGTCTAATCCTACAACTCACCTTAAGTGAAAGAGTATCAGTGTTTATTGTCAGAGTTGTCATTTGCCAAGAAACCTGAAATAAATGTAAGAAGCATTTTTCTCACAGAATTATGTTTTTTATTTAAATTTAAATTTAATAAATTAAATGTATTTTATTTAAATTATTTAAGTAAGCTTTTTTTTTTTACATGTCAATCCCAGTTCCCTCTCCCTCCTGTTCTCCCCTGCCCCACCTTGAAATGACAGAAAAGAGAAAGAGAGAGAGTGAGAGAGAGAGAGCAGAGAGAGAGAGAAAACATAAAAGAGGAAGCCATTATTGGTTTGAAAAGAAAACTGAACCTAAAGAAAGGCCTAGAGACCTACAAGACAGACTCCAGTTAACAATTTGAGCAACCATGGAAAGGCTACCATAAATGCCCTTCCCTGATAATGAGATCAAAACTAACTTATCTACCATCATGGAGCCCTCATCTAGTACCTGTTGGAGACAGAAGCAAACACCCATAACTAAACACTGAGTCGAACTAGAATCCAGATGCATAGAGAGAGGACAAGACCAGGTTGCAGAAACACACAAAGACAGCTGACCTGAACAAGGAGGAGATAAAGGGCCCCCCTCAGACTGATAGCTGGGAATCCAGAATGTGACTGACTCAGACTCCCTGAATATTGGTCTCAGCTAGAAGGACTGAGCAGACTAAGTGACCTCAGAGAGTGGAAACAGGATGTATTTCTGGTGCACAAAAGGATCTTGCAGACACTTCCCCCATGGAGGGATACTCTCTTAACCTAGAGACAGGAGGGAAGTCCTAGTCCCTACTTCAAATGACTTGACAGATTTACATGGATAGTATAGCCCTACACATGGAATGGGGGTGGAGGAGGATGAGAGGGTAAGAAGCATTTCATTGTGAAACTCTTTAGAAGTGCAGGATCATTTCTTGTTATCAAGAGGCAAATGTATATCATGTGTGTGTATTCCTTAAAACTCATGAGATAATTGCTTCGATTTATATGACCGCGTGATAAAGCATTTTGCACAATTGTGAATGGTGTCTACAAAGAATGCTCTTGAATAGTAGAAAAGGTACAAAGCAAACTTGGAAAGGAAAGAGCTAACTTCTGCTGAAACGCCTCCTGCTAGAGGATAAACATGATATTTCCTTCTTGGAGAACTGTCTCCGTGACTCAAATTGCATCCTTGATTTATTACAAAAGCTAAGCAAATCAAAAAGACTCACATAAAATCAACCACCACTCACAGCAAAGGAAAAGGGATTAAACAAAACAATAAAATGGAGCAAGGCTCCAGATAATCAAAGAAGGATACAAGTCTGAAAATACTGCTCTAAATATGTAATCACTCTGGCATTTTTTAAAGTCTACAGATGGCACCAGAATTTTAAATTATGTGATCAGTGGAGATAAAATATTTATTTGAAAATTAAAATTCCCACATCTCTGATATCCTCTAAGTGTCATGATATTGAACATCTTATATGATTGTGTTTTAATTTTCAAAATTATAATTTAGTGGCTAGAGAGACAGCTCAGAGGAAAAGAGGGTAAGTTGCATAAGCTTCTGGACCTTAGTTCAGCACCAAGCTCAAAGCTAGGCATGGTTTCACATAAGCCATAGTACAGTAATGAAGGGGCAAGAAACAGGATAGTAGGCTATGTTGGCTTCTAGTCTAGCTGTAGATTTTGTTTCAAGGAAATATGGTAAAAATAGATAGAGCAAGATACCATATCCCACATTATCCTCTGGACTCAGCATGTGCATAGTCATATAAACCAGTATGCACATGTGACAGACACATTCACATATATTGTACTTTTCCATTTTATTAAATTATATAGTCGTATATTTTCTGAGGACTTTTGTAGAGATTAAATATGTTCATATAAGCAAAATAATATTTACTGACATGGGCTTAGGATAAACACAGTAGAGGGTTTAATAATCACTTTGAATACAACTACAAACCCAGTTCCTTCTATCAATAGAGTAATATATCTCCTTCTTAATCTATTGAATTAAATTTATACCATGCTGATATCCTTAAAGTGTTATTGTAATGATCACAGTAGACATACATATCTTATCCTAGTATATAACATAAATATGTCTTTGGAAAAAACATTTATTTTCTCTAATCAAATGTAAAGTTATTTTTTTCATGTGAAGACATTGCAGATTTCAATATTAACTGAATTATATTTCTACTTTATTATTCACCTGAGCTGGTGCTAGCAGCAGATTGTGCCTGGAGTAATTGTTCAGATCAGTGGTCTGTGGTAAAGGACAGAAGAAATTAGAATTTTAATACTTTTAATTAATATAAAGTAGAAGCCAGAGAGATAATAACTATTGGGACATCTGTTAAACCATAAATTTCTGTGTAGAAATGATTCTCTGTTTGATTGTAATTCAATATTTGGAAATTATAAGACAAACATAAAGTTCCCCTCAAAAAGTTTTATTTAACTTAGAATGTAAATCTACAGTGCATTGATCTATGTCAAGTTGAATTTTATTAACATAGAATGAAAGGAGGCTAAATATATTTTATTAAATACATGTTTTTATTGCTCATATTTCTGCTCAAATGATAATAGTTGATTCTCTTGATAACATACTAAAACTTAACCTACTAAAAGAATGAGAAAAGGAACTTGCACTTAAGAGTGTATTTGTAATGTATTTAAATATGACATCATGCCAAGCCAGGTGGTGGTGTCTTAGAATCCCACTACTGGAAAGGGAATGGATCTGGAAGGCAGAGGAAGGGGGTAGGATCTGGTAAGTAGAGCAGGGGAAGCTATAAGTATATATTGTATGAGAATAGGAACAATTTTTAATAAAATGGAAAAAAATAAAGAAGAGAAGAAAAGAAAAAAAAAGTCACAGTTCTGGGTAGAATATGGCAATAGTTAAACAGGTTCATTTCTTTCCCAGGGCACAACAAAACTGAAGTCTAACCTGGGAAACTCATCAAGATCCTCTCTTAAAATTAAAAGTTAAAAAACAGAAAACAGGATAGAGAGTTGGGATTTAGCTCAGAGGTAGATCATGTGAGGCCCCTGTTCTGATCTCTAGAAGCCAAAAAGAAAGCCTAAAATTAAAATCCTTGATCTATTACTTTTATTCTGTTAAGAAGCCCAAAAAATAGTATCATGAGAAAAAACAGAGTAGATTCTTTCAGGATTGTTTCATGAAAGCCCAGAGTTCGAGGCAGTGGTTGACAATGACTGAAGGGAAGCTGATCAGAAGTTTCTTACTCTTTTGACTCTCTTGACCTAGACAGGCCACTTCTCTTCCCTTGGGCCAGTAGATCAATAAAATGGGGAAATGATTGCTAAGCAAGTCCACAGATCTATATTTGATCCATGGATATCCCATAAAGATAGAAAAGAGATTCCTCTTGGCTTCATCTGGCATTGTTATTGTTATTTCACCCTTCTGTATTCTACTCTGTCCTCACTAAAGATATCCTCTTTCCAATTACCTTATCAAATCACTTGTAGCAAGTATCCTGCTATTGTGCTCTCTATTACTCCCCAAACAATATCCTGACAAAGCTTCCATTTTCTTTTTATTTCTGCAATTATTCCAGTCTATGTATCACATAGGAAGATTTAGAGCTAGGAGCCTACAATGAGATAGAACATGCAACATTTGCCTTTCTGACCTCACTTAATGTAATCTTTTCTAGTTCTGTTTATTTAGATGCAAAGTTTATGGTTTATTTTTCTTTAAGCTGTATAGTATTCCGTAGTGTATATGTATGGTATTTTGTTACCTATCTGTAGGTTAGAGGACATTTAACCTCTTTACATTTGCTGTCCACTATGACTACAGAAGCAATAAACATGAATGAACAAGTGTCTGTGGGGGAGAATGTCCAGTCCTTTGGGTATCGCAAAGAGTATCGCAGCTGGGTCACATAATGAACTCATTTTTAGCTTCTTAGGAATTCTCTATACTGATTTCCCTATTACAATCACAGCAATAGTGATGAGGGTTCCTGTTTCTTCACAACACCTTTAGCATTTGTTGTCAGCTGTTTTCTTTATCTTTCCATTATGATGGGGTACAATGAAATCTCAAGTTTTTGCTTTTTTAGTTTGAGTGTTTTGCTATGGTTCCCTAATAGGTAGGTACAGTGAACATATTTTGACAGATTTCTTAGCTCTTATGTTTTTCCTTTGAGACCTCTGTGTTCAGGTCCCATAACAACAAAACTTCTCTTTGCAACAGATGAACACCACTACAGAAAACCACAACCAATGAAAATGCAGAGTCGTGAAGCACAGCCCTACCAGATACATCGTGAAATGCTCTAGTACCCAAGGCTGAAGGAATATTGATGAAAGTATGGCAAGAGATTGCAACATCAAGATGAGGGATTTTACTATGAGCTATGTCTTCTAGGAATGTTAGAGTCTACACACATAATGTTTTACCCATAGGATTTCCCAAACATTATCTGAACAAAGACAACACAAACAGATATGTCAAAGAGGACAGGCTAGAGCCCATGAGGCCCTCACCTCTGCAAAAAGTACGACAGGCAACTAAGGAATGTGAAGAACTAGAGACAGTTTCCCAGGAAAAAGCACACCATTATTGGCTATCCAAAAACAGTCAGCTCTGACAAGACATATACAGGGACAGCACAGACTGAGTATGTTAATATGTGTGTGTGTGTGTGTGTGTGTGTGTGTGTGTGTGTTTATGTGTGTGTGTTTGTGTGTGTGTGTGTGTGTGTGTATGCAAGTGAAAACAGTTATATTATGATACAAAAGATAAAGAGTTAACTGTGCAAAGTTATTTCTTGACATACACATGAACAGGCACATATATAGTACACACATATGTACACATTATTATTATACTATGTTTATATATAAACAGTAGATTAGGGCTGGAGATATGGATCAGAGGTTGGGAGAACTGGCTACACTACTAGAGGTTCTGGGCTGGTTTCACAGCAACCACATGGTAGCTCACAGCTCTGGCATGCAGGCAGAACAGTGTATATGTAACAAATAAATATATATAAAAAAGAAAAAAGGTAGCTTAGCAAAGAGTCAGTTTCTATTCACATCATCAGCAGATGTGAGAGATGTTATTTTAGGTGGAAGGCACCCTTCAGTGTGTTTTACTCACTGAAATGTGAAGAACGTCTTGACCAGGATACATCTTTGTTACTTAGACCTCAACATCCTTTAGTCAGATTTCTACTACTCAACTTAATACTTTGAAGTAATTTTATTTTACTTTTTTTTAAGAAATTGTAAACTCAAAGAAAAATGCATTTTTGTTATTTTTCTTTAATCTTCAATGAATTATACAGTTGACAAGAACCAATCACTACATCAGTTTTCCAGAAAATAATTTGTGGCATTGCAAATATAAACACAATTTTCAGTTACCCAGCTAAAGAGTGGCTCTATCATCAGAAGCACATAAGTAGTCAAAGTGGAATTGGAAGAAATAAAATAGTTTCAATATAAAACAAAGAATGGTCTTATCAACTGTGCCCTTTGCCTTACAGAAGCTTCTTGGTTTGAGGAGGTCCCATTTATTAATTATCTATCTTAGTGTCTGTGCTACTGGTGTTTTGTTCAGGAAGCCATCTCCTGGACCAATTTGTTCAAGTTGCTCCCACTTTTTCTTCTAAAATTTTCAGTGTGTCTAGAGTTATATTCAGGTCTTTGATCCATTTGGACTGGAGTTTTGTGCATAGCAATAGAGTTAGGTCTATCTGCAGTTTTCTACACACCATCATCTAGTTGTGCTAGCCCATTTGTTGAAGATGCTTTCTTCCTTCCATTGTATACTTTTAGCTGTTTTGTCAAAAATCAGGTGTTTGTAGGTGTGTGGGTAAATATCAGGATTTTGATATTTTGATATTTTGAAACAATTCCATTGGTCTACCTGTCAGTTTTTGAGCCAATACCAAGCTTTTTTTCAGGACTATAGCTCTATAATAGAGCTTGAAGTCGGGGATTGTGATGCCTTCTGAAGTTCCATTATTGTACAGGGTTGTTTTGGCTATCCTGAGTCTTTTGTTTTTCCATATAAAGTTGAGCAACAGTGGAAAGTCTACCCTAAATGCCCTTCCGTGATAATGAGATTGATGACTAACTTATCTGCCATCATAGAGTACTCATCTAGTAGCTGATGGAAACATAAGCAGACACCCACAGGAAAACACTGAGCTGAACTGGAATCCAGATGCAGAGAGGGAGGAGTGATAAAAAAATGGCGACAAGTCCAGGCTACAGAAACCCACAGAGACAGCCAACCTGAACAAAGGGAGCTAATGGACCCCCAGACTGATAGCTTGGAAACCAGCATTGGACCAACTCAGGCCCCCTGAACATGGGTCTCAGTTACAAGGTGTGGGCAGTCTAAGGGACCTCTGACAGTGGAAGCAAGATGTATCCCTGGTGCATAAAAGGGCTTTGGGAGCATATTTCCCAAGGAGGGATAGATACTCTTTTAACCTAGAGGTAGGAGGGGAATCCTAGTCCCTACTCCAAATGTCTTGACAGATTTTGTTGATCCCTCCTGGAAGGCATCACTCTCCCTGTGGAGTGGTGGTGGGGGGGGGTGGGGGAGGGGTGTGATGGGAGGATGGTCTGTCTGGGAAGGGCATGGGAGGGAGGAAAAGATGGAGGGAGGGAGAAGGAACTTGGATCAATATGTAAAATAAAGCTATAGAAAGAAAGAATAAAAGAAAACAAAGAATGGTATTTTTAGAAGCTGTAGAAATATTCTAGTAAAAGAATGTACTATATTTACAAATAATGATAAAACAAGGTTCTAAGTCTAATGATACACCTGAATGGTATATACTAGATCAGCATTATGTGTACCAGATTTAGTTCCTTGTACTGATAAAACCATGTGAGAAATGAAAAATATCACTTCAAATAAAAATAGTAACACAATGCACAAGTGTTATAAGCATTTATTAAAGAAATCATTCAAATTTGTACCAAAACACTTAGGATCCTACATCAAGAATCATGTATAAAGCTTTCGTTAAGGTATGATCTATAGTAAAATGTCAGAAGGAATTTAGATGATTAACTATACTTTAGAACCACATATGTGGACAAGCAGGCACAGATACAAATATTTAATGAGATTAAAAACATGTGCAAATGATGTCATTCAATCTAATAGAATTACCATTTATATAAAAAAATAAATATATCTAAATATTAGGAGTAGTTTTCATCAGAATTTTAGATTATGTGGCAATAAATTGTATTATTTAGCTTTTCATTTTCTAAACTGTAAATAATTTATTAAATTACATTTACATGGACTAATTGAATATATGCAATAACAGGAAAATATCATCCATTAAGCCTCAGCCTATTAATACTCAGAAATATTCTAAATAATAAACATGCTTTTGTATGTCTCAGAAGGTAGCTAACTATGTCACCTATTCATTTGAAGCACATTTATTGAGCACCTTTTGCCTACTAGCTGTTGTAGTCAGGACTGTGTGTTCTAAGTGGAAGGCATCCTTTGGTATGTTTACTTACTTACATATGATGTGATCATGAAAGAAACCCATCTTTGCTATCATAAAACTTATGTTCTAGGAGGGAAGGTAGAGAAAGAACAAAAATCAAACCAAAAGAAAAAAAAAGTGACTTAAAACATGCACCATGAAGAAAGTAGAACTTAACAATGAACAATAGCTGTTGGAAACTCAAGGAAATCCTGAAGGAAAAAGTTGACATTTTATTGTAGATATTATATTACAAAGTCAAATACAAGAAGTTCTGGGAAAGGGGAGGTGAAAGAAGAAAGAGAGGGGAGCAGGGAGGACAGGATAAAATTGGAACAGAGGGAAGGAGAGAAGAGAAGAGAGGGGAAAGGGAAAGGGAAGAAAGAGGAGGAGGCCAAATGAGAAAAGAGGAGAGGAGAGGAGAGGAGAGGAGAGGAGAGGAGACGAGAGGAGAGGAGAGGAGAGGAGAGGAGAGGAGAGGAGAGGAGAGGAGAGGAGAGGAGAAAAGAGGAGAGGAGAGGAGAGAACAGGGAGTAATCCTCTAAATCACAGGAAAACAACAAGTTAATCCCTTCACCAAAAGAGAAAAAGATAATTGTAAAGGGAAGAGAGGCATGTAGATAGATATTTGAGTGAAATCATAGCCGATGTAGGAAGGTTTTGAACTTGGATCCTTGGATGAATCAAGCTCCTTTGATTTTTTTTTTAAGCTGAGATGAGTAAGATCCTTGTGGTTGTTTGGAATGTATGCATAAGTAGGAAGTGCTGGGAAGTTACTGTGTGACCTCTGTGACATTATCAAATCCAGCTGTCCTTCATGGGTCTGCATCTTTGTGCTAGCTCTAACAGTAGAAGGTGCAGTAAGGAAATTAAAGGACTTCTGCTCCAAGATGTGTCTTGTCAAGAATGGAGAACACAGAACACTCAGAGGGAAATTTAAGGTCACTTGCTGCTCTTGTCTGAAAACCAGTCAACCCTCTTTTATTCATTACTGATCCGACTAGTGATATTGAGCAGCAAGGGCATGTGGGATCAGAGAAGACTCATCAGGCAGCAATGTTTTCACTTTGATGTTCATATTATAATAACTGACTTGATAATAGTATCAGATGGAATCACTATTTTTATTGTTAGTGTTACTGCAGATGATACAGAAGAATTCAATATCAGCACCAGACTCATTCTGGCCTGTCTAATGAAATACAGGCCAGAACCTGCCGTGTTCAAATCTTTCAAATCACATTGCAAAAGCTAAGATTCTGGAGGCTGTATTCAGGCATCCTCATCACCAGTTTTCCCCAGGTGGCTTGCTACTAAGGCAGATGTGGAACATAGCAAACTATCTTGAAGCAAACAACTCACATACCTACAATTTTGTGTATGCACGTGTGTGGGGAGGGGTAGATTCAGAATGAGTGCTTCATCAAGCAATACCACATTAAAAATAAGACATAAATTTAGATTCCTTATTCATGCTTTTTGATCCATCTTAATTCAGGTTTTAGATAATTATCTACATTACAAAATAGGTAAAGGTATTCTTGTCCAAGCCATGATTCAAACTCTTAAGAACAAATGTAATTTCCTTTTAAATTTGCCATTCTGATTTTTAAGGAAAAGTCTGAAAGTTATTTAAAGCAAATATTTTATTAAAATTACATTCAGTAAGAGGAACATATGCAGCACTATGAGAGTCAACATAATCTACGTCATGACACACTCGAGAAATCAAAGTATTTCCTGTTTGATATATTGTGCTTTTTTTCAGTCTAAGTAGTTGGGTTTTGAATAGATGTTCAGCTGTTCAAGTAGATAAAGCTTTGCTTTAATGCAGGACATTAGAGACAACAGAGAGCCATGATTCCTGGAACCAGCCATCAAGGGAAACAGTATATGAAGATCAAAGATTGTTCTTACCTTAGTATTCTTTGATGTTAACACCATTGTATGTCCTTGGTGAGTCACATGCACCTTCTCAGTTCAATGTGTAAGAGAAAAAGGGAAGAACACAGGCATTCATTTCATGTCATTTGTATACAAACCCTACCAAAGGCTTTCTAGATGATAGAGATTAACTATATTCTAACAATCTTTCACACAAGGAAATTGAGCCTTAGTGTCATTAAATGATTTAGGCAAGGTCATGTAGAACATGGGAAAAATTCCACTTGCTTCTAATTGTCTGTCTTATGTTTGTCTCAGCTATTTTGTGTTATCTTTCACAATAAATTATCCTTAATTTCTATTTCTGGAGAATTAACTAAAATACTTCCTATTAAGTTTGAATGCTGTTCAGGTCACAGAAAAGACAAATTCATGCACAGTTTATGATTTTACTTAGCTGTGTACAAACCGTGTTGCAGTAGGGCAGCTAAAGGATTTCTGTAAGGAGAAGAATCCTGAAGGCTGTGCACAGGGATTATACAAAACACAGGAAACTATTTTACCCTCTGGAAGCTCTAATCCATAGGTTTAGATGTTCTGGAAAAAAAGTCATAAGAAATTAATAATGAAAATTAGCTGACAGTGACAATGAGATGAACCAACAATGGTCTAGTGGATGGAATGAAGGCATTTGTTTTTATTATTGCCAGATCTTTCCATACCAGAAATACAGTTCTGGTTGAGGCAATTCAACCTCATTACAGTAGCCTCAGGAACAGGCACTGATACCTACCTCTATAATTCTTGACAGACATTAAATTTGTTGTAGAGCTGACAGGTATCACTTACTCCAAGCCCAATTATGGTACTCATTAGGAGGAAAAATGTGACTAGAATAGCAAAGGATGCATATGTCTCCTCTAGTCTTCAGAGGCCTACACAGGAGCAGCTGTGGGTTTTCAGGTTGCTATATTTCAGTTTCTTCATCATCCTAACAGTACTGATGCTGATCCTAGTTTAGTATGTGTTTTGCCTCTTTGAAACTCAGTTTCCTCACATACTCAATATGGTTGCTTTTAAAATTGCACACGTTTCAGAGTGCTTTGATGACCAAATGAGTTACTTCCAATCAGTATTAACACAAATACCTAATACAAAGTGATAAATCATTGAGATGATAAGCTACTTGCATAATGATTTCTGTGTTTATTTGATTACAATTGCTTCTGTATTTATTCTTGTTACCAGGCACAGATTTCCAAAGTAAAACCCACACCACAAAAACAATTATCTTCCAATCTTGAATTTTTTTATTTCCTGTAGCAACATAAAACCCACATCAACTGGCCTTAGAATATATTTGTGGGTCTATTACTGTGTATTAAATACGAGTCTGTTTTTATTGTATTCTCAGGCCTGATATATAACAAAATAATATACAAATAATATGAATATACATATGCTAATGAGTTAATTTGAACAATATTATATCCCATCAGCTTTATGAATTTTAGGTTTCAGCTGTCATGGTCTAGAACCCCTCCTTCAGTATACTCTGCCTTAGTGCTGCATCAATCAATACAGCTGCAGGCCATTATATTTTATACCGCATCTGTTTACACTGCATTTCTTCACATACTCACAGGCTTTTCTCAGTAAACCACATGTTAATTTTTTTCTATCCTTGTTTCCCATTAAATATATAGGCTCTCTAAGCATAGCCAGCCTCCTGGTTATTCTACCCAACTGGATCATTAGCAGTGAGGAGAGTTCCAGATACATACACTGAATTTAAACAACCAACTACATGAAAACTATTTATTTTGCAATCAGGAAGTTGACATTGTTTGTTCCAAAGCAAGAACTGGACAATTCTATCTAGGAATTCTGCATTTTGGTTGCTGATTTGCTTCTTTTTTATGCCTTCTTTATGTTCACCATGGCATTTCACAATAGTCTAAGAGGAACATAACCAAAACCATAATGTAAAAACAGAATTTATTTTTTACTAGCATTCTAGATCTTGGTAAAGTTGCTATATTAGGCAACTAATGAACAACAAGTGCTTTTGCTTGCTGAGCTATCTCAGTGACACTGAAAATTGCTTTGAAAAGAAAATAAAACTACTCCCTCAACGTGAAGCCTCTAGCCATATACTACTATGTCTTCTATGTAGACAGACTGGCATTCCATAATCCACGAGAATCTACTGCTTTGTTGCCATCTCTATAAATGTGTCATTTTGAGAATGTTACAGTTTAATCATATTTTATAAGTACTATGAAGATTAGTTATTTTTACTTAGCATAATTTCTGGAAATTTATCTAAAGATTGTGGACTGATACTCTATTCCTTTGAATTGTTCAGTAGTGTTTCATAATTTATTAAGAGTGTCAGTACATAAATCTGTTTCCAAGATTTATGCTGCATCTTTCAAAAACATGTAGAAATATTTGTGTTGTTATCACTTTAACATATTAAACTGTCACTGCTGTTGACAAGAGCACTCTATATCCTTATTAAATTTAAACCCTCACATTTTTTCTGTTCCCTCAACATCCCCATAGGCAAGATTTGATCACACTGTCTCAGCAGCTAAGTGCAACACTGTGAGAAGCCCACTTATTGTCTAGTGTACATTTCCCAGCCAACTATAACCTGGAATCCTGGAGATCTGCTCTTACTCTACCTCTCTCTGTCTCACTTCCCTCTTCTTCCATTTTTTAGCCATCAGCTATTCACATTGTGGCTTGAGTCTATTCCATTCCCTGAAAGCTCCTTCCAAATGGCTTATTTTTATTAATACATTTTATTTAAATTAGAAATATTATTTTACATATTAATCCCAGTTCCATCTCACTTCCATGCTCTCATACTCCCCACTAACTACCCCATCCCAGCCCCCATCCACTCCCCAGAGAGGGTGAGGCCATCCATGAAGAATCATCAAAATCTGTCAAGTTATTTGGGGTAGGGCCTAGGCCCTCTCCCCTGTCTCTAGGTTAAGGGAGTATCCCTCCATGGGAAATGAGCTCCTGAAGTCCTTTCCTGCACTAGGGATACATCCAGGTTCCACTGCCAGAGGCCCCATAGACTGCCCAGTCCTCCTAACTGGCACCCAAGTTCAAGGGGCCTGGGTTTGGTCCTACATTCGTTCCTCAGCGCTCAGACTGGGGTGTATGAGTTCCCACTTGCTTAGGCCAGCTGTTTAAGTGAGTTTTCCCAGCGTGGTCTTGACCCCTTTGTTAGTCACTCCTCCCTCTCTCTCTCTGAAACTGGATTCCAGGAGTTTGGCTAAGTGTATAAGTGGTGGATCCCTGTTTCTGCTTCCATCACTACTAGATGAAGGCTCTAGGATGGTAGTTACCGTAGTCATTATTATAAGGGAAGAGTATTTAAGGCAGTCTATCCACTATTGTTTAGATACCTAGTTGGGGGTCATCCTTGTGGATCTCAGTACAATCCCCAGTGCTAGATTTCTCTTTAAACCTATAATGGCTCCCTCTATTGGTGTGTCTCTTTTATTGCTCTCCTCTAGTCACCTCCTCATTCAATCTTCCTGACCCCTCATGTTCTCCTCCCTCTCCTAGTCTCCCCTCCTCTTTTTCTTACCTTCCTGCCCCCTTACTCCATGCTCTTGTCACTTTCTGTTTCACAGGGGAATATGTAAACTTTCTTACCATCCTCTTTGATAAAATGTTCTACCTCCTTCTCAAGGAGGATAGGAACTACTCTTAGAAGTAGTTTATTTCTGGGGATATGTTGGGAATGACTTTAAATACATCATAAGAACCTACCTCTAAGTACAATGCACGACTTTAGCCAGTAATACAGTTTGCCAAAATGTTCATGAAATCTTGTCTCTGCTGATCGCCTATAGAAGACTTAGTCTTTACGCACACTCTAGGTCAGTGGTCACCCTTTTACACTTTCAGTAGATGACACACATTGATATAAACCCATTGGGTCAGGATAATATATGTAAAGCCTTGATGGAGAATGTTATTTTAAGTTATGTGACTTTAAGCATTTGCTTAACTCTGTGAAGCTGTGTTACTGTGCTTGTCTAAAACACCTGTCGGTCCTAATAATGAGCTGAATAGCCAATATCAAGGCATGAGCAATGATAGGCAGGGCTGGCAGACAGTGAATAAAAAAAAGGAGAAAGGAGGACAGCAATGAGAGAACAAGGAAAGGAGGAAGACAGGGCCCAGTCACCTAAACACCCAGCCACCCACCTCAGTCAGCAACATATTAAAAATGAAAGTAAGAAATACAGACATAAGAAAGATAAAAGCCCAGAGGAAAAAAGAAGACAACTTTAGGTTAAGCTGGCTAGAAACAAGCCACATTAAGGGCAGGAACTCATAACTCAGAATAAGCCTCCATGTTGGAGTTGGGAGTTACTTGGGAGTTGGGTGGTGGACCCTTCAAAAGAGTCAAAAGAGTAAAAAAAAAAAAAAAAGCAAAAACATCATACATTACACAAAAATACAGACTTCTAGGATAGCCTATAAAGTTGTTATTAATCTCATTATCGGGGAAGGGCATTTAAACTAACCTCTCCACTAATGATTCAATTGTTAGTTGGGGTCAACCTTGTAGATCTCTAGATATTTCCCTAGTGCCAGATTTCTCTTTAAACCTATAATGACTTCCTCTATTATGATATCTCTTTTCTTGCTCTATTCTTTCCCTGACTCAATCTTCCTGCTCCTCTATGATCTTCTCTCCCCTCCTCTTCTCCTAACTACCTCTATCTTACCCCCATAGAAACAGACACCCACAGCTAAACACTGAGCCAAACTCCTGGAATCCAATTGCAAAGAGAGAGGAATGATGAGCAGAGGGGTCAAGATCAGGCTGAAGAAATCCACTGAAACAGCTGACCTGAACAAGTAGAAGCTCATGAACCCCAGTCAGATAGCTGCAACCCAGCATAGGACTGACCCATACCCCCTGAATGTGGGTGTTAGAAGAACTGGACAGTCTATGGGGCCTCTGATAGTGGATCCGTATACAAATAGACTTTGGGAGCCCATTCCACATGGAGGGATACTGTCAGCCTAGACACATGTGGGAGGGCCTAGGCCTTGTTCCTAATGATATGACAGACTTTGAAGATATCCTATGAAAGGCCTCACCATGCCTGGGAAGCAAAAAGGGTATTAGATGGTGGTTGGGAGAGGGACACTTAAGGAAGAAAGGGTGAGGGACTGACATGTAAAACAAGCTTGTTTCAAATTTAAATTAAAATAAATCATAAAAAAGAAAAAAAATAACAGCCTTCTGGGTTTCTTTACCTTTTCTGGTTTTTGATTATGGCAATGCAATATTCTGAAAATATACATTCTAAGAGATGGGAACATTTGTTGAGTATCAATCCAAAGTTAATAATACATCCTGAAATCACTTAAGACTTAAAATGACATGAAGTAGAGAATTCAAATTTGGACTTCTTTTGATTAAATCACTCCAAAGAGAAGCATTTATTTTATTTATTTCCTTAGTAATAGCAATGCACTCTTGGTTACTTGCAGTTAATGACTAATGCATATAATCTGCTCACCAGAATAGGCTCCTCTCTAAGTTGGTTCCTTGCTCCATGTGCCTTCCATTTCTTCCTGTTGCATGAGTCTAAATCTTGCCTTCATGTATATCTATACTTTGCCTGTCTATTCGGTTTTGTGTGTGAGTAGTGTCAATGTGCATATATTATGTCTAATCTTAACCATGGGTTTATGATGAACTACTGAATTTTGTCTTTAGGAAATCTTCTCAAATGTCTTATTAAAAATAATAATGAAAAATCATTATGAATTGAAATTAGAAGATATTTTATAAGACATGAAACTAAGTATTTTATTATATATAACATATATATATATATTCTTATTTTACATATTGAAACCAGTTCCTTCTCCCTCCAATGCCCCTGAGCCCCCTCCCATCCCATTCCCCCCCACACACTCCACAGGAAGGGTGACACCTTCCAGGAGGGATCTTCAAATCTGTCAATCATTTTGGAGTAGGATCTAGGGCCTCCCTCCAGACTCTTGGCTAAGGAGTATTCCTCCTTAGGGAATATGCTCCCAAAGTCCTTTCATGCAAAAGGAACACATCCTGGTTGCACTGTCAGAGGTCCCTTAGACAGCCCAGGCCTTCTAACATTCAGGGGGTAAAAGTCGGTCCAATGCTGGTTCCCCAGCTATCAGTCTGGGGTTCCATGTTCAGGTCAGCTGTCTCTGTGGGTTTCTGAAGCCTGGTCTTGACCCCTTTTCTTATCACTCCTCCCTCTCTGCAACTGGATTCAAGGAGATTGTCTCAGTGTTTAGCTGTGGGTGTCTGCTTCTGTTTCCATCAGCTACCAGATGAGGGCTCTAGGATGGCATATAAGTTAGTTATCAATCTCATTATCAGGGAAGGCCATTTAAGGTAGTCTTTCCACTGTTGCTCAGATTGTTCTTTAGGGGTCATCCGTGTAGGTCTCTGGACCTTTCTCTAGAGTCAATTTTCTCTTCAAATCAATAATAGCTCCCTCTATTATGGTATTTCTATTTTTTTTCTTTCATCTGCCAACTCAGTCCTCCTGGTCCCACATGCTCACCTCTCTTCCCCTTCTTTTCTCTTAACTTCCTCTCCACTCCCAATATGCTCAAAAGATCTTGTTCCTTTCCCCTCTGTGAGGGATCTTGTATTTATCTCTTAGGTTCCACCTTGTATCCTGGTTTCTCTGGTTGTGTGGATTATAGGTTGGTGATTCTTTGCTCTATGTATAAAATCCATATATGAGTGAGTACATACAATGGAACTAAGTATTTTAATACATTGTCTCATCAGAATATGGCACACTTGGAGAAAAATTAGGTGACTGACAACAGACTAATAAAGAATAAAACAAATACCTTGGTGTTGAGATGATATCTGAAAATTATGCAAATAAAGTAGGTCAGTGCTTTTAAGTTCTATTAATGAGCTATTTAAAGGGTCAGAGAACAATTTCTAAGACACTTCCTAGCAAACAAGTTGACTACCTTGCATTCACCAGGAGGCCTTAGTGTAGATGCTTACTAAGCCCTTACTTAAAGACATAGTAACAAGCAACAACAATCAGATAAACTTGAAGATTGTTGACAGTTCTATAGTATCTCATTGACTTAAGACTATGTAATATATTGAATGCTTATTACTATTACTCAAAATTCACATTTGCTTGCAAGCATAACAAGATTCAGAAGGGGAGGTTGTGAATAGGTCATCACATGTCTGCTGGAATTTTAGTTCTAGAGGACAGAATGGAAGACATCAGATATTCCCATCATTATAACATAAAACTGATTCTGCACTGCTTGTTTGAATGTGGAGAAGACCATGACACAGAAAATGTGAGTAAGTGGACTGAGTGCATCCAGCAGTTCGTAGTCAACAGGAAAACAGAAGTTTTACACAGAAAATAATTGTATTTTCAAAAAAATGGAAGAAAAATCTCAATTCTTAGATATTGTGATGTTGCAGATCTGAAAATTTTTTAAAAATCAATTTTGTATTAGTTTTCTTTTACTATATAACTTATACCTGTAAAATGTAACAGGGTACAATTACTGCATCCTAGCCTGAGTCAGGAGTTTTCATATATGTGTGAAGTAGGTCTTTAGGGGTGTTATCTTTATTATGAAATTCTTGGATACCTCAATTACATGGTATTAGAATGTTTAATTGTCAAAACTAAAGACATTGATAATCAATTGGTAAAATGCTCTGTGTAAGACATGGAAATTTGTTCAGTTCCTATTCCTTAGTAGAGTGCCATTATACAGTGGAGAGAGAGAAAGACAGAGACAGAGACACAGAGATAGAGAGAGAGTGAGACTTTTATTTAAAAAGTGAAGCATCAGAAGACAGAAACATTTTTCCTCTCATTTAAAGAACATTAGATTCATCAAACAATAAGTCCCAATTAATTATTATCATTTATTAACTTATAATAAAAATATTGGGTTCATTAATACTGAGCCCAGGAGTGAAAATTATATAAAAACCAAATGTAGAATTAAGAAAACCTGAGACCAAGAAAATGGAATAGTGACTAAGAACAAACAATGAACAAGGCAAAGAAGAATAAGAAAAAAACAAGAATAATGCAAATGGAACATTTATTCTACAATCATTCTTATTTTGTATGATTTGTCAGTCATCTGGAGAGATTGTTAAGTCTGTAGTAGGGAGCACCAAGATAAAATGGTTGCTTGTCAAACTGTTGGCCTAACTGTGCCTGGCCTTTAACATGCAATCCTTGCATACTCCCCTGACAGACATGCACAGGGTGCCTGTACAACACTGAAGGGGTGGTGGGAAATATGACATGTGGCACCAGGGCAGGATCTGATCCTGGACAAATGAAATCTGTCAGCCATCTCCTCAAAGGCTGCCACCTTTCATATCCCTGCTTGGCTGAGCCAGCTTTATATAAAGACTTATTGTATTATTCAGCTGGTTTGATTTTCCTTTTTATGACAACCCTCCCCTGGGGACCATCCATCTCTTTACAGTCTTGGAGAATGACTCTAACTGAATGATATTTCATTGTAATTTATAACTCTCAACTGCAAATACAAACAGGGCTTGTTTCTTAGCCCTGGGAAGAATGCTAATAACCAGTGTTGGACCCCTGGTACACTGGGTGAAATTAGTACTGACACATTTAAGGGATTTAGATGCATACCTTTTATGGAACTAGATAAAGGTTAAAGAAATAAATACAAACAAATATGCATTTTCATACAACAAAATAAAATAAATTTGCAGATCTCTTTGGCTACTTGTCAATTTTGGATTTTTAAGTATCTCTGGGAAATGTATAAATAGTTTTATATTCCAGACTTATTAAGGAAGATAATTATAATTTAAATAATAAACCTAGAACTTCATCACTCTGCAGATACAGAAATCCTTACTATGTAGAAACCCAATTGTTAAGATTTTAATTCTCTTTAGATGTATCTGTATAATTACATTATACCCAATCAAAATTGTGATAGGATTTTTGTTGGTTGAATAATAGAAACTGACAAGAAGATTTTAAGATTCTCTGAAGATGCAAATATCACTTGAATAATCTTGAAATACAAAGAGCTTAAGAGGCTTAATGTAAAGGAACAATAGTCAAGAAACTTTGTTAAAAGCTAATGAACTACCAGAAAAGATCTCAGAAGTTAAAAAAAAAAAAAAAAGAGAAAAGAAAAATAAAAGACCATCAAATACAGACTGCTGATTTACAAAATGTTACCAAAGCAATTGAAAGGAGAGAAAAAGAAAATCTCTTCAGTAAATGACAGGGAAAACATTGGGTGTGTAACGAAGTGGAGTGTCTCAGTCTCAAGTAATGATAAAACTTAAAAATCATGAACATGGTTATATTTAGAATGCACTTGATCTTCAACTGTTTCTTATAGGCTTTTTGTTGTTCTCACAGTTCTAGAATTTCAGGTCTTCTCCTGGGACCTTATCTCCATTAGCAATAGACTGTCAACCAAAGTGGGCTGGTTATCTAATTTCATTCTTAGCATGTGGACATCCTTTTCCCAGAATCATTTACTAAAGAGGATTCTTGAATCCACTGTGCAATGTTTTCATCTTTGTCTAATTCAAGTGGCTCAAGTTGTATGATTTTGTAGATGGGTTCTCTCTCCTATTGGCTGATATTGTAGCCTTTTGTTCCGAACCATGTTGCTTTCAGTCACCACAGTTTTGTAGTATTAGTTGAAATCAGATGTGTTGATATTTCTTATGTGATGATACTTCTTATGTTATTGCTTTTCCACAGAATTTCACTGGGTGTTAGGGTGTTTTCTGATTCCACAATAAATTATTTATTTTTCTATTTTTATACAAAGTAACAGTGGAGTTTTCAATCTGCAGATTGCTTTTGATAAGGCAGCCATTCCACAATATTAGCTTTTTATTCTAACCATGTGCACAGAAAACCTTACCATCTCCTAATATTCTCTTCAGTTTTGTTCTTTGGTGTCTTATAGTTTACATTATTGAAGTCTCTTGGACCCCTTGTGAGGTTTATTCTAGTATATGAGTAAATTATATATATATGTTATACTATAATTTATATATATATGTATATATATATATTATACTATAATTTTAAGTCAATTGTGAATTGGATTGTTCCTAGAAATTTATCAGCATATTTATTATTGGTTCATAAAAATTGACATTTGTGTACAACAAAATAAAGAGTTCATCCAGGAAAAGAAAGCTTACAGAATTGGAAAAAATATTTTCTGTCTGTATATCTAATAAAGAGGATTAATATAAAAAACATACAAAAAGCTAAAGACACTAATACAAAAAAATTAAAAAGAAAACTACAAGAAATTAATAAACACTCTAAACAATAAATAGGCTAATGGAATAAAAAACCAGTTCTCAAAAGATGCAATATATAGGTTCAACCACACTATCTGTCAGAAAAGTGGAAATTAAAACTTCATTTTAATCTTACCTTACTGCAGTCAGAATGGTAGATGTTAAGAAAATAAGTAACAAATGTGAGGACAAAATGAACACAATGGACAGTTGTGAACTGCTGGTGATAATGTATACTGGTCTAGTCACTATAGAGGTCAGTATTTATGATTCTTTTTTTATTAATAATAAAATTTAAAAATTTTACATGTTGATCCCAGTTTCCTTTCCCTCCCTCCCTCTCTCCGTCCCTCCCTCCCTCCCTCCCTTCCTCCCAACCACTTACCATCTTTCCTCCCTCACATGCACCTTCACCACTTTCCCCTCCCACCCCATCCCCTATTCCACATGTAGAGATATGCTATCCAGGTGGGGTCATATAAATCTGTCAAGTCATTTGAAGTAGGGACTAGGACTTCTCTCCTGTCTCTAGGTTAAGGGAGTATCCCTCCATGGGGGATGTGTCCACAAGGTCCTTCTGTGCACCAGGAATACATGCTGGTTCTACAGTCTGAGGTCCCTTAGACTGCTTAGTCCTTCTAGCTGAGACCCATATTCAGGGGGTCTGAATCACTCCCATGCAGGATTTCCAGCTATCAGTCTGGGGAGCCCATCTGTCTTTGTGTGTTTCTGCAACCTGCTCTTGTCCTCTTTCTCTGTATCTGGATTCTAGTTTGACTCAGTGTTTAGTTATGGGTGTTTGCGTCTGTTTCCAACAGGTACTAGATGAAGGCTCCATGATGGTGGTTACTTAAGTTGATGATCTCACTATCAAGGAAGGGCATTTATTGTGGTAGCCTTTCCACAGTTGCTCAAATTGTTAGTTGGAATCATTCTTGTAGGTCTCTAGACCTTTCTTTAGGTTCAGTTTTCTATTCAAACCAATAACGTCCCCCTCTTTCATGTTCTCTCTCTCTCTCTCTCTCTCTCTCTCTCTCTCTCTCTCTCTCTCTTTTTCTGTCTTCTATTCCTACTCTGACTCAATCTTTCTAGTTCTCTCTCCATTCACTGCCCCTGCCACTTCCCATGTGCTCTGGACTTGTCTCTTCCTCCTCATGTGAGGGACCATATATGAACCTCTTAGAATACAACTTATATCCTATTTCCTCTGGTAGTTTGAATTATAGATTCTTAACAAAATAAGAGTAAATATACCATATGATCTGTCTCTATCACTCTACCTTAGGTGCTCCAACCAGTATTATCAACATGATACTAAGACATCAAGATGTTTTGTATGGTTCTTCTTCATGCAGAAGTATGAAACTAATCACAAAGTCCAGTATCAGAAGGTATGATAAAGAAATGAGAGTACATACACAATAGAATATTTGTATTGGAAATGAAGATAGGCTTTTTAAAATAAAAAGGATCAAAACATAATAATTAAATTATGTTAAGTGAATTTTAACATTCTAAAAAGGCAAACATATTTGTTTTAATTGTACTATTGTATTGCATGAAGTTACATCAAATATGGCATATATACATGGGAAGTGAGTAGAAGTGGAACATTTCTCATGTAACAAAAATGACTAATGAGGGAGTGAAAAAGTAAAACTAGTAAAATTGGGAATATACTGAGAGAACATAGTCTATATACAATATACATTTACTTGAAAAATTAAAATTAATTTTAAAGAATTTCACTGTCCAGTTTAGACAAGATTGTTTTTTGAAATAGTATAAATATCTGCCTTTATATTTTTTCCTGGCTTTCCTCTTGTCTCTCTGACAATGATCCAGACACTTTTTCTCCTATTAGTGTTTACTGCACGCAGCAATTTTTATGGAAAAGCTTTCAAACACTGTATTTACCTATTGTTTTCAATAATTTTGAAGTCATGTGATAGGCAGCATCTTTATCTACATAGCCTATATTCAAGATTTTATCAGGATATGCAAACAGCTAACACACCATGAACTAAATACTGAAACACTTTACATATTAGTTATATTTAAACACAAGAGTAGTTGTATATTTATAATCATTATATTGGCACATATTTCAAATATGTTAATATTTCATGCCACCAAACTCTCTAGGAAATATAAACTGGACAAAAGAAAATTAATGACATTAATTTTTCAGGAACTGAAAAAAGCAGTGACTCTATTGATGGGAACAGTAAACCTGTACATCAAAATATTTTTCCCATTTTTGAAAGAAAATGACAGAATTATATAATACATGTATATATTAAGAAGTTATAGATAAAGTTTCCATACTAGATTACTTCAATAAATTAAAAATTTGAATGTCTTTTAACATTGAATAATTTTCCATTTTTCACTGATAATGATTTTGTAAATTTACATTTTTTAAAGATATTAATGGTCATTTTCTTAATCTCACTCAAACAATAAGAGCTATGCTGCAGATATGTGATCTAATTGAAAGATATTTTCACATTATCAAGATACATTCAAAATGTGTCTTAGCAGTTACTAATGTTAAAAATATATAACAAATTGTTTTTTGTTCATTTTTATGTTTTGTTTTGTCTTTTTTAATTTGCGTTTTTCCTTTTCTTTATTAACAACATTTTTTATTTTTCATATTGATCCCAGTTCCCACTCCCTGCTTCCAACTTTCCCTATCTCCTACTATCACAAGCACCATGACCACCCTCCCCTCCCACTCTCTCCACCACTACATATGTAGGGTGATGCCCTCCAGGAGGGGTCATCTAAATCTGTCAAGTCATTTGAAGTAGGGACTAGGAATTCACTTCCAGTCTCTAGGTTAAGGGAATATCCTTCTATGGGGGATGTGCCCACAAAGTTCTTTTATGAACTAGGAATATATCCTGGATCCACTGTAGACAGTCCCTTAGATTGCTGGCCTTCTAGCTGAGACACATATTCAAGTGATCTCAATCAGTGCCATGCTGGATTCTCAACTATCAGTCTGGGTGGGGGCATTGGCTCCTCCTTGTTCAGTGTCTGTGTTTTCAGCCTGATCTTGTCCTCACTTTCTGCATCTGGATTCCAGTTTGGCTCAGTGTTTAGTTGTGGGTGTTTGCTTATGTTTCCATCAGCTACTAGATGAGGGCTCCGTGAATATGGATAAGTCAGTCAATCTCATTATCAGGGAAGAACATTTATGGTAGCCTTTCTACTGTTGCTCAAATTGTTAGTTAGGGCCAGTCTTGTAGGTCTTTGGACTTTCTTTAGGTTCAGTTTCCTCTTCACACCTATAATGACTCCCTCTTTTATGGACAGTCTCTCTCTCTCTCTCCCTCCTCCTCCTCCTCCTCCTCTCCCTCTCCCCCTCTCCCTCTCTCCCTCTTCTATTCCTTCCCTGACTCATTCTTCCTCTCATTCTAATTACTCTAGTTCCCTCTCCACTCACTGCCTCTCCCACTCCCCATGTGCTCTGGAGAACTTACCCTCCCACCTTCTGTGAGGGAACTTATATGAATCTCTTAAAATCCTCCTTTATCCTAGTTCCTCTGGCAGAGTGAATTACAGGATGGTGACCTTTATTATAGGTCTAAAATCCACATATGAGCAAGTACATACTATGTTCCTCTTTTTGTGGCTGGGTTAACTCATTGAGGATGTTTTCTTTAAGTTCCATTTTTAATGAAATAACACTTGCCTGTGATATTCAAGATTCCATTGCCACATCTCCTTTATTCATTTTACAGTTGAGGTGCATCTAGGTTGCTTCCAGGTTCTTGCTATTACTAATAGTGTTGCTATGAACATAGTATAACACATGTCTTTGTTGCATGGATGTGGATCATTTGGGTATATGCCTAAGAGGAGAATTGCCTGGTCCTATGGTAGAATAATTCCCATTTTACTGAGGAAGCAATCTCCAAATTGGCTCTACCAGCAGTGGAGGAGTGTTCTCTTTCTTCACATCATATCCAGCATAAATTGATGTTTCTAATTTTAGCCAATCTGGCAAGAATAAGCTGGTCTCTCAAAAATGATTTAATTTCATATTCCCTGATAGCTAAGGAAGTTGAGCACCTTCTTATGTGTCTTTCAGCCTTTTTGATTTCCTCTATTGAGAGTTCCTTCTTCAGTTCTGTACCCCATTTTTAAATTAAAGTTATTTGGTTTCTTGAGCTTTGTATATTTTGGAGATCAGCCAATGGGAGATGTTATTCTGTAAATATGTTTTTCATACTGGTTAATAAATAAAGCCCTGTTGGCCAATAGAAAAGGAAGATAGGAGGAACTAAGAAACTAGGAGAAAGTAGCTGGGAGGAGTCAGGATGTAGAGCATGGAGAAAAAAGATGCTGGCAGTCGCCCGATAAGATGACCATGTAGAAATACTTAGATAAATAGAAATGGGTTAATAATTAAGACAGAGCTAGCCCATAAACAATAATAATAACTGGCCAACAGGATTGTATCAAATACAGAGTCTCAGCTTGTTATTGAGGTATGCATGGTGGCGGGACCAGGCTGCTGGCGGGGAGAAACAAAGAGTGGGTCATGTGGCTGGCGGGGGAAAAAACTGCTCATAACATAATGGTGTCAGAAGTGGGATTGAGAACTTTCACTTAAAACTTCATAAAAGCTTAAAAAGAGATTTTAGAAACAAAGGAACAGAGACTAGCAAGACTTATTGGTAGCAGCATTTTGTAGGTTGGATTTGATTTGCTGTAGACAGAGATTTGCTCGGCTCCTTTAAGGGAGGTTACCAAAATTAACATAAGCGGCAAAAAAAACACCTTGCTTTTAAAGAGTTCTGCTAACAATTCATTGGTGTGTATGAGAGCTGCAATGAAGGTGCTTTCCTCTTCCCATTGTATACTTTTAGCTGTTTTGTCAAAAATCAGTGGTTTGTAGGTGTGTGGGTTAATATCAGGATTTTTTATTCAATTTAATTGGTCTTCTTGTCTATTATTTTTGCCAATTCCAGGCTGTTTTCAGGAACTTAGCTATGTACTAGAGCTTATAGTATTGGATGGTTATGCCTCCTGAAGTTCTTTTATAGTACAGGGTTGTTTTGCCTGTTCTGGGTCTTTTGTTCTTTTACATAAAGTTGATTATTATCCTTTCAAGGTCAGTGAAGAACTGTTCTGGGATTTTAATGGAGATTGCATTGAATTTATAGATTGCTTTTGGCAAGATAGCCATTTTATTATGTTTATCCTACCTATCTAAGAACATGGGAGATCTTTCAATTTTCAGGTATCTTCTTTAATTCTTCCTTTAAAGACATAAAGTTTTTTTTTTATTATGCAGTTCTTTTACTTGATGGTAAGTGTTACCCCAAGATACTTTATGTGGTTTGTGGCTATTGTAAAGGGTGCTGTTTCTCTGATTTTTTTTTCTCAGCTCCTTTGTCATCTGAATAAAATAGGGCTATTGATTTTTTTGAGCTTTTCTTGGATGCTGCTAGTTTGCTGAAGTGTTTATCAGCTGTAGTAGTTCCCTGATAGATTTTTCTTTGGTTGCTTATCTAAACTATCACATCACCTACACATAGAGATGTTTGAATTCTTCCTTTCCAAATTGGATCCCCTTGATCTCCTTTTGTTGTCTTATTGGTTTAGCATAGAACTTCATGTCCAGTTTTTAAAGGATATGGAAAGAAGGCAGCCTTGTCTTGTTCGTGATTTTAGGAGAATCTCCTTAAGCTTCGTTCCAATCGGTTTTATGTTGGCTTTTGGTTTACTGTATATTGCTCTTATTATGTTTAGGGATGTTCCTGTAATCCTGGTCTCTGCAAAACCTATGAAAGGGTGTTGAATTTTGTCGATGGGTTTTTCAGCATCTAGGGAGATGATCATACGGTTTTTCTTTTAAATTCTGTTTATATGGTGGATCCCATTGATAGACTTTCATGTGTTAAACCATCACTGCAACCCAGGGATGTAACCTACTTGGTCATGGTGAATGAATTCTCTGATGTATTCTTGGATTTGGCTTGCCAGTATTTTATTTTTACATCAATGTTCATGAGGGATATTGTTCTGTTGTTTTCTTTCTTAGCTGTGTCTTTGTGTGTTTGGGTACCAATTTGCTTGTGACCTCAGAAAAAGTGTTTGGTAATGGCCTATCTGTTTCCATTGTGTGGAACAATTTGAGGAGTATTGGTATTATCTCATCTTTGAATTTCTGGTAGAATTCTATACTGAAGCCATTTGTCACTGGGCTTTTTTTGTTTGGAAGGTTTTCGATGACTGCTTCAATTTCATTGGGGGTTGTAGGTCTATTTAAGTTGTTTGTCCATTTTGATTTAATTTTGGTAAGTGATAGTTATACAACAAGTTGTCCATTTCTTTGAATTTTAAAATTTGAGGAGTACACATTTTCATAGTATGACCTGAAAACATCTGGATATTCTCTGTGTCTTTTTTTATTCCCCCCTTTTCACTTCTAATTTTTTTCTTTTTTAATTTTCATGTTCTCTGATTTTTCACTTGTTTGGATAAAGGTTTGTCTATCTTGTTGAATTTCTTGAAAAACCAACATTTTGTTGCATGGATCTTTTGTATTGTTTTCCTGGTTTCTACTTTATTGATTTCAGCCCTCAAATTGATTTTATTTACTGGCATCTACTCCTTCGGGGTGAGTTTGCTTCTTTTTGTTCTAAGGCTTTCAGTTGTGCTGTTAATTGTCTAATGTGATTATGCTCCTCCATTTTCTTCATATGGAGAAGTAGTGCAATGAACTTCCCTCATAGCACTGCTTTCAAGGTGTCCAATAAGTTTGAGTATGTTATGTCCTCATTCTCATTTAATTTTAGAAAGTCCTTAATTTATTTTCTTTATTTATTCTTTGACCCAGGTATGGTTCAATTGCACATTGTTCAGTGTTCATGAGTTTTTAGGGTTTCTGCTATTTGTATTGTTGTTGAATACCAACTTTAAAGCATGGTGGTCCGATAAGATACAAGAAAATATTTCAATTTTATTGTTTCTCTTGAGGTTTGTTATGTTGCCTAGTATGTGGTCGATTTTAGAGAAGGTTCCATGTGGAGCAGAGAAGAAGGTATAATCTTTTGTGTTTGGATGGACTGTTCTATAGATGTCTGTCAAAGCCAAATGAGACTTATCTTCTTTTTTTAAAAACTTATTTATTTATTTATTTATTTATTTATTTATTTATTTATTACATATTGATCTCCAATTCCCTCTTCCTACCACTTTCCCTTCTTCCCTCCTTGCTTCCCTCTCTTCCTACCTCCCTCTTTACCTCTCTCTCCCCCCACACACACATGTACCCCGATCACCCTCCCCTCCCAACCCTCATCCCCACTCCACATATAGAATAAAGCCATCCAGGAGGGTCATCTAAATCTGTCAAATCATTTGAGGTAGGGACTAGAACTTCTCTCCTGTCTCTATGATAATGGAGCATCACTCTATGGAGGATGTAGCTGCAAGGTTGCTTTGGTGCACCAGGAATATGTCCTGGTTCCATTCTCTGAAGTCCCTTAGACTGCTCAGGGCTTCTAGCTTAGGCCCATGTTCAGTGGGTCTGAGTCAGTCCAATACTGGATTCCTAGATATCAGTCTGGGGGCCCATTAGCTCCTCCTTGTTCAGGTTCACTGTTTCTATGTGTTCCTGAAGCATATTCTTTTCCTCACTTTCTGCATCTGAATTCTAATTTGGCTCATTGTTTAGTTGTGGGTGTTTGCTTCTATTTCCAACAGTACTAGTGAGGGCTCAATGATGGTGGATTAGTTAGACATTGATCTCATTATCAGGGAAGGGCATTTATGGTAGCCTTTCACTGTTGTTCAAATTGTTAGTTGGAGTCAGTCTTGTAGGTCTCTGGACATTTCTTTAGGTTACTTTCACTTTTCAGTTCAATCCTATAATGGCTTGCTTTTTATTCTCTCTCTCTCTCTCTCTCTCTCTCTCTCTCTCTCTCTCTCTCTCTCTCTCTCTCTCTCTCTCTCTCTCCCTCCTCTGTCTTATATTCCTCCCCTGACTCAATATTCCCAGTCCCACCTGCTTTGCTGCTCACTTCCCCTTCTGGTTCTCTTAGTTCCCTCTCCACCCACTGCCCCCCCCACTCCCCATGTGCTCTGAAGAACCTGTTTCTTCCCTCATCTGTGAGAGACTTTATATGAATCTCTTATAATTCTTCTATCCTAGTTCTTCTGGCAGTGTTAATTATAGGCTGGTGATCCTTTGTTCTAGGTCTAAAATCCATACATGAACCTGTCCATACCATGTTCCTTTTTTTGTGACTGGGTTACCTCATTCAGGTTGGTTTCTTCAAGTTCCATCCACTTGCTTGCAAATTTAAAGATTCCATTGTCTGTTTTTTTTTTCTGCAGAGTAATATTGCATTATGTAGAAGTGCCTTATTTTTTTATCCATTCTTCAGTTGAGGGGCACCTAAGTTGCTTCCTATTACAAATAATGCTGCTATGAACATAGTTGAACACAAGTCTTTGTTGTATGGATGTGAATTATTGGGTATATGCCTAAGAGGGTGATTGCTAGGTCCTGTGGTAGAATAATTTACATTTTCCTGAGGAACCGCCATACTGTTCTCAAAAATGGCTGTACCAGTTTGCACTCTCACCAGCAGTAGAGGAGTGTTGCACTTTCTCCACATCCTCTCCAACATAAGCTGTCATTGGTGTTTCTAATTTAAGCCATTCAGGCAGGAGTGTGATGGTATCTCTAAGTTGTTTGGATTTGCATTTTCCTGGTGGCTAAAGATGTTGAGCGCTTTCTTATGTGTCTTTCAGCCTTTTTGATTTCTTCTATTGAGAATACGCTCTGTAGTTCTGTACCCCATATTTTAATAGCATTATTTGGTGTTTTGTTGACTAGTTTCTTGAGTTCTTTGTATATTTTGGGATCAGCCCTTTTTCAGATGTAGGGTTGATTAAAACTTTTTCCCAGTTTGTGCGCTGCCATTTGGTCTTGTCAACTGTGTCCTTTGCCTTACAGAAGCTTCTAAGTTTGAGGAGGTCCCATTTATCAATTGTCTATCTCAGTGTCTGAGCTACTGGAATTATGTTCAGGAAGCAGTTTCCTATAACAATTTGTTCAATTGTACCTCCCACTTTCCCTTCTAAGAGGTTCACTGTGTCTGGAATTATGTTTAGGTCTTAGATCCATTTGGACTTGAGTTTTGTGCCTGGCAATAGACTTGGGTCTCTGTGCAGACTTCAACACACCATCATACAAATATGCCAGATCCATTTGTTGAAGATGCTTTCCCCTTCCCATTGAATACTTTTAGCTGTTTTGTCAAAAGTCAGGGATTCGTAGGTATGTGGGTTAATATCAAGATTTTTTATTTGATTCCATTGCTTTACTTGGAAATTTTTTTTGCCAATTTCAGGCTGATTTCAGGGTCTTAGCTCTGTAGTAGAACTTAAAGTCAGGATGGTAATTCCTCCTGAAGTTCTTTTATTGTACAGGGTTGTTTTGGCTGACCTGAGTCTTTTGGTTTTTCATACAAAGTTGATTATTAGCTTTTCAAGGTCAGTGAAGAACTGTGCCGGGATTTTAATAGAGATTGCATTGAATCTGTAGTTTGCTTTTGGCAAGATTGCAATTTTTACTATGTTTATCCTACCTATCAAAGAGCATGGGAGATCTTTCAATTTTCAGGTATCTTCTTCAATTTCTTTCCTTAAAGACACAATGTTCTTATTATATCGGTCTTTCATTAGTCTGGTAAGTGTTACCCCAAGATATTTTATGTGGTTTGTGTCTATTTTAAAGGGTGCTGTTTTCTGATTTCTTTCTCAGCCTCTTTGTCATCTGAATACAGTAGGTCTACAATTTTTTTTTTTTTGAGTTTATCTTGTATCCTGATAGTTTGCTGAAATTTTTTATCAGCTGTAGGAATTCTCTGGTAGAGTTTTATTTGGTCGCTTACATAAACTATCAAATCATCTGCAAATAGACAAGGTTTGCTTCTTCCTTTCCAAATTGGATCCCCTTGATCTCCTTTTGTTTTAGCTAGAACTTCAAGTACAATATTGAAGAGATATGGAGAGAGAGGGCAGCCTTGTCTTGTTCCTGATTTTAGATGAATCTCTTTAAGCTTCTCTCCATTCAGTTTGATGTTAGCTTTGCATTTACTGTGTATTGCTCTTCTTATGTTTAGGAATGGTCCTGTTATCCCTGGTCTCTGCAAGACCTTTATCATGCAAGGGTGTTGAATTTTGTCAAAGGCTTTTTCAGCATCTAGGTAGATGATCATGCAGTTTTTCTTTTAAATTTTGTTTATATGGTGGATCACGTTTATAGACCTTCATATGTTAAACCATCCCTGCAATCCAGGGATGTAACCTACTTAGTCATGATGGATAATTTCTCTGATTTGGTTTGCCAGTATTTTATTTTTGCATCAATGTTCATGAGGGATATTGGTCTCTAGTTTTCTTCATTTTGTCTTAGTGTGGCTTGGGTACCAAAGTGATTGTGGTCTCGTAAAAATAGTTTGGTAATGAACTTTCTGTGTCTATTGCATGGAACAATTTGAAGAGTATTGGTATTAGCTCTTCCTTGAATTTCTGGTAGAATTCTTCAATGAAGCCATCTGGCTCTCACCTTTTTTTGTTTTTTGTTTTTTTTTTTTTTTGTTGGAAGGCTTTTGATGATTATTTCTATTTTTTTTAGTGGTTATAAGTCTAGTTAATTTGTTTTCTGTTCTTGATTTAATTTTGGTAAGTGATAGTTATCCAGAACTTTGACCATTTCCTTTGAATTTTCAAATTTTGTCGAGTACAGATTTTCAAGGTATGACCTGAAAATTGTGTGGATTTCCTCTGTGTCCCTTGTTATTCTCTCCTTTTCATATGTAATTTTGTTAATTTGCATGTTCTCTCTCTTCTTTTTTGTTAGTTTGGATAAAGGTTTTTTAAGCTTGTTGATTTTCTCGAAAAACCAACTCTTTCTTGCATCGATTTTTTTGCATTGTTTTCCTGGCTTCAATTTTATTGACTTTAGCCCTCAAATTGATTATTTCCTGGTGTCTACCACTCTAGGGTGAGTTTGCTTCCTTTTGTTCTAAGGCTTTCAGATATGCTATTAATTCTGTTCCCTTGTAACACTGCTTTCAAGGTGTCCTATAAATTCTGGTATGTTGTGTCCTCATTCTCGTTGAATTTTAGAAATTCCTTAATTTCTTTCTTTATTTCTTCTTTGAGGCAGGTATTATGCAATTGCACATTGTTCACGCTTCATGAGTTTGTAGGGTTTCTGAGATTTGTGTTGTTGAATTCCAATTTTAAAGCATGGTGGTCTGATAAGATACAGGAGCCTATTCTAATTTTTTTGTATCCATTGAGGTTTGTTATGTCGCCTAGTATGTGGTCGATTTTAGAGAAGATTCCATGTGGAGCAGAGAAGAAGGTATATTCTTTTGTGTTTGGATGGAATGTTCTATAGATGTTTGTTAAACCCAATTGAGACATTGCTTCTATTAGTTCTTTTGGTTCTTTGTTAAGTTTATGACTGCTGGTCCTGACTAGTGTTAAAAGTGGTGTGTTAAGTCTCCCACTATAAGTGTGTGAAGTTTTTTTGTGAGCTTTTAGTATTAGTGTGTTTCTTTTATGAATGTGGATGACTTTGTATTTGGGGATAGAAGTTAAGAATTGAGACTTTGTTTTGATGGATTTCTTCTGTGAAGAAAATGAAATGACTATCTTCATCTCTTTTGATTAATTTTGGTTTGAAGTCTAACTTGTCAGATATTATGACAACCACACCTGCTTGCTTCGTGGAACCATTGGATTGGAATTTCTTTTCCCAGCCCTAATTCTGATCTAATGTCTATATTTGAAGCTTTGATATGTTTTGTGTATGCAGCAGAATGATGGCTTCGGTCTTCATATCCATACTTTTAGCATATGTCGTTTTATTGGTGAGTTAAGACCATTTATGTTGAGGGAGAGTAGGACCATTGACTGTTAATGTTTGGTTGTTTTAGATTCGTTGTTGGCATGGGTATTGTGAATATATTTTGCCTGCTTTACCCTTGGATTCTGGTGAAGTGGGATTATCTATTACCTATGTCTTTGTTAGTGTAGTTAACTTCCTATGGTTGAAGTTTTCCTTTCAAAACTTTCTGTAGGGCTGGATTTGTAGATACATATTGGGAAAATCTGGCTTTGTCATTAAATATCTTGTTTTCTTTGTCTACAGTGATTGAGATTGTTGCTGAGTATAGTAGCCAGGGCTAGCATCTATGGACTCTTAGTACTTGTGGAGCATTTATCCAGGACCTTCTGGCCTTGCGAGTTTCCATGGAGAAGTCAGGTGTAATTTTGATAGGTCTGTCTTTATGTTACCTGGCCTTTTTCTTTGCTGCTCTTAATATTCTTTAATCTGTATGTTAGGTGTTTTGATTGTTATGTGTCCAAGGGTTTTTTTTTTTTTTTTTCTGGCTAGTCTATTTGGTGTTCGGTATGCTTCTTGTACTTTCATGGCTATGTCCTTCCTCAGATTGGGAAAGTTTTCCTCAATGATTTTGCTGAATATTTTTTCTGCACATTTGACCTGGGCTTCTTCGCCTTCCTCTATGCCTATTATTCTTATTTTTGGCCTTTTCCCAGTGTCCCACATTTCCTGGATATTTTGTGTTAAGGATTTGTTGGATCTACAATTTTATATGGTCAATGAATCCATTTCCTCTAGTTTATCTTCAGTACCTGAGATTTTCTCTCCCATCTGTTGTATTCTGTTGGTTATGCTTGTATCTGTAATTCCCAATCACTTGCCCAGTCTTTCTATTTCCAGCACTCCTTAAATTGGTGATTTTCTTTATTGTCTCTATTTCAGTTTTCAACCCTTGAACCATTTCCTTCACCCTTTTAATTGTTTTTTTCTTAGCTTTCTGTACTTTCTATATTTTTTTTTTCATTTCTTCCTTTTTTTGTTTTTTTCTTCCTTTAAGAGATTTTCTCACATTAACTTTGGGGGTCTCTATAATTTTTATGATTATAATTTTTAAGTCATTCTCTTCTGCTTCATCTACTTTGGGGTGTTCAGGTCTAGTTGGTGTTGATTCCCTAGATTCTGATGGTGTTATGCTTGTCTTTCTATTTTTATGTGTGTTCTTGTATTGCCACCTTCTCGTCACTTCTTCCAGTAGGTGTAGGCGGGGGTCTCTCTATCACTCTATGGTACTCCCCAGGTGAGCTTATGTGGGTCAGAGGTTTTGATGTCTGTATGTCTGGGCAGCCCAAGCTCTGTAGGATGACTCTCCTCAGGCAGGGGCCCAGTGATGGGGATCAAAGATCCCAAAGGCTGGGACTCAGGATGTTCCATGGGTCAATAGGCAGATCTAGCCTGGGCCTGGCACTCTTCATCTGAGGCTTCTTTAGCAGAAGCCAGGTGATGGGGGTCAAGAATCTAGTCTGAGAGGACAGGCCGATCTCTGGGAGGGCCTGGAATTCTAGTAGAGGACCAGCGATGGGGGTCAGAGACCAGGCAGGTGTGGATTCTGGGTGGACCCGTGTGGATAGGCAGGTCTAGTGTGCTCAGAACAGCTCCAGGACGTTCCCCAAAGGGGGCATGGTTGCTGGCTCTACCCTCTGTCCCAGTGCTCAACCAGAGCAGTGGACAGTGGGTAGGGTTGGGCACCAGGTAGGGGGAGGACAGGATCTTGCTGGGAGTGGGTGTGTGAGTATCAGAGCAACAGGCATTCTCTTCATGGGGACAGGACCCAAGGGGAGCGAGAACCAGGGCCAATCCAGGGAGTTCCCAGGAAAGGGTTTGGGCGGGGGGATTCCACCTGAATTTGTCCAGAGTTACCTCTAGCAGAGGCCTGGCAATGAGGATCAAAGGCAATGGGGGTCAAAGACTAGGCTGCAATTCAGGATGTTTCTGCACTGATAGGTGGTTCCAGCTGGGGCCTGGAATTTTCCAGCTGAGGCCTCTTAAACAGAGGCTTGGTGATGGGGGTCAAGAATCTAACTGCAGGGAATGAGAGTCTGAGAGTAGACTGGCAGGTGTAGGTGGATATCTGGGAGGGGCCCAGTACTCCAGTAGAGGAACAACCGTGCTTGATTCTAGATGGATATCTGGGAAGCCTGCATGGACTGAACAGGGCATTCTCTGTGTGGGTTACAGTTGTGTAAGCTTGGTCTGTAAGACCACTTGCATTGAGACTAGGATCTATCCCTGGGTCATGAGCAGTCTGGGAATCTTCGTATCCCAAAACTTAAGAAGGCAAATAGCCATGCATGCAGCTAGTTAATTAGTCAGCTAGCTAGTTAATAGCCAAGTCTGCAGATATTCAAACAATTTTTTTCGGGGTGGGGATAAGATCAAATGAATAATATTTAGACATCAGGTCAGTAATCAGACACTCAGGTTGTTTTCCAATTATTCATCCATTTTGATAGACACTAGAAGATAATGAATTGCCTGATAAGAATTTTTTTCTAGTTTAATCCATTTGGTTGAAAATTTCATGATGTCAGTTTTTTATTTGGGATTTTGTGATTTTTGTTTGTTTGTTTGTTTTTGCATTTTTTACATTGTGTAAATGGACCACATTTTCTGTATTCATTCTTTAGTTGAGGAGCATCAAGGTTATTTCCAGCTTCTGACTATTATGAATAATGTTGCTATGGGCATAGTTGAGTGTCCTTGTGGTACGACTGAGTATCCTTTGAGTGTTAATGCTGAGTTTTAAGGTAGATTGATTACCAATTTTCTGATAAACTGCCATAATGATTTCCAAAATGGCTGTACAAGTTTGCATTCCTACCAGCAGTCATGGAATGTTCCCTTTATTCTACAACCTCCCCAACATCAGTTGTCATCAATCTTTTTTATCTTAGCCATTCTGACAGGTTTAAGATTGTACCTTAGAGACATTTTGACTTGCATTTCTCTGATGACTAAAGATGTTGAGCAATTCCTTAAGTGCCTTTGGCCATTTGAGTTTCTACTGTTGAGAGTTCTCTGTTTAGATCTGCTCCCCATTTTTTTTCATTGGATTCCTTGGTATTTTGATGTCTAGTTTGCTTGCTTCTGATTAAACAATTATAAATAAGATTCAGAAATCATGTCACTTCTGCTGGTTTATGTTTATAGATCAACAAGCTAATGAAGTAGAAATATATCAAGAGAAAAACATTAAAAAATTCCAGCAAGCATGCTTTATTAACAATTTTGAGTTGACTCAGAATTCATAAAAGCTTTCTCAACCCGACTGAGAGCAAGAGGAAGGAATTTGTGTTATCCCTATCACCACAGGAAATTTTTTTCTTGAAATTCTAAGCAATTAGATAGGGCAAAAAAATAAAAATAATATGTGCAGACTGCATGAAAATAATGAAATATCTGCATTTGTTTATGACATAGTAACCAGAGATACAGAAGCCAACTGGCAGGAATCCAAGTGATGAAATTTGGTAAAACAAGGAGAAAGAAAATAAAATAGAAGCTTGAAAAATGGCTCAGTGGCTAAGAAGACTTGCTGCTCTTCCATAAGACTTACATTCAGTACCCACCATGGCAGCTCACCATCAGGAACTCAGATTCAAGGTGATCAACTTAATCTTGTCATCTCTGCGTGTTCCAGGCACAGACTTGGTATGCTGATATCTATTCAGGAAAACCACTCTTCACACACAAAAAAAAGAAAAGAAAACAGAAAATAATATTACACAATATTTCAAGGCCATACTTATATAAAATGAGATTATACTCTACAACAAATGAGAAAATTATAATTACTATATGAAACAATAAAAAAATTCTCAAATCATATGCCCAGGGTCAACACAGACATCAATAATACTCATTTATAAAGATGCTAGGTCTTTTATATGAAGCTACATAAACTGATTTCTTCTCTCTATGGTTCCCCTCCCCAAAACTTAAGCCATGAATGAAGCATGACATGAAGTTGTCAACTGACAGGCATTCTGTAAAATGACAGGTAGCAGTCCTAACAACTGTGCATACCTTCAAAGCCAGTAAAGTGTGGAGAACTTCTGAAGCAAAGAGAAGTTCCACAATGGGTCTCCTATCCCGCAGTCTTCTCAATTGGCTTTTGAAGGGTAAATGAATTGAGAATGTAGGAAATCTTAATAAGGATCTGACTTCTGCTTCTAATAATGTATCAATATCACTTCCATTCTTGTGACTAATGTAACATGATAAGATAAGGTTTTGGAAACAGGAGACAATGGGTGTGAAATATGGTCTTTTAGTAGTATCTTTACAGTAATTTAACAAATCCATAACAGTTGTAGATTCTATTAATCTTTTTATCTATCATCTTTCTAGTCTTCTATGGATCAATTACCAAAGATGAATGTGATTGAGCAGCAAGCTGAATGTATAAGGCAGTACTGGTGAATAGAGATGGATACATTAAGGGAAGTGTGTGTGTGGACACATTTTAATGCAAAAACATGCCACAGTAACTGAAAAAGTTTGCTAAGTTTGTTGCAAAAATGATTAGAAGCTGTTTGACAAATTATGTGTCTCGTCTTACAGGGAGTAGATATTTTATTAGGAGTTTTTAGTCCCTATTATAGAGGCAAAGGCTTCATTTTGGGGAGAATAGACTAGTTTTAGGATTGGAATCATACAGGCAACCTAACCATATTGCTACAGTGCAAGAAGAGCTCTGACTTCAGATATTTGAAACAGGTAAGACTAGGCTCATGTAGTTCCAGCTAAATATGACCAGAATCTAATTTATAAAAAGAGGCAGTGGTCATCGAAGAGATTGGATACACTAGTGATATTTTTTCAAATATCATAAAGAGAAAGACAAGAAATTGGAATAACCAAAGACAATGTCCTTCTTTCTTAAGCAACAAAATTCAAACAAATATTGTTACCTTCTCTTGCTTTCATTTGTGATGACTATATCTAATCTATGTGGGTCATTATAACCATTCTGCCAAAAGGTTTATGTGTGTGATGGGGTTCATAATGGGAGTAGGTGGTGGACTGTGTTTATTTCTGGATTCCCAGAACACATCATTTCTCTGTTTCGTAGCACCAAGGAGATTTGAAAGTAAACTGCCTCAGATGCAGAATTTTTCCCAAAAGAAAGTCAACTACCATCAGGACAATGTGTCCTCAGTGAGAAAAATGTCATTTGGAATCATGCCTGTATTTAATTTTGCAAGCGGCTTTATAAAACAAATATTACACATTCTTACTTATAAAGAAAACAATTGTATAAACAGATAAACAAAATGCAAATAACTGACATTGTTAAAAGTCATAAAATTTTAATATGAGTAAGTTTTCTTGCCTCTAAAATATCACAATAATTTCCTGAAATAAAAATACTTTTATGATAAGAACAGCGAATTAAAAGAAAAGACATTGGTTCCTATAATAATTAAAAGGGTTTTTTGTTAATGTTTGTTTGTCTGTTTTTTGACACAATTTTGTGCTTTTGTGAGGGATGTCAAATCAGGACTAGTGAACACTCTCCCCTTTCTTGTTTTTAATGGTTCTTTCTCAGGGCTGCTCCTGAAAAGTGCTGGAGTCATTTCTAGCTGACTGGTTCCTAGCAGAAAGAAGGGAAGAGCATTCTGATGACACCGTTCAAGAGGTGCTGAATAAATCAGTCAGCCCGAATGATCCCATTATCTGGTCATGGATCCCTGGCTCTGAGGGATTTGGCTAAAGGTAAATTTACAAAAGCATCAGCATGGGTGGAGGAGCCTTCTAAAAGTCAATGCCTGAACCCAGGATAAAATGATGGGATGTGTGCAATGACAAGGGACAGATTTCAGTCTACTGTGCTGCAGGTTTATTCCTTCAGATATGACTCTCTATGCTCTGATATAAAGGTGACAATATAATATAACAAATAAGGTTAGAGCAAAAAGTTCAAAGAGTATCATGCAGAATATGTAATATTCAATAGGCTGGAAGCATATCAACTTAAGTCAGTGGGCCATGTGGTAAGACTGAGTACCACACCATTAAGTACTGAAATCCAAGGGATAGATTGCTTGTATCTTTATAAACCATTGATTAAATAATTTTAAAAATAGTATTTTTAGTTTGTGTAGGTGTGTGTGTGTGTGTGTGTGTGTGTGTGTGTGTGTGTGTGTGTGTGTGTGTGTTTACCACATGAATGTGAGTGCTAGAAAAAGGCTTTGGAACTCTTAGAATTGGAATTACAGAAAGTTGCAAACTTTCTCACGGTGAAAACCAAACCCAGGTCTTTTGAAAGTCACTAAGTGCTGTTAATCACTGAACTATTTCTACGAACTTCTATTTATCCTCCCATTTAAAAATAAAAAATATAACTTGATATAAGAAAGAAGCATAAACACATTAAAGTGTCCAATAGGAAGCTCATTTTCTTATATATTATTATATAACATGATGGGCATAGACTTTGAAATATTATAATTAGTTTCTTACTAGGTAAGCATACCTTACCACATTTGTGAATCATTCATTATGAGCATCATCCACTAATCTGCAAAATGGGATCTGATGTAACTGCAATGAAAGTTTGAAAGAACACAAATTACTATAAGACCCAATATTTATTCCTTAGGGTATTAAGGACATAAATGACATAAATGGAAATTATTATCAAGGTTTAATTATATGCCCAGAAGGAATATAATTACCTGACATAGCTTAGGTTCATTTCATTCAGACGCCTATAGCAAGTTTGGAGCACAGGGGCATGGGGGAGAGAGGTAGGAGAAAGAGAAGGAAAGTGTCACTTTCCCGTGGATCCTGCAAGTCCATTTTTATACAGCATAAAGTCAAACAGTCCAGACAAGAGCAGCATCTTACCCAAATGACTACTCTTGACATATTGGAAGCAAACTCCATAAAGAGTTTCTTCGATGTTCATCTTTCCTTCTGATGCATTTGGTGTTGCCAGGAGCAGTTGTGCCTCATTGTTAAGAAAAACTCTAAACCACTTTAAATGTCATATTCTCTAAGTCTTTGAAAGGTTTGAATAATATTTCTCCATCTCAAATATATCTCTGTATACCTAGAAATCCTAACATAACTGTAAGTTTTGACTAGCATAAGAAAATATCTATAATCTGTACTAAATTATATATTTTTATATGATCCATATAAACACAATACTTAAACAAGAGGAGAAATGTGTGTGTGTGTGTATTGATATACAATGAATAAAAATCCATTCCTAAACAAAATATTCATTTCTATACCATAATCCCCTTTTTAACTTTAAAGATATTGAATGTAATCATTAACCATTCATATCAAACCCCATTTAAAAAAGAATAAACCTTTATAGATAATATTTTGGAATTTGGGCATCCTTCCTGCTGGTTGGGGATTATGTAATACCTTAGGAATCCTAAAAAGACAGAGGAATCCTGGCTGTAGTTTGAAAGACTGACTTGTCCCAGCTCTTTTGAATGTTGGATCACCTGGAACACTGTTTCAGGGTTCTTGCTTGATCAAGCCATGTTAGTCTGGAAGGAATCCACAGCTTTTCATTTTCTGTGGAAACAAAAATAGAAATTCTTTTCCCCAATAACTTGTGCTGGGACTTAAATTTTGAAGTCAAACCATTTTTAAAATATATAAGTAGGATTAATTTAGCAGCATTGATAACCAAGTGTATTTTAGCAGTTGTTGTTGCTTTCTCAGCAATTGAGCAATTCAAAGACAACACAATAGCATACAGTATCCAGACTGACTCTCTGTGTAATTCCCATCTTTAGGTGGCTTTTTTATTATATTATTTCTTCTACTTCTATTTTATTTTTTCAGACACGGTTTTTCTGTGTAAATTTTGCCTGTCCTGGAATTTACTCTGTATACCAGGTTCACTTTGAAATCACAGAGATTTGCTTGGTTCTGCCTCCCAAGTGCTGGGATTAAAGGCATGTGTCACCATACCCTGCTACTCTCTTTATTTCTACTTTTTAAACCACTTTATTTTGTTTCTTTTTCTCTCCCAAGCCTATGTATATTTTAAAACACACTGCAAACTTTCAGAGGTTTTTCTTTATCTGAATCTGTCTTCACTATAAATCTTTATTTTTCTTCTGGCCACGCTTACTTTATCCAAGATAGTGGGGATACATATACTGCCAGCACTGAGAGCTGTCCTCACCACCTTGGTCTACACAGCCATCAAGCAGCATGCTGCCTGCTTGAAGATGTGGTCAGTGTAACTGGCAGGGGCTCAGACACACCATTCAATTGTTAGCAGGGCTTCTTAAAAATGCCCTGTGGGGTTTTTTGTTTGTTTGTTTGTTTTTCTGTTTATGCCAAGTCAGGAAACCTCCCTTAAAGGAGCCTTAAGAGTCTCTGCTCATCTCTAGCAAAACAGAGCCTGCCCAAGAAAAATACTATTACCAAGAAGCCTTGCTTGTCTCTGTTCCTTTATTTCTAAAATCCCTTTTTAAACTTTTGTCAAGTTTCAAATGGGCATTCTTAGTACCCACATTGTAGGAGCTATTTTGTTATGTGCAGTTTCCCGACAGCCTGGTTTGAGAGCTGAGACAGTCCTAAAATAACACACAGAGACACTGTACTAATTATGAAACACCAGGCCTGTTACTAGCATTTCTTAATAGCTAGCACTGTCTTAAATATTAACTCATTTCTATCATTCTAAGTGTTTCCACATGGTCTTATCATTCCTGAGAAAGGGTTCAGACCTCTTATTTCTGTCAACTTCTGACACATCCTACATCTTGACTCCTCTCTACTACATCTACTAGAATTCTACTTGTCTCCTAGTCCAAAATATCTTGCTTTCCTATTGGCCAACAGGGCTTTGTTCATTAACCAATAACAGAAATATCTTTGTAGAATGACATCTCCCATCAGGAGAGAAGCAGAAGGTGGAGAACATGAGAGATAGGAAGACTAAGTCAGGGAAAGAATAGAAAGCAAGAAAAGTGTTACCATAATAAAAGGAGCCATTATAGGTTGAAAGACAAATCTGGCACTAGGGAATGTCCAGAGATGCACAAGGATGACCCCAATTAACAATTTATGCAATAGTGGAGAGGCTACCTTAAATTCCCTTCCCCTACAATGAAATTGATGACAATCTTACATGCCATCATAGAGCCTTCATCCAGTAGCTGATAGAAGCAGAAACAGACACCCACAGTTAAATACTGAGCAAAACTCCTGGAATCCAGTTGTAGAGAGGGAGGAGGGATGAGCAAAGGAGACAAGGCCAGTATAGAGAAATCCGTAGAGATAGCTGACACCAAGTGGGGGCATAAAACTGGGGACCCAGCATTGGACTGAACCAAGACTTTTGAATGTGGGAGCCAGGTAGGAGATCTAGACAGTGTATGGAACCACTGACAGTGGAACCATAATTTGTCCCTAGTGCACAAATGGATGTAGGAGCTCTTTCCCATAAAGGGCTACTCTGTCTATGTAGATACAAGGGGGAGGACCTAGGCCTTCCACCAAATGATATGACAGACTTTGATGATCTTCTTTGGAAGGCCTCACCCTACCTGGGGAGTGGATGGGGGTGAAATGGGGGGTTGGTGGGAGGAATGGGAGGATGAGAGAGAGAGGGAACTGAGATTGATATGGAAAACAAGATAGTTTCTAAATAAAAAAAGAACTTTAAAATAAAAGAAAAACAATGGGGAGAATACAGATTGGACAGGGAAGGATAGATTATGCCCTTCCTCTCAGCTCTTTCAAATCCAATCCTCCAATCTCACACCCAGTTCTGTAGCAGACTCCCTGTTGTAGCCTAACCTCTCTCCCTAATGCCATGTCCAGGGTGTTCCACAGGCATCCACAGCAATCTGTCCCCCAAAACTCTTTGCTTTATCCCAGCCCCCAACTCCAAGGAACCCACAGACCACAAAAAAAAAAGAAAGAAAGAAAGTAAGGAAGCAGGTAGCCTTCCCTTCAAATCTAGTCTCCTAGTCTCAGCCACACCTCTATAGCAGACTACCTGCTGTGTCTTCCCCCTTCTCCTCTGCCCCCATCTCCAGCAGATCACATACACCTTCTCTTCAAACCTTTTTTCCCACTCCAGGTCTCCCAGAAGATTTTCCCTGGGAACCTGCCAGCCAAGCCTTTCAAAAAAGCAAGTAGGCCATTAAGGCAGACAGCTAAGCTTCATGTAATCACTCTACATGGTTTCCACCTTTTTCACAGCCTTAGTCTCATTCCAGTCCTTTAAAAGCAAATTACTTCTTATGGCACGTCTTCACTCAGTGCTCCCATATCAGGGGAAGAAAGTAGATGCAGATAGAGCCTCCTTTTCTCCCTCATGTGGACTCTACAACCCTTACCTAGACCATTCCATTCCATTTTCTAAGTGTCAGTACCCAATACCTATACATTTTACCCAGAACCCCCAGTGGCCACACCTTTCAGGAAACCAGAAGGAATACATAGCCAACATACTGTCTTAGGAACACAACACCCAAACCAACAAAAGCAACACCAGATATTAACACCTAAATTAGCAATTTTCCCAAGCCCAGATGCTCAGAACTAGCAAAATTACATTCCATAGCAACCAGGACAATGTTTCCACTAGAGACTTTGTGTATACAGAATAAAGTGATGGAAAATAGAAGACTTAAGTTGAACACTTAAGTGTGTGTCCAAGGTTTAAGATAGTTGCTTCTCTAGTTAAACTGAGTAGTATCCTTCTTTGAAAGCATTTGGATTTATTTTACTGTAAGTATAGGTTTTAGGTAGTTGACATTGGTCGTGAATTTCTTGTTTGTTTTAAGAGGATTTAAAACATTCTAGCGCATTCAATTTCTGGTTTAGTATATGAACCAGTTTGTAAAGAGAACCTACTGTAATGATAATTGTATCATTTTATTGTTTTATTGTTTTCAATTATTTCATTTTATGTTGTTACAATGTTTCTTATTAAATTTGGGAGTTTTTTCCAAAATAACCAACACTTCTTGTGTGTGTGTGTGTGTGTGTGTGTGTGTGTGTGTGTGTGTGTGTGTGTTTGTGTGTATGTGTTAGTGGGAATTTAGTCCTAAATTTAATTTATAGTAGGCTAGAAAACAATGAACCCAAAATTTCAGATTAATGGAATAGTTTAACATAAAATAGACATAAACACGAAAATGTACACCACATGAAGACTTTCTCTTTAGTAAATATTTTCTTGGTTAGGAAATAATAATAGCTGTGGGCTCAGATACACTAGTGGATTGTGATGACTAAAAACATTCATCTCTGGGACTGGAATTATTTTATCTGCTGAAATGTTCAACATGTTAGTTAGGAACTCTTTAAATCATCTTCCTTCTTTGTAAAGCAGATTTTACTATAGCATCTTACCCAAGGGGCAGTTCAATACTACAGATAAAGTATCTAAAATAGTTCCAAGTTCAGAGTAAGTACTAAATAAATATTAAAGATTTCATTAGCCCCAATAGCAACAAACAACAATTACCAAACTTTTGATCACATTAACCTAGTATGATAGATATTCTAACCTTCTTAGTAGGTAGTACATGTTTAAATTTATAACCCGTTCACTAGTTTTATTTCAGCTTATTGGCATAGGCTGTATAAGTCTAGATAAACTATATTCTTTAGGCTATAGTTGATCACAACATTGTGAACATGTATATTCTTAGTATCTTTTCCCTCTGAGTTCACTCTTCCTTGAAATAAATATATGGCATATAGCATGTAAAACTGATAATTATTTATTTGACATTGTTATTCATTGACCGATGGAGACAGGGTCATGCAATGTAGGCCACACTAACCTAGTATTCAAGCTTGTAGAAATCATCAAACCTGGACTTCCTCAGTGATGGTAAACAGTGATGCTATTTGCAACATTTTTATATTCACAGAAAAGCAAAACAAAAAAGTAGCAAAATCCAGCTTTTGCTTTGGCCTGCTGTTCTTGTTTTTTTTTGGTGTTATTGTTGCTACTGCTACAGTGCTGGGCTTTAAACACAGTTCTGATTGTTGAGACTACTGGTGCTACAGTGCTGGGCTTTGAACACAGGTTTGGCACATGCTGTTCAAATGTCACTTCACTGAGTTACAGGTCTAGCTTCCATGGGATTTTTGTTAAACTCAAAAATAAGCACACTAGAACTGCCAATTGTATATAAACAATAATAACCACTGGATAAGTAGCTTATAGTATGAAAGCTTTGCCATGAGTCTTCTTTATCTGCTTTAGAATATAATTCATGATTCTTTTTTTTTTTCTTTTACTAGAAGAGGTAAACAGAAAACAATATCTGGACACTACTTGTGCCTATTGACATGGGTTGAAGTTGGTTCTAGATTTTCTCATGCATATATGTGTGAAATTAATTCAAATGTATTCTTTGTAATTTTTAAAATACACATCCTAAAAGTTGGGAAAATAGTCTATTGTGTTGATATTATCTGTATGTATAAAACATTTTACATGCAAATATCAGACACAGTGTTTTTTCCTAAGGACCTTAGAGTAATTTCTTATCTCCATTTTCATTTAACAGTAGATTTAATCAGGTGGTGGTGGCACACAACTTAAACCCAGCACTCAGGAGGCAGAGGCAGGCAAATCTCTGTGAGTTTGTGACCAAGCTGGTCCACAAGAGCTATTTCCATGAAGGCTCCAAAGCTACAGAGAAATCCTGTCTACAAAAACCAAAAAGAAACAATAATGATAATAAAACATAAGTGTGACTATATGCAAATAAAATTGATTAATACAATGTCTATTTTTTGTTGTTGTTACTATTTCACCAAAAAGAATAAGAATACTTTGTGGTATTGTGATTTCCTGTTTTTACTAAATGGCAGCACTAAAATAGTTTGTCAATCTCCTTTGTGCAGAAACAGGGTGATAATTCAAATTTAAAATTATTCTACGCAGTATTTAAGTGAATATATACTTTCGAAATTTTTCATAGGTTCTTTTTTGGGTGGAGGTTCTCTGTGGCTTTTGGCACTGTCCTGAAACTAGCTCTTCTAGACTAGGCTGAACTCAAACTCACAGAGATCCACCTGCCTCTGCCTCCTAAGTGTTGGGATTAAAGTTGTGCATCACCAAAGCCCAGCTTGTTCGTATGTTCTAATGATAAAATTCATATACCTAATTTGTCTTTGTCAAATCATGCAGTTTAGAAAAGTCACCACTGTTTCCTTTTATCAGTAAATTTCTAAATTGAAAATGTACCTCATATAATTTTATAAAACATTTCTTTGATTCAGCCTGATGCCTAAATCCTTGTGGGCACCTGTGACAATATTTTGAAGAATGGTATATCAGAGGGTATTTCTTTCCTTTTCAAACATGTATTTATTTCATTTTATATATGTGAGTGATTCTAACTACATGAAAGTATATACATAACATGTGCCTGATGCCCACAAAGGTTAGAAGAAAGAATCAGATCCCCTCAAATGAAGTTACAGACGGTTAGGTTTTTAGCCAACACATGATCCTAGAAATTGAACAAATGTCCTCTGCAATAGTAACAAGTCCTCTAATCCAATAAGCCATCGTTTGTCCCAAGGTATCATTTTATTGTTCTAGTACAAATCTACTGGTGACTAGCACTTTTTCAAATACCTACAGTTTGCAATCACATTAGCTGTGAGGCTCCCAGTCTCCTACCCTTCTAAAGTACTAGGTAGCTTTCTGCCTTAGCAAAACGGCAACAAAACCTAGTCTTTGTTGTTGTTGTTGTTGTTCTGAGATTTTTAAATTTATAAATTGTACTAATTATTTATTTCCTTGTCATACACTTGTTTTCCCTTGTGTGAATTGTCTATTCATATAATGTATCTATTTTTCTTTATGTCCTGTCATTTTTTGTGATGTGTCTTGAAAATTTAGTCATTGATCATTTGGAGTTTTAAATTTTTCAAATATTATATCTCAGCTTGTCACTTTTCTGTTGTTTGTCACTGTTTTCTTTTTTAACTATAAATCCTTAATTCAATGGAGCCCAAACTATCAATTATTTTTCCTTATGTACTTTTAGATTTATTTTTCTTTTATTTTACAGTTTATAATATATCTGAATCATCATGCAATTTTATTTTCATGGAACTATTGTCCAAGTTCAGGCTCACTGAGCCATGATATTATATTACTTCATTAATGATTTAAAATTTTCTATTTAAATATAAGAGGTTTTATTTATACTCCTATTTTTTAAGTGATGAGTATTCCCAATTTCTTCATCTAGGCTTTGGTTATTTCCTCATGTGAGTTTTAGTCTCCTTTAACTACTAAATTTTACACTTGGAAAGAAACATTTTTAGATAACAAATGTCTCTTCATCTTCATTAAGGCAAAAGTAACTATTTTAAGCACCCTAAAACATATTATACATAGGAGATTTATTCTATTTTCCTAAAATTTTTATGAGCTTCATGACTTTGTGCGACTTTTGTTCCCATATATACTTTTCTAAAATGCAGCCATTAATATTATAATTGAAAACTAGTTTTGTCTTTGATGAACTATTGCTTCACTTTATAATAGACAATTTTTAAAAATATGGTATACTTTTATTAATTTTATATTGTTTTATTTATGTTGTTCTAGTTTTCTAAGTATCATTGGTTTCTTGACTCTATATATCACAACTTATGTTTGCTGTTTTTCTTATACAGTTTATGTCATATATTTAAATTTGTGGATCATATTCTAATTGTCATAATAAGTTCAAATATTATTGCATTTATCCATAAAATTAAAGTTCATAATATAATTTCCATCACCTAATTGATTAATTTTTGAAAGAGGCATTGTATGTGTATCTACATTGAAATTATTTTTTTATGTAGTACATTAACAAGACACCTAATATTTTCTTAGATTGTGATTATAATATCTCACAAGCACCTAGTAATATTATTTTAATAATATGCTTAACCTGAACTGCCACTAAACTATCATGTACTATGAGGAAAATTTTTCCACAAGGATATTACATAAAGATATTTCTTTTATGTCACTTCAGCACCAGTGTTATCTCTGAATACTGTCAATGAGTATTTAGCAGTTTTTATAGTGATAGATATTTTTATAATAGTAGTTAATATTTTAAGAAGAGCTGTGTCTTTTTCTTTTCTGAGATGTAGTTTCACAAGCTGATATTGTACCCATTATTTAACCCACATTGCCCTCTGAATTCTTTTATTTTTCTTCCTCTGTGTCTCAAAAAAATATGCAACCATACCTTCATTTAGACTTTTGTATGACAGATCTGTGGTAATATTTTATGAAGGAATATGTTTTTGAATTAGTAAATAACTAATTCATTCGATGTAAATATCCCCACTATGTTACAGATGATTAAACTTTGTTTCAGCAGTTTTAATTAATATGCCAAATTTCACATAGCTTGATCTGAGATTTAAGTTTGTTTTACCTAATCCAAAGCTTCTCTGCCTCAGTACTATACATGAGGTTAGGCAAGAGCACTGCCTTTCTTCTACAATTATTTTGGACTAAAAGGACACACATACAGAATTTTCAACGATTGATGTGCTCGTAGGTTAATCTTAGGCAACAAGAAACATCAAAGAAAAATTTCTACATGAACGAGGGTTCTGTTTGACTGAGTATTTTTCATTGCATTTCTGTTCTGTTTTAGAGTCCTAGTCTTCTACACAATTATCTGCGAAACAAAGGGTATGCGGTGAACAGTCCATGCAATGAAATTTGTTTATGGAAAGGAAGTTTAAGGTGTTGTCAGCTAGTCTTCTTGAGTTGAAGAACTAACCATGTGAGTGGGAATTTAATGCTAACATTTTAGGACTCACTTCTGAACCACAGTTTTGTCAGGAAAACATATGCAGCCTCAGGGAGAATGCACGTACTTTAGCAAGAACTTTTTAGAGTTGTGGTTTGAAACTTTCATGGGTCTAAAAGTGTTATGAATTTCTCCTGCACACAATGACAGCAGATATAATTCATGCATACTCACTGCAGCACTTACACATGATTTGTAGTACTTTTGCCATAAACTCCTTGACATACTTTTTATTAGATTTAATATAAATTACTCACTAAATATTGCAAACTGATGCAAAATGGTAAGCATGTTTTGTTCAAGATGCTTATTTTTCCTTCCTGCTTCTGGTTCTAATTTTTAGTATATTATTTGATTTAGCAGGCCCAGAAAAACTTAACCAATGAATTTGATACTGTCCTATGTAACTACTTTCTTAAAGATGATAACTAAAAATGAAAAAGTAAACAAAATCAAACAATGATGGGGCATGCCTTTAATCCCAAAACACAGGACAGATGGATCTCAGTGAGTATGACGCCAGCCTTGTCTACAAAGCAAGTTATAGGACAGCCAGGACTGTTATACATAGAAGGCCTGTCACGAGAAATAAAACAATAATAAAAAAAAGATGATGACTAAGTCAGATGAGGAATATAATAAAAAATTTAAAAAGAGGAAAGAAGATCAGTGCTGTTTTCAGGTAAACTAGGTTTTAAAAATGACTCAGATGGCAAAATTAATGCCATAGGAAATTGTTGTTAATTCTCTCTTCATAATTTACTTACTCCTTCCCACCCATTATATATATATATATATATATATATATATATATATATATAAGCATAACAGAAATGCTAACTGACAGAATATCGTTTTTAATATGTCAATAAAAGTATGTTGTTAGATCCCACTTACTATACTTGTTCCCTGTAAATTCTTAAGCAGTTTTCCCATTTCCTTTTTATGACAGACTCTTATTTTCTAACTGAACTCAAGTCTTATTTTTGGGTCTTGTGTCTTTTTAGACTCCACTTTTTCCCTTTGGAATTTAGCCAAAGACTTCAATTCCCTAATCTCTTGTATAAAATATCAAAAAGTATTAAAATCACAAACAATTATAACTTTTTTAGGTGGGGGGGGGCAAACTTCCCAAGACACATATCACAAGAAAATAACTTGAAAGGTACAATAAGATGTTAAATAATTTTGTTCTTAATAGTTTTTAGAAAACTTAATGTAACAGCTATCAATTGTCTGTTTTTTTATCTTTGTACTGAAACTTTTCTCACTACCATTTTCTTTCTTTATTGAGGATTTCTATTATTTATTTCCCTGTATTTATTCTCTACAGTATTGAATATTTCTAAGACAATAGACTATTTATTCAAAAAATCATTAGGTATATATTGAGCTGATTTTAACAAGTCATTCCTATGAGCATTTCTAGTCCATGAAGACAATGTCCTTTTATATTTTGGTATTTTTTTTATGTATGTGTATTTTGACAGAGTTCATTCATTCTATATAAAAATATTTAATTTCTTGTGCATGACCTCAATGTATTTAGCACTATGATATAATACTAGGAAGAAATAAACAAAGGGGAAAACAAATACTCTAGCTTATAGTTTGATAGGGTACAATCCTTTATGTAAGGAAGGTGTAGCTTGCATGATTGATGATTAGGGCAAAAAGACATGAAACTGCTCCTTTGTAATGAAGTTGGTCTTTACAACCTATAGCCCTAAATCTGCAACAAAAATCATTGTGATAATGGATATACAACTTGCTATAACAGCAACAAGATATATAAAAATACTTTATAAAATGTATTAAGAAATAGTGTATAAAATAGTTTTGTGCTGCATTTTATATTAAAATTATAATATCAACACTCTTGTAACTCTTGATAATATCAACACCTGGAGAGTAGCAGAGAGAGAGAGAGAGAGAGAGAGAGAGAGAGAGAGACTCTACCTGCATCCACTAGAAGAACTAACAATAGAAAGACAAGCATGACACCACCAGAATCTAGGGACCCTACACCAGCAAGACCAGAAAACACCAAAGCAGATAAGGCAGAAGAGAATGATTAAAAAATATCTTCATAAAAATGATAGAGGCCTTTAAAGATGCTGTAAGAAAATCCATTAAAGAAACGAAAGAAAAATCAAACAAAAATTACAATAAATAAACAAATCTCTTTAAGAAAGTAAGAAAACCCAAGAAAAAACAATCACATGGGTGAATGAAACAGTTCAAGAGTTGAAAACTGAAATAGAGACAATAAAGAAAACACAAACTGAAGGAATGCTAAAAATAGAAAAACTGGGCAAACAATCGGAAATTACAGATGCAAGAATAACCAACAGAATAAAAGAAATGGAAGAGAGAATCTCGGTTAAAGAAGATAAACTAGGGGAAATAGATTCATCGACCAAAGAAAATTGTAAATCCAACAATTCCTTAACACAAAACATCCAGGAAATATGGGACACTGTGAAAAGGCCAAACATAAGCATAATAGGCATAGAAGAAGGCGAAGAATTCCAGCTAACTGGTGCACAAAACATATTCAACAAAATCACTGAAGAAAACTTTCCCAATCTGAAGAAGGATGTGCCCATGAAAGTAGAAGAAGTATACTGAACACCAAATAGACTGGACCAAAGAAAAAAGAACCCTCAACACATAATACTCAAAACACCTAACATAAAGAATAAAGAATATAAAGAGCAGTGAAGGAAAAAGGGCAGGTAATGTATAAAGGCAGACCTATCAAAATTACACCTGACTTCTCCGTGGAAACTCTCAAGGCCAGAAGGTCCTGGGTAGATATTCTACAAGTACTAAGAGTCCACAGATACCAGCCCTTACTACTATATCCAGCAAAATTCTCAATCTTATAGGCAGAGAAAACAAGATATTCAATAACAAAGACATATTGTCACAATACTTATCTACAAATCCAGCCCTACAGAAAGTTCTGGTAGGCAAACTCCAATGCAAGGAAGTTAACTACACTAACAAAGACTTAGGCAATAGATAACCCACTTCATCAGAAACAAGGGTAAAGCAGGGCAAATATATTGACAATACCACCACAAACAACAAATCTAAAACAAACAAGCATTAACAATCAATGTTCCTTACTTTCCTTCAACATTAATGGTCTTAACTCATCTATAAAAAAAAAAAAACACACAAAAAGAAAACAAAAAAACACACACTACCAGAATGGATACAAAGACAGAATCCATCCTTCTGCTACATAAAAAAAAAAACATTTTAGCTTCAAAGACAGCTATTGCCACAGTGTAAATTGTTGGGGAAAGATCTTCCAATCAAATGGACTCAAGAAGCAAGCAGGTATAGCTACCCTAATATATAACAAGTTAGACTTCAAACAAAAATCAATCAAACAAATATGAAGACAGTCATTTCATATTCATCACAGGATAAATTCATCAACACAAAGTCTCAATTCTGAACATCTATTCCATAAATTCAAAGGGACCGAAAATCATAAAGGAAAAATTATTAAAACACAAAGCAGAAAACCTCTTACACTCATTGTGGGAGACTTCAACACACTAGTCTCACTGCTAGACAGGACAACTACACAGAAACTAAATAAAGAAATGAAAGAGCTAACAGAAGTTATGTCTCAATTTGATTTAAGAGACATCTATACAACATTCCATCCAACACAAAGAATACACCTTCTTCTATGCTCCACATGAAACCTTCTTAAAATAGACCACATACAATGCAACATAACAAACCTCAACTGATACAAAAAAAATTGGAGTAGTCCTCTTATCAGATCACCGTGCTTTTAAGTTGGACTTCAACAAAAACACAAATTCTAGAAACCTTACAAACACATGGAAACTGAACATTGCAAAATTACACCATAACTGGGTCAAAGAAGAAACAAAGAAAGAAATTCAAGACTTCCTAGAATTCAATAAAAATGAGGAAACAACATACCCAGACTTATGTGATGCCTTGAAAACAGTGCTACGAAGGAAGTTCATTGCACTAAGTGTCCATATGAGGAAAATTGAGAATACTCACATTAGAGAATTAACAGCGCAACTGTAAGCCTTGGAACAAAGAGAAACAAACTCACCCCGGAGGAGTAGATGCCAGGAATTAATCAATTTGAGGGCTGAAATCAATAAAGTTGAAACCAGGAAAACAATACAAACAATCACTGCAACAAAGAGGTGGTGTTTTTAGAAAATCAACAAAATAGATTAACCTGAATCCAAACTAACCAAAAAGCAGAGAGAGAACATGCAAATTAACAAAATATGCAAAAGAGGGATATAACAATGGACACTGAGCACTGATGAAATCCAGACAACTTCCAGGTCATACTTTGACAACCTGTTCTCTACAAAATGTGAAAATTCAAAAAAAAAAAAAAAAAAAAAAAAAGGACAATTATCTAGATAACTATTACTTACAAAATCAAGAACAGATAGGAAGCTCAGGGTCAGGTGGTTTCTGGGCAGAATACTACCACAAATTCAAAGAATAGATAATACCAACACTCTTCAAATTTTTCCACATAATAGAAACAGAAGGTTCATTACCAAACTTTTTATGAGGCCACAATTACCTTGCTACCCAAGCCACATATAGACCCAACTAAGATAGAAAACTACAAACCAATATTCCTCATGAACATTGATGCAAAAACACTCAATAAAATATTGGCAAATCGAATCCAAGAACAAATTAGAGAAATCATCCACCATGATCAAGTAGGCTTCATCCCTGGGTTGCATGGATGGTTCAACATAAAAAATCTATCAGTGTACTTCACCATATAAACAAACTGAAAAAGAAAAACCACATGATTATCTCACTAGATACTGAAAATCATTTGACAAAATTCAACACCCTTTCATAATAAAGGTCTTAAAGAAATCAGGGATATCAGGAACATACATAAACATGATAAAAATCAATATACAAAAAAACCAACAGCCAACAACAAACTGAATGGAGAGAAGCTTAAGTTGTTTCCTCTAAAATCAGGAACAAGACAAGGCTGCCCTTCTCTCCAAATATCTTCAATATTGTACTTGAAGTTCTAGCTAAAGAAATAAGAATATAAAAGGAGATCAAGGGGATATAAATTGGAAAGGAAGAAATCAAACTGTCACTATTTGCAGATGATAGGATAGTTTATATAAGCAACCCCCCCAAAAAAAACTGTACCAGGGAACTCCTACAGCTGATAAACACCTTCAGCAAACTGTCAGGATACAAGATAAATGCAAAAAATTACTAGCCCTACTATATACAGACAAAAAGGGGGCTGAGAAATATCACCCTTTACAATAACCACAAACAACATAATGTATTTTGGGATAATGCTTATTAAACAAGTGAAATAACTATATAGAAAGAATTTTGAGTCTTTACAGAAAGACATTAAAGAAGATACCAGAAAAATGGAGAGTTCTCACATGCTCTTAGATAGGTAGGATAAACATAGGAAAAATAGAAATCTTTCCAAAAGCAATCCTCAGCTCCAATACAATCCTCATAAAAATCCCAGCATAATTCTTCACTAACCTTGAAAGGATAATACTCAACTTTATATGAAAAAAAAAGATCCAGGATAGCCAAACCAACCCTGAACATTAAAAGAACTTTAGGAGACATTGCCATCCCTGACTTCAAGCTCTACTATAGAGCCATAAACCTGAAAACAGCTTGGTATTGGCAGAAAAATAGACTGGTGGTCCAATAGAATCTAATGAAAAATCCTGATATTAACTCGCACACCTATGGATACCTGATTTTTGACAAAACAGCTAAAAGTATAAAATGGGTGGAAGAAAGCATCTTCAATAAATGGTACTAGCTCAACTGGATGACAGTGTGCAGATAGACCGATGTCTGTTTCCATGCACTAAACTCAAGTCTAAATGGATCAAAGACCTCAACATAAATCTAGCCACACTTACCTCTTAGAAGAGAAAGTGGGAGGTACTCTTGAACAAACTGGCATAGGAGACCCATTCCTGAACATAAATCCAGTAGCACAGACACTGAGATCAACAATTAATAAATGGGACCTCCTCAAACTGAGAAGCTTCTATAAGCAAAGGACACAGTTGACAAGACTAAACAACAGCCCATAGGCTGGGAAAAGATCTTCACCAATCCTATATCTGACAGAGGCCTGATCTCCAAAATATACAAAGAACTCAAGAAACTAGTCAACAAAATAACAAATAACCTAATAAACAAAATGGGGTACAGAACTGGAGAGAGAATTCTCAATAGAGGAAATCAAAAAGGCTGAAAAGACACTTAAGAAAGTGCTGAACATCATTAGCTATCAGGGAAATGCAAATCAAAACATCTCTGAGATACCAGCTTCCTCCTGCCAGAATGGCTAAAGTTAGAAACACCAATGACAACTTATGCTGGAGAGGTTATGGAGAAAGGGGAAGACTCCTCCACTGCTGGTAGGAGTGCATACTTGTACAACCATTTTGGAGATCAGTATGTTGGTTCCTCAGGAAAATTGGAATCAGTTTACCACAGGGCCCGGCAATCCCACTCTTAACATAAACATACCCAAATGATCCACGTCCATGCAACAAAGACTCACACTCCCTGAACATGGTTCTTAATTAGAAGGCCTGGACAGCCTTAGGGACCTCTGACAGTGGAACCAGAATGTATCCCTGGTTCACAAAAGGACTTTAGGAGCACTTTCCCCATGGAGGGATACTTCCTTAACCTAGAGGCAGCAGGAAGGGCATAGTCCCTACTCCTAATGAATTGACAGATTTTGTAGACACTCTTGGAAGGCATCAACCTACCTGTGAAGTTTGGGGTAGAGGATTGGATGGGAAGGTGGAGAGGGGGCATGGGACGATGGGAGAGATGGAGGAAAGAAGGCGGGTAGGGAGGGAGTGGAAAGTAGAATTGATATGTAAAATATGAAAATAAATAAATAATTTTTAAAAAGAAAAAAAGAATTCAAAAGATTTTAATTTTGACCTCCTTTTGTACACATTGGTATACAATTTATTTGAAGCATGCAAAAAAAAGTACAAAATAATTGTGTCCAATATAATGATGACCAGTGATGTTTTATATACAAAATCATAGATTATATTGAAGATTGTTAGTGAGGACTGTGATGAATGCTGTTGAATGTATGCTTACTTACATATTTGAATTTCACTTTCAAGAGTACCAAGTGGATACTGACATATACAAATTATTTTCTGTCTATCTTGTGCTATGTGATTTAAATACATGTAGAACTCTATATCCATTCTCTACCCATTCAACCCCAACAGTCTGGGGTTAATATTTTGTTTGTGTTCCAACAAATAAGCTTGCCTGGAGATCAGAGGGTGGAGCTAGCCACTAGTTAATCATAGTTGTCTGATACTGTACATACAGACCAGAAGTGATAAGGTGGGGCAGACATGGGAGCTCGGCCCTTTTCTTCTGTAGTTGGTGAAGTAATTGGTGAGTGTGGCCTGCTTCTGTGTCTTTCTTATCTTTCAGCATTACCCTGATATGTGACTCTGGATTTTTATTAAGACCAATTAGAACTTGAGCTACACTCTCCATACCTGTTCCTTCTCCTAATATATGACTTTTGAGTTTGCTTTTGTTTTATAATTCACTTGTATTTAATCAGGTCTATTTGTGCTCTCATTATTATGGGGCTATCTGAAGAAAACTAGTGAGGTCACCAATGAGTACACAACTAAAGACAATGATACTCTTTTCCCTATCAGTAAAGTGTACTTTAGTATTGACAGGTGTGCTCCTCTCACCCCTTCTCTTTTTTTGCCTGCGTGTTGATGGAACCCATTTTTGCACAGACCCAGTACGGTCTACACGACTGTTGAGAGTTCATATTTTTAATGGATGTGTATTGCCAAAGGATGACATTTTGCAGCACCTGCCTCTAACTTCTGGTTTATGCATTCTTTCCAGCCTCTCTTTAGAAATATTCCCTTGGCCTTATACTGGATAGTGTAAAAATGATGTTTAGGACTAATCACTCAGTCATTACTTATTCTCATCACTTTTTCAGGCCCTATGATTTCACTTTGACCTCTCTTCACAAGAAAGTGGCATTTCTTCTTAAGCCAGAATGATAATTGTCTATGACTAAAACACATTTTTAGATGGCAGCATGCCAACTTAAATAGGTAACAATATTAAGTTCCCACTGAGGTCAATAATACCCTAACACACTATGGTCTTTTGAGCATATTTATTGTGTGAAGTTAGGATTACCTCCTATAAAGTTAGCCTCAAATTCAGATATAGCAGATTTAGTAACCACAAATATAGTCATTCCATTATTGACAAGGTTACACATATGTGATAGTAACTTGCCAAGTTAGTGTCATACTTCATAGGGATTATAGCTGAGTTAAATGGTTGAGTCCTTTTCTCATCCAGCAATCTTCCTAGCACCTTCTGATACCACAAAACCTAACTGGTAGTGAGGAATGTTCCCCTCATCTCCCTCTTCATTTCACTATGTAATGCATTCATGGTATGTGCTGTCTCTAGTAATTCAATCTTATCATCTAGTTCTGCTTAAAACTAAGAATTGGCATTGTTTTGGTACTCTTTGGATTTTTTTCTGAGCATCAATTCATGAAGATGTATCACACACCTGATTCCATGTGTTCTGTTTAATTTTTTAATAGCTTCTAGAAGGAACATCTTCTAGCCATGAAAGGGTCCTTCTCTATAATTGCTTTACTTAAAAATCTTTCTGTTTGTTTATAACAGTTTTACACATGCCCTTTTATAACTCTTCATTTTAGTTAACCTTCCCCTTAATTCTTAATCTGCCATACACCACAGCCACTCATTTCTTTTATATTTTCTACAGCAGGATATATTTCAATTTTATTTCTTATTCTACATCAAATGTCAACTATTTGTTCAAATTTCTTCTAAATCTCATGAACACTACACTGATTTTAATTGGAATTATATTAAATCCATAAATCAGTTTGTGGAGAATCAACATTTTATTCTTATTTCTAAGAATGTTAACTCCCTTTTATTATGTCCTTTACGTAAAATATTGCCTCCTCAGTGGCAATCAGAAAGTTTTCTGGCTCTGAAAGAACTCTGTTCATATTATCATGTCATCTGTGGGTCTGATTCTTCATTTTAACTGAACTATGATTTACTAGAACTTGGGAAATAATGAGGAGAATGACACACAGATGGTTGTAAAGAATGACAAGTCCTATGTTCTTGATTATCATCTTTAGTGAACCATGTGATACCTATTTATACTCAGATGTATTATTTACTCTCCTGCTTTCTTTAGTGTCATTGTTCATAAGATCACCCCATGCTTTAGGGTATGTACAAAGAATAAATGATTTCACATTAATACAGTTCTTTTAAAATGACCATCTATAAACAGATAATGAGTGACATCTGGAAGTATATGGTTTATTTGAAAGCCTTTATTCCAAACTTCTTTTTTCTCAGTGACACACTATTTCAAACAGTATTGAGCTTTCAGTTTTATTTCTTATTCTACATCAAATGTCAACTATCTATTCAAATTTCTTCTAAATCTCATTAACACTACACTGATTTTAATTGGAATTATATTAAATCTATGAATCAATTTGTGGAGAATCAACATTTTATTCTTATATCTAAGAAGTCACATAGCACATTTCTCAATTTATTAAAATCTTTTTTAAAGATCCCTAAGCAAATTTCATATGTCTTGAAAGAGCTCTACACTTCTCATAATTTTAATTCATGTTTTACTTTTGTAGAAAGTCTCTTATAAGATGTCTGAACTGAATCTTGTGGATTGATAGGGAAACAATTGATCTTTTTCTGAGGTGTTCTAAAGCTCTATAGCTCTTAATTTTAGTTGATTAGCATAATTGATTTTCAATTGGCTCATTACATCCATCAAGAAGATTATCATATTTTCTACAACTATTGAAATTTAGCTTCTATCAATATTATTGCAATTTACATCATTTTCTTTCCTCACAGTAAGTTAGAATAATATAAATTAGATATAGGCCCTCATTCATTTTATCCATACCACAATACAATTATTCTGCTTTTCTCCAGTTGGGTACAGTGTATAATTTCATCACTTGACTTACCTTGAAATTCTTTCTAAGACTCCTAAGTTAAAAAAAAAGGAGGATCACGAGGTGAAAATTTGCAAAACCATTTATAAAGACAAAAACAGTGTTTGTGCATTATCCAGATTTCTACATTAAAGAATTATTCAATCAGCAAGCATATATTCTAAGTCAGCATATAAAACAATGAATAATACTTCCTTGCTCAGTTCATCTTAGTGTTTTGCTATAACAGTGATGGTTCTAATTAAATGTTTTCAGAAAGAGAGGTACAACTAGAGATATTAGGTTATGCTCTGGGAACAAACATTATGGATTTTCCTAAGCAGAAAAAGGAATAACCCGTGTGTGTGTGTGTGTGTGTGTGTGTGTGTGTGTGTGTGTGTATGTATGTATGTGTGTGTATGTGTGTGTACATATGTCTAGGGGGATGTGTTTGTGTCTATGTGTGTACATTTGTTCACAGATGAATGTCAGTGTATTTGCTCATATATCTATGTGTGTAGGTTGGTATTTGTCTGTGTGTAGGTGTTCATGGGTGTATAGATGTATCCCTATTAGTGGCTGTGCACATATGTAAATGTATATATTGTAAACAGAAGACAGTATTATTTGATGTCAGGAGCCATTTACCTTTCTCTTTTAAAAGGGAGGGTCTCTCTCTCTCCAACATGGAACTTGCCAACCATGCAAATGAAGATGGCAGGAGTATGATATCCAGGAATCTACCATCCTCTACATATATAGTGTTGAAATTCAAATTTTGTGTCACAAACCACCATTTTATTATTTTTTGTAATGATCTCTGAAGATCAAAATAGGTATTCATGTCTACAAAGCAGATACTTTAAGTACAGAGTGAACCTCCCAGCCCCATGAATGATGTTTCCAATATTCTCACAATAATATTCCTGCTGACACAAAGCTTCAGGATCTCTATGACACAGTAAAACAACAAGATGTCCAAGGGTAGTCCCATTGAGGGACCAGCATTGATAGTGTAGTAGAAACCAGAGGGCACAAACCAGACCAATGCATTATACTTGAAAGGTTAGAAGTCTAACTCAACAGTACTTTCCTAATGAGGAAAAAGCTTCAGGTTATGTGGTATTCTTACTTACCCTCTGTGAATATGACACTTGAGGAAGTGAATTGTTATGCTGTATAGAGGTTCTTAAAAGTATAGAGGCTGAGAGAAGGATAAGTGGTTAAAGTGCATTCCAAAGAAGCATAAAGTCCCATGGTTAGATTCTCAGAAATTTTCAGGTGGGCATAATAATCTGCCTGTGATTCCAGACCTGGAAGGAAGAGATATGGGACCATTAGAACAATCTTACTAGTAAGACAAAGCACATTCAAGAGTGCTGGGATATACTGAGGAATCCTGCTGCAATGAATAGGAGTAAAAGTGACCAAGGTAGCTCTCAATATCAAACCTTGCTATCACATCCATGCGCGTGCGTATGCGCGTGCGCGCACATACACACACACACACACACACACACACACACACACACGCAGGAAAATATGAAAACAAAGGAAATAAAACTACTCTATGTTCAAGTCTTTGTATTATGCTAACACAAATGAAAAGACATATGTCAACATCAGCCCATTACAGATTGACGTGCACTTGTGTTCATTCTAACACCACACATAATGCCTTATGGTTTCTGCCTAGATACCTAACAAAAAAGGTAAATGAATATTGAAACTATGATATAAAGATACACAAAAGGAGTATATGTGGCCACAAAGTAGGGTAAAAGTGTACTATTTTCACTAAAATAAGTGGAACCAGAGATAATCAGATTAGAAGAAATAAATCAGACTCATTACTTGCTTCCTCAAAAACAGAGAACCCAGATTTCATAGAGACATTGCCAAAGTATTCATTCTATAAAAGTATAGTTTCATAAAAAACATTAATTTTTCAAACAAAAGTACATACTAGTGCAAAAAGCCAGAGTCTGGGATGAGGTTTGAGAAATTTTGTGGCAGATGAAGAGATGTCAGAGACTCATTAGCACAGTAGAAAGTTTCATGTTTGTGGATATATCATGTATGACACAATGCTTAGTTTTGTATATATTTAATTATCTCTCTGATACCAATAATTATAGATGATTCCTAAAAATGTGAACCCTAGAAAAGCATAAAGTAAAGTTAAGAAAAATAATCTTTATTTTTATTAATTCAGAATAGGTTTCAAGAAAAAAATATATTAACTTCCCACTGTTTTCATATATTAATCAGCAGTATGATATTTTATCCACATTTGAAGTTTGCAAGGAAGAAGTGATTCTGAAAAATATAAACTAATTCCAACAATGAGCTTGAAAGGATTACAAATGAGTTCCAGACAGAATGATCTTCAACTCCTTCTGTTGCATGTGCTTTCTGTCTTTATCTAGTTAAAATTGCTTCCACTTAACATTCATTTGCATATTATATAGACATCCCCCTTGATATTTTTAATCTTTGACATCTCGTATCATTATTAAACCAATCACCGTAACACCTACTTCAAAAAATGATACATTACATCCCATGAGTTTATCAATCATGGAACAATCTCAGTCCATCATCACATGAATTATTACAAAACTGTTTGATATGTGTACCAAAAAGGGGAAAGTAGTCTCTTGTCTTTGAACTTTTTAAGACAATCACATTAGGGCTGAACTGTACCACACTCTCATGTCAATTATAAAGACATTATTCAATGGTTCTACTCAATCCATTTGACATACAGTTAACCCCACAACTTTTACTATTAACTTTCCTTTAAACTTCTTTTATATTTGACACTTATACATCTTAAGAGATTGGTAGGATCTTTGAAATGGAATTTGAAATCAACGAGTGCAGGGTTTGGTGCTGTGGGGGATATGAAACTGGGATTTAAATCTGAGTGGTTTTTATTGGACCACTGAATAGTTGCAGACAGTATCCTTGAAAGGTAGTAATTGACCTTGAATGTTACAGCAAGAAACTTTTTCCTCATCTCAACTTCCTTTCATTACATCAGGATACTTCAAAGAGAATAAATCAGCATGTTGCTAATGTGTCTTCACCATATTTTCAACACTTACCATTTCAACCAATATAGAGGAGACTTCAGGTTTAAAGCCTGTAGTACAACAAGATAAAAGAATGCATTTGGTTTAAAATTTTTAGGCCTTATAGTTATATTTAGTGGATGTATCTCTTTTCAGTGTAGTGTGATAACAAAATGTTTCTCTTCAAGTACTTTATGCACTAACAATTACTTGAAATCAAAATATAAAAACTGCACAAAATATTACAAATTATGGAGGGATTAGAATCATTAAATTTTAGTAAATTTTGACATATCACTTTTATGATCAGTTTACTACTGGATGACAGAAATTCTATTTACCTCAGTTGTTTTGAAATGAATTATTTCTCATTTCCTCAACTCTTTTACTTAATCTTTATATCCTACTATTTCAGAATGTAGTACTATTTGGCTATAGGCTCTTTAAAGAGATAATTCAAATGCAGCAGGTCTAATAGGCAGGACCTAACTGAGTTACAAGAAGAGGGCAATTATTCATAGAAAAGACACATCAAATAGATGACTGCAAAAATAAGGAACCCTGTGACCCAAGAGATATAAAGAGCTAAGGAGACAATCAGAAAAATCAAATTTCCACATCTCCAAAAAAATTCTGAGTCCAAAATTGTGTAAATAAAATGTCTCTAATGTAAACTTCCTAAATCTGTGAAATTTTATTATGGCTGTCCTAGAAGTTTAATGTCATGCTCACAGCAAGACAATCAAAATTTTAATACATGTCTGCTGACTTTTGTACACAGAGAGTTTCACATGTCCTTTTCTATGTATCTCTACTTTCCCAGATAAACAAATGAAAATAAGACAATCTGTGCCTTTGATGATGTTCTAATATGTTGGCAAAGCAGACAACAAGTATCCACATCAATAATGAATATTTGAAGTGTGGATGTATTTATTATCTACATGTTGGTTACAGATAGTAAATAAATTCTACCCATATTGTAGAAGAGTGATTTTCAAAAGAAAACAGTGGCAACATCTTTTGCCATTTTTAATTGTCACACTTTAGTAACATGAGGACATTATTAGTACTTAGTGAATAGATACCATGAAGGAGAAGGAAACATCCTTCAGTGACCTCAACCAGCTCCTCCTACACTCACCTCTCCTTACAAACCAAATTTTCAGGATGATCTGATACAAACTACTCATACTGCTAGGATTTAAAAGGTCTGATGTTCAACTATTAGAATGTTGCAAGTGAACAATACTCTCAAGTGAGTAAATACTCTCGTCTATTAATAACATTATTGTGCTTTTGATTGTAAGTCTAGCCTTTAACAGCTGAGAAAAATTGGATGATGGTGTGTAGAAGACTGCAGATAGACAAATGTCTATCACCATGCACAAAATTCAAGTCCAAATGATCAAAAACCTCAGCATAAATCCAGCCACACTGAACCTCTTAGAAGAGAAAATAGGAGGTACCCTTGAAAAAAAATTGTACAGGAGACCGCTTCCTGAACATAACTCCAGTACCACAGACACTGAGATCAATGATTAATAAGTAGGACCTCATCAAACTTAGAAGCTTCTGTAAGGCAAAGGACACTGTGGACAAGACGAAATGGCAACCCACAGACTGGGAAAATTTTTTTTACTAAATTGAAGAAAGAATTTTCAATAGAAGAAATCAAAGAGGCTAAAAGACACTTAAGAAAATGTTCAACATCCCTATCTATTAGGAAAATGCAAATGAAAACAACTTTGAGATACCATCTTACTCCTGCCAGAATGGCTAAAATTAGAAACACCAATGAAAATTATGCTGGAGAGGATGTGGAGAAAGAGCAACACTCCTCTACTGCTGGTGGGAGTGCAAACTCGTACAGCCATTTTGGAGATTAATATGGCAGTTCCTCAGGAAAATGGGAATTAGTTTACCACAGGACCCAGCAATTACTCTCTTAGGTATATACTTAAATGACCCACATCCATGCAACAAAGACATGTCCTCAACTATGTTCATAGCAGCATTATTTGTAATAGCAAGAACCTGGAAGCAACCTAGATGCCCCTCAACTTAAGAATGGATAAAGAAGATGTGGCACATCTACACAATGGAATACTACTCTCCAGAAAAAAAAAATAACGGAATCTTGAAATTTGCAGGTAAGTGGATGGACCTTGAAGAAACCATCCTGAATGAGATAACCCAGTCACTAAAAGAGTATGTACTCACTCATATACAGATTTTAGACATAGGGCAAAGAATCACCAGCCTATAATTCACACCACCAGAGGAACTGGGATACAAGGTTATTCTAAGAGATTCATATATGGTTCCTCACAAAAGGGGGAAGGGACAAGTCCCTCACAGCACTTGAAAAGTAGGAGGGCAGTGAATGGAGAAAGAACAAGGAGAAAGAAGGGGAGGAGAGGAAAGCAAGTACGACTAGGTAGATTGAGTCAGGGTAGGAATAGAAGACAGGGGAGAGAGAGAGAGACAGAGACAGAGACAGAGAGAGACAAAGAGAGACAGAGAGAGACAGAGACAGACAGAGAGAGACAGAGAGAGAGACAGAGAGAGAGAGAGATCATAAAAGAAGAAGCCATTATTGGTTTGAAGAAAAAAACTAAACCAAAAGAAAGACTGACTACAACTGACAATTTGAGCAACCATGGAAAGGCTACCATAAATGCCTTTCCCTGATAGTGAGATCATCACGTCAATTATCCACTATAATGAGATCAACAACTAACTCATTCACTATCATAGAGGCCTCATCTAGGACCTATTGGAAACAGAAGCAATCACCCATAACTAAACACTGAATTGAACTAGAATCCAGATGCAGAGAGAGAGGATAAGACCACATTGCAGAAACACATAAAGACAGCTGACCTGAACAAGGAGGAGCTAATGCCCCCCCAGACTGATAGCTGGAAATCCAACAATGGACTGACTCAGACTCCCTGAATATGGGTCTTAGATAGAAGGACAGAGCAGTCTGGGGGACCTCAGACAGTAGAAACAGGATATATTCCTGGTGCAGAAAAGGACCTTGTGGACACATCCCCCATGGAGGGATAACCCCTTAACCTAGAGACAGGAGAGAAGTCCTAGTCCCTACTTCAAATGACTTGACAGATTTACATGACCCAACCTGGATAGCATAGCCCTACAAGTGGAATGGGGGTGCAAGGATAGGAGGGAAGGGTGGCCAGGGTGCATGTCACAGGGAAAATGGGTAAGTGGGAGGGAGAGAGAGGAAACTGAGATTGACATGTTTTTAAATTTTTAAATTATAATATATATATATTATATATATATATAATAACATCATTGCATATCTCATTGTAAAATCTCAACAGTAAAATGAAAAACACTATATGGCTACCTAAACAATGCTGTTTCCTTACTGCAGTCACATAGATAATGTGATATAATCATGTAAACTGTAGCTTTTTTAATATTTTCTTTAGACTCATAGAAAAATTCTTGTTGAAGTACAGTGAAAGCAGACTCAATATGTGAACACTCCACTGTTGTTATTAGTTGGACAAAGTAAATAGATAATAGAGTGAAACCCTTCCATTAGAAAGTAGACTAATAATATTGGTTGTTTATTAGAGTAGTAGATGGGTCTGTCTACATCTTTTATAATTATTTCAATTTATTTTATTCTTATCTCCTTATATTAAAGTAGTTATTTGGAATACCACAAATTTTGGGTCCCCTTTACCTACATAATGCATGATTCCCTCAAATTGGTTGAAAATAAAATTGATTACCTTGTGGTCAATTGCTTTCTAATTATTATAATTTCTATACTGGTGGCTTTGTTAACCCATTGATCCCACAACAGTGCTCACTAAATCCTCTTCTCTTTCATTGTGTGCCTTTATGTCTCCTATATGTCTATGAAATAAAAGTAAGTTACTTCTAATCTTAAATTTCCAGAAAAAAATTCTGTAGAATATGATTCAAGTATGTATGTATTTAACTTTCTTGACAAGGAAAAATTTCTCTGCAAGTCAATATATTAATAATTTCATAACTAATAATGCATAGTTTATATGAATACACATCTAGTGGGAATTCTGGAAATACATACACAGGCATATATATATGTATATATATATACATATATATATATATATGCATTAGTATATGTCTACATATCTACCTACGTTTCTTTTTCTTTGCAAAATTGTTCCATCTGTTGAATACACCTTACTTTGCTGAATCTGTTATCAAGCATGTCTTTACAATATTATAATTGAAGATGTTTCTAAATTTTATTTGTCAGTGATGAAATTTTTCCTCTTCTAAGTTCTCAGGATATGCTATTGAGCTCTTCTCTCCTTAGAAGAGCTCTTGCAAATCACACAGATAATGGTTGTACCATTTCAATTCTAGAGGTATAACAGCAAATAATGAGCAGAAAATATGCACAACATTTTGAATAATGAGTTTCCTGATCCCTCTTGTTGTCCTTCCTCCTCCCCTTCTTCCTACATCCGCACTCCCTCACCAGGTGCTCCCAATTTGCTCAGTTGTTGGAGTATGTCTCTCTTAAGGTGAGGCAGGGCAGTGTATGGAACCTCTGGCAATGGAACCAGTATTAATCCCTAATGCACAGACTCTCTATGGAGGGAATACCCTCTCAGCCTACATACATGGGCAGCACCTACACCCTGCCCCAAATGATGTAAAAGACTTTGATGATCATCCTATGAGAGGCCTCATTCTCCCTGTGGAGTGGATAAGGGGTGGGATGAGAGGTTGGTTGGGGTGGCATGGGAGGATAAAAGAGAGAGGGATCGAGGATTGATATGTAAAATAAGATTGCTTTTAATTTAAATAAAAGCAGAGAAATGTAATTAGTTTCCATCATGAAACTTATTTTTATGACTTTGGAAATTGATTTTCAGGTTTCTCTTAATGAGAAACTTGAAACAATTTCCAAAGATATATTCATGAGATAAGTAAGAATTTGACACTTGCAATATCTGAAAGCAAGAAATAAAAAAAATTTAACTAAAATACAATGTCTGAACATCCATACCCAGAAGTGAAATAAGTTATCTCTTTTTCACACTCTCATAAAATTAAGTTTTGGTTAAAAAACATATTGATTAAACTGAGCTCATATACTTGGCAATATTGTTCCCAATTCAGAATTCTTCCAAAATGCAAATAACAAATCTAAAGACATCTGAACCTTAAACTAAGAATCCGCTCTGCTTTATGGGCTCTGTGTGATGATTTTTGTATGGGCATTTAGAAGAATATCTGTTGCTTGGAAGAAGACAAAAGACACATATAATGTCCATCAAAATTTCTAAGCAAAATAATTTTTTTACAACTATGTATTTTTTCCTCACAGGGTAAGTTAGTGTTTTCAATTCCACCATTGCACATTTTTTGGTGCAAGTGTAACTGTAAATTTGCTACTGTTATGAACTGTAATTTAATTATCTGATATGAAAGGCATCTATGTGGGGATCGTGACCATGGGTGAGAACTACTGGATTAGAGTGTCAATACAACTGCATGGGTAAATTGAGATGATAGTTAAGAGTCATATCACCAAGAGAGACATAAATTTGGATTTTATTCAGCAGTAAGAAAATACTCATCAAAGGTACTCACCATAAATATGACAATGCAGAGCTCATCAAGGCTATGGGTGAGTGACAGATCTTAAACCAGCATCAGAGGACATTCACATTTAAGAGCTTTAAAACTGTATCTACCTCGGCTGGGTATGCAAAACCAGTGATCTGGTAGAGTTGTTCAACCTTGATTTTAATGAAGAAAAGAAACTGTGTGCATTATTTTGCTCCCTGCCAAAATTTCCTCTTTTTTGTGTTTACACCATCAACATCCTGAAGCATATATAGTGGACTTTTATCTGTTTTCTTCAACCAATCTTCATTTCAAGCCTTTCTCAGAAAAGAGGATGACTCCAATTATTGGCATAAATTGCAGTAATGTATTTATTATCCATACTGTTGAAAATTGACCTCAAAGTAACAAAAGTCTGTGCTCAGAAACACATCCAAATAAAAGCCACCTTCATTCAGGTTCTAAATCAACTATCAATTATCTATAAATGCAAGAAAAAAATACAGGTATATGCAGAGCTAAAAGTGTATATTAACTCAGCCCTGAGAAAAGTAAGAAGACTTAAGGTGCATGACAAGAAATGGAAAAACTTTCATTTTTTAGATCTGATTTACATTCTGTGTAGATAGAACATGCAGGGACAGTATATATGTGTAATACTCTCATATGTAGGAATGTTCTTCTATTTTCTTCTCTCAGCAAACAGAGGAAGTTACACAGTCATAAGACAGTAGTCATAAGACAGCAGATACAAAAATTGAGAGGAAAGGAAAACTAGTAAAGGGCAAAGCATTCCATGCTTACTGTGCATAGCCAGGACACAATCAGCCACTTCTGGCATCTGGATAGTCTATGTTTCCAAATGGAATAGCCATTCCTTTACACAGTGTCTCTTTGTCTAGTAGCTACAAAATGAACCAAAGAGTTGACAGAATTTCTGTGTTCTGATCTCATTATACAAAGCACTAAAATGAGCAAAGGAGTAAGTCCCAGAAGCTTTCATGTAGTTAATGGCAGCCTAGGGACGTCTCGCTTTGATATTCACCTGCTCAGCACACACTCAGAATACACAATTCTCTCCATGAATTTCTACCAAAATCAGTATTACAGAAGAGTAATTTGTACACTCTGTCTTTGTTTCTGTGTCTTTTTTCTCATTTCTCTTGCTGTTCATGTCTGTATAGGGAAGAGAATGATAGAAAATTGTAAATAATTCTGACTTTTAAAATGTTTATGCTACTACACAATCAATTTCTCCAATTAAACCATAAAGAGAAAGAAATACATTTGGTATACATTGCTATATATGTGATTATCTGTCTGCAGATACACATATGTGTTTCCAAACACATTTACATTGGTCCTAGATTTGTAATGAGGTGCTACCCTTGACCATGAAAAATTACTCTTATCTTGAGGTTTCACATTCATTTATTTAAGAAATGTTTTCTGTTAAGTTAGAATGTGCCATGTCTTGCTGAATAATGAGCAAAGAGTAAAGCAATAACTACACAAAGATATAAAACAAAACGCAGTGTCTATTATCAAAGAACTTATGACTGAGTAGAAAGATCTAGTCTGCATCTTGCTGTGGTAAAATTGAAGGTGAATAACTGCTATATCTAGCTAGTCAATGAGGAGGGATAAATAATTCTAACAGAAGTAGAAGCCAGCAGTGAAAGGTGTTTCTTCTTCACTTCCTCTTCCACCTCCTCCTTCTCCTCCTCCTCTTCCTCCTCTTCCTTCCTCTTCCTACTGTTTGTCCTTACATTGGGTGTTCATTAAATAGTTATCTATTGGTATCTTGATATGGACTTTTTAAATTCTATTGAAATACTTCAAATACTAGAAGTAAAACATTGCAACTGGTATGTTCATGAGGGTTGAAAGAGTAAGTAATATATAAAAAAGACCAAGGAGAGAAGGGCATTGGAAAAAGGTGGAATATTAATTTACAGATGGCTAATAATGTTTTAGGAAATAAAATTAATTTGAAATAAGTTATTTTCTGTAAAGAAATTCACCTGAGGAAAATAACTAGAATTATTTCCAGTTGAACTCAAGATATCTGCAATAGGAAAACTATAAAATTGCATATATCTCTGGATTCAGAGTGATGTAGTGAACTATTAGTAAAGGAGAAATACTTTTTAACTGTTGCTCTTGAGATTCAGAATAAAGTGTCTCTGAAATTTTACTTTTGGCAATTTACTGATATCATGATTCTGTTGATAAATTAGTTTGAGTTGTGGTAACAAATATATTTATATATATATATGCACATATATATACATATTTATACATATATATGCTCCTATATGCACAGCTTAAGCCACATATGGGACTTTGTTAATGAATTGAGAAAATAAACTGAAAAAGAGGCAGCTCTGGTTTCTTCAGTAGGTTGGAACATGTGCTAGAAGTCAAACACCATTAAGAAATCGAGTGGGTGCTTCTTGGCACTTTATTATTCAACAACCATCTTAATTGTTAATAATTCCTAAGAGCACTGGAGTGAAATATGAAAGGGACTGAAAAATATAAAATTCTCAACAGGATGCCAAGTCCCAGAATATTTATTGAAGAACCTTCATAATGAAGAGCAAATTTATAATTTAATAATCTGTAAAAATTTCATTAGTAGCAGAGCCTCCTAGGCAGTAGGGACTGCTCACAGGGGAGCCCATCCCTGTGGACCTGCCCATAAAGAGTCTGATAGCATCCTGGCCCTGCCTCCACCCACTGGAGGAGCCCACCTTCTAGTGCCCTGCTCAGAGCCTCCTGGGGACTGGGTAATGTGCACGGGGGACACGTCCCAGGAGACCAGCACATCCAGAGTCTGCTTGCATCCTACTCCTACATCTACCCACATGGAGGGAAAGAGTGGACCTATTTCTGGCATGACTTGCAGGGCCCTGCCAGGACCTCCTGAAGACTGGAGACTGCATGCAGGGGAGTCTTTCCTTGTGGACAAGCCCACCCAGAGTCTGCCAATATCCTAGTACCACCTCCAAACATAGGAGGAGGTAGTCTTGTGCCTGTTTCTGGCCTGCCTTTCAGTGACCTGCTCAGAGCCTCCTGATGACTTAGGACTAGTCACCAGTAACCTATCCCAGTGGACCAGCCCATCCCGAGTCTGCCCTCATACTAGTCCTGCCACCACCCACTGGAAGAGGAAAGATATTGGAGTATTGGATCTGCTTGCACCCACTGGAAGAGAAACTTGGTCCTGTACATACCAGAAGAGGGAGAGAACCCACCAGTCCATACTAGAAGAAGAGATGCACAGATGCATAGGTGACAGTATAAGAACAAAGTCAAGAACAGAAAGATCAATATGATGCCTGCAGAGTCTATGGACACCACACCAGCAACACCTGACCTTCAGATGAAGCAGAAGATAATGACCTGAAAATCAACTTCATGAAGATGACAGAGATGCTAAAAGAGGAAATGAGAATGTCCTTTAAAAGAATGAAAGAAAAGGCAAAACAAAAAATGCCAGAAAAACTTCAAGTATGCAAAGTTTGAAAGCTGAAATAGAGACAATTAAAAAAAAATACAGTCTGAAGGAATGCTAGACATAGAAATGCTGGGTAAATAATCAAGAACAGCAGATGCAAGCATAACCAACAGAATAAAAATGATGAAAGAGAAAATATCAGGAAAAATAGATTTATCAACCAAAGAAAATCTTAAGTCAAACAAATCCCTAACACAATATATATAGGAAATATGGGACACCATGGAAAGACCAAACCTAAGAATAATAGGTATAGAAGAAGGTGAAGAAACACAACTGAAAGATGCAGAAAATATATTCAACATAATAATAATAGAAGAAAACATTCCGATCCTAAAGAAAGGCATGCCAAAGAAAGTACAAGATGCTTGCAAACATAAAATGCAGTCGGTAGACCACAAAAAGTTCCCTAGCAACATAATAATCAAAACACTAAACATGCAGAATAAAGAAAGAATATTAAGAGCAGCAAAGTGAAAAGGCCAAGTAACATATGAAGGCAAACCTCTCAGAATTACACCTGATTTCTCCATGGAAACTCTGAAGGCCAGGAGGTCCTGGATAGATATTCTACCAACACTAAGAGACCACAGATGCCAGCCCAGACTACTATACCCAGCAAAGTATCCAATCACTATAGATGGAGAAACTAAGACCTTACATAAAAAACAGATTTAAACAATACTTATCAACTAATCCAGCCCTATAAAAAGTTCTAGAAGGGAAACACCAACCCATGAAAGTTAACTATACCCACAAAAAAATAGGCAATAAATAACCAACAGCCAAAAGAAAAGTGGAGGGAAATCCACACACAAAACCATTTCCAACAACAAATCCAAAACAAACAAAAACTAACAATTAATGGTCATTAATATCCCTCAATATTAATGGTCTTATCTCACCCATTAAAAAGATACAAGCTAACAGAATGGATACGACGACAGAATCCATCTTTCTGCTGCATACAAGAAAACACCTCAACCTCAAAGACAAATATTACCTCAGAATTAAGGGTTGGGAAAAGATTTTCCAATCAAATGAACCTAAGAAACAAGTGGCTGTAGCAAACTTAATATCTAAAAATAAGACTTTAAACTAAAATCAATCAAAAGAAATGAAGAAGGTAATTTCTTACTCTACACAGGTGAAACCCACCAAGGTGAACACTCAATTCTGAACATCTATGCCATAAACACAAAGACAACCATAACCATAAAAGAAACATTACTAAAACTCAAATCATATATAAAACATTACACTTTTAGTGAGAAAATTCAACACCTCACTCAAAACACTAGACAGGACCACCAGACAAAAACTTAAGAAACAAAGGAACTAACAGAAGTTATGACCCAACTGATTTTAACAGACATTTATAGAACATTCTATCCAAACACAAAGAATATCCCTTCTTCTCAGCACTACATGGAACATTCTCTAAATTTGAACACATACTCAGAAATAAAGAAAACTCAAGAGGTACAAAACCAAAAAACAAACAAACAAGTTGGAATAACAGCTAGTACTTATCAGGCCATTATGCTTTAAAGTTAGAATTCAACAGCAACACAAATTGCAGAAACCCTAAAAATCTCAAGGAAACTGACACAAGGCAACATTATTGGGTCAAGGAAGATATAAGAAAGATATTAAAGACTTCCTAGAATTCAATGAGAAGGAAGACACAACATACACAAACTTATGAGACACTTTGAAAGCAGTGCTAATAGGAAAGTTCATAGCACTAAGGGTCCACATGAAGAAATTAGAGAATTAGCAGCACAACTGAAATGTATAGAAAAAAAAAACAAAAACAAAACAAAACAAAACAAAAAAAACACACATACACAGCAAACTCATTAGAGCAGATTCCAGGAAATAATCAATTTGAGGGATGAAAGTAGAAACTAGGAAAACAATACTAAGAATTAGTGTAACACAGAATTGGGAGTTGGTTGGTTCTTCAAGGAAATCAACAATTTAGATAAACCTTTAACAAAAATAACCAAAAGGCAGAGAGAACATTGAAAATAACAAAATCAGAAAAGAAAAGGACATAACAATGGATACTGAGGAAATCTAGAGAAATTTCACGTTATACTTTGAAAACCTGTACTCCACAAAAATACATTAATTTAACAGATATGGAAAAAATTTGGATAGATTTCACTTACCAAAATTAAATCAAGCACAGACAAGTAATTTAAATGGACCTATAACCCCTAATGAAATAAGAAGTCATCAAAAGTCTCCCAAACAAACAAACCCTAGGGTCAGATGCTTTAGTGCAAAATTCTACCAGAAATTCAAAGAACAGCTAATACCAATACTCCTCAAATTGTTCTACATAATACAAGCAGAAGAGTCATTGCTAAACTCATTTACCAGGCCACAATTACCTCAGTACCCAAGCCACACAAAGACACAAGGAGGACTACAGACCAATATTTCTCATGAGCATTTATGCAAAAATACTCATTAAAATACTGGCAAATCAAATCCAAGAACACATCAGAGAAATCATCTACCATAACCAAGTATGCTTCATCTCAAGGATACAGGTATGGCTCAACATATGAAAGTCAATCAATATAATCCACAATATAAGCAAACTGGAAAAGAAAAACCACATGATCATTTCACTAAATTTTGTAAAAGCCTTTGACAAAATCCAATACCCCTTCATGAGAGATCAGAGATAACAGGAACATACCTAAACATCATAAAAACAAAATACAGGAAACCAAAAGCAAACATCAAACTAAATGGAGAGAAACTCATTATGATTCCTCAAAAATCAGAAACAAGACAAGGTTGCCCACTCTCTCCATATTTCTTCAATAGTGCACTTGATGTTCTAGCTAAAGCAATAAGAAAACAAAAAAGAGGATACAAACTGGAAAAAATGAAGTCAAACTGTCACTATTTTAGATGATTATGCTAGTTTACATAACTAACCACAAAACTCTACCAAGGAACTCCTACAGCTGATCTTTGCCTTCAGCAGAGTGGGAGGATACAAGATTAACTAAAATAGATAAATTCAGTAGCCCTACTATATTCAGACATTAAAGGGACTGAGAAAGAAATCAGAGAAGCATTGCCCTTTACAATAGCCACAAACAGCATAAAATATCATGTGCTATCTATCACTAACCAAATAGGTGAAAGACATATCATAAAAACTTTAGTATTTACAGAAACAAATTAAAGACGATACCAGAAAATTGAAAGATCTCTCATGCTCTTGAATAGGTAGGATCAACATACTAAAAATGGCAATCTTGCCAAAAGAAATGTACAGATTCAGTGTAATCCCCATCAAAATCCCAGCACAATTCTTTACTGACCTTGAAAGGAAAATACACAATTTGATATGGAAAAACAAAAGGCCCAGGATAGCCCTAACAACAATGAATACTAAAGAAATTTCTGGAGGCATCACCATCCCTGACTTCAAGCTTTTTATAGAGAAAAGTCCTGAAAACAGCCTGGTTTTGGGATAAAATAGACAGGTAGACAAATGGAATCAAATTAAAAATCCTGATATTAACCCACACACCTACGAACACCTGATGTTTTCCTAAGAAACTAAAATTATACAATTAATAAAAGAATGCATATTCAACAAATGGTGCTCACATAATTGGATACAGGTGTGTAGAAGACTGCAGATAGATCCATATCTATCACCATGCATAAAACTTGTGTCTAAATGCATCAAAGACCTCAACATAAATCCACTCACACTGAATCTCTTAGAAGAGAATGTTCAAGGTACCCTTGAAGAAATTGGTTCATGAGACTACTTCCTGAACATGACACTATAGCACAGACACTGAGATCAACAGATAAGAAATACGACTTTCTGAAATTGAAAAGCTTCTGTAAGGCAAAGGACACAGTCAACAAGCCAAAACGGAAGCCCACCTACCACACATCTGACAGAAGGCTGATTTCCTAAATATACAAAGAACTCAAGAAGCTAGTTACCAAAACACAAAACACCAAACAATCCAATTTAAAATTGGGATATAGAACTAAATAGAGAATTCTCAATAGAAGAATCTAAAATGGCTGAAAGACACAAAAGTGCTCAATAACTTTAGCCAGCAGGGAAATGAAATCAAAACAACCCTGAGCTATTGTCTTATTCATGTCAGGTTGTCTAAAATAAAAGACACCAAAGACAGTCTAGGCTGGAGAGGATGTGGGGAGAAAAGGGGAGGGTGAGGGAACTGGAACTGACATGTAAAACAAGCTTGTTTTTCATATTTAAATTAAAAATATCATAACAGTTTTAATTAGTATTCTAAGAAAGTTTACCAAATTACCACCAGCCACAGAATACACACACACACACACACACACACACACACGATTGTCTCTGTGTGTGTCTGTATATATATATTGGTTTTGGTATGCTCTTTCAGGTCTGAAGTCTTTATAATACTTTCAAATATTTAATACACAAAAATCATGAATTGAAAATGACTGAAATAGCAGTGATTTTGACAATGGTCATGATGAAGATAAAAGAATATTTAGGAAAGACATTCTTTTTCAGGATATAAAGAATGTTCTTTATATAGGAAATAGTGCCTTTTGTTATGGAGCAAATACAATTACCAAATTCACAGTTACCTTGATCTGCATCACAAGATGATCTAATTCTCTTTAAGAAGTTGTACAAAAATTATGTAATCCGTGATACTTACACGTCTTCATATATGTTTGCTACTATAATCAAATCCTTTTTTTTTTTTTCATATCATCTGGTCTGTTAGAATACTGGCATAGTTAGTTTTGAATTTTTATTGTCAACCTGACACACCTGGGAAGAGGGTACCTCAGTATAGAGACTGGCTCCTTTGCATTGTCCAGTTGGAAAGCCTGAGGGTTATCTTCATTATTGCTTTTTGATATAGGAAGTGTTAACCTATAGTAAGCAATGCCATTATTAGTCACGTGGACCTAAGCAATATAAGAAAAGTAACTGAGAAAGCCAGAGGAAGTAAGCCAAAAGGACATTCTTCCATGATCTGTGGTTCAATTCTGTCTCTATATTCCAGCCTTGTGTTCTTGTCTTGGTTTTGCATGACAATAGATTGATAACAGTAAGGTAAATAAAACCTTGCCTGGTCAAGTTGCTTTTGCTCATGGTTTTAAACTAGCAACAGAAACCTGACAAAACAAATATGAAGTCTGAGAAGGTAAAAAATGACTTTAAATTCTTTCTACCTAACACAGGATATGCCACATAGTGGCACTCAATATTGAGATATTAATAAGGAGAGGAGCATACAATTTCTTAGTGACAGAATTCCTTTCACATTTGATTATTTTCTTGTGTTTTGCAATGTTATCTTCAGAAATATATCAATATTTTAGCTTGATTTCCAGGGAAGTTGCTATATACTAGATTCTTAATTATTCATTCATTGAGTTCTTCACCCTAAGGACTCACAGGATTCAGGTATTAAATAATATAATTGATGATTGACTACAAGTTTGGTAAATGATGTTGTCCAATTTCAAATAATGTTTATGAATAAAGTTCAAACTAATCCTGTTTTTTTATAAAAAGCATCCAGTCTAGCCAGGCATGATAGAGGAATCCTTTAATTCCAGCGCTTGGGATGAAAAGGCTGAGTTCAAGATCAACATAGTCTACGAAAAGATTTCCAGGATAGCCAGGGCTACACAGATAAAACAAGTCTCAAAAATAAAATGAAATAAACAAGTCCCAAAAATAAAGTAAAAACAAGAAAATACAACATTTTATGATTTTTCCCAGTACCACTGAGATATAATAATAAAAAATTAGTAATAATAATTATAATAACTATTTTCATATACAGTAATTTGTAGAAAAAGCTCTGTAGGCATCCCAAGTATATTCTTTAAAGTAAATCAAATTTACCCTTTTGTATGAAGTAGAGTTCAACATTTAATAATTAGTGGTATGCTTTTTCTTCAGAAAATGAATCATACCAAATTTGAAACAAATACAGTGTAAAAGAGGAAAGGATTTGGTCACCATCTATTCAACAACTAGTTTTGAGGTATGGGATCTGTTGTTTGATGTTTTAATATTCAAGATGTACCAAGACCTTTCATATGACAAGAATTATCAAGGCCTTTATTTTTATATTGCATGAATTAAAAAAAAAACTTGTGTCTGGTTAAAGTCTATTAAGAGTTGTTTCCTGGGGGAATCTAAGTCTCTTGAGAGCATAAAGTAGTAATTTCTCTTGAATTATTTGCAGATACTAACTAACATTTAAGCAAATTAGGCTATTACCTAAACTTCCAAATTAGAGAACATAGCCTTCAAATCAATAAGAAAGTTCTAATTGTTTAAGTAATCTGGTTAATCAGTGTTATTAGAATTTTTTAAGTTGTACTCCATAGTAAAACCTAGTCAAACTAAGACTTTTTGCTTTAGCTCAAATACCTCTTGTGTAATCAGTTAGACTGGCATTCAGAAAAGTTTTTTCTTCCCCCACAGCATTAGTTTTGCTTTACTTTTATTTTTGAGGGAGTATTATCATAAAGAATGTCCCAGTTTCCTTCCACTTAATCCACTGCATGCTTAAAATCCTCAGTAAATTAAATTTGAGCTTGCAAATAGATAAACCAAATAAATGGCTTAAAACAACACAATCAAGTATGATAATAACAAAGTGTTATACTTTTAATAAATGATTAGCATTGGTTGTAATGCAAAGATTTATTTCACAGAACAAAAGCACTTAAGCAGAGTTTATATTACTGCTATGCTTCAGTGGTGATAACATTGGGACTTCAACCTGCATAGCTACAATGATTAATTAACAGCCTTGTTCAGGATGAGTGAGTGCCATTATTGTTCTTAAATAGGAAAAGGCAGATAACCATTACTGATTATTCCTCAATTCCCAGTCTTAGTTGTTTAAACTGAAATACTTAAGTAGGTTGCACATTTTTTGAACTGCTATGAGAAACAGAAAAAATGTTTTCATTCAAGATCTACATATAAATAGAGAAAGACATATACATATAGGAATCACATCACATAAAATATTCAAGTTGGCAGATTAATTATCCTTGATGGCTTAAGTGTAAAATTTAAACTTATCAGGAAGAATCAACAATTTTAAATTTATATCCTATTGTAAGCATCCAGCTATATTTCTCTGTTTACTTGCTATGTATCCATAAAATGATCTCACATACATATATCCATATGTATGTATATGTTTCACATTATTTAATTTTATATATACACACGTGAATGTATATATTCATTGTAGATACTAATTAAAAACAACTTTGCCTTGAAACAGTTAATTTAACATATTAAACTGTTTTCCATAAATAGTTTTCCAGAAACAGTTTTCTTCTACTGTTTCTCAAATGACTGGTGAGGGGAGACTAGCATTTGTTTATTCAAAGGCACTCCCTGTATTGTAGGAAATGGTTAGCATAGTTTTTCATCTATGAATAGTAAATAGCAATGATGATTATAAAAATAACTCCTACTTCAAAACCATTAAAGTATATTTTAGAATTGTTCATTCAAGTATGCTCACAAGATCCACTCCTACCTTCCTACCCAACTCCAATCTTTATGACATTTTTTATACAACCCATTGAGTCTAATTTGCGCTATTCTTAAACTCATGAGTGTGTGACAATCTATTGGAATGCAGTTAGTCTATCAAGGATGACACTCTTAAAGAAAAATTACTCTCCTCCTTAGCCCCTCAAAATATCTACTGTCCCTAAATACTCAGTTAGGAGTAGGAGATTGAGAGGGTCCATTCCTCAGCCATGCTAGAATGCCTTTTGCTTTATTTTGTGTGTGTGTGGGGGGGTCTTAATTCAGGCAACCACACAATGCCAAAGTATAGCTCTTGTCCATTTCTTCATAGCCACTGATTATACACTTTCTACTCACTCTTATTTTCTCTGAAGCTTCATAGTAGTGAAAGTTATAGAAGTTACATTTTTGGTTGAGTATTCTATGTATACTTACTCTTCACAATTTGACCAGTACTGAGTCTCTACATTAGCCACCATCCACTACAAAGAGAAACTTCTTTGTTGAGGTCTGTAATTTGCTCTAATTTATGGGTATAAAGATTAAAATTTACATGGCAGTTTTGTACTATGTACATTTTGCAAACCACTGGTACTAGATATACTCCTGAAGACTATGACATCCCTAACCATGAGTTCTTTGTCAGATTCACAGTAGCAGTCATGTGTTTCTTCCATGTGGACAGACCTTAAATCCAATCATAAAACAATTGGTTACCCCACAATACCAATGCTGCAAGTGCACACATGAGCATATCTTGTCACCTTGGTTAATATTGTATCCTTGGGATTCAAAGCTGGGAAAGACTGTTGGAGACTTTTTAACACAGAACCAAGCTTCCAAATATATGAAAGCTAGCTATTAGTTAGGAATATTCCTGGTTAGTAACCACTTTATATCTCCTAAGAATATGATGTCTTGATATCAGGTTTTAGTGGCAACTTCTAAAAACAATGGCAATAGGTTGTATGTAGATGTCCTCTTGGATGCCCTTATCAGCAACTAAATATCCCACATCTGGCACTGGAATTTTTATCTGGCAAACTATGGCTTCTGGGTAGAGTATGATCCTGTATGTAGGGTAACTCAAATTAAGGATATTAGATTTTAATCTATACTATGCAGTAGTATGTATATTCTGCTACTATCAGAAAAGATGCTGTTCTGGTTTGATTGTGTAACATCTCCCATAAGCTCACATGTTTGACTACATTATCTTCAATGATGGGCTGTTGAAGGACATCATAGGAACACTTAGACTTAGCTACTCTCTAGCAGATGGGTCATAGGGCAGTCTCCAAGAATTATAGGCCATTTTGCTTTAGGTATGAATTCAGTGTTCCTTATGTGTTCATACCATATAAGCATTTGTCCTGGATACTATGCCTTTCCTTCTATGGGGACTACATCTCTCTTTAAGTAACAGATAACATAATTTTTCCTCCTTTAATATATTTCACAGCTACTTGGAGGCAGCAAAGAAATTTAAAAAAAAATTCTTGTTTTTCAAAACCAAAAATAATGAACACCAAGTAAAAATGCAGGAAATTGTGGGTGTACAACTATAATACCAGCAAGTGGACATGAGGGTCATTTCAAGGTCAGACTAGGCTACACAAGTAATTCATGACATTCTTGGGCTACACTAGATCCTTCTAACACAAACAAATGCTTGTGTATGAGTCTGAGTCAGAGATGGCTTTCCATGGTATGTTCTCTCTTTGTACTACAAGGGTTGTAGGGATCAACCCCTGTTGTTCTAGATGGTGCCATCACCCACTGATCCATTTGGTTGTCTCAAAGTCAACTTTTTGCATGATCTGGAGCCCTGTAATTGGAGTAAGTTGACTACCAGAAGCATTGTCTCCTCAACATTTCAGAGAAATCCAAACTTAGTTGTCCTGGTGTGATTCCTAATCTATGACATTTTCATGATCCTGGGGTGTTTAATGGCACCTGTATCTTTCCATATATCAGATACATTGGAATTATCTGACGAGACTTTGGTGAACCCCCAGCACTATTGAGAAGTATTTCACTAATTTAATTTGCTGGTTGGAAGGACATTGTGCACTAATGACACTATGTTGAACACTTCCTAAGAAGTCATTGCCTTTCAGTTATTCAGAGGATTGGAGATTATCCTTTTCAGTCATTTTATTTGATAAATATTCAAACTGAAGTTCAGAGCAGTTAAGTGAATTTTCCAAGGTCACAGAGCAAGTTATTAAAAAAAATCACTGTTACTGGCATCAGGACATTTTCCTGCCTAGTTAGCAACAGGGTAATGAGTGAAATTTAATCTTCTCAAGATCCTTAGGACATTTGCCAGGCTTGAAGTCATTATGATAAATACCAGTGATTAGCATATAAGAAAGTTGCCTGAAAGATAGGTTAACTTACAGAATATTTTTCTTTCCCCTCAAGTAGAGAAAGGAAGACTCCTTTCTTCATAGACACTTCTACTGCCATTTTACCCTTTATTCTTTAAAAAGAAAAAAAGGAAGGAAGGAAGAAAGAAAGAAAGAAAGAAAGAAAGAAGGAAAGAAAAAAGAAAAGACAATTCTTGTCTTAATGACAATATACAATGTGACTGATCTGTCTCTGGAACCTGTTTTTTGTTTGTTTGTTTGTTTGTTTGTTTTTAAGAGTCATTTGTTTTATTATATGTATATGAGTGTTATGATTTTATGTGTGTATGTGCATTGCATGAATGCTGGTGTCTATGTAGGCTAGAAGATGGATACTGGCCCCCTGGAACTGAAATTATAAAAGGTTTTGAGCAGTCATATGGGTGCTAGGAACTTAAACCTTCCTTCTACAAATAGCAAAAAGTTATCATAAAGGCTGAAACATTATCTTGCCTAAGTCCTTCTGTTTTAAAGTCAACATACAAACTTGAGAGCCATCATCTATGAAACATTTAAAAAATTTTAATCCTTTTTCTTTCAGATCCTGTCTTACAAGACTTTGAAATATAATTTTATTTTTTTACAAGGTACCTCATTTTAGAAATAATGTTGACTATGTTGGTTAAAGATGATCTGTTGTTCCTATATGGCTTGGATCTGAAAATCTGAATAGGGCAGCAAGAGAATAAAGAAAGGATAGACACAAGGACATTTATGCAGAAATGCTAGGATCACATGGTTTGTGCCTGATTTTATGGAGAGTACACTTGCTCAACAAACTAAAACTCAGCATGTTTATTATACACCGCACAGCAGGAGGAATAAGTCATAGTTGGAGTTTACATAAGCAACACCTCTCAGGCTGTAAATATTCAGGATGAAGTAGTGGTTTCTGGTTTTTACTTTCATTTGAACTCAAACCAGAAGAAGGGTTTATATTACACACACACACACACACACACACACACACACACACACAATTTAAAGTAAACATAACATAATCCCTTGTGGCTTTTTAAAAATCTTAGTGTTATCTCTGTATCTTCTTCTCTCTTCCTCTGTGGTGTATTGCCGAGTTGTTTGCCTATTTTCCATTCCCCCATTTATAGCTATTGTATGTAATGAGTATGTTTTCCTGCTGGCCAGTCCCACCACTACACCCGCCCTCAATAATGCACAGAGACTCTGTAGTTGATATAATTCTGTTGGCCTGTTACTATTTTCCTATCGGCTAGTTCTGTCTTAAAGATTAACCCATTTCTATTAATCTAAGTATTTTCACGTGATTTCATCTTACGGGAGAGCAGCTGGTGGCATTTTACCTCTCCAGTCTTCCATGTTGACTCCTCCTAACTATTTCCTCTTTCCTCCTAGTATCCTAGCCCCACCTATCTTGTTTTCCTATTGGCCAACAGTGCTTTATTCATTAACCAATAAGAGAAACATATTTACAGAATAACATCTCCGATCAATTGTATCCTATTATTTCTCTCTCTAAAGCTTCAGCTCTCCTCCCCCTGTCATAGACAGCCCTTTTTGCCTTCTGTATACACCAGGTTATATACTAACATCCAAAGATGGGGAGCTAGCATCCACAAATAACAGAAACATGGAGTTTTTGTCTTTCTGGATCTGAGTTTTATCTATTTACTTACTCTATTGCTGAATTTAAAGTGAGGCTGTGTTTGTATACACCAAATAAGACCACATCTGTCTTTTGTCACATTTTTCAGATCCCGGGCCCATAGTATCATACTACTGACATTAAGTAAGCATTAAAAGTCTATTAACATGAATACAACTTTGTTTTTCCTCTTTCAATCTTACATCTTCAAAGATTTTAATTCATTCCTGCATTCCTAATTTTCAAAATAAGTAAGTCTTCTAATTGCTCAAAGTATTATTTATGTACATCTCTCTTGAATACCACACTATGCTGAGGGCTATAAACATATCTCCATGACATGAATGGACAACAAATAAGGTACTGACTTCAGTTAAGCTTGTGAGGATTTCCAGAGGCCAATTCAGAAGCTATAAGAAAAAAGCATGCTTCATTTTTTACTATTTTGAGATGACATGATAGTTTACATAAGTGTCACAAAAAAAAAAAAACCCTACCAGGGATCTCCTACAGCAGATAAACACCTTCAGCAAACTAGCAGGATAAAAGATAAACTCAAACAAGTCAGCAGCCCTACTACATACAGATGACAAAGGGGCTGAAAAGGAAACCAGAGAAATATCACCCTTTACAATAGCCACAAACAACACAAAGAATCTTGGGATAACACTTAACAAACAAGTGAAAGACCTATATTGATGAGAGATGTTATTCTGTAAATATGTTTCTCATACTGGTTAATGAATAAAGCACTGTGGCCAATGGGAAAGCAATATAGGCGGGGCTAGAGAACAAGAAGGAAAGAAGATGTAGTAAGTAGGATTCAAGATGGATAGCCAAAAGAGGGCAGACGCTGGCCCGCCACTCTCTGATAAGATGACCACGTGAAAATACTTAGTTAAATAGAAATGGGTTAACAATTAAGACAGAGCTAGCCAATAAGAAATTAGGAACTGGCCAACAGTATGTATATCAAATACAGAGTCTCAGTGTGTTATTTGGGGCTGGTGCGGCTGTGGGACCAGACCGGAGATGGGCAACCTAGTGGAAAACAGACACGCTACACTGTATAATAAGAAATTTGTGTCTTTAAAGAAAGAAATCAAGGAAGATATAAGAAAATGAAAGATCTCCCATGCTCTTGTATAGGTAGGACCAACATTGTAAAAATGGCTGTCTTGCCAAAAGCAATCTACAGATTCAATGCAATCCCCATTAAAATCCCAGAACATTTCTTCACCAACCTTGAAAGGATAATAATCAATTTTATATGTAAAACAAAGACCCAGGATAGCCAAAACAACCCTGTACAATAAAGAAACTTCAGGAGGCATCGCCATCGCTGACTTTAAGCTTTACTGCAGAGATATAGTCCTGAAAGCAGCCTGGTATTGGCACAAAAATAGACAGCTAAACCAATGGAATTGAATAAAAAAATCCAGACATTAACCCACCGACCTACGAACACCTGATTTTTGACAAAAAAAAAAAAAAAAAACTATAGGTATTCCATAGGAGGAGGAAAGTATCTTCAAAAAATGGAGCTGGCACAACTGGATGATGGTGTGAAGAGGACTGCAGAAAGTCCCATATCTATTGCCATGCACAAAACTCAAGTCCAAATGGATCAAAAACCTCAACATAAATCCAGCCACACTGAACCTCTTAGAAGAGAAAGTGAGAGATACACTTGAACAAATTGTTACAGGACACAGCTTCCTGAACATAACTTCAGTAACACACAGACATTGAGATAGACAATTAATAAATGGGACCTCCTCATATTGAGAAGCATATATAAGGCAAAGGACACAGTTAACAAGACCAAATGGCAGACCACATGCTGGGAAAAGATCTTCACCAGTCCTACATCTAACAAAGTACTGATCTGCAAACTATATAAAGAAACTAGTCACCAAAACACCAAATAACCCTCATAAAAATGGGGTACAGAACTGATGAGAGAGCTCTCAATAGAGGAAACCAAAAAAGCTGAAAGACACTTAAGAAAGTGCTCAACATACTCAGCTATCAGGGAATGCAAATCTAAACTAGGTTGAGATACCATAATACTCCTGCTAGAATGGTTAAAATTAGAAACATCAGTGACAACTTATGCTGGAGAGGATGTGGAGAAAGGGAAACACTCCTCCACTGCTAGTGGAAGTACAAACTTGTACAGCCTTTTTGGAGATCAGTATGACAGTTCCTCAGGAAAATGGGAATCAGTCTACCACAGGACCCAACAATTCCCCTCTTAGGCATATACTCAAATGATCCACACTCATGCAACAAAGACATGTGGTCAACTATGTTCATAGAAGCATTATTTGTAATAGCAAAAACCTGGAAATAACCTAGATGCCCCTCAACTGAAGAATGGATAAAGAAGATGTGGCACATTTACAAAACAGAATACTATCTGCAGAAAAAAAAAAAACAAAAACAATGAATCTTGAAATTTACAGGCAAGTGGACAGAACTTGAAGAAACTATCCAGAATTAGGAAACCCAGTCAAAAGAAGAGGAACATGATATGTACTCATTCATATATGGATTTTAGACATAGAGCAAAGGACCACCAGCCTATAATTCAAGCATCCAGAGAAACTAGGATACAAGGAAGATTCTAAGAGATTCATAGAAGGTCCCTCACAGAAGGGGAAAGGGGCAAGATCTCCTAAGCATATTGGGAGTGAGTTGGGACAGTTAGTGAAGAGGTAATTAGGAGAAAGAGAAGGGGTGGAGAGGATGCATGTGGGACTACAATGAGTGAGTCAGGAGAAGGGAATTGACAAGAAGAGAGAGAGGGAGAGAGAGAGAGAGAGACAGAGAGAGAGAGAGAGAGAGAGAGAGGGGGGGGGAGGGAGAGAGAGAGAGAGAAAGAGAGAGCACAAAAGAGGGAACCACTATAGGTTTTAAGAGAAAACTGAACCTAGAGAAATGTCCAGAGACATACAAGACTGCCTCAACTAACAATTTCAGCAATAGTGTAAAGGCTACCATAAATGTCCTTCTCTGATAATGAGATTGACGACTAACTTATCCACCATCATAGAGCCCTTATCTAGTAGCTGATGGAAACAGAAGCAAACACCCACAACTAAACACTGAGCCAAACTGGAATCCAGATGCAGAGAGGGAGGACAAGAACAGGCTGCAGAAACACATAGAGACAGCTGACCTGAACAAGGAGAAGCTAAGGGGCCCCCAGACTGATAGCTGGGAATCCAGCATGGTATGGACTCAGACCCCTGAGCTAGAAGGTCTGGGCAGTCTAAGGAACCTAGGACAGTGGAACCAGGATATGTCCCTGATGCACAAAAGGACTTTGGAAGCACATCCCCCATGGAGCAATACTCCTTTCACCTAAAGACAGAAGTCCTCGCCCCTACTTCAAATGACTTAAGAGATTTAGATTATCCCTCCTGGACTGCATCACCCTACATGTAGAGGGGGGAGGACGGTGGTAGGGGGGCTTGAGAGGATGACAGAGAGGGAGAGAGAGAGAGGGAGGGAGGGAGGAAAGGAAGAACAGAGAAGGAACTGGGATAGATATGTAAAATAAAAAGAAAAAAGAAAAAGAAAAAAGCATATACTGTGTCATCTGTCACTCTTTGGTAATTGTTCTTTGGATTTTGTTTTGTTTTAATTTTCTTTCTCTAAATAAAGGGATGCTTGCATAAGGTAATGGTTGAAGGTAGTTTTAATTTTTAATGCTACTTCATAGATATATAAAGGAATTTATATTACTTCCATTGTCTCAGCTTTTGCGCACTTATATTAATGGATGAGGGCCACTACCAACGCTTTAGTAATGGCAATCTTAACACATTAATATACACACTTCTATACTTAGGTCTTTTAGTCTGTCATTTAGAGTCTTGAATACAGAATTAGTGGTTTTATATAAAAGATAGTATTATAGTAATTAAGATGCTTTTATTGTCATAGAAATAGTTATATTTAATGTGCATTTCAATCTTCCCATTCATAGGGTTTGCTACAGTTTCCAAGAGAGAATGTCCCTTTAAAAAAATCCCAACTGCAAGTGCATTGGAAATAGTCCACAGAAGATTGATTACTCCAGAGTGTAGGCACTAGAGAATCCACCTACAAGTAATGGCCTTGGTCTATTTTTCTTTTGCATCATCCATTTATAAACCACAGCGTTCTAATCAGTGGAGAACAATGAGCAATTGTTCCCAGTGTATAGTGGTGATGGGATGAGCAGGTCTGTGAATGAATAATCAGTGATGTTACTGAAAACCACAGGGCATGACATAGACGGAGTGGATAGATGTGAGGGGAGTGATTGCAATGGTGTCCCATCAGTCCGAGAGTGCTCAGCCTGGGCTCTCTCTTATTTATGTGCTTTAGCATACAAAGGCATTTAAATCCATGTCTAAACACTCTACATTTTATTCTTTAACACAGAACTCAGTGAAGGACAGAGCAGGATAGTTATAGAAGAAGTTTTGCCTAAAGTAATTTACTCGTGTGCTCTCAAAGGTAATCAATCTATGCAACATGGCATGTTCATTGACAAGGAACCATCTCTCCTTAACATACCCACTGTGCCCAAACGTGATCTTCCCAGGAATCTAGTCTTTGCTCACTCCTCAGAATTGTTCTATCTTCAAGACATCACATCTCTACTTACATTCAATGTTAGACTTGCTATTTGGTTCTGGTTTCCTATTTACTGCATTGGATTATTCCTCCCATGACCAAGCACACACATATTTTTGCCTAATGGAGTCCAATGACTACTAAAAAAATGTAATGTATGATTTTGGTGCTCATCATACAATTTGAATGGAATCACAATGGCTATATTCACATTCAACAATTGCATGGTAAGGTAAATGTTAAGTGCCACAGAAGTGTGTCAATAAGAAGTTCAAATTATGTTGAGAGACTTTAGGCTAGCTCCCAGGAGCCTTAAGAAGGCACCAAACTTCTACATACAATCCTTAAGTTGCTAACCTTTCAGTACCCCCAAGTTGAATTTTCTGTGACGGCTCTGAGTTCACATGCCTTTTAAACAGAGAACTATAGAAAGAAGCTAAAGGAAGACAATGTGCTCATATTCTGCCTACCTGCACTCACATATTGGGGAAACTCTGCTGCAAAAATGTGAAGTGATTTTTTTTCCTCAAGATTATGCAAGCAATTTAATGTGACAGTTATAAGAGTCTTCAGCATTTTCTATCTAGGGCCCCTTGTTTTCCAGACTCCTGATCTTCTTGCTCCCTTAGAGCTGAAACTTGTGTTTTATTTTCTAACTCTGCGGATTTGTGTCAGCAGTCAGCTATCCTCTGCTCTTCTTTAGCCTACTTACCTGCTAATGTGTGAATGTAAGCCTTGCTATTCAGAACTGCTCAGTGTCCTTTTGAACCCTGTGATTTCTTCTGCCTCCTCAAGCTAAGTTTGCCTGCCCTCTGATTTAGAGCAATGACCTGCTTTTCGCTGTAAGAGATTAAAACATAATAGCTTTTATGGAGTGGTACAGGCATGCCATTGTGACTGATCTATTTCCCCAGATTCTTCCTACTTTCTTTCCTTTCTTATCCTTATCAAAATGCAGTAAGAACTACTGAAGAACACAGAGGATACAGACATGAGCTTTGAAATTACTGCAGTAATTGTAGTTCTGTGACTTTCATTAAACCTCTTAACACTACTATGTCTCAGTTTTCAGATCTACAAAATAGGAAGTGATTACATAGAAGAGTGGGTGCAGAAATTGAGTGCAAATTAAATAACTTGGGGTAAACAATGAAAATATACTGATGTTATTTTTTTCATTAGCTTGTCTTTGACTTTGTATTGTGTAATAACCTCTTATATACCCAGACTGGCACCCGACTCACTAGTAGCTGAAGATACTTAGGACTTCTGACCCTCTAGTCTCCAGCTCCTGCCTGATGGGTTATAGGTCTGTCTCAACATGCCAGCCTAATTTTTTATTTTAAAAAATCAATAATAGTCTTCATCTATCTGCAGCCATTTTAGTACCTTCATATTCATCCATAAAAGACAAAAGTTAACTATTTTGTTGAAATGAATTTAATTCTGCCTTTGTCTCCCAATGTAGCATCAATTAAGATCATAATGTGCACTAGTATTTTTCTTTATATCTGTATGTATCTCTGATCAACATTGTGGTATGACAGATACAGAATTTCCAGTAATAGTGTTCTACCTAGCTGCTCTCTTCTGCAGCAATGAAACTAATTGGAGCTCAAAAAAAGTGGTTAAGGACCTTGCAGAGCTATCTCCACAAAGACTTAGTGGCTATTGCTCTGACCCTGTGTCTTAAAGTTCCCACTGCCTTCTTACAAGACTTGAATGAAACACAACATTCCAATACAGGGATCTCCAGAGAATGCAATCCAACTACATCTAAGACACATTTTTTTGGGTAGTGGATAGGTAGGCATGTATACGGATGATTACTTTCCTTTAGGGTTATTAGAGAATGATCAAATACTACATACATGGAAGTTTTGAGTTCTGCATATATATATGCATATTGGGTCCAACATAGAGTATTCCAGGTAGAAAAAGATTTAATTACCTAACATGCATTCGTTATTTCCAACTTACCACAGTGTGTATCACAAAGAAAGACTGCATAAACATAATTAGAAATGGTATTAGGAATATCTTAAAAGAGACTCCTTAATTTGAAAACAATGATAATGAGAGGAAAGAAGATGAAAAGGGTGATTAAAATTCTCCAAATGGACTCATTTTAAAACTCTGCTTCCTGTGAATTGGCAAGAGGCTAAAGCTAACACATAGGTATGGCTCAGAGTTCAGAAAACCTCACTTTTCTTACATTTGGACTTCGCAGCGGCTTTGAAACATGCCAGCAGCACCATCTAGAGGCTCATAGCAACCCTACACCCAGAGGGAACAAAAGAAAGACCACCTATTTAACTTTAGCAGTGGCGAAAACACGACTACGGTTTTCAATATATAACCCCTTTCAAAATGCATCTGAAGGAATTGTTCCTCTCTCCCATTAACCTATCACTGCAGAGTTCATTACCTGGAGAATCCAAGGCTTGCTTTAAAAGGGGAAGCTATCCTCCTCCTCTACTTCCCTACTGAGAGTAGAGTTGCTGACTTTCGAGTAAGTTAATTCATTCAGCATGTTGTATTGAAATCCCGCTATGCCTCCGCCTTTGTGAGGTTCTGGGAGTCACAGTTAAAACTATATAACCATTTCTCTGTACCCCTAGCCCACATATCCCCAAGTAATCACACATATAACTTTTCTCCAATATTATAGTTTGAAACATTTTCCAAGTGGTGAGAACAGAAATATTTCGTGCTACATTACAAACCGCTGTTCCACAGGGTATGTTAAATGAAATCATGGATTCAAATATGTTTAGAAACTCAAGGAATATCACCAGGTTAGAACAGTTACTATAGCCGGCAAAAAAAAAAAAAAAAAGGGCTTTGTGTGCTCACATTCGCACTGGGAAGCCAGGAAAGCTAAGCACCTAGCTTACCTCCTCAGTGGAATAAGATGCACAGCTGTTCTTATAGCTGTTCTTCCTGGAATGCAAAAGATGATCTAGTTTTACAGCCTGGTGATCTTTTGCTGTCTGATGAGACAGGCTCTGCCCATATCTCCCAGAATCAATACTTGTATTTATCCAAGACCTTTTCTGTCAAATCTTGAACATTATTTGTAAACCATAAGCCCCACTCTTATGAGTGGTGTCACTTAGGCTTATCAAAATGACCTCTGTGTTATCGTAGGGTCTGGCTAATACTGACACACATCATCCTTATGTTTACCTTACTCAAGCTCCCTAGACCCTAAATCTTGGGCACTATCTTTGAGTCAACAGTCCCCATTTTTATGAAACAAGCTAGATATACTTTGTAAGGAATCTCAGTGTAAACATATCTTAGATTATTGTACAATTATACTGAGTTAATTGTTACCTGAATACTTTTTCCAAAATTGTGCTAATTTTAAATGTGGCTAAAATAAAATGATCTGGGCCAGACTTTAGAAGTCCTGGCCCAGAATTAGTTACAATAAAATCAGGCTGAGCCCAGTTTCATTCTTGTCTATTTGAGGGTTGTTTGTTTGTTTGTTTTGTTTTGATTTTTACCCTGTCAGCTATAAATCCTGCAGGGGAGTAACCACAACTTACCAAACACTAACATAGATAAGTTACTTAGTATACATTTTACTACAGTGGAGAGTTCAGTCTCCAAGCATAAAGATATATGCATATGGCCCAGGAAATTGCATCCTGTTTTATCATTTTATCTGATTTCTATGATGGAAGTATACTATTGATTGGGCTTTGAAGCTCTGATCTGGATGCATTGGCGGGTATAATTTTGGTGTCCTAAAATGATCTCTCCTTCTTGAAGATAAATTTTAAATTGTTGAATGGCTTATTTAAGTCATATTTAAGAGTCACACATGAGTGCTAGATATTTCACTGTCTATCCTGATGTGTAAGAATATCAATTTCTAAATTTAGGTGAAATGAATTAGATTTAGGTGTCTCAGCTTTATTAAGGATATATATTTCAATTAAAGTAACTTTATACAATTCTCTTAATACACAGGATCCAAATTTTCTTATAATCACATTTCATTCCTGCCTTTCTCTATTTACACAAAATACATCATGTAAGGTAGTTTTTGATTGTATGTCTTGTTAACTAGCTGGAAAGGCATCATATTAACTCACATATGCAAGGCTCCAAGAAATGTGAAAACCATAAAACTGAATGGATTTCTATGTTCTATACTATACCAAGCAGATTAGAGTTGGAAATACATTCTTCACATATTGAGAACAATTTAGCTTTCATTCTTTCTTGTGTATGCAGTTCTTGCTTGAAAAGTTGCCCAGTGTTTTATCTGTGGAAAAGGGGGAGGGAAAAGGGACTGAGACTGATGAAGGAAACATCTGTAAATTATCATTGATAATAACTGTGTTTCATAATCCTTTGTCCCTCTTATAATTATTGTAAAAAATGTCTCTATGATGTCTCAGTTGTATTGAAGTCTTCTAAACACCATGCAGATATTCTACCACTGAGCTTCACCTCCAGCCCCAAGATATTTTATTTGTACAGTCATATTTGTGAGAAAGATAATTTGAGTAATCATTTTTCATTGACAATTGCTTTTTCTAAAATAAATTGCATTTAACAAACAGATTTAGAAACAAACATGGAAAAAAATGTAATGGGATAATGAAGTGAGAATATGTGGATTAATATGTAGTCACTCCCAAAAACAATTATAAAAGGGTTGTATAATTAACACTGTACTATGTAGTAATTTGTTTATATGTAGGAATGTAGACAAGTCAGTGTCTTTTGTATTGAACTCACTTGCAGCCAACAATGTTGGTATTTTTTCTAAACATCCTACGAAAGAGGAGTTGTCTCATTGGTAATCGCTCCTGTTTAAAATGTCATTCTCTAAAACATCCCAGTAAACCTTTGAATTTATAGCCAGGCTTTGTCTCCCAACCAACATTAGGAGCTTGTGATCACTAACACAGGGTTGGAGAAATGTCTGTTGTGTTAAATTAGAAAAAAAAAGTACCTTGCTTTTCCAGAGAGAGAGAGAGTGAGAGAAAGACAGACAAGAGAGAGAGAGAGAGAGAGAGAGAGAGAGAGAGAGAGAGAGAGAGAGAGATGGAGGAAGGGAGGGAAAGAGAGAGAGGGGGAGGGAGGGAGAGAGAGAGAGATAGAGAGAGAGAGAGAGATAGAGAGAGAGAATCATCCTGTGTTTGATTCCTAATTTCTAGATAGTTATGATTCTTATGTAAATTCTAATTGAATTTTTCTATATTGCAATCCTAAACTTGCTGTCCAAATCCTCAATCATTGTCCTTTTTTTTTCTCACCTTTACCATGGTGTTCTCCCTCTGTGAGCCCCTTTTGTGCCCATGTTTCATGGTTCTATAGGTTTTCTTGTGGTGCCCTTGACCCCACTGGCTCCTACAATCATTTCTCTTCATCTTCCTCAGGATTCTCCAAGCTGTACTTTTTGGCTGTGGGTCTATATCTGTATTCATCAGTTTCTGGGTGAAGCCAAATGACAATTGGGCTAGACATCAGTCTATGAACATAGCAGAATACCATTAGGAATCATTTCATTGACTCTATATTTCATGTTTGGTTCTATCCCAGGTCTGAGGTTTAAGCTTCAGCTGTAAGTTCTCTCTCAGGGTGGTGTGCATCTCCTGCAGAGCCAGTCATTCATTGGTCATCCCATCATTTCTGTGCCATCTTTACCCAAACACATCTTGTTGGCAGTCCCTTGTATATAGAAGGGACTGTGGCTGTGTTGATGTCCCGTCCTTCACTGAAGTCTTGCCTGGTTATAGGAGATGGTCCGTTCAGTCTCTGTATTCTCTGTTGCTTGTAGTCTTAGCTAAGGTCACTCTAAATATAATCCTGGGAGATTCTATTGCTCTAGATTCCTAGGTTATCCCAAAGATGCCCCTAAATTCCAGTTGTTTCTCCAATTACTCTCTGCCTGGATCCCATCCAGACATGATCCCTCCTGATTCCATGCATACCCTCCCATTACATACAACCCCCTGCAACAGTCCACCTGTGATGCCTATTCTATTTCCCCTTCAGAGTGAGGGTCAAACCAACACCACTCCTCTTGAGCCCTCCTTGTTATTTAGCCTCCCTGGCTCTGTGGATTGTAGCATGATTCTCTTTTACTTTACAGCTATGGGTTAACATAAGAATAGGCTACTTTTCAGGAACATTTAAAAACTTATTGTAAAAAATACTTAAGCTTCAGTGGACTTTGACAGGTAAACAATAGCTTCATATAGTTTTATGAACCTGGGCAAAGCAGCTTTCTATCATGACTGACTCTGTTTATGCTTTCCAGAATCCTCTTCATCTCTTAGTCCCTATCTTGCTTCCCTACTGGCTTTATTCATCAACCAATAAGAAAGACATATACAGAAGACATCTCTATCAAGAAGTATCATTCCTTACACAAGGACAGTTTGAATGTTTACTGTGCTATATAGGTGTGGAGAAATTGAACTGAGCACAAGCAAGTAGTAAACTAAACATAAATGCATTTATTTCTCTTTACTCTTCACTGGATATGATGGCATCTGAACCATATTCCTTGCCTTAACCTCCCTCCAAATGAGTACTGTAGGTTGGACTGTAAACAGAATATAACTTTTATGCCATAAGTTGATTTTTTAATCGATTTTTATCATGGCAACAGAAATGAAACCAGAACAAGATTCTGAATTCAAGTTGACTATAGGAAAGCTGAGCCTTAATAGAATTGCTGAGTAGTCAGAAGTATGTTGTGATTATTATAACAGTATTGCTATTAATAGTAAAATTATTAGCTGTCCACGGTGGCTTATATCTGCAATTGTAGCACTTAAGACTCCATGGCAGGCAAATTGCTATGGGTTAGAGGCAAATTATGCCAAGATACCTCTTACTTTGAAAGATCCTGTCTCAAAAACATAATAATAATTAACACAGCAGTAAGAGTAGTGGTGGTGAACTGGGTAGTGGTACCATGCCTTTAATTCTGACACTCAGGAAGCAGAGGCAGGAAGATCTCTGTGAGATGTGAGATCAAGTCCAGCCTGGTATACAAAGGTACACAGAGAATTCCTATCTGAAAAAATAGAGCAAAAGAAGAAAGAATAGAGAGAGAGAGAGAGAGAGAGAGAGAGAGAGAGAGAGAGAGAGAGAGAGAGAGAGAGAGAGAAAGAGGGGAAGAAAGAAAATAAAATAAAAGAAAGAAAGAAAGAAAGGAAATAGTGGAATAGTGATGACAATTGAAAACATAATTAAATGCTATTTTAAATGATACTCCAATAATTTAACAACTATATTAAAAATTCATACATTATTTGGTATTGTTATCCTCATTGTGTAAATAAACTGAAATATTAAATGCTTGAGATATGATGACAGACAGACAAATGCTACCATTAAAAATGACAGTGTTTGATCACTGATCTGTCCTGTATGGCATGGGTTCCAGGACCCTGGCTGGGGTAACTAAGGAATGAAATGACAGAAACATGAACACATGAACAGAATACTTGAGATCTGGTGGTCTGAGCTCTTGGATGAAAAAACCTCAGCACCCTAGAATATGTGCAGGTTTATTACATACACATGGTGCTTGGGGGGAAAGAAAATGAAACATTTTTGTATACATTGTCAAAGTTTACACATGGACTAGAGAAATGTTTTGTCATCCCTCTGATCCACACCTGGGGAAGATTTTGTTACCTCCAAGACCTAGGTCTTGGGGTCTTTTACATACTGTGCCCATGTCAAATCAAACACATTCACAATTTCCCTTGCTTGCCTCAGAGCACAAATTCCCTCTAAAGTACAACAAATGATGAAATTTAATACAGTTGCTCATAAGATAGCATAATGGATATCAGCATAACAGCTGTTATCAGGTCATATAGATTTGAAGTCAGAGGGTTGCATTTTATGCCTCATTAAAGTATAGTTGAAGTGGATATATTTATTGTACAATGTGATCCAGCATAGATATGGTAGAAAATGATTAAATCAAGCTAATATATTCAGAAACTCATATAGTTATTATTCTTTAAAATGTGATAATTAGATAAATTCTAGTATACGCGGGTCTTGCTGAGAAGGGTTTGAGTGATAGAATGAAGAGTATGACAGAATAGAACTCAAGTGAAAATTATTCAAATTAATTATGACCATGTATATAACTTCCCAACCATATCTTTAAAATCGGTTCTATTTATTTTTATTTAGTATGTTTCAGTGTTTGCCTTAGTATATGTGTGTACCATAGGTATAGAGTCCCTGTAGATGATAGAAGAGTGAATCAGATCCTCTGGAATAGGAAAACAGAGAATTATGAACAACCCTATGTGTACTGCGAACCCAGCTCAGGTCATTTGGAAGAAAAACCAGTGTTCTTAAATGCTTAGCCATTTCTCTAGCCACTTAAAAGGTTTTTATTAAGTAATTTACTTTGTTAGCAGTTTATAAGTATACAAGATCGTATTACTTAAAGGCAATATTGCATAGAACTGACTCTCTGGTAAAGAATGTTATAGCCTTTAACCAGCTCCCCCATCCACTTTCTGTTACCACTCACTGGCTCTAATTGTCACTTTGCATTCTGCTTCTATGAGTGTGACTTTCTTAGATCTATGACCCATATGTTTATGGTCAAATCATTTTATTTCTAGAACCTTATGTTTATTCACTTCCCAAATGCAGGTAAATACTTACTGAACTAAAATAATGTAAAGAAGAGGTGCTATATTCCACACAAATAATACGATTAGTGTTTTGAGAAGACAATTAATTATTATAACCTGTGTAATTAACCTGAAGGCTGAGAGTGAGCAGCTTTTTTTTCCCAATCTCAGTCAAACTAAAAATTCTCTAGTGAATGGATATGGTTTGTATATAATTTATAAAATTAAACAGTAAATAATATTTGAAGGATTACTTTTCTCTCCCAATTTTTATTAATTTTTCATGAATTCATTTTTTATATTTTTATTTTACATATCAATCTCAGTTCCCTCTCCCTCTTTCCCTCTCTCCCATGCTCTCAGGCCCCCGACAACTCTTCCCTCCCATTCCCTCTCCACTCCAAATATAGGGTGATGCCCTCCAAGGAGGGGTCATCTGAATCTGTCAAGTCATTTGGATTAGAGACTAGGCGTTTTCTCCTCTCTCTAGGTTAAGGGAATATCCCTTCAGCACCCAAAGTCCTATTGTGCACCAGGAATACTTGTGGGTTCCACTATCCAAGGTCCCTTATTCTGCTCAGGCCTTCTAGTTGAGACCCCTGTTCAGGGGGACTGAGCCAGTCCCATGATGGATTCCCAGCTATCAGTCTTGGAGACCATTAGCTTCTCCTTGTTAAGGTCAGCTGTCTCTATGATTTTCTGCAGCCTGGTCTTGCCCTCCCTCTCTGCATCTGGACTGCAGTTAGGCTTGGTGTTTGGTTGTGGCTGTTTGCTTTTGTTTCCATCAGTGACTAGGTGAGGGCTCCATGATGGTGGATAAGTTAGTGGTCGATCTCATTATCAGGGAAGTGCATTTATGGTAGCCTTTCCACTGATGCTCAAATTGTTAGATGGGGTAAGTCTTGTAGGTTTTTGGACATTTCTCTAGGTTTAGTTTTCTCTTTAAGAGAAACTAAAGGCTTTAAGCCTATAAAGGTTTCTTCTTTTATGATCTCTCTCTCTCCTCTCATCTATTCCCCCCACTCAATCTTCATAGTCCCATGTGCTTTCCTCTCCTCCCCTTCTGTTTCTGCTAGTTACTACTCCACATACTCCCCCACCCACCATTCCTGATATGCTCTGAAGATCTTGTCCCTTTACCCTTCTGAGTGGGACTTTATAAGAATCTTTTAGAATTCTCTTTGTATCATAGTTTCCTGGTGGTGTGAATTATACACTTTGTTATATGTCTAAAATACACATAGGAGCGAGTACATACCATGTTCCTCTTTTTATGACTGGGTTACCTCATTCAGGATGGTTTCTTCAAGTTCTATCTACTTGCCTGCAAATTTCAAAATTCCATTGTTTTTTGGTGGGGGGGGTTGTTTTGTTTTGGTTTTTTTTTTTCTGCAAAGCAGTATTCCATTGTGTAAATGTGCCACATCTTCTTTATCCATTCTTCAGTTGAGGGGGACCTAGGTTGCTTCCAGGTTCTTGGTATTACAAATAATGTTGCTATGAACTTAGTTGAGCACATGTCTTTGTTGCATGGATGTGTATCAATTGGGTATATTTCTAAGTGGTGGGTTGCCTGGTCCTATTTTATATTGATTACCATTTTCATGAGAAACCACCATACTGATCCCCAAAATGGCTGTACAATTTGCATTCCCACCAGCAGTAAAGGAGTGTTCTCCATTCTCCATATCCTCTCCAGCATAAGTTGTTGGTGTTCCTCATTTTAGCCATTCTGGCAGGAGTAAGATGGTATCTCAAAGTTGTTTTGATTTGCATTTACCTGATAGCTAAGGATGTTGAGTACTTTATTAAGTGTCTTTCAGCCTGTTTGATTTCCTCTATTGAGAGTTCTCTATTCAGTTTTGTACCCCATTTTTAATAGGGTTATTTAATGTTTTGTTGACTAGTTTGTTGAGTTCTTTGTATATTTTGGAGATCAGTCTTCTGTCAGATATAGAATTGGTGAAGATCTCTTCCCAGCCTGCTGGGGTGCTGTTTGGTCTTAACTGTGTCCTTTGCCTTACAGAAGCTTCTCAGTTTCATATGTCCCGTTTATTAATTCTTGATCTCAGCCTCTGTGTTTCTGGTGTTATGTTCAGGAAGCAGTTTCCTGTACAAATTCTTTCAAGGGCACCTCCCACTTTCTCTTCTGGTTCAGTGTGGCTGGATTTATGTTGACATCTTTGATCCATTTGGACTTTAGTTTTGTGCATGACAATAGACATGGGTCAATCTGCAGTCTTCTACACACCATCATCCTGTTATGCCAGAACTATTTGTGGAAGACACTTTTCTGCTTCCATTGTAAAAATTTAGTTGTTTCATCAAAAATCAGGTGTTCACAGGTGTGTAGGTTAATATCAGGATTTTCTATTTGATTCCATTGGTCTACCTGTTTATTTTTGTGTCAATACCAAGCTGTTTTCAGGTATAGCCCAATAGAAGTACTTATAGGCAGGGACGGTAAAGCCTCCTGATATTCTTTTATTGTCCGTGGTTGTTTTGTCTATCCTGGGTCTTTGTTTTTCCATGTAAAGTTGAGCATTATCCTTTCAAGGTGGGTGAAGAATTGTGCTGGGATTTTGATGGGGATTGCATTTAATCTGTAGATTGTTTTTTGGCAAGATTGCCATTTTTACTATGTTGATCCTAGCTATCCAAGAGCTAGGGAGATCTTTCCATATTTTCTTTAATTTCTTTCCTTAAAGGCTAAAAGTTCTTATTATATAGGTCTTTTATTCACTTATTTGGTTAGCCTTACCCCAAGATAGTTTATGTTGTTTGTGGCTATAGTAAAGGGTGATGATTCTTTGATTTCTTTCTGCTCCTTTATTGTCTGTATATATTAGGGCTTGTGAATTTTATTCCTTATTTATATATTTATTTTAGTTCATCTTTGCTGAAGGTGTTTGTCAGCTGTTGGAGTTCCCTTGTATAATTTTTCCATTTACTTATGTAAACTAGAATATCATCTGCAAATAATGAAAGTTTGGCTTCTTCCTTACTAATTTTTATCCCCACATCTCCTTTTGTTGTCTTATTGCTCTAGCTAGAACTTCAAGTACAATATTGAAAATATATGCAGAGAGAGGGCAACCTTATCTTGTTCCTGATTTCAGAGGAATCACATTAACGTTCTCTCCATTTTGTTTGATGTCGGCTGTTGGTTTACTGTATATTGCTTTTACTATGCTTAGGTTTATCCCTGTTATTCCTGATCCCTCCAAAATCTTTATCATGAAAGGGTGTTGAATTCTTTCAAAGGCTTTTCATTTGATTATTTGTTTGATTGGTTTTGTGTTTTGGTTTGTTGTTTTTGGATTTGTTTTTTCTTCTAGAGATTTCAGTTGTGCTGTTAATTCTCTAGTGTGACTATTCTTCAGTTTCAGCTATGAACTTTCCTCTTAGCGCTGCTTTCAAAGTGTCCCATAAGTTTGGGTATGTTGTGTCTTCATTCTCATTTAATTCTAGAAAATCTTTAATTTCTTTATTTATTCCTTGACTCGGGAATAGTGCAATTTCGCATGTTCGGTTTCCGTGAGTTTGTAGGGTTTCTCTGATTTTTGTTGTTATTGAATTCCCACTATAAAGCATGGTCGTCTGATAAGATACAGGGAACTATGACAATTTTTTTTTGTATCTGTTGTTGTTTGTAATATTGCCTAGTATGTGGTCACTTTTTGATAAGATTCCATGTAGAGCTGTATATTCTTCTGTGTTTGCATGGAATGTTCTATAGATGTCTGTTAAACCCAATTGGAACATAGTTCTGTTAGTTCTTTTGTTTCTTTGTTAAGCTTTGGCCTGGTGATCCTGACTAATGGTGAGACTGGGGTGTTGACATCTCCTACTATGAGTGTGTGAGGTTTTATGTGAGAAATTGTTTTTGTACTGTTTATTTACGAATGTGCCTGTCTTCTATTTGGGGCAATGATGTTCACAAATGAGACTTGTACTGATGGATTTCTCCTGTGATGAATATGAAGTGACCTTTTTCATCATTTTTTATTGATTTTGGTTTAAAGTATAACTTGTTAGTTATTAGGGTAACTTACCCCTACTTGCTTTGTGGGTCCATTTGATTGGAAGATCTTTTCCCAACCCTATACCCTGAGGTAATGTCTGTCTTTGAAGCTTAGATGTGTTTCTTGTATGCAGCAGAAAGATGGGTTCTGTCTTCATATCAATTCTGTTAGCCTATGTCTTCTTAAAAGCAAGTTAAGACCATTAATTTTGAGGGAAAGTGAGGATAATTGATTGTTAATGCATCTTTGTTTTAGATTTGTTGTTGGTAATGGTGTTGTCAGTATATTTGCCTTGTTTTTTTCTTTTGGGTTCTGGAAAAGTGGGATCATTGCCTATGTCTTTGTAAGTAGATTTAACTTTCTTAGGTTGGAGGGTTCCTTCCAAAAATTTTAGTTAGGGCTAGATTTTTGGATATGTAATGTGAAAATCTGCCTTTGTAATGGAATATTTTGTTTTCTCTGTCTATAGTGATTGAGAGTTTTGCTAGGTTTAGTATCCTGGGTTGGCATCAGTGGACTCTAAGTGGTTGTAGAATACTTATCCAGGACCTTCTTTCTTTCAGAGTTTCCATGGAGAAGTCAGATGGGATTTGATACTGTGTCTTTATATACTATTTGGCCTTTTTTCTTCTCTGCTCTTAATATTCTTTCATTATTCTGTATGTTATTTGTTTTGATTATTATGTGGCAAGAGGTCTTATTTTTGAACCCATATATTTGGTGTTCAGTTGCTTTTTGTACTTTCATATGTGTGTCCTGGTTCAGATTGAGAAAGTTTTCTTTGATGATTTTGTTGAATATGTTTTATGCATTTTTGAGCTAGGGTTCATTGCCTTCTTCTATGCCTATTATTCTTAGGTTTGATCTTCTCATGGTGTTCCATATTTCCTGGATGTTTTGTGTTAAGGATTTATTGGATTTAAGATTTTCTTTTGTCAATGAATCTATTTCTTCTAGTTTATCTTCAGTGCCTGAGATTCTGTCTTAGATCTCTTGTATTCTGTTGGTTATGCTTGCAACTGTAGTTCTGGATCATTTACCTAGTTTTTTCTATTTCCAGAATTTCCTCAGCTTTGTGTTTTCTTTATTGTCTCTATTTTAGTTTTCAGGACTTGAAGTGTTTGAATTGTTTCTTTTATCTGATCATTTTCTCTTGGCTTCCTTGCTTTCTTTAAGAGATTTGTTCATTTCTTGCATTTTATGATATTCTCCTATTTCTACAATTTTTGTTTGTTTTCTTTTCTTCCATTTCTTTAAGGGCTTTTCTCGTATCATCTCTGAGAGCCTCTCTCATTTCCATAAAGTTATGTTTTAAGTCGTTGTCTTCTGTTCCATCTGCTTTGGGGTGCTCAGGTCTAGTTATTGTAGAGTCCCTAATTCTGGTGGTGTCATGCCAGTCTTTCTATTGTTGGGTGTTTTTTTGTATTCCTGTGTTTCCATAGCTTTTTCCAGTAAGTGCAGGTGGAGTCTCTCTATATATACTGCTCTCTCAGTGGGTATAGGTGGGTCAGGAGTTTGATGTCAATAACTCTGAATGATTGGAGATCTCTTGGAGGTCTCTCAAGCAGAGGCTACAGCAGGGCCAATGATGTGGGAAAGGTAGGTACTAGATGGTCTCAAGCATTCAGGCAGAAGGCAGGCCAAGCAGCCAAAATGTCAGGTGAGGGCAGGCTCCAGTTGGTCCTGAGTGGAGGGGTAGTTCAGTATGCTCAAATTGGACCCAGAGATTTCTACAGGGATGGTGGTGGTGGTGGTGGACCTGCACTTTGGCCAAGCAGTAACCCCAAACAGTGTGCCCAGCAGAGCCAAGGATGAGAAGAAAGCAGGTTGTGAGTTTTGGATGGTCCAGAGTCCAAGGACTGGGCCACTCAGTCCAAGGGTATAGGGGTTTCATGATGTGGAGCTAACCCATGGAGTTCCCAGGAAAGGATGTGGGAGGTATTCAGCCTGGGCGGGTCTCAGACTCATTTTAGGCAGAAGGCAGGAAAAGGGCCCAAAGGTCAGATGAGGGCAGGCTCAAGATGATCTGGCATGGTGCAGGGGTCTAGTATGTGCATAGCCGATCCAGGAAGTTCCAAGGAGAGGGTGGGTATGTTGGACACATGCTCTGGCCAAACACTCACCCAAAGCAGTGGGTTCAGCAGGGCCCAAGATGAGGGGAAGCTGGCTCTAGATCTTGAAGCCTTTCTTACTGGACACAAAGGTTGGGAGGGAAAGGGCAATGGGTCTTTGAAGAGTTGGGACTCATTATTATCACAAACATATATAAAACTCCTTGTTCACTAGTAAAAAGGATATGCAAAAATAAATGTGTACTAACAGTTCTGAAACTTGGAAGGAGGTACTCTAGAAATGGCTGAAGATTTACTGAGACTGAAGAAATATTTCTTTAGGCTTACAACTAGAGATAGGAATTCAAACTAAGTAATAGAGAACAGCAGTTACTATTGCATTTGTGATACTCTATCATTTTTTGAAAACATGTTGCCCTTATCCGGTAGAAAGGATGGTACCTGTTGAGTATAATTATTTACTTTTATGCTCTCTCATTAGTTGTGGAGTATTTTCAATGTCTAGCATATGCTTTGAAAAGCCTGTTTCTCCCAAGAGTTTTCCACAGAAATAAGAATCATGTCCAAACAGATCAGTGGGTTCTCTTCTAAGGAGTATTTTTGCAACCTTTCATAGATAAAATGTGCCAGGAGGTACAGAAGCAAATGGTAAAGATACACTCTAAAGTAAACAGAATTTCTGTTCTGCCAGGTCCAGCAGCAATTTGGATCCAAATAAATACACAGAGACTTACATTAATCATAAACTGTTTGGTCAGTGGCTCAGGCTTCTTACAGGCTAGCTCTCTCTTAATCATTAACCCATTTTTACTAAATTTTATATCTCCATGTGGTTTTGGCTTACTGGAGAATGCTCCAGCATATCTACCCAGTAGCTTCTGCTCCCCAGAATTCTCCTGGTCTGATAGTCCTGTATACTTCCTGCCTTGCTACCAGACAAGCAGTACTTTATTCATCAACCAATAAGAGGAATATATATATATATATATACAATATATATATATATATATATATATATATATATATATATTTACAGAAAGACATCCCCCATCACTCAAATCTCCTGGTATGCTCATTGGAGGCATCCTAAGAACGTGACTCTGAAATTCAATTTTGAAAGGAAGGTAGACATCAGGTAGGTAAAAGAAGTAAGAGTGATGTGTTTAAAAAGACTTTGGCAACGAATAAATGAATAAATATGCAACTTCATGGAAATAATAACATCATATAACTGGTATCATTGTGGGTGCATCAGGAAGCCCAAAATGGAAGGATAGCAAGAGACAGGTGTGTACCTCACAGTGCACCTCAGAGGCATCACATGCCAGATTGTGAGGAGAGTCAAAAATATCTCCTCTTCAGATTTCATTTAATTTATCCATTCCTTACATGACAATTTCATATATGTTGATAGTACATTTTGGTTACACTCATTCCTCTGCCTTTAAAAAAAACCTTTCCACTCCACTAACATCCTATGTCTTTCTTCTGCTAGGTCTCCATATTTCTCATATTTTTCTGTTTTGATTTTGCTTTTGCCTTCTAACCATTAGATTTATCCAAGGCCTTCCACTGGGGAATGGATATAAAGCTGGATAAACTTGAAGAATGACTCACTACACAATTGAAGACAGTATCTTCCACTACTCTAACATCCTCGTTCACCACTCCCACCTCTGGCTTGGGCAGGACCGCATGAATGCTTCCATCATCCCTGACTGAATGCTTTTCAAAAAGAATCATGTGCTACATTTCCTCTTGACTTAAGACAAGAAGAGGTAGCCCATGAACCTGGAAATCCACTTGTACTGCCTTATGGCTATGCCAGATCCAGCTGGCTGTGAAATCGCTGAGGAAAAAAGTGTCAAGGACATTTCATTGATTTGTTTGTTTACCAGGTGATTCTCATTCCCATTGTTCATTGATCATAGTTTGTTCACAGTATTATGTGAGAATAACTTTTAAACACTCATTTATATTAGCTACTTGTCTGCTTTTTGACATTTTGAAGAGGTCTACATGTATATGGCATATTAACAATTAGTTATTTAATTGACCTAATAAAGTCAAGAATGTTTTAAAATATTCTTACTTTGCATTAGCTTGATTTTACAAATTTCTTTTCATTTATATTATACTTTTAATGCAGTTTATTCTTTTCCTTACACATTTTCCATAAGAAACTTGACTTTTTTCCCTCCACCCCCCCCTTCTCTCACTGCCCTTTGACATATCTAGGCTTTCAAGTTGCTATTGAACTGAGCTCAAATGCTATCTCTACAAATAACCTGACCTTGTCAATCACTCCTGCTTCTGTTGGATAATATGTGACCCCACCTCATATCTCCTCACATTCTGCTTTTGACCGTCTCACCAGGGGTTTCCTTTGGACTTTGTTCCTCAACCCAGAAGATTCCTAGTTCTGTGCCTCTTGCATTTCTCAGTGTGAAAAGCACTCCAGGTGACTTGACTATATTAAGAATGAAATGATATCCACTGAAGAGACACATCAATGGCATGACTTTAAAATGAATATAAATGGCAGAGGTGAGGCTTCGAAAAGAGAACTCACCCAATATACTTCCTTGACAGTGTAGTTGACCAAATCCAAATGAGATTAAACCCACATTTCTATTTTGCAAGCAGTGCCTGTCTTTAACATATGTATACATTGTTGTCACTCATTTAAAGATTGAATTTTAATTTGGGAGCTTACATAGATGAAGTTGCTTCCTTCTTTTTTTACTTAGTAAATTATTTTGTGCAATCCTTAAGAAAGTAATGAAGGATGAATATGAAAGAACTTAATACTGAGTGCATCTCTATAAAAATATAATATATTGAATCAGCGAAATTAAGTTACTATAAATAGGATGTTGCTTCTTTATTTTTTTTCACTGTATTCTATCTCCCTGAACCAATGCCTGAAAGTGGTCATTCATCAGTAAACATATTTTGAGAATAATTAAATTATATGAATTTCTTACTAATGAATATGCTTATTTCATGTGAAATCTTTGAATTATAAAAATTGTAAGTTTATAGTTACCATGTTGATATTGATATTGCTTTACATATAATCAAATATACATATTCAATATGCTATAGTCACTACCTCTTCTACTTGAACTATTTCTATTTATGGTGACATTAGTTGAAAACAAGAGTAGGGAGTAGTTCACAGTACTTTGAAAACATTGGAATAAAGCCAAAAGAGGAATGTGTGTTATGATGAGAAGGGGAGAGTAGATCATAATTATGAAAGACGATTTAAGATAAGATAAAACTATTAGGGCTTACATTGTAAGCTGAGAAATAAATTTACTGCCCATGAATATATAGACTGTGGGAAGGAAGAAAGAAAAAAATCACTACTGAGATAATATGGCTGAAGGTAAAGTAAAATAAAATGTTGCAAGTTTGCAATAGACCAATAAAAGGAAAGAAATATGAGCTAAAAAAAAAACAGGGATACTATTCTTTTGAATTTAAGTTTCAAGAATATTTATCATAATAATAAAAAGAGGTCTTAATCACTTTATTTGCATACTCACTGGCAGAAAAGAAAAGCACATATTTCTTAAATTGGAGCTTTCTTACATTTTACTATAAATTCTTGACTGTTTGCCAGTTTCACGCACCATATTAATCTCAACTGAAGAGTCTGAAGCTTCTTTATAGAAAACCCTAGGGAATTTTGAAGGTTAAATTCATCCTCAGTTTACAGGTGAGATTTGGCTAATTCATGAAATTTAAAGGTAAATATACATTATATTATTTAATCTCCAGCAACATGTTGCTATTTGCCATTCAAATGTGTGGGAAATAAAATGAAGAATCTTGGGGTTAATAGAACTTTGAGAGGAGATAACTGGTTCCAACTTCCCTTCAATATATGGAGTAAACTTTGTAATAACTACAAGTAGAAATGTGGATGCCTCCATTAATTCATTCAGTAATAAAAAGCTAATAACTCCTTTATATGGTGCTGAAATTTCTTCTTAGAAATTCACTTGCTTCTTTATATTTTATTTCTCCTAAAATGGCCAAATTTCCCTTATTCTCTCCTGCAAGAATCAAAAGAACTCCTTAATATTTTTACATGACAGTGATTTCTGAAATTTTCTCAAACCATCTTGTTTGTTTTGCTTTATTCTGACAGTTTCTTCCCATGTACCTCACATATCCTGGAACTTGTGATCTTTCTGTCTCAGCCTCCCAAGCCTTGGCATTACAGACATGTACCAATATATCCTTGCCTGGCACAAGACTCTGCTACCACATGATCCATATCATACTTCCCTACTAATTCTGTCGGTAGTACCTAAACATTGGGGGATGATATACTGAAATTTACATCAGTCTAAAATGTTCTAAATTCTCTTATAATATTTCCTTCTTTACTTCCATTTTTAGCAGTGTGCCTCATGGTCTATTGTAATTTATAATACTTGTTCCTTACTCTGCTGTGCTTATCTTGGACATCTCCATGATATGTGTTAAGCCACTTTCCAAACCATCACTATTTATGCACTGGTATTCATTTTCAGCCCTTTTTGCTATTGGGTGATAAAATGAACATACACTTTTAAGCTATGATTTGATATCAAAATTCAAGGAGAAACTTAATCCCCATTAGGCACTAATTTTTCTCCAAATGATCAAGTAAAAGATGTTCTTTAATATGAATTAATAAATGACCCAGTGACAGATATTGGAGTTCAAGTTTAAAGTGAAATATAAATAAATAAATGAATGAATAAATAAATATTTTTATTTTAAAAAAAAAAGCAGCTGGCCACTAGCTCCTTACCTCTACCTGAGGCTGAAAAGACTGATCCACAAAGGTGATCTTCACCAAGCCTCAAAATGCTGTCGTTCCTAAGCATGGTTGGAGAATGAATCTCTTTACTCTTGAGTGTGGCTGAAAAATGAATGCCTCTTCTTCAGTTTGACTGGTGTACACGCCTACCCCTGCCAGTAAGGAAGACGCGACTCTGGGTAGATCTTCTTCTTCCAGTTTTAATCAGGATCCTTTAAACATGTTGCTTCTGGCCCGTGGGGAGAGAGAGAGAGAGAGAGAGAGAGAGAGAGAGAGAGAGAGAGAGAGAGAGAGAGAGAGAGAGAGAGAGGAGGGAGAGAGGGAGAGAGAGAGAGAGAGAGAGAGAGAGAGAGAGAGAGAGAGAGAGAGAGAGAAGAGAGAGCCTAGAGCCGGGGACCTCTGCACAAGCTTAAATACCCTCGAGCTAACCAACCCCAGTGAGCCATGTGGACCCTGCAGATAGGCTACTCTAATGCGGAAGCAGAAAGGCTGAACAGACTTAACCAATTAATGGCTTGTTTACGCCAGAGAGCCTTCACCAGCGGGAAGATGTAAGGCGGAAGCCAGTGTCACTTTAAGGCGTGGCACTATGTGGCTCTCTACAACTGGAGAATGAATGTCTGAATCCTTGCATCTGTCTTATATACTTCCCTAATGTTGGAGTTAAAGGTGTGAACTATAATTCTCTTTTAGACTGATTCACTCTTATATATATCTTTGTGGCCTTGGACACACAAAGATTTGTCTGACTCTTAATCCTGAGTCCTAGGATTAAAGGAGTGTACCACCACCTCCTAGCTTCTGGCTGTTGGTATTAAAGGAATGTGCCTGCCTTCTGTAGCTTGTGGTTGATGTTGCTTCCTGAATACTCAGGCAAGCTTTAATAAATGATATATAATATATAACTACAATGTTCTGCAGTCATTAATTCAGTTTTGTCTTAAAAATCTGGAAAAAAGTAGGCTGGCCTGTCCTTTACTTGTGCCTTTTTACAGCATAAAGTAATATAGGTGGATGTTTCAACAGCTGTTGGAAGTAGGAAACAATGCTACATGTTTGATTTTTGTACTTAAATTTGATTACTGAGTGATGGGAGATGTAAATATGTTTCTCATACTGATTAATTAATAAAGCCCTGTTGGCCAATAGGAAACTAGATAGGTGGGGCCAGGAGACTAGGAGGAGGAAAGAGGAAGTAGTTAGAGAAGTCAAGATGTAGACCAGGGAGGAAGAAAGACGTTGGCCGCAGCTCCCCGATAAGATGACCACGTGGAAATATTTAGATAAGTAGAAATGGGTTAATAATCAAGACAGAGCTATCCCATAAACAATAATGGTAACTGGCCAACAGTATTGTATCAAATACAGAGTCTCTGAGTGTTATTTGGGGCTGGCATGCCAGACTGGTGGTGGGCAGGCTGGCGGAAAACATGCACACTGAAACTGAGAGGAATGCAGTTCTATGCTTTATACATTATATAGTCTCATCCATTTTGTTACAGTACATAAAATAACTAAAGCTTGCTGTGAGTTTTCACTTCCACCCTATCTTTGCAACTTTCCTGGAGCATCATAGTATTACGTGCTGAGCTGCTGTACTGTTTTAATGCCGTTTATTAATCCTTAGGACTCAATTATACCACAGTTGCATTTCAAAGTTATCTTCGTACTTAAAAGGGTTATAATAAGTAATTACTTCTTACTGTCAAAAATAATGGTGCTCCCATGATAATGACAGTGTATTACAATGATAACACATATTCTAGAAGTTAGAGGAAAATTAAGTAAAAAAAAAAAAAATAAATAAAGTCAAAAGAGTACAAGCTTTCCATGTGCCTATAGGATCTAAAATTCACTTGCCTTAATCATCTTCTATAGGAGGTAGTATCACTTCATTGTTCATGTACCCTTATTAGAGAGAATTCTATCCAAAATATATTGTTTCTGTTGCTGAGCTCTTCAAAGTTTTCTTCAAAGTTTTGTTGAAGAAATATGTGCATATTGTGAGTATTGTTCTGATTTGACTTTCTGTCACAAAAATACACTAACTGAAAGGGGTCTGTGGAGGAAATGGTTTATTTCATTATATAAGTTATGGTCTCTTATGTTTCATCTTTAAGGATAGCAAGGGCAAAAACTCAAAGCAGGAACCAGGAGTATTCTCCTTACTGGCCTCTGCTCCAGCACATGTTTTGATATGTTTCTTTTACATCCCAGGCTCACCTGCCTAGAGATTGTACCACCATGGTGACCTCATAAGTCAGACATCAAGTTTTACTCTAGAAAATAGTCAACAGACATGCCTACAAGGCAAGATAATGGTGAAAATTGCTCAATTAAAGTTCCCTCTTCCAGGTGTGTTATATTAAAAGCAAAGTTTAGCCATCACGAAAATACACAAAAGTATCGCATATGTGTAAAACTATGAATCTCATTGGAGCCTTTAGAAAATCCTGGAGGAAAGACTTAAACCAGCAAGTATGAGATGTCCTCCTTCAGAGTTTCCTGCCTCTAAATTGCTTTGGGTCTGACAGGAACAAATTCTTCTTGCTGTCTTCAATGCTCAAATATCTGGAATATTAACTGTAATAAGCTCTATAATTTCAGAAATAATGAGGATCCTTTTTCCCATGACATCTTTTTATATGCTATCCAATCCCAGATGCATAATAGAAATGTGGCATGAATGTTTATTACATGTACTATGTCAGCAAATATTTTTCTTTGTGGGGAAATACAGCATAATATATGGGACTTCCAGGTGAGGGTAAAATTCTACATAATGAATTGTTTTGTGATTTTGAAGAAAGATATTTTAATCTTCATTCCCTATTCTACAAATAGAATGGGTGTAAAAATCATCTCTTCTCCCTAGTGTAACAATTATAAGAACTGTATGTAAAAACACAATCCATAACAAAGAGTAAGGTGTAGCTAGCTCTGATTAATTGGCTTGTGGGTGTCCAAAGATGGAGAAATAAAAAGTACTTGCTAATGATTTGTAATACAATGATACCTATCACTATGCTCTGACTCAGAAAGAAAGCTTGAAGTGCAATGAAGATATGCATATGCAGTTATGCTCTGTCAAGCAGTGTTATGTCACCTGGCAATATTTATGACTGATAAGCCTCAGTTTCCCAAGAATCAGAAGTTAGTATGGAGTTGTTAACTGTCTCCTTCAGCAATGAAATGTACCAGGTCAAATATGCTTTGTAGACAAGACCTTAAATTCTGTAATATTATTTGAGGCACGTT